>OZ010744.1:3406766-4738433 GCA_963932245.1 Tachinus rufipes
TGTTAAATTGTCTAACTATAAAATTTTTTTTGCAAACTTAAAAAAAAATACAATTTCCTCACAATTTGGGTAAATTCCAGCAAATGCTCAAAATGTTTTTAAACTGTCTAAAGACTATTAACAAAATTTACAATAAACAAAAATCTCAAAATCTCAAAAATCTTTTGTAATTTTCTTTTGATTAGCAAAAAATGCTTTTAAAATACATTAATTGCAACAGAAATTGCATAAAAACTATGTTTTGCAAGAAATACTTTCAAAAATTAACCAAAAATTGAATAAAGCAGGTTTTTTGCAACATTTATAGCTAAAAAACAAACATCAAACCCAATTTTGCAAACAAATCTGTAATAAAAATGATTTTAAAGTTTATGTTTAGCAAAAAATACTTTGAAAATTAACTTTTTTGCAAAAATTCTTCTAAAACACTTTAATTGTCACTTAAACTGCCTAAAAAAATATTTTTTTGCTAGAAATATTTTGAAAATCAACCAAATCTGCCCTAAAATCTATCAAAAAATTGCACAAAAAATGTAATGTTTACAACAAAATTTTTGAAATCAACTTTGAATTTCAAAAAATTGCCTTTAACATATTATTTTTACTTATTTAATATTATTTTTTGAAAATCAACCAAAATTTTATTGCAACAAATCTGCCGTAAAATTGCTTCTAAAAAATAATTATAACTATAATATAAAAAATATTTTTTTAGCAAGAAATACTGAAAATTGCATATTTGTTAATTATAATTGCCATAAAACCGATTCTAAAACACAATAATTTATTTCGTAGATCTAATCCCATCTGGAAAAGTTTTATGCATGTTAATAACCTCCTTCTCCTTTGCTGCAAATTAAAAAATTTTGGTATTTATAATTAAAAAAACATTTTCACCATAAAATGTTATACAAAACCAAATCATTTGTAAAATTTTCCAATAAGAGTAAATTATCACAATCAATGCAATTTAACCATCAATAGAAACCACCTCCGCATTAAAATTATTACCAACAATAAAAACAAAATCTTGTAAAGCAATTTAGCAACTTTTTAACGTCAACCCCAACAATTTTTTTTCTAATTACAACTTCATCCCGGGCAAGTAACACAAATCTGCAATACTTTAAAAGTGTGACCAAGACATTTTAAGTAAAAATTTTGGGGTTAGGATATTTTAATAAAATTTATACACACTTTATTGTGCTGATAATGAGCAATAATCAGAAACAAATATTTTAAGGAAAATTGTTTTAAAAATACTTTTATTACAAAATTCTCATAAAATCGACAAAATTTTTGCAAAAAAACTATAAAAATTAAACAAAAATTGTAAAAATCATTTAATTAATAAAAAAATGTATTTAAAAAAACGAAAAAAAACATTTGTTCTAACAAAAGTGCATTAAAATCGTTTCTGAAACATATTTTTAGCAAGTGCTCTAGAAAAAATGTAGAATCATATTTTTGGACCAAACCTATTATTGAATAACAAAAAATATATTGAAAACCAACCCAATAATGCATAAAACAAATTTGATTAAAAAAAACTGTCATAGAATTAATCAAAAAATGCATTTTTCCAAAAAGTACTTTAGAAATCAAGCAAAAATTATGAAAAACACATTTATTATTAGAAACAAACTAAATATTATAAAAACCAGCAACAACAAAATTATTAACAAATTCTTAAAAAAAAAATGTGTTTTTCAAGAAATACATTGAAAATCAACCAAACATTGCATAAAACACATTTGTTGCAACCAAATTGGACTAAAATTAATTCTGAAACATATTTATAGCAATAAAACAGCTCAAGAAATGCATTTTTGCAAAAAATATTTTGGATAAAGTTGATTTTTCCAAAACATTTTTTTAAGAAAACCATTAGAAATTAACCAAAAATGCCAAAAAACTTATTTGCCGCAACAAAATTGAAGCAAAATTGTTCCTGAAATAAATTTATAACAAAACTGTTATCAAATTGATCAACCATATTTGCAAAAAAATTCAACCAACAATTGTAAAAAATACATTTATGTTACAAAACAGAAATTGTATTAAAAAAAAACACTGAATTTCAACTAAAAAGTTTATAAAACTTAACAAAATTGCATTAAAAATTTTTTTATATTTAAAACAGCAAAACTATTATAAAATCATTTAAAAAATAAATTTTAGCAAGATCTACAAAAAAACAATAAAATATTATAGAAAACATTTTGATTGCTCTAAAACTATCATTAATTTACTTGTCTTTATTAATATATTTAAAATCAACCAAATAAAGTATTAAAAAACAACAAAAAATAGACAATTGTTTCGGTTCTACAAACCTCGTCAGTATGCCTTGTACGACCACGGCATCGCATGATAGCAACACAATTGATATTATAAGTAATCAAACGAAAGACTGGAAGGCAATACTAGTCTTTCGTTTGATTATTTATGTCATAAAATTGCTTAAAAAAAATCAGTTTTGCAATAACTCCAGTCAAACATTCTAGAAAAAACATATATTTCAACAAAATTATCAATAAATTCAATTTTTTTAAGAAAATTTAACAATCATTGCTTAAAAGCATATTTGGTGCAACAAATTTGCAATAAAATTGTTTCTAAAACATATTTATAGCAACAAAACTGTCATAAAAAGGGCGCATTCTTGCAGAAAATAAATCAACAATAGTAAGAAAACTGTTATTAATTGGCTCAAAAATATGTTTTTTTTTTTCTAGACAAACTTTAAAAACCAACCAAATTGTCTAAAATAGATTTTTTGTGACAAAACTACTGTAAAATTGCTTTTTGAAAGATGTATATAGCTATAAAATAAGCATAAAATGTGTGTTTAGCAAGATAAACTTTAAAAATTAATCATAAATTGTAGAAAAAATAAAAAAAATAATTATTTGCAACAAAAACTTGAACACTAAAAATCAACAAAAACACAATTATTACAAAAAATAGTTAAGAATGTCTTTACTTGCAAAAAAATCCCAAAATTGTAACAACATTTTCTAATTATTTTACAAAAAAATATTTTTTTGCATAGAACATTTTAAAAATAAGCAAAAAATTGCATTAAATAAATTTATTGCAACAAAACTGGCGTAAATTTGTTTCTGAAAATTACGACATTTAAGTTAGCTGTTAGGAAAACAGACATATATGTTGTTTTAACAAAAAATACTTCAAAAATCAACCAAAAATTGTGAAATTTACATTTACTACAACAAAATTATCATAATAATGGTCAAAAATTGTATGTTTTGCAAAAACATTTTGAAAAATTAGGTAAATTTGCAAAAAAAATATTCTAAAACAGAAAGCTTAGTTGTGTATTAAATTTTATACAGGGTCCATTATGAAAGTAATGCCCATGATTTTATTATAACGCAACTATCCATCCCAGCTCGGTAAAACCGGTTAGAATATGTGGTGGAAGATCTGCCTTTCCAACGTTGTTGGTCGCCAACTTGCTCCGACTGTTCTGAGCGGAAAGACGTGTCTCCGCAAAGTGTTTTTTAACTTTGTATCAAATTCAAAATGACATAGCAGCGCGTGGCACACAAAATTATCATCATTTGCATCAAAACATTGCTCATTATCTTCTTTGACGTCCGAGAAATTTTCCATTTTGAGTTTGTACCGCAAAGAAAAATTGTCAACTCAACCTTTTACCTCAAGATGCTCAAAAAAAGAGAGGGCTGACATCAAAGACACGCTCAAGCTCCACCATGACAATGCTACCTAACCTAACCTAACCTAAAGCAAAACCTCAGTGGTCCCCCAGCTCCTTTACAGTCCCGATTTGGCTCCGTGCAAAATGCATTGGAAGTCCGTGAAAAACATCCAAAAGCTGGTTACAAATTTATTAAAAAACATTCCTGCCGAAGAGTTTCAGGGTGCCTTCCAGGCGTAGCAGACACGTGTATCCAAAAGTGTATTGATGCAGGAGAAGAGTATTTCAAAGAATTTAAAACGTTCTTACCAGTACGATCAATAAATCTATTTTTCATAAAAAAATGCGCAATATTTTTATAATGGATTCCGTATTGATTTAACCACCTTAGTATCAAACAGAAACCAACTTTGTTTTGCATAAAATTGCTTCAAAATAATATTAGTTGCCACAAAAATTAATTTATAAAATAAAGTTTTTCAAAAAAAATCAATCAAAAATTGTATAAAATAAATTTATTGCAACAAAATTGCAGTATATTGCGTACCTACAAAAATTATGGTCAAAAAACAAAGATAAAATGTATTTTTAGTAAAAAATAAATCAAAACAACCAAAAATTGTAAAAAACCTGTTTATTACTACAAAACTGTCAAATAAAAGCTAAAGAAATATAATAATTAAAAAAAAAAATCCAACAACTAAAAAAAACACTTTTTTTCCAAGAAATCTGTCATAAAATTGCTCAATCAAGAAATACTTTAAAAACTGTATAAAATAAATTAATTGTTATAAAACTGACAATAAATTGCTTCTGAAATATATTTATAGCTAAAAACAGAGATAATACAAGCATTTAGTAAGAAATGCTTAAATCAAAAAGTGTAAAATCAAATTTGTCATTAAAGCGCCAAAAAATATATTTAATTACAAAAAAAATATTTGAAAACTAAAGAAATCACATTTTTGCCAACAAATCAAAATATAAAATTACTCAAAAATGTATTTTTTGCAAGAAATATTTTAGATATCAACTTTGTTTTCCAAAAAATTGCTCTTTAAACTTGCTTATTGAAAAATTAATTTAAAAAAAAAAACTATTTTAAAAATCAACCAAAAATTTCAGTAAAATAGAATTATTGCAATGTAAAAAAACTCATTTATTACAACAAAATTGGCATAAAGTTGGTAATAAAATGTATTTATTTATTTATTGCCGTTAAACTGCTTTTGAAAGATATTGATAGACAAAAAACAGATATAAAATGTGTTTTTATTAAAAAATACTATAAAAATTAATCAAAAATTGTAGAAAATATATTTATTCCAACAAAATTGTCATTAAGATTGTTAACAAAATATATTAATTTGCAGAACAATTAGCCAAAACTGTAATGTTATTTATACAAGATATACGCTGTTTTGCAAAAAATTAGTTTTAAAACGTATTAGCTGTCACAAAAGTTGCTTAAAAAAATATTTTTTTCTAAGAATTACTTAAAATAAAACCAAAAATTTATAAAATAAAAAAAATAATGTTAACCAAGTAAGTTTATACTACAAATACTATAAAGAAAATTCAAAACTACAAAAAACCAACAAAAAATTGTTGCAATTTTCAAAAAATAAATTTTGATTCTGAAAAAATGTTCAAATAACTTCAATTTGTTCAAAAAAATATATAAAATAGTTCAAGCCACACATTTCAAAAAACTTTTTTGAAAACTACAAAAAATCTTGCTAATTTCAAGAAAATCAAAAAATAGCTATTCCAAAAACTTCAAATTGAAAAAAAGGTTTGTTATTTAAACATTTTAAATTGTTTGAATTTAAAAATTTAGTCACCAAAAAAACACCATAAAGTGTTCAAAAATAAAACAAAAACAAAAACCAAAAACTACAAAGTATTCCTGTTCAAAAGCTTATCAAATTGTTTAACCAATTTTTTTTAAATTTTTTTTTACTGAAAACAAATGTTCAACAAATTGTCTAAAAATATTCAAAAACTAATAAAAATGAATTTATTACAACAAAACACATAATAAACAATCAACAATAATTGTAAAAAACACCAACATGCAAAACTGCCATAGAAATCGCTAATAAAATGTGTTTAATTGCACAAAATATATTTTTTGCCAACAAATCTAATATAAATATACTCAAAAATTGTATTTTTTGCAAAAAAAAACTTAGAAAAGCAACTTTGGTTTGCAGAAAAATGGTTTAAAAAATATTGTTTTGCAAAAATTGTATAAAATATGTTTATTGCAACAAAATTGTCAAATAATGCTTCTCAAAGGTATTTATAACTTAAAAAAAAACCCAGACCTAAAATGTGTTTTTAGCAAAAAATACCTTAAAAATCAATCAAAAAAAAAACATTTATTACAACAAAACTGTCATAAATTACTGAAAAAAAGTTATTATTTGCAAAAAGTTTTGCACAAAATGCATTTGTGCCAACAAGTATGCCAAAAAACTTAAAAAAATGTATTTTTGTATTGGGTATACTTTGCAAATCAACTCTACAAAAATTGCTTCTAAAACATTGCAACAAAAATCGCATAATTATTGCAAAAAATTCTTTAAAAATCATTTAAAAATGGCATACAATAAACTTATAAAACAAAGCTGCTCTAAAAACGCTTCTAAAAGATATTTACATTCAAAAAATTAAGATAAAGTATTTTTAGCAAAAATATTTTATTAACCAACAAAAAATTGTAAAAAACACAATTATTCTAACAAAAATGTCATAAAATTGTTAAAAAAAAGGTGATTTTTCCAAGAAACATTACAAATCAATGTAGCTTTGCAAAAAGTTGCTTCTTAAACATTAATAACTACAAATATTGCTTAAAACGAATATTTGTGCTAACAAATCACTCCTAAAATTGCATAGAAAATGTGATAGAAATATTTCAGAGATCAATTTTGCAAAACTGTCATAAAATTGCTTCAAAAATGTATTTTTTGCAAACAGTTATTTGTAAATCAATTTAGCTTAGCAAAAAATGCTTTTAAAATACACCAATTGCCACAGAAATTGCAAAACAATAACCAAAAATTGTATAAAATAGGTTTTTTTGAAACAAAACCTTACAAATCTGCAACTGAAAAATATTTATTTTATTTATTGAAACATAAACTGTTTAAAAAATTAATTTTCTGCAAAAAAAATACTTTAAAAGACAATCAAAACTGCCCTAAAATTGCTTTTAAAAAATAATAATAGTCAAAAAATAGAAAAAACCAACCAATAAATGTAGAAAACTTACAAATTGCTTAAGAATTATATTTTTCCCAAAAAACAGTTTGAAATAAAGCCCTGTTTTGCAAAAAAATTGTCATAAAAATTGCTAAGGAAATGTAGTTATAAATTAAATTTCAAAAACCACCTTTGTCTTCGAATAAACTTGATTATCACAGATGTTAAAATAAGCAACAACACTTCTTGTGACAAGAATATTGTTAAAGGCGCATATCAATTGTGCTAAAGCGTAACTAAGCTGCCGTTCATAAAGTTACATAAAAAAATTAAAATACTTTTTCTTAATGAGTTAACTTGTAACGTCCATAGAAAGGTTTAAATAAGTTTTACTGGTAACATGTTTGTAAATGTGATACAAAACCTACACTAATAGGTAACATAGCAAATTGTTGACTACTCCTGCCAGTGTTATTAGCATCTGCCTTTCACGTAAAACTTTTTTAAATTACCTAATAAAGTCACATTGTAAAGAAAGAATTAAATAAAATTAACATTAACACAAATTCTGGTTGCACTTATCAGAGGGTCAAGGCTTCAAACGCTGCTAATCAACGTGAACTTGCAACTTCCATACCTAAAAAGGTGTTACACGTACTGCTAATTTAGCAAATTGCAGTCACTTCACGTATTTTATATTTTTAACGAATTCACAAGAAATTTATTTAATTTTAGTTTTGTCATTTGTACTATTTCAAAGCGACAGCTCATCCTTAAATTACATTTTTCTATTTCCTCATTAAAAACTACATCAAATGAATAAAACCTAAACAATTTGTTTGCTTTATAAAAATTCTCAACAAAAAATATAATGTATAAAGCTTATCCATTATTTTAATATCAGAAAAAATAATATTTAATGGAACAAACGTTCCATGTTAACGCATGTTATGCGGCTGGAGAGAATTACGTAGCTACAAATTCGGGCGTTAATCCTACCTCCACCTCCGCAGCAGGATTTCGAAACGTATTCATCTCAATTAACGTGCCCAGCCTACTACATCATAAGGAGATTTGCATGCAGCCCCTGCCGCATTGCTGAAAAGAAACCTTCCATACCAAAAGGCTTTTCATTGCAATTCGATTAGTGCTGCAAAAAATATGTACTCGAAATGTTTCCACTTAATTAACTTGCGTTAATTTTTTAAAAGCGACGCAATTTATTAAAAAGGGAAGCATTTTGTTCTGAAAATAGCAACCAATTATTATAAAATAAAAATTGCTAAATAATAAGTCTTGTAAGCGGTTTATGGATGATGCATTGGTCAATACTAAAGCTTTGCTGAGTAAGCCTTAAAGTCTCTATTGGAGCAATGACAGTGTGTTCGATTTGCTTATAACGAGCTTTCGATATCGTGCCAGCGCCGTGGTTGAGCCATTTTGCTCCCGGCAGGGTTCCTTTATTTCACAAAAAGAAAAAAAAAGTAAAAACTTCTGCGGGAAGCAAACACTTATACAAGGCTTCCTCAAATAGCACGAACAACTTTCAAGGGTACATAAAAACTGAAACGTAATATCGCATGAATATTATAATTGTGCCACTTGCATTAATCTCCGCTGATTTTTCTATTTAGGTTTTGACACGCTTCATAATTTGCACTCGTGAAAAAAAGAACAATGAAAAATGTTCTTTTAAATAAATAATCGTTACCGTTTCTAGCATGTTATTTAGTAGCTTAAATTGAATTTCTACTGACAGATGTAATTAATTTCTGTAATAATCTGAATGAAATATGAATTTAATTAATTATTTCCATTACATTTATTCAATTATTAATTGACTGGAAATTAATCAAATGTGTTTATTTTCACATGATTTGAGTGCAGTTTATAAAAACTCTTGTATAGAATGCAACACTTCAACTCATCGCTTAGTTGAAAAAAACATAAATAAATTGAGCATCCCGATTTTATTTATTTCTACTACATTTAATGCACTGCTTGTAATATACTGTGCACTTAATAAATGTAGTGGTTGTAAATCTTCCGGCAGACATACACAAGCTGTGCTTCATAAGATATATCTTGTTTACAACTTTTCAAAAGTATGTATCGCGTTCTTGAAATACACAAGTTGCTTGTGTAATTTTATGATTTAAGCGGATTTTAGTGTCATGAAGTAAGTGTAATAAATTGATATTGATTTAAAAAAATATAAAATAAATATTTCTGAAAATGGTACATATTACTGAATTGAACTAATCTAACGTTATTTGATACAAGCAGCGGCAAGAGTAAACTGACGTAGCTTGTTAAGCATATTTGTTTGCAATATGAGTCCTATTTGTCTTTACACACTTCGTTTTATTGATTTTGATGCTGCATGACAGTTTCGTTCTAGACGAATATATGTGAGCATTGCTTTAGGGTGCGTTATAGTAAAGAGATTAAAGCGCGCGACGACGTGATAAAATGGTTGCGAATGAATAAATAATTAAAAAGCCAACAGTGGAGTGGCGTATTGCGAGCCGCGGGGCTTTTTTGATTCCGTTTTGTTGGTATAGTTAGGGCTGGTGATGTATGCTGTTCCAATACTCTTGACGTAACCTAAGGGGTTCAACAAAGTTGTTTATTTTGGTTTTAATGTTAATTATGAGCAAATTTGCTTGTTTCTTTTGCCAAAAACATCAAAAATTTATCATAAATTGTAAAAAACTTTTTTTTTACAACAAAACTGTAAGAATATGTACTCATTTACAAAATTTGTTTTAAAAAATTGTACGGACAATTTTGCAAACAAGTCTGTCATAAAACTGCTGAACCTGGATGCCACATAAGTTGTCTAAGAAGTTTATTTTGAGGTTAGGGTATTTTAATAAAAATTTTATACTTTATTGTGCTGATTTTATTTTTATATATTAAGACCGGTTTCTGCGGTTAGGCCATCATCAGTTTTTTTCTTTTCTTTTTACAGGTGTTGTTGTGTGTTGCGGGTTATGTGAATTTGTTGTGGTTCAAATTCTCCTGTGAAAAGAAAAGAAAAAACTGATGATGGCCTAACCGCCAAAACCGGTCTTAATATATAAAAATAAAATCAGCACAATAAAGTATAAAATTTTTATTAAAATACCCTAACCTCAATTATTTTAAACTGTGCAATAATCAGAAATATTAAGTTTATTTTGTTTGCAAAAATACTCAAACATTTTATAAACAAAGCAAAAAACAATCAAAAACTCCTCAAAAATGTGATTTTAGCAAGAAATACACTGAAAATCAACAAAAGATTACATTGAATAAAACTGCAAAATTGTTTCTGAAACACATTTGTTCGTTGAGAGAGCTATACAGCCAAGTTTTTTTGAAGTATTTTTTGGTTTTTAAAATTTTTTGATTACTTTGTAGATTTGTATAGTTTTTTTTTTATCTCTTAATACCTTATGTAGGCTTTACACAGATTTTTAAAAACTAAAAAAAAAAATTTTTTAAAATCTATAAACACAATTTGAAATTTTTGTGTATTTTACCAAATTTATAAAAATTAGCAAGATTTTCTGTAGGTTTTTAAAGTAATAAACTGGAGTACCCGCCCACCCGCCCAAGTATTTGTGATCAAAAAATTAAAAATTTCTCCTCTCTGCAAGTGTTAGAAGTTCTTAAGTCAGAAGAGGTGAAGGTAATATTTAATTTCTTAATAACCAACATTTGAGCGAGTAAGTGGGTTACTCAAAATTATCATTACCAGAAATTAGTTTAAACTAGAGTGCTCATCCACCCGCCCAAGTGCTGGTTATCAAAGAATTAAAAACTTCTCTTCTCTGTCTGTGTAAGCAATACCTTAGTCAGAAGGGGTAGAAATAATATTCAATCTCTTGAAGACCAAAACAAGGGCGGGTGGGTGGTTCACTCCAAATCATAATTACAAGCAAGTAGTTTAAAGTAGAGTGCTCATTAACCCACTCAAGTGTTGGTTATAAAAGAATTAGAAACTTCTCTTTTCTGTTTGTGTTAAAAGTACCTTAATGAGAAAGGCTGAAGGTGATTCAATTTCTTGATGACCAACACTTGGCCGGGTGGGTGGGTCACTACAAATTATGATTATTAGCAAGTAGTTTAAACTGACGTGCTCACCCACCCGCCCAAGTGTTTGTTATGAAAGAATCAGAAATTTCTTGTTTCTGCAAGTGTTAGAAGTTAGTAATTGTAATTGTTATCAAAGAATTAAATCTGTCTCCTATCTACAAAGGTTAAAAGGTTAGAACACTCGGGCAAGTAGGTGAGTCAATCCAATTCATGAATACAAGCAAAAAGATTAAACTAAAGTGTCCACCTGTGTTTGTTACCAAAGAATGCAAACAAAATTTCTCTCTGGAAGTGTTAGAAAATCCTAAGTCAAAAAAAGTGAAGCTGATATTCAATCTCTTGATGACCAACACTCGGGCGGGTGAGTGGGTCACTCCAAATCATGATTACCAGCGAGTAGTTTAAACTAGAGTGCACACCCACCCGCCCATTTGTTTTTTATTAAAGAAATACAAATTTCTCTTCTCTGCAAGTGTTAGAAGTTCCTAAGTCACAAGAGATGGAGGTGATATTCAATCTCTTGATGACTAACATTCGGGAAGCGTAAGTAGATCAATCCAAATCATGATTACGAGCAAGTAGTTTAACTGGAATGCACCCAATTTTACTGTAATTTTGTTAACACAAATGTGTTTTATACAATTTTAAGTATTTCTTGCACAATTTTAATATTTTAAGCAATTTTTGTAGTAATTTAGAAACAATTTTTTTGCAAAGAAAAATTTAATCTCAAAGTATTTTTTACAAAATTCATTTCTTGAGAAGTAATATGATAGATTTGTTAGCATAATTGAGTTTATTACAATTGTTGGTTGGTTTTTGTAGTATTTCTGACTGCATACACATTTTATATCTATTTTTTAGACATAAATATTTTACGGAAGCAATTTTGGGGCAGTTTTGGTTAAGTTTTGAAGTATTTATTGCACAAAATTAATTTTTTAAACAGTTTTTGTATCAATTAATGTGTTTTTGGAAAGCAAAGTTGATTTTTAAAGTATTCTTTGCAAATAATACATTTTTCATTTGGATTCTACGGAAAATTTCTGATTGATTTTATTAGTAAATTTATTTTTTTGAGTTAAAATTGCGGTTTTTAAACAAAAAATGCGACTAAGTTAAAAAATGTCAAAAAAACTTAAAAAAAATCGTATTTTTTATGGGTTTTATACCCTCATATACCAATCAAAGGACTACTACTACTACTACTACTAATAAGTTATAGAAACTAAAAAAAAATACATAAGCAAGTTTCCCAATGCACCCCCAGCTCTGGTCCGTTTGAAATAGAATTGCCCATATATAAAATTAAATAAAATAATAAGAATTTTTGGTTGATTTTTACAATATCTTTTGAAAAATAATTTCCTCATCAACTTTTGTGGCACTTGGTGTGTTTCAAAAACATTTTATTGCAAAAAAACATTAATTTTCATGAGGTTTTTAGCAAAAAACTAATATTTTAAGCATTTTATGTACAAAATAATGGTAAAATGTGTTATGTACAATTTTCGATTAATGCTGCTGTTAAGAATGATCTGGTATAATTTTTGTTTTGGTGATCTGTAATCAGAAAACGTATATTTATAATATAAAGTAAATTTGTATCTTGTTCTTTAAAAATGTCTTAACCATTTTTTGTAATAAATGTATTCTTTACAATTTTTAGTTTATTTCTAAAGTATTTTTTGAAATCTAAAATTGATTTTTAAAGTATTTTATTCAACAAACATATTTGTGTTTTGTGCAATTTTTTTTGCTAGTAGTTAATATTTCCTTAGAGATTATTAATGTTTTAAATGTGTTTAAAAAAAATTGATAGAAAATCATTTTATGTCTGTTTTTTGGATAATCAAAGACAATTTTACAGCAGTTTACAGTTAATTTAAAAAAAAATATTTTTTAAGCAATTCAGTTTGCAATTAATGGTGGTGGTGTAGAACCAATTTTTTTAAAAACAAAATTGATTTTTAAAAGTTTTTTTATAATTTTTAGTAGACTTTTGAGTATTTTTTTGCAAAAACACATTTTATGTCTGTTTTATTAGCAATAAATATGTTTAAAAAACAATTTAACTGTAGTTTTGTTATAATAAATCTACTTTTAAATTATTTTATGACAAAAAATATTTTTGGCGCAATTTTTATCACAAATTTGTTGACAAATGTGTTTTAATGTAATTTTTAAATTTTTTTATATGCAAGTGTTACAAGAATTAAGTCAGAAAAGGTCGAGGTGATATTCAATCTCTTGTTGACAAATTTTTGAACATTTTTTGAAGTCAATGTTGATTTTTTAAACAATTTTCATAACAATATTGTTGGAATAATTGTAATTTCTAAAATTTTCATTGATTTTCAAAGTTACTCTTGGTAGAATGTTTGTTAGAAAACGTTTAATAGCAGTTTTGTTGCAATACACATGTTTTTTTGGAAAGCACAGTTGATTTTTCAATCAATTTTTTTGCAAAAAATATATTTTTAAGTAATTATACGTTACATTTGCTGGCAAAAACGTGTTTTTTTTTGTAATTTTTATAACAATTTTTGTTGTATAAAATGTGTTTTTTACAACTTTTGGTTTATTTCTAAAGTATTTATTGCAAAAAATATTTTGTATGCAATTTTATGACAGTTTTGTTGCAAACACGATTTTAGTGCAATTTAGTATCGACCAATTATTTTTTTCTTATTTTTTGGCCATACAAGTTTTATTAATTTCAAGGAAGTATTTCTTGCGTTATATTATTATTTTAAGCGATTTTTGTGGTAATTTATGAATCTTAAAAACAATTTTTTTGCAAAACAAAGTTAAATTTTAAAGTATTTCTTACAAAATAAATTTTTATAACAGTTATATGATAGATTTATTAGTATAAATGTGTTTTTTTCAATTATTGTTAGTTTTTAAAGTAATTCTAGCTACAAAACACATTTTATGTCTATTTTGGCAATAAATATCTTCAGTTTAAATTGATTTTAGAATTATTTATTGCACAAAATTAATTTTTTAAGCAATTTTTGAAGCATCTAATGTGTTTTAGATGCAATGTTTCTGCAAAGCAGAGTTTATTTTTAAAGAACTGTTTGCAAAAAATACTTCTCAATAATTTTATGACAGATTTGTTAGCAAAACAGCATTTTTTAAGAGAATTTTGCCAATAAATACGTTTTTTCAGCATTGTTTATGACTAATATTGTAGTAAATGTATTTAATTTAATTTATAAATCATTTTTAAAGATTTTACTGAAAACATTTTGTATCTGTATCAATTTTTGTGGCAAATAATGTGTTTTAGAAGCAAATTAAAACATTTTTTTTAATTAAATTTAAGTTAGATTTGTAGCAAAAATTTGATTTATGCATACTTTAAAAGATTTTTTGCAAATGAACAATTTTTATGGCATTTTTGTTGTTTTAAAGTATTTTTTGTTAAAACCATATTTTATTATGACAGTTTAGTTTTTTGTTGCAATAAATGTGTTTTTACTAAAAAACATTTTTCAGTCTATGTATTTTTTGCAAAAATCTGTTTTTAAACATTTCATACAATTGTCAAAACTTTTTTGCAAAAAAATAATTTTTAAAGTTTTTTTTTTATTAATTTTTTCGAGCAACTTTTTGCAGATAAATAATGATTTCTAGTTTTTAAAATGCTTTGTGAAAAAAAATAATGTAAATTTATACAATTTATGGTTGATTTTTTAAATCTGCATGTCAGTATTGTAGTGTATTGTGCGTTTTTTTTTTTCAAAAAAATTTTTGCAAATGCAATTTTTATTGATTCTTATAACAGTTTTGTTCTAATAATTTTTTTTTTTTAGTTTTTAGTTTATTTGTTGCAAAAATAATTTGTTGAGCTATTTTATGACATTTGGTTGCAACAAATGTGTTTCATGCAATGATTAGTAGATTTTTATGTATTTCTTAAAAATGTACACTTTTTTCAGCAATTCAATAATAACTTTATTGCAATAAAAAAAAGTTTTTAAGCAATTAGTTAACCGTTTTGATGCAATAAATGTGTTATTTCTTAAGAATTTCTTGCAAAAATACAGTTTTTGAGCAATTTAATGACAGTTTTGTTGAAGTAAATGTGTTTTTACAGTTTTAGGTTAAATTGTCTTTTGCCAAATGCCTGTATTATGTCTGTTTTTTGTTATAAATATCATTTTAAAGCAATTTAACGTCAGTTTTGTTACAATAAATTTGCACAGTCAAGCATAAAATTAGGGTCACTTCGTAATTTGTTTTTTACGTGTTTTTTTGGTTGTAACAGTATACTAACTGAATGCTTGAATTAAAAAAAAGTTTTTGTTGTTTAAAATTAATTGAATAATAAAAATAAACAATTTCAATTTGCTAAGTAATAAAAATAAACAAATTTACTTTCATATGCTTTTGTTGAAACAAGAAAGTTTAAAAACCTTAGCAGCAAGTATTTCCTCCTCTTGCTTGAAAACAAAGACGCATGCTTTGAATCAGATTTTGAATCACATTCTGCGGAAGATTGTCCCATTCCTGCACCAGTATGTTGCAAAAATGGAGGCCTCACATGTCTCCGTAAACGTTTTCCCATCTCATCCCAAACATGCTCAATTGGATTTAAATCTGGACTGCAAACAGGCCAAACAAATCGCTTAGTTTGATACTCGTCAAGATACTTAACTATCCGCGAGCAGTGTGAGGCCGTGCGTATCATGCATAAATGTTGCGTCGTCACCAAGAATAACCATGAACGGTAAAACATGATCTTCTAAAAACTCTGTCAGATACCTATGCACAGTCAACGTCCCATTCTCGATAAAGACTAGCTCCGTGCGAGTGTCAAAAGATATGCCTCCCCATGCCATAACTGATCCTCCCCCAAATAAAAGTTGCTCGACAATACATGCTTCAGCATATCTCTCTCCTTGTAGTCGCCTCACTTTTACACGTCTATCTGAGCCCGTAAGACAGAATTGAGGTTCATCGGAAAACAATACGCAACTCCAATCCGCTGTAGTCCAAGGCAATTGTTTTCGTGCAAAATTCAATCTGGTGTTCACGGGAAAGCGGTGGTCCAGTAGCTCTAGTTCTAAAAGATAATCCAACACCATAAAGTTGCCGCCTAACTGTCCACTATCTTATGTTTACATATCTCACTTCTTGCAGATAATTTTGAAGAAATTTGTTTATAAATTTCTAAAATTTGAAAAAACTTTTAGAATTTCTGAACAAATTTAAAAACGTTTTGAATTTTTGAAAGTATTTAAACCTTTTCAAAAGATTCTAAAATGCGCAGAAAACTTTTGAAATTTGTAGGAATTTAAAACTTTTCAAAAGTTTCTCGAAAAAATTAAAAAAATTTAGAATTTGCAAAAAAATTAGTTCTTAAGATCTATCTATCTTCTCTTAAATATGCATTCCGTTGATTGTTACTGGCACATCCCTGACTAAGAGGTTGGACGGTGTTGATAAGAGAAAACAATAATTAAAAATAAATTATAAAATTGAAATTCTCAAACGTTTTTATCAAAATCCATATTGAGAGAATCCTGACTTTGAATGCAAGATCCAATCTCCCTGCGATATGATGGATTTCATATAGAAAATGTGATTTTCTAGCAAAATTATGCATCTGCGTTTCTTAATATTTTTTTTACTTATTTCAAGCAATTATTGCGTTTTTTCATTATTTTAAACAATAAATGCGTATTTTTATAAATTTATGATTAATTTCATTCAAA
Source organism: Tachinus rufipes (assembly GCA_963932245.1). Lineage (NCBI taxonomy): Eukaryota > Metazoa > Arthropoda > Insecta > Coleoptera > Staphylinidae > Tachinus > Tachinus rufipes. The sequence goes on from OZ010744.1 coordinate 3,423,474, forward strand.
AACGTGCAAATTGTTGCAAAAATGATGCGCTATTTTCGTTTCTTAATCAATTTTTTACTAATTTAAAGCAATTTTTTATAATATTAAATAATAAATACGTTTATTTGAAAATTAATTATAAATTTTATACAGAAAATGTTATTTCAAAGCAAACTTTTACAAAAATAATGCACCATTTGCTTTTTTAAATTACTTTTTAACTAATTCTCAACAACAATTTAATTTTCTAAGCAGTTTTTTTATGATTTTAAAGAATAAATGCATATTCTTGAAGTTTTAAGAATTTTGTACAGAAAATTGTGAATTGTTTTATTAATTTTAAGCAATAATTGAATTTTTTAAACAATCTTTTTAATCATTTTAAACACCAAACCAAGAAAACTTGAAGATGTTTGATAGATTTCATACAAGACTGTTAATTTTTAAGCAGAAATCATGCAATTTTTGATAAATTTTTAACTAATTTTAAACAATAATTGCGTTTTGTAAGCAATTTTTAATAGTTTTAAAAAATAAACGTGTTTTTTTTTAAGATTTATGATGTATTTCGTACGGAAAATTTAATTTGTAAAAAAAATCATGCACTATTTACATTTTATAATCATTTTTTGAGTTTTTTAAACAATTTTTAATAATATTAAACAAAAAGTGTGTTTTGTTAAAGATTTCTGATAGATTTCAAGCAATAAATAAAAATTTTAAGCAAACATTTACAGAAATCATGCATTATTTGCGTTTTTTAATTAATTTTTAACTAATTTGAAGCAATTATTGAGTTTTCTAAGCAATTTTTTGAATTATTTTGAACAATAAATGCGTTTTTTTTTAAGATTTTTGATAAATTTCATACAAGAAACGTGTTTTCCGTATGTTTTTTAGCAAAAATCATGCACTATTTGCGTTTCTTAACCAATTTTTGATTATTTTTAAATAATAGAAACATTTTTTAAGCCTTTCTTGCAAAAAATATATTTCTTTAGCAATTTTATAGTGTTTTTGCAAAAATGTGCCTTGAGTAATTTTTGGAATTATTCTTTTTGCAAATATAAACAAAGTTTATAAATATTAGGCCGGTGGTTTAATATTGTGTTTTCGCTCACCCGCCCTAATGTCTTATCAAGGAATTTCATGTTACTACCGTCTCTCGTATCCCTTCAACTAATAAACGTAACAAAATAATTGACAGATGACATTACATACAAAAAGAAAAGTGACATAACAATTTTTTTGATAATAAACACTTGGGTGGAGATTTCAGTTTATAAATATTAAGCCGGTGGTATAAAATCGGGAACATGATTTCAAATCATTAGCCTAATATTCATAAACTGGACTATTTTGTGCATTAAATGAGTTTTCCTTACTCTATTTAATAAAAAGATGTAATTTTTGTACATTTTTTAATAAACTTGTTTAGGAAAATGTTGTTTATGAACAATTTTTGCACTATTTTAATTAATAAATAGGTTTCCTGCAAGATTTGTGCGTTTGTGCGTTAAATGAGACTTTGTACAATTTTTGTTCTACTTAGTGCAATAGTTGTTTTCTTAACCAAATGTTGGTAATAAACAATTTTTGCACTACTTTTTGTAATAAATGAGTTTTTTGGACAATTTTTGGTCTATTTTATGCAATAATTGTGTTGGGTATGAGTGGTTTTTGCACTACTTTGTGTTTTCTGATGCAATTTTTAAACTATTTTATGCAATAATTGTGTTTCTTGTGCAAGTCTTTATCAATTTACTTAAGCAAATGTTGGTTATGAGCAATTTGTGTACTACTTTGAGTAACAAATAAGTTATCTAAGCAGCTTTTGAACTATTTTATGCAATAATTGTGTTTTTGTACAATTTTTTGAAGCAGAAACTGACAAATTTATCAATAAACTTAAAGATTTGTTGTTATTGACCGTCAAGTAAAAGTTTCAGTTATTGGTAAAGAAATAGAAATATCAAAAACAATTTTTTTTAAGCTTACATAAAAATTTAGGCTTAATTCCAAACAAAAACTAATTAAACAACAAATTTGCATAAAGAATTTGACTGCTTTAATCCAAGATAAATACTTCCTTCTACAAAATTGTAACTTGGAATAAGATCTGAGTACATTACTGTAGTCCTTCTACAAAACAAGACAAAGATGCAATTTTATGTGCAAAAAATGATAGCCGCAGTTTCCTTAACTATAAAAATACAATTACACACAAAAAAAGGTGAATAAAACACAAATTGTTTAAGAAGTACTCAATAAATGCAACATAAATAATGTAATAAATACAATACTATTTATCAATTTTAAATTAATAATAAATTAATAGCAATTGCTTAAATATTATTAATAGAATACACAAATTGTTTGTTACATTTTCTTACCTTTAAAATCCCCACATTTCCTATCCATTCCAAGCACAAATTTTTAATTTTAAATCACTAATTATTATTATAAATAATGCTGAATATACACTGAATAAATAAACACGTCCGATCAATGCACATGACTCACAATACTGTGATAGAGGAACATGACTAAGCGTCATCGCCTTGCGCACGAAGAACAAATTGCAGATAAGCCGCTTGCTAAAAAAACTGTTTATGCATAAAATGCGAGTCGAATTTTGTTTCTTATCTGTAGATTTACAATGAAATTGATAGTGTTCTTGGGTTATTTATATATTTATCAAATTGTTCTTGAATAATATATTTTGAGGAAAACTTTTATTAGAAAATATCTGGATTAAAATTATTTTATTGTAAAATAATTAAATGAATTAATAAATTTGGTTTAGTTTTATTATTTTAGTATGCAACTGCTCACAATTATTATAAAATTGAGTGCCCTGACCACCTGCCCAACTGTTGATCATCAAAAATTAGATATAACTATCGTCTCCTTAGACTTAGAGACTTCTAACGCTTGCAGCAAAGAAAAACTTTTATAACAAATATTTAAACGTTTGAGTGGACAATCCAGTTCAAGCTACAATTTAAAAATCATTTTTCAATTCTTCAAAGTCAGTTTTGAATTAATGTTTTTGTTGACTATAATCAAGTGATAATTTACGTGAATTTTTATTATACAAAAATATTACTCCAGACAAATTTATGTCCATAATCGATGACGTTGTTGTTTTTTTATACGCTGAATGAATTATGATCTACGTCGAACCTTTTCACAGAGTTTCTTTTAATACGAATGGTGGAATCGATACGCTGGAAGTGCTTTAATCCGCCGTTATGATTTCTTATCGTCTACCAGACATCAAAACTGATAATAGGCGCACGTAATTGCCCCTACAGCACAATTACCGGTCTAACGACGCATACATTCAAATTAGATTTGAATTGAATCAATATTTTAATAATTTCCTTTAAATTTATAAAAATGTTGTATGAATAAATGATAGCTAATTATAATTCTAATTCAGTAGCGGATTTTTCACCGTTTTATCTCGCTGTTGAAGAAAAAAGAAGGCTGTAATGTTGCAACATTACCATAATTGTTCACACTACATTAAAGGGCACCGAAAACAAGGGCACCGAAGATATAAAAACAGGACATTCCGGTTATGTTGTTCATATATCTTTCCTCCAAGTTTTTCCAACGTCAAAACGATTGCCCTGTTTTTGTATTTTTTTTCTATCTGTGCAGATTATGTGGTCATTTTTTTTTTAATGTCTAGCCTTTATTTATTATGAAAATATTTGATAGAAAACAACAACAATTTTATTTTATTTAAATTTATTTTTATTATAATAATTATAAATAATTCTTAGGAATACATTACTAGTTTTGGCTCAATTAGAACCTAATACAAAATAAATCATTTTTGAATTTTAAATTTATTAAATAATTAGGTAATCATTTTAAATTCAATTCAAGAAAGCAATTATTGCATAAATGCTTACTTAACAAATTTACTTGAAAACAATTATTTTTAAAACTTATTAATTATAATATTACTTAAATATTTTTAACATACCTTTCCCACACAATGCACGATATTGTTGAATTAAATACAATCAGCAACATGCTGCCGGACGTTTATGAATTTTTGCAAACAAAACGAGCATATTTACGAAGCAGTTACGCAACCTTGCTTTTAATATTATCAAATACTAAAATGCCGCTCATTTCTTCACGGAAATATTGTTTATTTTACATTTACATTTTAAGATAACTAAATTGTCTACATAGTGGCACTAAATTAACTTATTGAATAATAATATGAATTATTAAATACATTTATTTGTAAATTTGTTGTAGCTATTTATGATTCAAAACGTGGACCACAGTTATCCACTCTAAAGAGAACCCAATGTAATCGACTATGTAATATCAAACACACGTTTGATAACGCGTATGAATGCACAATTCTGGTGGAAGTACTTCAATCAAGTTCCACGAATCGCTGTTAATTAATACGGATAAAGTTTCATAACACCATTCGACCTGTGATGTTATCGTGTGCTGCCAGGTTTGTAATTACAAATTCACATTAACTTTAACATCAAATTTTAGACCGCTGGTTAACATTATTACGCACGCACTATGGAATAGAAGAATTAAAACATATTCCAACTAACAGGAAAATTTAAATTAATTTGCGTAATAGTGTAATCTTGTTATAATAAATGATATAAAGCTTAAATATTTATTAAACTATTTATTAGAAATTTGTTTAATTATGAAAAATTTAAAGTTTAATTTGTGGGTGAGTGATCTACCCACCCGTTCAAGATTTATTGTTAATCCCACTTCTTGTGTAATTGAATTTAGATATCAGAATCAAGACATTGTCTAAATGTTAAAATAACCTTTAAAATTACAGTTACGCATTAGAAAATTGTCAAAAATTGTCAAAAAAAATTAAAAATTACACAAAATATCTATTAATTGTAAAAACGTTAAAACAATGTCTAAACCACATCAATTATTGTCTAAAAAATAAAAAAATGCAATTGACGTTCAAAAAGTCTTTATAAACCTATAAAAAAACAGTTTTCTTTTATTTTGTGTACAGTTAACGGCCACAGTATTAAACAGCTCGGCTTCTTGGTGATTCAAGATTTAGTATGTCTTGGAAAATAGAATTCTTAATCAAAAAAATTGCTCAACTCGTTTGGGATGACCGTACAAATTTTATGAAATAGGAAAACTACTGCAGTTAGTGCACAAAATGAATAGCAAAAAGTACAAAGTGCAACAGTTAATACAAATAAAGATTATGCGCAAGAAAATATGCCAAACAATTGAACAAAAAAGATCGGATAGAAAGCTTTCGCTTTGTTCGCAAACACCAAAACGGGACAATTTAGGAATAAATCAAAATCCGGTTTACTAACGAGTCAAGATTTTGTACATAAGCAAGAAAAAATTGTCAAACGTCAATTGGCAGCGTTTTCAATATTAAACTTATTTTTGAAAAATCTTAATGACACCAACAATCTTGTAATGACAATGTTTTTTCTAAAATAATTAAAAAACTTTAAAAATAAAATAGAAATAATTATTCCACAAATATCAAAAAATATAGTAAAAAAAATGTTAAAAACAGATTTTCCAGAATAAGTCTTCCAAACAATAGTTATCTGTAAGCAAGTGTTTGCAATGTTGAAAAGCATGCAAACATACAAAACCCTCTCTACGTCTATTTCAAAACCTAAAAAGACAAATTTTTGACATTCTAAATTTAACATTTTTAGCCAGTTTATAGCCAAGTTTTGTTTTTTTTGACAATATTTTTCATATTTTGTAGCAAATTTTTGTTTTTTTTTATTTCATAAAAAATTTTAGATTTTTTGTTTAAAATTTCAAGCCCGAATTTTGCTGTTTTGACATTTTATGAACAAAATTTTGCAGTTTTCAATCGTTTGTAGCCAAATTTTGGTTTAATATGCTAGTATTGTATGATCAGATTTGACTATTTTTAACTTTTTATAAATTTTGCACTTTTTGACAGATTATTACCAACTTGTGCGGTTTTTAATAATATTTTGATATTTTACAGAAGGTTTTTTTCTGTTTTTGAGATGTCATGATTTTTTACATTTTTTTGACATTTATTTAATGCTTAAAGTCAAATTTTGCTATATTTTTGTATTAACTTTCCGTCACTGGTACTTAATTTTAGCTACACCGTCACTGCCAGCAGACTGAGACTCCGCACGCCTGTTTTTTCCGTGGTTTTGTAAAAAAATATAAAAATTGATATTGATATATGAAATACATAGAAATAAACAAAACATCTTTATTATTCCAAATAAAGGTGCAAGAAACAATACTAATTAGGATCTCAAAACTCTCTGTAATTTCCGGTGTTCCTAGAATATAAAATGACATCAAGACATCAAATATAAATGAATAATACACTAGTCTTAAAAATTATGATAGTTTAAAATGTAAGAACATGTGTATTACTATGTAAAATATTTATAATTGCAAAAAAGTGTTATATCTTAAGAAGTGTGCAATTGTTTATAAAACGCAAACTATTACGCAAATGCGCTTCTATCTCTCAAAATTCGTTTGTTGTAACTAACTGCAGTTTCAAAATTTAAAAATATTCAAAAATTAAAATCCGTGTGTTAGAGACCGCGCGCCAAGGACGGAAGGTTAAAAGAATTTTACACTTTTCAACTGTTTCTGACCAGATATTGGTTCTTTTTGATATAATTTTTATATTTATGATAAGATTTTGTTATTTTTCACATTTTGTGAATAAAACTTTGCATTTTTTAACAGATTATGACCGAATTTTGGTTCTCTCCTAACAAGTTTTAGGATAACCGGATTTTGCCAATTTTACTTTTTATAACAGTTTTTTGCTTAAATTTTGATATTTTTCACAATATTTTGCTTTTTAAACATTTTATTATTTATAATTTGGTGATTTCTGATAGTATTTAAATTTTATTAACAGATTTTACTTTTCTTTTTAACACTTTTTAACAGATTATGCCCAAATTAAATATTTTATTTGAAAGAACATGACATGGGGCAGCCGCCAAGTCATCACTGAGTTGAGGCAAATGAGAACTGATCTCGGCCCGGCCCAAAATCAGACAGTTAGAAGCACGGCCAGAATGACTTTAATGATTTTAACACTGCGGTGTGTAAAGCAACGAAAAACTACCGCACTATAACTTCCCAAGACAATCATCATGGCAAGTATAAACACGAAAACGGCCGTCAGTCCGGGGCACCTCTTTAATGAGAAGACGGTGCGAAGAATCCTCCCAAAAAAACAATAGAAACAAATAAACACAATAAAAAAAATCTAAAAATTGGAATGTGCGCAGTATGTTCCAGGCAAACTGGAAATAGTTACAACAGAAATGCAGAGAAAGCAAATAGACGTATTACGCGTAAGTGAAGTAAGATGGCTACAGTCAGGAAAGACAACCGGCACCAACATGGAGTAGACATAATACTAATTAAAGGACTAAACAAACACTTAGTAAATACCTTACACTTCTCAGAACGACTAATACTACTCCAACTACAAACCATCATGAAAAAAATAAATATAATTCAAGCCAATGCACCGACTGCAGACAAAGACGATACTGAATTTAATTTTTTTTATAGTCAACTCGGTGAGATTTTAGCACTCCTAAAACCTTACATTAGTTATGGGCGATTTTAACGCTAAGATAGGCCAATGCAAAGCGAGATAATGGGTAGGAAAGTACGGATTAGGCATAAGAAACGAGCGCGGAGATAAGCTTCTGCAATTCTGCACCGAAAAAGATTTAATAGCAACAAACACACACTTTAAACTTTATTCTCAAAAGTTATACACATAAAAATTTCCTGAAAACAGCAAAAATAACATAGTCCGCAACCATAATAAGCGAGCAATTTAAAAACGGGGTAACATCGGTTAAAACTTACCCGGGCGCAAACGTAGTTTCCGACCATAACCCAGTAGTAATGAAATTAAACCAATAAAACCTACAAAACAAAAATAAAGATATTTGTAGACTGCAAAACCCGGAAGTACTACAGAAAGCAACACCTAAAATAAACAAAAATCTAAGCAGGTTAAGTATCAACACAGAAACAAACATCAGTGCCGGGAGAGTTAACAAAGTCTGGAAGAACGTCAAAGATGTTTTGCATAAAACCCAAAACAAAGTTGTTATTACCAGAGACCGTGTAAAAAAAGAAGAAATGAATGAGAACTGAGATCTTTACACAAACAGAAAAGAAAAGGAATATCAAGACATCCAAAATACTATCAAGAAAAAAAATACGTCAAACTAAAGAAGAACAGTTGCTGTACCAAAATCAAAAATCTACAGAATAGGCACAACAGCTTTATTGTTCACAAGAAACTCCGTAAAATGGTAATAATAACTAACTAAAAACGACCATACTGAAAGACACAAGCGGGATAATAATATTAAACCTGAAGGACAAACTACAACACTGAAAAGAATACGTAATAGATCTATTCAACAATAGCAGGCACGATGGCTACAATCTAAACCATTTTGCGCAGAATAACCCTGAAATACAAAACAACAAGTAAAAAATGCTATAAAAATCACAAAAACAGGCAAAACGGCAGGTCCAGATGGAAAATACAGCAAAATGCTAAAGTTAGTCGAAGATAATAAAATCCTCACAGATCTTATGAACACAATATACAAAACTGGCATCATACCACAAGAATGGCTAACATCTACGTTCATCACCTTACCCAAGAAACCGCATGCAACAATGATTATTAAATTATAATAGGCCATACATTGAAAGTGTTCCTTAATATTATACATACCAGAATATATAAAAAATGTGAGGCAAATATAACAGACCCGCAATTCGGATTCCGCAACGGATTTAAAACAAAGGAAACACTTCATGCATTTGGGGTACTAGTTCAACGCAGTCAAAACGTAAATTATTTGCCTGTTACATTGACTACAGCAAAGCATTTGATAATGTAAAACACAAAAAGCTCATAAACGTTTTAATAGGCATGGATATTGACATAACATAAAAATAGTCTTCTTAGTCCTAACGGAGGTTAGCAATCATCATAGCGATATTTATTTTAGAAACTGCAGCTTTAAATAGTTCCACCAAAGTTTTTCCATGTTTCTATGTTTTGCGGCGTCCTACGGATCTATTTCCCTGTATCTTTCCCTGCATAATTAGTTAGAGAGTTGAGTACCTTCCTCCTCGTGAAATGTGCCCCAAATACTGGAGCTTTCTTTTTTTGATTGTAAGTAAAAGTTCTCTTTCCTTGTGCGTTTTTTGTAATATTTTTTCATTGCTTACAAGGTCCGTCCAGGGTATTTTTAGCATACGACGGTAAAGCCACATTTTGAATGACTCGATCTTTTTTATGTTGTTTTTATTTAGTTCTTCCATACCATATAATAAAGTCGAGAAAATATAGCATCGCACCATTCGTATTCGCAGAGCTATATCAAGGTTTCTATCTACAAAAAATTTATTCATTTTTGCTATCTGTATACGTTTATTGATTTTGCTGGTCTGGTCGTTGTTCTCCCCTATTCGTGTTTCCAAGTATTGATAGCTTCTCACTCTTTCTATTATGGTATTATCTATTGCAACAGCTGGGATATTATTAGAGTCATTCTTTTTAAATACCATAATTTTAGTTTTATTTAAATTCATTCTTAGTCCATAGGATTGGCTAACAGTATTTATGTCTACTAGCATTTTCTGAAGATTTTGGATGTTTGTTGCTATTATCGCGGTATCGTCTGCATATCGAATGTTATTCATAGTTTGCCCGTTTATAACTATTCCCCCAAAGTCGTCGTTAATGGCTTCCTTAAATAAGACCTCTGAGTACATATTAAATAGGACTGGCAATAATATGCAGCCTTGTCAAACACCTCGGCAGATTTCTAATGAGTCATGTCCTTTAACAGTTATTTTGGGCTTACTGATTCCAGTACAAGTTTTTTATTATTTTGATGTCATTGTAGTCAAGACCTTTCTATTGTGCTATTTCCATTAGATGCTTGTGCTTAACTTTATCGAAGGCTTTCTCGTAGTCAATAAATCCGATGTATAGGTCGACGTTCATATCGAGACATCGTTGTATTATGACATTCATGCTAAATAACGCCTCTTTTGTACCTAAATTCTTACAAAATCCAAACTGTGTTTCGCTGATGAATGACTTGATGAATAACTTTTAAGAACACTTTCAAAGTATGGTTAATAGTTCTGAAGTCTGAGCACTCCCTTGCGTTATGCTTTTTTGGTATAGGAATAAAAGTTGATTTAAGCCATTCTTGGGGTATGATTCCGGTTTTGTAGATGGTATTATATAGATTTACTAGAATGTTCAACTTGTCGTCATCAATTAATTTGAAGAGGTCTACTGGTATCTTATCTGGACCTATCGCCTTCCTATCTTTTGAGTATTTAATAGCATAGCTTACCTCTTCTGCAGTTATAAGGAGGCTTTTTGTAGTTTCTTGTATATTTATCTCATTTCTAGTGTCATCAAATAGTTGTTGTTTGTATTCCTCCCACCTTTTGATGTTTTTCTCTATGTCCATTATAATGTTTTCGTTTGTATCCTTTATTAAACCATTTTAAAACAGTGGCAAACCTATATTGGGGCCAGACAGCAAAAATCAAAATTGAAATCAAACTGTCAGATGACATTAACATACAAAAGGGTGTCAGGCAGGAATATGTTCTCTCGCCAATGCTATTCAATATCTACTCCAAAGCGATATTCAGGAGGAATCTTTGTACATGGTATAACAATCAACAACATCCAATATGCAAACAATACGGTATGGTACTAGCAGACAATATAATAGATCTCACACGCATGATGAACAGCGAAAAGCAAAGAAAACGGTCTCCAAATGAACTTAACCACAACAAAAACCATATTATTTTCAAAAACCAAACAGCAAATACATTTGGTAATAAACGGAAAACGCAAGTCTCCAATTATAAATATCTTAAAACATGAAAAAATTTTGACTAAACATTTAGACAAGAAATTCTAGCCCACATAGAACAAGCAAAAGCAACATTCGTCATAATGAAAATCATGCTAACTTATCAAGATATCAGTCTAGACCTAAGGCTAAGAATGGCCTAATACTACATTTTTCCAATACTCCTTTATGAGATAGAAAGCTGGATTTTACACTAAGAAACCAGCAAAAAGATAGAGGCTTTCAAAATGTAGGTCTATCTCCACATGCTGCGCATATCGTAGACCGACAAAATCACCAAAGTGCTTCAGAAGAAGACCAAAAAAACCAAAATCCTTTTTAATATAAAGAAGCAAAAGCTAAAGTATCTAGGCCACATTTTCAGAAACATAAAATATGTGTTACAACTTATAATCTAGAAGAAAATCCAAGGGAAACAAAGCGTAGAAAGGCAACGTATATCCTGGCTGCGTAACTTGCGAGAATGATTTGGGGCATCGTCGTCGGACCTGTTTCGCTCGGCTATTTCTAAAGTTAAAATTGCCACAATAATCAGCAACCTCCGACAGAAATGCTGAGCCAAAAAGAAAAAGAAATATTTCATAGCCAAATTCTGCTATTTTTAACATATTAAAGTAAAAAAAAAATACATTTTCAAACAGTTTATGGCCGGATTTTGGTGCTTTTTTTGCAAATTCAAAATTTTGAAACCAGATTTTGTTACTTTTAAAATTTTATAAAAAAAATTAAATTCTTTAAAGTTTGATGGCTGAAATTGGTGCTTTTTAACAATAGTTTAATATTTTAAGGCTTGATTTTGATATTTTTGACATTTTATAAATAGAGTTTTGCTCTTTTTAACCGTTTTTGCCAAATTTTATTTTTTTTCCTAAGTGAACGAGTAGCTTTTCTTACTATGACCCACTCACCCAAATGTTAGTCATCAAAAGGATTCCTTTATCTCTTGTATTCTTGTTGTTATTATATTTGGAGATCTTATAACAATATCTCTTAAGATTTAAAGTACTGCTTAATCTCCTTATTACATAATATATATTATGCGCCAACTTTATTGAATTTTACAGAATTTGGTGCTAGACGTTATAACTGGATTTTAAATTACTTTTGTGCTAAAAGATTTTTCAAGCAATTTTTGAGGTATTTTAAGATTTTATCCGAAAGTGTTGCAAAGTTTTACGCAATAAATATTATTTTTGATGAACTTATGTCGCAATTTTGATGTATTTCATGCGAAAAATAACTTTTCTACACAATATTTATAATTTTTTTGTTAGCAATTTTATGCACAAATTTGAAGGAATTTTTTGCAATAAATAAAATTTCTGAGCAAGTTTTTAAATATTTAATACAGAAATTAAGTTTTTTCGAAGAATTTGCAAAATGTTATGCAATAAATGCGTTTTTTGCTCATTCTGTGCAAATTTTACGCATTTTAACCTAATTTTCTTAGCAACTTTTGATGTGTTTTATGCTTTTATAGATTAATTTCATAGAATTTTGTGCAATAAATGGGTTTTTTAAGCAATTTTTGAATTCTTTAAAGTGAAAATTCAGGTTTTGTACAAACTTTGCAAAGTTTTATGTAATAAATGTAATTTTTAGTAAATTTTTGTTTAAATTTTCTTAGTTATTTTTTACGTTTAAATTTTACGGAATAAATGATAATATCGTGCAAATTTTATGCTATAACTAAATTTTCTTGGCAAATTTTTATGTAATTCGTGCGACAATTGCAACAAATAACTTTTTTGCACAATTTTCATAAAATTTTGTGCACTAAGAAATTTATTAAAAAAATTATCAAGTATTTTATGCAATAACTAATTTATTGCGTAATTGTTGTTGAGTTTTACGCAATAAATATGATTTTTAGTTAATTTGCTGTGATGAATAGATTTTCTGTACAAATTTTCTTAATAAATTAATAAATAGAGACAAATAAAAGCCAAGAAGAAAAAAAAATTAAAATAATTTATTATTATAAATCATTAATTAAGAATATATATATATATATATATATATATATATATATATATATATATATATATATATATATATATATATATAAGTAATTCCATTACTTTTTGACCAATTTGAAGGGATCAAAATATGGATAAAAACAATGAGTATCCTAAAATTTTAGACCTTAGAATATTGAAGATCAGAAATTTCACAATAAAACGTCTTTTTTAGCTTATTTTGTATCTCAATTTTTGGGCTTCTGAAAAAAGATAAAAAAGTCCACAATGGCTCAAATTATTTTTTATTACATGTACTTTATAACCCATATTTTTATGTTTAATATCGTGGCAGTCATTTTGATATAAAAAGCTTCAAACATTATTCTAAAAAAAAACCGTAAAATTAGCAAAATCGCAAAATTTTGCTTTCTTTAAACTATTCTGACTTTGTCAAATCTTAACAAAATTTGATCCACAAAGTCTAGATTTCTTTGTGTTTAATCTTTTTTTAAAGTGATCACACAAGATATATAGAATCAATACGTATACATCACTATTTTAATGCAGGAAGTTGTACATATTTTTGCGATCTTCAAAACTTGTAATTTTCAGGTCCCAAAAAAGCGCTGTCACCTTATGTCAATTTTAGTCAAAATTTCAGTAAATACTCTTTAGAGCACAAGAAAAAAGGTTATCCATATGAGAAATGGTATATCGGGCATTATCATAAAAATTTTAATATTCAAAAATTGGCAAAATTGGCAAACCGCACATTTTTGTATCTCATTTTTTGGGCCTTTAGAAAAAGAAAAGAAGGTCCACATTGGCTCAAAATGTTCTTTATTACATGTACTTTAAAACCTATATTTGTTTATTTAATGTTGGGGCAGTCATTTTGATATATCAAGCTTCAAACATTATTCCAAAAATAACCGTAAATTTAGCAAAACTGCAAAATTATGCTTTGCTTAAACCGTTCTAATTTTGTCAAATTTTAAAGAAATTTGATCCACAAAGTCTAGATTTCTTCGTGTTCAATCTTTCTTTAAAGTGATTACACAAGACTTATAAAATTAATACATATTCACCACTATTTTGTTGCAGGAAGTTGTACATATTTTTGCAATCTTCAAAACTTGTAATTTTTAGATCCCGAAAAAACGCTGTCACCTTATGTCGTTTTCAGTCAAAATTTCAGTAAAAACTTTTCAGACCACAAGAAAAAAAGAAATTAATTATAAAGGACAATAAAAGCAAGTTGGATATTAAATGTGGAATGGTTCAAGGCAGAAAAGCATTTATAGAAAAATAAAAAATATTTAGATCTAATATTGATTTAAAAATCAAGAAAAGATTTGTAAAATAATACTATGGAGTGTAGCACTGTAGGGTTGCAAAACTTGGACAATAAAAAAAGAATAGAAGTGTTTGAAATGTGGTGCTACAAAAGAATGTTGATAATTAGCTGACAGAATAAAATAACAAACAAAAAAGTATTAAAACTAGTTAAAGAAAAAAGAAACATATGCAAAGTATTACAACAAAGGAAGAACAAAATGATAGGACATATTCTAAGACACGGAGAAATTATGCAACGGGTTATAGAAAGCTTGGCAGACCGAGATTGGACTACATACAACAAAGGATGTAGAAAGCAACAACTACAAAAAAATAAAGACATCAGCCCAGAACAGAATAGAATGGAGTACTAATTCATCATAATGATTTTATTGAATTCTTTATAACATTTCATAAAACAAACTATTTATTTAACAGTCCTTTAACTCGTTTTATGCATCCTGCAAATTCAAGCTTTTTTGGAATGACGCCAAAAGTATTTAAAAATTTATTATCACTTACATTGTAAATAATAAGATTATAAATTATTGTAAAACTTAATGAACAAATACAAAGTCTTTTTTTAACTAACCTACTTTATGATCAAAATTTAAAAAAATACCAAAATAAAAAATATAATAATGACTTACCATTAAGTTCAATGTGAAGAAACGTCAATTCCTGAAACAACAAAAAATAATTAATTTTAAAAACAAATAAAAAAGAAATCAAATATAAAACATTCTGCTCAAGTTATCAATACTTCAACCAATTTATGTTCCACCTGATGGATATTTTATTACATAAAGTATTTCAAGTGTCGAAAACACTCAATAAAGCAAAGGAACGGGCAAAAGGGGGCACACAGCAAGCAAGCTATCGGCGCCTGCGAAGGTAATATATTTTTTTATTGACGCGAAAATTCCGTTTAGCATATCGATGGAGTGTGAAAAAACTGTGTGAGAAGACGGCTGTGAATTAGTAATCGAGGCGAAAAAAGGATGTATCAATATTTCAGTGCACGTAGATAAGAGGTTCTTGGCTATGGTACACATTTTGTATGAATATAAAAAAAAAAATATGTTGCCGCAAACATAACAGATAATAACTTTGATTAAATATTTAAAGGAATTGTGCATGAACTCAATTTTGTAAGCAAATATTATGCGTGCAGTTACTAATAATGTTTTGAAATAATCTGCATGAATTAAATGGAAATGCAGTATGATGTAAAATCTACTACTAAAATATTTTCCAAACGTAGCCAACAGGAAAATATGTAAATGTCGCATAACCGATTTCAAGTGACAACAGGGCACATTTTCCAATTCGTTTCAATTTATATTCCATCCGAATATAGCTTGAGGTGCGAGAAAAAATAATAAACCTCGTGCCCTTCATGCTAATTGGGATTCTTTGTTTCGAGAGAATTAAAATGTCAAATATGATTTTGCATACATAGCTGGGATGTTATCAATGAATTTCAGTCAGAGATAAAGATTGCTTAAAGTAAAGTCGACAGTTTGGAGTGAGATTATGGAAGAATTTGTGGATAAAAATAAAAATTTGATTCAATTAATTTCTAACATATTTTATTTATTCTATTTATTATTTTATTTTGTTGTTGTTTAGATAAGCTTTGCATTAAAGCACTTGAGGGGTGCCAATGATACTGATAAGAATACATTAATAAAATATGTTGCTTTGATCTGTGCCGCTTTATTTTTATTGTATATTAAGTGAATCCATTTTTTAATTAATGTTTATAGCTATAGGTTTCAATAACAATTTGAATTTATTTCTTATGCATGTAGACCGGTGTAAACAATTATACAATTGAAGTAAGTTAAACCAATTAAATTGATCTTTTAAAAAAATGAGCATTTCTATTTTGTTAATTTTTACACAATTTATATTGATGGTACTGGGCTCTATTAGTACCAATTTGCATTAGTTTTCGATTTATCGTTTTCAAGTTATGATATTTTATAACGTTCCGCAAAACCTTGATTAAATTAAATCAGACCAGTTAAGTTGATTTTATAATAAATTGAGCGCATCAGTTTTGTTTATTTTTACACAATTTATATTGATAGTACTAAGCTCTATTACTACCAATTTGCAATAATTTCCAATGTACCGTTTTAAAGTTATGATAATTTATAATATCCTCAAAGACTTTACTTAAATTGAGTCTGGTCAGTTAAGTTGCTCTTATATCAAATTGAGCGTATTAATTTTGTTCTTGTTTACACAATAAATATAAGTGGTACTGAGTTTTATTAATATTAAATTGCATTATTTTCCAATGTACCGTTTTAAATTTATGTTGTTTTAAAAAGTCCCCAAAAATCTCAATTAAAATAAGTTGAGTCAATTAAGTTGATCTTAAAATAAATTGAGCGTATTACATTTGTTTAATTTTACACAACTAATATTTATGGTACTGTGCTCTATTAGTACTAAATTGTATTATTTTTCAATGTACCGTTTTGAAGTTATGATATTTTAAAATAGATTTTATGATGTTTTGTAAATTAAATAATGCAAGTTAAGTTGATTTTATATTTAAATGAGCGTATCGATTTTGTTTATTTTTACTCAATTAATAACAATGGTACTAAGCTCTATTAATACCAAATTGCATTAATTTCCAATGTACCGTTTTAAAGTTATGATATTTTATAATTTCCCTAAAGACCTTACTTAAATTGAGTCAGGTCAGTTAAGTTGTTTTTATATAAAATTGAGCGTATTAATTTTATTAATTTTTACACAATAGATATTGATAGTACTGAGCTGTATTAGTACTAAATTGCATTATTTTTCAATGTACCGTTTTAAAGTTATGATGTTTTATAAAGTCCTCAAAAATTTCAATTAAAATAGGTTGAGTCAATGAAATTGATCTTAAAATAAATTGAGCGTATTAAATTTCTTTATTTTTACGCAATTATTATTAAAGTTACTAAACTCTATTAGTACAAAATTGCATTATTTTCCAATACACCGTTTTAAAGTTATAATATTTTATAATGTCCCCTAGAATCTTAAATAAATTAAGTTAGAACAGTTAAGTTGATCTTATAATAAATTGAGAGTATCAATTTTGTTTATTTTTACACAATAATTATTAATAGTACTGAGCTCTATTAGTACCAAACTGCATTATTTTCCAATGTACCATTTTAAAGTTATGATGTTTTATAAAGTTCCCAAAAATCTCAATAAAAATAAGTTAGATCAATTAAGTTGATTTTAAAATAAATTGAGCGTATCAATTTTGTTTATTTTTACACAATTAATATTGTTAGTACTAAGCTCTATTAATACCAAAATGCATCATTTTCCAATGTACCGTTTTAAAGTCATGATGTTTTATAAAGTTCCCAAAAATCTCAATTAAAATAAGTTGGATCAGTTAAGTTGATTTTATAATAAATTGAGCGTATCAATTTTGTTTATTTTTACATAATTAGTATTATCAGTACTGAGCTCTATTACTACTAAACTGCATTAATTTCCAATGTACGTTATAAAATTATGTTATTTTATAACGTCTCGTAGGAACTTAATTAAATTAATTCGAGTCAGTTAAGTTGATCTCATAATAAATTGAGCGTATCAATATTATTCATTTTTACAGATTTAATATAATTAGTACTAAGCAATATAAATACAAATTTACATTATTTTCTAATGTAATGTTTAAAAGTTATGATAGTTCATAACGTCTCATAGGAATTTAATTAAATTCAGTCAAGTCAGTTAAGTTGATCTTATTATAAATTAAACGCATCGATTTTGTTTATTTTTACACAATTAATTTTGTTGGTACTATGCTCTAATAGTACCATTTTGCATCAATTTCCAATGTACCATTTTAAAGTTATAATTTTCTATAACGTCTCGTAGAAACTAAATAAACTTGAATAAGGTCAGTTAAGTTGATCTCATAATAAATTGAGCGTATCAATTTTATTTATTTTTACACAATTATTATTGTTGGTACTAAGCTCTATTAATACTAAATTATAACAATTTCCAATGTACCGTTTAAACTTAATAATATTTTATAACGTCACGTATAAGCTTAATTAAATTAAGTCAGGTCAGTTAAAATGACCTTATAATAAATTGAGCGTATCAATTTTGTTTATTTTTACACAATTAGTATTATTGGTACTAAGCTCTATTAGTACCAATTTGCATTATTTTCCAATGTAACGTTTTAAAGTTATGATATCTTATTACGTCCCATATAAACTTAATTATATTAAGTCGAGTCAGTTACGTTAAACTCATAATAAATTAAACGTTATAAATTTGTTTAATTTTACACAGTTTATATTATCAGTACTGAGCTTCATTTGTACCAATTTGCATTATTTTCTAATGTACTGTTTAAAAGTTATGATAGTTCATAACGTCTCATAGGAACTTAATTAAATTCAGTCAAGTCAGTTAAGTTGATCTCATAATAAATTGAGCGTATGAATTTAGTTTATTTTTACACAATTAATTTTGTTGGTATTAAACGCTATAAGTACTAATTTGCAATAAACTTCAATGTGCCGTTTTAAAGTTATGTTATTTTATAACGCCTATTTTGGAACTTAACTAAATTAAGTCAGGTAAGTTGATCTTATTATAAATTGAGCGTATCAATTTTGTTTATTTTTACACAATTATTATTGTTAGTACTCAGCTCTAATAATACTAATTTGCATTAATTTCCAATGTCCCAATTTAAAGTTCTGATATTTTATAAAATCATGTAAAATCTAAGTACATTTATGTCAAGTCAGTTAAGTTGATCTCGTAATAAATTGAGCGTATCGATTTTGTTTATTTTTACACAATTAATTTTGTTGGTACTAAACTCTGATTATACCATTTTGCATCAATTTTCAATGTACCGTTATAAATTTGTGATATTTTATAACGTCTCGTCGGAGCTAAACTGATTGAAGTCAAGTCAGTTAAGTTAATCTCATTATAAATTGAACGTAACGATTTTGTTTATTTTTACACAATTAAATTTGTTGGTACTTAGATCTGGTAATACCAATTTGCATCAATTTCCAAAGTGCCGTTTTGAAATTATGTTTTTATATAACGTCCCGCAAGAGCTTAATTAAATTAAGTCAAGTCAGTTAGGTTGATTTCATAATAAATTGAGCGTATCGATTTTGTTTATTTTTAAACAATTAATATTGTTGGTACTGAGCTCTAGTAATACCCAAATTGCATCAATTTCCAATGTACCGTTTTAAAGTTATAATATTTTTCTACGTCCATTAGGAGCTAAACTGATTTAAGTCAAGTCAGCTAAGTTGATCTTAATATAAATTGAGCGTATCGACTTTGTTAATTTTTACACAATTATTATTGATAGTACTGAGCTCTATCCATACCAATTTACATTAATTTCCAATAGATTGTTTTAAAGTTATGATATTCTATAAAGTTCCGTATAAACTCAAATAAATTAAGTCAAGTCAGTTAAGTTGATCTTATAATAAATTGAGCGTATCGATTTGGTTTATTTTCAATCAATTAATTTTGTTGGTACTAAACTCCAATAGTACCAATTTGCATTAAATTTAAATGTACCGTTTTAAAGTTATGTTATTTTCTAACGTCCTATGAGAGCTTAATTTAATTAAGTCAAGTCAGTAAAGTAGTTCTTATTATAAATTGAGCGTATCAATTTTGTTTATTTTTACACAATTAATTTTAATGGTACTGGACTCTATTGGTACTAATTTGCAATAATTTCTTATGTATCGTTTTAAAGTTATAATAATTTTTAGTATCCCAAAAGAACTTAATTAAATTAATTCAGATCAATTAAATTGATCTTATTATAAATTGAGCGTACTGGTTTAGTTTATTTTTACACAATTTTTGTTTATTGTGCTAAGCTTTAATACAACTAAATTGCATTAATATCCAATAAACCGTTTTGAAGTTATGATATTCTATAACGTCCTAAAGAAACGTAATTAGATTAAGTCGGGTCAGTTAAAGTAATCTTATAACAAATTGAGCGTATCAATTTTATTTATTTTTACACACATAATATTGTTAGTACTAAGCTCTGCTAGTACCAATTTGCATCATTTTCCAATGTACCGTTTCAAAGTTATGATTTTTTATAAAGTCACGTAAAAACTTAATTAAATTTGGTCAAGTCGGTTGAGTTGATCTTATTATAAATTGAGCGTATTGATTTTGTTTATTTTTACACAATTATTTTTGATGGTACTAAGCTTTCGTAATACCAAATTGCATCAATTTCCAATGAACCGTTTAAAAGTTATGATATTTTATAAAGTCCCATAAAAACTAAAATAAATTGGGTCAACTCAGTTAAGTTGATCTTATTATAAGTTGAGCGTATTAATTTCGTTTATTTTCACACAATTAATATTGATAGTACTGAGCTCTATTAGTACTATATTTCATTAATTTCCAATGTACTGTTTTAAAGTTATGATATTCTATAAATTATATAAATTTCCATAGAAACTCAACTAAATTAAGTCAAGTCAGTTATGTTGATCTGATTATAAATTGAGCGTATCGATTTTGTTTATTTTCACACAACTAATTTTGTTTGTAACAAACTCTATTATTACTAATTTGCATCAATTTCCAATGTACAGTTTCAAAGTTATGATTTTTTATAAAGTCCCATAAAAACTAAAATAAATTGGGTCAACTCAGTTAAGTTGATCTTATTATAAATTGAGCGTATCAATTTTGTTTATTTTCACAAAATTAATTTTGTTGGTAATAAGCTCTAGTAATAGCAGTTTGCATCAATTTCCAATGTACCGTTTAAAAGTTTGGATATTTTTTAACGTCCCGTAGGAGCTAAACTGATTTAAGTCAAGTCAGTTAAGTTAATCCTTATATAAATTTAGCGTATCGATTTTGTTTATTTTTACACAAATTCTATTATTAGTACTGAGCTCCAATAGTACCAATTTGCAATAATTTCCATAGTACCGTTTTAAAGTTATGATATTTTGTAACATCCTGTAGAAGCTAAACTGAATTAAGTCAAGTCAGTTAAGTTGATCTTAATATAAATTGAGCGTATCAATTTTGTTTATTTTTACACAATTAATATTGATAGTACTAAACCCAATTAGTACCAATTTGCATTAATTTCCAATGTCCCATTTTAAAGTTCTGACATTCTATAACGTCTCGTAGAAATTTAATAAATTTAAGTCTGGTCAGTTAAGTTGATTTCATAATAAATTGAGCGTATTGATTTTGTTTATTTTTACACAATTAATTTTGTTGTTACTTAGCTCTGGTAGTACCAATTTGCATCAATTTCCAATGTACCGTTTTAAAGTTATAATATTTTATAACGTCCAGTAGAAGCTAAACTGGTTTAAGTCAAGTCAGTTAAGTTCCAATGCACCATTTTAAAGTTATAATATTTTATAACGTTACTTAAAAGCTTAATAAAAGTAAGTCAAGTCAGTTAAGTTGATCTTATAATAAATTGAGCGTATCAATGTTGTTAGTTTTTTCACAATTAGTTATATCAGTATTGAGCTTTAATATTACTAATTTTCATTAATTTCCAATGAACCATTTCAAAGATATGATATTTTACAATTATAGCCTCAACATAAATATAAACTATAATTCCTGCCATAATCTTTTTAGTATTGCATCAAATAAAAAATATTGTTGATTTTATATAGCATTATTTGTACTCCATTATTTTAAAAATGTATTTATACTAATGCTTCACGCACACAATAGTAAAACTATATTTAACAATAAAACCATTATTTATTACAATTGGTCATATAGAAACCATTGCAAACATATAAATTTTCGTTTGGACTAAAATATATAAATCGCCTATAATAATGAAAGTTAATCGCTGGCTGCATAATGCGCTTAATCAGCAGATTTGTGCACAAGCATTGGAAACGAGCGCCTCGAGCACCACATTTGTAAAACCAGAATACAAAAAATAAAATCAATTTAGAAAAATTGCAAAACACATAAAATTTAAAATCATTTTCCTAGAAACGCAAATCTATTTATATTGAAATAAAAAATTGCAATCATAACGTAATATCTATCAATTTCCAAATTGACCAACTAATATAATTACATTATGCAATTCAGCCTTGAAAACGATATGTTTGCTTATTTCGTCCGCATAGAAAATTTAAATGTGACGTGACACGCGATCATACTGTAAGTGCTATTGAAATCTGTTGATGTATGTTAATAAGTCACGAACTTAAAAATTAATTATTAAATTTTAAACCCGGCGCATTCGCCAAAATAAATTAATATTTATCATTAAAAGTAAAAATAATTCAACGCTTTGATGTTAAAGCATAAAAGCAACCCTCGTCATCCCAATTCTTTTTTTTTGTAACTAAAGGAGAAAGCATTTGATTATTTTCACACATCAAAATTAAATATCGATCGCTATTCTAATGACATCAAAATTAAATTAAATTATGAACTCGCTGCGTAATCCATTTATGTATTCAACATTAATGCCCTCAATGTTTGCATTGCAACAAAATTAATATTTGTTCACCATTAAAAAATTAATTATAATAATTAAATTTACATTTTTTTATCAACTTAATGATGACAGTTAAGAGGATCAAATTATATATTTAACAAAGGAAACCACATGAAACGGTTGCAATGTAAATTCCACAATTTGCACAGAATCGTTATACGGTAACTAACTACTCAAAGGTGAGAATTATCTGTGGCTTGCTATTTCTTTGTGCGCTTTTTCGAATCGGATAAATGTGCACAAATTTGAATTTTAATTAAAAAAGGGCAAATTCAATTTAGATTAAGGAGAATATTTGTTTGCTTAATTCTAGTTTGTAATTTAATTTATTTTAAATTAATTAAGTTATTAAATTTGTTTTATATTTTCTTTGTGTGAATAAAATACAATATCAATTAAATTTAATTTAGGTTAGCTTGAATAGTACTACATGCATATAGTTTGTTATCAAAATTGTGCAATTTGCTGCTTGTCGTTTTATTTTAGTGCAGTGGCAAAGATGATGACGTAGTTTGCTTAACTTTGCTTATTCCAGACCTGTCTAACTTGACCACATCTCAGTCTGGCTCATTAATAAATTTAAACTTCAAACGTAATAACTTCTCAAGCAATTTAAGTAATATTATTATCAATACAGGGTGTTAGATAAATGTAAAGAACATTCTGTTCTATGATGAATTTTGAAAAACCTCTTTGTTTTAAAGATACAGGGTAAACAAAATTTGCAACAACTATATTCGATATTTGTTGAAATCAATTAAATTAAACAAAGTATAGAGTACGCCAATGAATAAATCAAGTACAAAAACTTGTTAACAATAACTTGAAACAAATGTTTTATCTACTAATGAACAAGTGGATTTTATTTGAATACGTCTCGTCATTGATCATCACATGTATCGGTCGCAGTTGTTTAGATTGAGTGACGTTTGGCTGTTTGACGTGTCTTTAATAGTTAGTGAATTCCTCTACCACAACTGACATGCATTTCATGTATGGACTTGCTGATGGCAATTCATTACAAGCTAGACGATTGTACATTGAACGGTTTCCTGGCCGTTATATCCCCGACAGAAAAATCTTCAAAAACATTTATCGAAGTTTTTGTAAAATAGACACATTAAAACAAAATGTACGTAAAAACGGTACAACTAGAACAGAATGTGCTGAACATGATACAGAAAAATTTAAAGAGTTCTACGCAAAAAATTGCCAATACTTTGAATGTAAGTCATTTTAGCATAAACTTGTTTTCTATGCAATTTTTTAACTTTTTTTGCGACAAATAAATTTTTTGTGTAATTTTTAATAAATTTTATGCAATAAATGCATGTTTTGTATAATAAATAGGGTTTATACGCAAAGCTTTTCAACATAAACGTTTTTTTGGTCAGTTTTTGTACAATTTTATGCAATAAATGGTATTTACACGCAAATTTTAAGCTGCTTTATGCAATAAATAAGCTTTCTGTTTGCTTTTAAAGTTTTTGAACAATTTTGAATAAATTTATTAGGAAAAATGTGCAACTTTTGCTATTTTTTATGTAATAACAATTTTTTTGCATAATTTTTAATCAATTTTATACCATAAACGCTTTTTTGAGCAATATTTAAGCTACTTTATGCAAGAAATAAGTTTTCTGTGCAGTTTTTGATGATTTTTTTGCAAATTAAAACGTTTTTTATTGAGTTTATTAATATTAATAGAGTTTCATAAACTCTATATGCAAAAAATTTTTTTTTTTGCATTTTTTAAGAAATTTTATGATTTAAATGCATTTTTTGTACAATAAAAGGGGGTTTTCATCATAAACGCTTTATCTAGACAATTTTTAGAGTGCATAAAGTGCATTAAATAGTGTTTACGTACAATTTTTGAGTTACTTTTGGTTTTATTAATTTTATTTCAAGCTTTAGTGGTACAATTTTTGATGAATTTATGTGCTTTTTGCACTTTTTTATGTAGTAAATAGTTTTCTGCGTAATTTTTGATAAATTTTATACTATAAACGCCTTTTCTGATCCATATTTAAGCTACTTTATCCAAAAATTAGATTTTCTGTGCAGCTTTTAATATTTTTTTTGCAAAAAATACGTATTTTTATTAAATTTAAAAATACTAATAGAAATTCATAAACTAATTTTTTGTACAATTTTTAAAATTTTATGCAATAAATGAATTTGTTGTACAATAAATGGGGTCTATGCGCAAAGTTTTTCACCATAACCGCTTTTTTTGGACAACTTTTGTACTATTTTCTGTTTGCTTATACTATAAACGCCTTTTCTAAGCAATATTTAAACTACTTTATGCAAAAAATAGGTTTTCTATGCAGGTTTTAATAAATTAATGAATAAAATACGGTTTCTTTATTGAATTTATTAAAATTATTACTAATGAAATTTCAAAAACTGATTTTCTGTGCAATTTTTAAACTTTTTATGCAAGAAATAAGTTGTAAGTGCAATTTTTGATAAATTTTATGCAATAAATGCATGTTTTGTACAATAAAAAAGGATTTTTTTATTATAGACGCTTTTATGGGCAATTTGTGTACTACTTTATGCAATAAACAATGTTCATGCATTAAATGAGCTTTCTGTTTGCTTCTTAATTAATTTTATTTTATATTTTTTTTGTACATTTTTTGATAAATTTTTATTATAATATGCAATTTTTGCTTTTTTATGAAGATTCATGCATAAATTTTAATAAATTTGATACTAGAAACGTTTTCTTGAGCAACATTTTTGCAAAAAATAGGTTTTCTGTATAGTTTTTGAAGATTTTTTGCAATAACTATGTTTCTTTGGTTCTCTGTGCAATTTTTGAACTCTATAAGCAATACATTAGTTTTTTGTTCAATTTTTTTTAATTTTATGCAATAAATGCATAATTTGTACAATGCATAGAGTTTATGCGCAAATTATTTACCATAAACGCTTTTTCTGAGAAATTTTTGGACTACATTATACAATAACTGGTGTTTACGTGCGATTTTTGAGCTATTTTCTGTTTGTTTTTTGATTAATTTTATTTAATGATTTTTTGTATAATTTTTGCTGAATTTATATATATGTTATTTTATATAATAAATAGGGTTTAGTTTGTGTATTTAATTTATGCATTAAAGTTTATGTCAATTTTTTTATTAATGCACAATGTTTACATTATTTTATTAAAAAAATGTGTGCAATTTTAGATGAATTAGGCAAATGTGGGGTTATACGAGTTTTTTTACTAATTTTTGAGCAATTTTCGGACTACTCTGTGCAGTATTTTTGTTGAATTTACTAAAATAAATGTTTTTGCGCAATTTTTGCATTAATTTGTAAAATAAATATGTTTTCTGAGCAATTTTTGTGCTTTCAATCAATTTGCTTAGTCAAAAGTTGTTTTTTAATGATTTTACTTTGATAAATATTACTTACGCCCAATTTTTGCATCATTTTGTGTAATAAAAATTGATTTTCTGCGCAATTTTTGTTTTTTTTTTTATAGTTTTTGATAAATTAATTAAAGCAAATAGGGTTTATGTGTTATTATTGCACTACTTTATGCAATAAATTGATTTTCTGCGTATTTTATTATTTATTTTGGCTGAAAGACTACGGTCGATAGCCGTTTGTACAAAACATTTTTTTCCTTCTATGTATTATACCTGTTCAAAATGTTGTAAATTACTTGTGCAATAAAAATGTTATATAAATATATTATTTATTTTATACTTTAAACGGACCTTTTTTGCAATATTTAAACTAATTTACGCAATAAATGAGGTTTTACAAATTTTTTATATATTTTTTTTGTACAGTTTTTAATAAATTAAATAGGAAAATGAAGTTTATGTCCGATTTTTGCGCTTATTTGCTCATTTTTGATCAATTTTATACCATAAACACTTTATCCGAGCGATTTTTGGACTACTTTTGCAATTTTCACTTAGTTTTATGCATTAAACGCATTTTCTGTACAATTTTTTGTAAATTATTTAGTGCAAATAGAGTTTATGTGCAATTTATATGCTAATCAATATCATAGAAGTACTTTTGCGCAATTTTTGATCAACTTTTTACTATAACTGCTTTTTCTGAGCGATATTTGAACTACTTTATGCAATAAATGAGTTTTTTGTGCAGTTTTTTTTATGAATTTTTTCCAATAAATATGTTTTTAAATAAATTTATTAATACTAAAAGGGTTTTGACAAAACTCACACAGTAAATAGGTTTTATAGACGGTTTTTTGCTGACTTTTGTATCATAAAAAGTTATTATGAGCGGTGCTTAGATTACTTTATAATAATGCAGCAATTTTTTATAAATTTATTAAGGCAAATTGTACAATTTTTGCAGCGTTTTATGTCATAAATGATTTTTTGCTCATTTTTTTAAATATTTTATAGCATAAACTAGTTTTCTGTGCTATTTTAAAACTCTGTTTGCAATAAATTATTTTTTTGTTCAATTTTTGTTTTATACAATAAATGGTGTTTATTGTATATTTATTGTTTTTGTACTTTATGCATTAATTAGTATTTACGTGCAATTTTTAAGATATTTTTTGTTTAATTCTTAAATTAATTTATTTTACTTGTACAATTTTTTATAAATTTATCTTTTTTATATAGTAACAAGTTTTTTCCGTAATTTTTGATAAATTTTATACTGTAAACGGTTTTTCTGAGCAATATTTAAGCTACTTTATGCAAAAAATAGGCTATTTGTGCAGTTTTTTATAAATTTCTTGCAACAAATACGTTTTTTTAGTTTCTAAAAGTAATTTTTTGTGCAATTTTTGATCAATTTTAAGCAATAAATGCATATTATATACAACAAATGGGGTTTATGCGCAAAGTTCCTGATCATAAAATTTTTTCTAGACAATTTTTGGTACTATTTTATGCAATAAATGATATTTACGTGCAATTTTTGAGCTATTTTCTGTTTGCTTTTCGATTAATTTTATTTTATGCTTTTTTGTACAATTTTTGATAAATTTATTTATATATTTTTGCCTTTTTTATGTAGTAAATAGATTTTTTTAAGTAATTTTTGATACATTATATTTTATGTCTTACTAGTACCATTTTTGATGAATTTATTACGTTTTTTGATCTATAAACGCTTTTTCTGAGCAATATTTAATCTACTTTTCTTGCAATTAATACGTCTTTTTGTATAGTTTTTGATCAATTTTATGCATTAAATGTCTATTGTGTACAATGAATGAGGTTTATGAGCAAAGTTTTTCACCATAATTGCTTTTTCTGTACTACTTTATGCAATAAATGGTGTTTATTAGCTGTGTTCTGGTTTTTTTATTGCTTTTTTTGTACAACTTTTCATAAAATTATTTATATTTTTTGTCTTTTTTATGTAGTAAATGGTTTTTTGCGCAACTTTTGATATATTTTATACTAAAATCGCTTTTTAAATTACTTTCTTACAATAAAACGTTTTTTTCATGAAATCGTTCTTCTTCTTCTTTATATGGCATCTCCTTTTAAGAGGTTTGCAATCATCATCGCTATCTTCACCTTGGAAGCAGATTAATAAATGGGGTTTAGTCATTTTGTTTGATTTTTGATAAAATATATGCATTAAACGCTTATGTCAATTTTTTGATTAATTTGCATTGTTTGCATTATTTTATTAAAAAAATGTTGTGTGCAATTTTAGATGGTAAATTCATCTAAAATTGCACACAAAATGTGATTTATGCGCGTTCTTTTGCTAGTTGGTGCAATAAATGGGTTTTCTGAGCAATTTTTGGACATAATTTTTAATAAATTTACTAAACAAAAGTGGTTTATGCGCAAATTGTGCACTATTTTGTGTGATCAATATGTTTTCTGCGCGATTTTCGTACTACTTTGTGCAGTAATTGTATTTTCTGCGCGTTTTTCAATCAATTTACTTAGTCAAATATTGTTTATGTTGTTTTTAGAACAGATAAAGTTATATCAAATATAAGAAAACGTGTTCAATTTTAAATAAATTTACTTAAACAAATGTAAATTACATTAAAATGAGCGTTTTTTTACTATTTTCTGCAATAAATGAGTTTTCTGAGTGATTTTTGGACTATTTCGTATATATAATATAATAATAATAATAATAATAATAATTGTTGATAAATTTACTAAAGCAATTGTTTGTGTGCAATTTTTGCACTATTTTGTGTAATAAATATGTTTTCTAAGCGATTTTCGTATTACTCTGTGCAGTAATTGTGTTTTCTACGCTTTTACCGAAAAATTTACTTAGTCAAATGTTGTTGATGCGCCATTTTTAATAATTTTAGTTATATAAATATTACTTATGCCCAATTTTTGCTTTATTTTGTGTAATACATAAGTTTCCTGCGTAAAATTTTAAATATTTTAAATCTTTTTGATGCATTTTCTATGTCCAGTGGTGTTTATGTGCGTCTTTTGCACTACTTTATGTAATAAATTGATTTTCTAAGCGATTTTTGACTCTTTATGCAATAAATGAGTATATATTGCGTTTTCTGTAAAGTTTTTTATAAATTTATTAAAGCAAATAAGATTTATGTGTAATTGTTGCACTACTTTATGCAATAAATTGGTTTTCTGCGCATTTTATTATTTATTTTATAATATAAATTTTATTTGTTTGCAATTTCTAGAATAATTTAAGCAATAAATAAAGTTCTACAACATTTTTATGTTTTTTTGATGAATTAATAAAAGAAAATAAAGTTTTTGCGTTTATTTGTTTAATAGATTGCAATTTATGATAAATTTTATACTACAAACTTTTTTTTTGAGCAATTTTTGGACTACTTTATGCAATAATTAATTTTGATAAACTTCTTGCAATAAATATGTTTTTTTAATTAATTTATTAATACTAATAGAGTTTAGACAAAACTCACACAATAAACTCTAAACAAAAGAGCATTTCGTGTATGACGTCCGGTAAATGATAAGTTATTCATAAAAAATTTAGATGAGTCAATGTAACTATAAATAATTTTTAACAAAATCATTAAATTAGACATATCCCGTCTAGAGTTTAAAGTCTTCATATTAAAAAAATTAAGTATAATGCCATAATTGCTGTTATTGAATAAAATATTACATTTGTACGCAGTTCAACGTAAAAATTCTACACTCTTTCAAGCAAATCAATTAAATACTGCTGATAAGAAGACTAAATAGTGAAAACGTATTCTAGAATTGGTCTTACCAAAGAACAGTAAAAAAATTTAAGTGTACCAGCAGAAAAATTACAACCAATTCTCAAAATAAAACCTAACATTCTTAGAGATTTAATAGTAATATTGTTGATGTGTGTCAAGAAACTAAGATCTTTTTCAAACAATAATCTATGGATTTGAATAGTTTATAACAATGTAAATACTTATAATTCAGTAGTTTAGCTATCTGTAAATAAGAAGATACAAGTACAAGAGTTTATGAACGGATTTTAGTGCTTTGTAACAATTATAAAAAAAATTAAGACAGCACTTTTGCACTTTTCAACAGTTCATGCTGGATTTTAAGTTTTTCTAATAATATTTTTGATACCTAAAGCTAGAATTAACTATTTTTAATACTTTATTTTAAAGAATAAATTATTGTGGCAACAATAAACTTTGGGAAAAAGAAAACAGGTTTTTCTTTTTGGTTTTTAGTCTTTATTTCTTTTTGAAGAAAAACCGGTTATTTTTTTCACAAAGTTTGTTTATTGTTGCCACAATCATTTATCTATAAATTACATAAACATAATTCAAACGATTGATACTTTATAAACAGAATTTTGCAGTTTTTAACAGTTTTTGGTTGGATAATTAATTTTTCAAAAATATTTTTTGCATTTTTTGACAATTTATTAAATAAAATGTTAATATTTCATAGTCAGATTTTGCTATTTGTTAAATTTTATTTAAAAAAATTGCACTTTTTAACAGTTGATTTGGAATTTTGGTTCTTTTAAACAATATTTTGATACTTTATGACCAGATTTTGCTAATTTTAAGTATTTATAACTTTTATTTTATTTTTTAACCGTTTATGACAAAATTTAAGTGCTTTCTAACAATATTTTGATGGTTATGAAGCTATTTTTGACATTTTAATAATCAATATTTGCACATTTTAACCTTTTTTGGCCGGAGTTTTATTCTATTTAAAAGTACTTTTATGTTTCATGACTGGATTAATTTAATTTTGACTTTTTATGAATTAAAATTTGCAATTTTTAACATTTAAGAATTTAATTTTGGTGCGTTTTTACAGTATTTTAATCATTTAAAGCCAAAATTTTGATGTTTATAATATTTTGTAAATAGAATTTTGCATTTTCAAACAGTTTATGCCGGATTTTGATTACTTCTAACAATATTTTAATACTTTGTAGCCGGATTTTGCTACTTTTTACTTTTTATAAATTGAATTTTGCACTTTTACAACAGTTGATGGCCAAACTTTAGTGCTTTCTACCAATATTTTGATGCTTTACGCTATTTTTTACATTTTATAATAAAAAACTGCACTTATTAGCAGTTTATAACCAGATTATGATGCTTTCTAACAATATTTTGAAATTTTATAGCCAAAAAAAAATTTGCGTTTATTTTTTACTTAATCATTTAATGTTTGGCCATAGTTTGCACTAAAAAAGTAAGAATTTTACATTTTTTGTGCTGATTTTAGTGCTTTCTGGTGGTATTTTGCAATTTTAATTTTTTTTTTTTTAATCTTTTCTTTTTATTAGTTTATGGCTGAATTTTAGTGGTTTGTAACCCCCAAATCTTTAGTTTAAGATACACAATCTATGGCCATTCTACTAATTTCAAATGTTATTAAATTTTTGTCTATATTTGTAAAAGTTAATAATTTTTCAGCATTAAAATATAGTTCATTATGCTCACACCAAAATTCAATCTTTTGTACATTACCTTTCAATAGCTTAGTATCATTAACAGTCTTAATAACATGACACAACTTAAAATCGTCTGCATAAAAAAGAAATTTGCTATTTTAAATATATTTCCCAATATCATTAATAAAAACGTTAAAAAGTAAAGGCCCCAAGTGAGAGCCTTGAGGAGCCACAGGCATAACCGGTGTTTATTTTGAAAGACAAACATTAACCCAAACTTGAATTTGTGAAAACAATAAACTAAAAATCCAATTAATAATCATAGTGTTAAAACCAACTATTTTTAATTTATTATTTAAAAAAATCATGGTTAACGCTACCAAATCAGTGTAGATTGCATTAACCTGACACTGATCCTCCAAAGCTTCTAATAAATTTAATCAAATTTATGCAATAAATGCTTGTAATTTTTTTTATAAATTGATAGGGTGAATGCACAATGTTTGCATTATTTTATAAAATAAATGAGTTTTTGTGTGCAATTTTAAATGAATTTACTTAATGTTTATGCGCGGTTTTTCAAAATTTTTTGCATTAAATAAGTTTTCTGGGCAATTTTTGGATTACTTTGTGCAATATTTATTTTTTTTTTGTGCAAAATTTTGGATTTCTATTGCTTTTTCTGTACAGTTTTTGATGAATTAATTAATACAAAAAAGATTTATGAGTAACTTTTGAGCTAATTTATGTCAAAAATTTGTATTTTGCAATACTTTGTTCATTTTTATAACATAAATAATTTTTTGAGACATTTTTAAAGTTAATTAAGGCCAATGAATAGTGTTTATTTGCAATTTTTCTCATTATTTTATGCATCAAATTAATTTTCTGTTTGATTTTTTATTTATTTTATACTATAAACGGTTTTTCTTTGCGATTTTTAGACTAGTTTGCGCAATAAATGGGTTCAAAATGTTTATAATTTTTTTATACAGTTTTTGATAAATTAATTACAGTAAATATGATTAAAGTGCAATTTTTACGCTTATTTACGTAATAATTTGATAAATTTTATAATATAATTACTTTTTTTTAGCTAGTGTTTCCTGAAGCATTAAAAAAAGCCAGAGTTGTTTGTTTGTATAAAAAAGATAATCCACAGCTTGCTGATGAATTATCGGCCAATTGCTTAGCTAAAATTTTAAAAATGCTAATAGCAAAATGAATGGTTAATTTTAAGCAACAACAATGTACTATCACAAAGTCAACATGGTTTTACAAATGATAAATCACAACGTCCGCTCTTGCATCTGTTATAAATGTTATATACAGTGAATTAGATATGGGAAATAATGTAATAGCTCTGTTTGTCAACTTATCAAAAACTTTTGGTACAGTAAATCATTATACTCTTCTAGATAAGTTAGAAGCAATTGGCATAAGAGCATTTAATAAAGTCTTATTTAACCAATAGAACGCACTTTGTTGACTTTTTAGGTTGTCATTCCAAAAATATTGTAGTAGATTGCGGTGTCCCACAAGGGAGCATTTTAGGACCGCTTTTGTTTATCTTATACCTAAACAATCTAAAGCATATTAATAACTTTTGTCGTGCTTATGCATTTGATATAACTCTAGTTGCAAGCGGTAAAGAATCCTGTGATGTTGCCACTAAATTGTGTAATAATCTTAATATTTTAAACAATTATTTTAAGAATTGCTCTCTAAGCATAAAGCAGAATAGAACGTGTACAATGTTATTTTTTAATAAGAAATTAAATTACAACAAAAGTTAACTCATTAAATTAAATAACAAATCGATCAAACAAGTTGAGAATTTCAAGTTACTGGGTCTTCATCTTGTTACAGACTTATGTAGAATAATCATATTGATTTCTTATGTACTAAATTGCCTGGTTTATGTTTATTATTAATAGTTTTTTATTATTTTCTGGGGTAGAATAAACGCAGTTCATAGAATATTTTGTTTTCAAAAAAGAGCATTAAAAGGAATATATAATTTATCTTTTAGAGAATCCTGTAAAAATATATTCATTAAAGAAAAATTGTTAACCATGCCTAGTTTATATATCTACAAAATTTTAAAATTTACTATAAATAATATATCAGACTTTACCAAATTTAAAACCCACCACAAATACATTACCAGACATCAGCTTAATTTAGAAATTCATATGCACAGATTAGAAAAGTGTAAATCAAATATGGGAACTAAACTTTATAATTTGCTTCCAGATCACATAAGGGGGCACAACAGCCAAAACTGCTTATTAAAAGTGTAAAAGACTTACTCATGTGCAATGCATGTTACTCTGTAGCAGAATTTATTAATATAATATGTTAATTGCATCTTTGTAGTTAGTTAGGTTCTATCAGATGTTTGTGACGTATTCTATACAATGTATATTGTCTTAAGAATCAATAAATCTATGAGCAATTTTCATACTACTTAGTGCAATAATTGTGTTTTTTGTGCGTTTTTTTATCAAGTTACTTAGTCAAACCTTGTTTATGCGCGATTTTACTTAGATAAATATTACTTATGCCCAATTTTTTGATTATTTTGTAGAATACATGAGTTTTCTGTATAATTTTTTAATATATTTTGATGCAATTTTCATGTTCAGTAGTAGTGTTTATGTGCATCTGTTGCACTACTTTATGTAATAAATTGATTTTTGAGCGAGTTTGAACTGTTTATGCAATTTTTTTGCGTTTTCTGTACAGTTTTTGATGAATTAATTAAAGCAAATAGAATTTATGTGTAATTGTTGCACTACATTATGCAATAAATAAACTTTCTGTGCGTTTTATTATTTATTTTATACTATAAACGGATTTTCTTGGCAATTTTTAGACTAATTTGAATTGATGGGGCCAAGGCACAATGTTTGCATTGTTTTATAAAATAAATGGGTTTTTGAATGCAATTTTAGATGAATTTACTTAGGAAAATGTTGTTTAAGCGCGATTTTTTACAATTTTTTGCATTAAATAAGTTTTTTAAGAAATTTTTGGACTACATTTTGCAATATTTGTTTTTTTGTGCACATTTTTGATATATTTACTAAAATAATTGTTAATGCGCAATTTTTGCACTGATTTGTATTTATAAATATTTTCTGAGCAATTTTTGTACTTTGTGCAATAATTGTGTTTCTTGTTCATGTGTGATTTTTAATAATTTTACTTAAACAAATGTTATTTATTCCTAATTTTAGCAGTTTTGCGTAAATTTTTAATACACAATTTAAATCTTTATTATGCATTTTCTATGGCCAAGTAGTGTTTATGTGCTTCTTTTGCATTATTTTGTGTAATAAATTGGTTTTTAGCACAAGTTTGCGTTTCTTTTGCTTTTTCTGAATAATTTTTGATGAATTTATTAAGACAAATGGGGTTTATGTGTGCCTTTGTGCTAATTTATGTCAAAAACATATGAGCAATTTCATTTCAAACGGACCAGAGCAGGAAGGGGTGCATTGAAAAATTTGTTTTAGTATTTTATTTCAATTTCTATAAATTATTAGTAGTCTTTTAATCGGTTCATGAGGGTAAATTTTTTAAAAAAAATTGCAATTTTTAAAAAAATTTTGTCGTTTTTGCAAACCGCTAATTTAACTAAAAAAATCAATTACAAGTAAAATCAATCAGAATTTTTCCGTAGAATCCAAAATTGGTGTCATTTTAAGTCTATACTTTGTATATAAGCCGCAAAAGCCACAAAACCATGTTTTTGATCTCAGTGGGCTATGCAAAAATGAACTAAATTAATTGGAAAATATAAATTTGTTCTATGTATTTGGGTTTTAACGGTCTAAAACTAGAAAAATCTGCAAAGTAAACCTTTATTCAACATAAACTACTACACGTTCAGCCACGCTCAGAGGAACATTACACCAAATATTATTAAAAATTTGAATTCTGGGGACAATTTAACATAGAAAATAGTCAGTGATGTATTCATCGGCATAGAAAAGTCAATCTAAAAAGAAATGTTTACAAAATGTTCAGGCAAAAAATGCGTTAAAAATTAATTATTTCTTCATATTCACAAAAAATATTATAAACACACTATAGGGTGTGGTTTAAAACTTCATTTTATAAAATTTTGATAAGCGCCGGCCAGATTTATGTTTGAATGCCAAAAATAATTATATTCTCAAACTTTGGCGCCGATAGATTGACTCTAAATTTGTGCCGCAAGCGCAAAAACTATCAAACAGTCAAATGGCCCAGAATTGGTTCAAGCGACAAAAGATGTCTTTGTTAAACTTTTGAAATGAGCTTAACAAAATTGAACCAAATAATCTTAAAAAAAATAAAAAAAGTTATTTTTAAGTAAATAAGTTTTTTGTTGTACCTACAATTCATTTTTCTATATGGGCTATTCTACGCCAGATAAACACGGCACTAGCTATTTTTCATGTAGAATTGTTTGCAAAACTCAATTTTTTAATAATATTTGGTGAAAAGTTCCTCTGAAAACTGCTAAATGTATATTTGTAAGAGTCTATGTTGAAAAATAGGCTTATTTTTGCAATTTTTTCGAGTTTTAGACTTTTAGAATTTTAAACCCAAATATACAAAACAAATTTACATTTTTCAATTAATTTACATCAAAATACGTCAAATTTGGCGGTTAAATTTTTTTTAAATGCTTTTTTTTGTCTAGCCCACTGAGAACAAAACCAAAGTTTTATGGTTTTTGCAGCTTATAAACAGGGTATAAACTTGAATTGGAGCCAGTTGTGGACTTTTTTTTAGTTAATTTTTTTATTTTTAAACAAAAATGCGATTAAGTTAAAAAAACAACAAAAAAACTAAAAAAATTGTAGAATTTTTTTTAAGGGTTTCATAGTCTCATAAACCAATCAAAAAAGTTCTAGTAAGTTATATAGAAATATATTAAAAACTGCTCTGGTCCGTTTGAAATAAAATTGCCCATATCATAAATAATTTTATGTGATTGTTAAACTCGTTATGCAATAAAAAAGTTTTTAGTCAAATTTTTAATAAATTTCAAGCAATAATAATGTTTCGTATAATGAATGGTGTTTATGCGCAAATTTTTGCGCTTTTTCTTGGCAATTTGTAAACTATTTTATGCAATAATTAGTAATCACGCGTATTTTTTGAGCTACTTTATGCATTAAATGGGCTTTCTGTTGGCTTTTTAATTATTTTTTTATACAGTAACTAGTTTTTTGCATTATTTTATACTATAAATGCTTTTTCTGAGCAATATTTAAGCTACTTTATGCAAAAAATAAATTTTCTGTGCAGTTTTTTTATGATTTTTTTGCAATAAATACGTTATTTTATTGAATTAAATAAGTTTTATAAACTTTATATGTAACAAATAAGTATTTTATAGAATTTTATGCAATAAATGCATTTTTGTACAATAAATGAGGTTTGTACGCAAAGTTTTGTACCATGAACGCTTTTTAAGCACTTTTTAAATTACTTTATGCAATAAATAGTGTAACATGCATTTTTTGAATTACTGTTTCTTTGCTTTTCGATTAATTTTACTTTATGCTTTTTTGTACGATTTTTGATAATTTTAGTAAGAAAAATGTGCATATTTTGCTCTTTTTTATGTAGTAACAAGTTTTTTGCGTAATTTTTGATCAATTTTGTACTATAAACGCTTTTTTAAGCAATATTTAAGCTACTTTATGCATAAAAAGAGCTTTCTGTGCAGTTTTTGATAAATTTCTTGCAGTAAATACATTTTTTAGTTTCAAAAAGTTTTCTGTGCAATTTTTAAGCTTTATTTGTAATAAATAAGTTTTTGTGCAATTTTTTTAAAATTTTATGCAATAAATGCATATTTTATACAATAACCGGAGTTTATGCGCAAAGTTTTTCACGATAAACGTTTTTTTAGGCATTTTTTGTATTACTTTATGCAATAAACTGAGTAAACACAGCAATTTTTGAGCTAGTTTTTATTTGATTTTTAACTAATTTAATTTTATGCTTTAATAGTACAATTTTTGATGAGTTTATTACGTCAAATGTGTGGTTTTTTTCTTTTTATGTAGTAAATGGTTTTTTAGCGTGATTTTTGATCAATTTTATACTATAAACGCATTTTCTGAACAATATTAAATATTTTTTATGCAAAAAATGAGCTTTTTGTACAGTTTTTGTTAATTTTTTTGCAATAACAATGTTTTTTTATTAAATGTATTAATACTAATAGAGATTTATAAACTTTATATGCAATAAATAAATATTTTGTGCAATTTATGATCAATTTTATGCAATAAATGCATTTTTCGTACAATAAATGGGGTTTATAATTTTTTTTACCATACACGCTTTTCTGGACAATTTTTGTACTATTTTATGCATTAAATAGTGTTTACGTGCAATTGCTTATGTTTATGTTGTTTATTAAATGTAAAAAAGATACATATATAATTTAATTGCTAAGGAATTTTCTGTTTGTTTTTTAATTAATTTTAATTTAAGCTTACTTTGTACAATTTTTGATAAATTTATTAAAAAAAATGTGCACTTTTTGCTCTGCTTTATGTAATAACAAACAATTTTTGATTACAAAAAATTCTGAACATTATTAAAACTTCTTTATGCAATAAATAGATTTTTGTGGAGTTGTCAATTTTTTGCAACAAATGCTTTTTTTTTATTGAACTTATTAATACCAAAATAGTTTTATAAGCTTTACTTGCAATAAATAAGTATTTCAGGTCATTTTTGATAAATTTTATGCAATAAATGCATGTTTTGTACAATGAATAAAATTTATGCGCAAAGTTCCTCTTTTTCTGGGCAATTTTTGTTTTACTTTATACAATAAATAGTGTTTATGTGCAATTTTTGAGCTATTTTTGTTTGATTTTTGATTAATTAATTTTATTTTAAGCTTTTTTTCTACAATTTTTGATAAATTTATTAAAGAAATAGTGCAATATTTGCTCTTTTTTATGTACTAACAAGTTTTTTGTTTGGTTTTTTATTTTTTTTTTACTATAAATGCTTTTTATGAGCAATATTTAAACTACTTTATATATAAAATGGGTTTTCTGTGCAGTTTTTGATTAATTTTTGCAATAAATTGTTTAATTAAATTTTTTACACTAATGCAAATTTATAAATAAGTTTTCTGTACAATTTTTGAACTCTATATGCAATAAATAAATATTTTATACAATTTTTAATAAATTCTATGCAATAAATGCATTTTTTGTACAATAAATGGGTTTTGGAGCAATATTTGTCACCATAAACGCCTTTTTTGAGTGATTTTTGTACTATTTTTTGCAATGAATGGTGTTTACGTGCAATTTTTAAACTGTATTTTCTTTGTTTGTGATTTATTTTATTTTACCTTTTTTTGTACAATTTTTGATGAATTTATTTATATATTTTTACTTTTTTATGTAGTAAATAATTTTTTTGCGTAATTTTTGATAAATTTTATACTAAACACTTTTTCTGAGCGACATTTAAGCTACTTTGTGCAAAAATAATTTTTTTGTGCAGTTTTTGATAAATCTTTTCCAATAAATACGTTTCTTTAGTTTTAAAAACTAGTTTTCTGTGCAATTTTTGAACTCTATATGCAATAAATAAGTTTTGTGTGCAATTTTTAATGAATTTTGTGCAATAAATGACGTTTATGTGCAAAGTTCTTTACCATAAACGCTTGGTGTTTACGTGCAATTTTTGATTTTATTCAATGATTTTTCTGTACATTTTTTGATAAATTTAATTATATATTTTTGCTTTTTTATGTAGTAAATGGTTTTTTTGCTTGAATTTTAATTAATTTTATATTTTAAAAGCTTTTTCTGAGCAATATTAGAACTACTTTAAGCAATAAATGGGTTTTCTGTTCAGTTTAAAAAAAAATCTTGCAATAAATACGTTTTTTTTAAGAAATTTGACAAATCTCACACAGTAACTAAGTTTTATAAGTTGTTTTTTATAACTTTTGTATCATAAATAGTAGTTGGTGATTAAATGTATTAAATGCTTATGTCAATTTTTTGATTAATGCGCATTCTTTGCATTTTTTTTTTTTTTAATTGTAATTTTTTACTAATTTGTGCAATAAATGGATTTTCTGAGCAATTATTGAACTACTTTATGCACTATCTTTTGATAAATATGTGCACTATTTTGTGTAATAAATATGTTTTCTGAGCGATTGTCGTACTACTTTGTGCAGTAATTGTGTTTTCTGCACATTTTTGATCAATTTTCTTAAATAAATCTTATAATTAAAACAGATAAGGTTATTATAAGTATAAAAAAAATTAAGTGCAATTTTAAATAAATTTACTTAAGCAAATGTGGTTTATGCGCACTTTTTTATTATTTTGAGCAATAAAAATGAGTTTTCTGAGCGATTTTTGGACTACTTTGTGCAATATTTTTGATAAATTTACTAAATAATTGTTTATGGGCAATTTTTGCATTATTTTGTAAAATAAATATGTTTTCTGAGCAATTTTCATACTACTTTGTGCAATAATTGTGTTTTTTTGTGCGTTTTTTGATCAATTTACTTAATCAAACGTTGTTTATGCGCGATTTTACTTAGATAAATATTACTTAAGCCCAATTTTTGGATTATTTTGTGTAATACATAAATTTTCTGCATGAATTATTAATATATTTTAATGCATTTTCTATGTCCAGTGGTGTTTAAGTGCGTCTTTTGCATTACTTTATGTAATAAATTAATTTTCTGCGCAATTTTTGTTTTTTTTTATAGTTTTTGATAAATTAATTAAAGCAAATAGGGTTTATGTGTTATTATTGCACTACTTTATGCAATAAATTGATTTTCTGCGTATTTTATTATTATTTTGGCTGAAAGACTACGGTTGATAGCCGTTTGTACAAAACATTTTTTTTCTTTCTATGTATTATACCTGTTCAAAATGTTGTAAATTACTTGTGTAATAAAAATGTTAATAATATATTATTTATTTTATACTTTAAACAGACAATTTTTGCAATATTTAAACTAGTTTACGCAATAAATGAGGTTTTACAAGTTTTTTATATTTTTTTTGTACAGTTTTTAATAAATTAAATAGGAAAATGAAGTTTATGTTCGATTTTTGCGCTTATTTGCTCATTTTTGATAAATTTTATACCATAAACACTTTTTTCGAGCGATTTTTGGACTACTTTTGCAATTTTCACTTAGTTTTGTGCATTAAACGCATTTTCTGTACATCTTTTTGTAAATTATTTAGTGCAAATAGAGTTTATGTGCAATTTATATGCTAATCAATATCATAGAAGTACTTTTGCGCAATTTTTGATCAACTTTATACTATAACTGCTTTTTCTGAGCGCTATTTGAACTACTTTATGCAATAAATGAGTTTTCTGTGCAGTTTTTTTTTATTATTTTTTTCCAATAAATACGTTTTTAAATGAATTTATTAATACTAAAGGGGTTTTGACAAAACTCACACAGTAAATAGGTTTTATAGGCGGTTTTTGCTGACTTTTGTATCATAAAAAGTTATTATGAGCAGTGTTTAGATTACTTTATAATAATGCAGCAAGTTTTGATAAATTTATCAAGGCAAATTGTACAATTTTTGCAGTGTTTTGATTTTTTGCTCATTTTTTTAAATATTTTATAACATAAACTAGTTTTCTGTGCTATATTAAAACTCTTTTTGCAATAAATTATTTTTTTGTTCAATTTTTGTTTTATACAATAAATGGTGTTTATTGTATATTTATTGTTTTTGTACTTTATGCATTAATTAGTATTTACGTGCAATTTTTAAG
This sequence comes from Tachinus rufipes, assembly GCA_963932245.1. Lineage (NCBI taxonomy): Eukaryota > Metazoa > Arthropoda > Insecta > Coleoptera > Staphylinidae > Tachinus > Tachinus rufipes. The sequence goes on from OZ010744.1 coordinate 3,464,996, forward strand.
ATATTTTCTGTTTAATTCTTATATTAATTTATTTTATGTTTTACTTGTACAATTTTTGATAATATTATTACATCAAATCTTTTTTATAGTAAACAGTTTTTTTCCGTGATTTTTGATCAATTTTATACTGTAAACGGTTTTTCTGAGCAATATTTAAGCTACTTTATGCAAAAATAGGCTATTTGTGCAGTTTTTAATAAATTTCTTGCAAGAAATACGTTTTTTTAGTTTCAAAAACTATTTTTTTTTGTGCGATTTTTGAACTCTATATGCAATAAATAAGTTATTTGTGAATTTTTGATCAATTTTAAGCAATAAATGCATATTATATACAACATATGGGGTTTATGCGCAAAGTTCTTGATCATAAACGTTTTTTCTAGACAATTTTTGGTACTATTTTATGCAATAAATGGTTTTTAAGGGCAATTTTTGAGCTATTTTTGATTTGCTTTTTGAATAATTTTATTTTATGCTTTATTTGTACAATTTTTGATGAATTTATTTATACATTTTTGCCTTTTTTATGTATTAAATGGATTTTTTTAGTGATTTTTGATAAATTTTATTTTACGCCTTACTACTACCATTTTTAATAAATATATTACGTCAAATGTGCGATTTTTGCTCTTTTTTATATGGTGAATATTTTTTTGCAAAATTTTTGATCTATAAACGCTTTTTGTAAGCAATATTTAATCTACTTTATGCAAAAAATAAGCTTTTTGTGCAGTTTTTGATAAATTTTTTGCAATAATTACGTTTTTTTAGTTTCAAAAACTAATTTTTTGCGCAATTTCTGTACTCTATATGCAATAAATAAGTTTTTTGTGAAATTTTTGTACTATTTTATGCAATATTTTCTGTTTTAATTACTATTATTTACTATGCTTTTCTGTACAATTTTTGATAAATTTATTTATACATTTTAGCTTTTTTATGTAGTAAATAGTTTTTTGCGTAGTTTTTGATCAATTTTATACTATAAACGCTTTTTCTGAACAATGTTTGAACTACTTTATAAAAAAAAATGCATTTTCTGTACAGTTTTTGATGTATTTCGTCTTTTGTATAGTTTTTGATTAATTTGATGCATTAAATGCCTATTGTGTACAATGAATGTTTATGAGCAAAGTTTTTCATCATAATTGCTTTTTCTGTACTATTTTATGCAATAAATGGTGTTTATTAGCTGTGTTCTGGTTTTTTTAATGCTTTTTTTGTACAATTTTTCATAAAATTATTTATATTTTTTGCCTTTTTTATGTAGTAAATTTTTTTTTGCGCAACTTTTGATAAATTTTAAACTAAAATCGCTTTAAATTACTTTCTTACAATAATACGTTTTTTTCATGAATTCATTCTTCTTCTTCTTTATATGGCATCTTCTTTTAAGAGGTTTGCAATCATCATCGCTATCTTCACCTTGGAAGCAGATTAATAAATAGAGTTTAGTCTATTTGTTTGATTTTTGATAAAATTTATGCATTAAACGCTTAGTCAACTTTTTGATTAATTTGCATTGTTTGCATTATTTTATTAAAAAAAATTTGTGTGCAATTTTAGATGGTAAATTCATCTATTCTTTTACTATAAATAATCAAACGAAAGACTGGTTTGCCATCTAGTTGCAATTTTTAATACTAAAATGTCCGCATTAATCGGTATCATTTTTGCATTTATGCAATTGGCAGTCATTTCGCGGCTATAACGATTTTGAATCGCCAATAAATTATGAAATGAATTAATAATTTATTCAAAATCAGTCAATCGAATCACAGCGGCCAAGGGTCAAGCATAGACAATTGTTTCGGTTCTACAAACCTCGTCAGTATGCCTTGACTGATTTTGAATAAATTATTAATTCATTTCATAATTTATTGGCGATTCAAAATCGTTATAGCTGCGAAATGACTGCCAATTGCATAAATGCAAAAATGATACCGATTAATGCGGACATTTTAGTATTAAAAATTGCAACTAGATGGCAAACCAGTCTTTCGTTTGATTATTTATAATATCAATTGTGTTCATAAGCACAGAAATATTTATTCAAAATTGTCTTCGCTATCATGCGATGCCGTGGTCGTACAAGGCATACTGACGAGGTTTGTAGAACCGAAACAATTGTCTATGCTTGACCCTTGGCCGCTGTGATTCGATTGACTGATTTTGAATAAATTATTAATTCATTTTTATTCTTTTACTAGTTTGTGCAATAAATGGGTTTTTTGAGCAATTTTTGGACATCATTTTTGATAAATTTTCTAAACAAAAGTTGTTTAAGCGCAAATTGTGCACTATTTTGTGTGATCAATATATTTTCTGAGCGATTTTCGTACTACTTTGTGCAGTAATTGTGTTTTCTGCGCGTTTTTCAATCAATTTACTTAGTCAAATATTGTTTATGTTGTTTTTAGAACAGATAAAGTTATATCAAATATAAAAAAAATGTGTTCAATTTTAAATAAATTTACTTAAACAAATGTAAACTACATTAAAATGCACGTTTTTTTATTTTCTGCAATAAATGAGTTTTTTGAGTAATTTTTGGACTATTTCGTGCAATAATTGTTGATAAATTTACTAAAGCAATTGTTTGTGTGCAATTTTTGCACTATTTTGTGTAATAAATATGTTTTCTAAGCGATTTTTGTACTACTTTGTGCAGTAATTGTGTTTTCTACGCTTTTTCCGAAAAATTTACTTAGTCAAATGTTGTTGATGCGCCATTTTTAATAATTTTAGTTATATAAATATTACTTATGCCTAATTTTTGCTTTATTTTGTGTAATACATAAGTTTTCTGCGTAAAATTTTAATTATTTTAAATCTTTTTGATGCATTTTCTATGCCCAGTGGTGTTTATGTGCGTCTTTTGCACTACTTTATGTAATAAGTTGATTTTCTAAGCGATTTTTGACTCTTTATGCAATAAATGATTTTTTTTTGTGTTTTTTCTACAGTTTTTGATGAATTAATTAAGGCAAATGAAGTTTATGAGTAATTGTTGCACTACTTTATGCAATAAATTGGTTTTCTGCGCATTTTATAAATTATTTTAAACTATAAACTTTCGCAATTTTTAAACTAATTTAAGCAATAAATAAAGTTTTGTAACATTTTTACGTTTTTTTGATGAATTAATAAAGAAAATAAAGTTTATGTGCAATTTTTGCTTTTATTTGCGTAATAGATTGCAATTTTTAATAAATTTTATAACACAAAAATTTTTTCCGAGCAATTTTTGAACTACTTAATATATGCGTTTTCTGTACAGTTTTTAATGATTTTTTTGCAATAAATATGTTTTTTTATGAATTTATTAATACTAATAGAGTTTAGACAAAACTCACGCAATAAACTCTAAACAAAAAAGCATTTCGTGTATGACGTCCGGTAAATGATAAAATAATCATCGAAAAAATTGTAGATAAGTCAATGTAACTATGAATAATTTTAAACAAAATTGTTAAATCAAACATATCGTGTCTAGAGAGCATAAGTGCTGTTATTGACTGAAATATTACATTAGTACGCAGTTCAATGTAAAAATATATTCTGCACTCTTTCAAGCAAATCAATCAGATACTGCTGAAAAGAAAACCAAATAGTGGAAGCGTACTCCAGAACTGGTCTTACCAAAGAACAGTGAAGAATTTTTAATTGTACTAGCAAAAAAATCACAACCAATTCTCAAAATAAAACCTAACATTCTTAGAGATTTAATAGTAATATTGTTGATGTGTGTCAAGAAACTAAGATCTTTTTCAAACAATACCCCCAAATCTTTAGTTTAAGATACACAATCTATGGCCATTCCACTTTCCACTTTCAAATGTTATTAAATTTTTGTCTATATTTGTAAAAGTTAATAATTTTCCAGCATTAAAATATAGTTCATTATGCTCACACCAAAATTCAATCTTTTGTACATCATCTTTCAATAGCTTAGTATCATTAACAGTCTTAATAACACGACACAACTTAAAATCGTCTGCATAAAGAAGAAATTTGCTATTTTAAATATATTTCCCAATATCATTAATAAAAACGTTAAAAAGTAAAGGCCCCAAGTGAGAGCCTTGAGGAGCCACAGGCATAACCGGTGTTTATTTTGAAAGACAACCATTAACCCAAACTTGAATTTGTGAAAACAATAAACTAAAAATCCAATTAATAATCATAGTGTTAAAACCAACTATTTTTAATTTATTATTTAAAAAATCATGGTTACCGCTACCAAATCAGTGTAGATTGCATTAACCTGACACTGATCCTCCAAAGCTTCTAATAAATTTAATCAAATTTATGCAATAAATGCTTGTAATTTTTTTTATAAATTGATAGGGTGAATGCACAATGTTTGCATTATTTTATAAAATAAATGAGTTTTTGTGTGCAATTTTAAATGAATTTACTTAATGTTTATGCGCGGTTTTTTACAATTTTTTGCATTAAATAAGTTTTCTGGGCAATTTTTGGATTACTTTGTGCAATAATTATTTTTTTGTGGAAAATTTTGGATTTCTTTTGCTTTTTCTGTACAGTTTTTGATGAATTAATTATTACAAATAAGATTTATGAGTAACTTTTGAGCTAATTTATGTCAAAAATTTGTATTTTGCAATACTTTTGTTCATTTTTATAACATAAATAATTTTTTGAAACATTTTTAAATTTAATTAATGCCAATGAATAGTGTTTATTTGCAATTTCTATATTATTTTATGCATCAAATTAATTTTCTGTTTGATTTTTCATTTATTTTATACTATAAACGGTTTTTCTTTGCAATTTTTAGACTAGTTTGCGCAATAAATGGGTTCAAAATGTTTATAATTTTTTTATACAGTTTTTGATAAATTAATTACAGTAAATATGATTAAAGTGCAATTTTTACGCTTATTTACGTAATAATTTGATAAATTTTATAATATAATTTCTTTTTTTAAGCGAGTGTTTTCTGAAGCATTTAATGCCAGAGTTGTTTGTTTGTTTCTATAAAAAAGATAATCCACAGCTTGCTGATGAATTATCGGCCAATTGCTTTGCTATCAGTTTTTTCTAAAATTTTAGAAATGCTAATAGCAAAATGAATGGTTAATTTTAAACAACAACAATATACTTTCACAAAGTCAACATGGTTTTACAAATGATAAATCACAACGTCCGCTCTTGCATCTGTTATAAATGTTATTTACAGTGAATTAGATATGGGAAATAATGTAATAGCTCTGTTTGTCAACTTATCAAAAACTTTTGATTCAGTAAAGCATTATACTCTTCTAGATAAGTTAGAAGCAATTGGCATAAAAGCATTTAATAAAGTCTTATTTAACCAATAGAACGCAGTTTGTTGACTTTTTAGGTTGTCATTCCAAAAATATTGTAGTAGATTGCGGTGTCCCACAAGGGAGCATTTTAGGACCGCTTTTGTTTATCTTATACCTAAACAATCTAAATCAGCATATAATTAACTTTTGTCGTGCTTATGCAGTTGATATAACTTTAGTTGCAAGCGGTAAAGAATCCTGTGATATTGCCACTAAATTGTGTAATGAACTTAATATTTTAAACAATTATTTTAAGAATTGCTCTCTAAGCATAAAGCAGAATAGAACGTGTATAATGTTATTTTTTAATAAGAAATTAAATTACAACAAAAGTTAACTCATTAAATTAAATAACAAATGGATCAAAAAAGTTGAGAATTTTAAGTTACTGGGTCTTCATCTTGGTACAGACTTATGTAGAATAATCATATTGATTTCTTATGTACTAAATTGCCTGGTTTATGTTTATTATTAAAAGTTTTTTATTATTTTCTTGGGTAGAATAAACGCAGTTCATAGAATATTTTGTTTTCAAAAAAGAGCATTAAAAGGAATATATAATTTATCTTTTAGAGAATCCTGTAAAAATATATTCATTAAAGAAAAATTGTTAACCATCCCTAGTTTATATATCTACGAAATTTTAAAATTTATATATTAATAATATATCAAACTTTACCAAATTTAATACCCACCACAGATACAATACCAGACATCAGCTTACTTTAGAAATTCCTATGCACAGATTAGAAAAGTGTAAATCAAATCCTTACTATATGGGAACTAAACTTTATAATTTGCATAAGGGCACAACAGCCAAAACTGCTTATTAAAAGTGTAAAAGACTTACTCATGTGCAATGCACGTTACTCTGTAGCAGAATTTATTAATATAATATGTTAATTGCATCTTTGTAGTTAGTTAGGTTCTATCAGATGTTTGTGACGTATTCTATACAATGTATATTGTCTTAAGAATCAATAAATCTATTATTATTATTATTATTATTATTACTATTAATATTATTAATTTGTTAATGAATTGATGGGTAAATGCGCAATGTTTGCATTATTTTATAAAATATATAAGTTTTTGTGTGTAATTTTAGATGAATTTACTTATTGAAACGTTATTTATGCGCGTTTTTATATAATTTTTTGCGTTAAATAGATTTTCCGAGCAATTTTTAGACTACATTGTGCAATAATTGTTTTTTAGTGCAAATCTTTGATAAATTTACTGAAATAATTGTTATTGCGCAATTTTTGCACTATTTTGTGTTATTAATATGATTTCTAAGCAATTTTCGTACTACTTTGTGCAATAATTGTGTTTTTTGTGCATATTTCAATAAATTTACTTAGTCAAACGTTCATGCGCAATTTTTAATGTAAATAGTTAGATAAATGCCCAATTTTTGCATTATTTTGTGTATCACATAAGTTTTCTGCGTAAACTTCTAATATATTTTACATCTTTTTGATGCATTTTCTATGTCCAGTTTGTCTTTTGCACTAGATTATGTAATAAATTAATTTTTCCAACAATTTTTGACTCTTTATGCAGTAAACAAAATTTTTTTGCGTTTTCTGTACAGTATTTAATAAATTAATTTTGGTAAATAAGGTTTATGTGTGATTAATGCACTACTTTATGCAATAAATTGCTTTTCTGTGCATTTTATTATTTATTTAAAATTATAAACAATTTTTTTCGCAATTTTTAGACTAATTTTCGCAACAAATAAGATTTTACAGTTTTTTTATATTATTTTTGTACCGTTTTTGATAAATTAATTAAGAAAATAAAAGTTAAGGTGCAATTTGTGCGCTTATTTGCGTAATAGATTGCAATTTTTGATCAATTTAATACCACACACATTTTCCAAGCGATTTTTGGATTACTTTATGCAATAAACAGGATAATTGTGCATTTGTCAATTAGTTTTATGCATTAAATGCTTTTTATATACAAATTCTAATAAATTTAGTGCAGATGAGGTTTATAAACTAATCAATATTATAGATATACTTTTGCAAAAATTTTGACCATTTTTTTATTAATGCGCAATGTTTGAATAATTTTATAAAAAAATAATAATTGATGTGTGCAATTTTAGATCAATTTTGTGCAATAAATAGGTTTTCTAAGCGATTATCGTATTACTTTGTGGAATAATTGTGATTTCTGAGCGTTTTTTAATAAACTTTTTTTTAAATTAATTTATGCATTATCTTGTGCAATAAACAAGTTTTCTGGGTAAATTTTTGATACTTTTTACATCATCTTAATGCAGTTTTTATAGGCAATAGTGTATATGTGCGTCTTTTGCAATATTATATGTAATAAATTAGTTTTTAGTGTAAATTTTGACTCTTTATGCAATATTTATTGCGTTTTCTGTACAGTTTTTAATAAATTAATTAAGACAAATGTGATTTATGTGAGATTTTGATTAATGTGTTTTGAGTGCAATTTTTGATGTTTCTCTGCAACTTTTGCACTATTTTATGCTATGAATTGGTTTCCTGTAGGTTTTTCTTGTTTGTTTTAAACTATAAGATTTTCTGAGTAATTTTTGGACTAATTTACGCAATAAATATTTTTTCATATCTAAATCCAAGCACACAAGAGGTGGAACAAACAAAATATCCTTTGATAACTAACACTTGGGCGGATGGGTGGGCCACAGTAGAAGTAGTAACTCGTCTACAAATTAAAGTTTGTTCTCACCCACCCAAGCGTTAATTATCAAGAGATTTATTGTTAAACATTTCCTTCATATCTAAATTCAATCACAAGAGGTAGGACAAACAATACATCTTTTGATAAATATCACTTGGGAGAATGGATAGATCACAATAGAAGAAGTAACTTGCCCACAAGATAAACTTTGATCTCACCCACCTACCCAAAATCCTTTGATGACTAACACTTATGCGGGTGGGTGGGTCACAATAAAAAAATTATCCTGCCCAGCTTTGATAAATTGATTAAAGTGAATTCAGAATTAAAATAAAATAAAAACTATCGATCGTATTTTATAAGATTTACTTTGTAGCGGCGTTCATTATATTACTAAATTAAAGTATCAAAAGTCAAAAAAACGGTAAATCTATTGGGCAATTAATTGTAAATCAAAACCCTGTGGCAAAAATTTTATAAAATTTCTTCAAAAGTTTAACAAAAAATTTCCAAATACAATGAATATATAAAAGTCATAACATTCTGACAACAAATTCATTTTTGCTAGCTTTAGAAGTCCAAAAACAAAACAATTATTGCGTAATCGGTTGAAAAACAAAAACCAGTCTTTAATTTTTTTATAAAATTTTCTTTTAAGTTTAACAAGATGTTGCCAAATATAACAAATATATAAAAATTATAATATTGTAACAATATCATAATTTTCGATGGCTTAATAAACCTAAAAATGATAACTATTGCGTAATCGTAAATAAGATTTATGTGCAATTTTTGTGCTTATTTTCGTTTTTCTGCGCAATTTCTGTTTAATTTCATACTATAAACACTTATTCCGAACAATTTATAAAATACTTTATGCAATAAATAAGATAGTTGTACAATTTTTATTTAATGCATTTTCTGTACAATTTTTGATAAATTAATTATTGCAAATGAGGTTTATGTGCAATTTTTATGCTAATTAATGTCATAGATGTGGTTTTACGCAATTTTTGATAAATTTTATACCATAATCCTGTTTTCTAGGCAATTTTTGGAATACTTTAAGCAATAAATAGGTTTATTGTGCTAATTTTAATGAATTTTTGCAGTAAATGATTTTTCTGTCTAAATTTTATTGATTTATTCAGGTTAAATGGGATTTAGGCGGGATTTTCGCACTGTTGTTTAAAAATACTGAATTTTTTTAGAGTTTTTATAAAGCATTTTGAGTCAAAAAGTTAGTTTCTTGATGTTTTCAGGCCAAAATTTGCAATTTTTGACTTTTCAACAATTTACAGCCAAATTTGGTACTTTTTGAAATTTAAATTTAAGCACAAAAAGTCTCAAAATGATCCAAATTGCATTATTTTCTTAATAACAAAAAAATCTGAATTTGCTAATAAGAAATATAGATTCAAAATACAAAAATTTAAAAAAAAAAATATTCTAAAATTACCCAAATTGTATAATTTTGTTAATAATTTCAAATTTGCAAAGTAAAGAGCAAAAATTTCAAATTGCTAATAAAAAATTTGAACTCAAAACACATAAATTGATAAGAAAAAAGTTTTAAACTAATTTATATAAACTGATTTGAAATAGAAACGGTCCCAAAACGACCAAAATTATATAATTTTGTTAATAATTTCAAATTTGCGCAAAAACCTGAAAGAATTTCAAATTGCTGATACTAAATTTGGATACAAAAAACACAAATTAATAGGAAAAAATATTGAAACAATTTTAAACAAATTGATTTGAAGCAGAAATGGTCTCAAAATTACCAAAAGTGTATGATTTTGTTAATCATTTCAAATTTGTGCAGTAACCAGCAAGAATTTTAAATTGTTGATAATAAATTTGGACTCGAAATACATAAATTGATAAAAAAAATTGAAACTAATTTATATAAATTGATTTAAACTGAAATGGTTCTAAAATGACCTAAATTGTATGATTTCATTAATAATTTCAAACTTGCGCAGTAAACAGAAAGAATTCCAAATAGCTGATAAGAAGTTTCAATTTAAAATATATTAATTAATAAAAAAAAGTTTGAAACTAATTTATATAAATTGATTTAAAGCAAAAATGGTCTCAAATTGTATGATTTCGCTAATAATTTCAAATTTGCGCAGTAACCAGCAGGAATTTTAATTGCTTATAATAATTTTGAACTCAAAATACATAAATTGATAAAAAAAAGGTTAAAACAAATTTATATAAATTGATTTGAAACAGAAATGGTGCCAAAATGACCCATACTGCATGATTTTGTTAATAATTTCAAATTGTTGATAAAAAAATTAAAAAAATTATTTTTAACAAAAATTATTTAGTAAAATATAGTTTAATATTACCCTGAACAAAACAAAACTGTTACTAAGTAAATAGTATATAAGTTTTGAAACTTCAATATTTAGAATTTTAGAAATATATATATTCAACAAATTTCCATATAGAATTATACAACACAGAAGTCAACAGCACAGAACCTAAATAATTAAGACAACTCTCAGTTTGCATTTCCATATTCCTTTGTAAAAACAAGCAAAAGATATAAATATTTAATAAAGCAATAAATTATTGTGTAATTTAATAAACAAGGATAACAATAAACAAGCACATAATAAACAACAAAAAATACTCCAAGCTTAACATAAATTGTCCAACCGCATGTTTATCAAGCTAAACATAATAGCACTTGATAAAATATCATAATGAACATTTCTATTAATTACATGCAGAACTTTCCCGTCGCATTAATGAGGGTGCCGTTTAAGATCGGTGGAGGCCTTTTTCCTACTGTCACATAGCAAAAGAAGGGTCATAGACCATTTATCACGCCATGTTTGACTACCGAAAATCTAGGGTCGACCTTTTCTGATCCTTATATAAACATAAGGACTCCCGCGGACAGGATATCCGCTCTCTCTTTTTTTTTATTTCTCCTTATCCGAATTTCACACCCTCAAAGTTAATATTGTATATCTTACGTCTTTCTGAAATGGTATTAGGTTTAAAAGGATCACGTGTTTTCAATGTATTTGATCTCAGATTTTTTAAATTGTAAAATTTTATTAGAAATATATAATATAAAAATATTTAACGTTTTTAATATTCGTGTCGGCTTATGTAAATATTAATCTGATTGAGATAATCACAATTAATGCTGTATTTAATTATTGTTTTGCAAATGAGTCAAGGACATTAAATCAAAATCTATTAATTCAATCGATAAAATTAACATGTCAATATACATAATTTATTTGTTAATCCAATTTAAATTTGAATCGACGCCAAATTGAAAGTGGCTTATAATATATTCCAATCTTTAATTTCCTGTATTGGGTTTCTATAAATAGTTCAAAGAATTTTAGCACCCTCAGACGTAAATCATACGGTTATTATACACCGTGACGAGCAATTTCATTTTCATGTCTTACAAATTTTCAATTTATTAAAAAAATATACACTTTACACAATTTGTTTTGCAGAACAATTAATTATTTGTTTGATACGATAAACATCTGTTCTTTCTCATTAATTCAATTTGTTTCATTAACGCTCATACGTTTTGAGAAACATTATGATTTTAGATAGAATCAAATTATTTGTAATTTATACATATTTCTGAGACCTTTTGCAAAATAATAAATTTATGATACCAAAAAAAAATGTTAAACAACTATTTATAGTATTAACATAACAAAATCATCAATTAAACCCATATAAAGTATCCATTTATTTCCAATAAAAAAACGACAGTCAATCACAAAGAGCGATAAAAAATTCACAACACTTCCCAACACGATATTAGGCTGACTTTTTGTGTAGATGTCACTCATGATGAAATAACGAAAGCTTCCGCAACGCGCTCCAATTCACAAGAACTAGTCACTTTTTAAGGCAAAGATCGCTTGCTCCCCTCCGTATCTTAGTTTGGGTTTCGCATTTATTATCCACTAAACAAAGTGAAATTTTCATGGAGTTAAAAGGACTTTAGGGGTAAATCTTCTTATTACAATTCGCACATTAGTAAGATCTTCATTATTATAAATTTAAAATCGTTAGTCCCAATTAAATACAGTTTTACTATATCAACATAATAATTCAATTGTAATAAAAATAATTTGTTTAAAATTCTTGTGCACATCAAAGTGCTTTCTTAGATTAACTTAACTCCCGCTCGCATTAAGCATATATACTGGATGTTTGATGTCTTTGGAAGTGGTTCTAAGAATAACATCAAGTTTTCTCATAGCAAGCAAGTGGTTTCGTACAAAGGAAAGCGTTTAAATCAATATCGTCTCTTTTTAGTTGGATGCAAATTGTTATCGGTCTGTTTGTTGATAAGAAAGTTTGTCGTCCATTTGTAAAATGATGAATCATAATATCAGTTTGCTAAATCTTTTTATTCATTTTGTTATGAGTAATAATTCAGGATGTGATTATAATGTTATGGTATGCCAGAAACTTTGTATGTTTTTGTTAATTATAAAGCCAATAACTATTTTTAAACAAAGCAGGATGCTATTTTGTTAAATGCATTAACCTACTAAAAATAAATTTACTGTTTTAGTGCAATAAAATTACTATTGGAATAATACGACTTCCTAAGCTCTAGAAAATATAAAGATTTTACTTAATGTTAAAAATTAATTCTAATACTACACTATTTATTGTTTTGATTTCTTTAATTCCTCTATTTTATAACAATTTCTTTGTATTAATAACAATAATAGTTTTCTTCCGTTTCTGTTTTTCAAAAGTTGTGCATTATTAAATTTTTTTAATAAAATAAAAATAATTTTTGAAAATCCTTAATTTAAATTACTTTTTTTATAATTTTATTTTTTTTTATAGTTTATGCAAAAAAAAATCCATTTTTTTAATTGTTGTTTTTTTAGCAATTTTTGTAAAAAAAATTATAAATTTTTTGAAAAAAATTAAAAAGGATTTTTCATTTTTTTCTATTTTTTGTATGTAATAATTTAAGCAACGCATTGGCAACTTGTGTAAAAAAATTAAAATTTATTTTTCAAACATTGCTACTTTAATAGCAACTTTTATAAAATAAAAATTATAAAATTTTTAAAAACTTTTGAAACGCCTTAAATTATTTTTTTAAATAATTTTGTTTTTAAATTTATTAAACAACGCATTAGCAACTTGAGCAAAAAAAATTAAATCCATTTTACAAAAATTGTTGCTTTAATAACAATTTTTTTAAAATAAAAATTATAAAATTTAATTTTTTTTTTTTCAAAAACACATTTTAATAACTTTTGTAAAAATTAAAATTTATTTTTCAAAAATTCTTACGTTAATAGCAATTTTTATAAAATGAAAATTATTAAATTTTTAAAAAATCTTAAAACGCTCATTATTTTTTTTTGTGAATAATTTTTTTTTTATTTATTAATCACATTAGCAGCTTGTGTCAAAAAAATTCAATCCATTTTTCAAATATTGTTGCTTTAATAGCAAGTTTTGTAAAATGGGATTTATTAAATTTTTGAAAACTCTTAAAACGCATTTGTAATTTTTTTTCAAAATTATATTTTTATGGAAATCAAGTAAGCAGTTTTTTAACAATATGTGTAAAAATAAAAATAAAATAAAAATTATGCAATTTTTAAAAATTCCTAAAACGCATTTATATATATTTTTTTAATTACATATTTTTTAAACATCAATTAAGCATCTCATTGGCAACTTAAGTAAAAACATTTACTCTATTTTTCAAAAATTGTTGCTTCAATAGCAACAAAAATTATGAAATTTTAAAAATTAATTAAAATTTTTAGAATGCTTTTATAGTTGTAGTGCCAAAATACTTTTTTTCTAATGCCTCAACGCAAAGACTTATGTATATAAATAGTAATTACCCCTACAATATACAAACGCAAATACTTACATGACACATGCTAGAGTTTAGTGTATGAAAATGATAAAAGCCGCCCAGCGCAATAAAAATCTAATTGCGTTGTTTATGCGGTAAGCAAGCGAGCCTTGTAAGCGCTTGGTCAAATTGTAATACATGATTCAAAGCGTTTTTTTTTTGGCAATCAAAAGAAAATTCAAATTTAAAGTCCCTTAGTCGGAGAAGGAAGCAATAATATTCAATTTTTTAATGACATTTGGGCGGACAGGTGGGTCACTCCAGATCAATATTACCTGCGAGTAGTTTGAACTGGAATGTCCTATTGCACACCCGAGTGTGTGTTATCAAAAAATTTGAAGTTTATTGTTTTTAAAAGTGTTAGAAATCGCTTAGCCAAAGAAAGAAAAAGTAATATTCAATCTTTTGATGGCCAATATTTGGGTGAGATCATTATCACCTGCAAGCAATTTGAACCCGCCCATATGTTTGTTATCAAAGAATTAGAAACTTCTCCTCTCTGGAATTGTTAGAAGTCTTTTAGTCAGAGAAGGAGTAAGTAATATTCAATCTTTTAATGATCAACAATTGGGCGAGTGAGTGGGTCATTCCAGATTAGCCCGAATTTTTGTTATCAAATAATTGAAAGTTTATCCTTTCTAGAAGTGTTAGAAGTTTCTTGGTCGCAGAAGAAAGAGGCAATAATCAAACTTTTGATTACCAACAGTTGGGCCGGTGTGTTGGTCATTCCAGATTATGATTACCAGCAAATAATTTGAATTAGAGTGAAAATGTTTCTTCTTTGAAAGTGTTAGAAGACTGTTTGTTAGTCGGAAAAAAAACAGGTAACACTCAATCTTTTGATGACCAACATTTGATCGGGAAAAATTTAAAGTTTTTCTTCACTGTCCCTTTCTGGAAGTGTTAAAAATCCCCTAGTCAGAGAAGAAGGTGGTAATATTCAATCTGTTGATGACCAACATTTAGACAAATGAATCACATTAAATTATGATTACTAGGGAGCAGTTTGAACCCAACCACCCAAGTATTTGTTATCAAAGAACTAGAAAATTCTTGTCTATGAAAGTGTTATAAGTACTTAAGTCAAAAGAGGAGAAAATAATATTTAATTTTTAATGACCAACATTTAGGCGGGTTGGTGGGTCACTCTAGATCATTATTACCTGCAAGTAGTTTGAACTGGAATGCCCATCCATCCTCCCAAATGTTTTTATCAAAGAATTGAAAGTTTCTTATCTCTGAAATTGTTAGAAGTTGATGAACAACACTTGAGAGGGTGAGTGAGTCACAACAAGTAGTTTACAATTACAATTTCAAGAATCCAAACCGCGTTACAAACAATAACAAAATCATTTCCGGCGATGGAAAACAATACAATCGCTCTTTCGGTAAATCACCAAACTCAGCAGATGCCTTGCCAAACCAAAACCAAATTTATTTTTAAAAAGTAATAAAAGTTTAAATAAAAGTTTGTTGTAATTTTTTTGGTTCCTGACGTGAATTGGTTTCCTAATTACAAAAGCCAAAGTTATTTTTTTAAATATTTTTAACATTATTTCCTTAAATAAGACATTTGAATCGTTTTTTTGCTTATAGGATATTGTAAGCCAGCAACTTCAACAAAGCTTAAGCAATTTGTCAAATAAAATTTTATCAAAAATTAACTGCAAAGATGGCAAATTCCTAAGATACATTTTCTAAACACTTTATTTTGTGTAAATCCATTTACGCTTTTAGCTGCTGGAAAAACTGAGTTTAATATTATAATTAATCTTGCCCCTACTTTTCATATTTGAAAAGACCTTCAGTCCTTTGGACTAAAAAAGTTAAAGATGCTTAAATTATATTTTAACTCATTTAGACAACCTAGAAAAACATCTCTATCACCTAAGAAACGTTTTAAAATGTTGCAAAAGCACGATCAGCTCATACACACAGTACGGTCTACCCAAATACAAGTTTAGCAAAATAGAAATAAACTACCTTAAGATCATAACCCAAAAAAATAAAATGCTTCATCAACAAATAAGCCAAGATTATCCAACGTCAATTTTTTTTTAAACAAATCAAAAAGTTTTAATAATAAAAAGCCAAATTGGTTAAATATTTCAAATAATTGGCTAATTTATTAAAATACAAAAAATGTTTTAAGTAAAAAATCAAAATAATCAAAATTCTTTAAATTCATACAATTTGCTTAGTACTAATTACAAATGCAGATATTAAAATGATTAAATATTACAATTAGAAAAACTTAATTCTTAAATTTCATAAAAGATTTCGCACAAAATAATAGTTAAGTAGTTTAGTTTTTAAAGATTTTATAAGTTAAAAAAACTAAAAAACTTTAAAAAAGTTTTTTGAACCATTTTTGTAAAATTTCACATTTTAAAACCACATTTTTTTGAAAAAAGAATTGATCTTAATTTTCAAAAAGTTTTTCAACAATTTTGTAAGATTTTGCACAAAAAATAGTTTAGTGAATAATTTTAAAAGGATTTTATAGCAGAAATGTTTTAAAATTACATTTTAAAACTTAAGAAAAACTAAAAAAAAAATTGAAAAAACCTATAAAAATAAGTTTTTCAAGCAACTTTTGTAAGATAGTACACAAAAATTAATTTTTTGAGTAATATATAATGAATTTTGTAGTAGAAATGTTTTGAAACCATATTTTTTGTTCAGAAAAATCTATTTCTTTTTTTTTTTTATTTTGAAAAGTTTGTTTTTTAAAAATTATTATTTATTTTATTAGTTTTTTGAGCAATTTTTGTAAGATTTATTTAAAAAAATATTTTTAATAAATTTTATAGTAAAATTGTTTTTAAATTTTAAAAAATTAAGCGATTTTTATAAAGTTTGTCTTCAAAAAAATAGTTGCAAGTGATTTTTATAAATTTTATAGCAAAAATGTTTCAAAATAACATTTTAAATTTTATAAAAACTTTTATCTTAAATTTTACAACCTTTCTTAGCAATTTTTGTAAAAATTTAAACACAAAAATTGTTTGTTGAGTAATTTTTAATGGATTTCAAAGCAGAATGCTACCAAAACTACTTTAAAAATTCAAAAACCGATTTAAAAAAAAAAACTGTATAGATTTTATAAATGTTCTAAGCAATTTTAATAAGCTGTTATCCAATAAAAATAATTATTTAGAATAAAAAAGAGTTTTTGCGTTGTTTAATAACTGTGAACAAAACATAGATCAGAGACCACTTAGTCTAAACAGCGGTTTTCTACTAGCAAACTATAGTTAACTGTGTCCACCCCACCCACCCGCCTCACCTCTTATGTTTAATTGTTATCAAGACATCAGAAAAGATTATAAAAAATATAATATTATATTCCTTTTTACAAAAATTGTTATTGAGATATTTGATTTAAAAAAAATCTAATTATTTTTTATATTACAAAAATTGTGATTGCAGCAACAATTTTTGGAAAAATAGTTTAAATTTTTTTTTTTTCAAAAAATGTTAATGAGTTATTTGAAACATTGTTAAAATTTGGTAAATTTAAAAAAATTCTGAATACTTTTCAAAAAGTTTTTTAGATAATATTATTTTTCGTTTTACAAAAATTGTGATTGTAGCAACCATTTTTGAAAAAATGGTTTCATTTTTTTTTTCAATAATTGCTAGTTACTTATTTGTTTCATTTCCAAAATTTGGTAATATTCAAAAAAGTCTAAATATTTTTCAAAATGTTTTTAAAATAATATCATTTTCCACTTTACAAAAATTGTGATTGTAGCAACAATTTAAAAAAAAAAGATTTAAATTTAATTTTTTTTATTTTTAATGAGTTATATAAATCATTTTCAAAATTTGGTAATATTCAAAAAATTCAAAATATTTTTCAAAAAGTTTTTAAAATAATATTATTTTTTTATTTTTGAAAAACTGTGATTGAAGCAACAAATTTGAAAAAATTATTTAATTTTTTTTTTCAATAACTGTTAATGGGTATCTTAATTTATTTTTAAAATTTGGTAATTTTAAAAAAATTCTAAATATTTTTTAAAATAATATTATTTTTTATTTTACAAAAATTGTGATTGTAGCAACAATTTTTGAAAAAATAGTTAAAATTTTGTTTTTGAAAACTGTTAATGACATACTTGATATATTTCCAAAATTTGGTAAATTTCAAAAAATTCTAAAAATATTTCAAAAAGTTTTTAATAAATTAATATAATTTTTCACTTTACAAAAATTGTGATTGTAGCAACAATTTAAAAAAAAAACAGATTTATTTATTTTTTTTCAATTGTTAAGGAGTTAGTTGATTAATTTTCAAAATTTGGTGAATTTCAAAAAATCCAAAACATTTTTTAAAAAAATTTTAGAATAATTTTCTTTTCCATTTTACAAAAACTATGATGATAGCAACAATTTTAAAAAAATAGTTTTAATTTTTTTTCTTCAAAAATTGTTAAGGAGTTATTTGATTCATTTCAAAAATTTGAAAAAATTTCAAAATATTCTAAATATTTTTCAAAAAAATTTTAAAATAATATTATTTTCCATTTTAGAAAAACTGTGATTGTAGCAGCAAATTTGAAAAAATTATTAAAGTTTTTTTTTTCAAAAATTGTTAATACATAGTTAACTTGATTTATTTTCAGAATTTGGTGATTTTAAAAAAATTACAAATATTTTATAAAATAATATTATTTTCCATTTTACAAAAATTGTTATTGTGGCAACAATTTTTAAAAAAATTATTTAAATTATGTTTTTAAAAATTGTTAGTGACTTATTTGATTCACTTCCAAAATTTGGTAAATTTTAAAAAATTCTAAAAATATTTCAAAAAGTTTTTAAAACAATATTATTTAACTTTTTAAAAAATATTTAGACTTTTTTGAAATTTACCAAATTTTGGAAATTAATCAAATAATTCAATAACAATTTTTGCAAAAAAAAATTTAATTTTTTTTTTCAAAAATTGTTTATGACTTATTTGATTCTTTTCCAAAATTTGGAAAAATTCAAAAAAGTCTACAAATTGTTTAAAAAGTTTGTAAAATAATATTATATTTTATTTTACAAAAATTGCAAATGTAGCAACAATTTTTTAAAAATAATTTTAATTTATTTTTCAAAAATTGTTAATAAGTTATTTGAATCATTTTCTAAATTTAGTAAAATTTAAAAAATTCTAAATATTTTTCAAAAAGTTTTTAAAATTGATAAAAAATTTTTTTCAAAAATTGTTATTGACTTATTTGATTCATTTCCAAAATTTGGTAAATTTCAAAAAAGTCTAAACATTTTTCAAAAAGTTTTTAAAATAATATTATTTTCCACTTTACAAAAATTGTGATTGTAGCAACAATTTTTGAAAAATTTATTTAAATTTTTTTTTCAAAAATTGTTAATGAGTTATTTGATACATTTTTAAAATTTTGGTATATTCAAAAATTGTTTAATTTTTTTTCAAAAATTGTTAATTACCTATTTGATTCATTTCCAAAATTTGTAAATTTCAAAAAAGTCTAAATATTTTCAAAAAGTTTTTAAAATAATATTATTTTCTATTTTAGAAAAATTGTGATTGTAGCAACAAATTTGCAAAAATTATTTAATTTTTTTTTTTCAAAAACTTTTAATGGGTAACTTGATTTAGTTTTAAAATTTAGTAATTTTAAAAAAATTCTAAATATTATTTAAAATAATTTTATTTTCCATTTTACAAAAAATGTGATAGTGGCAACAATTTTTGAAAAAATAATTTAAATTATGTTCTCAAAAATTGTTGGTGATTTATTTGATTCACTTCCAAAATTTGGTAAATTTCAAAAAATTCTAAATATTTTTCAAAAAAATTTTAAAATAAGATTATTTTCCATTTTACAAAAATTATGACTGTAGCAACAATTTTTAAAAAATGGTTTTAATTCTTTTTTTAAAAATTGTTAATTAGTTATTTGAATCATTTCCTATATATATGGTAAATTTTAAAAAATTCTAAATATTTTTCAAAAAGATTTTAAAATAATATTATTTTTCATTTTATAAAAATTGTGATTATAGCAACAATTTAAAAAAGAAAAAAAATTCAAAAATTGTTAATAAGTTATTTAATACATTTTTAAAATTTGGTAAATTTAAAAAAATTCTGAATACTTTTCAAAACGTTTTTAAGATAATATTATTTTTCATTTTACAAAAATTGTGATTGTAGCAACAATTTTTGAAAAAATGTTTTTTTTTATAAGTTATTTGAATCATTTCCAAAAAAAAATTCTAAATATTTAAAAAAAAAAATTAAAATAATATTATTTTCCATTTCACAAAAAATGGTAATAAGTTATTTGATTTATTTCCAAAATTTGGTAAATTTCAAAAAATTCTGAATTAATTGTAGCAACAATTTTGAAAAAAAAACTTTTTGAAAAAAAGCTTAATTTTGTTTACCAAAAATTGTTGAGTTATTTAATTGATTTCCAAAGTTAAGTGAATTTCATAAAATTCTAAATATTTTTCAAAAAGGTTTTAAAATATTATTTTTCATTTTACAAAAAATGTGATTGTAGCAACAATTTAAAAAAAAAAATTGATTTTTTTTTTTCTAAAATTGTTAATGAGTTATTTGATTCATTTCCAAAATTTGGTAAATTTCAAAAAAATTTAAATATTTTTTTAAAATAATATTATTTGTTATTTTACAAAAATTGTGATTGTAACATTCTAAATATTTTTCAAAAAGTTCAAAGTCTTTTGACAAACGCTTGGGTGGGCGGAAAATATGTTTAAATTGCAGGCGAGTATATTTCAATTCGGAGGAGAAGACCCTTTGCAAGGCGATGACAAACTAGCAAAGTATTTGCCTAGTAAACCCCTCTAGTGATGTAGTTCGGATTCCACGTTAAACTGTAGGTCCCGCATGTTTGTGTTGAACTAAGATTTTTTACTAGTGCATCCTATCCATTAACCCAACTGTTAGTAATTATAAAGAAAAATTTCTTTGACTTGTAGGCGGGTAGTTTTTAATACTATGTACCACTCACCCGCCCGATGATTAGTCTTAAAAAAAACTCACTTCTTGTTTTTAATTTTCATTAAGACATCAAAGAAGATTGTATTTGTGAATCTCTTGATTAGTTTCTACTAATGTCTTCCACTCATCTATTCAAGAAAAAAAAATGATTTCTTTCTCTTTTGTAATTGATTGTCATCAAAACGAGCTAAAGCAGTTTTATCGGCCAACAAACAAAATCATGGCCACAACAAAAAAAATCCAACTTTTGGATAACTAACAGCAAGAAACCTGTAAGTGTTACACTCTTACAAGCTTTAAACTTAGTGTCCGCCTACTTACTCAATTGTTTGTTGTTAAGAGATTAGATTTGTCACTCCTTTTTTAAATTTTAACTAGCAAATTAGCAGAAAAAAAAATCTAACTTCTAAAAAACTAACACTTGAGCAGGTAGGCGGGGAACAGCAATAAATGTTACACGCCCATAAACTTTAAGTTTAGTTTCCGCCCACCCACTTAAAAATTTGTTGTCAAGATATTAGATTTTTCACTTTTTCTTTCTACTTTATAAACACTAACATTGACGAAAAAACAACTTTTGAATACCTAACACTTGAGTGGGTAGGCAAAAACCATTAATAAATGTATAAGCTTCAAACTTAGTACCCGCCCACCCATCTAAAATTTTTTGCCAAAAAATTAAATCTGGCAATTGCCTTTTTATAACGATTATAATCAACAACAAAAAATTAACTTTTGTATAACTTAGGCCGGTAGATTGAGAAATGTTCCACGCCCTCAAGCAAAAATTTCTATACAAAGTCTTTATATGATTTTAGATATGTACCCTTAGTGTGTGTAGTATCTCAAATAATTTGCATTAGATTTGTATAAATTAATCTCACAAAATTCTGCAAATTTTTACTGCAATTACTTTAAAAAGTTCAAAAAGCTACTAGAAATAAATGTTGATACATAGTGAGTGACCTCTAGTGAGAAAGTTGTTTACTAAATAGTGTTAAAATATATTTTAACGCAGCCAACGACAACATTAATATGTTTAAACAATCTTGAAGATTTCGGAGCAGTTATACATAATGCTAATTAATCCTTTAACTTGCTGTGTTGTTAGACCCACTAATAAGAGTTTTAGGAACTTGAAACTCGTGTCTGGGTTACACATTCTGCAAAATTTTGAATTTGCATAGAGAGAATTAATTAATTAAATGTAAAATTTATTATAAAACCTAAAAATTAATATTTTTAAGGTTTTTAAAAATCTCTTAACCGCAGTATATGACCTTATATACAGGATTTTAAAATTTCAGAAGTTTATGAATTATTATAGTAAAATTCTTTGATGAATATTCACCCTAGTAGCTTAATATTATGTAAAAGTAGTAGTCCTTGATAGTAGAATAGACAAAACTCTTTCTTTATTGTAAAAACAGTTAAAAAATTAATAAAAATTAAGCCAATAAAATAAATCGCACTTTACTTATATAAGAGTTGAATTAAAAATTGAAATATAAACTCAATAAATCAATTTGACTTGTTAAAAAATTTTACATAAAATAATTATTGATAATTAATTTATTGCTTATAAAAAATTAGAAAATAAAACTTGTGTCTTAGTATTATATTCTTATTTCGTAGAACATCAATTTAATTAATAAATAATAATCACCAATTGTGTTTAAAAGTACTGAAATATTTATTCAAATTTGTCCTTTATTTGCTGTAGTCATACAAGGCACACTGACGAGGTTTGTAGAATTGTATGTGCCGCTATGATCGTTTGAATAAATTATTTAACTATTTTATAAATTACTAATTATTTCTCTTTATTTACAGTAATAGCGCAAAAATCCTTGAAATACATCATTTGAAATTACATCTTAAATGAAAATAAACTGCACCTCAACACACCATATTTTCCAGTAATTCTATTTATAGTGCCCATTAAAGTGCAATTTGTTTGCTGGAAATTGGAATATTATTATTTTTAATAGCATTTGTATGTACCGCTGAGACGAGCGATTAAATATAAAAAAAATATAAGCGGTGCTAACAGATTGATTTATAAAAGCAATACAAAATATTTTTAAATAAAAATTATTGATTCAAATAAAAGTTTGTAACAATATTATCAATTGATTAAAAAGTATTCGTTCCATCTTATTTAACACACATCACATAAAACTTACTTGTAGCAACTTAATAACTTATTGAAGTTTAGCGAGGAATAAAGTTTTCTCATATCATTTGAGCAAGGTCCCTCTCAATACACTCAATAAAAGTTTTGCTCACATTATTTACAAAAAATAAAAATAAATAAAAATAAACAACACCTAAAATGAAGAAATTCTGCGCGTTCACATTATTTCATATCATAATAGTTGGTTGCATCACAATAATTTAAAATTAATTTAGACGGTGTTTTTATGTCGGATGCGTTTGATCGGCGGCGGTGGTGTTTGCTGTTATCAGTCGCGGACAGAACTGATTCCGCCTCGCAGTTTTGACAGTGTTAAGAACGGCGGGGCATGCGTGATGAGAGATGCCAAGCCCCGATCACTGTGCAACAGCTTGACCGTAGTAAAGGATCCGAGGTGTTTTCCATGTCTGTGCCGTTTATTTTATAATAGTTTTATGTCTTCGCGACGTTGATGCATTATTGAAATATGATTTCTTGCGTGGTTGGGATGATGGTATTGCATTGGGGAACTTTTAAAAGCTCGGATTATATGTCGTCGTCGGATGATAAAGTGCGCCAATCTTTTCAAAAGAATTCTAAGCATTTATATATTTTTGTTTGATTTATTTTTTAACGATTAATAAAATTGCTTAAAATTAAGTAACAATTTTAAAAAATACAAATCAGATTCAATGAAAATTAATTCAAAGTAAAATATATAAATTCTAAGAATTCATTTTTATAGTTACTTATAAGTACAATCTACGTTTAAAGTGCAATTTTCACATTAAAGTGATGCGAAGCTAAATGATCAAATTATAAAAACGCGTTTACTCTGCAAACATACCAAAAGCTGGATATATTGATACTCTACACATGAAACATACAAAGAACTTGTTATTCTACCTAATACATATTAAATGAAGCATATTACAATATTTATACACTTAATTAACCTGCTTGTTGTTCAAAACATTTTTTTTAATAAATAATAAAGCAATGCGAATTAATTAAGCACATATTTGTGGCGAATTGATGGAATATATAATGTTTCGTATTTTATATAGAATTATAAATAAATAATTTCACGATGATAACATGCTGCTAATATTGTTTAATATTTGCTGAGTTATTATTTATAACAAATTTTGTAATTAACAAATATTATAGTAAGTAGTTACTATTGCAACTTTTGTGAAATTAAAAATTATATTATTGTAAAAAATTAAGATTTTTGTAGATAAAATAAATTTTATGAATTAATTAAGCAACATAATAACAATTTAAAAAAAATCAAAAAATGTTGCAATTACAATTTTTGTAAACTAAAAAATAATATTAATTTAAAATTTTTTTGAAAAATATTTAGAATTTTTTGTTTAATTTTAAAAAATAATTAAATAATAAAAAAATGAACTATTTTTTTCAAAAATTATTGCTCCATTTTCAATTTTAGTAGAATGGAAAAAAATATGATTTTAAAATATATTTAGATTTTTTTTTTAATTACAAAAAATGAAAATTAATTAATCTATTTTTTTCAAAAATTGTTGCAACTATCACAAATTTTGTAAACCAAAAATTTTTTTTTTAAATTGTTAATGATTCATTTGATTAATTTCTAAAATTTGATAAATTTAAAAAAAATAATATTTTTCAAAAAAATTTCCATTTACAAAAATTGTGATTGTAGCAACAATTTTTGAAAAAATAGTTTTTTTTTTTGATAATAATATATTTGATTAATTTCCAGTAGTAGTAGTAGTAGATAAACTTATTTCATAATCTTGTACAAAACTTCATGTACATTAAAACAAAACTATAATCAAAATGAAGAGGTGCATATGATAATAAAATGGCTATCGACCAAAGTCTTTCTGCCCATGAGTATGTTATGTTGGTGAAAGTAATATAATGTAACAATAAAATATTACAATTAGAAAAAGGTTTGGCATGACCGTTGGTAAGTCAGGTTTAATAAATAATTTCCAAAACTTGGTGAAATTCAAAAAACACTAAATATTTTTCAAAAAGTTTTTAAAATATTATTATATTCCAAAAAAATGTTTAATTTTTTTTTTCTAAATTTGTTAATGAGTTATTTGATTTATTTCCAAAATTTGCTAAATTTCAAAAAATTCTAAGCATTTTTCAAAAAGTTTAAAAAAAAAAAAAAATTATTTTACAAAAACTGCGATTAAAGCAACAATTTTTTAAAAAATATATATATTTTTTTTTTAAATTTGTTAATGAGTTATTTGATTAATTTCCTAAATATTGTAAATTTTAAAAAATTCTAAATAATTTTTTAAAAGTTTTTAAAATAATATTTTTTTTACATTTTACAAAAATTGTGAATGTAACAACAATTAAAAAAAAAAGATTTTAAATTTTTTTTTAACTGTTAATAAACCAACAGTTTTAAAAAAAGTAATTTCTAATCTTTTTTTTTAAATTGTTGTTACAATCACAAATTTTGTAAAATAATAAAATAATATTATTTTAAAATTAAAAAAAAAAATTAATTTACAAAATTTTGAAAATTAATCAAATAATATAAAAAAAAATAAAACAAAAAAAACTAAAATAGTTTTTCAAAAATTGTTGCAACAATCACAATTTTTGTAGAGTAAAAAATAATTATATTTTAAAAACTTTTTAAAAATCATTTAAGACTTTTTAAAAATTATCTTAGCAAAAATTAATATTAGAAATTAATTAAAAAACTCATTTAAAATAAAAAAAAATAAAAAAATGTTGTTACATTCATAATTTTTGTAAAAAAAATTTTTTATAAATTTAAAAACTTTAAAAAAAATTTTAAATTTTTAAAAATTCATTAAAATTTTAGAAATTATCAAACAGCTCATTAACAATTTACAAAAAAAAATCAACATTTTTGTAAAATAGAAAATAATATTATTTTAAAATTTGTTTGAAAAATATTTAGAATTTTTTAAAAGTTACCAAATTTTGGAAATTAATCAAATAACTTAATAACAATTTAAAAAAATTTATTATTTTGTTTAAATTGTTGCTTTAATTTCAAATTTTGTAAAATAGAAAATTATTTTATTTTAAAAACTTTTTAAAAAATATTTAGAACTTTCTGAGAATTACCAAATTTTGGATATAAATCAAATAACTCATTAACAAATTTTGAAAAAAAAAATTTAAACCAATTATTTTTTTTAATTGTTGCTACAATCACAATTTTTGTAAAATAGATAATAATATTATTTTAAAAACTTTATGAAAAATATTTGAAATTTTTTAAAATTTGCCAAATTTTGAAATTTAATCAACTAACTCATTAACAATTTTTAATAATTAAAAATAAACTATTTTTTAAAAATTGTTGCTACAATCAAAATATTTGTAAAATAGAAATTAATTATATTTTAAAAACTTTTTGAAAACAATTTTGAATTTTTTTAAATTTACCAAATTTTGAAAATATATCAAATAACTTATTAACAATTTCAAAGTTGAACCATTTTTTTCAAAAACTGTTGCTACAATTACAATATTTGTAAAACAGAAAATAATATTTTAAAAACGTTTAAAAAAATTGAAATTTTTGAAAATAAATCAAATATTCTACTCAACAATTTTTGGAAAAAAATTTAAACTAATTTTTTAAAAATTGTTGCTACAATCACAATTTTTGTAAAATAAAAAATAATATTAGTAAAATACTTTTTCAAAAATATTCAGAATTTTTTGAAATTCACTAAATTTTAGAAATTAATCAATTAAAAAAAATTAAATTTTAATTTCATTAACAATTATTGGAAAAAAAAAAATCTATTTTTTCAAAAATTGTTGCTAGAATCACAATTTTTCTAAAATAAAAAATATTATTTTAATATTTTTTTTAACTATTAGAATTTTTTAAATTTTACAAAAATTTGAAAATAAATCAAATAACTTGTTAACAATTTAAAAAAAAAAATTAAACTATTTTTTCAAAATTTATTGCTACAATCACAATTTTTCTAAAATGAAAAATAATATTATTTTAAAAACCAAAATCTTAACTTATCTTATCTTATCTTGAAAAATTAATCAAATAACTTATTTATCAATTTTTGAAAAATAAATTTACACCATGTTGTCAAAATTTGTGCTATAATCACATTTTTTGTAAAAAAAGAAAATAATTTTTTTTTAAACTTAAAAAATTATAAAAAAATCAAATTCACAAACCTTTAGAAATTAATCAAATAACTCATCAACAAATTAAAAAAAAAAACTAATTTTCAAAAATTGTTGCTTTAATCACAATTTTTGTAAAGTAAAAAATAATATTATTTTAAATACTTTTTAAAAAATAATTAGATATTTTTTTTTAATTTAATAAAATTTAGAAGTGAATCAAAGAACTCATTAACAATTATAGAAAAATTTAAATCATTTTGTCAAAAATTGTTGCTAGAATCACAGTTTTTTAAAATGAAAAATAATATTATTTTAAAAACTTTTTTAAAAATAATTTGTATTTTTTAAAATTTACCAAACTTTGAAAAACAATCAAATAACTCATTAAAATTTATTGGAAAATAAATTTTAACTGTTTTTTCAAAAATTGTTGCTACAATCGCATTTCTTGTAAAGTTTAAAATAATATTATTTTCAAAACTTTTTGAAAAAAATTTAGACTATTCTGGAATTGACAAGTTTTAAAAATTAATTAAATAACTAATTAACATATTTAAAAAAAATTTAAACTACATATTTTGTCAAAAATTGTTGCTGCAATCACAATTTTTATAGAATTAATATTATATTATTTTAAAATATATTTTTTTTTTAAATTACCAAATTTTGAACACTAATTTTAAATTTTTGAAAAAAAATGAACTATATTTTCAAAAATTGTTGCTAGTAAAAATCATTTAAAAAAAATTAACTTTATTTAAACTGCCAAATTTAAAAAATTAATTAAACAGATTGACAACAATTATGAAAATAATAAAATTATTTTTTTTAAACATTTTCAACAAATATCTTTTATTTTAAGAATAACTTAATTTTTTGAAAAATTCATTAAAGTAAAACAAATTTAAAACATTTTTATTAAATTGTTGCTACTATCACCATTTTTGTTAAATGAAAAACACTATCATATTAAATTATTTTTTAAAATGTATCAATTTCAAGATTTAAAAAAAAAATTGCTTCAAAAAGTTTTTCTACAATTACAATTTTTGTAAATAAATTTTTTTGTTTTTAAATTTTAGAAAATAATTTTTGAATTGATATCACATTTAGAAATAAATTTGAGTTATTTTTTTTTATTATTACAAATTTTGTAAAAAAATTTTTAAAAAACACTTAGAATTTTTGTACAATTAACAAATTTTGGAAAAACTGCAAATCGAATTAAAAAAAAAAAAACTTTTTCAAAAATTGTTTCGGAAAATTATTAAAATTTTAACAATATATTAAAACTATTAAAAAAAATTTGATTATATTTTTAAAAAACGTTGCTCCAGAAAATTACCAAATTTAAGAAATTAATTTAACAACAATATTAAAAAAAAATTAATTTAAATTACTAAATTTTGAAAAAATTGTTACAACAATCATAATTTAAATTAAATAAAAAAAAATATTTTAAAAAGTTTATAAGAGCACTTAAGATTTAAGACAAATTTAGAAAATAAATTTAGCAACTCATTAAAAACTTGAAAAAAAATAGATTCTTTTTTAAGTTACCAAATTTAAGAAATTAATTTAAAAACAATTTGAATAAAAAAATCTATAAAGTTATTTTTTTAAAATCGTTGCTACAATCACAATTTTTTTAAAATGGAAAATAAAATTTTTTCAATTTTTTTTTTAAACAAAAAAAATTATAATTTGTAAATGCAACATTTTTTTTTAAATTAATTAATAATTATTGCAAGCGTTTAAAAAAAGTTTTGAATTATTATTGCAAAAACGGTCGCTACCATCATAATTTTTGCAAAACAAAAAATAAAATTATTTAAAAAAATTGAATTGTTTTTAGAATGACAATTTTTTTTTTAAACATTTGAAAAAAAATATACTACTTGTTGTATTGAAACTAAACATATTCTATGAGATTGAAAAAAATTGAATATTATTATTACATATAGCAAATCTGGTATAAAGCTAGAGTTGTTAAGCATGATAAATGTAGGAACTGTAAAAATTGCTTGAATGTCAAAGTTATTTAAAAACTGAGATTTTTTTTGCGTTGTTACTAAAATTACAAAAAAATGATTGTATACTCGATTATATACTCGCATTTAAAAATATATTTTTAATAAAAGTTGCTGGAATGACATTTTAAATAATATAATTTCTATAGTTTATATTGATAAATTTTGCAAATTATTAAAAAGCAAAAATGTTAAAAAATGCTTTAAATAAATGTTACAGAAAATGACATTTTGAGTAATATAATTTATGTATAGTTTTCTAAAATTTTGAAAAATAAGCGAGTTAATTGCATATATTTAGAATAAATTAAACATTTTACAAATTATTCCAAAAATAGTAAAAATTTAAAAAAATTCTATTTATAAAAGTTGCTGGAAATGACATTATGAGTAACACAACCAAAATTTTAAAAAAATATCGTATTTCATTTATTAGAATTAAATTAATAAATTTTACTAATTATTCCAAACAAAACTTTAAAAAATGCTTCAAATAAAAGTTGCGTGAGGATGATATTTTGAAAGATAGGTATAAAGCAAATATTTATTTATTTTTTTTAATAATAATTATTTGGTAAATTTTTATTTTAAAAGGATTGGCTTTGCCAGAACTAGTAATCTACCTCTGTAATTTAAATTAAATATAGTGGCTAGGTTTTAATTTAAGGACCAGTTTTGAAAATATATTTTCTAGAAACAACAAGAAATTTTGGTTGAATAGACCACCTGAATTATTGAATTTCCAAAAATTATTACTTAATAAGTTTTATAGCTTCTAGATCTGAGTCAGGTGCATACCCTGGATCCTCAAAAAAGCAATTTAGTCTACTTGCAAGTTAGATTCTAATTGAAACTTTACACCAATACGTTTTCTTTTTATTTTATTTTCATAATTTTATCATATTTTATATTTTGAACCTAAAAGTAGGCTTTTAGACTTGTATTGTTAACAAATTTATAGCATTCTAAGTAATGCATAAGTGCTGAAATTTGTTTGCATAAAAATCACTGTCTAAATGTACAAATTTCACTTTTTTTTTAAGAATTTCTATAATAAACATCTTTGTTTACGTCAAGACATTGTTGTGGAATGACTTTAAAGCTTTCTTTGCCAATTGCGATCTTAAACTCAAATGATTCTTGCTTATATCTCAATCTAGTTTCTCCGATATTCTAGAGAAGATTATTCTGAGCAGTGTTTTTAGAATTTCATGAAGCTGATGTCTTGTAATTATCACATTTTTTATAAGGTTTCTTAAAGTTTGTTATCAATGTTAAAATTAACCATTCTGTTGGTTTAATTTCTGTAATTAATATTATGTTGAGTGGATCAGTTAGTACTTCAATGTTGTCGTCATTGATCAATTTTAGTAGGCACTTTGTCTAGTTCTGTGGTTTTTTTTTTTTTTTTAAACGGATTTTATTTTGTCATTAGTACTTTATAGACCATTGTTTTTACCTGCCTTTAATGTTTGACCAACTTCATCTGTCATTGTCATGTGATAACAGTTTTTTGTGTCTAGTTTTTTCTTTACTTCTAGTATGAATGTTAAATATGTCGTAGAGTTTTTGTAGGCTTTCTATTTTCTTTTTATTTCTTTTTTTCTTTGTGTATTTCTTTATATATTATATACAGGGAGTTTATAAATGAATGGGATTATGTAATCACTTTAAATATGCCGCCTTTTTAAAATCGTTCACTATACTACATATGTTTTCATATGTTTGCTTGACAGCTGTCAAAGTTGATCTGTCAAAACAAATAGTTTAGTGAACAATTTAAAAAAAGCGGCACATTTAAAGTGATTACATAATCCCATTCATTTATAAACTCCCTGTATTTTCTATTTGTTTTTGTAAATTCTATTTGTCATTTACTCATTTTTCTTTCCAACTATATCCGATTTAAGGTGTGTTTCTTCCGTTACAACAATATACGTTTTCATGTGCTTTCACTTTTTGGGTTATTATTTCCGTCTTCTTCTCTTTTTACTGGATCTTAGTAAATCTATGTTTTATGTTTTACTAATTAGTTTCTATAGTTTTAGTGTTACCGTAACAACTACACGGTTGTAATCTGAATGTATGCGCAACAGTAAACTTTTTTTGATCATAATATTTAATTTCTAATAATGTAATTTTTTGAAACTTTTAGAGATTTTCACGTGTAAAGTCTTCAGTTTGTTAGTTTAAAAAATGTGATAGTTACTATACATTTGTTCTCTTATGCAAACTTTATTAGTCTGTCCCCCTGCTCACTATGCTCTCCAACTCCATGTTTGCCTACTATTTCTTTTGACCTTTCACGCCAGATTTTTGCGTTTATGTCTTTTATAACAATGGTAAATTGTTACTTACTGTCTTCATTACGGTGTCTATTCCATAATAGAATAATTTAATTTTATTATCATCTTTATCGGATTCCAAATTTTTTTTTCTATTTTGTAGTCTACCTCAATTGCCACACCTTGTAGATTTTGGAAGTTTTCTGACCCTAAAAAACATATTTTTCTCTTCTTAATTTACTAATTACATTTTATTTATCTAAAATTGCCTAAAACAATAATTGCAGAAAATTATTTAAAAATTATTTCTTGAATACGCAAAAAATATTTTGCTTTACCAAAAAAACGTAGTAAATTTATTTAAAATACTTAGTTTATCTAAAATTGCTTTTAAATTACACTTTTTTTTAGTTACACAGAACTGCAAGTCATTTATTGCATTAAATTTTTCACAAAAAACTTGTTGAACTTATGAATTTTATCTAAAAATTTGCATAATTATTTATCAAACAAAATTTATGTAAAATTACTTTAAAGATTGATTAAAAATTACACAAAAAAATCATTATGGGTTTAATCATTCACTCAGTAGAATGAACCCAATCTCAAATTATCAAGCTTCCAAAAATTCTTGCATTTTTTTGACGCGAGCTCTCTGACTACAAGAACAACTTTTGGCGATGAAGCGCCATCCACAGAGAATGTATATTGCTGATACACTAAATTCAAACGTGGTCGTAGTTTGCTCATGAGCAAAGTTAAAGAAAGCCGTCCAAAATTGGTCGTTGTGCAAAAACTAATTAAAGAAAATCGTCATGTGACATATTTCAAAATCAAGACATGTTTAAGAATTAGTATGACCAGCATACATAAGATTTTGCACAAACATTTAGGTGTTTGTAAGCTGTGTGCACGTTGGATTCGACATTTGTTGACAGATGCTCAAAAAAATGCTCGAGTCGATTGGTGCCGTAAAATGATTATAAAATACAACTATGGTGCATCCAATGCCATATACAGCATTGTCACAGGTGACAAGTCGTGTATTTATGCATATAAGCCAGAAAGAAAAAGCCAATTGGCCCAAAGCGTTAAGAAGCAAATGGTGGCGTGTTTCTTCACGGAAGCCGGGAATGTGGCAACTGTGGCTCTTGAAAATCAAAAGACTGTTAATTCAGCGTGGTATACTTCAAAACGACGAAGCATTATGCATCACAACAATGCAAGCTCACACACATCACATGAAACAAACAAGTATTTGGACACACAAAAGATTAAATTGATTGATCATCCGCCTTACAGCCCCGACCTGGCACCTAATGACTTTTTTTGTTCCTAATAATTAAAGATAAACTTCGTAGACAACAATTCTCATTGCCCGAAGAAGCAGTTGAGGCCTTCAAAACCCATGTTTTAAAGCTATCATCTTCTGACTGGACAAAGTGCTTTGAAGGGTGGTACAATCGCATGCAAAAGTGTATACATCTTAAAGACAACATATTTTTGATAAAATTCATTTATTTGTTCTTTCTATTCTCCATACATAAATAACAACCCTTGTTTACAGCCGCCAAGATAACTAATGCATGGGTTAACATAATTACAATCAAACTTAAACAGTTATCCACAATTGGATCGTGGGCTTTTAAGAATAGTATTGTTATTGATTTGTTATTATGGATCACACATTTTTAATTTTGTTAAAACTTATTAAATTAAAATTGTCTTATTCATTCTTGTTTTACAACTTATGATATTTTGTTTCTAATTGATTTTACAAAAACCAATGTTTGTATTATTATTAAAATTCTTATAACTTCATTGTGTTCAGTAACAATTTTTAATACAAAATAAATAAATAAACAAAATTGCCAATCATTTTTTACAAAAAAAAAATTATTTTGTTGTAATTTATTAAATTAGAACTACAAATTTTAATCATTTTTGGAAAACTTTATTTTAATATTTTTAAATTAAAACTAATTATAGTTTAAAGACATATTTTACTACTTCCGCTACTTTCAATAATTGTTGCGGCCTAATACAATTAGACTAATAAGAATGATTATTGTTTTCGATTAGAATCAATTGAATTGCTGCTATATAATTTGCACTATCCCATTGTCCCCTTTATTCCGGATATAATGTTACTATCAAGGGTTAAGTATTATCCCTTTTTTAAAGTATCTCTTATTGTTCTTTTTAGTGATATTGTAATTGAAAAGAAATCCTTATGACCAGTTTAAATAGAATCAGATTACAATATTAATTAAAATCATTTTCATTTAATATTTTTCAATTTATATAATAATATTGGAATTAATTAAAATTAAAATTGCAAATTTTTGACATAATTAATTATAAAAAAATAAATCAAGCATAAAATATTATTGATTCAAACAATATCATATTTCAATCAATTAAAAACTTGTGCAAATATGAGGATTTTTAATAGCAAACGGTGAGATATAATTACGACGCCAAACGTTTCTAATTCAAACAAAATTAATGAGTCTGGAATGGGCAAATTGTTTTTGTGTGAATGAAGCGTATGCCTGTATCTATAATTTAATTGGAAACGAAATTAAACTGTAATTAAATTAAAATTTGATCCTTGACACACTTGGCTTTAGATTCTAATAACACACTAATTGTTTTTCAAAGGAATTATTTTATTATTTTTATAACAAAATTCGTTTCGTTCATATAGTAATTACTAAGAATTATTTAAAAAACCCGAAACAATCCTGGTGAGAACAGATATTATACAAAACAAAACAAAAAATAAGGAGAAACAGTTGTTTACATTGCGCTCCATTTACAAAGCGCATCATCACCTCCATGGCGAGATAAAACGAATATGCTGTTCTGCTATACTCAATAGGAGCACTTTTTATTTATTTATTTTTTGGTGTATGCGTGTCGATCAAACGTTCAACGATTATTGCTTATTGGGTGCTTGTTTATACACACATCAAATATATATTTTTTGTTTATTATCTTTTACCGTGTCGAGTGAATTCAATATATTTTTTCTCGTCAATCATTGACGTGTCACAAGAATAAATATGCTTTAGAATATGCAAATATTGGTAAAATCAAATACGTCTCTATACTTATATTATCGAATACCATTTATGTAAGTTTAATGGATTGGACTATTTTAAAATAACATAGTTGAGGTTTTGTACTCCCAGTAACAAGTTAAAAGTTGGTAAAATTATTTATATTCAAAAACTAGAGTATTTAAATTAATTCAAGTTTTTATAATTTTAAAATGTTTTTAAAATAATCTTTACAAAAATTTAAAAATATTTATATCCAAAAAATGGATATAAAATATTTTATAGCTTTAAAATCAATTAAAATTTGTGAAAATTATTAAAAAAAATGTTATAAATAGTATTTATTTTCAAAAATATTTTCCAAAAATTGCTCTAAACACATTTTGTACATTTGTTAAAAAATACTTGGTTTTGAAAAAGAAATTGCGTTTAAAACATTTTAATTGCATAGGATTTTCATTTGGAAGAAATACTTTAAAGTTGAAAATCAAATATTTGTAATCAAAAAGTAGACAAACTTTTTTGTTAATTCTAGATACATTTTACTAAATTCTAAAAACCTTCGATTGACTCTAAAAACTTTTGAAAAATTTCATTAAATTAATAAAGTTCTAGAAATTTCTAAATTGTACAATAATTTTTTTTTATTCTATTTACTTTTAAAATGTACTAGAACTCTTCGACTAATTCTGGAAACTCTTGAAAATTTTTGGTAAAACTTAAATACTTTTTTACTAAATTTTAGAATCTTTTGAAAAACACTAGAACCTTTTATCAGCTCTTAATTAACTATTAAATTATTTTTTTCAAAAATTGTTGCTATTGACGGCAAACAAATAGTATTAATTGAGGTGCATTTCAAATTTTAACTCTAAAAACTCTTGAACAATTTTAGAATAATTTGATTAAATTTTTTGAATCTTTTGACCAACTCCAGATATTTTTCATCAGTTTTTAAAAATATTAGAAAAGTTTAAACAAATTTGAATTTTTTTAAGAAACATTAGATAAAACTTCTGAAGTGTTTTGAAACTTTTTAGTTAGTTTTAGAAGCTTTTTTCTAAATTATAAAAACTTCTAAGATGTTTTAGGAACAGTTGATTAAAATTTGTGATATTTTAGACCAATTTAAGAAGCTTTTTACTAAATTTTAAAATTTCTGAAAAATGCAAAAAATTATTAACCAATTTTAAAAACTTTAAATTTTGGAATTATTTGATAAAATTTTAGAAACTTTTTTTGTTAACTTTAGACATTTTTAAAAACTTCAGAAACATTTGATAAATTTTTTTAAATGTTTTTAAAATTTTTGGTCAATTTTAGACATTTTTCACTAATTTCTAGAATTTCTTGAAGTCTTAGAATCTGTTAAAATTTCTGGAAAATTTAGTAAATTTCTAAACATTTTTAATGTGTCTTAAACCCTTTCTCTAATTTTAGAATTTAGAAGAAAGTATTAGAAGATTTTGACTAACATTTGAAATGTTTCAAAATTATTTCATTAAATTCTATTTTTGGTAAACACAATTTTTTTTCACAAAATTTTAGAAACTCTTGAGAAATAATCGAGAAACTTTAAAAAAAATTCAAAGACATTTGATGATTTTCTAGATAATTTTAGTAAGTATTTTTGAAAAAGTTTAAATTTACATTTTTTTTTAAACAGCAGAACTCTTTGACTAACCCTAAAAACTCCTGAAAAATTTCAACATTATTTGATTTTTTTGTTAACTCTAAATACATTTTACCAAATTTGATCCATTTTTTTTAATTGTTGCTACAATATCGACTGCAATAAATAGTTTTAATTAAAATGCAGTTTAAAATGTTTTTAAAAGTACTAAAAACCTTTAACCAACTCTAGACATATTTTAAATTATTTGATTAAATTTTAGAACTTTTTAAAATGTTCTTAAATTTTTTAACCAACTCTATTTACTTTTCACAGCTTTTTAGAAACTTTTAAAATATATAAGAAACGTTTGAGCAAATTTAGAAACTTCTAAAAAATTTCAAAAACTGTTTTAAAACTTTTTGGCTAACATTAGAAACTTTTGACACATTTTTAGAAAGTGTTAAGAAGTACAAAATACTTTTGACTAATTTTAAAAATGTTTGAAATTTTTTTTTATTATATTCTAAAAATTGCTAAAATGGCAAACTTTACGAACTTTTCACAATTTTTTAGAAATTCCAGAAAAAAAATTTAGAAACTTCTAAAACGTTTTAAAACTTTTTTGTTAATTTTAGATACTTTGCATCAAATTTTAGAAACTTTTCAAAAACACTACAAACCTTTAAACATTCTTGAAACATTTAAGAATTATTTGATTAAATTTTAGAAATTTGTTCTAAAATCCTTTGGCCAACTTTAGATACTTTTAATTTTTTATTAATTAATATTAGAAACAATAAACAATATCTTCTAAAAACTTCTAAGAAATTTCAGAAATATTCCAAAAAATTCTAAAATGTTTCAAACTTTGTGGTAAGCTCTAGAAGCTTTTTAACAAATTTAAATTTTTTTTGTTACTAAAATACTGAGATATTTTAGAAACAGTTAATCAATTTCTAGAAATTTCTTAAGTTTTCTAAAACCCTTTGACCAACTTGAGAAGTCTTTCACAAAATTCTAGAAACTCCTAAAAAGTTCTAGAATTTATTGACCCATTTTACAAACGTTTAAACAAATTTAGAAACTTTTATAAAAAAAATCAAAAACATAAGATGAAATTCTAGAAATTTCTGAAGTGTTTTAAAACTTTTTGGCTAATTTTAGAAACCTTTTTCAAAATTCTAAAAACTTTTGAGAATTAATAAAAACTTTTGATTAATTCTAAAAAAATTTGAGAAATTTTAGAAAAAATTAAATTAAATACCTTTTGGCAACAAAAAAAGGTTTTACAAATTTGTAGACTCCTAAAAGGTACTAGAATTTATTATGTGTATAACAAAAGTTTTTAAAATCTTTTGATCAAATTTTAGAAACTCTTAAAATGTTCTAAGAGTTCTATGGATACTTTTTACTAATTTCAAAAAACGTTTGATAACTTTCTAAAATTTGTTTTAAAATTTTTTTAACCTTTCATTAAATCCTATAATTTTTTGGAAAAAAAATTAACCGTTGGCTAATTTTTGAAACTTTTTTTCAAAGCGTTTTAAAATTTGATGGTTAACTTTTTACAAAATTCTATACATTTTTAGAACTATTTGGCCAGTTCTAAAAACTCCTAATTATTAACAGATGAATTTTTAAAAAATTTCTTTTACCAAGCCAAAAAACTTAGATGTACTTAAATTTATTGATTAAAACAATTTATAATAATAATAATGGTTTATTAACGGAATACATTCTTTGGTTTACAATAATTAATTACAAAATAAAAGTATAAACAATGATACAAAACTATACTATAACTAAATTACACATTAAAATACATATTAAAATTAATTTGTCTACATTTGTTTTTAAATGAATTTGCAGATAATGTAAAAAGATCAAAAAGACTATTATCATTTAATAAATTACATTCTCTCATAAGTCTTGATGTAGGATTCTGATAGCCATAATTTGTTTTATGCAACTTTTCTTTAAAAAGAGAAATGCTACGAGTTATTTTTACTTGACTAAAATTAAAATTAAATTTAGCCAACGGCTCTGAACAAACAATATAGCCATTAATTAGTTTATGAGTAAAACACAAATCACTAACAATTCTTCTATCTTTTAACGAAATTAAATTAAAGTTTAATGATAAGTGTTCTACTGTCATTTTATAATTGGTTTTATACCTAAGGTATTTGAAAAAATGTAATTAATTTTTTTCAATGTTCTTTATGTGTCCTTTATAATAAGGACTCCATATGATAGAAACATATTCAAGTATGTTTGTAGCTCTTTTGATGATTTTTTTACAAAACCTAACATTTTTCTGGACTTGTTTAATGCATTTTGAATATGACTATTTAAAGTAAGTTTATGATCCATTATGACTCCTAGATCGCATATTTCTTTTACGTTATCTAAATCACTGTTATTAATTGTGTATGCATGGGCAATGGTGTTTCTACATCTAGAAAACGTAATTGATTTGCATTTATTAATGTTTAAATGTAATTTGTTATTATCGCACCACTGCGAAAGTTGATCTAGGTCATATTGGATCTGATGGCAATCATTCAGACTTTTTATTCTTTTAAATAGTTTTAAGTCATCTGCAAACAATAAAGAATTACAGTACTTAAATATTGATGGTAAGTCATTTATAAACAAGTTAAATAGTAATGGCCCACAATGCGACC
The DNA here is from genome assembly GCA_963932245.1 of Tachinus rufipes. NCBI lineage: Eukaryota > Metazoa > Arthropoda > Insecta > Coleoptera > Staphylinidae > Tachinus > Tachinus rufipes. The sequence goes on from OZ010744.1 coordinate 3,503,953, forward strand.
CCTGTAGTACCCCAGATGTCACTAGTATAGGTTTAGACAAAAAATTATTAATTTTAATGCACTGTGTTCTGATTACTAAGTAACTTTTTAGCCAATTTACAATACTGTTATTAAATCCTAAGCCAGTAAGCTTGGCAATAAGAACACAATGATCAACACGGTCAAATGCTTTCGCAAAATCTGTATAGACAGCATCTACTTGTTGATTAATTTCAAACGAGCTTAAAATAAAATCTTGGTACAGCAATAGATTAGTTGAAGTAGAATGTCCTTCTCTAAATCCATGCTGCTCATCAATAAAAGCATTTTTTGAAATCCATTTGATCTGCTTTGAAACAATCTTATCTAATAATTTGGGGATTACTGATTGCTTACAAATCCCTCTATAGTTAGTTATTTCAGATGTTGCACCAGATTTAAATATTGGAGTGACATAAGACTGTTTCTAGAATTAAGGAAATGACTCGCTATGTAGTGATGATTGAAACAGCATTGTAATTGGAGTAGTTAGCAAGCAGACACATTTTTTCAACAAAACCTCAGGAATACCATCTGGACCATAACCACATGAGTCACCTAGTTCCATAATAATATCAAAAATATAAGTTGTATTATGCCCGTATTACACTGTCAATAATTATATCTTGAATTATATATATAAAAATATTTAAATCTTAAAAAGTTTGTAAAATGCACAAATTATCATCAATCTTATTGTAGATTGAAATTTTATGAATATTTTTAGGTTTTCTTTATAATTAACACATAACATGTGAGTAATAGGATTTATAATATAACCTAACTATTTTTTAAAAACTGTTAATTCGTACATTTTTTGTGTTAATTCTAAAGAAAAACTACAAATATTCTTATAATTTCAATCTACAATAATATTGATGATTAATTGTGCATTTTACAGACTTTTTAAGATTTAAATATTTTTATATATGTAATTCAATAAAGAATTATAGATCAGTGTCATACGGGCATTAATCTTAAAACTATCAGAGGAAACACAAGTAGACAAATTAAAATCCGGCACTTCACAATTATCACAATTAACATAAACCGTAGAGAAGTAGTTGGCAAATAAATCAACACAGTCTTGGCCACTGTTGCTAATAGTATCATCATATTTCATTTGAGTTGGAAATCCATTTGTTTTTTTTTCTCGTTAATAAATTGCCAGAAAGCTTTTGGGTTTGTAGATATATTTGTGTCCATCTTTAAAATGTATGCATCATATAATGATGTACTGAATAATTTACATTTAGTTCTTAAAGTAGTAAACTTGTAATAATCATCATAATGACCTGTTTCTTTATAAACACAATGAGCAATTTTTTTTTCTTTGATTAACTTAATTAGGGTTGGATTAAACCAGACAGGATAACTGCTTCGATAAACACATTTTACTGACACAAACAAAGAAATAGCATCATAAACAACATTATAAAATAATTGAACCATATCATTAATATCACAGTCTTCTTTATCACACGTTTTAAATAAATCACTCCATATCACATTTGCCAAATATGAATTTATTGCGTTATAATCAGCATTTTTAAAGTCTGGAATATATTCTTTGCATTCTAGAGATTTAAATTAAAAAAGGTGTTTTAAAACCTTTTGACTAACTTCACTTTTACTAAAATTTTTTGTAAAGTACTAAAAACTCTAAAAACCTTTAAAAAGTGTCAGAATTATTCGATCAATTTTTAGAAACTTCTAAAATGTTCCAAAACTTTTTTGTTTACTTTAGATACATTTTATCAAATTCTAGGAACTTCTGAGAAACACTAAAAACTTTTGACCGACTTTAAAAGCTCCTGAAAATGTTAAAGATATTTGATTAAGTTTTAGGATGTATTAAAGTGTTCTAGAATCTTTTGGCCAATGCTAGATAAAATGATTGAAAAATAATATCATAATCATAGCTTAATCCAAATATTTTTTACTAAATTTTAGAATAGTTTAAAAAAACGTTTGATCAACTCTAGAAAATTTCCAGTAATATTAATGAAATTCTAAAATCTTCTAATCAAATTTTAGACAATTTTATAGTATTATTAAATCCTTTGAAAAAATTTCACAAAATTTTAGAAACTGTAAAAAAAACTAAAATCTTTTGACCAACTCTAGAAATTTCTAAAAAGTTTTAAACATTAGATGGAATTTTAAAAACAAATAAAACTAAACAAAACTGTTTTAATTTTAGAAACTTATAAAAAATACTAGAAACTTTTAACAAACTCTTGAAAAGTTTTAGAAAGAATTGATTAAATTCTTTGTTCTAAAACCGTTTGACTAAGTTTGAAAGCTTTTCACAAAATTCTAAAAAATCTTAAATGTACTAGAATTTATTGACCATCTCTATAAACTTTTAAATAAACTTTAAAAGTTCTTAAAGAATTTTAAATCTTTTTCTAGATACTTTTTACAAAATTTTCAAAAAAAAATACTAAAAATCTTTGACAAACTTTAGAAGCTTTTGAGAAATTTCATAAACTTTTAATTTATTTATAGAAATTCTTAAAATTTTTTGGCCTTCTCTAAAATTCTTTTGCTAAGTTCTAAAAGTTTTTGAGGAGTCCAATAAATCTTTGATTAACTCTAAAAACTCCTGAAAAACTAAAAGTCTTCAAAAACTTTTTGGTTAACTTTAGTTACTTTTTACAAAATTCTAGAAAAAATCCTGAAAAACACTAGAAACTTTTGAAAAGTTTTATAAACATTCAATCGAATTTTAAAAATTCTTAAAGTGGTTTAAAACATTTTGGTTAATTCTAGACTTTTCATTGAGTAAAAAAACATACAAATTTATAAGATAATGCAAGTCAATCCAGAAATTGTTGTTTTGTGTATAAAATCTATTGGAAATAACAATAAAACTTATAAAAATTGATCTCCATGTTAAGACACATTAAAATAGTTTTTGTGGAGTTTTCATGCAACATTTTTGTAAAATTTTACAATTGTATTCAAACTTATTACTACAATTATGTTACCAAACTTCTGCAAATTATAATAAAATAATTTCCATTTCAAACGGACCAGGGGCAAGGGGAGGGGGGGCATTGAGAAATTTTTATTAGTAGTCTTTTGATGTTGAAAAATAGGCTTACTTTGCAGATTTTTCAAGTTTTAGACCCTTAAAACCCAAATACACAAAAACAAATTTATATTTTTCTATTAATTTACATCAAAGTACATCAACTTTGACGGTTAATTTTATTTTAAACGCATCTTTTTGCCCGGATTACTGAGATCAAAAACATGGTTTTATAGCTTGGTGTGTTTGTTGAGGTTTGTGTTTTCCAAAACACAAACCTCAACAAACACACCACAGATGTCACCACCACACATCTACATTATAACAAATAAATTTTAAGAATTCTGATGATGATTAAAAAATTTTAGTCAAAACTAGTTGAAAATAAAGAACTAAACAAAGCATACAAGTATATTATATTATTACTTTCCGTGTTTACCACGTTTTGCGACAAACCTACGAATGCAGCAATTCGTTGTTAGGTTTGATACCAATTTCAAATGAATTGCCTTTGTGTTAAAGCAAATAAATAGACTTATGTAAGCCCTAAATGTTTTAGAACCTCTGCCCTTTCTGTCCTTTACTAGCATAGGACCTTCGTAATATATGCCGGTTGTGTTTAAAATGAAGGTTAAATTTCTTTTTAATGTATTTAGCAAATTGATATTATTGCAACCTGTGATAATGTCATCAACATAGAAATCGTTACAAATAGCTTGTGATTCAAGTGGGTTGGATTGTTCAAAGTCTAGTGAAAATTGGTGTAAGCATCTAGTAGCAAGGTATGGAACTGAAGCTGTTTCATAAGTAACTGTTCATAAGTCTCTTGCGTATGTGATGAGTATTTGTTGATAACGTCTGTCGTTGGGATGCACCCAAATTTGCAATGCATTTTTTCTATGTCTCCTGTGAGGACATACGAGTGTGTGCGAAATCTGATTATAACAGAAAATAATTTATCTTGAACTGTTGGACCAACATGTTGCATTTCATTTAGTAATTTGCATGAGCTATCAAACACGTTTCTGAGTTTAGATGTGTTACAACTTTCCTTGGTTACTGGATGGTGACGTAAGAAAACCCCATAATTATCAGAGTTTGATTTCTTTAGTAACATATGTCCTAGATCCAAGTGTTCTTGCATGAATTTTCTCTAATTTGTAACTTGAACCTTCGCTTAACTGTTCATTGACTTGTACATTTCCAGCTATTACCCAACCTAGTTTTCTTTTTAAATAAATTTTAAAAAAAGTATTATGTTTGGTGGTATCTCTAATTTGGATTGTCAAAACTAAATTGCGGAATGTTGTTTGCAATGGTAGACATTACATAGCATGTTAGTGTTGTATTAAATTTGTTTACTTGAGAATGTATTTTAATATCAGTTTTATACCTTATGTTTAGAGCTGGCAGTGTCTCTCGTGCACATGTGTTCCTTTTTAATCTGTGTTTTAGTGCTGTTAAAGTAAACTTTTAAATTTAATTTTGATGTTGCTTTATAATTTCAATAAAGCTCCATCGTTTAGTGTTTTTTTAATTATTCAAATCATAATTTGTTTAAGTGATCCTAATCTATGTGTATTAATACAGTATGTGCTACGTCGTATAACATTTTAAAATACGTGTATAAATTCCAAGCGGGATAGAGAATAGATTAACTTTTATTGTTTTTCTGATTTAATTTTATTTTATTTGTGTATATATTTTTTATCAGTTACAATCAATTTAAAATAAGTGGGTTATTTTTATCTTTGCTTATATTAAATACACTACTGTAATAACTGTTTTAACTGACATTTGTTTTTACCTAAATAACACCCGCCCGTGGTCTTCTCTCTTTGTTATTTTAAATCGCCACGATATGAAATATGTGTCCTTGTCTGTTTTAAGTTAAATGTACTACATAGTTCGTAATTTTATATTATTAAAGTAACTAAATAATAGTTTAAATTGTTTTTAATTGTTATTATAACAAAATCTGTGTGTATACGTGTATTGTACACTATAAACAGTTTTCAATTATTTTATTTTTAATTATTATTATTTTTTTTATTTTTACAAAAAATATTAATTAAAAATCTAACAATTCTTCTTCTTCTTACTTCGTAAACACGGTTTGTCTATCACAGGAAATAAGTCGACATTAACAAACAAACTAAAAACTGCTCTTAATTCAAGTGTAATCCACAAAATGACGAATTTGAAGTGACCGTTAAAAAAGATCTTTGTAAATCTGTAAATAATAACAACAATCTTATGCTTCAATTAAACTGTTGCGTCGAGTACAGGAACTTGAAAACCAAATACGCTTTTTGGCAGTTACAATTACTAAAATTAGAAAATCAATACAAAGAAATACCAAAAATTGACTAAAAGGTAATTTCCAATCAAAAATCAAATGTACCAGAAAGCACTATTAACAAATCAAGTAATAAGTCAAATATTTTATTGTTAGCCGATAAGCTGGGAAAAAATTGTATTAATGTTTTAAAAGATATCTTAGCAAACCACCAGCTTCATACAATGAAATAACAGAACAAGGTGTTAAATTAGCAACCAATTTTAACAAAAAAGATTATGTTATTATCTTTGCTGGTTCTCTCGAAGCAGATAAAGGAATGTTGATTAAGGACTGCATTATAGAACACACTTGCGTTTCTCTTCAACATACCAATACTATAATTTTAGGCCTACCCTATTATCAACATCGCTTCTATTTAAATCATTTTATATGTAATATCAACAAATCTACTAGTACTATAGTAGCATAATTAGCTAAATCTATAAGCAGTGTAAAATATCTTGATACAAATACTATTTTGAAGTACCACAATCAATCTATTTTAAAACATCTAAACCTTGCATCAAAACAAGTATTATTTAATGCGGTATCAGCAGTGTTTAACACCAAATCTAGTAAAACAAGTCCCACTGGATATGTGAGTTTTGATAATTTGTTACAATTAAATACACAATCTTTAAATAAATTTAATTAAACCATAGTACAGACACTATCACCTATCAGCAAATGTAATACTCATAAAGAACAACTTACAGTCGACATTCATAATAAGAATCACCAAAAAACAACAAATATTAATACGTCTCCTAATAATGCAACCACAAACTTATATCCTGCACTTCCAACTTCTGACTCTGAATTGCAGTATATATCACTATCAGAAGTAAACGAAGCCCCGCCACAAAATAATTGTTTTTTTAGAAAAACAAAGTTTAATATAATTCACATGAATGTACAGTCTATTACCAATAAAATTGATCTTTTTGAATTGTTTTTTTATCAAAATAAACATGCTATTTTTTGTTTAACTGAGCATATGTTGAACTCCCATAAGCAGCCAGTTTTTAACAATTTTAAGTGTGTTAGTAAATATTCTAGAATATTGTAAATGAAATTGTTACCTGCCCATCCGCCCGAGTATATGTGATCTAAATTTTTTATTACTAACGTTTGGATGGGTAGGCGGCTACTACATTTAAACTTTGTGTACGTGTGGTTTAGTTTGGAGTGCCCCGACCACCCGCCCAAGTGTTTGTGGTCTAATTTCTTAACTACAAACACTTAGGTAAGTGGGCGGAAACTATGTTCAAACTATGTGGTGCCTGCCAATCCAATTTTTTGATCACTAACGCTTGGGTAGGTGGGCGAAAACTAAATTCAAACTATGTGGTTAGTATTAAATTTTGTGTTGCACGCCCACCTGCTCTAGTGTTTCCAATCTAATAATTTTTTATCAGTAACGTTTGGGTGGGTGGGCGGCAACTAAGTTCAAACTTTTGGAGTAAAAAACATTTTTTTTTTAAAACCTTATTTTTTTCTATTTCTTGTTTTTTTTTTTCTTAAAGGTTTTAATAATTTTTACAATATTTATAAACAAATTCATCAAAAACTAGTATCCGCAATAAAATAAATAATTTTAAATTAAAAAAAAAGATTTTTTTTTCTGCCAAACCTAAATTATTTATATTTTCTTCTACTACTTTCTTTTTAAATTTTTAACAATATTACAATTTTTCTGCTACTTTTGTTAAAATTTTAGCAAATTTTAACATTTTTGTATGTATGATGTATACTTTTCAATTTACAAATACAAGAAAATTATACAATCATTTATTTAATTTCTGCAAATAATAGTTTTCTTCTATTTTCTGATAATTTAATTATACTTTATACTTCAGAAAAATCCCAAAAAAATTAAATTAACATTAATTTTCTGCAAAACTTTTTTTTTTAAATTTTTGGTCTCTTTCTTTCCTTAGAGATAAGTTTCACAATTTATCTGCAAACACTTATACTTAACAATTTATAAAACAAAAAAACCGCACAATTATTTTCTATTTTATATTATTTTTAAGTGTTAATTAAGATTTATAATTTCTTCTGCACAGAAATCATACTAGTATTGTATAATTTTCGCAATATTTAATTTTCTACAATTTTTCTTAAAATTTGAGTCTAGTTTTACATTGTATTTTATACTTTACTATTTAACATTAATTACTGCACCTAATTTTTTATATTTGCTACTTTTTTATAAAAGTTTTTAATCAGTTTTAAAAATAAACAAACTTATACTTTACATATTACAGATCAAAAAGCTTAAAAATTATATGATCGAATACTAATTTCTGCAAATCAAAATTTACTTTGTTTCTGTTATTTTTGTTAAATTTTAGTCAGATTTACTTCGCATATTTCACAATTTTGAAAAACTAAAAAAATCATTCAAATAATCATTTAATTTTTACATAAGAAAAGTAGTTTCTTCTATTTTTTGCTACTTTATACTTTTGTAAGTTTAAGTTATCTGCAAAATTTATTTTTTTTAAATTATTTGTTAAACTTTTATTTGTAGAAATTTATACTTTACAATTAAGAAAATCAATAAAATTATAAAATTAAATATTTAATTTTGGCAAAAACTAATTTTCTTCTATATTTTGCTACTTTTCCTTAAGTGTTGATGACGTTTTACAATTTTTTTAGCAAAAAGATACTCTTTAAAGTTTTAGTTAAGTGTTTTACAAAAAACCTGCTTCTATTTCTTAATATTTTTAAGTGTTGGTTGTATATTTTCTGCTAAACATAACCTTTTTTAACTTCTTGCTACTTTTCTCACAAGTTTTACATTTAATTTTTGCATAAACTGTTTTTTTTTTCTGCTATCTTTCTTCAAACGTTGATTAAGTTTACATTTTTTTAGAAGGAATTTGGACTCCACAATTTAAAAGCACACACCAATCATATTATTATCATTTATTTTTTGCTAAACCTAATTTTTTTCTATTTTTTGCTACTTATTTTTTAAAGCTTTTAGTATTTTTTTAAATTTTTAAACACTAATTTATTCAAATTTCACAAAATATTAAAATCATACGATTTAGATTTAGTTTTTGCATTTTGTAAAAGTTTTAACATTTCTGCTACAGAAGTAGATACTTTACATTATAGAACACAACAAAATTAAGTTGATTTAATTTTTTTTGTACAAATTATTTTTTTAAATTTAGAAAAAAAATTTAAAAATTTCCATTTTTTTTCTGTTTTACAATTTATCTGCTAAAATTTATATTTTAGAATAAAAAAAATAAAAAATTGAAAAGTTAATATTTATTTGTTGCATTATTTTAATTTTCAGCAACATTTTTTTAATTTTTTTATTCAATTTTAAGATTTATATATTCAAATTAGTATGTAAGAATTCAGAAAACAGTAAAATTAGTCTCAGATAGACAATTTTTTTATCACAAAAAATTTTATGAAAACAGAAGGCATAGTCATAAATCCTGGTTTCTCTGACCACTGCGCTATTATCGCCAATATTTTTATAGCAAACTATAAAACACAATCTAATGATAAAATGACTAGAAAATATTTATCGCGTAATAAGTCTATTTTTAGAGAGTTTCTAGCAAATGAAAAATGGCTGAACATTAAAAATATAAATGATCCAAACAAAAAATTTGATTATTTTCACGACATAGTAATATCTTATTTTAATCGTGCATTTCCGTTATGTCAACAAAAATCTAATCAAAATAATAAAAACTGCTTAACTAGCAAAGTTAAATTAAGTTCTAATCATTTATCATTACTTCATTGCAAAACTAAAAGACTATTTAAAAACCAATTTGATGATTATAATTACAAAGAGTATAAAAAATCGCAGAATCAAAAAGCAAGTATTATGGCAATATTATAAACTCATCAAATAATATGATATAGACTGCTTGGTCAGTTATAAATCAAGAGTCTAAAAATGCACCAAATAAAAATATTATTCTCAAGGACACTGAAGGTTCACTTATTAATGATCCTAATTTAATTTGTGATGTGTTTAGTAGATTGTTTAATGAAGAACATTTTACTACAAATACTAGTAAAACGGACTCTATTATTACTCAATCACCATATACCATGTTTCTATCAGACGTGACCGAATGTAAAATTTAGCGCCAAAGGATCTACCGGTATAGATGATATTCCTGGTTCTTCGCTTTTAGATGTTGCTGATTTAATTACTCCTCCGCTGACACTGTTAGTCAATAACTCATTTGAAAATGGGATTTTTCTCTCAAGACTAAAAGTTGCAAAATTAATTCCTGTTTTCAAAAAGGGTGATAGATTTTTAGCTGAAAACTACAGACCAATATCACTCTAGTCGGTTTTTTCTAAAATTTTTAAAAAATGTTACTTTGATAAACTTCTTGATTTTTTATTCTGTTTTAACATCTTGTCACCTAGCCAATTTGGTTTTTTACCAAACAAATCAACAAACTATATTTAAATTTTTAAATGATATTTATAATAATATTGACAAACATTTTTTTGACTTTAGCAAGGCGTTTGATACTGTTAACCACGAACTTCTTTTAAATAAAATGCAACAATATGGTATTAGAGGTCTTGCTTATAATTGAATTGAATCTTATTTATGTAATAGAACTCAATTGGTTTGCATCAACAACATTAAATCCAATTCAGTTCTAATAAAGCATGGGGTACCTCCAGGATCAATCCTTGACCCTATTTTGTTTGTTTTATATGTTAATAATATGTGTCATTCCGTTAATACTGAGTCGTTGGTGCAATATGCCAATGATACTTCGATTGCTCTAAAAGGAGAATCTATTGAACACATCTCATCAATTGCAACTGACTTTGGCAATGCTATGCATGATTGGAGTAACTCACATTACTTAACCTTGAGTACAATTTATAGCATCCACATCAGCTAATACTATGTCTGTATCTATAAACCACAATGCTATCGCGCAACTTAAATGTACTCAATTTTTTCTACATTGACGAGTACTTAAAGTTCAACGAACACATAGATTATCTTGCAAAAAAAATTAGTGCCTTGTGTTTAAACTGCGTTCGTTTACCAATATAAGTAATTTAAAATTATTTTATTATGCAAATGTAGAATCAAGATTGCGATATGGGATAATATTCAGGGAAACTCAAAAAATCTGCAAAGTAAAGTTTAGCCGCGCTCAGAGGAACAATACACCAAATATTATTAAAAATTTGAATTCTGGGGACAATTTTATTTGGAAAATTGTCAGTGTTGTACTCATCGTCTATAGAAAAATCTATCTAGAAAAATTTTTTTACAAAATTTTTATGCAAAAAATTCGTTAAAAAATAATTATTTTTTTTATATTTACAAAAAATATTATAAGCACACTAAAGTGTGGTTTAAAACTTGTTTTTTACAATTTTTAACAAGCAACAGGCAGATTTATGTTTGAATACCAAAAATAATAACATTTTTAAATTTTTGCGCCGATAGATCGAGTCTAAATTTGTGCCGCAGGCGCAAAAACTATCAAACAAAGAGTAAAATGGCCGAAAATTGGTTCAAGCTACAAAAAATGTCTTTGTTAAACTTTTAAAATAAACTTAAAAAAATATAATACAATTAATCTTTAAAAAAATTAAAAAAAAATGTTTAAGTAAATTTTGAACAAACTTTTTTTTTTAGATGGGTTTTTCTTTGCCAGATAAGAACGACACTGACTATTTTCTATAAAGAGTTGTTTGCAAAACTAAATTTTTTAATAATATTTGGTGTATAGTTTTTCTGAAAACTGTTAAATGTGTTAAATTTGTAAAAGTTTATGTTGAAAACTAGGCTTATTTTTGCAGTTTTTTCGAGTTTTAGACCTTTAAAACCCAAACACACAAAACAAATTTATATTTTCTAATTAATTTACATCAAAACACGTCAACTTTAGCGGTTAAAAAAAATTTAAAAAATGCTCTTTTTTGCCCAGCCCACTGAGAACAAAAACATGGTTTTATGGCTTTTGCGGCTTATAGACACGGTATAAACTTAAATGGCTCCAGATTTGGATTCTACAGAAAATTTCTGATTGATTTCATTAGTAAATTTACGTTTTTGAGTTAAAATTGTGGTGTTTAAACAAAAAATGCGATTAAGTTAAAAAACGACAAAAAAACTTAAAAAAATCGTAGAATTTTTTTTTATGGGTTTTATACCCTCCTATACCGTTCAAAGGACTACTATTAAGTTATAGAAACTAAAAAAAAATACATGAGCAATTGCCCATATCAAAAATGTTGAGATTTTAAAACACATTTCATGCAAAAAAAAAATAGTTTTTAAAGCTAATTTTAAGAAATTGTATGTAATAGACATGATTTACGTGCAAGTTTCATACTAGAAATAAGTTTTCTGGCAATTTTTTTTTTTCATTTTGTGTAATTTTATAGTTTTCTAAGCAATTTTATGCTTTAAATGAAAATTCTGCGCGTGTTAGAAGTGATTTTTCAACAATATATTAATAACTGATTTTGATAAATTTTAGAAAACGTTTTTGCCAAACATGTTGTTTGCTGGTAATTATAATCTGGAATGACCCGCCCAAGTGTTGGTCATCAAAAGATTTGAAATCACATCTGTTTCTTTTTAATTAAAGACTTCTAACACTTGCAGAGAGAAACTTTTAATATTTTTAATTTTTTATTATTTATAATCTGGGGTGACCCACTCGGCCAAGTGTTGGTCATCAAGAGATTACAAATCACTTTCACTTCCTCTGACTAAAGCACTTCTAGCACCTGCAGAGAAGAGAAACTTTTAATTCTTTAATTACAAACAGTTGAACAAACTACAACTACAAACTACTTGCTAGTAATCATGATCTGGAGTCACCCACTCAATTGTTGGTCTTCAAGAAATTACAAATCACATCCACCTTTTCTGATTAAAGCACTTGTAACACATGCAGAAAAAAGAAATTTTTAATTTTTTGATTACAAACACTTGGACAAGTGGGTGGGCACTCTAGTACAAACTACTCGCTGGTAATCATGATCTGGAGTAACCCACCCACCCGCCCAAGTGATTGATCATCAAGAGATTACAAATTACTTCTACCTCCTGTGATTAAGGCATTTGTAACACCTGCAAAAAAGAGAAACTTTTATTTTATTAATTACAAACACATGGGCGGGTGAGTGGGCACTCCAGTACAAATTATTTGCTGTTAATTATAATCTGGAATGACCCACCCGCCAGCTCAAGTGTTGTTTATCAAAAGATTACAAATCACTTCTACTTCCTCTGATGAAGACACTTCTAGCATCTCCATGAGGAGAAACGTTTAATTCTTTGACAAACTACTTGCTAATAATCATAGTCTGGAGTGCAACATTTTAATATTTCATTTAAAAAAGTAAAATATTTATTAAATTGCTTAGAACACAAAAATTTCGTATCACCTGCCAGAATTGCAATAATTTATAACACCTCAAGGTAACAAAATTGAACTAAATGCAAAATAATTATTAAATATTAATATTAATGACAAAGAAATCATAACCAAGCAAAATTGACAATAAAGATAAAATTGAATGAACAGTTTAAGATAGTTAATCGTCCATAAGGGAAATCTCTTTTAAGACCGTGCTAGTAGGTTAACGCCGTTAACATTTTATCTATGCGATATCTTATGTGCAATTTTGCGATGTAACTATACTTATATTAAACTCAAGTGTCGTTTAAAGAAAATATAATTCAGCACGCAAGTTTATGAAGAAAAAAAAATGTTGCCCTTAATCACTTTTTTATTTGAATTCGCAAAGCTCCCCGACAAAGTTTATTAAATGTGAAATCAAGCGATGCCGGTATAGATTGAATATTTATTTATGTAAATGAAAAAGTTTTCTATTACTTAATCTGGACATTTATATAGTTTGCAATGTATATAATATTTAGCTTATTTATCTGTGAAATTCATAATTTATTAACCATAAAAGCAAGGTCTGTGAAATAAAAAAATCTGCAAGTGACTTTTATATTCTGAAAGTAAAGCATAAAGAACAGACGTTTTGTATGCCGCACGAACAATGATATACGAAAGAGGAAATAAAGCAAGGCTTCCACTAACTAGAGCAGTCGTAGGTGTAGCCTGCTTTTATTATCTTTATTTGTTTAGTCACAATTAATCCCTATTTTTAATTCATTAGAAGTAAATTTAGTCGTATGAAAGAAAGTGTAAGATATAGTTTATAATTAGAATAAGTATTATGAAATGTGGAATTTTATATTTTCTTACTAAAATAGTTAGTAGAAAATGAAGCCACAAAACGGGCAAATAAATTAAAACCTAAATTTTTAAAATTATTGCTACAATTTTTATGAGTGATCGAATCAAATATTGATTGAAAGTTGCAATATTTAAACAGAATTTATATTATTAAACTAAATTTTTTGTTTTGTAAACTGTATAAATAAAAAATTACAATCAACAAAAAGTTTAAAACATTTTGTATTAAATATTATGAATTGTGAGGTTAAAAATATATTAAATAGCTTTACATTATATTACATAATATTGTTCAGAACTTGTATGTAATAAACAAACATAAAATAATAATCTCTCATATAAATTTCCACAAATAAAACAGAACTTTGTTCAATTTTGTAAGCGCGACCGCATCATTTACATACTTTATATACTAATGTATATAAACCGCTTCCCATATTCCTTAACTTAAATCAATTAAATAAGTAATTAAAATTTTAATTAAATTGTTTTAATATGTCGCATATTATAATGAAAATAGAGCCAATTAAAATTAATGCAAAGCCGAATAAATTAATACATGTAAGTTAGAAGCCATTAGTTAATGCATAGTTTGGTTTGATTAATTGTATAGCAGTAAATAATTTATTTAATAGGGAAAACTCGACCGTGATTGTATTACCATCGTTAATGGGTTGGTGTATCTATGTGTTCACGTTTTGTAATTATATTGTAGTATATATTATGTTTGATTAGTTCTTCAAATAGTAATTATTTGATTCATATTTGATATTGAGGTTTACATTCAGTTTAGATTCAATATTATTTCAATCTATACAAGGTATAAATAATTTATTAGTTAATAGGTTAAATATTATAAATCATATGGAGCGTATATATTTAATTCATATCAACACAAACATTAATTTTAATACACAATGTATACAAACAAGATTTTTTGCTATAAATTGCTTTTGAAAAGTTTATTAACATAATTGTAGTAATTAATTTGAATCATTTTGTAAAACTTTTTTAATGTGTCATAACATGGGGATCAATTTTTATCAGTTTAAATTGTTCATTATTATTTCCAATAAAGTTAACCAAAAGGTTTTACACTTTAAAAATTTTTAGAATTTGATCAAACTTTTTAAAACATTCCAAGAATTTTTCAAATGTTTCTAGTGTTTCCATAATTTTTTCTAAAATTTTTTTCTAGATACAGTTAACCAAAAAGTTTTTGAACACTTTCAGTTTTTCAAGAGTATTTAGAGTTAATCAAAGGTCCTTAAGAATTTTTAGAACTAGCAAAAAGCTTTTAAAGTTGGTCAAAAAATTCTAGAACGTTTTAAGAATTTCTATAATTAAATTAAAAATTTATAAAATTTCTTAGTCAAAAGTTTTTAGTGTTTCTCAGAAGTTTCTAGAATTTGATAAAATGTATCTAAAGTAAACAAAAAAATTTATGATTATTTTGCAAATTTCTAGAAATTCATCAAATAATTCTGACATTTTTCAAAAAATTTTAGAGTACTTAACTACAGACATTTGTAAAAAGTAAAAGTAAAGTTAGCCAAAAGGTTTTAAAATACTTTTTATGATTAAAAATGTTTTAAAGTACTTCTTAAAAGTTTCTAAGATTTGGTAAAAAAAAGTTTCTAAAAATTCATCTGTTAATAATTTTTTTTGAGTTTTTAAAACTGGTCAAAAAGTTTTAGTACTTCTTAAGAATTTGTAGAATTTTGTAAAAAGTTGACCATAAAATTTTAAAACACTTAAAGATATCAAAAAGTGTATAAACGTTTCTAAAATTAACCAACGGTTAATAAATTTTTCAAAAAATTTAGAAATTAATAAAAGGTTTAAAAAAAATTTAAAATACTTCAAGTTTTTTTTTGAAATTCGTCATAAAGTTTTTTTGAAATTGGTGAAAAGTATCTAAAGAACTTTTCAAACAATTTAAAAGTTTCTAGAATTTAACAAAAAAAATTTAATTTTTTTTTTTGTACACATAATAAATTCTAATACCTTTTGAAAGTTTCTAAAAATTTGTAAAACGTTTTTTGTTGACCAAAACACTAAAACACTTTAAAAATTTCTTAAATTTATTTAACTGTTTCTAAAACTACTCAATTTTTTTTAGAAGTTTTTAGAATTTAGAAAAAAGCTTCTAAAATTAGCCAAAAAGTTTTGATACATTTCAAAAATTTTTAGAATTTTATTTTGTGTTTCTGAAAAAATTATTAGATTTTTCTAAATTTGTTCAAACGTTTGTAAAATTAGTCAATAAATTCTAAAATTTTTCAAGATTCTTGAATTTTGTAAAAGACTTCTCAAGTTGGTCAAAAAGTTCTAGAACAATTTCTAAAATTTGATCAACGGTTTCTAAATTTTTTCAATATTTTAATCAAAGGTTTTTAATTCTTCTCAAAAAGTTTTAGAATTTAGTAAAAAGCTTCTAGAGCTTGCCACAAAGTTTGAAATACTTAAAAAAATTCTAAAATTTTATAGAATATTTTATAGATTTATTATATAATAGATTTTCTTAATTTTATTATTCGTTTCTAATATTAATAAAAAATTTCTAAACATTTGTAAAAAGGTTAAAAAATTTTAGAACATTTTAAAAAGTTCTAAAATTTAATTAAAGAATTCTGAAATTTATCAAGAATTTTTAAAACTGTTTCTAGGGTATCTCAAAAGTTTTTAAAATTTGATACAAAAGTAACTAGTTAACAAAAAAGTTTTAAAACAACAAGTTTCTAAAATTTAAGTACTTCTCAGGAGTTTTTAAAAGATTGTAAAAAGTTGGCCAAACCCTTTAACAACTTTAGACTTTAATTAAAAAAAAAGTTTTCTAAAATTAGTCAAAAAATATACTTCTTAACAATTTCAAAAAATTGATCAAAAGTTCCTAAAGTTAACCAACAAATTTGAGAACAATTTTTGAAACTTCTTAAAAGTTTTTAGATTTGTTCAAACTTTTCTAATATATTTAAAGAATTTCTAAAAAATAAAGAAAAGTAAATAGAGTTAATTAAAAAATTCTAAAACATTTTATAAAGTTCTAAAATATAATCAAATAATTTTAATTAAAAAAATGTCTAAAGTTGATCAAAGGTTTTAAGTACTTTTAAAAACATTTTGAACTGCACTTTAACTATTTGTTTGCAATCAATGCAATCACTATTGTAGCAACAATTAAAAAAAAACAATCAAACAATTTTAATAAAATGTTGTTAATTTACTTAATTGATTTTGGATAATAAATTATTATCAAACTTGGTATTTATAAAAAAACAAAATTTAGGAATTTTGCAAAAGTTTTTAAAATAAATTATATTTTATTTTACAAAAATTGTAAATATAGCAATAATTTTTAAATAGTTTAATAGTTTTTTAGAGTTGATCAAAAGTTTTAAGTGTTGCCCAAAAATTTTTAGAATTTGGTAAAATGTATTTAGAGATATCCAAAAGGTTTTAGAACACGTTACAAGTTTCTAGAATTTTTAATCAAATAATGTTGAAATTTTTGAGGAATTTTTAGAGATAGTCCAAAAGTTTAGCTGCTTCCTAAATTTTTTTTGTGAATTTAGACAAAAAGTTTAAAAATACTTTAAATAAATCTTATTTTAACGAAAAGGTTTTAAAACGCTTTATCAGTTTCTAAAATTTAATCAAATAATTCTAAAACATTGCAAAAGTTTTTAGAATTAGTCAAAATCTTTTAATACTTCCTAAAGTATTTAAAAATTTGTAACAAAATTTTAAAATTGTTTTTAAAACACATTCAAAATGCTTAGAAATTTACCAATTGTCTCTGAAATTTTTGAAAAGTTATTTTAAGTTTTAAAATTTAGTCAAAAACTTCTAAAATTTCTCATAAATTTCTAGAATTAGTCAAAAAAATTTAGTAATTTTCAGAAGGTTTTAGAATATAAAAAAAAGTATGATATGTTTCTGAAAAAAAACTTAGAAGTTTTTAAAGTTGTTCCAACGTTTCTAATTTATTTCTATAAATTAGAGAAAAGTATCCAAAATTAGTCAAAAAATCTAGAACTGTTTAAAATTGATTTTGAATTAACAATTTGATATAAAAATATTTAATTATACTAGTACTGTGACAGGTTTTTTTTAGTTAATCAAAAATGTCTTCAAAAATATATTAAAAAATATATAAAATGAACCAAAAGGTTTTAGAATTTTTAAGGAGTTTCTAAAAAATTAACAAATAATTCTGAACATTTTCAAAAGTTTTTAAAATTGTTCAAAGAGTTTTAGTACTTTCTAGAAGTGTTTAGAGTTTTGTAAAAATCTTCTATACATAGACAATTTAAGAATTTCTAAAACTTTATTAAGTTTCTAAAGTTGGGCAACGGTTTTTTGTATTTTTTTTTTTTAATTTGGTAAAAAATTAATAAACAAATTCTAAAACACTTTAGAAAGTTCAAGAAATTTATCAAATGTTTCTGAAGCTTCTTAAAAGTTTCTAGAATCAATCAAAAGTTTTTATAACTTAGTTAAATGTATGTATCAAAAGTTAACAAAAAAATTTATAAACACTTTTAGTTTCTAAAATTTAAACATAAAATTGTAAAAATTTTCAAAAAAAATTAAAATTAATGACTTAATTCTAAGACTTTTCAAAAGTTTCTAAAAATTAGTGGAAAGCTTCTAAAGTTGGTCAAAGTGTTCTAAAATATTTTAGAATTCTTTAAAATTTAACCAATTGTTTCTACAACTTCTCAAAAGTTTCTAAAGTTAGTTAAAGATTCAGAAAGTTTTAGAACTTGGTAAAAAGCTTTTAAAGCTTGCCAAAAAAAAGAACAGTTTATAAAATTTTATAAAAACCTTTCTGAAATTTCTTAAAAGTTTTTAGGTTTGGTCCAACGTTCTAATTTTTTTTTTTTTTTTTAAGTCTAAAACAAAAACAAAGTTTCTAAAATTCCTTGAATATTTAGTTTCTAGAAACTTGTAAATAGTTTCTAAAGTTGGCTAAAACGTCCAAGAACACTTTTAAAATTGGTTTAACTGTTTCTAAAAATTTTCAATAAATTTTTAAGTTTGTCAAAAGAGTTTTGTATTTCATAAAAGTTTCTAAAATTGGTCACAATATCCAAAAAGTTTTAAAACACTTTAAAAGTTTCTAGAACATCTTCTTATGTTTCTAAAATTTTTTATGAGTTTCTAGATTTGTTCAAAGGTTTCTAGTAAATTTCAAAAAAAAATTAAAAGTAATTAAAAGTATTTAAAGTTGATCAAAAGGTTCTAGAACAGTTTAAAAAATTGTAAACCTTAATCAATTAATTCTAAATTTTTTTAAAGATTTTCTAGAGTTGTTTAAAGGTTTCTAGTACTTTTAATAAAACTATTTGTTCGCAATCATTGCGTATAGTAAAAACAATTAAAAAAAATGTTGTGAAGTTGCTCATTTGATTTTGTATATCAAATTATCAAATTTGGTATTTAAAAATAACAAAATTTAAAAAGTTTGTAAAATAAATTAATTTCACAATGTATACAAACAAGATTTTTTGCTATAAATTGCTTTTGAAAAGTTTAGTAACATAATTTTAGTAATAAAATTGAATAATTTTGAAAAACTTTTGCTGTTTTTTTTTAATGTGTCGTAACATGAGGATCAATTTTTATAAGTTTAAATCGTTCATTATTATTTCAAATAAAGTTAACCAAAAGATTTTACACTTTAAAAATTTTTAGAATTTGATCAAACTTTTTTAAAACATTCCAAGAGTTTTTCAAATGTTTCTAGTGTTTTCATAATTTTTTCTAAAGATTTGTAAAAAGTATCTAGAGTTAACCAAAAAGTTTTAGAACACTATCAGTTTTTCAAAAGTTTTTAGAGTTAATCAAAGGTTTCTAGCACTCCTTAAGAATTTTTAGAACTAGCAAAAAGCTTTTAAAGTTGGTCAAAAAATTCTAGAACGTTTTAAAAATTTCTATAATTAAATTAAAAGTTTATAAAATTTCTCAACATTTTTTAGGAACTAAAGTTGGTCAAAAGTTTCTAGTGTTTCTCAGAAGTTTCTAGAATTTGATAAAATGTATCTAAAGTAAACAAATAAATTTATGATTATTTTGCAAATTTCTAAAAATTTATCAAATAATTCTGACATTTTTCAAAAGTTTTTAGAAAACTTAACTACAGAGATTTGTAAAAAATAAAAAGTGAAGTTAGCCAAAAGGTTTTAAAATACTTTTTATGATTAAAAATGTTGTAAAGTACTTCTAAAAAATTTCTAAGATTTGGTAAAAAAAGTTTCTAAAAATTCATCTGTTAATAATTTTTTAGAGTTTTTAAAACTGGTCAAAAAGTTTTAGTACTTCTTAAGAATTTGTAGAATTTTGTAAAAAGTTTACCATAAAATTTTAAAACACTTTAAGATATCAAAAAGTTTATAAACTTTTCTAAAATTAACCAACGGTTACTAAATTTTTTCAAAAAAAATTAAAAATTAGTAAAAGTTAATAAAAAAAAAATTAATTTTTTTTAGAAATTCATCATAAGGTATTTTTGAAATTGGTGAAAAGTATCTAAAGAACTTTTCAAACATTTTAAGAGTTTCTAGAATTTAATTAAAAAAATTTAAAAACTTTTTTTATACACATAATAAATTCTAATACTTTTTGAGTGTTTCTAAAAATTTGTAAAACGTTTTTTGTTGGCCAAAAGGTACTAAAACACTTTAAAAATTTCTAAAATTTATTCAACTGTTTCTAAAACTACTCAATTTTTTTTAGAATTAGTCAAATTTTTTTATTAATTTTCAGAAGTTTTTAGAATTTAGAAAAAAGCTTCTAAAATTAGCCAAAAAGTTTAGAAACATTTCAAAAAATTTTAGAATTTTATCTTATGTTTCTGAAAAAGTTATTAGAAGTTTCTAAATTTGTTGAAACGTTTGTAAAATTAGACAATAAATTCTAAAACTATTCAAGATTCTTGATTTTTTTAAAAGATTTCTCAAGTTGACCAAAAAGTTCTAAAACAATTTCTTAAATTTAATTAACGGTTTCTAAATTTTTTCAATATTTTAGTCAAAGTTTTTTAATACTTCTCAAAAAGTTTTAGAATTTATTAAAAAGCTTCTAGAGCTTGCCATAAAGTTTGAAATACTTAAGAAGTTTCTAGGAATTTATAAAATATTTCAAAAGTTTCTTAAAACTTTCTAAATTTTGTTATTCGTTTCTAATATTAATAAAAAAATTCTAAACCTTTGTGAAAAGGTTAAAAAGTTTTAGAATATTTTAGAAAGTTCTAAAATTTAATTAAATAATTCTGAAATTTATCAAGAATTTCTAAAATTGTTCAAACGTTTCTAGGGATACAAAGTATCTAATTAACAAAAAAAAATTAAAACATTTTAGAAGTTTCTAAAGTAGTACTTTTCAAGAGTTTCTAGAAATTTGTAAAAAATTTCTAATGTTGGCCAAACACTTTAGCAACTTTTAAACTTTAATTTAAAAAAAAGTTATCTAAAATTAGTCAAAAATATTTTATACTTGGTCAAAAGTTTTTAAAGTTAACCAAAAAAATTTAGAACACTTTTTAAAACTTTTTAGAAGTTTTTAAATTTGTACAAACTTTTCTAATATATTTTAAAAATTTCTAAAAATTAGTAAAAAGTAAATAAAAATTGTCAAAAAATTTTAGAACATTTTAAAAAATTCTAAAATTTTATCAAATTATTAAAAAAAATGTCTAAAGTTGGTTAAAGGTTTTTAGTACTTTTTTTTTAGTAGTAAAAACATTTTGAACTGCACTTTAATTAAAACTAATTGTTTGCAATCTATGTAATTGCTATTGAGGCAACAATTAAAAACAATGTTTTTTAATAAAATGTTGTTAATTGCTTAATTGATTTGATTTGAACATCTAATATAAAATGTCAGTTTGACAACCAACCAGTTTGTTAATAAATTTAATAGTATTTTAGAACATGCAGAATCTTAGTATCAAGAAAAATACAAAAAGAACTTATAATGGATCATTACGCATAGCAGCCCAGTGATCGCATACAGTTAAGATTAATTTAGACGCCAAATTTTTGTAATTATGTAAAAAAGGTTAAGTGGAAGACCAGCCTTAGGCTGAACTTCGCCGTTTTCTTGTAGTAAATATAAAGAAATAAAGACGCAATTATTATTATTATTATTATTATTATTACCAAATTTGATATTTTACAAAAGTTGTAAAAGTAACAATAATTGTAAAATAGTTCAACCAGAATTTATGTATTAAGCATTGTAAGAAACCCATAGTATTAAAATGAATAAAAATGTACTCAATAGTTTTTCTACAGTTGGTCAAAGATTTTTAGAGTTGCTCAGGAATTTCTAAAATTTAGTCAAATGTATTTAGAGATAACAAAAAAGTTTTAGAACACGTTACAAGTTTTTAGAATTTTATCAAATAATGTTTAAAAGTTTTTAGTTACTCAAAGAGTTCTGCTGTTTTCTAAAATATTTTTTTTGTAAATTTAGACAAAAAGTTTAAAAATACCTTAAAAATACCTAAAAAATCATCAAATGTTGCTAAAATTACTCAAAAGTTTCTAGAATGATTTTCAAAAAATTATAAAATTTAGTGAAAAAAAAATTGTGTATAACAAAAAGATTTAAAACGCTTTAGGAGTTTCTAGAATTCAATCAAATAATTCTGAAACATTTTAAAAGATTTTAGAGTTAGTCAAAATCTTCTAGGTTCTAAAATTAGACAAAAGGTTCTAAAACACATTAAAAATTTCTACAAATTTACCAAATGTTTCTAAAATTTCTCAGACATATTTTGAGTTAAACAACAGATTCTAAGATTTCAAAAAATTCTAAAAATTAGTGAAAAATTTCTAGAATTGACCAAAAATTTTTAAAACATTTCCAGAAATTTCTGAAAGTTTTTAAAAATGTCTAAAGTTAACAAATAGAGTTTCCAGAATTTTATCAAATAACTCCAATATTTTAAATTTCTAAAGTTGATTAATAATTTATTACATTTTTCATAAATTTTAGAATGTAGTATAAAGCTTCTAAATTTGGTCAAAAAGCTCTAAAATACTTTAAAAATGTCTAAAATTTAATCAACTGTTTCTAAAACATCGCAGAAGTTTTTATAATTTAAAAATAAAACTTTTAGAACTAGCCAAAAAATTTCAAATCACTTCAGAAGTTTCTGAAATTTTATCTAATGTTTCTAAAATTTCTTAAAAACTTTCAGATTTGTTCAAACTTCAAAAGATTCTAGAACATTTTAAAAAAATTTATAATTCTAAAATTGTTTAAGAGTTTTTAGAGTTAATCAAAAGTTTCCAGTACTTTTAACAAATTTGAAATACACTTCAATTAATATTATTTGTTTGCCATCAATAGGAACAATTAAAAACAAAATTCAATAGTTTATTTTGAGCCAATCAAAGGTTTTTAGTGTTTTTCAACTTCTAGAATTTAGTAAAAAATAACTAAAATTAACCAAAAAGTTTTAGAACGCTTTAAGAGAAAGAAATTGATCAAATAAATCTAAAAACTTTCAAAAGTTTTCAAAGTTAGTCAAAAAATTCTAATACATTCATTTTTAGAATGTATTAGAATTTTTTGAAAAAAAAAATAGTACAAATTTGAAATTTCTAAAACTTTATTAAATGTTTCTGAAATGTCTCAAAAGAGGAGGTTTTTAGAATTTAGTAAAATGTATCTAAAATTAACAAAAAAATTGAAAAACACTTTTAAAGTTTTTAAAATTTTAACAAAAAATTCTGACATTTTCTAAAAGTTTGTAGAATTAATCACTTAATAAAAATCAAAAAATTCTACAATATTTTAGAAATTTCTGCAATGTGATCAACTCTTAACCAAAAGGTTTTAGAACACTTAAGAAGTTTTTAAAAAATTACCAAATAAATTTAAAAAATTTCAAGAATTTTTTTAGTATTCAAACACATTTAAGAAATTTCTAAAATATAATCAACTAGTTTTAAAACTTTTCAGGAGTTTTTAGATTTAGTTAGAGGTTTCTAGTACTTTTCAAAAGTTTCTGAAATTTAATAAAAAGCTTTTAGAGTTGGCAACAAAAATTCAAATCACTTTTAAGTTTATAAAATTTCATCTAATGTTTCTGAAATTTTTTTAGTCAAACATTTTTAATATATTTTAAAAGTTAAATAAAAGGTATTTAGCCATAAAGTTCTAGAACACTTTAAAAGTTTATAAAAACAAATAATTTTTCAGAAATTTCTAAAGTTGGTTTTTAGTGTTTCTCAAAATATATTTCAAGTTAACAAAAGGTTATAGAACACTTTAAAAGTTTCTAGAATTTGATCAAATAATTCTAAACGTTTTTGGGATCTTTTAAAATTAGTCATTAAGCTTTAGTTTTTTTAGGAGTTTTTAAAAGTTGTTAAAAGCCAAAAAAGCTAGAATATTTTAAAAATAAAAAAAGTATAGTGAAAAGCTTCTAGTGTTTGTAAAGAGTTTCTAGAATTAAGTAAAAAGTATTTAAAGTTAACCAAATGCTATTAGAATACATTAAAAGTTTGTAGATTTTGATCAAATAAATCTGAAATTTTTCAAGAATTTCAAGAATTAGTCAAAAAGTTCTAGTAAGTTTCTAAAACAAGCCAAACAGTTTTTAAACTTTTCAAAAATTTTATAAAGCTTTTCTAGAGTTTTTAGTACCTTTCAGAAAATTTTAAATTAATATCTAAAACTAACAAAATAGTTTAAAAAAATTTTGAAAGTTTTTAGAATCTAATAAAACAATTCAAAAATTTTAAATTCAATAAATTCCTAAGAACGTCTAAAAAAATTAGAATTTTGTAAAAAAATTCTAAAGTTAGTCAATAAGTTCTATAACACTTAAGAAATGTCTAGAAATTTATCAAAAGTCTTGTGTTAACCAAAAAAAAAAATTATAACACTAAACATTTCTGTAATTTGATCCAATAATTCTGAAATTTTTCAGGAGTTTTGAAAGTTAGTCAAAAAGTTTTAGTACTTCCTAGAAGTATCTAAAATTTTATAAAAAACTTCTAAAATTAGACAAAGTTCAAAAACATTTTAAATTTTTAAAAGTTTGGTAAATGTTTCTAAAATTAGATAAAGCTTTTAAACCTTTTTAAAAAATTGGCCAAAAATTCTAAACCAGAAGTTTTTTTTTAATAAGAAAAATGTTACTAGTAATTCTCAAAAGTTTCTAAAATTTGGTAAAACAAATCTTAAGTTTAAGTTAATCAAAAGAACACTTTATTTTCTAAATTTTGATTAAAAATTCTCGATTTTGGTTTCAGACGTTTTTAGTGTTTATGTGTGCATCAATTTGAAGATTATGATATAAAAATACTTGCTTAAAGTGAAGATTGTTACTAGATCAAAGATAATCTTTAGTCCAGATGAAGAAAGATTTGCATAAAATGAGGATCATCCTAGTACAAATTGCCACTTTATGCAACAAAATCTACATTCTCACTTTATGCATGTTCAGTTCACGATTGTGTAAACTTTGTCGCTACTTTTAGCGGTAAAACTAGTAAACTACAGTGTGTAATATAATTTTACAGTTATTATGAGATGGCGTTGTAGTCAACGATAAAATTTTAATAGATTAACTGCTAGTTGCTTTACTAAAAAGTATATTCCTTTTAAATGTCAATGAAAATCAAGCTTAGTAAAAAATAAAAATGCCGGTCAAGGTTAGGAGATGTATTATATGAATAGCAAAATAATCTTTGTTTAATAACAACAGTTCAAAAATTTTTATTTTGAAATATATTTGTGTTTCATAATGGTTTTTTTTTTTAATTTTCTTATATTATTATGACCATTAATTAAATTGCAAAATTATTGATAATTTCATATAATACGCGTTTGAACTCTGAACAAATAATTGGAAACAATATATTATGTAATATTTAAGTGCAAAGAATTTGTTTTATAAGTGTTTGAAATCACATTTATATTTTGCTTGCTCTTTGCCTTGCCATACAAAAAAATGCTCTCAATTAGGTATTCAATGTTAAAGTACACACTTTTTGTTTGAATTTATCTTTTTATAGCTTTCCGGTCTCAAATTTCTTATTAAGTAATTATATTAAATGTGATATTAAAGAAGAAATATGTAGAATAAATAGTAAATATTATATAAATTAGAAATTAATGAAATTTGATAGACAGGGATATTTAATTACGCCGATTATAATAGAGATAAGCGTTTCAGACGTTAAAGTAAAACATATAAATAAAGTTTAAACAAAAACTATATATTTTATAGTACCCTATAGTATTGTAGCCATCCGTCCTTCTTGTTTAATAATTTAAAGGTACAAAAATTGCACAAAAGTAATATGGGTTTCAAATAAAAGCAAATATGATAACTTAAACAATTATTTTATAGTACCCCAAAACATTGTACTCTATTGTTCCCCCAGTAAACAAATAAAGTTGTAAATATTGCACAAATGTAATATGGGTATCAAATGAAAGCAAATATGGTACGTTAAACAATTACTTTATGGTACCACAGAACATTGTACTATATTGTGTTAGTCAAATAGTTCAAATACTTTCTAAAAGAATTTAAAATTTTGCAAAAAACTTCTAAAATCATACAAAGGATTTTACAAATTTATAAAAATTCATCAACTGTTTCTAAAATTTGACAGCAGTTTAAAGTACAAGAAATTCCTAAATTTAATCAAAGTTTTTTTTAGAATTAGCCAAAAAATTCTAAAACACTTAAAAAAAGTATTTTGCAAAAACTTATGAAGTTAGTTTCTCAAAAATTTCTAAAATAAAAAAAAAAACTTTTGAGTTAACCAAAAACTTTTAAAACAATTTAGGAGTTTAAGGAATTTGATCAAATAATTCTGATTTGTTTAGTACATTATTTCTAAAGTTAGTCAAAGAATTCTAGTTCTTCCTAAAAGTATCTAAAATTTTGTTAAAAACTTCTAATATTAGACAAAAAATTTCTAAAACACTTTAGATAGAAATTTCTAAAAATTTAATTAATGTTTTTAAAGTTTTTCAAAAGTTTCTAGAGATAGATAACGGTTCTAGTACTTTTCAAGAAATTCTAAAATTAAGTAAAATACTTTAAAATTTACAAAAAAATCTAAAAGTTGCCAAAAATGTATCAAATGTTTCTAAAATTTCTTAAAAGTTTTACGAGATAGCCAAAGATTTTTAATAATTCTTAAGTTAAGTAAAAAGTATCTACAACAAGTTTTAAAACACATTGAGAGTTTCTAGAATTTGATCAAATAATTCTAAAAGTTTAAAACGTTTTAAAATTTTCTAGAATATTGTGAAAAGATTCTAAAATTAACAAAAAGACTCAAGAACACTTTAGAATTTTATAGAATTTGATCAACTGATTTTAAAACTTCTCAAAAGTTTTTAGAATTAGTAAAAAAAAATTAGAATTAGTAAAAAAAATTTAGAGTTAGTAAAAAGTTTCTAGTATTTTTTATAAACTTGTAAAAAGCTTTTAAAGTTAGCTAAAAAACTTCAAACCATTTTAGAAGTTTCTAGAATTTTATCTAATGTTTCTGAAATTTCTTAGAAGTTTCAAAAGTTAGTCAAAGGTTTTTAGTGTTTCCCAAAAGTTTCTAAAGTTTGATCAAATATATTTAGTATTAACAAAAAGCTTCAAGCATATTTTAGAAATTTCTAAAATTTGATTAATTAATTTTAAAACTTTTCAGGAGTTTTTAGATTTAGTTAGAGGTTTCTAGTGCTTTTATAATAGGCTTTTAAAGTTGGCTAAAAAAATTTAAATCACATTAAAAGTTTATAAAATGTCATTAAATGTTTCAAGAATTTTATAGGAGTTGCTAGAGTTAATTAGTAAAAGGTATTTAGCTTTAGTGTGTTGACACAACGGCGATCCTCGCTGCGATCATCGAACAGCGCTCCAATCGCCGTTGTGTCCACACCCGAAAAGTTTTAAACATTTTAAAAGTTTCTAAAATATAATCAAATATTTTTTCAGAAATTTCTAAAGTTGATCAACAGTTTTTAATGTTTTTTAGAAGTTTCTAGAACTTAGTAAAAAATATTTAAAGTTAACAAAAAAAGTTATAACACTTAAAAAGTTTTTAGAATTTGATCAAATAATTTTAAACGTTTTCAGAAGCTTTTAGAATTAGTCAATAAATTTTATTATTTTTTAGAGTTTCTATAGTTAAAGACTTCTAGTGTTTCTCAGGAGTTTTTAGAATTTAGTAAAAAGTATTTAAAATTAACCAAAAGCTCTTAGAACATTTTGTAAAATTTGATCAAATAATTCTGAAAGTTTAAAACGTTTTAAAATTTTCTAGAATATTGTGAAAAGATTCTGAAATTAACGAAAAGACTCAAGAACACTTTAGAAATTTATAGAATTTGATCAACTGATTTTAAAACTTCTCAAAAGTTTCTAGAATCAGTAAAAAAAAATTAGAATTAGTAAAAAATATTTAGAGTTAGTAAAAAGTTTCTAAAATTAATAAAAAGTTTTTAGTACTTTTTAAAAGTTTGTAAAAAGCTTTTAAAGTTAGCTAAAAAACTTCAAAAGTTTCTAAAGTTAGGCAAAAAGTTTTAGTAAGTTTCTAAAATTAGCCAAAATGTGATCTAAAATTTTTAGAGTTAGTCAAAGATTTTTAGTACATCTTAGAAGTTTCTAAAATTTTTCAGGGGTTTCTAAAGTTAGTCATAGAGTGTTAATACTTCCTAGAAGTATCTAAAAATTATGTAAAAAACTTTTAAAGTTAACAAAAGGTTTAGAAACACTTATAATTTTGTGAAAAATGTATCCAAATTTTCTAGAACTGGACAATAGTTTCTAAACCTTTTTAAAAAACTGAGTTGGTCTAAAATTCAAAAACACAGTTTTTCCAAAAATGTTTGGAGTTAGTAAAAGGTTACCAGTAACTCTTAGAAGTTTCTAAATTTTAGTAAAACAAATCTTGAGTTAACCAAAGCGTTTTAGAACACTTAAAGTTTTTAAAGTTTAATAAAAAAAAAATTCAAAAATTTCTAGAGATAGTCAAATTGTTCCAATACTTCCTAGAAGTATTTAGAATTACGGACAAAACTCTAAAGCAAAACAAAAAATTCTGGAACACTAAAAATTCATCAAAGTTTCAAAAATTTAATATCGGTTATTAGTATTTTTCAAAAAACTCCTAGGTTTAGTTAAGGTTTTTTTAAAGTTAGCCAACAAAATCTAGAAGTTTAAAATATTTATTATAAATAATTCTTTATGTGGTCAAAAATTTATAATAACTTTTCTCAGAGATTTTTAAAATTTAGTAAAAAGAATCTTGAGTTGAAATTAAGAGTTTCTAGAATTTTATCAATTAATTCAAATTTTTCTCAGTTTTTCCTAGAAGTATTTAAAATTTTGTAAAAACTTTCTTAAATTAGACAAAAGATTAATTTTAGAAATTTTTAAAAATTCTATAAATGATTTAAAAAAAATTCAAAAGTTTTTAGAGTTGGACAACGGTTTCTAGTACATTTTAGAAAATTTTAGAATTTGGTAAAATGTTTCTAATTAGTCAAAAAAATCTAAAATCCTATAAAAATTTCTAATTAGGCAAAGGTTTCTAGTGTTTTTCAAGAATTTCTAAAATTTTGTAAAAAGTGTTAAGAGAAGTTATTTAAAAGGTTTTAGAACGCTTTAGGAGTTTCTAGAATTTGATTGATAATTTTTTTAAATATTCAGAAGTTTCTAAATTTAATCAAACAGTTCTAGTATTTCCTAGAAATATCTGTAATTTTGTAAAAAAGTGAACAAAGAATACTTTAAAAATTTCTAGAAATTCATCAAATGTTTCTAAACTGCCTTAAAAAATTATAATTAGACAACGATTTCTAATAATTTTCAAAAAATTCTAGAACTTGGTAAAATGTTTTTAGAGTTAAGCAAAAAATCCTAGAACATTTAAACAATTCCTAAAAAACTATTAAATGTTTTTAAAATTTCTCAAAAGGTTAGTAAAATGTTACTAGTAATTCTCAATTTTTTTTTAATTTAATAAATAGAGTCTTAGTATAACCAAAAGGTTTTAAAACACTTTAAGTGTTTCTATAACTTGGCCAAATAGTTCT
The DNA here is from genome assembly GCA_963932245.1 of Tachinus rufipes. Lineage (NCBI taxonomy): Eukaryota > Metazoa > Arthropoda > Insecta > Coleoptera > Staphylinidae > Tachinus > Tachinus rufipes. Next base: position 3,533,690 of record OZ010744.1, read on the forward strand.
AAAAAATTGTCAGAAAGTTCTAATATTTTCTAAAAAAATATAAAAATTTAAAAAAAATAAAACACTTTAGAAATTTATCAAATGATTCTAAAATTTCTTAGAAGTTTCTAGAGTTGGACAACAGTTTTTAGTTCTTTTCAGAAAATTGATTTCAATTAAATCATTCAATATTTGTGTTAGGGGTATTAAAATAAATTCATAACTTGCTATCCATACATTAGATTTGCATGTAATTTGTTAACCAAATACTTCAATACCATTACTACCAACTGTATAAATTGTAACAAATTCAGTACGACCAATTTGACATAACCTCAATTTAAATAATGTCAATTAATTCAGTCTAATTAAATGTATAACTTTATTCTATATATTTTTTTGCAAATTCACATACTTTTAGTGCATACAACTAGAATATATTATTATCAATTCTGTGAAATATATTGACCTGCAAAAAGCGCAAGTCCTTTACAGCGAGAGGAAGTAGCGCAGTTACTTTGTACTGTAAATTCAAACAGATTCGACACTCGTTAAAGAGAAATTTTATTAAACTTGAAAGGGCTGAAACATTTTCCGTTGACCTTGTTAGTTTGAGATTTATTTATAAATCAATTGATTTTTATTTTAAAAATTAAATTACAATTTAATTTACAATATTTCCATTAAAAATTGAGCATCAATTTCATTATAAAGCAACTTTGTCACTACAACCTTTTCAATTTCTTTTTATTGTATTTGATATTAAATTACCCGGGGCATGTTTACCTTTTCTATTTTCCGCGCGTAAATATAATATGTATATAAAACGAAGATCAATAAACATTGTCATCTTAAAAGGTTATTCGATTTCAGTCGATCCAAATAATAATAAAAAAACGAACCGGAATTCGACAGGATAAGATGGACACTATAGTAGAAAGGCCGAAGGGAAATCGCAAAAGGCATCCGACATATATATGTACGTGCTTCATATTGTGAAGTGAGCGGGTTAAATTTGGTCACGTAACATAGGGCTCACCAATAAAACATATTTATATAACAACTCGCGGTTTGTTCCTTATCGCTGTCCATCCTCTGTTATATGGAAGTCGGTACGTGAAACAAATATTGTATATACTCTAGAGCCACTGGTGCAAAAACCGGAATTTAACGCTTCATTAAATGGGATGAAACTGGTAATTAGTCTTAATAAAACGAACCCGCATAAAAAAAGCTTTATATAATACCTGTTGGAGGACGGTTTAATAAAGTTTTAATCATGTTTACAACCAGGAATCAATTTAAAAATCTGTCCTGATGATAAATGAATTAAATTTGAATTTTTATTAAAAATTTGTTATTTTAGTATTTTTGTACAATTAAGCTTATTTTAAATTAGTTAGTAGCTAGCTACAATAATATAACTGCGTCTGCTACTTTTTGTCCTCGGCAATTACACTATAATAATCGTAATTATAATTACCATACTGCTCTTGCGAATAAACGCATTTTTACCGTTCCCATGTAAATTTTAAAAGTAATTAACCGGTTTTTAATGAAAGCGCACCGTACCGTTATTTATTAGTCTGCCTCTGGACTGGCGAAGTTAAAATTGAATTTTAATCGTTATTCACACGGTCCGTTTTATTTAGAGCTCCTCCTTTGCGGATAGGGCTCAAAGAGAAGAGATGGCCTTAATTACACCCACCACTAACCGAACGAACCTCTTAAGGTGACGGAACTAAGACCTTGAAAAGTTTCAAGTCACTAATGAATTTTCTTTGGTGTTTTGTCGCTAGGGAAAAAATAGTTATTCTTTTCAAAGCGTTTAAGTTAATAATCTAGTTTAATAATTTTCATTTTTAGTTGACGTATTATAATTAAAAATATAAACAATATTTCTTAATAAAAAAATTGATGTAATAAGAAAATTTAAAATTGTTAAGTGAAGGAATATTTGCATTCATGAAAATGAGCCACGATGTGAGGGAACATGTTTTTGCAGAATGTTAATACTGAAAATGTTATAATATTAGTAAATTAATTTAAAAATTGCTAATATTGAAGTTAGTTTATATATTGCCACATGTCAAAAGTAATAATTGTCAGACAAGTGACATAATAAAATTATAGGTTATGTCAAAACTGTGGTAACCTAAAAATGATAAATGTTGTACCCTACCGACTGCGCATTTTATCAATGTTTAAAAGTTTATCCAGGTTTCTTGCCCAACTACGTCTTATCAACTGTGCCATTATATAAATCTAAACTTTGTAATAAATGTTGTGTCCTAAGACTGCGCATTTTGATTAAATTGTTTTACTGATTGTGCCTTTATATAAGTCTAACTATCAACAATGTTAAAATAGAGTGACGATCAAAGCACGGGCAAGTGGGCGTTAACAAAAAATTGGTAATGGGAACGTAACAAACTTTTCTTCTAACTAATAACTTCTGGCAGTCTATATGTCATGTCTGTTAGCTGCAAACACATTCCAAACAATTGTAACATCTAATTTCTTATCAAAAAACACTCAGGCGAGCGGGCGATTATACCATTTCAAACTACCGGCTCAAAACTGATAAACTGTGTCCCCGCCCGCCCACCCAACTGTCTGTTATCAAAAAATTGATTACGTCTATTCTCTGTTTTATCATAATAACATCTATCAGTCAATCTGTCATGTTTATTAGCTCCAGGAACACTGTAAGCGGTTGTAACATTAAATTTCTTGATGACCAACACTTGACTGGGTGGGCACAGACATTTTTTTTAAATTACCGGCCCTTAACTATTAAACTGTGTCCCCGCCCACCCACCGGAGTGTTTGTTATCAACAAATTAATAAGCTATAGTTTGATATATTAAAAAAAAAATAATAATTACGGCAACATTGTTCGTGGAATTAACCTAAAAACTGCAATTATTTGCAAAATGGGTTTGCAAATTCAAAAAACTATAATTTAAAGAAAATTAATTTACCTTTAAAATAAGCTACAGTTTATTATATTTATCAAAAATTAACCAAACTACGGCAAAATTACATTTTTTCTTCAAAGAGAAATTAACTCAAAAACAGCAAATCTTTTCAAAATAGGTTTGCAAATTCAAAAAACTGGTTTGGAGTATTTGAAAAAAATTAAATTACCTTTAAAATGAGCTATAATTTAATACGTTTTCTAAAAAAATAACCAAATTATGGCAAAATTACATTTTTTGTCTAAAGTGAAATTAACTTAAAAACTGCAAATATTTGCAAAATGGGTTTGCAAATTTAAAAACTTGTTTAGATTAGATTAAAAAAATTGAATTGCCTTTCAAATAAGCTATAGTTTGTTACATTTTCTAAAAAAGTAACCAAATTATGGCAAAATTACATTTTTTGTTCAAACTAAAAATAACTCAAAAACTGCAAATATTTGCAAATTGGGTTTGCAAATTCAAAAAACTTATTTAAATTAATTAAAAAAAAATTAAATTACCTTTCAAATGAGCTATAATTTGATACATTTTCTATAAAAGTAACCAAATTACGGCTAAATCACATTTTTTGTCCAAAGTTAAATTAACTCAAAAACTGCAAATATTTGCAAAATGGGTTTACAAGTTTAAAAAATTTGTTTAGATTAATTGAAGAAAATTGAATTACCTTTCAAATGAAGTATAGCTTGATACACATTCTAAAAAAATAAACAAATTACGGCAAAATTACATTTTTTGTCTAAAGTGGAATTAACTCAAAAACTGCAAATATTTGCAAAATGAGTTTGTAAATTCAAAAAATTTATTTATATAATTTAAAGAAAGTTAATTTACCTTTAAAATAAGCTACATTTAATTATATTTATCAAAAATTAACCAAACTACATCAAAATTACATTTTTTCTTCAAAAAGAAATTAACTCAAAAACTGCAAATATTTTCAAAATAAGTTTGCAATTTCAAAAAACTGGTTTAGAATATTTAAAAAAAATTAAATTACCTTTAAAATGAGCTATAGTTTAATACTTTTTTTGAAAAATGCAACCAAATTATGGAAAAATTACATTTTTTCTCCAAAGTGGAATTAACTCAAAAACTGCAAATATTTGCAAATTAGGTTTGTAAATATAAAAATTTGTTTGAATAAATTGACAAAAATTGAGTTACCTTTTAAGTGAGCTATAGTTTGACACATTTTTTAAAAAATTAACGAAATTACGGAAAAATTATATTTTTTTCCAAACTAAAATTTACTCAAAAACTGCAAATATTTGCAAAATGGGTTTGCAAATTCAAAAACTTGTTTAGATTAATTTAAAAAAATTGAATTGCTTTTCAAATGAGTTATAGTTTGATACATTTCCTAAAAAGTAACCAAATTAAGGCAAAATTACATTTTTTGTCTAAAGTGTAATTAACTCAAAACCTGCAAATATTTGCAAATTGGGTTTGCAAATTCAAAAAACTTGTTTAGACTAATTGAAAAAAATTGATTTACCTTTCAAATGAACTATAGTTTAATACATTTTCTAAAAAAGTAACCAAATTATAGCAAAATTACATTTTTTGTCCAAAGTGGAATTAACTCAAAAACTGCAAATATTTCCAAAATAGATTTGCAAAGCCAAAAAATTTGTTGATATTAATTTAAGAAATTTAATTTACTTTTTATATGAGCTATAGTTTAATACATTTGTTTTAAAAAGTAACCAAATTACAGAAAAATTATGTTTTTTGTCCAAACTAAAATTAACTCAAAAACTGCAAATATTTGCAAAATGGGTTTGCAAAATCAAAAAATTGGTTTGGATTCATTGAAGAAAATTAAATAACCTTTTAAAAAAGCTATAGTTTGATACAGTTTCTAAAAAAGTAATCAAATTACGGCAAAATTACATTTTTTCTTTAAAATGGAATTAACTCAAAAACTGAAACTATTTGCAAAATGGGTTTGCAAATTCAAAAAACTTGTTTGGATTAATTGAAGAAAATCAAATTACCTTTTAAATAAGCTATAGTTTGATACATTTTCTAAAAAAGTAACCAAATTATGGCAAAATTACATTTTTTGTCCAAAGTAGAATTAACTCAAAAACTGCAAATATTTTCAAAATGAGTTTACAAATTTAAAAACTTGTTTAGATTAATTAAAGAAAATTGAATTACCTTTCAAATAAGTTATAGTTTAAAACAATTTCTAAAAAAGTAATCAAATTACGGCAAAATTACATTTATTGTCCAAAGTGGAATTAACTCAAAAACTGCAAATGTTTGCAAAATAGATTTGCTAATCTAAAATTTTTTTTGGATTATATGAAGAAAATTGAATTACCTACCTACTTAATTAAAATGAGCTATAGTTTAATACATTTTCTGAAAAATGCAACCAAATTACGGCAAAATTATTTTTTTTGTCCAAAATGGAATTAACTCAAAATCAGCAAATAATTGCAAAATGAGTTTGCAAATTCAAAAAACTTGTTTAGATTAATTGAAGAAAATTAAATTACCTTTCAAATGAGCTATAGTTTATTACATTTTCTAAAAAATGCAACCAAATTACGGCAAAATTACAGTTTTTGGCCAAATGTAGAATTAACTCAAAAACTGCAAATATTTGCTAAATGGGTCTGCAAATTTAATAAACTTGTTTGGATTAATTGAAGAAAATTAAATTATCTTTCAAATGAGCTATAGTTTAATATATTTTCTAAAAAAGTAAACAAATTATGGCAAAATCACATTTTTTGTCCAAAGTGGAATTAACTCAAAAACTGCAAATATTTGCAAAATGGGTTTGTAAATTCAAAAAATTTGTTTGAATAAATTGACAAAAAGTGAATTACCTTTTAAATGAGCTATAGTTTGACACATTTTCTAAAAAATTAACCAAATTACGAAAAAATTATATTTTTTTTTTCAAACTAAAATTTAACTCAAAAACTGCAAATATTTACAAAATGGGTGAGCAAATTTAAAAAAATTGTTTAAATAAATTGAAAAAAATTGAATTGCCTTTCAAATAAGCTATAGTTTGATACATTTCCTAAAAAGTAACCACATTAAGGCAAAATTACATTTTTTGTCTAAAGTGAAATTAACTCAAAACCTGCAAATATTTGCAAATTGGGTTTGCAAATTCAAAAAACTTGTTGAGACTAATTGAATAAAATTGATTTACCTTTCAAATGAACTATAGTTTAACACATTTTCTAAAAAAGTAACCAAATTATGGCAAAATTACATTTTTTGTCCAAAGTGGAATTAACTCAAAAACTGCAAATGTTTCCAAAATAGGTTTACAAATTCAAAAAACAGGTTGAGATTAATAAAAAAAAAGTAAATTACCTGTCAAATGAGCTATAAAATTGCAACCAAATTACGGCAAAGTTATATTTTTTGTCCAATGTAGAATTAACTCAAAAACTGCAAATATTTGCAAATTGGGTTTAAAAATTCAAATTTTTTCTTTTGGATAAATTAAAAAAAGTTAATTACCATTCAAATGAGCTATACATTTTCTAAAAAAGTAATTAAATTAAGGCAAAATTACATGTTTTGCCAAAGAAAAATTAACTCAAACACTACAAATATTTGAAAAATGGGTTTGCAAATTCAAAAAACTTGTTTAAATTGTGAAATTTTTACCGGCTAGGAAATTCCCGAGAAAAAATAGAGACTTTTTCAAAGCGCTTTATCCATTTGCGCTGGCCGCAAACCTACAAATCCATCAAAAATTGTACAAAACCACCAAAGAATATTTAGTCACCCAAGCGGCCGCAATGTAAGTAAGATGGAAAACCAAGCAAAGCTACAAAATTTTAACATTCCGGAAAGAAACATGCCCGCCAGACACTACAAAGCATGCTTAATGACAGCATGTACCTGGCTCGAGAACTACAAGAGACATCAGAAGACTTTCTGCAAAATCACGCAGCTTTAAGACAAATTTAATACATTAACGCCAAATAGAAAACCCAACCAATGAGGACAAACTACGCCGCGCAGACAACAACAAAGAATCCGGTTAGTAAATAAATAAACCTAAAAAAAGGCTAAACTTTATCTTACTCTGGTAGCCAAACCCTAAAGTAAGATTAACTCTTTAGCAATCAATCCAATTAAAGACAAGAAAAAAATGAAATCCAACCGAAAAACACTACCAAGGATCAGAAAAAACTCCCACTACACAGAAGCCAAAACCTATGCAAGCACCACTAAACGACTCTCTGGATAACTCTATAGACAAACAGAACCCAGAAATTAATGTTGATGACGCAGAACCATCACAATAATGCCAAATCAAACCTGAAAACCACGTTCCAGCAAATACCTGGATTCTGATAACCAATAAACAGGTAAAAAAAAAAAACCTTAACTGTTTCTAACAAAGCAACAAAAAAATACACCAAACAAGACTCAGAAAAAGAAGCAAAAAACTGTTCGCCTCCAATTAAACCAATTTGTCAGCTTTGTTCCTCAACAAGCGTTCAAAAAACAATTAAAAACCAACAAAGCAAAAAAAACAATAGTCCCCAAAAAGCATTGCAACTTTTACCTCAGCACGTAGTCACGTGCAATTAGAAATAAAGCGTAAACCTTCCAAGCTAGACCAGCAATCAACGAAAGAAAAACATAACAAAAAAGAAAAAAAGAAACAAAAGTGCAAATTGATCAAACCTGACCAACGGATCCTTGGCAGGCAAAGTGGTCTACAGAAACCAGCACTAAAAAAAAAAAGAAAAAAAAACTTGGTTTGGCCGTAAAGCCAAAAAAACCCAAACTAACGTTGGCGGTAACATTGCCAAAATAAAAAACATAAGAAGAACGACCAATCTCTTTACGTTATCTCATTTCCCAATAGAGTACCCCAAGCTCAGCCACGTATAAAAAGTTTGTTAATGACCAGGAAAAGTCTTAAAAAGAAAAAATAGATTTTTTCAAAACACGGTTTCTTCACCATCACAGGGCTTTTTTGAGTCGCGATATGCATGCGGTCCGCTCGCTTGGTCATACTCTAACCAATTTTGTACAAATATCTCACTCTCAGCCCCAACGTCAAAATTTGGGACAACCCCTGTCACCCCTACTCGCTATGCAGCACTTCTGTTCACTGACGGACTTAGACCACTGCTTTTACTAACCGATTTGCTCACCAGACTGTCAGAAATCGACTACAAAGATATTTCCGAAAGAAACAAAAGTTGTTCTTACTTAGTGTACCAGCAACATTTCAATCGGACCACTTGTTTGGCATCCTCCGGGCGTTGTTTAACGTCCTCTTAAATTAGCCTTTTCTGAACAACGCTGAACACAATCTTTTCAAGCCAACCCCGAGCTTTCAAAAACAAAGTACAAGTACGCAAGTACTTAACTCTTATTACTAATTATTACTTTGTGACCACAGAAAACGAGAACACCCACACAGAACCCAGAAGCGGCCATGACTGAGTCATCACAGACCCGGACCAACACAGATGTAACCAAATCACCGTCCCAAGCTTCTAGAACTTTAACAAACTTCCAAACTCTGCCTAAACCAAATAAAAATAAAAATCCGCGTTAATCTATAAACTGCAGGATTGCGGCACTACACTCCCAACCTAATTGGTCATCAATCGCATACTGCCTTTCCTTTGCCGGGTCTAATACTTTGGCTTTAAGTGCAACCTCAGAATCCCGCATCCATTTCCTGACTGTTGCATCGTGGCCTTACACTAAAACAATACCATTCTCCGTGTTATTGCACAAGAGTCGTTTTCAATTCATCAAAACTTCGGCTTGACACATTGAAATACATGTATGGATCCACGTCCACCATCTCCCCAGAAACGTACCACACCCTAGGAGAAAATTCTACCGTTACTTCCCAGATCAACTCCTGGAACCGCACGGTAACAAAATAACGCCAAACCTAAAACTCTTATTTGCTTACACATCTTAAAGAAGAAGTAGTCCAAATTACCACCAACGTTAAAGTTGCGAGAAAGCATACATGCTTTGAATCAGGCTTGCAATTCCTGTTACTGTTAACAGCATTGACCCAAGTTTGCTTCGGTGAATTCTACCCCACATTTGCACCATTCATGCATTTGCCCCTAGTCGGGGCGCAGTAGGCACCTGCGCCCCGACTAGGCAACAATAATACGGCATCACAAACATACGTCAACCTCACCTACAGACTACTAACAAAAAACCGTGCAATAACCAACCAAACCCTGGGCTGACCGACAAGCAACCACATTACCACAAGTTGACCTGCACAATGGGTGCTACTACCATCATCACTGGGTAATGTGCCGACTCCAGAGCCACACCACTTTTAAGCACAAATCAACAACAATTTCACAAAAACAGTGCAACAGCTGACCTAAATCTGAAAATGTAGTGAAAATTTCATGCTTCATTGACAAGCCACATAAAAATCCAGAAACCTATTTAAGATTAATGGATACATATTTAGAAAAACAGCAAATTCCGCTAAACAAAAGACATCACAAGCTCATCCGAAGCCTAAAAGTCGAAGCTCGGCGTTACAAAAACCAGTTTAACAAAAAACTACAACACATAACTGCTGTTTGCTTTGGCAATACAAATCTTACGCTGCTTACATGGTTTGCTAGATCAATAATAAAGAACGTACACCAGTCCTAAAACTAGTAGAATATTATCTGCAAAAACAGGCCGCACTGTAGCACACCACAACGCCCCAAAAGTGAAAAAAGCTCTGGTCAAGTAAATTGACTCACAGATTAAAAAAACACTAAAATTACGGCGTTTTGCTGACCTAAAGCAAAATAGAAGCAAACATTAAGCATTGTTGCAGGTTCAAAAGACAACAAAAGAACCGGCCAGTTCAATAATTCTTCAGGCCCATATCAACACACTAAACGTAATATCCAAATATACACACAGTGTGAGGTTCATAGGTCCTCCAAACCATTTTCCCAAAACTGACTGGAGCTTGCTAAAACTTTACCAACTTGGCGCTGGCCGGTGCTACAAAAAAAAATAATAAATTTTTAAAAATTCCAAAATCCGGCTATGAACATATTGTTAAAAAAAACTAAACTCCGGCCACAAACTGTTAAAAAGTGCAAAAATCTGTTTTTATTATAATGTCAAAAATAGCAAAATCCGTTAATAAATTATCATATTGACACCAGAAACTGTCAAAAAGTGCAAAATTTTATTTACTGAATGTCAAATATAGCAAAATATGGCCATAAAGTATTAAAATATTCTAAAAAAGCAAAAACCTTCAGTCATAAACTAAAAAATGCAAAACTTTATTTATAAAAAAACAAAATTTGGCTAAAAACGGTTAAAAATTACAAAATTCTGTTTATAAAACGCCAAATCAATAGCAAAGTCCGGTCTTGTCAAAATGCACCAAACTATTAAAAACTGTAAAAATCTTCATAAAACCTCAAAAATAGTAAAATCCAACAATAAAATACCAAAAATTATGTTAAAACCAGCAAAATCCGGCTTAAACTTTCAAAAAATGTAAAATTTTATTTATAAAACGTTGAAAATAGCAAAATCTAGCCATAAAGTATAACAAAAATTGTCAAAAAACAACAAAATTTTGTCATAAACTGTTTAAAAATGCAAAATTCTTTTTATGAAAAATCAAAAATAGTAAAATCCGGTCATAAAATATTGAAATATTAAAATAAAACAATAATTTGGCCAAATACAGTCGTGAACTGCAACATTTTGTTCTATAAAATGTCAAAAATAGAAAAATTTGATTTTAAAAATTTAAACAATTATTAGAAAGCACCAAAATCCAACCATAAACTATTAAAAATTGTAAAATTATTCATAAAATCTCAAAAATAGAAAAATCAAACAATAAAATTCCAAAAATTATGATAAAATCAGCAAAATCCGGCTTAAACTTTTAAAACATACAAAATTTTATTTATAAAACTTTAAAAATAGCAAAATCTGACTATAAAGTATAAGAATAATGTCAGAAAAAAACAAAATTTGACCATAAACTCTTTAAAAATAGCAGCCAAAAAAAAATTTAAAAAAAAACTTTAATCCCACCAAACACAGTTGTGTCTTAAAAAATAGCAAAATCTAGTCTTAAAATTTTAAACAATTGTCAGAAAATACCAAAATCCAGCCATAGTTTTAAAAATTGTAAAAATCTTTATAAAATCTCAATAAATAGCAAAATCAAACTATAAATTACCAATAATTATGTTAAAAATCGCAAAATCCGGCTTAAATTTTTAAAAGACGCAAAAAAAAATTAATAAAACGATAAAAATACTAAAATCTGGTCATAAAGTATCAAAAAATATTCAAAAAACACCAAAATTTAGACATAAACTTTTAAAAAATGCCAAATTCTTTTTATTAAAAATAAAAAATCATAAAATATTTAAAAAAAAAATAGTCCGGCCAAATACTGTTGTAAACTGCTACATTTTGTTCTATAAAATGTCAAAAATAGAAAAAATTTACTTTAAAAGTTTAAACATTTGTTAGAAAGCACCAAAATCCTGCCAAAAATTATTAAAAATTGTAAAATTATTCAATTAATCTTAAAAATTGCAAAATCCAGCTTTAAAATATCAACAATATTTAAATTATATGTCATAAATAGCAAAATTATGCCATTCACAACATTTCAACCAAAACAACTCTCCATAAAGCTATGAACTGAATGCCCAACTCACCCAACTATACTGTTTGTTATAGAGAAACTAAATGACTAACACTTCGATGAATAAGTAGAAGTTTAAACCAATGGATTTCTGATTAAATCCTATTTTTTTTATATATTTATGTTTGTTTTATCGATTTTAAGCTACATTTTGTCAGTTTTAAATCACATTTGTTGAATTTTATTGCCAAATTTCTTAATTTTTGTAAGTTTTATACCAAATTGTTGATTTTAGGACAAAATTTGGTAATTTTTGAGCTAGGTTCGTTGATTTTAAGGCCAATTTATTAATTGTAAAGCCAAATTTATAAATTTTAAGATAGGATTTTTTAATTTAGCATAGATTGATATGTTATTTCATGAGTTGTTGATTTTCAAAGATTTGTTTATCTTAAAACAGTTTGACATTTTTTAAGCTAGATTTATGGATTTTTTGGCCAGATTTTTTTTTTTGTTTTTCGCCAGGTTTGTTGATTTTAAGGCCGGATTTTTTCATTTAAGACCGGATTTATACATTTTATGATTAAATTAATCATTTTTAAACCCGGATTCATATATTTTTTTCATAAATTGTTGATTTTCAAGCCAGATCTGTTTATTTTAACACAGTTTGCCTCTTATAAGCTAAATTTATAGATCTTTAGGCAGGATTTTTTTGTTTTTTAGCCGGATTTTTAATTTTTAAACCAGATTTTTGTAAATTTCGTAAAGAACTTTAGTTTTATTGCTAAGATTTTTTCTTTAAGCCGGATTTTTAAATAATTGCTAAAAAATTGCATTTTGTTAAATTTATGTTTTGATTTGTATAAAGAAACATTCATAGCCTCTAAACCATAACTATACATTGGATTTTGAATAAACTTGGCAACAATGTACCTAAACTTCATTATTACCAACTTGCAAAATTTTTTATAAAGTTGACAGTATTTTTGACAGAACCTTAAATTTAGTGACTATGTTAAGTATGAAAAAACATTAAAACTTCAAAACTGTACATTAGATTTTGATTAAATTTGGCAACAATGTAGTTAAACTTTATTGCTACCTACTATATAAAATTTAATAAAATCGATACGGTATTTTTTACATAACCTCAAATTCAATGATTAGCACAATTAATGTATTAGATATAAAAAAATATTCATAACCTCAAAACTATATATCAGATTTTGATCAAATTTGGCAACAATGTAGCCAAACTTTATTACTACCCACTCTATAAAATTTAATAAAATCGATACAGTAATTTTTACATAACCTCAAATTTAGTGTCTACCCACCATTAAACGTTAGAAACATTCATAACCTCAAAATTATACATTGAATTTCAATCAAATTTGGCAACAATGCAGGCAAACTTTATCACTACTCAAAGTATAAAATTTAATGAAATCGATACGTCAAGTTTAACATAACCTCAAACTTAGTAACTTGCCACCATTTTGTGTTGATGTATAAAAAAACATTCATAACCTCAAAATTAATCATTGGATTTTAATAAAATTTGGCAACAATATAAGCAAACAACACTACTACCAACTGTATAAAATTTAATAAAATCGATTCGACTATCTTCACATAACCTACAAGTTAGTGGCCTGCCACCTTTAACTAATAATAAAGTGATGAGTGTTAAACAAAGATTTAAAGTTTAAAAGTAATACAATAGATTTTAATCAAATGAAAGAAAACACACAATTTATAAATATCCTTAAATGTTTTTTTTTTTTTTTTTTCAATAATAGTTCAAAATGGTTGCCGATTTTTTACACTAAAGCTTCACTAATTTAACATAAAAATTTTCATTCCCCCTATTTACTCTACAATTTCAGTTTAGTTAAATTTATATATAAAATAAATTCTTAATCAGTACACTCGCTTCTGCTAAATTTAATAATACAAAATTATATGTAGGTTTATAAAAAATGTATAAAGTAAATTCGTGGTGGAGCAATTAGTTTCTATAGGAAAACCGCATAGATAATTCAAAGCCATACATTTTTAATTGTGTGCAGTTTTAAACGAATCCACAAGCATAAACAACAGAGAGATGAATAACTAGCGAGCTTAAAAAATATGATAATAAAAAAAATATCAAGCTACGTCTCTCATGTAAATCCATCCATGTTATAATCATAAATTTAAAATGGTGAACATTATTACGAAATGGATTACATAAGTTTTAATTTAGGGATTATTCATTAGTGGAATACTAAATTAAATTAAATGCAGTTTGCAATAATAAATCTAACTTAAAGCAAAACAATAATAAAAATAAAAAATATTTAATAAAGTTACGCGTTATGAAAATTTTATATAAACACTGTATTGCATAATTCAGTGTTTGTGAGTCCATGGATTTTTCTATTAAACTGGAGACACATATTTAACCTTGCACAATGCTTTTATATTATATTTTCCAGACATATAAAATATCATTTCAATTGTATTACATTAGGATCAATGATTTAATCAAATATATCTTACAATTCAATATTATATAAAGAAAAGATTAAACCATAGAATGTATTTATTTAATTGCAACAAATACAACAAACGCAATCCTACCTTAAAGCTTCCCTGCATCACACGGATTGGATTCAGTCATAATCTCCCAGTACCAATAATTACACCGATTCCACTGGCAATAGCATCAAGTTCATCACTTTAACTAAATCATTTCACCATTTCCCGCACTGCACTACACAAATTTCCACCAATTTTCACTAAATTTAGATCGGTAGCATCGCCCGATGCACAGCCAACAAGAACTGTCAATTAATGGTATTGCCAACTTAGAATTAAAACAATAAAATAATTATATTATTGATATAGTTTCAATTGTAATGAAACTAAATTTAGTAAAAATCATAGATGAAAATAACAATTTACACTTTAATATAAATATAGGATTTTATATCTATTATCAAATCTTAAAATAAATCTAGAATCCATTTCGATAAAAATGTAAACAGTCACAGACATTTTTTTATTGCAAGCGATAAAAAGATATTCGACTCCGGCATAAACAATTTTTTTGCGTAGCGCTTATCTCTTTACATTTCTTTGTGTGCAGGCAGAAACGAATTGTGTGCGTGTATCTGATACGAGAGTGAATATTTATTGTGTTTATTTAATAATAGTTAACTAGTCAGTGCTTCGTGGTCAGTGATTGGGATACTTTCCTTGGTGTATGGAAATGGCAACTCAGAAATTTTAATGGTAACAATTTAGCTTAAATTTTATGTTTACGAATTATTGAATCATCATCAGAATGAAGCAAGATTTATGAGAAGGTTATGATTTCTACTAGACAATTGTTTAATTAATATATCTATTAAACTAACATGAAGCATTTGCCCCGTCTTGAGGCTTCTCTAGGGACCTTAATGGTCCAGCATGGACGCTTATAAATTGACCGCCACAATAAATCGATTCTGATGAACTGTAATGGACTGTTATCAATTTATATTAAGCTTAAACAAAGAATTCATTCAATGCTACAATGTAAGGGCTCTAGAGCAGCGTTAATATGAGGGTCATTACCTACAATGTACGTGTTATATATGACTAAAATCCACGTCTGAATAAATATTACATTTGTAGTAAGTTAAGTATAGAAATTTAATACAAATGTAAGTTAGATAAGTAAAATAATACGATTACATAACACAGACTTCTCAACTACAATTTGGGTCTTATACCATCTTTGTTACATAAAAAACACTTTGTGAAAGCTTTAAATATTATCTATGTTAGCCAAAAAACATTTTATGTCATTTATGAGCTCATAGATGACACAAAACTTTCTTTGTGAAGATGAGCCGTTGCAAGCTCTGGCGGAAGTTTTGGAAGTTGGCGGAAAAAGGGTCTGAGCAAAATGCACATTTAGAAAGTATGCCTTTGGGCAGTTTACCAATTGGTGAGGGCCAAACAGTTTTGGCAGATGCTTTGAAGCATTTTTAACGGTGTACCCGTAGCTTAGGAGCTTGGTTAAATTAATAATCTCTGCTCGTTTTGCTTTCTTTTGGGAGTTGCACAGAGATCGTTAAGTTTGTTTCTCATTCTTTGAATTGATTGAAGATTTAAGAGCTTGTCCAATATCTGCTTTTGTTAGGTTAGGTTAGGTTAAGTTAGGTTAAGTTAGGTTATGTTTGGTTAGGTTAGGTTAGGTTAGGTTAGGTTAGGTTAGGTCCTTATAGAAAACCCGAAAAAGAATAACAGAGGAAACAAAGAATAGTCCATTATGCATGCTAAACACTTTTGGGAAACTGTACGAATACCTTATTGCAGAAAGACTAAGGGATGAAGTGGAAAACAAACTTGCTACCAACCAATTTGGCTTCTGAAAAGGCATGTCAACAATAGACGCAGTGAAGGTAATAGTAAAGTCTGTAGACAAAATAAAGAAAAAAGCCTACAAAAACAGAAAAAAGTGTGTTCTTTCTACCGTGAACATAAAAAATGCATTTGGAGCGGTGCCGTTAAAAGGAGTGGTGCAGGCGCTCAGAAGAAAAAGAATAAGCTATAGCCTAATAGCAGTGCTAACCAGATATCTAGAAAGCAGAAAATTACTAATAAGGTCAAAAATGACAATCTCATGTGTAGTACCACAGGGATCAATACTAGGTCCGCTGCTGTGAATAGTGCTAGGAGTACACTTGCCGAGATAAGTCAATAGCCAAGATAAAATCCACAATTGAGGACCTAGACTTAGAGATAGCCAAGGAGAAAACGGAATGTTTTATTTTGAACGGAAATAGAAAACTTGGCGAGATTCAAGTTCAGATGGATGACACTGAGATTAAGTCCAAAAAGGAATCTGGTTTGACCACAACATTCAAATGACGGAACACATAAAGAAAACAACTCTGAAAGCAGAGAAATCTATAACAGCACTAACAAAACTTATGCCTAACATCAGAAGACCAAGTAAACCCAAACGAAAAATCTTAGCAAGTGTAGCACACACTATTATCTTATATGGTGCCCAAATCTGGAATAGAACCATAAAATTCCAAAAATATAAAACAATGCTAAGCAGTCAACAAAAGAGGCTAGCTATAGAACAAGGTCAACCAAAGCTATACTTGTGGTAGCTTCAATAATGCCCATAGAACTGCAAGTAGAGCTAAGAAGTAGAGAGTACAAAAAAATAGAAGAAAAAAAACTAAATAAAGTAAGAAATGATAGAAAAGTGGCAAACATCATGAGAAAAGGACTCAGGCAAAGCAAATTGGACTAAAAGGCTAATTAAAAATGTAACCAAATGGACTAACAGGAAGCATGAAGTAACGGATTATTTCTTAAACCAAGCCTTAAGCGGACACGGAGACTTTAAATCTTATCTCTGTCGTTTTCACATAACGGAGGAAAGTATGTGCAAAGTGTGTCAAGAGGAAGAAAGTCCTGAACACTGTTCATTTGTAGCAGATGGAGCCTCAAATAAGAAAATCTTGAAAAAAGGATGGATGAAACGCTAATACTACTATGACGTTGATGTTGTAGTCAAAGAACAACTCTTTAACTTTTTATATTATGTCTGAAATGCTGTTTGCATTCTAGAAGCAGACTCTTAGTAATACTTTCGGTGTATTATTAATTGTTTTTGCGATGTTGAGAATGATGGACAAAATGATTGATAGAATAATTTGTTTGTTGTAACTGCATTTGCAGATTTTCTAAAACTCTATTTACGTGTTTTTGGCTTAAACGGTCATCATATTAGCGAATGCTTTACATTCCTGGAATAGGGTTCGAGCAGAAAGCATATTTTGGAGTTGAGCTTTTTGGGCATGCGGTCAATTGGTGCGGGTTCAAACAATTGGGACATACTAGAGATGCTTTGAAGCATTTCTTGGCAGTGTGCTTGTAGAGTAGCTACTTTTGGCCTCGTTTTTTTTTTACTTTAAGATTTAGGATTTCAGATCTACAATTACTGCGTATTTTGCTTTTTTTGGGTTACACAAAAAAATTTAAAAAATTGTTTCAAATTTGGCCGTAGTAGACTATAAAAATGCAGTTTCTTTTCTATAAATACCAACTTGGGTTTATTTTTGAAAATTTAAAATTCAAAAATATTTAGTGTATGGATTTAATTATAATTTTTATAATAGTTTAAACATTAATTGAAGCTAATAAAACCAAAAATTTGTAATGTTTCAATTAGCGGTTTCAAAAATATACCATTTTGTTTCTATTAATTAATTAATTTTATTTAAAATTATCCAAAATTTAGTTTTAAAAATAATGTAATTTTTAAAATATTCAATGCATTAATTAAAGCTAACAAAATCAAAAATTTGTAATGTTTCAATAAGTGATTTCAAAACTATGCCAAATTGTTACAATTAATTATTTAATTTGATAACATTTTTCAAAAAAATTGAATTCTAAAATATTAAACGTATGGATTTATTTAAAAATTTAAAAATATTTTAAACATTAACTGAAGCTAACAAAATCAAAAATTTGTCTTGTTTAAATAAACGGTTTCAAAAATGTGCCATTTTGTTTCAATTAATTAATTAATTATATTTGAACTTTTTCAAAAATTTAGTTTTAAAAAATATTGAGCGTATGGATTCAAATGTAAATTTTAAAATATTTGAAGCATTAATGGAAGCTAACAAAACCAAAAATTTGTAATGTTCCAATGAGTGGTTTCAAGAATATGCCAATTTTTTCAATTTTTTTTTTTTTTTTTTAATTTGGATTTCTAAAGTATTGAGCGTATGAATTTAATTGTGTTTTTTAAAATATTTTTAGCATAAATTGAAGCTAACAAAACCAAAAATTTGTAATGTTTTAATAAGTGGTTTCAAAAATATGGCAATTTGATTCAAGTAATTATTTAATTTTATTTGATTTTTTTCAAAAATTTTAGTTTTCAAAAATATTGAGCGTATGGATTTAAATGAAATTTTTAAAATATTAAAGCATTAATTGAAGGTAACAAAACTAGAAATTGGTTATGTTTCAATAAGTGGTTTCAAAAATATGCCATTTTTATTAAACTAAATATTTAATTTTATTTGACTTTTTTTTTAAAACATGAATTTCAAAAATATTGAACGTTTAGATTTAATTAAAGATTTTAAAATATACGTAGCATTAATTGAAACTTACTAAACCAAAAATTTGTAATGTTCCAATGAGTGGTTTCAAAAATATGTCAATTTTTTCAATTTTTTCAAATTTTTTTTTTTTTTTTTTTTTTAATTTGGATTAATAAATGTTAAACGTTTGGATTTAAATGTAGTTTTCAAAATAATTTAAGCATGAATTGAAGCTAATAAAACCAAAAATTTGTTATGTTCCAATGAGTGGTTTCAAAAATATGCCAATTTTTTCATTTTTTTTTTTTTTTTTATTATTTTATTTGGATTAAAAAATATTGAACGTATGGATTTAAATGTAATTTTAAAAATAATTTGAGCAATAATTAAAACTAACAAAACCAAAAATTTGTATTGTTCCAATTAGTGGTTTCAAAAATATGCCAATTTAATTCAATAATTTATTTAATTTATTTGAATTTTTTCAAAAATTTAATTTAAAAAAATATTTAGCGTATGGATTCAAATGTAATTTTTAAAATATTTGAAGCATTAATTGTAGCTAACAAAACCAAAAATTTGTAATGTTTCAATAAGTGGTTTCAAAAATATGCCAATTTGTTTCAATTAATTAATTAATTTGATTTGAATTTTTTCAAAAATTTAGTTTTAAAAAATATTTAGCGCATAGATTCAAATGTAATTTTTAAAATATTTAAAGCATTAATTGAAGCTAACAAAACCAAAAGTTAATAATGTTCCAATAATTGGTTTCAAAAATATGCCAATTTGTTTCAATCAATTAATTAATTTGATTTGAATTTTTTCAAAAATTTAGTTTTAAAAAATATTTAGCGTATGGATTCAAATATAATTTTTAAAATATTTGAAGCATTATTTGAAGCTAACAAAACCAAAAATTTGTAATGTTCCAATGAGTGGTTTCAAAAATATGCCAATTTTTTCAATTTTTTTTAATTTTTTTTTTTTAATTTGGATTAAAAAATATTGAACGTATGGATTTCAATGTAATTTTTAAAATAATTTAAGCATTAACTAAAGCTAACAAAACCAAAAATTTGTAAATGTTCCAAAAAGTGATTTCAAAAATATGCTAATTTAATTCAATTAATTAATTAATTTTATTTGACTTTTTTCAAAAACTTAAATTTTAAAAATATTGAGCGTATTTAATTCTAATTTTTAAAATATACTTAGCATTAATTGAAACTTACCAAACTAAAAATTTGTAATGTTCCAATGAGTGGTTTCAAAAATATGCCAATTTTTTCAATTTTTTTTTTTTTTTTATTTGGATTGAAAAATATTGAACGTATGGATTTAAATGTAATTTTTTTTTAAATAATTTATGCATTAGTTGATGCTAACAAAATCAAAAATTTGTAATGTTCCAATGAGTGGTTTCAAAAATATGCCAATTTTTTAAGTTTTTTTAATTTTTTTTTGTAACTTGTTTTAAAAAATATTGAACGTATGGATTTAAATGTAATTTTCAAAATAATTTAAACATTAACTGAAACTATCAAAACCAAAAATTTGTATTGTTCCAATGAGTAGATTCAAAAATATGGCAATTTAATTAAATAATTTATTTAATTTTATTTGATTTTTTTCAGAAACTTAGTTTTTAAAAATATTGAGCGTATGGATTCAAATGTAATTTTTAAAGTATTTAAAATATTTATTGAAGCTAACAAAATTAAAAAATTGTAATGTTCCAATAAATGGTTTCAAAAATATGCCAAATTTATTAAACTACTAATTATTTAATTTTATTTGACATTTTTTAAAAACTTGAATTTCAAAAATATTCAGCGTATAGATTTAATTAAAATTTTTAAAATATATTTAGCATTAATTGAAACTTACCAAACCAAAAATTTGTGATGTTCCAATGAGTGGTTTCAAAAATATGCCAATTTTGATTTAATTAATAATTATTAATTTTATTCGACTTTTTTTTTTTTAATTTGGATTTCAAAAGTATTGAGCGTATGGATTTAATTATATTTTTTTAAATATTTTAAGCATAAATTGAAGCTAACAAAACCAAAAATTTGTAATGTTCTAATAAGTAGTTTCAAAAATATGGCAATTTGATTCAAGTAATTATTTAATTTTATTTGATTTTTTTCAAAAATTTTAGTTTTCAAAAATCTTGAGCGTATGGATTTAATTGAAATTTTTAAAATATTTAAAGCATTAATTGAAGTTAACAAAACCAAAAATTTGTAAAGTTCCAATAAGTGGTTTCAAAAATATGCCAATTTCATTAAACTAATTATTTAATTTTATTTGACTTTTTTTAAAAACTTAAATTTCATAAATATTGAGCGTATAGATTTAATTAAAAATTTTAAAATATAGTTAGCATTAATTGAAACTTACAAAACCAAAAATTTGTAATGTTCCAATGAGTGGTTTCAAATATATGCCAATTTTTTCAATTTTTTTATTTATTTTTTTTAAACTTGGATTAAAAAGTATTGAACGTATGAATTTAAATGTAATTTTCAAAATAATTTAAGCATTAATTGAAGCTAACAAAACCAAAAATTTGTAATGTTCCAAAAAGTGATTTTAAAAATATGCTAATTTAAATCAATTAATTATTTAATTTTATTTGACTTTTTTCAAAAACTTAGATTTCAAAAATATTGAGCGTATGGATTTAATTATAATTTTTAAAATGTTTTCATCATAAATTGAAACTTACCAAACCAAAAATTTGTAATGTTCCAATAAGTGGTTTCAAAAATATGCCAATTTTTTTTTTATTTTTTTTTATTTTTTTTATTTGATTTTAAAAATATTGAACGTAAGATTTAAATGTAATTTTTAAAATAATTTAAGCATTAATTGAAGCTAACAAAACCAAAAATTTGTAATGTTCCAATAAGTGGTTTCAAAAATATGCCAATTTTTTTTTTTTTTTTTTTTTAATTTGATTTAAAAAATATTGAAGGTAAGATTTAAATGTAATTTTCAAAATAATTTAAGCAATAATTGAAGCTAACAAAACCAAAAATTTGTATTGTTTCAAAACGTGATTTTAAAAAAATTCTAATTTAATTCAATTAATTATTTAATTTTATTTGACTTTTTTCAAAAACTTTGATTTCAAAAATATTGAGCGTATGGATTTAATTGCAATTTTTAAAATATTTTAAACTTTAATTGAAGCTAACAAAACCAAAAAGTTGTAACGTTCCAATAAATAGTTTCAAAAATATGCCAATTTGTTTCAATTAATTATTTAATTTTACTTAACTTTTTTTTTAAAATTAATATTTCAAAAATTATAAGCGTATGCATTTAAATATTATTTTTTAAATAATTATGCATTATTTGAAACTATTAAAACCAAAAATTTGTAATATTCCAATGAATGGTTCTAAAGATATGCCAATTTGTTTTAATTAATTACATTTTTTTTTAATGATATAGATTTAATTGTAATTTTTTAAATACTTTAATCATTAATTGAAGCCAACAAAACTAAAATTTGTAATTTTCCATAATAAGAGCAAATTTATTCCTCAATGTTTGTTTTCTTGTATACTCTATGAAAACAACTAATTGCCTTAAAGATATAATATGCAATCATCATCAATTATACAAATAAAATGTATCCAATTAAAATGTAATAATTAGATAATTTTCCGTACACAGCAGCCACTTTAGATATCATAACAAGTTGAATATGAGTCGTGTTTTCTTAATTCAACCTGAACAAGAAAATCCAAATGTGTAGAAAATTATCAAAGTGTAAAATTGGAATTAACGCTCCGTGAACTCGAAAGTTATATCAGAAGTTTTGAAATTATCTCGCGTAGAGAAGTTCGGCCGACTGAAAATCCAATCAGCAATTTTTTAAATATTAATATTTTTGTTGTAAAAGTTTTGTGTGTTGCGGTAGTTCTGCAATGCGCTTTTATATAAAATGACAGTAACATGCATTATGTTACCATTTTCAAACGGAAATTAGTTTCATAATTATCATATTAAGCGTTTGAGATTAAGATTTTAATGTTAAGAGTTTGCTTATAGGACTTGTTCTTGATCATTGAAAATAATGAATCTAATAAAATGAATAATTATTATGATTTTTTTATCGAGAGAATTGTTACTCTGGCATGCAAATACGTTGCGGTATTATATTAATTCCGGTAGCTATAAAAGTGATACATTGTTATGTGTTTTGTTCTAATTTTATTTTATATAAAATGTGTTTCGTAAAGAAAATGGACTCGTATTTTTTTGGGAATGGGATTTTATGCAACATTAAATGTAAGTTATTATTATCAGGTGTATGCAAAGATCTAGCTAGACTTCAAGGGTATTTTTTAGATGTTGCGGACGTTTTTATCGGTGCACCAACGGTGCATAAATGAACAACATAAGAATGTAATTTAGAAGTTTGTATTTATGTTTAAAATAATTGTGATTATTTTATACAAATTGTAAAAATGAGTAAAATTTGGCTCAACAGATAAATTTTGCATATTTTTGAAACAACTTATTGGAACATTACAAATTTTTAATTTTGTTAGCTTCAATTAATGCATTAAATATTTTGAAAATTACAAATCCTGCTAAATGCTCAATATTTTTAAAATTAAAATTAATTAAAAATTAAAAAAAAAAAAATAATTAAATCAAATTGGCATATTTTTGAAACCATTTATTGGAACATTACAAATTTTTAATTTTATTAGCTTCAATTATTGCAATTAATATTTTAGAAATTACATTTAAATCCAAACGCTTAATATTTTTGAAATTAATTTTTTTTTTAGTTTAAATAAAATTAACTTATTAATTGAATCAAATTGGCATATTTTTGAAACCACTCATTAGATTATTATTACAAGTTTTTAGTATTGTTAGCTTCAATTAATGTAAAAAATATTTTGAAAATAACTATTAAATCTATACGCTAAATATTTTTAAAATCCAAGTTTTTGAAAAAAAATTAAATAAAATTAAATAATTAATTTAATCAAATTGGCATAATTTTGAAACCACTCATTAGAACATTAAAAAAAAATGGTTTTGTTAGCTTCAAATAATGTTTAAAATATTTTAAAAAATTCAGTTAAATTCATACACTCAATATTTTTGAAATCCAAATTTAAAAAAAATTCAAATAAAATAAAATAATTAATTGAATTAAATTAGCATATTTTTAAAACCACTCATTGGAACATTACAAATTTTTGGTTTTGTTAGCTTCAATTAATGCTTACATTATTTTAAAAATTACAATTAAATTCATACACTCAATATTTTTTTGGAATCTAAGTACTTAAATTTTTTTTTTTTAAATAAATTGCCATATTTTTGAAACCGCTGATTAGAACATTACAAATTTTTGGTTTTGTTAGCTTGAATTATTGCATTAAATATCCTGAAAATTACATTCGAACCCATACGCTCAAAATTTTTAAATCTAAGTTTTTGAAAAAAAAACGAACAATATTAAATCATTAATTAAAACAAATTTGTCATATTTTTGAAACCATTTATTGGAACATTACAAATTTTTAGTTTTGTTAGCTTCAAAAAATGTTTCAAATATTTTGAAAATTTCAATTAAATTCATACGCTCAATATTTATGAAATTTAAATATTTGAAATAAATCAAATAAACGTAAATAATTAATTCAATTAAATTAGCATATTTTTTAAACCACTTATTAAAACATTACAAAGTTTTGATTTTGGTAATTTCAATTAATGCTTATAATAATTTAGAAATTACAATTCAATCCATACGCTCAACATTTTTAAATCCTAAGTTTTTGAAAAAGTCAAATTAAATAAAATAATTAATTGAATCAAATTAGCATATTTTTGAAACCGCTTATTAGAACATTACAAATTTTTAGTTTTGTTAGCTTCAACTAATGCTTGAAATATTTTAAAAATTACAAATAAATCCATACACTCAATATTTTAGAATCCAAGTTTTTAAAAAAAAGTCAAAAAAATGTAATAATTAATTGAATCAAATTGGCATATTTTTGAAACCGCTCATTAGAACATTATAAATTTTTGGTTTTGTTAGCTTCAAATGGTGTATAAAATATTTGAAAAATTTCATTTAAATCCATTCGCTCAATATTTTTAAAATCCAAATTTAAAAAAAATTAAAAAAAAAAATTAAATAAATTAAATTAGCATATTTTTGAAACCACTTATTGGAAAGTTACAAATTTTCTGGTTTTGTTAGCTTCAATTAATGCATTAAATATTTTAACAAATACAATTGAATCCATACGCTCAATATTTTTTAAATCTAAATTTTTGAAAAAAACTCAAATAAAATTAAATCATTAATTGAAACAAAATTGGCATATTTTTGAAACCATTCATTAGAACATTACAAATTTTTAGTTTTGTTAGCTTCAATTAATGCTTAAAATATTTTTAACATTACAATTAAATCCATACACTCTATATTTTTTTGAAATCCAAGTTATAAAAAAAAATAAAAAAATAAAAATAATTAATTGAATCAAATTAGCATATTTTTAAAACCGCTCATTAGAACATTACAAATTTTTGGTTTTGCTAGCTTTAAATAACGTTTAAAATATTTGAAAAAAAATTGATTTTATTCATTTGCTCAATATTTTTGAAATCCAAATTTTAAAAAAATTCAAATAAAATAAAATAATTAATTGAATTAAATTAGCATATTTTTGAAACCACTTATTGGAACATTACAAATTTTTGGTTTTGTTAGCTTCAATTAATGCAATAAATATTTTGAAAATTACATTTGAATCCATACGCACAATATTTTTTAAAGCTACATTTTTGAAAAAAAAATCGAATAAAATTAAATCATTAATTGCAACAAAATTGGCATATTTTTGAAACTACTCCTCAAAACATTACAAATTTTTGGTTTTGTTAGCTTCAAATAATGTATAAAATATTTGAAAAATTTCATATAAATCCATACGCTCAATATTTTTGAAACCCAAGTTTTTCAAAAAGTCAAATAAAATTAAATAATTAATTAAATCAAATTGAAATATTTTTCAAACTACTTATTGAAACATTATAAATTTTTGGTTTTGTTAACTTTAATTAATACATTAAAAATTTTAAAAACTACAATCCAATCCAAACGTTTAATATGTTTTAATTTCAATTTTTCAAAAAAAAAATCATTAATTGAAACAAACTTGGCATATTTTTGAAACCATTCATTGGAACATTACAAGTTTTTGGTTTTGTTAGCTTCAATTAATGCTTAAAATATTTTAATAATCACAATTAAATCCATACACTCAATATTTTTTTGTAATCCAAGTTTTTAAACAAGTTTAAAAAAATTAATTAATTAATTGAATCAAATTGGCATATTTTTGAAACCGCTCATTAGAACATTATAAATTTTTAGTTTTGTTAGTTTCAAATAATGTTTAAAATATTTGAAAAATTTCATTTAAATCCATTCGCTCAATATTTTTGAAATCCAAATTTAAAAAAAAAATTAAAAAAAATTAAATAAATTAATTTAGCATATTTTTGAAACCACTTATTGGAACATTACAAATTTTTGGTTTTGTTAGCTTCAAATAATTTTTCAAAAAATTTTGAAAATTTCAATTAAATTCATACGCTCAATATTTATGAAAAATAAATTTTTGAAATAAATCAAATAAAATTAAATAACTAATTCAATCAAATTAGCATATTTTTGAAACCACTTATTAAAACATTACAAATTTTTGATTTTGGTAACTTCAATTAACGCTTAAAATAGTTTAGAAATTACAATTTAATCTATACGATCAACTTTTTTGAAACCTAAGTTAATAAAAAAAGTCAAAAAAAAAATTTATAATTATTTGAATCAAATTGGCATATTTTTGAAACCACTTATTGGAACATTACAAATTTTTGGTTTTGCTAGCTTCAATTAATGCATTAAATATTTTGAAAATCACAATTGAATCCATACACTCAATATTTTTTTGGAATCCAAGTTTTTAAAAAAAGTTAAGAAAAATTAAATAATTAATTGAATCAAATTGGCATATTTTTGAAACCGTTTATTAGAACATTATAAATTTTTGGTTTTGTTAGCTTCAATTAATGCTTAAAATATTTTAAAAATCCCAAATAAATCCATACACTCAATATTTTTTTGGAATCTAAGTTTTTAAAAAAAGTTTAAAAAAATTAAATAATTAATTGAATCAAATTGGCATATTTTTGAAACCGCTCATTAGAACATTATAAATTTTTGGTTTTGTTAGCTTCAAAAAATGTTTAAAATATGTGAAAAATTTCATTTAATCCATTCGCTTAATATTTTTGAAATCCAAATTTCAAAGAAATTCAAAAAAATAATTAAATTAATTTAAATTAGCATATTTTTGAAACCACTTATTGGAACATTACAAATTTTCTGGTTTTGTTAGCTTCAATTAATGCATTAAATATTTTGAAAATTACATTTGAATCCATAAGCTCATTATTTTTTAAATCTAAATTTTTGAAAAAAAATTGAATAAAATTAAATCATTAATTGAAACAAAATTGGCATATTTTTGAATCCATTTATTAAAACATTCCAAAATTTTGGTTTTGTTAGCTTCAATTATTGCTTAAATTCTTTTAAAAATTACAATTAAATTCATACACTCAATATTTTTTTGGTTCCAAGTATTTAAAAAAAAATTTAAAAAAATAAATAATGAATTGCCATATTTTTGAAACCGCTGATTAGAACATTACAAATTTTTGGTTTTGTTAACTTTAATTATTGCATTAAATATTTTAAAAATCACGTTCGAATCCATATGCTCAAAATTTTTTAAATCTAAATTTTTGAAAAAAAAAATCGAACAATATTAAATCATTAATTAAAACAAATTTGTCATATTTTTAAAACCATTTATTGGAACATTACAAATTTTTGGTTTTGTTAGCTTCAATTAATGCTTAAAAAATTTTAAAAATTACAATTAAATCCATACACTCAATATTTTTTTGGAATCCAAGTTTTTAAAAAAAGAAAAAAAATTAAATCATTAATTAAATCAAATTGGCATATTTTTGAAACCATTACAAATTTTTGGTTTTTCTAGCATATTTATGAAACAAATTCAGCTTTGTTAGCTTCAATTAATGTATTATATATTTAAAAAAATTCAATTAAATAAAATAAAATAATTCTCTAAAAATACATTAAATTTTAGTTTTAAAATAAAATAAAATAAAATTCTTTGATCATACATCTATTGATCCGATTACTACAGGATTAATAAATGTTTATTTTATTTTCCATGCTACATCGTTTACATAAACAATTCAATTAATATAGCTTAACGTGAAATTGATATTAAACCAAAATGAAAAAAAAAACATCAATTTCATATACAAATAAAATAATTTACCGAACAAATATGTTGGTTTATATACTGAAAAAGGTATATTTATTTAAAAGATGAAATAAAGTTAAAATGTTTGTTGAGAAATTGGATATAAAATTACTTCTAGATAAACAAAAATATATACTAAATTAAACAGAAAACAAACTCCTGAAAAATGTTCACATTCTTTATATTTTTATCCCCAAATAACAATTTCTAAAATATAATAATTTACACGTCATAGTGAAACGAAAATATTAAGGGATGATGGTGGCTCGACGAGCAATTCGATCTTTATCGTTTCGGGTCAAGTATTAAATGCGGATAGGGATTCTATTTCTAGTGATGTGCTCTTTGGACCCTGCAGAATGCAACGATGGAATTCTGAAGGGATTGTGCAAAGAATTTATTAAAATTAAAATTATTTTAATATCAAATAAATATTTATGACTTACAATTGTTCTATATTCCCTTTCATTGCCGAGGGGACTATAAAATTTCTGTATCTTTATATAAACCGTACAAAAAGGATTCGATGTGATTTTATCAATAATTTCATGGCATTTTGAATGCAGGTGAAAACATGTTTTATGCATTGACCTGTTTACTAATACATTTTTATCTCTATATATTCGGTCAGACTGAAGGAAACATATTTACTGATCAGAATCGATTATTTTCTTATAACAGGAAAGGAATTAATGGGAATGATGAATAGAGTTCAATTTTGAAATTAAATCTGTAAAAAACTCATGATACAATTATAGTTATAATTTTAATCTCATTGCATTTAAACGAAATGCGAACACATTAGAGTGTCTAGTGTGGCAAATATAACTTTCTAAACTAATTACAAGCCCTTTTAACAGGCCGTAAATTTCAAAATATGCAGACGAGTATAAATTACTTGATGAAATACAATTGCGGTTTCAAGTATAAAATGGATTTAAAATGAGGTTTTACAGCTACTTAACAAGATTTACAAACTCCACCACTTTACAATAATTTACGGAAATAATTTATTCATAATAAATTATGTAAATAGTTTTATGATTTGCATAATTGATATTAAATAGAAAATTAAATTTGCATAATACAATGTGATATAAAATGTTAATTTAAAATTTTACTTTATTATAGTAGCAATTGCTTACCATGTTAGTGATTAATTTATGCGGTTATAAGGCAGGCATCTCGTTATCTGCACATGCAGAGAAAGCAAACAATACTATTATTGACGTTCAATTCCACCTACATCACTTTGATTGATGTTATCATGGCAGCATTTTAGTGTTAACTATCGCTAATTGTTTGCAATGTCATCGAAAAGTAGAATGACTTTAATTAAAAGTAATATTTGATTAAACGTTCTTGAATGATTATCATCAATTATGCGTTCCATCGCTGCTGCGAAAAATTAGTTGTCCTTAGATTGAATTCACTTTTTAATTTTTATTAATTACACACCGTCGCAATTCATCGTCTTTTGATCTTTATAATAAATTATAATTGGCTCCAATTAATCAGAATGTCTTATCTCACTTCGGGGAGTATATTGTTCCCCGATCCATAATGAACAGTTTGTCTTGCACCGTACACTTTATGTAACCGGTTGTAATTCTAATCGAAATTGAAGCCATAATGGTGTTGACAGTCGCAATTACGAAAGAGTTTATCGTTATTTGTTGTGAAAACAAAGCGAGAGGAACAAAGGCGTTTTACGAGAGCGCGATGATGATGCTTTATGGGCGTTATTCTTATCTTGCTATGATTGTGTTTGTGGCCTCAGGAAATTGTACTCATTTTATTTATTAACGTTATGTTTTATAAGTTATTGACGTGAAAGAACAAATTGTTTACGTTACAATATGTAATATTATAAACAAATAATACAAATAAAATGCTAAAGGCAATTTAGAGCAAATTTATAAAAAACAGATTTTTTATCAACAATAAAGAAATAAATTAGAATATGTTGTAAACGTTAGATTAACCTATATTTTAGTTGCAATTAGTAAATTATTGTTTTTTGATTGCAATCTTAGTAAATTCATTCCTAAAAGGAACCATGTTAGTTGTAAAAGTAAATCTCATAGCTAGCAACTTGTTACATTGTAAATATATTTTATATACAATTTATATATTTTTTCTCTTTCTCCCTGAAGTGTATCTACTTGAAAAACAGATTTTCGGCCTGTTTGCGAAGCCCTCCTGTCGCTGCCATTCAGACCCGAACGTATTTAATTAGCTTTTAAGTATTTTTTATACTCCGACGAAGAATTTCCATTTCATCGTCGAGTGGAGATAAGACGTGCTCTCACTCACATTGTTGATCCGAACTGGGCGTCACATATAAATACGTGGGTTTTCAATATTTCAAAGACCGCAAACTGTCTGGAGTTATAAAGAGGGGTATTAAGTGAGGGACTTTGTTTGCTTCCTGTCATTGTTTTTGGTCATTTCGTATTATCCACAATCGATTTCACCCAACACGTAAAGTCTAATCCGGATGTATTACAGTTAACGGATGTCGCAAAACAAATACAATAATATCGTTTTATTGCGTGTTGCACAAATACTATTCACTGCAGAATAGAGACTCTAAATAATTACATGAATTGTCAGAGCAATAATATTTTATTATAAAATTAAACCAACTCTAATCAAATTAAATTCAGATTAAGTTGATTGATCTAAAATATAATTGCAATTAATTTATGCTTTAAAAGGTTCTTGAATTTTTATTTAAAAATAGCAATTCTAACTATTCTCTTTATGAAATTAGATTTTATTTTTTTTATAAAAATTTGCTAGTTTTTTATTGTTAATTTTTTTTGATGATTTATCTTTTTTTCGGGTTTAACAAACCCTTACAAAGTCATTCTATTATTATTTAAACTAATTGAATAAAAAAATTAATTAATAATATAAAAATCATGTTCTGCATTTTGAAATAAAGTCAAATTTTGTCTATTATTACAAAGGATTTATTATTTGTTCCACCTCTTGTGTATTTGGATTCAGATATGAGAGAATAGTATGACAATAAATTTCTTGATAACTAACGCTTGGGTGGGCGGTTGGAAACAAATTTAATTTGTGGGCAAAGACTTTTTCCACTGTAACCTAGCGGGAGGGAACAAAGGTTAATTTGTGGGCGAGTTACTTTTCCACTGTGACCCATTCACCCGCCGAAGTGTTTGTCATCAAAAGTTTTTTTATTTGTCTCACTTCTTCTGTGCTTGGATTTTTTGTCATCTGCTTCAGATTATAGGAATTCTTGACAACAGTTGCATAGATTTGCATTTTTTATTTTATTTTATTATTTAGTATAGTCTTTAATTTTATAACATAAATTACTTATCCCAATAACCCAATTTATTTCTATTAGCACCATCTGTACCTACCTCCTAATCCTTCCTATCATAAAATAGTATCTTCCTTTAAATACCCTTGCTCTTACCTATGCTTCGAACCGCATCCTTAAAATCAATATCTACAATGGCTAGTGCTACTATATTGAAGAAACTACAATGGAACAAAAATCAACTTTTTTCCGCTACACTTGATTTTGAAGATTTATTGAAAACCAACTTCAACTCCTCGTCATTTACAGAAGTAAAAAACATCTTAGTACCTGGACGTTTTACTTTCCGTATACAAAGAGTTTTGTCAAATTTCTTTCAACTATTCGATAACAAAGTTGATATCTCCGAAAAACAACGCAAGTTTAGATGTCAATATTTAAACAAGATTGTTTGTGTATCTTTCCTACAAGTAAAATTACCGACTAACAAGATTCTATCATTTGGACAAGAATATGACAAGTGATGGCTTCTGTGATTCATTTACCGCACTAATTCACAACAATTTTACCCTGAGCAATACCCAAAATTTTTATTATTTATAATCCGCGCTTAAACATGAAGCGGCTATGGTCCTAAAGTTATTAACCGTGAGCTGTCATAAACGTCATAAAATATTTGTGAACAGTCAATATATGTTTCTGAGCTGTCATAAATGTCAAAAAATATTTCAAATCAGTCATAAAAGTCATAAAATGTTTTAAAGATATCCTAAACGTCATAAAATGTCCGTGAGCTGTCATAAAATATTCCCAAGTTGTCATAAAATGTTTAGAAATATTGTAAACATCATAAAATGTCCGTGAGCTGTTTATGACGTCATAAAATGTACCAGACCGACCATAAAATGTTTGCGAGATGTTATAACGTTATAAAATGTTATAAACGTCAAAAAATATCCGTAAGCTGTCATAAAATGTTTGTGAACAGTCAATATATGTTTCTGAGCTGTCATAAATGTCATAAAACGTTTCTAATCAGTCATAAACGTCATAAAATGTTTAAAAGATGCCCTAAACGTCATAAAATGCCCGTGAGCTGTCGTAAAATGTTTGTGAACCGTCAATATATGTTTCTGATCTGTCATAAAACGATTCTAACCAATCATAAACGTCATAAAATGTTTAAAAGGTATTTTAAATGTCATAAAATGTTCGTGATTTGTCATAAACGTCATAAAATGTTTGAAAACAGTCAATATGTTTCTGAGCTGTCCTAATCAGTCATAAAATGTTGTAAAGATATCCTAAACGTCATAAAATGTCCGTGAGCTGTCATAAATTATTCCCAAGTTATCATAAAATGTTTAGAAATATTGTAAACGTATGACCTCAATGTTCCAGACCGGCCATAAAATGTTTGTGAGATGTTATAACGTTATAAAATGTTATAAACGTCATAAAATGTCCATGAGCTGTCATAAAATGTTTGTGAACAATCAATATATATATATATATATATATATATAAACGTTTCTAATCAGTCATAAACGTTATAAAATGTTTAAAAGATGCCCTAAACGTCATAAAATGCCCGTGAGCTGTCGTAAAATATTTGTGAACAGTCAATATATGTTTTTGAGCTGTCATAAAACGTTTCTAATCAGTCATAAACGTCATAAAATGTTTAAAGATAGTCTAAACCTCATAAAATGCCCGTGAGCTGTCATAAAATGATCCCAAGTTGTCATAAAATGTTTACGAGATATCGTAAACGTCATAAAAAATCCGTAAACTGTTTATGATGTCATAAAATGTTCCGGAGCGGCCATAACATGTTTTCGACATGTTATAACGTTAGAAAATGTTATAAACGTCATTAAATGTCTGTGAGCTGTCATAAACGTCATAAAACGTTTGTGAACAGTCAATATATGTTTCTGAGCTGCCATAAAATGTTCCTAATCAGTCATAAAATGTTTAAAAGATATCCTAAACGTCATAAAACGTCCGTGAGCTGTCATAGAATGTTTGCAAGTTGTCATAAAATATTTAGAGATATCGTAAACGTCATAAAATATCCGTGAGCTGTATATGACGTCATAAAATGTTCCAGAGCGGCCATAAAATGTTTGCGAGATGTAATAACGTTAGAAAATATTATAAACGTCATAAAATGT
The DNA here is from genome assembly GCA_963932245.1 of Tachinus rufipes. Classification (NCBI taxonomy): domain Eukaryota; kingdom Metazoa; phylum Arthropoda; class Insecta; order Coleoptera; family Staphylinidae; genus Tachinus; species Tachinus rufipes. The sequence continues at coordinate 3,567,300 of OZ010744.1, forward strand.
CCGTGAGCTGTCACAAACGTCATCAAATGTTTGTGAACTGTCACTAATTGTTTCTGAACTATTATAAACGCCATAAAATGTTTGTGAACAGTCAATATATGTTTCTGAGCTGTCATAAATAACATAAAATGTTCCTAACCTGTCACAAACGTCATAAAATGTTTAAAAGTTATCATAAACGTCATAAAATATTCCTGAGCGGCCATAAAAAGTTTCGAGATGTTATAGACGTTATAAAATATCCGTGAGCTGTCAGAAACGTCATAAAATGTTTGTCAGCAGTCAATAATTGTTCTCTCAGACGCTAAATATGAACTTGCCTGGAAACGTCTCCACAACAGATATCAGAACGAACGTTTCATTGTGAAGAAGATTGTGCAAAATCTACTAAAACTGCTGCACGCCAAAAAGACAACCACGCCAGTTTGCAAAATTTAATCGACACAGTTGCTCCTCGTGCGTTTTTATCAAACTTGTGGCCGATAAGTTAGACATAAACATGCAGAAATAATGGAAAAGTAAAACTTGCGATGCCATACCAAAAACAGCAATTTAGAAAAAAAAATTACTTTAAAATCTAAACAACTTAAAGCTATAAAAAATAATACAAATAACGAATAAATAAAGTAAGACCGCACAGAAACAGAACATTAATTGTAAATAATGTTCTACGTAAATGTGTTATATGTGAATATGAGTTAACTACACAAGAACAAATAAATTTTGAAAAACGTAAAAAGCTCTGCTACAATTGTCTAGAGGAAGTTGCAGAATGCAACAAACGACATCACTTGTTATTACATTTCAACTATAACAATCCAAGGCCTAGTACTTCAAGACAATGTAATGAGATTAAAACGAATATCTCTTCAACCAAAGTTTCTTACACTCCATCTACTGTGTTACTATCTACTTGTGTGGTACTAGCAAAAGACCGAAAAATCACCTTCAGTGCGAGCGTTATTGGACTTAGATTCTCAAGCAAATCTAATCACCGCGACTTCTGCCAAAAGGTTGGGCCTCAACGTCTTTTATCAGCTCTGTCTCATCTCACATATCATCACGCGTTGCTTTGTATATCTGTATGTTAAATGCTTTCTTCTCGTGTGATAGACAAATACGCATTGGAAATACTTCAAGAAATAACGCTAACTCACCCTGACTTCCACAAACCACAAGAAATTGATCTATTGATTGGCGCAGGTTTCTTCTATGACATTCTATGTGAAGAAAGAATATTGATGAAACCATTAACCCTATAAGAAAGCAAGTTTGGGTGGATGATCTCTGGTCAACAACTAACCGAAATAGAAAGACCACAATATTTTACTTCAATTGTTGGCTACGTAGGACTGAATGAATTAGTGTCTTGATTTTGGGAAATGGAAAAATGCACCTATCGACAAAAAATGTGAAAAACATTTCAAACTAAACAAAACTCGTAATGCTACTGATGCTTTCAAGTAGCTTTGCCATTCAAAGAAAGTTTGAATAAATTATCAAATTCAAGTATATGCGCTCGACATAAATTCTTTGCTTTGCTAAAAATCAGAAAGTCTATGAGCAGTATTAAGACTTTATGCAAGAATATGTAAACTTGGGACATATGAAACAAACAAATAGTGATGTACATTCCGAATATTATTTACCTCATCATTGCGTAATCAAAGAAACAAGTTTGACTACAAAATTACGTGTGGTATTCAACGGCTCTGCCCTTACGCATAATGGTGTATCATTGAATGACATACTCATGGTAGGACCCATTCTTCAATGAAAATTTATTTGCAATTATTTTAAGGATTGCTAAAATGATTCGGCATGTTATTGTGCGACAAGAAGACCAGAAATATCAGAGAATATGGTGGAGAAATTCACCTGAAAACAAGTTGACATCATATGAGCTCACCACCGTTACCTAAGGCATGACACGTGCAGCATATTTAGCAATTTGATCCTTAAGATAATTAGCAGAAATCGAATCAAAGAATTTCTCAATTGAAAGTCAAAGGTGTATACAGGATTTTTACGCAATCAGGTGAAAACACTTTTATAAAAAGGTGGTTTCAAACTCAGATAATGGGCCAGTAACTGCAAAACTGTTTTTAAGTATTTTAAACCCGATATCAACGACTCCACAAAAGTGCTAACGCGTGACAAAAGCGACACAACTACGACGCAGTATTCAAAGTGCCATATCAAATATCTATGATCTATTAGAACTAATTAGATTGATAACAGTTCCAACAAAAATAATAATACAAGAATTGTGGAAATTAAAATGTGGATGGGACAACCTATTACGCGACTGTGTCATTATAAAGTTGCTGCATATGAGGCAAAATATTCTGCAACAGTAAATTTTTAACCGATCGTAGACTTGCCGAAAAGTAAGCATGTGCTAATCTCCACAAAAATGACAATTTTAAAAAAGTGTTCATCTTTCAAAAAAACAATTTGTGTTATAGCCTATGTTTTACAGTTTATCTCAAACATACGCAGCTAAGAGAAAAAAGTAACTGGATAATTAATTTGAATAAAGTTCATCTAGTAACATTGACTTTACTTTAAAACCTACAACGTTAGCATTTTTTTGCAAATAAGATCTGTTTCAAAGGAGTGCTTCTGTATCGAAAGGCAGCAAATTGTTAATTTTAAATTCATTTGTCGACTCAAATGGTTAAATACGTGTAGAAGGCCATTTGATCCATTCAGATCTTCAATTTGATAGACGCTGTCCGATTGTATTACCGTGTCACCAACTCACAAGACTTCTAATTGTCAACATACACCGACACTAAAATTAGACTTTCAAACTTTTTGTAGTTTTAGAAATAATGAGTAAATATTATTAACTATAATCTTTGAAAAATGTGTTCAGTTTTATACGATCAAAATTTTTGAAGAGTTGCCAAAAAATTAGTTATTATAGTAGTTTTTAAAAAACTGTGATAACTTTAAACTTAGACATTGAAATTTTTTGTAATTTTTGAAATAATAAGCAAATATAATTTAAATTTGTTCAATATTATGAAATCAATATTTTTGAAAAATTGATTAGTTATACCCGCTCGAATGTTTGTTATCAAAATTTTGATTACGCCACTTTTGTCTTATAAGTTAATGACATTTGTAATTCATTCCGTCATACTTTTAGATTCAGGAATACGGTAGGTGGTACGACTACTTCTATTTTCTTTAAAACAAACACTTGGGCGGGTGGTCGGGAACACATTTTCAAACCACCGACTAAATACTCATACACTTTGTTCACGCCCACCCGCCTTAGTGTTTGATATCAAAATAGTGTTTACGTCATCACTCTCTTGTAGCTTAATGACTTCTGTCAGTCTTTCTGTTGGGTTTAGTAGCTGCAGGAACACGGTAGGTTGTTGTAAGTTTAAATTTCTTTAAGACAAGCATTCAGGCGAGTGGGCGGGAACACAATTTGAAACCACTAGTTCAATTCTTCTGAACTGTGCTCCCGCCCAGGTGTTTGTTATCAATAAATTATTTACGTCATCACTCTCTTGTACTTTAATAACTTCTGCCAACCTGTTAGGTTTTTAAGCTGTAGAAACAGGGAAGGTGGTAGTAACTTAATTTTTTTTTAATGACAAACACTTGGATGGGTGGGCGGGAACACAGTTTGAAACTACCGGTTAAATTTTTCAGAAATGTGTTCCCGCCCGCCCGCCCAAGTGTTTGTTATCAAAAAATTGTTTACGTCATCACTCTCTTGTACCTTACTGACATATGTTAGTCTTTCTATTAGGTTCTTTAGCTGTAAGAACACGACAGGTATTGGTAACTTTAAAATTCTTTATGACAAACACTCGGGCGGGTAGGCGGGAACACAGCTTGAAACCACCGGTCCAAGTTTTTTAAACTTTGTTCCCGCCCGCCCAACCAAATTTTAGTTATCAAGAAATTGTTTACGTCATCAGTCTCTTCTGCCCTAATGACTTCTATCAATGCTTTTGATAAGTTTTTTAGATGCAGGAATACGTCAGGTAGTGGTAACTTTAAATTTCTTTATGACAAACATTTGAGTGGGTTGGCAAAATCACAGTATTTGTTATTAAGAAATTGTTTACGTCATCACTCTCTTGTACCTTAATGGCATCTGTCAGTCCTTCTGTTAGGTTTTTTAGCTGCAGAAACACGTCAGGTAGTTTTAACTTTAAAATTCTTTATAACAAACACTTGGGTGGGTGGGCGGGAACACAATTTGAAACCACCGGTTAAATTCTTTAGAACTGTGTTCCCGACCGCCCACCCAAGTGTTTGTTATAAAGAATATGTTAACGTCATTACTCTTTTGTACCGTAACGACTTCTGTCAGTCCTTCTGTTAGGTTTTTTAGCTGCAGGAACACGTCAAGTAGTGGTAACTTTAAAATTCTTTATGACAAACACGTGAGTGGGTGGGCGGAATTACAGTTTAAAACCACCGGTTTATATCTTCAAAACTGTGCTTCCGCCCGCCCACCCAAGTGTTTGTTATAAAGAATATATTAACGTCATTACTCTGTTGTACCGTAATAACTTCTGTCAGTCCTTCTGTTGGGTTTTTTAGCTGCAGAAACAAAGCAGGTGGTGGTAACTTAATTTTTTTTATATCAAACGCTTGGGCGGGTGGGCGGGAACACAGTTTGAAACCACCGGTTAAATTCTTTAGAACTGTGTTCCCGCCCACCCGCCCAAGTGTTTGTTATCAAGAAATTGGTTACGTCATCACTCTCTTGTGCCTTAATGACTTTTGTTAATTTTTCTGTTGGGTTTCTTAGCTGCAGGAACATTTCAGGTGGTTGTAACTTTAAATTTCTTTATGACAAACACTTGGGCGGGTGGGCGAGAACACAGTTTGGAACCACCGGTCCATGTCTTCTGAACTGTGATTCCGCTTACCGACAAAGTGTTTGTTATCAATAAATTGTTCACATCATCACTCTCTTGTACCGTAATAACTTCCGTCAGTCCTTCTTTTAGGTTTTTATAGCTGCAGGAACTCGTCTGGTAGTGGTAACTTTAATTTTTTTTTATGACAAACACTTGGGCGGGTGGGCGGGAACACAGTTTGAAACCACCGGTCCAATTCTTCTGAACTGTGTTCCCGCCCACCCGCCCAAGTGTTTGTTATCAAGAATTTGTTTACGTCATTACTTGTTTGTATCTTAATGACTTCTGTCAGTCCTTCTATAAGGTTTTTTAGCTGCAAAAACAGGACAGGTGGTTGTAACTTTAAATTTCTTTTTGACAAACACTTGGGCGGGTGGGCGGAAACACAGTTTGAAACCATCAGTTTAATTCTTCTAAAGTGTGTTCCCGCCCACCCGCTCAAGTGTTTGTTAACAAGAAATTGTTTACGTCATCAGTTTCTTGTACCTTAATAAGTTCTGTCAGTTCTTCTGTCAGGTTTATAACTGCAAGGACAGGGCAGGTGATAGTAACTTTAAATTTTTTTTACAAACATTTTTATGGGTAGGCGGGATCACAGTTGAAAACCAAATGTCTCTTGTATCTTAATGACTTCTGTTAGTCCTTCTGTTAGGTTTTTAGCTGCAGGAACATGCTAGGTGGTTGTAGTTTTAAATTTCTTTATGACAAACACTTGGGTGGGTGGGCGGAAACACAATTTGAAACAACCGGTTAAATTCTTTAGAACTGTGTTCCCGCCCGCCCGCCCAAGTGTTTGTTATCAAGAAATTGTTTACATCATCACTTTCTTGTACCCTAATGACTTTTGTCAATGCTTCTGTTAAGTTTTTTAGGTGCAGAAACAGAGCAGGTGGTGGTTACTTTAAATTTCTTTATAACAAACACTCGGGCGGGTGGGCGGGAACATAGTTTAAAACCAACAGTCCAATTTTTTTTAAACTGTGTTCCCGCCCACCCACCCAAGTGTTCGTTATCAAGAAATTGTTTACGTCATCAGTCTCTTGTACATTAATGACTTCTGTCAGTCTTTCTGTTAAGTTTTTTAGCTGCAAAAACACGACAGGTGGTGGTAACATTAATTTTTTTTATGACAAACACTTGGGCTGGTGGGCGGGAACATTGTTTGAAACTATTGGTCCAATTCTTTTGAACTTTGTTCCCGCCCGCCCACCCAAGTGTTTGTTATCAAGAATTTGTTTACGTCATTACTTGCTTGTATCTTAATAACTTCTGTCAGTCCTTCTATAAGGTTTTTTAGCTGCAAGAACACGGCAGGTGGTTGTAACTTTAAATTTCTTTATGACAAACATTTGGGCGGGTGGGCGGGAACACAGTTTGAAATCATCAGTTCAATTCTTCTAAAATGTGTTTACGTCATCAGTTTCTTGTACCTTAATAACTTCTGTCAGTCCTTCTGTCAGGTTTATAGCTGCAAGGGCAGGGCAGGTGATGGTAAAGTTCATTTTTTTTTGACAAACATTTTGGCGGGTAGGCGGGAACACAGTTGAAAACCAAAGGTCTATTTTTTTCTGAACTGTGTTTACGGCATCACTCTCTTGTATCTTAATGACTTCTGTTAGGTTTTTAGCTGCAGGAACATGCCAGATGGTTGTAATTTTAAATTTCTTTATGACAAACACTTGGGTGGGTGGGCGGGAACACAGTTTGAAACAACCGGTTAAATTCTTAAGAATTATGTTCCCGCCCGCCCGCCCAAATGTTTGTTATCAAGAAATTGTTTACGTCATCACTCTCTTGTACCTTAATGGCATCTATCAGTCCTTCTGTTAGGTTTTTTAGCTACAGGAACACGTCAGGTAGTGGTAACTTTAAATTTCTTTATGACAAACACTTGGGTAGGTGGGCGGGAATACAGTTTGAAACAACCGGTTAAATTCTTTAGAACTGTGTTCCCGCCCGCCCGCCTATATGTTTGTTATCAAGAAACTGTTTACGTCATCACTCTCTTGTACCTTAATAACTTTTGTCAGTCCTTCTGTTAGGTTTTTTAGCTGCAGGAACAAGACAGGTGATGTTAAATGTAAAAATTAATGTTCTCAAGAAACTGTCAAAAAGTTTGAAAGTTGTTTTAATAAATTTTAATATTTCAAATATTTGTTTAATAAAGTTTTGACAAAATTGTTGAATTGAGATTATGTTAAAAACACTTTATCGCAGTTGATGACGATTTAAAAACGTTATGTAAATTTGTGACAATTTTTGAAACATTTTGTCAAACAAATTATAATAGTCGAGGTTATGTTTTGACTGTTTTTTTTTAACATTTTATGACAATTTGGTAACATTATGTGACAGTTTTTGAAACATTTTTAATTATTTTGCACAATTCACAACAAATTATAACAGATAATAGCTAAACAAAATAATTTTTAGTAAAAAACTAAATTTACAATTATTTTTAAAGAATTCTAATTTTTGCTGTAACACAATTTTCAAAATCACAGAACTTCTAATTATTTTAGAAACATATTAAGTGTATATTTTAACGGCGCTTTTTGCGGATAAAAGGGCGATTGAAACTGTACAGCAAATGAAGTTATTATAAAAAAAAATTAAATAAAGTTTAGGATTGAGACAGCAAAAAAATCCCGACAAGACAAATAAACGCAACTGTTTTTGTGTCGGCCACTTTGTTGATTGCTCTGCTAAAAAAAAAGTTATATAACTCAACATCAGCGGTATTTTTAAATTTAAATTCAATAGAGACATCACTTATTATAGTCTCTATAATGTTATATAATTTCTATACCACAAACATTTTTAACGGTTAATAATTGCTGCATGCATATGATTGTACGTACTATACAGTCATGGTCATTAAATTTAGCACCAAAACGCGCTACGCATTCGCATAATACCAACTGTATTGTCCACTTCTTTCAAAATATAGTTCCATGCAATTGTGTCGGTCAAAACCCGGAAGCTAGCGCTGATAGCTCCCACGTATTCAATCCTCTTATCAATTGCACCAACTTTATACGAACTATTATCTATAATACTCTATTCATACACAAATATTGATTGAATTTGTTGTACAATTTAATTTAAATAATGTTAATGAAAGAGATTTAATAAATATGATAATATTAGGAAACTTTTATCAGGCGGTCATATGATAATTACAGTAAACCCTCATCATCGAGCTTGCAGATGTAAACTTTCCTAATCCGTAGCTTAAAATACGACACGGTTTTAGAACAGCCTAAAGCTATATAGAGCAAGGAAATCAGACCGCAGGACATTAATTAATCAGAAGGAAAAAAGGTATTGGGACACATGTGCACAGATTTTGTATTCTATATAATAATATGTGATCATTTTATATGAGTATATGAGTTTCCGCAAAAAAGTATGATAAAAAGAACATTTTTTAAACATGATGGATATTTAATAATCATCCGTCGTTTATATTCGTGCGATAGTGGTGTTGATAAACGATGATAGTTTGACCGCAGTCCCTTGACCATATCCTTTGTCTGATCTTTGTAGCGGTCTCCGCGGACTGTGGTCCGCATTCATCATCCCCTTTCAGTCTTTTCCCGCTGCCTTGTTATGTCCTAGTTAAATGTATTATTTTTTATATTGTATTCCCAGTTCTCGTGCGGGTGATATATGGCCCCAATGGACCGACATCTCATACTGGTTGAGTTTTTTCTCGCCTCTCTTTTCTTTAAACTCGTCCACATTCATTTTCAACTTGAGAAATTGTTACGATCTATTAAATTGGCCGTTTAAGGCATAAGAAATGTGCTTCGTTTAATAGAAATACAACAAAATAAATCTACGAATTTCAAGGTTTTCTCTGAGGAGTTATTAAGCTAACATTATTTTTATTAATTTTAAAGCAATCCATTTAGTTTGCCTATTTACGCTTTTACAAATCTATTCAAAAAGTTTTTTTTTATATTTTCTAATTCGGATATTACCTCTTTTTATTCGTGCCGCTTTTAATCCCGTCGCACTCGAAACCTATTCATCAGAGGCGCTTTAATTTACGTTTAAATATTCCGAATATTTAATATTACTTTAAACTTATTTGCTTGTAATTAAGTAGTTTATAATTTATGGACATTTTAAATTAACTAAAATATTTTAATTATTAACTACAAAGTACTATTTAGAACACAAAATTAATAATTAAATTCATATTTGGATTATAAAATGCATGCAAAAGCTTTTAAACATAAAAGCTACAAGTATCTTAACATAAATAAAAAGTTTGAAATTGAAACATGCTTTTTATTTTATTTTATATTATCAACATCGACTATTTTTTATGTAAAATTATCCGCAGAGTTTAATTTTTTTAAATTATTTGGTATATAATTAAAAAATAGATATTTTGACCATACTTTTTGCAGTTTTATCGAGTTTTAGACTCCTCAAACCCAAATACACAAAACAAATTTATTATTTCCAATTAATTTACATTAAAATACATCAATTTCTAATCAATTTCACATTTTTTTGCGTTAAAATTGCGATTTTTAAACCAAAAATGCAAATTTGTCAAAATCAAAGTTAAAACGAAATTATGGTGACTGCGCCGGGCAGACGTTTTTTTACTTATTAAAAATTAAAATATTGAAACGTTAGTTCTCATAAATAAAAATATTTACATTTAAATTAAGTTCTTCAGCACAATTCATTTAATAAATTCTTTTCACAAAAACAAACATATGCTTGATTAAAAATAGCAACAAAAAAGATTACACATTACACAACTCTAATTGGCTTATTCCCTTAAAAAATTGTCGAGTTTGGAATGTTTTTTTTGCAGCCGTGTTTCTGTCTACCATTGCTTTATACCCCTTTTAACCAGTCTGAATCGATTGTCTGCGGTGTGAACCCTCATCATTATTTTAATATTTGATTTATTCAAATTAAATCATTAAAATTATTTTGAATATCATTAATATTTAATTAATTGATAGTATGACGTCTATTTATTTTATCACTTTCGATAAATTATTTGAGTAACCTAAATAAACTAAATTAAATAATTTTGCTAGTTAAACTGTTTTATTATTTGAATGGGATCCTATCTATTGTATTTGTGAAAATTATTTTAACTTGCTAATGAGATTTACATTGGAAAGGATTTAATAGAGATTTGAGAAATCCGTATAAGTGTATAGCAGTCGTGTATTTAAGATGGAAGGGTACGCTGGAGCAATTACGGTAGCACTTAAGCGGTTGTATATTGTTTAAGTAAGATTTGTAGCTTACATTTTATACGGACTTTATTGTCCTTCTTAGCTGCTATATTAATTACTTTGTAGTAGTTAATGAAATAATAGCGGAGTTATACTCTAAGGAATCGTTTATGTTTTGGACACAAGAAAATACACTTTAAATTGAAAGTTTTGGTAGTAAATAATTTAATTTATAAATAAAGACATCTAAAGTATTACAGTTTAAGTTGTTTCAAATCAGTTGGTTTTTGTAGGTTTCAAATTTTTTTGTCCCACTTCGTGTGTGCTTAGATTTAGATATAAGAGAATTGATTAACAATAAATTTCATGATAACTAATGTTTGAATGGGTGGGTGGGAACAAAGTTTAATTTGCGGGTGAGTTACTTCTTCTACTGTGACCCACCCACCCGCCCAAGTGTTAGTCATTAAAGGATCTATTGTTTGTCCCACCTCTTGTGTGATTAGAATTAGTTACGAGAAAGTTGTTTGGAAATAAATCTCATGCTAACTAACGCTTGGGTGGGTGGGTGGGAACAAAGTTTATTTTGTGGATGAGTTACTTTGTCTACTATGACCCACCCACCCGCCCGAGTGTTGGTCATCAAATGATCTATTAGTTTGTCCCACCTCTTGTGTCATTAGAATTAGTTACGAGAAAGTTGTTTGGAAATAAATCTCATGCTAACTAACGTTTGGGTGGGTGGGTGGGAACAAAGTTTATTTTGTTGGCTCGTTACTTTTTTTAGTGTGACCCACCCACCCGCCCAAGTGTTGGTCATCAAATGATCTATCGTTTGTCCTACCTCTTGTGTGAGTGGTTTTGGTTACGAGAAAGTTGTTTAGAAATAAATCTCATGATAACTAACGCTTGGGTGGGTGGGTGGGAACAAAGTTTATTTTGTGGGCGAGTTACTTTATCTACTGTGACCCACCCACCCGCCCGAGTGTTGGTCATCAAATGATCTATTGTTTGTCCCACCTCTTGTGTCATTAGATCTAGTTACGAGAAAGTTGTTTGGAAATAAATCTCATGCTAACTAACGCTTGAGTGGGTGGGTGGGAACAAAGTTTATTTTGTGGATGAGTTACTTTGTCTACTATGACCCACCCACCCGCCTGAGTGTTGGTCATCAAATGATCTATTGTTTGTCCCACCTCTTGTGTCATTAGAATTAGTTACGAGAAAGTTGTTTGGAAATAAATCTCATGCTAACTAACGTTTGGGTGGGTGGGTGGGAACAAAGTTTATTTTGTTGGCTCGTTACTTTTTTTAGTGTGACCCACCCACCCGCCCAAGTGTTGGTCATCAAATGATCTATCGTTTGTCCTACCTCTTGTGTGAGTGGTTTTGGTTACGAGAAAGTTGTTTAGAAATAAATCTCATGATAACTAACGCTTGGGTGGGTGGGTGGGAACAAAGTTTATTTTGTGGGCGAGTTACTTTATCTACTGTGACCCACCCACCCGCCCGAGTGTTGGTCATCAAATGATCTATTGTTTGTCCCACCTCTTGTGTCATTAGATCTAGTTACGAGAAAGTTGTTTGGAAATAAATCTCATGCTAACTAACGCTTGGGTGGGTGGGTGGGAACAAAGTTTATTTTGTGGATGAGTTACTTTGTCTACTATGACCCACCCACCCGCCCGAGTGTTGGTCATCAAATGATCTATTGTTTGTCCCACCTCTTGTGTCATTAGAATTAGTTACGAGAAAGTTGTTTGGAAATAAATCTCATGCTAACTAACGTTTGGGTGGGTGGGTGGGAACAAAGTTTATTTTGTTGGCTCGTTACTTTTTTTAGTGTGACCCACCCACCCGCCCAAGTGTTGGTCATCAAATGATCTATCGTTTGTCCTACCTCTTGTGTGAGTGGTTTTGGTTACGAGAAAGTTGTTTAGAAATAAATCTCATGATAACTAACGCTTGGGTGGGTGGGTGGGAACAAAGTTTATTTTGTGGGCGAGTTACTTTATCTACTGTGACCCACCCACCCGCCCGAGTGTTGGTCATCAAATGATCTATTGTTTGTCCCACCTCTTGTGTCATTAGATCTAGTTACGAGAAAGTTGTTTGGAAATAAATCTCATGCTAACTAACGCTTGAGTGGGTGGGTGGGAACAAAGTTTATTTTGTGGATGAGTTACTTTGTCTACTATGACCCACCCACCCGCCTGAGTGTTGGTCATCAAATGATCTATTGTTTGTCCCACCTCTTGTGTCATTAGAATTAGTTACGAGAAAGTTGTTTGGAAATAAATCTCATGCTAACTAACGTTTGGGTGGGTGGGTGGGAACAAAGTTTATTTTGTTGGCTCGTTACTTTTTTTAGTGTGACCCACCCACCCGCCCAAGTGTTGGTCATCAAATGATCTATCGTTTGTCCTACCTCTTGTGTGAGTGGTTTTGGTTACGAGAAAGTTGTTTAGAAATAAATCTCATGATAACTAACGCTTGGGTGGGTGGGTGGGAACAAAGTTTATTTTGTGGGCGAGTTACTTTATCTACTGTGACCCACCCACCCGCCCGAGTGTTGGTCATCAAATGATCTATTGTTTGTCCCACCTCTTGTGTCATTAGATCTAGTTACGAGAAAGTTGTTTGGAAATAAATCTCATGCTAACTAACGCTTGGGTGGGTGGGTGGGAACAAAGTTTATTTTGTGGATGAGTTACTTTGTCTACTATGACCCACCCACCCGCCCGAGTGTTGGTCATCAAATGATCTATTGTTTGTCCCACCTCTTGTGTCATTAGAATTAGTTACGAGAAAGTTGTTTGGAAATAAATCTCATGCTAACTAACGTTTGGGTGGGTGGGTGGGAACAAAGTTTATTTTGTTGGCTCGTTACTTTTTTTAGTGTGACCCACCCACCCGCCCAAGTGTTGGTCATCAAATGATCTATCGTTTGTCCTACCTCTTGTGTGAGTGGTTTTGGTTACGAGAAAGTTGTTTAGAAATAAATCTCATGATAACTAACGCTTGGGTGGGTGGGTGGGAACAAAGTTTATTTTGTGGGCGAGTTACTTTATCTACTGTGACCCACCCACCCGCCCGAGTGTTGGTCATCAAATGATCTATTGTTTGTCCCACCTCTTGTGTCATTAGATCTAGTTACGAGAAAGTTGTTTGGAAATAAATCTCATGCTAACTAACGCTTGAGTGGGTGGGTGGGAACAAAGTTTATTTTGTGGATGAGTTACTTTGTCTACTATGACCCACCCACCCGCCTGAGTGTTGGTCATCAAATGATCTATTGTTTGTCCCACCTCTTGTGTCATTAGAATTAGTTACGAGAAAGTTGTTTGGAAATAAATCTCATGCTAACTAACGTTTGGGTGGGTGGGTGGGAACAAAGTTTATTTTGTTGGCTCGTTACTTTTTTTAGTGTGACCCACCCACCCGCCCAAGTGTTGGTCATCAAATGATCTATCGTTTGTCCTACCTCTTGTGTGAGTGGTTTTGGTTACGAGAAAGTTGTTTAGAAATAAATCTCATGATAACTAACGCTTGGGTGGGTGGGTGGGAACAAAGTTTATTTTGTGGGCGAGTTACTTTATCTACTGTGACCCACCCACCCGCCCGAGTGTTGGTCATCAAATGATCTATTGTTTGTCCCACCTCTTGTGTCATTAGATCTAGTTACGAGAAAGTTGTTTGGAAATAAATCTCATGCTAACTAACGCTTGGGTGGGTGGGTGGGAACAAAGTTTATTTTGTGGATGAGTTACTTTGTCTACTATGACCCACCCACCCGCCCGAGTGTTGGTCATCAAATGATCTATTGTTTGTCCCACCTCTTGTGTCATTAGAATTAGTTACGAGAAAGTTGTTTGGAAATAAATCTCATGCTAACTAACGTTTGGGTGGGTGGGTGGGAACAAAGTTTATTTTGTTGGCTCGTTACTTTTTTTAGTGTGACCCACCCACCCGCCCAAGTGTTGGTCATCAAATGATCTATCGTTTGTCCTACCTCTTGTGTGAGTGGTTTTGGTTACGAGAAAGTTGTTTAGAAATAAATCTCATGATAACTAACGCTTGGGTGGGTGGGTGGGAACAAAGTTTATTTTGTGGGCGAGTTACTTTATCTACTGTGACCCACCCACCCGCCCGAGTGTTGGTCATCAAATGATCTATTGTTTGTCCCACCTCTTGTGTCATTAGATCTAGTTACGAGAAAGTTGTTTGGAAATAAATCTCATGCTAACTAACGCTTGGGTGGGTGGGTGGGAACAAAGTTTATTTTGTGGATGAGTTACTTTGTCTACTATGACCCACCCACCCGCCTGAGTGTTGGTCATCAAATGATCTATTGTTTGTCCCACCTCTTGTGTCATTAGAATTAGTTACGAGAAAGTTGTTTGGAAATAAATCTCATGCTAACTAACGTTTGGGTGGGTGGGTGGGAACAAAGTTTATTTTGTTGGCTCGTTACTTTTTTTAGTGTGACCCACCCACCCGCCCAAGTGTTGGTCATCAAATGATCTATCGTTTGTCCTACCTCTTGTGTGAGTGGTTTTGGTTACGAGAAAGTTGTTTAGAAATAAATCTCATGATAACTAACGCTTGGGTGGGTGGGTGGGAACAAAGTTTATTTTGTGGGCGAGTTACTTTATCTACTGTGACCCACCCACCCGCCCGAGTGTTGGTCATCAAATGATCTATTGTTTGTCCCACCTCTTGTGTCATTAGATCTAGTTACGAGAAAGTTGTTTGGAAATAAATCTCATGCTAACTAACGCTTGGGTGGGTGGGTGGGAACAAAGTTTATTTTGTGGATGAGTTACTTTGTCTACTGTGACCCATCCACCCGCCCGAGTGTTGGTCATCAAATGATCTATTGTTTGTCCCACCTCTTGTGTGATTAGATTTAGTTACGAGAAAGTTGTTTGGAAATAAATCTCATGCTAACTAACGCTTGGGTGGGTGGGTGGGAACAAAGTTACTTCTTCTACTGTAACCCACCTACTCATCCAAGTGTTAGTTATCAAAGAATCTATCGTTTGTCCCCCCTTTTGTAAGCTTGGATTTAGATATTCAAGAACTGTTTAACAATAAATCTCATGATAACTAACGCTTGGGTGGGTGGGTTGGAACAAAGTTTAAATTGTGATTGAGTTTTTTCCTATACTGTAATCCACCCACTACAAATTGGTTCATTAATTTTCATGTAGATCTTGACGAAAACTATAAAATGAGCTACACACTTGCATTTTTTTCTGTTTATTTTTATGTGATTATCCATATAATGTCCGTTAATTTTTTTTTTTTAAATTTTTATAAAAAGTTGTACATTTTATCTCCTAACATGGCAGTTAAAAAATTTAATTTTCACAGTTTGTTTTGGAGGTATCAACATTTTCATTAATTGAAATTTTTGCAACTTAAAAAAATAAACCTTTCTTACCCTCGTTTTAATTTAACCAGACATACACCATTTGCAACGTATCCATCAATACTTTATACTCTATACAAAAAAAAAATTTCAATGTGCAGATTTTAATCCAGTGAAGAAGGAGTTTTTTTATTGCAAAAATGCACTATTATCTGCAATTGGTTTTTAGAACATTTAAAATTTCAATTTTTTTTTTTTTTGAATTGTTTCATAATGCCGGGCAAGTATTTGAGTTTTTATTTTGGACCATTTATCATTATTAATTTTTTTTTACATAAAGGTCGCATCTACTTTTGGTTTTTACAATTCTCTTTAAAAATCGTGTTTCTTAGCTGGTAAATTATTTCATTCATTTATTTCAACAACTACTTACCCTCTTCACTACCTAAAGTGCAAATAAAAGTTTCTTGAAAGTTTCATTTTTTTTATCATTTTTTTTTTCTAAATCGCGCTTTTTTTGACAAAAAATTTTTTTTTACCGGTAGCCAAGGCCGTAGTTTTTTTTTAAGATTACCCTAAACAATTTTGCTATTTTTGATAAGAAGAAGTTGCCGTTAAACCAAATTGTTTAATAAAATTCATCATTTTTATTAAAATCCTTTTGTCATCAGAAGAGAAAGTATTTATATTAATTTTTTTGCTCACCAATACGTAGGCGGGTAAGTGGATTACTCCAAAACACAATTACCCTCAAGTAGTTACAATTGGAGTGCCCACCCACCCGCTTGAGTGTTTGTTATCAAAGAATTGAACATGTTTTTTCTCTGCAAGTTTATAAGTCTTTTTCTCAGATGAAAAGAAGGTGATATTAAATATTTTGATTCCAACACTTGGGCGGGTAGGAGAGTCACTTCGAAACACAATTACCTAGTAGTTTGAATTAGAGTGCCCACCCATCCGCCCACGTATTTGTTATCAAAGAATTATACATGACTCTTCTCTGCAAGTGTTGCAAGTTATTTTGTCAGAGAAGGAGGTAATATTAAATCTTTTGGATACCAACATTTGGGCAGGTGGGTGGGTCACTCCTGGTCATGATTACCATTGAGTATTTTGAATTGTCAAATTGGAATGCCCACCTACCTGCCCGAGTCTTTGTTATCAATGAATTGAACATGTCTCTTCTCTGCAAGTGTTAAAAGTCTTTTTGTCAGAAAAGAAAAAAGTATTATTAAATCATTTGATCACTAACATTTGAACGAGTGGGTAGGTTATTTTTGGTCATAATTCCTTCTTGATCCTTGTACCATTTGTGAGGGTTTGGTTGCATTATTATGGAATCATATCAACAGCGACTTTCCATGCCTTTCTGTCCTGAGCCATTTTTGTGGCTTCATGCATTGTATGACCAACCAACCCGGTAACACCGTCTATCGACCAAGTTGGCATTCTTCCTTGTGGTCTTTGTCCTTCAACCTTTCCTTGGACCATTAATTTTTAGTAGAGTATCCGATCTTCTAGATAAGTGGCCGAAATAACGCAGAATGTTCTGGTTCACTTTTTTAGAAAACCGGTCTTTAATTTTCAGATTTTTTAATATAGATACATTGGGCGCGTTTAGGGAATAACCGTTGACTTGCAGCGCAATTTGATTACTGTCAAAAATGGAAAATTTACACAGGCAAGCATTTACTTAAACAATCTAAAATTTTACCGTTGACTAAAATGCTTAACTGTTGGTTGGCAAGATATATTCAACGCATTCATTTAGCAGTCATTGTAAAAAGCAATCATGATGGCAACAGTTGCCAACAGTTGTCAACGTTTGCATTTGCCGATACACCTACAATGCCTCTATTTTCTGCACTCTGTTTGCTTAATGGTCCAGGTCCATTAATGTAGAGACCAGCCTTAGTTTTGTTGTTCTGCAAATTATCGTATTCTTCCATACTCACGTTAGTTTAGTTGTGGTTGTTTTTGATATTGCTAGCCGGCGCCTTATATTGTCTTCGTTGCCTCCATTATTAGTGATTAGTGACCCAAAATATATAAATTTATCTACCACCTCAAAGAGGCCACCTACTGGATATGTTGGGAGTTGTTTGTTTTCCGGTCAACTATCATGACTTTCGTTTTACCTATATTCAATTCTAAGCCATAGTCTTTGCTGATGTTGCGCAGCCTTGTCATGATAACTTCCAGTTCAGGCTGGTCCAATGCTATAATTAGCGCATCATTTGCATATCTAAGGTTACTTATGCGTCTTCCTCCTACACCTTTCGCATAACGTACTCGCTGTATATATTAAAAAGAATTGGCGATAGGATACAGCCTTGTCTAACCTCTGATCTGACATCAAAATTGCCTGAGTACATTTGGTCTATTCTGACTTTGGCTATGCTGTGTTTGTATAGATTTCGTATAAGCTGTATCAGATAGGGAAGTGTTCCTATTTGCTCTAGAATCTACCAGAGGGCTTTCTATTTGATGGAATCAAACGCCTTCTAGTAGTCAACAAAACTGGCGTATATTTAGTATTTGTTCCTTTGTGGCAGAAGAAAAGGCTTTAATAATTAGTTGCAAGTTATTGGTTTTTCTTTCAGTGTTAGGTTTTTCATGGGTAGTCTAGTATCGACGCAGCGCCGGTTGCTAACCGGATCGCCTGGCACCATAATTTTGCTTTCATTGCTCATCATCATCATAGTGCTTTCTTGGGAGAGTAATCAGGTGGTTTCCTTTTGCGTGCCTGATCCTATGCCGTTGACCAAGTTCTCTGTTTCATCCGCCTTTGGAGCGGTTTCTCACCCTCAGGATAAAAAGTGCTCTTCTTCATTCCAAGGAAAGAAGTTTGTACTTATCCCGGCAATGGCTTAGTAGAATTTCATTTTCTTAATTCTCATTTTTAAAGGTTATACCGTCATGACTCGGTTGCCAGAGCCTCGTTAGTTATCTAGCAGCTGGCACCGCGTGCAAGAGAGGTTGACATTTGGGCCGGACTTATTTTGGTGTTTTTTGCCGTCACCCCTTACCCACCATGATTACAATTGAGTAATTTGAATTGGAATGGCTTCACTAATTTTTTTTCTTTTGAATTCAAAATTTGTGTTTTTTCAATAATGCAAAACGAGAAATGCATAAATACCACCAATTTTGAATGAACATTGTATAATAAATGTATTTTTATTGAATTTAGGTAGTTTATTGATTTCATATTATATGCTATTTCTAAGCGATTGAAATGCGTTTCCTCAACTATTTTTGGTTAATTTCTCAAGCTCAATGCGTTTTTAGGCCATTTTTTTGGTATTTTTGCAAAATAAATAGTTCTTTTGTGTAATTTTTGTGGAATTTCATTATTTAATTTATTTTTTGAGAAATGTTTGTTTAATTTTTAATAGAGTGTATACAAAATATACGTTTTCTAAGCGATTTTTTGTTATTATTACAAAATAAATGCATTTTTATTGATTTTTTTATATAATTTATTTGGTATGTATTTTTGTTTAATATTTGTTACAGTTGTCTGTAGTTTCTAAGCAATTAAAAAGTTTTTTCAAAACAAGTTTTTGTAATTTTGACAAAATAAATGCACTTTTTGTATAGTTTTTAATAAATTTTATTAATTAATTAATTTTTTAAACCATTTTTTTTTAATTAATTGGTACAATTATTGCAAAACATTCACTTTCTGAGTGATTTAAATGCGTTTTTACGCGATTTTTTGTTATTTTTACAAAATAAATGCATTTTCTGTATAGTTTTTACTAAATTTTGTTAATTTATTTATTTCTAAGACAATTTTCTTAACTATTTAGTACAATTATTGTAAAACATTCACTTTCTAAGCGATTTAAATGCATTTTTAAGCAATTTTTTGGTATTTTCACAAAATAAATGCACTTTCTGTATAATTTTTACTAAATTTTATTAATTAATTTATATTTTAAACATTTTTTTTATTATTTGGTACAATTTTTGCAAAACATTCAATTTCTAAACGATTTAAACGCGTTTATAGGCAATTTTTTGTAATTTTTATAAATCAAATGCATTTTCTGTATAATTTTTACGAAATTTCATTAATTTATTCATTTCTAAGACAATTTTTTCCATTATTTAGTACAATTATTGTAAAACTTTTAGTTTCTAAGCGGTTTTTGTTATTTTTTACAAAGTAAATGCATTTTTTGTAAATTTATATAATAAAATTTTTCGTAATTTATTCATTTCTTGGACAATTTTTTTAATAATTTGTTACAATTATTGCAATACATTCAATTTCTAAACGATTTAACTGCATTTTTTTGTTACTTATCAAAATAAATGCACTTTTTGTATAATTTTTACTAACTTTTATTCATTTATTTATTTTTAAGACAATTTTTGTTCAATATTTGGTACAATTGTTGCAAAATATTTAATTTCTAAGCGATTTAATTGCGCTTTTAGGCAAATTTTATTATTTTTACAAAATAAATGCATTTTTTATATAATTTTCATTCAATTTGATGCAATTTATTTATTTCTCAGTCAAATATTAATGAAGTTAATGCAATTTCTAAGCGATTAAATAGTGTTTTCTGATATTTTTGGTTATTATCACTAATTAAATGGATTTTTGGATCATTTTATAATTAAAGTTTCTAGATAATTGTTGCGATTCTGAGATATATTTACATTTTTTAAGTAAATTTTATGCATTTTCTAGCAATTTACAAAGTTTATTAGATTTCTAGACAATGGTTAAGATTCTGTAGTATATTTATTGCATTGTCTAGGCAATCTTTAGTTATTTTTTTAGAATAAATTTATTTTCTGTGTTTTATAAATGCGATTAATTAATTTCCTATGCGATTAGTGCTATTCTTTTGCAATAAATATTTTGTGTGCAATTTAAATGCAGTTTCAGGCAGTTTTTTATTAATTTAATAAAATAAAAGTAATGAATTACAAATACATATTAAAAAAAATAATTTTATTTTTTTAGAAAACAGTAATTATTTTATTTTATAAAAATTTAAAACTATAAAATCAGTTTCACTATTACCATTTGTTATAGCCAATTTAAAAATGATTTTAATTAATTTTGAATTTATACTGGAATTAATTTGTATTTCTTCATTACAAAATAGTAATTAAACATACAAATTACATAAAACCTGTTGATACAAATAAGCTTAACAGTGGCAGCACTAAATTACATTCTGTATTCCAACGCAGTGCAAATAATTAAAAAAAGCGTTTACAGTTGACAATTAAAAGTATATCCTCTCAATTTTATTCGAAATACAATTCGTAATTCCACACACGTTTTCGACATAGAGGTGAAAATCTATTACACACTGTTAATTGAATTTAAAAATGAAAATTTATTATAGAACCACCACCACCACATCATTACATTTACACTATAAAAGTGGACGGATCGTAAAATTTCTACACTAAAACTGAAATCGATTTTGCGACCATCTGAATAAATTACTGATAAATCATGAAACCATTAGTTAATGACATCTTGTTCAAAAATATGTTAATAATGGATCGGTTAGCAATTTCGGGGTATAATGCTTGGCATAAAATAAATATTTATCACACACAAACATCTTTTTGTATAAATGCCATGGCTTAAATAAACATAATCGGGTTATTAACATAAATATATTTAGTTTCCTAAGAGCATGAATTATGCTAATTTGCTTTGTTAAAAATATTAATGGATTAAGTTTTCTTTCCACTAAATAATATGCCCTTGATATCCTTCCTTTCAGCTGAAAATAGCGGTGAGTACGCATGAGAAGAGAAGAGCGGTGAGGTTCATGTGTTGAATTAATGATCGATCCCTATTGAGACGTAATTCGGAATTCTATGGCCAACTGGCCCCGTTAGGTGTATTAGTTTCGTTTCAATTGTTTTCACCGGCATTGGAGTTTGTAACCCCGACTGCTAATTCGCTTAATAAATCAATCTTGTGTTTGCAAATTCCCAACTTACTTGGGTCCAATCAAAATCCGGACTGTTCATTATGCACGTTTTCTCTTACTTGCCACTATGCTGTCAGCTCGGTCACATTCAAATTAGTGAGGAAAATGTGCTTGTTGAAATTAAAAGTTGAGATAATGTACCAATGTTAAATTTATATAATATATAATAATTTAACTAGTTCAAAACATGTATACACAAATTGTAGCACATTATTGCTCAATTTATTAGAACTAAATTAAGAAAACGTATATGTAGCAACTTTTTCCACTCTTGGAATTTAAGCATTACTTTGCTGTTTCTTTTTATTATCGCATTAGATACCGAGAACGCTCTTGTCTATTTCTAATCATTATGCTGTGAAAGTAACTTAAATAGTAGAACTCCTTTTTATTCTAATAGGGTAAGGACACGTTTATTCCTGTATTGTGGATGAGATTTTGCTTTTAGCATATTAAGTTGTAGTTTATCTTGATTTATAATAGTCAATTATTTAGTCTATTGAATAGAAATGTTTAACTTTATTATTTTCTAAAAAAGAATTAGACAAAAAAAAATTAAAAAATATTTTGAAAAAGATTTTTGATATTTTGATTTTACAGTAAGCAGAGGACAAATAACAGTCCGTAAAGTTCTGACGAAAATGTTTACCATATTAATAATAATAAATAAAGTTTTTTATGTATTTGTTGCAGTTTTTAACCCTATTAAGGTGAAAATAGACTTCATCACTTATTGCTACTAATATGTTTTTATTTTGCTCTAAAGTATTTCCTGAAAAAATCAATTGTTTGAGGTAATCCCTTACACTCAATTTCTGCACAATAAATATTTTGTATAGGTGTAAATGTAATTATCTATGCAAAATGTATCTTACAGTACGGTTCCTGACTTTAAGCAGAGCTTTCTGACCGAATTCTACACCACAAAATGTTGAATATATATATTTCATAAAATCTCATTAAAATCCGGCTTTGAAATACCAAAATATTGTTAAAAAACACCAAAATTGTTGAAAAATAAAACTCCAAAAATATCAAAATTTGATTATAAAATATAAAAACATTGTTAGAAACAGTAAAGTCAGGTCTGTTGAATATGTAAAACTCTATTTATAAATAAATCCAGCTATTGAATGGTTGAGGCTGATACATGTTTGAACTCCATTAACATTAATAATAAAACACAAATAGATTTTTTAAACTTTTTTTGAACTTTTACACTAATTGTGTTTTATTAATAATATAACTAAATCAGGCCATAAACTGTTAAAAACTATCAAATTCTATTTGTAAAAACATCTAGAATAATAAAGTTTGGTCATAAATTTTAAATACTGTCAGAAAGCACTAAAATTGTGCTATTAATAAGTATAGAAAAAATAATTTTGAATTATAAAATATTAAAATATTGTAAAAATGTACCAAAAAACTTTTGAAAATTGTAAAATTCAACTCATAGTATGTTAAAATTAGCAAAATCCGACCATGAAACAACAAATATTGTTAGAAATCATTAAAATTTAGCAATGAACTATTGAAAACTAAGGGTTTATTTATAAAGTAATAAAATCCGGTATTAAAATATTAAAATGAATGTTCGAAAAAGCCAAAAATAGTTGAAATATGCAAAGTTTAATACGACAAAAATATTTTATTGTCAGGAAACACAAAAATCCGGCTATAAACTGTTAAAAAATGCAAAATTCTTCTCATAAAATATCAAAAACAGCAAAATTGGATCTTGAAGCATTAAAAGCATAAACATATTATCCTAAATTGATAAAAATTATCAGATTGAATCAAAATCCAACCAAAAAAGTACAAAATTCTATTTATAAATTGTCAAAAATAACAAAATGAGGTTGTTAAACATAAAAATATAGCTAAACACCAAGTTTTGGGTCATAAACTATTAAAAAAGTAAAAAAATATACTTAACTCCAGTCATAAACATCAATCATTGTTGTTAAAATAGCAAAATTTGGTCATAAACTTTTAAAAAATGCAAAGCTTTGTCTATAAAGTCAAAAATCCAGTCAAGTTTTATCAAAATAATGTTAGAAAGCACCAAAATTCAGTTATAAATTGTTGAAAAATAAAATTTCAAAAATAGCAAATTTCGGCTATGAAACAAAAATTTTGTGAGATGTAGCAAAATCCGGTCATAAAGTATAAAAGTATTTAAATTTGGTCATAAAAGGTTAAAAATGTAAAATTCTGTTTATAAAAAATCAAAAACAGTAAAATTTGTTTATAAATATTAAATTATTTTTAAAATTAACCAAAATTTAGCATTTAAATCGCTTAGAAATTATATGTTTTGCAATAATTGTACCAAATAATTAAAAAAATGATCTAAGAAATTAATAAATTAATAAAATTTAGTAAAAATTATACAAAAAGTGCATTTATTTTGTGAAAATAACAAAAAATTGCCTAAAAACTTGTTGAAATTACTTAGAAATTGAATGTTTTGCAATGATTGTACTAAATACTGAAACAAAATTCTCTAAAAAATAAAAAAATAATAAAATTTAGTAAAAACTATACAAAAAGTGCATTTATTTTGTAAAAATAACAAAAAATTGCCTGAAAACTTGTTAAAATTGCTTAGAAATTGAATGTTTTGCAATAACTGTACTAAATATTGAACAAAAATAGTCTTAGAAATAAATAAATTAATAAAATTTAGTAAAAAGAAACCTGAACACATTTAAATTGTTTAAAAATTGAAAGTTTTGCAATAATTGTACCAAATAATAAAAAAAATTGTCCAAAAAATAAATAAATTAATGAAATTTAGTAAAAATCGTACAGAAAGTGCATTTATTTTGTAAAAATAACAAAAAATTGCCTAAAAAAGCCTAAAAACGCATTTAAATTGATTAGAAGTTGAATGTTTTGCAATAATTGTACCAATATTTGTAAAAAATAATTGTCTAAAAAATAAATTAATTAATAAAATTTAGTAAAAATTATACTGAAAGTGCATTTATTTTGTAAAAGTAACAAAAAATTGCTTAATAAACGCATATTTTGCATAAATTGTATCAAAAATCAAACAAGAATTGACCAAAAAATAAATTAAATAATGAAATTTAATAAAACTTACACACAAAACTTATTTATTTTTTTAAAATAACAAAAAAATTGTCTAAAAACGCAATTGGCTTGAGAAATTAACCGAAAATTGCTGAGGAAACCCGTTTCAATCGCTTAGAAATTGCATATGTTGCATCAACTGTATTAAATGTTAAACAAGAGTTGCATAAGAAATCAATAAACTACCAAAATTCAATAAAAATTACAGAGAAAGTACATTTTTTGATAGTCTCATCAATAACTATTTAAAATGTTGTGTCTTAAATGATCTTTGTACAAATGGTTTTTAATCGTGCTTTGTCTGTGCAATTTTAGGTTTTTTAAAGAAATCTTATGCAAATTTTAGTTTACTACGCAAATTCCGATAAATTTTTAAATCATAATCAGTTTTATTCTAGAAATGAGTTTTTTAAGCGGTTTTAATCTTATAAATGCTGTTTCTCTGCAAGGTTCTGAGAGTAATTTTTTTGTTATAAATATAAGTTTTGTTGGCGATTTTAAGTGGTTTTTTAAATTTTATGCAAAAAATGATTTTTTTGTTTATTTTTTAAGCAAATCTTAGGCCATATTTAGGTTTTTTACGCAATTGTTGATGAATTTCATATGATATACGTGATTCACGAGCAAATTTTAAGCAAGAAATGCTTTTTTGCTTGATTTTTATGGTATTCGAAGTTTGTGCAGTAAGTTTTATAGTAAACATAAGTTTTCTGGACAACTTAGTTGTCACAAATTTTTAATAATTCATAAATTTTAAATGTTATGACAAAATTTTGGCATATTTGACTTTTTGTATATAGAATGTACATTTTTAGGTTATAAATTGTGATTTTTTGTCAAATTTTATACTGCAAATAGTTTTTATGTTCAATATTTTTGCTATAAATGCTTTTTCTGTGTAATTTTAAAGTTTTCTAAGCAAATTTTATGCAATATTTGGGTATTATCATAATTTCATATTTCAATTTTACAAAAAAAAAAATTCTGTACAGTTTTAATGTCTTAAAGGTAATTTTTTATGTTACAAATTAGTTTTGTGAGCAATTTTGTGTAGTAATTTTATGCAAAAATTAGTTTTTTGCGCGATTTTTATGGAATTTTTAAGCAAATCTTTTGTGATGTTTAGGTTTTATGTGATATTCTTGATTTATGAGCAATTTTTGTGCAAGACACAATTTTTGCGCAATTTTTATGGTATAATCATCTTTTTCTGTGCTATAAATGAGTTTTATGCGTCAATTTTAATGAATTTTATGTGATAACATAACTTTTCAAAAAGAAAATTTGCTTTTTAAGTGTTAGATGTATTTTTTGTACAAACATTTTAAATTTTTGTGCAATTTTTAATATATTTTGTGTTACAATTTTGCTTAGTGAGGATTCTAGACTAATATCGTATACAAATTTGGTTTGTTGAACAGTTTTAGCTGATTTTTATGAGGAAAATACATTTTTATTGCAAGTTATGTGCAAGTTTTATGAATAAAATGGGATTTTTGTATAATTTTAAATTTATTTTGTGAGAAAACTGAACTTTCTTTGACAAAGACAAAAAGACTTAATCATTTTAGCATGAATTTGAAAAAGCAAATTTGTTTTATTTGCATTTGACGCAGTTTTTTGGAAATGTTATGCAATACTTGAGTTTTTGAGCAATTTTAGTCAAACTTTGTAAAAGAATTTGGTTTTTTAAGAAATTTTAGATGACTTATGAAGAAAATTTTGAAATAAATTTTATGCAATAAATGGCATTGAGGTTTTTAAACAATTTTAGATTTTTTTTGTTATAATGGGTTTCGATACATTTTAAAAAAAAAGTTTAATTTTTTTTTTTGAATAAATGGCTTTTCTGGGCAATTTTAGATAAGTTTTAAGAAGAATATTGTTATTTTCTTAATCAAACTTTTTACAATAAATAGGTTTTAGATGCAAAATAAAAGAATTAGATTTTATGTAATGTTCTTGTAGTTTTGGATTAATTTTTTTGTTAAAATTGGTCTTTCTTAGCAGTTTTTGACCAATGTCGTATACGACATATAAATTGAGTTTTTAAGCATTTTTAATATTCATTTTCAAAAATAATGCGTTATAGTATATTTGGGACTAGCTTCTTATCGGTGTTTTACATGTTTGTTTTTTTATCTAACATTTTCATGAGTGTAGATCAAGCTACTTTTCTCCCTCTATGCAAACAATAACTAGTAATAAAGTATTTTGGACCTAGGACATAGAAGTTTGAAAAAAACTTATTTTTTATGAATTAGATTTGTCTACTTGAAGCCAGATTCTTCACTAAGAATGCCAGATTCAGTTGCCATGCGGTATGGGGGAAGGAAAATATGTTATTTAAGCAAATTTTATACAATTCATGCATTTTTTGTACAATTTTAGATTTTTGAGATACATTTGAGTTTGAACAATTTCAAAAAAAAAAATTTGTTTTTACAAGTTAAATAAAGTTTTTGTCTAAATTTCATTTAACAAATAAAATTTTTGTACAATTTTTTTTGTTACAATTTACTTTTTGAGCAATTCTAGACAAAGTTTGTGTAAGAATATGAACTTTTTGAACAATTTAAGATAATTTTTAAAAAGAAAATAACTTTTGTGCATTAAATAAGGAAAGAAAGTTTAAATTGTGAGTAAGTAACTCACCCACCCGTCCAAGTGTTCATCAGTCGTTTGAATTATTTTCAATTTCAAACAAAAAATCTAATTCCAGCAGGTAATTTCAATGTTAGGTTAGATTAGGTTAAAATTAAAATTGACTTAATTGACCTATTAAAAGGATTTGGATTAGAATAAACAATTATTTTTTTCAACGCTTTTAAACAACTGTATTGATAACGTATTTACCAATATCAAAAAACATACAATGTTACCTTTAAATAATCAGATCATATAGGAAAAATTGCTTGTTTTAATATTTTTCAGATGAAGCAAACATTTCAATTAGTAATAAAACGTTTCATAACAGTGCAAAGTAAACTAACTTTCTTTGGATTATTAAGAAATGCTATATGGGATTTAGATGATTCTTCACACTCAACTACATGCTGTAATGTGTTTATAAGAAATTTTTTAATACATTATAATGTAAGCTTTCCATTAAAACTTACACGTGAAAAATATAATATAGAACAACACATTTCATGGTTTAATGATACTTTACGTACCATGAGAAATAATCGAAATCTCATCTCTGATATATACAGACAAACAAAAGATTCTAATTTATTAGTACAAAAAAATAACTATAGAAAAAACTAACAAAAAAAAAAAAATTGCTAATAACAATTATATCACTAATAGTACCAATAAACCAAAAGCAATGTGGAACGTTATTAATAATTGTATGAATAAACAGTTATATCTGCTAATGATTTTAATTCATATTTCACTAGTGTAGCTGAGAACATTTCTAATTCAATGCTTAATCCAAACATTGATCCACTAATTTTAACGTGTAATAGTGTGTGTAATACTAGCAACTACTATTTTAATTTTGTGGATATTAATTGTAAACATGTCTGTGGTATTGTTAGTAGTCTAAAAAAGTCCATTAGTAGAGATATCAATGAAATAAATTCAGAAGTTGTAAAAGGCGTTGTTAATTTAATTAACAACGCTGATAAATAATTGTATTAAAATTAGCATTTTTTCTGATGCTCTGAAAGCTGCAAATGTAATACAAAAAAGGTGATGTAAATAATCCTAGCAATTACAGACCAATTGATTACAACCAATCTTTTCTAAAGTACTAGAAAAAAATTTAAATATGCAACTACTTCAGTATCTTGAAGATCGTAATTTGTTAAGCCAAAAACAATATAGTTTTAGAAAGAATAAATGTACTTCTCATGCAATTTTGGATTTTATAGAAAACACAATTGAATGCTTTAAAATGGTTTATACTCGTTATCACCGTTTATAGATTTCTCTAAGACATACTGATAAGAAAATTATAGCATATAATATTCACACTAAAAGTTGTAGGTTATTAATGTCTTACTTAACAATTAAGACTCAAATTGTTAACCATAGTGGTAAAAAATCAACTAATTTAAGCATAACTCAAACTGTTTCACAAGGCTCAATCTTAAGACCATTCTTATTCCTAATTTATATTAATGATTTACCGAATTGTGATCTTATGGCAAAAATTATACTTTTTACAGATGATACTACTATCACTAACAACGGAAAAACATAGAGCAAAGTTGTTTCAAAGCTTCAGAATGGTTTTTAAGCAACAGGTTGTGCTTAAACAATACCAAGTCATCAATGCTATTATTTACATTAGAACATTGTAAAGTTAATTTAAGTGCAAATACTAAGTTTTATTCATTTAAATAATAAACTATCATGGTCGTATCAAGGTGACGCAATTGCTAATAAGTTAAGCAGTAACATATTTTTGCGTAGAAATCTCAGTTGTGCTGTTTCTAAAACTGTACTCAAAACTACCTATTTTGTTATGTGTCATAGCCACATATCTTATGGTCTATTAGCTTGGGGCCATTCTAACATTAAAGAATGAGTATTCAAACTACAACAACAAGCTGTGAGGATAATAGCAAATATAGGTTCTAAAGAAGATTGTAGAGAGCATTTTAAACATCTTGGAATTTTAACTCTACCTTTTCTCTACATTTATGTATGTTTAGTATATCTAAAAAAAAAACTACACATTATATGCTCAACAATAAACTAATCATGAATACAATACTAGGAATAAGAGCAATTTATGTCCCAAATTTCTACGTTTTTTTACCAAACTGCCTATTAATTTAAAACAATTGCCGCTCCGTGTTTTTAGATGTAAAATAAAAGCTATTTTACTTTTTATAATTTTATTATTTTAACCACAAATTTAATTAACTTATTAAGTTTTAATGTGTTGTATTGTCTTTTAGTAGTTGCTAGTATGTATTTTTAGCTGTCTGGTATGTATAACTAAAATTTTATCTATTAAAGCAGTCAAATTATTATGTAAATATAATGTTTTCTTTTAATGCTTGTATATGTTACTGAAAAAAACCTGCTAGTTTTAGTTTTAAGTTTGTTTAAATTAAATCTTAAAATAATAGTATGTACATGTGTTTTATGTCATATCTATGTACCTTTGACCTGTGTAAAACATTTTAGTTATTACAAATATATATTATTATCATTATTATTAAAGGATCCATTGTGTGCTTGGATTTAAATATGAGAGAATTGTTTAACAATAAATTTCTTAATAACTAACGCTTAGGTGGGCGGTTGGAAACATAGTTTAATTTGTGGAGAAGTTATTTTTTTCTACTGTGACCCACCTACCCGCCCAAGTGTTCGTCATCAAAGGATCTATTGTTTGTTCCAACTCTTGTGTGCTTACATTTAAATTAACCAAAATTTAGCATTTAAATCGCTTAGAAATTATATGTTTTGCAATAATTGTATCAAATAATAAAAAAAATTATTTAAAAAATTAATGAATTAATAAAATTTAGTAAAAATTAAACAAAAAGTGCATTTATTTTGTGAAAACAACAAAAATTCGCCTAAAAACGCCTAAAAACGCATTTAAACCGCTTAGAAGTTGAATGTTTTGCAATAATTGTACCAAATAATAAAAAATAATTGTCTAAAAAAATAATTAATTAATAAAATTTAGTAAAAGTTATACAGAAAGTGCATTTATTTTGTAAAAGTAACAAAAAATTGCCTAAAAAACGCATATTTTGCATAAACTGTATCAAAAATTAAACAAGAATTGCCCAAAAAATAGATTAAATAATGAAATTCAATATAAATTACACACAAAACTTAATTATTTTGCTAAAATAACAAAAAAAATATTTAAAAACGCATTTGGCTTGAGAAATTAACCGAAAATTGCTGAGGAAACCCGTTTCAATCGCTTAGAAATTGCATATGTTGCATCAACTGTATTAAATGTTAAACAAGAGTTGCATAAGAAATCAATAAACTACCAAAATTCAATAAAAATTACAAAAAAAGTACATTTTTTGATAGTCTTATCAATAACTATTTTAAATGTTGTGTCTTAAATGATCTTTTGTACAAATGGTTTTTAATCGTGCTTTTTCTGTGCAATTTTAGGTTTTCTAAAGAAATCTTATGCAATATTTGAGCTTACTACACAAATTCCGATAAATTTCATGATTTAAGAATAAGTTTCATACTAGAAATGAGTTTTTTACGCGGTTATAATCTTATAAATGTTATTTCTTTGCAATTTTAAAATTTTGAGAGTAATTTTTAGGTATAAAAATAAATTTTGTTAGCAATTTTAAGTGGTTTTTCAAATTTTATGCAAAAAATAAGTTTTTGTTTATTTTTCAAGTAAATCTTTTGCTATATTTCAGTTTTCCATGCAATTTTTGATAAATTTTATATGATGTACGTGATTCACGAGCAAATTTCAAACAAGAAAGGTTTTTTTGCACGATTTTTATGGTATTCGATGTTTGTACAGTAAATTTCATAGTAAACATGAGTTTTCTGGACAATTTTGTTATCACATTTTTTTAATATTTTATAAATTATGACAAAATTTTGCTATTTTTGACTTTTTATATATAAAATGTTGTAGATTTTAACGGTTTATAGTAAATTTTTATGTAATAAATTGGGATTTTTTATCAAACTTTATACTGCAAATAATTTTTATATTTAATTTAGTTGCTATAAGTGATTTTTGTGTGTAATTTTATGGTTTTTAAGCAAATTTTATGCGATGTTTGGGTTTTTTACGCAAATTTTGGTACATTTTTTTGTATTTTTGATTTGATTTATTTAACAATCTGTTTAATTTTAATGTCCTAAGATAAATTTTGTGTTATAAATCGTTTTTTTGATTCTAAACTAATTTTGTGTGAAAATTAGAATTATTAAACGGTTTCAGATCATTTTGTTAAGAGAAAGACAGTTTTTATGCAAATTATGTGCATTAAGTAGGGTTTTTGTGCAAATTTTATGTATAAAATAAGATTTTTGTATAATTTTAGATTTATTTTGTAAAAAGACAGGTTTTTTTTGTAATTTTTGACAAAAACAAAAAGGCTTGATTATTTTAGCATAAATCTGTAAAGGCAAATATTTTGTTTCATTTGAATTTGATGCAAATTTGCTCAATTTTTATGTTATAATTATCTTTTATGTTATAGAAATGGGTTTTATGCGTCAATTGTCATAAATTTTATGTGATAAACATGATTTTGTGAGCGATTTAAAATAAATTTCAAATTGAGTTAAATATATTTTTTGTACAAACTTTTTGAAGTTTTGTGCAATTTTTAATATATTTTCTGTTACAGAGCAATTCTTAACTAATTTTGTGTAAAAATTAGATTTATTGAACAATTTTAGATAATTTTTATTAAAAAAAATACACTTTGTGACCAAATTTTGTGTTTAAGTGGGGTTTCTGTGCAAATTTTATGTATGAAATGGAATTTTTGTATAATTTTAGATTTATTTTGTGGGAAAACCGGACTTTATTTGTAATTTTTGACAAAAACAAAAAGACTTGATCATTTTAGCATGAATTTAAAAAGGCAAACTTTTTGTTTCATTTGAATTTGATGCAATTTTAAAGTTATAATCATCTTTTCTGTGCTATAAATAGGTTTTATGCGACAATTTTAATGAATGTTATGTAACAAACATAATTTTGTAAGCAGTTTAAAACAAATTTCAAATGAAGTTTTGTTTTTACGAGTTAAATATATTTTGCTTATTGAGTGACTCAAGACTAATATTGTGTAAAAATTTGGATTACTGAACGGTTTTATATGATTTTTATGAGAAAAATACACTTTTTATGCAATTTATATGCTTTAAATAAAGTTTCTGATTAAGTTTCATTCATAAAAAAAAAAATTGTATAATTTTAGGTTTATTTTGTGACTTTCTTTGCAATTTATGACAAAAACAAAAAGATTTGCGCATTTTAGCATAAGTTTGAAAAAGTAAATTTGTTTTATTTAAATTTGATGCAGTTTTTTGGAAAAGTTGTGCAATACTTAGGTTTTTTAGCAATTTTAGTCAAATTTTGTATAAGAATTTAGTTTATTCAGCAATTTTAAGTAACTTTATAAAAAGAAAATGTTTTTTGAGCAAATTTTATACAATAAATGGCATTGAGCTTTTTAAACAATTTTACAATTTTTTTTGTAAGAATTGGTTTCTTTAGCAAGTTTAGATCTATATTAAAAGAAACTTTTTTAAGAATTTTAAGGTTTTCTGCGCAATTTTAGATAAATTTAAGAAGAAAATTGTTTTTTTATATAATAAATTTTCTCATTTTAAATGCAAATTAAAAGTTTTTTTGGATCAATACAAAGAAAAAAAACTTTGAGATAATGGAAAAAAAGTTGACGCAAATAAAAGATAAATGGTAAAAAACGCATTAAAATACTCACTAAAATA
The DNA here is from genome assembly GCA_963932245.1 of Tachinus rufipes. Lineage (NCBI taxonomy): Eukaryota > Metazoa > Arthropoda > Insecta > Coleoptera > Staphylinidae > Tachinus > Tachinus rufipes. The sequence continues at coordinate 3,600,313 of OZ010744.1, forward strand.
ATTAATAACCGTCGAGATACCAAACAAATAGTTAAAATTAGAGTTTATAACATTGTCCAAAAAAATCAGTTTTTTTTTAAATAGTTTACAAAAGTATATACAGATTCTGTTGAGAACAAAACTAATTTGGCTTTGTTATTGCAGTGGGCACCAGAAAAGCCTTGTTTTTGATTCGAGTTTGCTTTCAACGATGCAGGGATGTCAACTTCAATATAAATGTATGTTTGATTGACTACCAAAAAGTTTCTGATCGAATTTTACACAACAAAATGTTGAATATATTAAAACCTCAGACCTCTGAATTATTATAAATCTATATTGAAACTAGATAGTAGCACTCAGGATGAAGAACAAACATAAAATATCAAAATAACACGGAAAGTAAAACAACAGTATTGAGGAAAGTATGCAAACTGTCTTCAATACTGTTGTTTTATATACATTCAAAGCAATTAATAAGAGAGATCTTAGAAAGGATGGATGAAAGTATCACAATAAACTAAAGAAGGTTGAATAACATAAAATATGCAGACAATACAATAATGTTTGCCAATAGCGCTAGGAACTTATGAACAGAATTGTAATATCTAGTGAAGCAATTTCAACAACTAAATTCATAATCAGTAAAGATAACATCACCAAAGTTAAGCTGCATGATCATTATAAATAAGATCTGGGAAAATACTCAAGAAATCAAGTCTACACACATTGATAAAGCACAAGTTGCGTTCAATAGCATAAACAATATATTTAAAAACCATGATCTACTTTAAAACCAAACCTCGCATGTTGAAATGTTACATCTTTTCCATTCTGTTTTACTGGGTAGAGTCTTGGACACCAACAAAAAAATCACAAAAAAAATTAAAACTTTAAAATATAGTTATATCGGAAAATGACAAGACAGAAATTGAGGAATCAAAATAATGAAAGTATTTATGCTAAGCATTTTAATACTGACGATACAGCTAGATAGATCAGATCACAAAGATGACACACATAATCTAAAATTTTAAAGTAAAAAGCCTTCAAGCAGACCACTTAAAAGATTTAAAAAATACAAAACTTCAAAAGTATCAAAATTTGGCTATAAAGTATCAAAACGTTTTTAGAAACAACAAAATCCGGTTTGTTTAATATGTAAAATTTTATTCATAAATAAATCCAGCCATAAAATATCAAAATATTATTGAAAAATTTAAAATCTGGCTATTATAAATTTCAAAAACTATCAGAAAACACTAAAATTGAGCTGTTGAAAAGTATTGAAAAATTTACAAAATGTCCAAAATAGCAAAATCCGGTCTTAAAATATTAAAATATTGTAAACATGCTTAAATCCGGCCATTAGCCGAACACATTTGCATGCGGCGAGCCAAAATAATAGAAAACCCGAGCAGTTTGCATGGCTTGTGACTTTTTGAAATTTTTAGAGAGCCAATAGCCAAAAGCTAATCCGTCAAGTAAATTGTTAAAAACGTCCATAAACAGGCCGATTTACTTGTGAGATAAATCGTTTGCATGGCGTGGACGTTTATAATGTAGGTCGTAAAAATGCTTGCCACAAGTAAATGTGTTACTTTACTCGCTGCATGCAAATGTGCCAAGAAATGTATCCGTCTATGGCCAGCTATAAAACTGTTAAAAATTGAACAATTCTAATCATAACATATCAAAATTAGCAAAAACCGACATTGAAACATTAAAATATTGTTAAAAATCAACAAAATCCAGCCATGAACTATTAAAAACTAAAGATTTATTTGTGAAATAATAAAACCCGGTAATAAAATGTTAAAATGAATGTTAGAAAAAGCCAAAAATAGTTAAAACATTTAAAGTTTTATTAGACAAAAACGTTTTTTAATCAGAAAACACAAAAATCCGGCTATAAACCTTTGAAAAATGGATTATTTTTTTTATAAAATATCAAAAACACCAAAATTGGATCTTGAAACATTAAATTAATGTCAAAAGCATAAAAATTTGGTCCAAAATTGTTAAAAATTCAAAAATAACTAAATCCAGTCATAAAACTTTAAAATATTATCAAGTTGAATCAAAATTCGACCAAAAAACGTCAAAAATTGCAGAACTCGGAATTTAAACATAAACATATTGTTAAGCACTTATAGTTAATCAAAAACTGTTAACAATTTTTGTCATAAATTGTTAAAAACTGCAAAATTTTAATTATAAAAAGTCAAAACTTCAGTTTTAATTTATCAAAATAATGTACCAAATCCTAGCTATGGATTGGTAAAAAAAAATCCCAAAAATAGCACAAAATTTGGCAATAAAGTATAAAAATATTGCAAAAAAGTATCCAAATTTGGTCATAAACGGTAAAATGTAAAAATCAACAGTAAAAGTTTAACTTGTAGGCGAGTTTCTTTTTTTATTGTGACCCACCTACACGCCCAACTGTTAGTCATCAAAGGATCTATTGTTTATACCTCTTGGAAATACAGATAAAAAAATTGTTTAATAATAAATCTCTTGATAACTAACGCTTGGGTGGGTGAGTGGAAACAAATTTTAATTTGTGGGCAAGTTACTTCTTTTATTGTAACCCACCCTCCCGTCCAAGTGTTAATAACCAAAAAATTTATTGTTTGTCCCACTTCTTGTATGCTTGGATTTAAATGAGAAAGAATAAATCTCTTGATAACTAACGCTTGAGTAAATAAGTGTGAACAAAGTTTAACTTGTGGGCTAGTTACTTCTTCTACTGTAACCCACCCACACGCCAAAGTGTTAGTTATCAATGGATCTATTGTTTTTCATACCTGTTGTGTGATTCGGTTTAGATATAAGAGAATTGTTTAACAATAAATATTTTAATAACTAAGGCTTGGCTAGGCGGATAAGAACAAAATTTAGTTTGTGGGCAAGTTACTTCTTCTACTGTGACCCACCCACCCGCCCAAGTGTTAGTCATCCAAGAATCTATTGTTTGTCCCACTTCTTGTGTGCTTGGGTTTAGATATAAGAGAATTGTTTAACAATAAATTTCTTGATATTATTTATTTATTGTGCTGATTTTAATTGTAATTTTTATTAAGACCGGTTTTGGCTGTTATACCATCATCAGTTTTTCCTTTTCACAGGTGTTGTTGTGTGTTGCGTGAAACCTGTGAAAAGAAAAAACTGATGATAGCCTAACAGCCAAAACCGGTCTTAATAAAAATTACAATTAAAATCAGCGCAATAAAGTATATACAAATTTTATTAAAATACCCTAACCTCAAATATATATGTATTGTTCTTGTGGTTTTAGAAAAAATTTCTGTTAAAGTATATGTATGATTTTTTAAGGAAATTGTTTGCATTAAATGGGATGGTATTGATGATAAAATTAGTCTATTAACTATTTTCTAAAAATTATTTTAGAAAATGTTTTTGATATTTTACCTTTTCTATGATAAAAAGTAATTATTTTAAATCTAGTTTTTTATATTTGGTTTTATATAGTCAATTATTACGTTTAATGAGTAGAACGATCAACTACTTTTCAAAAAGTTTTCTGAATTCAAAAATTCAAAAAAAAATGTTTTTAAAATATTGTTAATATATTGTTTTTATTATACCAAAATGTGGTAGACCATATTTTCAAAATTTAATAGTCCAATTAAAAAAAAAATTATTCTAACTTTTTTCCAAAAAAAAATTTTAAAAACAATTTAAAAAACGTTTCTGATTTTTCTCTTTGTCTTTAAATATCAAAAAGTAGTTACTGTACACCATATATCTAAAATTTAGTTAAAAACAATTTAAAAGCCTACTGATAAAGAATATGTAACTTGACAATTTTTTTTAAATTTTTTTTTTTTTACTATAAAATTTATAAAAATTGGTTTAAAATAATCAACTATTAAGTTTAATAAATGGAAATATTCAATTTAACTGTTTTTAAAAAAAAATTTTAGTTTAAATTTTTTTTTTTTGTTTTTGATATTTTGTGTTTACCATACTAAATCTATTATTAAGTTCAATAAATAGTTTACAAATAGTTTCCAAAAAATTTCAAAAAACAATTTTGCAATTTTGTTTTTATATTCTGCTTTTATTATACTAAGGCGTGATTAATTTTGACTTTATTTCCAAAACTTGGTTAAAAATAATTAACTATTAAGTCCAATAAATAAGAATTTTGAAACTTACATTTTTTTTGGTTTAAAAATTTCTAAAAAAAATTTGAAATTATTTTTAATATTTGATTTTTATTTAACTTATCTATTAAATAAAACTAGATTATATTTTTTTAAATATTTTTAATATTTTGTTTTTAGTAACTATATTAAAATCATATTTTCAAAATTTAAATAAAAAAGTCGACTTATTATAATCTAAATGCATGAGAATATATAACTTAACCTAAACATTTTAGAAAAACAAGAGGAAAAAGCAATATAATATCAGATAAACAAAGAAGAGAAATTACAAAAAGAAAAGACAAAGCAAAACAATTGAAGAGTTGTATGAAGGAAACAAGTATGATATAGGTTATCACAAAATTAGATCAGCGTTTGAAATAGCAGTAAATAATTTAAACAATAACAAAATGCTAGGAATTGATATACCAGTCAAAATTATGAAACATGAAGGAGAAAAAATGAAAGACAGATTATACAGACTAGTTAAGAATATATATGAAGAAGAAGAGATACCACAGGATTTCCAGAGTAGTATAATACATATTACCAATTTAAAAAAAAAAACAGGAACAACTTCATGTGAGCACCATAGAACAATTAGCATACTATCACGCATCCAAAATACTGCTAAGAATAATTTATAGAACAAAAAATAAAATTGAAAAAGGCTAGAAAAAGACCAATTCGGATTTAAAAAGAATAAAGAAATGCGAGAAGTAATTCTAGCTCTACGAAAAGTTATAAAAGAAAAAATAATAGCAGAAAAAACAACATTCTTAGGATTTGCAGACTTAGAAAAAGCTTTTGATAATGTAGAATGAAATAAAATGTTTGAGATTTTGAAGCAAACCGGTATAGACTATAAAAATTGAAGAATGATTTATAATCTGTATAAAAAACAAAACGGAATAATTAGAATTGTAAGGGAAGAAGAAAAAACAAAAGTAAAAATAGGAGTCAGGCAAGGGTGTACTCTAGCACCGCCACTAATTAATTTATATATGGGTAATTCCATTACTTTTTAACTAATTTAAAAAAATCGACCTCTTTGATTTTGCTCAAATTTACAAGGATCAATATATGGATGAAAAAAATTAAATTCCCAAAATTTTTGAACTTTAGAATATTGCCTAATCAAAATGACACATTTTAAGGTCAGACATTTTACAATAAAACGTCTTTTTTAGCTTATTTTATATCTCAATTTTTGGGCTTCTGGAAAAAGATAAAAAAGTCCACGATGGCTCAAATTATTCCTTATTACATGTACGGGCAATTCCACGTCAAGTGAGCAGTCCATTTCACGCGACCCTTTCCGATTTAGCTCAAATTTGGTACACTTATTTGAGTACCCAAAATATGACTTCATGCCAAATTTCAGATCTCGAGGTCACATAGTTCGCCTCGTAGAGCCAATTGAATTTTACGGCAATTTTTAAGTTCAACTTTTAACTTTATTTATCTTAATTGCATTTCAGCCTGGAAAAATTTTAGAATAGTCATAATCGATGGAAAATTTCTCAAGGAATATTCAATTCCTTGAGAAATTTTCCAGCTGCCTTTTTCTAAAATTTGGAGTCTTAATCGGTGGCAACTTTTGAGAAATGAATTTTTGAAAAAAAAAACTGTTTTTTTGCATTTTCTGCGCGTGCGGGACAAGATAACAAAAATCTTACCGCTACATTCGATTTCTTGAAAAATTTCCCATCGGTTATGACTATTTCAAAATTTTTCCAGGTTGAAATGCAATTAAAATACATAAAGTTAAAAGTTGAACTTAAAAATTGCCGTAAAATTTAGTTGGCTCTACGAAGCGAACTATGTGACCTACAGGTCTGAAATTTGGCATGAAGTCATATTTTGGGTACTCAAATAAGTGTACAAAATTTGAGCTAAATCGGAGAGGGTCGCGTGAAATCGACTGCTCACTTGACGTGGAATTGCCCAAATAGCATTGATCTTTTTAAACAATTTAAGACATTTTTTTTGTAAGAATTGGTTTCTTTAGCAAAGTTTAGATCAATTTTAAAAAAATTTGATTTAAATTTTTAGGAATAAATGGGGCAATATTTAATAAGAAATTTGTTTTTTAAGCAAACTTTGTACAATAACTAGGTTTTTTGCGCGATTTTAGATGCAAAATAAAAGAAATAGATTTTCTATAAAAATTTTATGTAATGTTCTTGTGGTTCTAGATAAATCTTTTGTTAAAATTGGGTTTTCAACAATAAAAAAAAATTTAAGCATATTTCTTGCATCAATTTCATGATAAAATTGGTCTAATAATAAAGAATATGTACCATAACTATTTTCTAAAAAATTGTTTAAGTTTAAAGATATTTTTTTTTCAATATTTTAGAAAATGTTTTTGATATTTTATTTTTTTCATAATAAAATGTAATTATTTTAAACTTAGTTTCTTATATTTGGTTTTATCTAGTCAATTATTACGTTCAATGAGTAGAAAGATTTAAATCAACTACTTTCCAAAAAGCTTTCTAAATTCAAAAACTTCTAAAAAATATTTTAAAAAATATTGTTAATATTTTGTTTTTATTATAGCAAAATGTAGTGTACAATATTTTTTTAAATTAATTTAAAATAACTAATCAAAAATTTAAAAAAAGTTTGTAAAATGTTTTTGATGATTGCCTTTACAGTATCAAAACGTAGTTATTGTAGACCATATATCCAAAATTTGGTTAAAAATAATAACTACTGATAAAAAATATGTAACTTAACTATTTTACAAAAAAACTTTTAAAATGTCTAAAAAGTATTTAAAAAAATATTTTTGAAATTTTGTTTTTATTATGATAGCGTAGTTATCTAAAAACATATTTTAAAAATTGGGTTTAAAATAGTCAACTATTAAGTCTAATAAATAAAAATATTCAATTTAACTTTTTTTTATATTAGTAAAAAATATTTTTTTTAAAGTTTTTGACATTTTTAATTTACTATACTTAAACGTGATTCTTTAGACAATGATTTTAAAATTTGGTTTATAATAATCTACTATGGCAAATAATCTCCAAAAAATTTCATAAAACGTTTTTGCAATTTTTTTTTTATATTTTGTTTTTATCATAACTAAAGCGTGAATACTTTGGACTATATTTTTAAAACTTGGTTTAAAATAATGAACTATAAAGTCCAATACAGAGAAATATTCAACTTAACTTGTTTCCAAAAAATCTTTTGAATGTCAAAATTTTAAAAAACTTTTTAAATTGCTTTTAAATAAAACTAGATTATATTTTTTAAATATATAACTTAACCAAAGCATTTTGAAAAAACGAGCAAAAAGCAATATAATATCAGATAAACAAAGAAGAGAAATTACAAAAGAAAAAGACAAAGCAAAACGATGGAAGAAATACCTAGAAAAGTTGTATAAAATAAGACAAGATATGAACAAGTTAGAAAATACAGATACAGTAAACAGGTATGATATAGGTCATCACATAATTAGATCAGAGTTTGACAAAACAGAAAATGATTAAAAGAATAACAAAATGACAGGAATTGTATGATACCAGCCAAAATTAAAAAACATGCAGAAAAAAAATGAAACACAGATTATACAGATTACTTAAAAATATATATGAGGAAAGAGAGATACCATAGGACTTTCAGAGTATAATAATATTACCACTTAGCATACTATCGTATGCATCCAAAATATAATTTACAGAAGATTAAAAAATTAAATTAAAGAAAGGCTAAAAAAAGACTAATTTGAATTTGAGAAGAATAAAGGAACGCGAGAAGTAATCCTAGCTCTAAGAGAAGTTACAGAAGAAAAACTAAAAGCAAAAAAAGCAACAAACATAGCATTTGTAGACTTAGAAAAAGCTTTTGATAATATAGAATGGAATAAAATGTTTGATATTAAAATGAATTAATTTATAAAAATTAGGCGTACCAATTTGATTTAATTTTTGTGCAAAGTTGGTACCAATATAGTACTATAATATACTAAAGTTGCATCAACATTCAAATAATAGTTTGGATTTTATAGACTAAAAGATCATCAAACCTGCTAAAATTATTGTTATTATTTTTCTTTAAAAATAAATAAATTTATAAAAATCATTCGTACCAATTAAATATTATTTTTGTGAAAAGTTGGTACTACTATAGTAGGTACTACTATAGTACTATAATATACTATAATTGCATCTACATCCAATAAATAGTTTGGATTTTATACACTAAAACATCATCAAACCATCTTAGATTATATATTATTTTTGTCAGAAATGAATTAATTTATAAAAATCAGGCGTACCAATTTGATTTTATTTTTGTGTAAAGTTGGTACTGCTATAGTATTAATGTATTCTAAAATTGCATCAACATCCAAAGATTAGTTTGGATTTTATAAACTAAAAATATCATCAAACCTGCTTAAATTAAATTTATTTTTCGTTAGAAATAAATTAACTTTTAATTTGATTTAATTTTTGTACAAAGTTGGTACTACTATAGTACTATTGTATACAAAAATCACATTAACATCCAATAAATAGTTTAAGATTTATAGACTAAAAAATCATCAAACACTCTAAGATTATTTTTATTTTCTGTTAGAAATGAATTAATTTATAAAAATCAGGCGTACCAATATAATTTTATTTTTGTGCAAAATTGGGCCTACTCTAGTACTATAGTATACTAAAGTTGCACCAACATCCAATGCATAATTTAGATTTTATTGGCAAAAATCATCATCAAGCCTGTTCAGATTATTTTTGTTTTCCGAGATAGAAATTAATTAATTTATAAAAATCAAGCGTACCAATTTGATTTTATTTTTGTGCAAAGATGGTAGCACTATAGTACAATAATATACATACTAAAGTTACATCAACATCCAATGCATATTTTGGATATCATTAGCAAAAAACATTATCAATCCGGTTCAGATTATTTTTGTTTTCCGCTAGAAATAAATTAATTTATAAAAATCAAGCGTACCAATATAATTTTATTTTTGTGCAAAGTTGGTACAATTATAGTACTATAGTATAATAATATTGCTTTAATTTCCAATGCATAGTTTAAATTTTCTAAACTAAAAAACCATCAATTTTGCTAAAATTATTTATATTTTTAGCTAAAAATGAATTTATAAAAATCAGGCGTACCAATTTCAATTTATTTTTGTTCAAAGTTGTTACCAATACAGTACTATACTATACTAAAATTTAATCAAGATCAAATGTATAGTTTAGATTTTATTGACAAAAAAATATCAAGCTTGTTAAGATTGTATTTTTTTTTGCTAGAAATAAATTAATTTATAAAAATCAAGCGTACCAATATTATTTTATTTTTGTGCAAAATTGGTACCACTATAGTACTATATTATACTAAAGTTGCATCAACATCCAATGCATAATTTGGATATCATTAGCAAAAAACATCATCAAGCCGGTTCAGATTATTTTTGTTTTCCGCAAGAAATGAATTAATTTATAAAAATTAAGTGTACCAATTTGATTTTATTTTTGTGCAAAATTGGTATTACTAAAGTACTGTAGTATACTAAAGTTGCATCAATATCCAATGCATAGTTTGGATTTTATTAGCAAAACACTTTATCAAGCCTGTTCAGAATAATTTTGTTTTCCGATAGAAATGAATTAATTTATAAAAATCAGGCGTACCAGTTTGATTTTATTTTTGTAAATAAAATAGTACTAATACAGTACTATAATATACTAAATTTGAATCAAAATCCAATGTATAATTTAAATTTTATTGACAAAAAAAATCATTAAGTCTGTTAAGATTATTTTTATTTTTTGGTAAAAATAAATTAATTTATAAAAATCTATAAAGATACAAGAATTATTTATAATCTGTATAAAAAACAAATCAAAATAATTAAAATTGAAGGAGAAGAAGAAAAAGCAAAAATAGGAAAAAGAATCACTATTTAATTTATATATAGAAGATGCAATCAATCAAATTAAAGAAAATAGCAAAAAGATAACAATCCACGGATAACAAATACATATGATTAGCTTCGCCGACGATATAGCAATGAGGAGAAACTAAAAGAGTATTAGATGACATTCAACAAACTTTAACAAGTGATTATATCTTGAAAATAAACTAAAAGGAAACCAAAGTCATGAGGTGTGACAAACATGTACAAAGGCAAAAACTAAATGTTAAAATAGGAGAAGACAAATTAGAAGAAGTGACAGATTTCTGTTACCTAAGAAGAAAAATTTCAAAAGACAATAAAAGCAAGCTTGATATTAAGAGATGCATTTGTAGAAAAAAAAAATTTTTAGATCTAATAATGACTTAAAAATCAGGAAAAGATTAGTAAAAACATAAAATGGAGTGTAGTACTGTATGGTTTCGAGACAAAGAAAAGCAAAAAAGCAAGTCAAACAAAGAATAGAAGCGTTTGAAATGTGATGCTACAGAAGAATGTTGAAAATTAACAGGAAAGATAAAATATCAAACAAAAAAGTATTAGAACTAGTTAAAGAAATAAGAAATATATGGAAAGTATTACAACAAAGAAAGGACAGAATGGTAGGACATATTCTTAGACACGAAGGAATCATGCAGTGGGTTATAGAAGGCATAGCAGAGGGAAAAACATACAGAGGCAGACCGATATTGGAGTACATAAAACAGATAAGAGAGGATGTAAGAAGCAACAACTATAAAGAAATAAATACATCATCCCAAAACAAGATAGAATAGCGTGCTATTTCAAAGCAATCCCACGATTGATAACTATTTTATCATCATCAAGCATTTTGCAATTTTTGTATAAACAAAAAAATATCTATTCTCCAACTGAAACTTAAAGCTAATTATTTTTTCCGTAGCTAATTCTAATTATAATTACTGAACATTGTAAATTTGGTTGCATACAATGAGATGTTAAAATAGTGCAACACTTGATACTGTGCCAGCACAGCTAATAATTATAATTTTGAAAAACTTGTGTTTCAAACTATTTATAAAAAAAATAGTTTTAAACCGACTGCAAATTTTCGTTGATAAATAGCAAAATAACTAAAGAAATGATGTCTAAGTATTGATTTCAATTTTGATTATATTATTCTAACAGTATGGGAATAATTTATTCATAACACAATTCAAATGCATACATTGTAATGTAATTTTATGATGTATGCAATAAATCGCTTAAATGGTTCACTAGCAATATAACAATAATTCAGATTGCCTTGCACATGAATTCGTAATTTAATTCACTTGTTGGAGTTCTCTAACAAATCTCCATACATCAATATCTGTCAATAGCATAAAAATATTCATTATAATAAAATAATTCCAGAACTGCAAATGATCAAACAATTAATTGAATAATGCAAATTATTAACTCATTCAATTCTGGAATTTCGAATAAATAATGCATTTTATGATACAGCATCACTCTATTTAATGAGAATATAGTTCCATTTATATCAATGGTGTACATCATGTAAAAGCAATAATAAAATTGGAAAAGCTTCGCAATCTGTTAACATATTAATCAATATAAATAGATGATGTAATGCTTGCCGAAGTTCTGCTTCGGCAACCTGTCGTTGTCAATTTTCGCTAAAAAAGACGTGACAAAATAATCTCCGCATTTCTCATATTATATATTTTTTAGTACAAATCTCTATTGTTATCAAATAATTCCCAGATTACATTCAGATCAATCAACGTCTAGACAAGATGAGAGCAAATCGGGAGGACCTTCTAATATATTTATCGCTTTACTTTTTGTCCCCAATAAATTCGGAATTTAAATCTGTACTGGCCGTTTAGTAATGGAATTTTCTTAATTTATAAAAGGTTTGTCTGCGAAATGCGAGCGAGCACCCGGTGGGAAAAGTTTCCGATCAATGTTTGCAAGACGTGGATTTACTTTTGGGGCAGATGCAATTTTAATTATTTCTCTTTAATTATTTATTCATGAAACGTGTTTTTATAAAATTGTAATGAATCGTTTGGGGATTTTAATGGTGACAAATCTGCATTATAATTAATTAAGATTTAATAAATTCTTTTATAAGCTAACAAAATAAGTTGATCACATGCATCTTTAGCAAACAAGAAAAGTCGGCTAAAACTTTCCGGTTTAAATCAAAGGCAAACACGGATAGATGTTATTAATTATGAAACTTCAGCGGCTCACGCAGTTCGTTTTAATTCAATCTTAAAATCTGCTGACGGGATTCTGATTAAAGCGTTCAATTAAGCACACAAGAGGCCACTCAATTATCAGAAGGATACAATAACGAAAGGCATTTATTATACATGTAAGAAAATGCACTTTATTATTTTTATCAAATAAAGTACGCCATTTTTCTTTAGGTGAAAAAGACATTAATTTGAATTCTTATTAGATATTGTAAATCAAATTAATATTTCAAAAACATGATTCTTAATAAAATCTTCACATTGTTATATCCCCATATCAATAACGATAATATCCTAAATAATCATTCCTTCTCCACTCATTAAATAAATCAATTCCCAAACATAATAAAAATAAACCTTTGCCCTTATTTTTATTAGTTGCTGTCATACTCATTTTTAATTTATTATCATCCCTCAATATGTGAAGCATTTTAAATTGTAAAACAAACATCCGTTTCAAAGTCATTAATGTCATATCCCAGACACAAATAAACCTTTGTTCCATATTGATAACACCACCCTCCGCGGAACTTCCCTATATATATGTTGCATGTTTAGTTTTAAGTCAGTGGGGAACTATTCTTCGACGAAGTACTAAATAAATAATTTTTACTTCATATATATGTTAATTTTAATTTAACCTATTCACCAATTTGTGCGCTATATATAATATATATATTGCCCCACGATCGGTAAACAATCAAGTGTCTGTGTGCGACGAAGAAAGAAGTCCGACCCACAACAAGATTTGGTGACAGCGGTAGAACGAACTGACGACGCAAGCCCTTTTTCTGCCGAGATATCCAAGCTACCCTAGGATTTGCCCATCACCTGTATTGAGACAATTACAAATAATTGTAGAGGATGATGTCGATGTAAGTAGCTTTAACGTTTCGCATGTTATTTTGGTCATTTGCCGCATTTTTTTTCGTTTACACATTATCAATATATAGCTTCAATAAAAAATCTCAACTCAACATTATTCGTAATTAATTACATTTAAAAAAAAAATTGTTATATACACACAATTACATATTCGTAATAGGTATATAAATATTCTTTTATTTCGCAATTTTTTTTATAAACAAAAATTAATTAAATATGCCATTAACAAATATGGAACTATTAAAGCTGGTAGAGCCATTTTCGGGAAGCCCCGATAAGTTAAACGTATTTTTATTACAATGTGAAACTGCGGTGTCAAAAGTAGCTGACCCAAATGAAGTAAATGAATTTGTTTCATTGCTCGCGGGTTTTAAATTAGTAGGTGACTGTGTATCAGTTTTAAAAAATAGTACTGAAGCCTATTCCACTTGGGACGATTTTCAGTCATTTTTAATAAATAATTTTAAACACGCGCATAAAACGAAGCACGGTTGGATTGCAGAAATTTTTAACGCCCGCCAAAATAATAATGAATCTCTAGAAACGTTCGGAAAAAATTTAAAACACATAGTAACGAATTATAAAAACAATAGCGGCGCGTCGGACGAAGAAAAAAATAATTTTGAGGAAATAGCAATAACTTCTTTCAAACGGGGTATAGCCAACGAAAAATTACAAACGGCAATGTTAAATTGTAAAGAAAATAAATTAGAAAAGGTTATTAACGAGGCAATCGAACATAAAAATATTTTGGGAGTCGAGCAAAGAGGTTCATATCGCGTTAATCAAGTTCGCGTTTACTGCAATTACTGCGACCGTCCCAACCATATAGAAAGTGAATGCCGGTTGAAAATAAAACATTTAAACGAAAATCAAAGCTCTATAAATTATAACAGAGATAACACCAGAAATAATTACAGAAATTATGACAATTATAGAGACGGTAATAACTATAGAGGAAATTTAAATTTTCGTGGCAATAATAATCGAAGTAATTTCAACGACCAAAGACGCGATTTTTCACCAAATAATTATAATCGAGGTAATTTTAATAATCAAAGACGCGATTTTCAAACAAATAGCTATAATCGTAACAATCCCAATCAAAGACGTGATTTTCAACAAAATCCCCATCAAGACCAGTCCAGCCACGGTCAAGTAAATCGTCAAACTTATGATGATGTTACATTTGATCATTCGGGAAACGAACGTTCCTTGGGCGAGCACGTCCAACCAAGGAATCAAGTTTAAACCGTGCACCAATTCATGTGAGTCGGTGTAATTATTTTGAAATTGGCGACACTTTTAACACGATAAATGGAAATAATATTGACTATAATGAAGGTGAAGGTATTAGAAATTTAGCTAGGGCGATTCCTGATATCTATCACGAGGGTTGGATTGAAAAATATGAAAACTCCCGGAATTTAGCTAGGGCGATTCCAGGTGTTTGTCATGATCAATTTAAAACAAATAAAGCAATTAATAAGACTGAAACTTTGACAAATAATGAAATAGAAACGTTAAACAAAATTAACGATACTATAAATAATCAAAAAATTAGTAAAGAAACTAGTATAAAAGATAATTCATTAAACAAAGATTTAGTAATCGCACACCACAAAGAAAATGTCAATATTATTACCCAGCACAGAGTGTTTGAAATTATAGAGCCAGTTACAGATAATAACCCGATAATTATAAATAAATCCATATTATTTAACCAAGAGGGTAGTTGCGATATCATTTATTTAAGTATGAACAGTGATATAGATAAGAACAACGCGCGAATGATTTTAGATACGGGCGCTCAAACTAGTCTAATCAATATAAATAAAATTAAAAACAAATCAAAAATAAATTTACAAGATCTTGTTACAATTATCGGTATCACTAATAACGAAGCCATTACTATTGGATCAATAACAACAATGGTTAAAATAAATGGTGAAGAAATCCCTCATAAGTTTCATGTAGTTGACAATAATTGCAATCTCCAAGCAGATGGCATTATTGGAAGAGACTTTATGAAACATTTTCATGCTGTCATTTCATACGTAAATAAAACATTTACAATAGGTGACCAGGTGTTTAAAATTTACTCATCTAATGAAATTGATAATTTAATTTTCATACCGGCTCGATGCGAACTAATTACAGAAATATCAACTACACAGAATGTAAACGGACAGGTATTATGTGACAAAACGACATTAAATGATGATTTAATTGTAGGTTCTTGCATTACAAATGTCGAAAACAATAAATGTTACGTTGGTATCCTGAATGTATCTGAATGCGATCACATAATAACGACACCTAAATTAATGCTGGAACCTATAAATAACTACGATCAGTTTGTAAACGAAGATATTCCAATTAAATACGACAATTTTGTATTAGATAGACTGGACAAAATAAAACGATCAGTTTTAACAGATCATTTAAATAATGAAGAAATAAACGCTTTATACGATATTTGTATAAAATATTTAGACGTAATTTACCTTGAAGGTGACATGTTAAGTAGTACAAATAGTGTAACACACAAAATAGTTACGCTTCCTAACAAACCTCCTATTTTTGTAAAACCATACCGCCTACCCTACCAACACAAAAATCAAATTGAATCCCAAATGAAACAGATGTTGAGTGACGGAATTGTTAGCCATAGCAATTCTCCGTACAACGCACCTCTTTTATTAGTCCCAAAGAAACCTGATTCAAATGGCGAAGCAAAGTGGCGAGTAGTTGTAGACTACCGCAAACTAAACGAAATCACCATTAGTGATCCATATCCTCTCCCTAACATCACTGATATCCTTG
This sequence comes from Tachinus rufipes, assembly GCA_963932245.1. NCBI lineage: Eukaryota > Metazoa > Arthropoda > Insecta > Coleoptera > Staphylinidae > Tachinus > Tachinus rufipes. The sequence goes on from OZ010744.1 coordinate 3,616,371, forward strand.
ATCAACTCGGAAATTCCAAATATTTCACTACTTTAGATTTGGCATCCGGTTATCATCAAATTCCAATGCATCCTGACCATGCTGAAAAAACAGCATTTAGCACTACTTTTGGTCACTTTCAATACAATAGAATGCCGTTCGGTTTAAAAAATTCAGGAGCAACTTTTCAAAGATTAATGAACTCGGTACTGAGCGGTTTGCAAGGCATTAAATGTTTCGTTTATGTTGACGATATTGTAGTGTATGCAAACAGTTTGGATGAGCATAACAGTAAATTATGTGAAATTTTTGACAGACTTCGCGAAACTAATTTAAAAATTAATTTGTCCAAATGTAATTTTTTAAGAAAAGAATGTAAATTCTTAGGACATGTGATTTCTGAAGACGGCATTAAACCCGATCCTTTAAAAATTCAAGCAGTAATAAATTTTAACACTCCGCAAACCCAAAAGCAAATCAGATCATTTTTGGGTCTAGTTGGTTATTATAAAAGCTTTATTAAAGGATTTTCAAAATTAGCATATCCCTTAAACCAACTGTTACATAAACATGTAAAATTCATATGGACTCCTGAATGTCAAGTCAGCTTTGATTTATTAAAACGTAACATAACTAATCCACCTGTACTAGCCTATCCTGATTTTAAAAAGCCCTTTATAATCACCACAGACGCGAGTAAATACGGTTTGGGCGCGATTTTATCACAAGGCGAAATAGGTTCGGATAGACCAATCGCGTATGCTAGTCGTACTTTAAATAGAGCGGAATCGAATTACTCTACAACAGAACGCGAGATGAAAGCGATAATTTTTGGTATAAATCATTATAGACCATATATTTTTGGAACAAAATTTACTATTATCACGGATCATAAACCATTATCGCAAGTTTTTAGAGTAAAAGATCCGGGTTCTCGATTGACCAAATATCGTTTATTATTAGCAGAATATGACTATTCAATAGTGTACAAAGCTGGCAAATTGAACACAAATGCAGACGCGTTAAGCCGAATTAACACTTTTAATACTAAAAATACTGTTATAAATGAACTTGGATATTTTGAGTTCGAAGAACTGATGAAAACCAAACTAATAACTAACGCTAAAGTTAATGAAACACTTGAACCAATCTTAACCATGCAAAATAGTGTAGATTTAATTATGTTTATGCCTCAAAACTTAGATGATTCTGATGAGTTTTTAAATCTTTTAGACGAAAAATTTAATTTATTTTACGATTTTAATCAAAACAAACCGAATATAAACGACATTTTTACTTTAAATAGACTGGACCACTCTGAGGGAAAACTATATTGTTTAATCGATAGAGAATATGATGTAGATAACCATGATTATGAACAGATATGGATATTACTATGTACTCTTACAAAGTTGTTAGACGAGACACATGTCAATAATAATATAAAAAACATTGCAATATTAAAATTTGAAAAAGGAAAAATAAAATGGAACAAAACTCTGTCAATGATCCGGTTGCTATTTAAGGGTTATAATACGCAGGTGTGTATTAAGGATAATATGACTGAATTAAACAAACTGACGGAACAACAAAAAACGGATATAATTAAAGAATACCATGATACCCCTCTTGGAGGACATCAAGGTGTAAACAGAACATATAATAGAATAAAGCAAATATATACATGGCCTAATTTAAGAAAAGACATATCTGACTACATAAGTAAATGCGAAAGTTGTCAAAAAAATAAACTAATTAACAATGACACAAAAATGCCAATGGCAATTTCAAGCGTCGCATCTAAACCTTTTGAGAAAGTTTATTTGGATGTAGTTGGACCTATGACATTAACAGAGAACGGACATAAATATATACTAACTTTTCAAGATGACTTAACAAAATTTGTAGAAGCAATTCCAATACCTAATCAGGAAGCTGTAACTATTGCCCGTGAATTTGTCAATAATATTATCTGTCGACATGGCATTCCTGAAACAGTATTGACTGATCAAGGTACTAACTTTTTAAGCAATGTATTCAAAAACACTTGCAAACTTTTAAAAATAAAAAAAATTCAAACTACTGCGTATCATCCACAGACAAATGGTGCTTTGGAAAGATCCCATAGAACTCTTGCCGAATATTTACGCCACTTCAGTTCACAAAATCAGTTAGATTGGGATTTACATATCCAAACTGCAATGTTTACGTACAATACCACTCCACATACATCCACTAAATTTACACCATATTATTTGCTCTATGGTGTAGAAGCTACTTTACCTTCATCTATTATCAAACCTACCGAAGTTCTTTACTCATACGACGATTATGTCAAAGATTTAAAGTTTAAAATGCAGAACGTTAGACAAATAGCACGCGAGAATTTATTAAACAGTAAACAAAAATCTAAAGTACAATATGACAAAAATTGTAGACCTAACACCTTTTATGTCGGTGACAAAGTTTTATTAAAAAACGTAACTATACGACGGGGTTTAAGTAAAAAGTTTTTGCCTTTGTGGGAAGGACCTTACATAGTTTATAGCAAACATACACCTCTAAACTATTCAATCAAAGTTAATCGCAAATTAATTCGTGTAAACGCAAACAGATTAAAACATTTTTGCGAGTAAACAATAACATAGATGCATATATACTAAAATCCGATAACTGATATATACGTTTTTCAGAATCCTCACACTTGTCTGGCTGATTCCATACACGCACGGTTTAAGCGACACACCGCTACCTTACACCATACACACTTATAAGTCAGCACCTGGTATTCATTTCGAACAATTGTCCGAAATGCGTTTATTTACAAAAAATTATGAAGTTTTGTCATACGTAAATTTAACAAGCTTTCAAGAACGGTCAAGTTTATTAAATTCCTTTTTGTTAAAAACCACAGAATTGTGTATAAACGACACACTAGGGTTTCATAGAGATTGTAACAGTTTTGTCAGAAATGCCAAAACCATCCAAAATAAAATAAATTTAGAAATGTCACACATTGAAGAAATGGTTAACCATGTTCGCGTACGTCGCGGTTGGTTTAATATAATCGGTAGCGCCGCGAAAGTCTTGTTTGGTACATTAGATAATGATGACGCTGAACAATATGATCAAATTATTAAAGAATATGCTGCAAATGGAAACTCTATGAAGAACATAATTATAGAGCAATCCAAAGTCGTAAAATCAACTATTTTAAATTTTAATGCTACCATTGATTCGTTAAATCACAACGAAATTATTCTAACCGAAAACTTAAAACGTATTAACGACCATTTAAATACAGAAGTTCAACACATTAAATACCTTAGTTTAAAAGCAGATTTACAACAGCATATTCTTGATTTTGATACTATGTTACACCAGCATCAAATTGACGTTATAACAATTACCAACGCGATTTTAGAAGCAAAACGGGGAAATCTCCACCCTTCTGTACTAAGCCCCTCAACTCTCGTTCGAGAATTGAATTCGGCAAAAACAAGTATACCGCGCGGACTAAGTTTTCCTGTTCCTCTCACACTAGGAAACGCGCATACATTAGTTGACATTGTGCAACTAGTTGTTTATGTGCAAAACGGAAATTTAGTGTACGTGATTCGCATCCCCTTAATAGAGACAAATTTATTCAAATTATTAAAACTACAACCGTTTCCATCTAAATTGCATGAAAATAAATTTGTCATGATTCAACCTAAAACTAAATTTCTCGCCGTAGATGAAAACAAACAACAATTTTTGGAATTTTCGGAATTAGAAATAAAAAATTGTATTACCGTGGCGTCGTCAAAAATTATCTGCAAACAAGACAAACCCATAAATTTAGCACACCTTTATGATAGTTGCGAATTTAAAATTTATACACAGTCAACTTCAATAATACCTGAAATTTGCGATAAAAGAATATTTAATTTAAATAAGAGCATTTATATACAATTGCAAAATTCAAATACTTGGATTTTTGTTATACCAAAATTTGAAACGATAACGTTGAGTTGCGAAAACAGAGCTGTTACTATTGATGTTGTGTTAAGGAATACAGGTGCATTGACCATCGATAACAAGTGTAAAGGTTACAGTAGCTCCGTCATGCTAAACCCTCATGACATCATCTCGGGCAATCCTAAGCCCAGCGAGTTCCTACCCGATTTGGATTTCATCAAGCTGATATCCGAAGAAATTAGGTCACGTTCAAATTTTAACTTAAGTCTACTGACACTGGATCATCATTACAACAAGATATCAAACCATGTTGATGACTTAAACGTTGCAAGTCATAAACTGGATGATATTATAAGAACAAGCAACGAAATTCACGAACCAACGGAATGGCATCATAGTGCAATTACTTTCACACCGTTAGTGATTTCAGTGATTGTAATTTTATATATTTTATATAAAATATTCAAACGGATTTGCCCAAGGTTCACCTTATGGAACATGTTCTTAAATGCACAACGCCGTCAGCGCATGACACCTCCTGCAGCCCCTATTAATTTAAGGCTAAACATGTTGCGAACACCGATCGTTGAAGAACCCCAACATGACATTCAAGAAGAACCACAACCTGAAATTATAAGACCACTTGCGACAACACCTCCGACAACACCTCCCAGAAGATCTTCAAGAATCCAGCAAAGGATGAATCCTTTTAACAGACTTTAAAATTAAGTGCGATTTGTGTGCGCGTGTGTTTATGTATTCTGAACTCATACTTTTCAGTTGCAAATGACTTTTCTTTTTCTTATTAAATTTTATTATTTTTAGCAGGTATCATTATTTTATTAGTTAGTTATTTTTAAGTTAGTTAAATTTATCAGGTTTTACCTATTATCTATTTTTTTTTATTTTATACAAAAAAATGTAGAATACATTTTTTTTATGATAAGGAGGGAGGAAATGTTATATCCCCATATCAATAACGATAATATCCTAAATAATCATTCCTTCTCCACTCATTAAATAAATCAATTCCCAAACATAATAAAAATAAACCTTTGCCCTTATTTTTATTAGTTGCTGTCATACTCATTTTTAATTTATTATCATCCCTCAATATGTGAAGCATTTTAAATTGTAAAACAAACATCCGTTTCAAAGTCATTAATGTCATATCCCAGACACAAATAAACCTTTGTTCCATATTGATAACACCACCCTCCGCGGAACTTCCCTATATATATGTTGCATGTTTAGTTTTAAGTCAGTGGGGAACTATTCTTCGACGAAGTACTAAATAAATAATTTTTACTTCATATATATGTTAATTTTAATTTAACCTATTCACCAATTTGTGCGCTATATATAATATATATATTGCCCCACGATCGGTAAACAATCAAGTGTCTGTGTGCGACGAAGAAAGAAGTCCGACCCACAACAACATGTTATTTTTTGTTCCGAATTGAAAATTAGAATGTATATTACCCCAAGGGATAATATCAAACAATCTTCAAGAGAGCAATTTCACACAAACACAAATTGGGTCAATCTGATATTAAAGTAACAATCTCAAAGTTAGCTGTTCAACCATTACCACCTTATATTATTTCCTCCACGTTCAATTTCAAGTAAATTCAAATGAAATAACAATTCGGTTACAACGGATGTTGTTATTCGATTCAACTCTTCCGCATAAATCTGGCTTCTCTAGATGAAATTTAATATTTTATTTGCACAATGTGTGTTGGGTATTGTGGATGCACACATATAACATTAGGTAAATATTTTATTTCCACGCGTATACACCTTATTGGCATTTTCCGCACATATTCTTCCTTCGCTTCATTTAACGGAGGAAATAAAGTTCATTGTTGATTGAGTAGTTTGCTTGTATGTTTAAAGCAATTGCAATTGAATGAAATGGATTGTTTGATGCGATTTATACGCCTTATTCAACACTTAATTTAAAATTTATTTATACATCTCCATTTTAACTAAAATTCTTAGAAAATCACTCCAGGGTTTATCTGTTACATATGCATCCTGTAATTTACTTCGCTGCATAAATTCAGTTATGCTTGCTAATTATGCTATAGGTTAATTATTACGTATTTAACATGATAATTGATGCGTACGTGTAATGCGTCTAAATATAAATTTTGTTGGCATAGAAGTATGTATGTATGAGAAGCGTTGACGTTGTGTACAGGTGAAATTTTTCATATTCTAATAAAAATAAATTTGTGAATAACTTGAGGTGATTTAATCATACAAATATTTATATTATACGTAATCATAGACTAGAAAATAGAATCATTTTTTTTATTTTGTAACCAATAAAATGTATAAGTGATGTTTCAATAAATTTAATAAATTAAATTTTATTTTTCTAAATCTATAATTTAAAAAAAAATAATATATTCAATTTTAGGAAAATTATTTTAAGTTAAGTACGTCATTAAACAATGTTTTAAGAAGATTGTGTACAAATTTTGAAAGCGATGTTCTGATTTACAAAAAAAAACAAATTTTTCAAAAAATTATAAATATTTTTTATTTTTTTTTAATATTTTTGAGTTTAGTACTATGTTGAACAATGTTTAAAATAAATTGAGTAATAATTTTAAGTTCATATTATAGAAATTGTGAGCTCAACACGAGTAGAAGCAATGTTTGAGTAATTATAGTTTAGTTTTACTATATTTTGGTTTGCAACTTGGCTAAATTTGGTTTAAAACTATATTGAATTACATAAAAATGGTAATATTAATAATTTTCTTCTATTTGAAACTCAATATTAAAACATGAAGGTTTGCAACTTGGCTAAATTTAGTTTGCAACTTAACTCAGTTATTTAAAATGGTCACAAACATCATATAATCTCAAATCACATTTAGTTTTTTATATTTTGGTTTGCAGTTTTCTTAATTTGGTTCAAAACTGTGCTAAATAATATGAAGTTGTTTAACATGCTCGTTATTGGCTACAGCTTAATTTAACTTAATATTTGTTTGCAATTTGATTAAATTATGCTTAATTAGTTAATATTGTCTAAACTAACTAATTAACTTGCTTGTTTACAGTCATGGTTTGTCAAATTTGAGTTAGTATCTAAGCTAAAATTTGTTTTAAATGTTAAAAATTGTGAAAAACATTAAAAAATTTAATCATAAATTTGATTTTGCGTATCTACTGAACATTTTATTATTTTTGGTTTGCGACTTGGCTGAATTTGGTTTGAAATTGAACGGAATTGCATGAATCTATCTAAAATACTTAAAAATATTAATAAAAAATTGCTTTACAGCTTAGTTGCATTGTTTAGGTTTGCGACTTGACTAAATTTGATTTAAAACTTTGCTCAATTTTTAAAAAATGTCAAAAACATTAATAAACTTAATTATAAGTTTTATTTTACATATCTACCGTTCAGTTTTACTATATTTTGGTTTGTAACTAGGCTAAATTTAGTTTAAAACTGTTATAAATTATTATAGCTGGCAACATTTTATGCAAGCTTAACCAAGACATAGTATATTATTGTACCAAACTCTATAAAATTTGCAAAATGTTTTTTTTTTTTTTTAATTTATAAAAAGTTTATTGATTATTGCAGTTCTATTACACAGTTTTTGGCTGTGCTGAGGTCACAATTATTATTAAAAAAGTGATTTTTTTTATTGTTTTTTAGGTTAAATACGTAACGTGACTCAATTGTTAATCGCAAAGCAACAACATATTTTGTTTTGTTTTCAAGGTTAGATGCATACCGTGACTCAATTATTAAATGCAAAGCGACTAAATAATTTTTTTTCTGTTTAAGGTTAAATACATACTGTGACTCAATTATTTAAACAACTTTTTCCGTTTTTTAGGTTAGATACATACCGTGACTCAATTATATTAAAGCAACAAAATAGTTTTTATCGATTTTAGGTTAGATGCTTACCGTGACTCCATTATTAATCGCAAAGCGACTAAATAAATTTTATTGTTTTTTAGGTTAGGTTAGGTGACTCAATTATATTAATTGCAACAAAACATTTTTTGTTTGTTTTTAAAGTTAGGTATCGATACTTAAATTATATTAACCGCAAAGCCACACAAATAAAATTTATTGTTTTTTAGGTTAGATCCATACTGTGACTCAATATTAATCGGAAAACAACATAATACATTTTATAGTTTTTTAAATTAGATACATACCGTGACTCACTTATTAATTACAAAGTGACCAAATAATTTTTGTTGTTATGTTATGTTAGGTTATGTTAGGTTATGTTAGGTTATGTTAGGTTATGTTAGGTTATGTTAGGTTATGTTAGGTTATGTTAGGTTATGTTAGGTTATGTTAGGTTATGTTAGGTTATGTTAGGTTATGTTAGGTTATGTTAGGTTATGTTAGGTTAAGTTAGGTTAGGTTAATAGCAAGAAAACAAAGCCAGTGGCAAGCGTGGGATGGAAAATAATAAAAAACAAGAAAGCGCCGGGTCCAGATCGGATACCTCCCAAGATTGCTAAAGAATTAGTAAAGGTTGTACCTAATATTATCGTAAGGATGATAAATCAGGAATTTTAGAATAGCAGATTTCCCAAATTATGAAAGCAGTCAAAACTGGATCTTTTTCAAAAACAACAGAAAAAGACAAAGTCCCCAAAGTATAGGCCAATCTGCCCAATAAATACCTTGGGAAAAATATACAAACAGCTAATTGCAAGTAGATTGAAAGAAGAGTTGGAGAATCAAATATCTGACAGCCAGTTTGGGTTCCGGAAAGGAAGGTCCACCATCGATGCTATGAGAAAGCTGATGGACACGGTAGAGTACATAAAAAATAAAGCCTACAGTGTATGTTTACCACGGTGGACATGAAAAACGCCTTTGCTACAATTTTGTGGGAAGGGGTGGTTCAAGCACTGATCAAAATGGGAGTGAGCAAGAGGTTCATTAAAGCAACTCAAAGCTTCCTTCACAGCAGAGAACTGCTTATAGGAAGAGAAGAGAAAAAATTCAAATTACGTGTGTCGTACCACAAGGCTCGATCCTGTGTCCTCTACTGTAAACCATATAGTATAATAGCGTACTAGGAGTAGTTATGCCGAAGAGAACTACGTTGTTGTGCTTTGCGGACACCGGCATTATAACAATGGCAAAAGGGAAAGAGGAACTGGTCAAGGTGACCAACACGGCGGTGCAGAGGACTAAAATTGAGGGGCTAGTGCTGGAAATTTCCGCCCAGAAAACGGAGGCGGTAATAAAAGCGGGCGATGCCAATATAACCACAAAGAACGCTGTCAAATATCTTGGTAAGTGGTTTGGTAGGAACACCAAAATAACCGACATTAACAAGACGGTAGAAAAGGTGGAAAAAACGGCCAAGGCACTAAGCATTCTGATGCAAAACTTCAGAGGACCTTCAGAAGGGAAGAGAAGGGTACTGGCAAGTATAGCGCATTCGATAATGCTGTACGGTGCCCAGGTGTGGAGGAAAACCTTGAGATACGCCAAATACAAGGACACGATGCTGAAGCAGCAAAGAAGACTAGCGCTGAGAATAGTTGTCAGATACACAACCATATCCTCGGAAGCCATTCTTGTGATTGCCTCGGTCATGTCGATCCATCTACAAGCCAAGCTGAGAGAAAAAGGTTATAAAACAAATCAGCATACTAAGAGGGGGCTTAAAAAAAGCAATAATAAAATGGAAATAAGAATAAGACCAGGATACCGGATAGGCGGCGTGGACAGAGAGAATGGTTAACTTACCTACGTGGACAACGAGAAGATTTGGATCTGTCGACTATTACCTATGTCAACTTCTGAGCGGATTTAAAAAGATTCCACCGTACAGGCAGTGACGAATGTGTAACTTGCTAAGTGGAGGATAGCCCATAACACACTTTTTACGCTTGCCCCAGATGGGCCGCGGCCAAGGAGAAAATGAAAAAAGAGACAGATGCGGTGTTGACTCCGGACAACACCGTTGAGTACATGCTGTCTGGTGAAGCAATGTGGTTCCTGGTAAAAGAATTTCCTAAAAAGGTGGTCTCCGCAAAAAAGAAGAAGGAGAGAAAAGTCAAAATGGCAAACTAGGGCAATAAAAATAATGTCCGGGCGTTTATTCTTGAAAGTATGCTTTGCGATTCCGAAGATACAAAGACCACGCCAAGTGGATAGGGGGTTTAGTGGATAACAGCTCTCCACACAGGCTGGTAGAGCTTTACCATACTACAATAAAAAAAAGTTAGGTTAGGTTAGGTTAAGTTAGGTTAGATTAAGTGGTCCTAGAGGCAATGACAAGAAAATATATAGAACCGTACCTCAGAAATATTATTGGCAACTACCTAGAAGACAGGCGTCTAATAGTTGGTAAGAGCAACACTAGGCAAGTAACGTTCCACAGAGGTCAGTCCTGGGATCACTGCTGTGCAATATTTTGTACGACTACGTTATTGGAATGAAAATGCCAAAAGAAGTAAAGCTGGTCGGGTATGCAGATGACAGTGTTTATATCCTCACTGCCAAAACAAAAACATTACTACAAGAAATAGCACAAACGGTGGTGGAAAAAACCATACAAAAAATAGATAAGCTAGGACTAGGACTTTACGGAGGTTACAAGTTAAAGGAGATGCAATTAACTGTAAAAGACCAAATAATAAAGACCAAGGAAGCCATTAAATTAGGTATTAAATTAAGGAAAAACAATAATATGAAAACCCACCTTGAAGAAGCCGCCACCAGAGCAGAAAAAAATGCCATGTGCATGGCTAAGATTATGCTCAACTTATAAGGAACAAAATTCCAGACCAGGAAACTCTCATGGGTAATGATATGCAAATGTGCGTAGTTCCGTTATATTAATTGTAGAGCAATTAAACAGATTTAATCGATTTTTTTTAGTTTAGTGGATACGGTGACTTAATTATATTAATCCCAAAACAACAAATTTTGTTTGTTTTTATTGTACTTTAAGTTAGATGCATACCGTGGCTTAATTAGACTCATTTGACTAAATTTTGCAACTAAAATAAAATATTGTAAAGAATGAACAAACATCTTTGCAATATTTAAATCAAATTTTTCAGCTTTCTAATCGTATTAATGTTTATGGTTTTACTAAATTCACGATAATTTTGAAAGCATTGACTCAATTTTACTGAAACTTTAAACTTAGTTGCTCCAATTATGTGCATATATAAGAAAAGAATGTGGAATATGTACAAAAGTATATTTATTATTTAAATCCAATTTTCCAGCTCTCTACTTGTTATAATGTTTATGGTTTTACAAAATTTGCTATAATTTTGAAATTATTGACTCAATCTAGTTGAAATTTTGGAGTTATTTGCTTCTGTTATCTTCTTCTTCTTTTTCTTTCTTCCATTCTAGGCTATTAGCCTGTTTTTCATCGGTTTTGCAAAGGTCATAAATTGTTACTCCATCTCTTCTTCGGTCTTCCTATGCTACGCTTCCCTATTGTTATGTACATTTAAATTAAAAAATATGGAAAATTGTCCAAATTTTGTGGAATGTTTAAATCAAAATTTCCAGCTATTGGAAACTAAGTTTTAACTTTTTGGGCGTGTGGTTTGAATTAGAGGGCCCCACCCACTCGCCCAAGTGTTTGTGATCAAAAAATTGCAGCACAAGCACTTGGAGAGGGAGGGGGGCGGGGAGTGAACGGGAACTAAGTTTAAACTTTGTGAACGTATGGTTTTGGATTGAAGAGCCCCACCCACCCGCCCAACTGTTTGTGATCGAGAAATTGTAGCACAAACACTTGGGGGGTGAGCGGAAACTAAGTTTAAATTTTGTACGCGTTTGGTTTAGATTCAAGTGTTTGTGATCAAGAAATTGTAGCACAAACACTTGGGGCGAGTGGGAGAATTAGGTTTAAACTTTGTGCACGTGTGGTTTGGATTGGAGTGCCCACCCACCCTTTCAAGTGTTTGTGATCAAGAAATTGGATCACAAACACTTGGGGAGTGGGGGGAGAGGGAGTAAGCGGGAACTAAGTTTAAACTTTGTGAGCATGTGGTTTTGGATTGAAAAACCCAACTCACCCGCCCAAGTGTTTGTGATCAAAAAATTGCATCACTAACACTTGAGGGGGTGAGCCGGAATTAAATTTAAACTTTGTGCGCGTATGGTTTATATTGGAATGCCCTACCTACCCGCCCAAGTGTTTGTAATCAAGAAATTGGATCACTAACACTAAGGTGGGTGGTTGGGAACTTAGTTTAATTTATGTGCGCGAATGGTTGGGTGCCCCACCCACCCGCCCAAGTGTTTGTGATCAAGAAATTGTAGCACTAACACTTGGGGGATGGGCGTTAACTTAGTTTAATGTTGAAAAAAAAATTTACAAATTGTACAAAAAAAATTAAAATATTTAAATTTAATTTTTCAGTTCTCTACTCGTAATAATATTTATGGTTTTACATTTTTTCATGTTTATGGTTTTACAAAATTTGTAATAATTTTGAAACTGTTGTATCAATCTAGCTGAAATTTTGGAGTTATTTGCTTCTATTATGTACAATTAAAATTAAAAAATATGAGAAACAGACAAAAGCTTTTGCAATATTTAACCCTCTAATGCCCCAATTTTTAATCTTTATCGACATTGAATCATTTGTTTACACCTAACAGGCATAGGTACATTTTTTTTACAAAGGAGAGTTTTGTGTGCATTCCAATATTGTTTACAGTTTTTCCAAAAAATAATGTATTAAGAATAAAACATATTTAAACTTTACGTTATATGTTATTAAGTGTACCCCGAGACGGCCCTGGGCATTAGAGGGTTAAATCAAAGTTTCCAGCTCTCTACTCGTATTAACGTTCATGGTTTCACAAAATTAGCAATAATTTTGGAACAATTAACTCAATTTTGTTCAAATTTTGAACTTAGTTGCTTCATATATGTGCAATTATAGAAAAATAATGTAAAAGTTGTACAAAATTATTTTCAGTAATTAAATCCAATTTTCTAGCTGTCTCTTGCATGGTTTTACAAAATTTGCAATAATTTTAAAATTATTACTTCAATCTAGCTGAAATTTTAAACTTAATTGCTTCTACTATGTACAAATAAAATATTGTAAAAAAATTGTAATATTTAAATCAAATTTTCCAGCTACTAAAATTTTGAACTTATTTGAATTTTACAAAAACATTAGCAAGATGTAATAATATTTTTGGTTTTATAAAGTTTGTCATAATTTCGAATCTAGTTATTAAATTTTTATAAAATTTTAAACATAGTTGCTCCTTTTCTTGTCTGGTGCTACAAATTTTAGAAATTAAATTAAACATTTAAATTTTGTTAAATTTTGAATATTTCTATTTTCGAATGTGTAACCTGTATAAATTTAGCCAATTGCGCATTATGCACGTATTTCCAAGAATGTGAACGGGCATCTTATCAAAAAAGGAAATATATTAAAATGATTCGCTCAAAATAGTGAAATAGTGCATCACTTAAAACCTAACATGTGTAAAGTATCAATAGGCAGATAGTAGAGAGAGAGTGTGTTGAGAACCGAATATATCATCTGTAACAATGCGACTTTCCGGAAATATCTCAACGTTATTACACACTTTCTTCATCGTATTTTTCTTTCTCTACGTCTTAAATATTATTTAATCCTAATGTTTTATTCACGTCCCACTCTATTTTCGTGTGCACGTATAAATAGTTTTATTGTGGCTAAAGGATTTTAAATACGTACGGAATGTTCGGAAATATTTATAGGATTTTATATTCGGTTATGTGAAGCTAAATGAATTATATCTATCATAAAGTACATTAAATGTAATGGAAGTTGATTTTATTTGCCTTTTATGGCGCATTAAGGATGTTACTATTTTTATGATGATATTATATTTTACTAATAAATGTTAAATAATAGGTAGGTAAGTACAATATATATATAGTTAGCATCAAAATTATTAAATTAGGTTTATAATATAAAAAATATGCTGATTATTCCAATCATTAATTTCACCGTTTAGTCCATCCAACGCTGGAGATACATAGCGCAACAAACAAATCTTAGTTTCAACAAGTGGGGCACTTGATTTATTGCAAGTACCGCTTTAAAGATTAATCAATATAATAAATCACCGACTAAATTACCCAAACCACTTTAAACCAAATAAACTGAGCCAATGCGAACGCACATTTTAGAGAGTGCAGTAAAGGGTTGCTATTATTTTGCTGTTTAAGCAACTAATTTGTATCAATTTTATACGAAGGAGTGAATGTGCTGAGAAGATTGTTGTAATAATTATAATAAATTTTACTCACAACAAACTAAACAAAAAAATAATTAAATGCAATACAAAAAAAACATATTTTATTACTTGCGTCAATATTGTCTCCAATGCATAAATAAAAACTTTAGTCATCTTATTATTCACTGGGGTACACTAGAGAATAATGAAATAGTGCATAAATGCCCCGGTATTAACATTTTATTGCGGAAGCAACATCCGGCAAATTAAACAAAACGGTAGTGGACTTTTTAATTAAATTAAGGAAAAATAAAATGCATTCTTTAAAATAAGATACTTTTTAACAAAATTATATCGAAAATATTTATAAAATTAAAATCTTTCTAAGATATTTAAAAAAATATGATGTTGAAGATGTGTAAGTGCAGTAGCATGGGTTTTCCATTAAGGGTGGGCATTGAATTTTTTTTATTCGTTCTACCACCACAATAAAGCTTTTAAAATTTCTCCGTCGAGGGATAAAAAGGAAATCGTTAAAAAATGTCAAGGCATCAAATAAAAATCCCACAGCATACAACAAACTAATTATTGACATCATAATAAGTAATAACATTTTAATGAGTGCATTAAAATATTTTTATTTCAAAGAAAAATATAATTGTATTTTTTTGTTTATTGAATGTAGCATAGAATATGGAATATGGAATTTATCATGTTTCGTGAGCATCGATCTCAATTTAAATGGTGCTGGAGGTTATAACCATAAATAAAGTTCGAAAGCGATGGGAATCATAAATAAAAAGACGTCCATCATATGACATAAACGTCAAAAATACTTGGATGTACTAATAGTCTGTGTAGATTTATTATGCGATATAGCATCCAGGTGGGATGTTCATATCGCATTCTATTCGCATCGTAGTTAATCATTTCGCAAACTAATCAAAAATTTATTTTAATTTTATAATTTACTAAAGGATTATATTTTATTTATTAATAAAGCAAATGTCAATTTTACAAATCTAACTTAATTTTTTTTTATTAATAAATGATGTATTACTCGTGTTTCAGGGTATGCACCTATCATCAGTGTGCCTAGCGTCTCACTGATTACATAAAATCACAGTAACTATTAAACAATTTATGTTTACTAATGTGTCGAAAGGATTTTAATGTACAAAACAATTTGTACGTTTGTCTGCATAGTAAATAAATCAATTTATTTTGCTATTGACAAATTTAAAATAAAAATTTTGTTTGTAAATTAAAATGATTAATCCGCTTCAATAATATTATTATTTATTAGCAAGAAACATAGCTTCAATAATATTATTTCTTATTTAAAAGTACCGGGCGGTGATGGCAAAGCGTCACAAGATAACGAACGTGTCGCGTATGCGAGTTGTCATCCCGGGTTCTATTTAGAAGTTCAGCTGGCAAGCATCACCAGGAGACTTCTGAGCAGGGGAGAACCTTACATCACACCTGCAGTACACCTAGTGCCGGCATCGATACGAGATCACCGCCGCCGCAAAAAAAAACGCGGCGACGATAATCACCCTCGAGTGTACAACAAATCAACCATATCACCATTCAGTGACTCAGTTTGTCGACGGCCAATTATGTGAGTTCCAATCATTCCTCTTTAACCAAACGACGTTTTATTATTAGAATTAATCTAATTCGGTTTGTGTTGAGTGTATATGTGTGTACATAAATATAAAAGTAATAACTGCAATAAAATTTGTTTATTTATTTTCTAATAGAAAACATGCCGCTTAATTTATGATATTTGTGCGTTGACTTTAATATCATCACTTGCAATTTCTTATGTTGGAATAATTAATATTTATAGGTTTTATTAAATAATTTTGTATTGTACACTGCTTTTAAATAAGAAACATTGCCAAGAATTCGTGCGGCCGGTCCAAAAATATTTTTGTAACAATTATGTTGTATACAGGCAGGCGCCTTGTACTTTGCTTTGATTACAAATAAAATTGGTTGTTTAACAATTATATTTTGAAATTTAAAAATAAAATTAATAATTATTAAAAAAATATGTAAACTGTTAAATTATAATTTGATATGTAAGAAGTATTCAATTTTATAATTCAAAAAATATATTGTTGACTATCTTGCTTATAATATTTAATCAATTTTATTCTAAAATTCTTCAATAAGAATGTGCTAATAGCTTTCTAAATTTTTTTATCGATCCTAATTTGTTGGAAGACTAGTGTAAATGAGATTCTTTAAGTATTCCCAAAATTATTATTATCAAATCTCAAAATACCTGTTTGCAAACAATTTACGTATAATGTTTATTGGTGCTGTAGCACTATTATGTTAAAACCAAGTTTATCAAAAAACTGGTATCAGAAATAAAAAGTACAGATTGGTATATAACGTTGACTGTTGCAAATTATAAATTTATTTCACTATTTCAACTTTTATCACTTAAATTAGATGAAATTGATTAAATTGAGGTTATGTTAAATCTGTCGTATTGAATTTGTTACAATTTATGCAGTTTGATAGTAATGATATGGAAGTATATTACCAATAAATTACATCTAAATTCAATGTATAGATTGCGAGAAATGCAATTATTTTAATAGCTTATAACTTATCAAACAAATTAATTGAAGTTATGTAAAAACTGTCGTATCAAATTAGTTACAATTTATACAATTGGTAGTAACGGCATTAAAATACATTGTTTACATGGATTACAACTTATGAATTTATCTATTAATCCACAACAGATCAAATAAACAAATTAAATTGAGGTTATGTTAAATCTGTCTTATCAAAGATTTTATGCAGTTGATAATAATGTTATTGACGTATATTGTTACCAAATTGCATCTAAATCCAATGTACAGATTGTGAGTTATAAATTTATCTTATTATCCCAACACTCATCAAACGAAATAATTGAGATCAAATAATTTGAGGTTATGTTACATCTAGTGTATTAAATTAATTACAATTTATGCAGTTGGTAATATTGATATAGAATATTTAATCTAATGTATAGATTGTGAGTTATGAATATATATTATTAACTCAACATTCATCAAACAAAATAATTGAGGTTATGTTAAATCTAGCGTATCAAATTAGTTACAATTTATGCAATTGGTATTAATAAAATAGAAGTATATTTTTAATGCATTTGCATCAACATCTAATGTACTTGCAATTGCAATTTATAATTTTATTTCAATACATCAACACTCATCAAATGAACTAATTGAGATCAATTAAATTGAGGTTATGTATAGTAAGAAAAATTGTAGAAAACAGTCAACTAATGTTTAAAAAACTGTTAAAGATAGTTAAACAAATTGTAGAAAATTGCAGATGATGATTTTTTAGAATTACAAAACTTCGCCGTAAGCAATTTTCCAAAACAAAAATTCTGAACAATTTGAACAACGTTCTTGGCTATGGAAAGGCTACAACAAAGGTTAAATGTAGAACATATATAAAACGCTCTACTCTCAGCTTTCAAAATTTGAATTCAGATTTACATCTTTTTGGAGTTGCTATTCAGGACGGTCACTTTAACAGACCTAGCCGTCTTAAGGTTGATCCAAATTGCAACTTATCTAGAAGGATTCAACTAGTAGATCACCGTGCAGAAACTTTTCCGGTGTTATTGCATACTTTTTCAACGGAAACCACATCATCACAGACGCTTCAAGTCTTTTCCACACTTCTCATACTCCATACTATTGGTCGGAATTAAAGCACCAAACAACATCTTCTCTAAAATGTTTCATCTTTAACTGTTTGACGACATGTCTTAAAAACGGTAACAGATGCAGTACTACTTTATCTTATTTAAAACATCGTAGGTGGCATATTACATAAAGTCTTCTTCTCTTCTTCTTCTTCTTTAGCCTGTATCTATCCATTTCTGGGCATAGGCCTTTTTTAAAATCTGCCACACGGTCCTATCTTTAGCTTTCTGTTGCCACAAATAGCTGGCGACTTCTGGGATGTCGTTTTTTCATCTTTTTTGGGGTCTTCCTACACTTTTTTTAGAGGTCCGTGGTCTCTACTGCATAACCCGTATTGTCCAATTTGTTGGGTCCTACCTTGCAAAATGGCCTGCCCAGCTCCACTTAAGGTTTGCGACTTGTTTGATAACATATTCGACACCTGTTTGCTTTTGGTGTTTTGAATGTGATCTTTTAAGTTTACACCTAACATGACCCTTTCCATTGCCCTTTGGCTAATTTTGGTCTTAATCCTCGACAACAGACGCTTATCTGAAGTAATTGAAATTTCAATTTTTTCTATTGTATACATTTGTCAAATTTATCCAACTTTATTATTTGAGTTCAATAAAAACGTTATTTATACAAATAGTTTAGTTAGGTTAGGTTAGGTAAAGTTAGGTTAGGTCAGGTTAGGTTAGGTAATTTCTAATTGACTCAAAGTTAATCAAATACTCATAATTAGAACCTGTTTCTGCTTCTCCGTTTGAGATATTATTTAATAATTATTTTTTTAAATTTGTTTCAAATGAATTCTAAAGCTCATGAATATTTTTTCTTATTCGATTTAACTTCAAATTTGCTGTTATATCTTGGTTTTGGTTTAAAAAAACCGGATTTTTTGTAAAACATTTGAGATTATTGTTGAACAAAACCATAGTCTTTTGCACTAGCGTTTACATGCTGAATTTGAGTTTGTACTATTGATAACTCCAGTTAATTTGTTAGCAACGTCAACATTAATTGTTTGCTCTAAAGTTAAATCAAACAAATATCTAGAAAACCTTTTTTTTTCAAGCAAAGATAAGCTTTTTCTTTGTAAGATTTATGATTTACTATAATAAAATAAAATCATAACTTCAAATTACTTGATTAGTTTTACTATCAAATCAATTTAAGTATACCAACTGATTGGAAAAAAAAGTCAAATATTGTAGTCAAATTTTACAAATTACAGTCAAAAACATGTAGTAAATTAGCAAATATTATAGTAAACTGTCAAACTTTGCAGGAATTATAAAAAAAATTAAAAAATAGTAAAAAGTTGTAGAAAAGAGTCAAATTTTGTAATAAAAACAGTCAAAATCTGCAAAAACTGTTAACTATCAACTAATTTGTATTGTAGTATAATGTAGCAGAAAACTGCCATCTGTTTTTGAACTGTCAAACATTGTAAACAAACTTAGAAAACTAATATTGAGAATTGTTAAACAAAATTGAACAAGTTGTAAATTGCATAAAACTATCATTTATTGTAACAAAATTAGTAGAAAACTGTCAAAAGATGATAATAAAAAACTGACAAATAATATAAATGTCAAATACAAAACCGTTAATTTTTGCAAAAAACAGCCAACTATTGTAAAAACTGTAAAAAAAACTACATGGATTAGAAGTCATTTTGACACAAAAGAAGGTTGTAATCCAATCTCTGGACAACTAAAACTTGGGTGTGTGGGTTGGCCACTTTTATCCAAAATTCTGAATTGGTATTATGCTTTGGAGTGTCCCACACACCCAGTGTTCATCATTAAGAGATTAAATATTTGACCTCTTTACTCAGAAGTCATTTTGTCACAAGAGAAAGATAACTAACATTTTGATGGGTGGGTGGGTCATTCCAATCTAAGCTACTGACTTGTTATTAAACTATACAGTGACTCATCTACCCGTTCAAGTGTTTGTCATCAAAAGATTAAATATTTGACTTTTATGCGAGCATCATAAGTCATTTTGTCACAAGAGATGGCCGTAACTCAACATTTTGATAACCAACACTTGGGTGAGTGGGTTTGCCATTCTAATCCAAACTATTGGCTTGTTATTAGCATATGGAGTGTCCCATCCACCCAGCCAAGTGTCCGCTATCAAAAAATTGTATGTTTGACTTCTCGACTAACGTCAGAAATCAGTTAATCACAAGAGAAAGTTGTTGATAAGTAACACTGGGATGGGTAAGTGGGCCATTTTAATCCAAATTATTGATTTGTTATTATAATCTGGAGATACCCACCAACCCACCCAAGTGTTCGTCATCAAGAGATTAAATATTTGACCATTTTGCAAGCATCAGAAGTCATTTTGTTACAAAAGAATGTTGTGATCCAACATTTTGATAACTAACACTTGGGTGGGTTGGTCACTCCAATCTAAACTACTGATTTGTTATTAAGCTATAGAGTGACCCACAAACCCACCCATGTGTTCGTCATCAAGAGATTAAATATTTGACTCCTTTGCAAGCATTAGAAGTCATTTTGTCATAAGAGAAGGTGGTGATTCAACATTTTGATACGTAACACTTGGCTGGGTGGGTGGGTGAGCTATTTCAATTCAGGTTTTGGCGGTGTCAGTTCAAACTTTTGCGTCACTACGCGGTAGTTCTATGTTGCACAAGATCTACTTAAAGTGGTGATTGGTGTAGGTTGTTTTCTTCTTTTTGACCTGTTTGTTTAACAGGTGCAAGGTGTCATGTTCTTTATTGCGGGTCAAGTGTCTTGGTTCCAGAATGTCTTGTGTGCCAAGGTTGAAGACAACATTCATCGTGGTAAACGGTCGGTCAGGTCGGTAACGGTTTATTCCCGATCTGAGTTTCTTTTGATACCTCCGGGATGCCTAGAAGTAAGATGGGCTTTGCATTGATGTCGGCCGTTTTGAGTTACAGGTGTTGGAGACTACGGGTAAGGCAGAGTGGAAGTGCAACATTTTTTTTGTGGCTCTCTCCTTTTTTGTGTTTTGCGGTGAATGTTACCTGAGTAGTCGTGATTCTTTGCTGCATTTGATGTTCAACTTTGATAACTATTATTTTCTAGATATTGATTTGATTTGATAAATATTTTTGTACTCCCGCGATGTCTTTAGTAATAACATTGAGGTCAGCATTTCGTACTTGATTTTGTACTGTGGGAAATTTGTACATGTGCGTCATGTCGTTTGCTATGCTTTCTAAGTGTGCGGATTGTAGATGTAATATGGATTTGCTATCATTGCCCTTATATTCGTTGTTTGTTTGAAGAACTTACTTATTATATCATACTATGCGACATCTTTGTAGCGTTCTACATGTGTTCAGAAAGTGTCCTGTCAGGTTGGAGGCAGTGGCGTAAAACTAGAATTTTTGGGCCCCACCCAAAGTATTAAAAAATGCACACTCAGAGACGGTTTCCAAAAAAAAAGTACAATTTTGTTATTTATTTAAGCTTTGTTTTGTAAATTTTGGGGGCCCTTATGCCTGTGAGCTCTTCCGCATTACAGACCCTTGCTTAAATATAGCTCCGCTTTTGGTTGGAGGGATTATCGGAGTGGTGTGTTACTGTTAACTACGTTATTGTGTCGCCGTACCTTTCTGTGATAGTAGACGGGTGTAACGCTAGGTATCTGTTTAGGTTTCTTTAATTTAATTAACTAGTCTACAGGTAAGTAATCCAAGACAGGTCCTACATGTGGTGGTTTTGTCGGTGGTATTGCTGACTGGGTTAACAGCAATTTGGTTGACAGGATTTCAACCTGGTTGGGGATTTTCAACCCGGATGACATGCTGGTTTGTCATCTTCAGAAGTGGTTACTCCAAGCATGTTACCGCTATGTAGCCACCTACTAGGTCTAAAGGTTGCTTTTTTTTATTAAGGCGTTTCTGTTGCCAGGTTTTCTTCTTCTTTTTTTTCTCTTTTTAGGGTATTGCTTTTGGGATCCTGACGACACTATGCTCTTCTTTGCGTTGGGCGTTTTGTAGGGGTGCGGCCGTATATGTCCTTGTGAGAAGGGTTGTTTGGCAGAGAAAGTTTTGGGTTTCTTGTGTGTTTGTTTGGACTTTGAAGGTGCAAACGCAGTGTACGGGGTTGTAGTAGTCTTGATGTGTTTAGAGGATATCTACTATGTGATAGTTTGCGACACCAGACTAGTAGTCGTACGGAAACTGAACTACAATTACCTAGCAACACTAGACAAAATTCTTTTTCTATATCTGTGACCAGCTGAGTTCTTTGTACATGTTGACTGTTTGAGCTTGACTGAGAAGCGATTATGAAAATTTTAATTTTTATAGGAGTCAGGGATGAAGGAGTTACTCCACCAATAGCAGCTTTTTTTATGGCATCTTCTAAAGACTCAACTATTGACTTGTTATCCGGATATGGAGTGTCACAACCACCCACCCAACTGTCCGTTATCAAGAAATTGTATGTTGACCTCTTGACAAATGTCAAAAATTACTTAATCACAAGAAAAGGTCGTGATTAAATCTTTTGATAATTAACATTCGGATTTGTGGGTGGGCTACTCTAATCTAAATTAGTGACATGTTATCAGAATATGGAGTGTCCCACCCACCCACCCAAATGTCCGTTATCAAGAAGTTAGATGTTTAACCTCTCGATAAACGTCAGAAATCACTTAATCACAAGAGATGATTGTGATCCAATCTCTAGAAACATTTGGGTGGGTAGGTGGGCTATTCTAATACAAATTACTAACTTGTTATTATGATCTGGAGTGACCCACCAACCCGCCCAAGTGTTTGTCATCAAGAGATTAACCACTAACACGTTATCATGCTATGGAGTGTCTCAAATGTTTGTCATCAAAACATTGGATGTTTAGTCTGTCAGAAATGATTTAATCACAAGAAAAGTTTTTGATCTAACTTCTTGATGACTAACACTTGGGTAGGTGGGTGGGATACTCCAATTCAAACTACTGATTTATGATCAGGATATAAAGTGTCTTACCTACCCACCCAAGTGTTCGTCATCAAGAAATTGTATGTTTGACCTCTCGACAAATGTCAGAAATTACTTAATTACCAGAAAAGGTCGTGATTCAACTTTTTGATAACTAACACTCGGGTGGGTGGATGGGCCATTCCAATCCAAATCACTGTTATGAATTGCAAAAAAAAACGTAAAAAATTGTTGAATGTTACAAAAAACTGTTAAAAACACAATTAATAGTGAATTATTTTGTTAAATATTATAGTAAAATGTTATATATTATAGTCAAAAATTGTCAACTGTTATATAAAACAGTAAATTTTTGCAGAAAACTGCAATTTATTATAGAAAACTGTAAAAATAATCGTAGAAACAGGATTAACAGTTACAAAAAATTGCTAAAAAATTAAATTAAAAGGAAACATTATGAGAAAACCTGTCAAAACTTGTCGACTATTGTCAAAAAACAGTCAAAAATAGTTACACAATTACTTTAAATTAAAAAAAAATTATCAAACTGTTAAGAAATTGTATGAAAAATACTTAGTCTACCTAACCTAACCTAACCTAACCTAAAATAATAATGAAATCTTATTAAAATATTGTAAACAAAATATTTAAAATCAAAATCAAATCTTGAAAAAAACTGTAAAATACTGTAGTAGCAAATTGTCAAAACATTGTAAAAAGTGTTAATAGTTGTAAAAACTAACTAAAAACTACAAAATGTTGTAGAAAAATGTAAAACAAGAAGTTAACTAGCAAATATTGTACTCTCAAAAAGTTTAATAAGAGCAAAACATTTCGTTTAATTTACATTGATTTGTGGAATAACACTTTTACTAATACTAATCCAATATTCTCATCTAAATATTTACTTTCAAATTAGCTTCTTCCGTTTGGCAACAATACCTTAAAATATTATTATATAAATGTTGGCATTATAATCGGAAGCAAACAAAACTAAAAAATGATTAACAATTTATAACACAACACAATATTTGTTTGAATATATTTTCATCTATCCGTTGACAACATGACAAAAACTAACACGCCAAATTGCAGTTCACAATCGAAAATATAAAATTCAAAGCACAAAGAAAAATGGCATAAAGTACACGTGCCATGTGCCGGGTTTATTTGTCCGCCCGGGCGAGTTAAACGTGAAAAATTACTTTGATAACAAAAAAGTTAATTGAAACAATAAAAAGTAAGAGTTGGTAATTGTTATGACTTGTAATACACCCACAACGAATGAAATGTTTATTTTTAACTTTGAGAAAGATCATTGATTATTATAATTCAAATTTATATTTAGATTGAAATTAAATATTATAAAATTGAATTACGAAAATTGTCTATGGATTGTTTAATAAATGCCTCAATATATTACAAAGAATTTTATATTACTAATTGGATTCAATAAATTTATTATATGATAGTAAGTAATTTCTTAACATCATTTTGAAATTGAACAGACAAACTCAGTTACAAAATTTGCAACAATACAAAGCATATGCAAATATAATTAATTCTGTTATAGTTCGACCATTCTATTGCGAGCTATGGCAGTAGACCAGTAACGTTAACGAGGCGTTTATAAGACAAAACTATTTAGTTGATATTTTTAAATATATTTAAATCAGATTTGTTTGTATGGATTTTAATAATAATTGTAAAGTATATTTTATTTTTTTAATATTATTGAGCCATTAACAATAATTAATTTAGAACTTAATAGGCGCTTGTCCAAGACGACGTAAATATATTGATCGCTTAGATTGCTTAACTTCATGTCATTTTTCAATCTACATATGTTTGTGGTTAAAATATCTGTTTGTACTTAAAAATATAAGGTGATTCATTTCAAGCTAATTATATATTGAAAAAATTAAAGTCATTGATGTTTGCCAACACATTTCAATTAAATTTAACAACTTGTGTAATATTTTATGTTAAGAGCCATTTGAAAACATATCCTGAAATGCATTAATAAATGTTAAACTATTAACGAAAAATTTGTTTACAATAAATCTTTTATTTTGCTCGTTTATATTTATTATCCTTTCCATTAAAATTACAAATCAATACTTTACATATCAAATCTGAATTCTAATTAATCACCTGTTTCCTTAATAAATCATTAATTAATGTTGTGCATCTATTCTATTGAAACTATATCGTGCAGAAAATAACAATAATTGCGTTTGCTTATGAACGCATTTACTATGCCCTATCACAATTTCATTAAACTTCCAGCGCTTTAATTTTAAACACTTAGCAACCACAGTTTGTTAATGTTAAGTGTGGTGACAAGTTAAATAGCTAAACGTAAAATGAATTAACAACATTTAACTTAAAATAATTAGTTTTACTTATTAAAACTTTCTATACAATACGAGACAAAAGATCTAATAAACATTTCAAGACAATACTAAACGTAACATTCATTATTAGCATGCATTAGTTGATTGGATATTGACAATTGAAAGTGAAAATTTACGACGTGCTATTTATACCGATGCAGACAATAGATGAAATATCGTGTTCCAGTTAGACGGTACTTTACCGTGTTTAGTTTGGTTTGAATTGTGTGTAAAGTTTGTTATAAATAACATTAACTGATTGGTTATATTATTTCCTGGCTGAACTTATGGAATTTCTGACCTTGTTAATTCGCGGACGCATTAATTCGGCCAAGTGTACAATTCGAGCGGATCTTTTAAAAATAAATAAATTTATTTATTTACATTGAGACTTAGTAAGTTAGAACAAAGTTTATCACTGTAATGATTGGATGGAATCATAATAATAGTGTAATAAATATTAAGGGCTGAAAGTGGATCTGATGTTCAGTTGTTAAAAAAGCTTCAAACTTTCAAAAGGGTTAAACAAAGCCGTGATTTATTGATATTTATTCATATTTATTCAAATTTTATATCTCCCTGCATTGTATACGGAATATTAAGTAGCTAAAATGCTTTAAGGATAACAAAAATTCTGGAATACGATTCTTCTTTTCTATTATAATTCATAGACATATTTCAAACTGTTAGAGTTGAATTGAAAATAAAAACTATTAGTTGAGAACATTTGTATTATTATAACATTATTTATACATAATCATCATAAAGTTACAATTTGCTCATAATATTTTAATATTTTAAATATTGAAAAATTGCTTGATAGAAGTAACTTTGACTAAATCTAATTCAAATTAAAACCGAAGCTATCCATTTAGGTACAATTTACACGTTTTGTGAAACTATTATTAAAATGCATTGTTGCCAAATTTCATTAAAATTCAATATTATATTTCACAGTTATCAAGTTTTTTCAACACTTTGCTTAATATAAATGACTCTTAATAAACTAAATTTAATTAAAATTGAACCTATCAATTTAAGTACAATTTACACATTTTGTTAAAGTGCTTTGTTGCCAAATTTCATTGAAATCTAATATTAGGTTTCAAAGTTATCACAAGTTCTTCCAACACCATCACTTTCACCTATATATAAGTGACTTTGATTAAACTAAGTTTAATTAAAATTAAACCAATAGATTTAAGTACAATTTACACACATTGTTAAACTACGGTTAAAATGCATTGTTGTCAAATTTTATCAACGTTCAATATTCAGTTTCAAAGTTATTACGAGTTCTTGCACCATCATCACTTTCGCCTTGATATGTGTGACTCCGATTAAACCAATTTTTAATTGAAATTGAATCAATCGATTTAGGTACAATTTACATATATTGTTAAACTACTATTAAAATGCATTGTTGCCAAAATTCATTAAAATCCAATATTCAGTTTCAAAGTTATAACAACTTTTTATAACACCATCCTTTTCTCCTTGATATAAATGACTCTAAATATTTTAAATTTGAACCTAACAATTTAGGTACAATTTACACATTTTTTTAAAGCTCTGTTAAAGTGCATTGTTGCCAAATTTCATTAAAATCCAATAGTCTATTAAGCACTTCTTAATCGACTATTATTATATCACAATTTTTTCCAACAATATTACTTTCTGCTTGTTATAAGTAACTTTGACTAAACTTAGTTTAATTAAAACTGACGCTATCGATTTAAATAGAATTAACACATATTATTAAATCATTGTTATAGTGCATTGTTGCCAAAATTCATTAAAATCCAATCTTCGATTCAGAAGTTATCACAATTTCTTCCAACATTATTACTTTCTAATTGAATTAAATAACTTTGATTAAACTAAGTTTAATTAAAATTGAATCTTTTGAGTTAGGTACAACTTACACATATTATTAAACTACTATTAAAATGCATTGTTGTCAAATTTTATTAAAATCCAACATTCAATTTCAAATTATCACAAATTCTTGCAACATCATCACTTTTGTCTTGATATAAGTGACTCTGATTAACCTAAGTTTAATTAAAGTTGATCCTATCGATTTAAGTACAATTTACACATTTTGTTAAACCACTATTTAAGTGCATTGTTGCCAAATTTCATTAAAATCTAGAATTTGATTTAAAAGTTATCGCAATTTCTTTCAACATTATTACGTTTGGCTTAATATAAGTAACTTTGATTGAACTAAGTTTAATTAAAATTGAACCTATCAATTTAGGTACAACTTACACATATTATTAAACTACTATTTAAATACATTAATACTAAATTTCATTAAAATCCAATATTCAGTTTCAAAGTTATCACAAGTTTTTGCAACATTATCACTTTTGTCTTGATATGAGTCACTCTGATTAAACTGAGTTTAATTAAAATTGAACCTATCAATTTAGATACAATTTACACATTTTGCTAAAACACTGTTTAAGTGCATTGTTGCCAAATTTCATCAAAATCCAATATTTATTTTCAAAGTTATCACAAGTTCTTGCAACATCATCACTTCCTGCTTGATATAAATTACTCTAAAAAAACTAAATTTGATTAAAATTGAACCTATAAATTTAGGTACAATTTACACATTTTGTTAAACCACTGTTTAAGTGCATTGTTGCCAAAATTGATCAAAATCCAATATTTAGTTTCTAAGTTATCACAAGTTCTTGCAACATCATCACTTCCTGCTTGATATAAATGACTCTAAATAAACTAAATTTGATTCAAATTAAACCTATCAATTTAGCTACAATTTACACATTTTGTTAAACCACTGTTAAAGTGCATGGTTGCCAAATTTCATAAAAATCTAATATTTAGTTTCAAAGTTATCACAAGTTCTCGCAACATCATCACTTTTGCCTTGGTATAAGTGAATCTGATTAAACTAAGTTTAATTAAAATTGAACCTATCGATTTAGGTACAATTTACATATTTTGTTTAACCACTGTTAAAGTGCATTGTTGCCAAATTTTATTCAAATACAATATTCGGTTAAAAAGTTATTACAATTTCTTCCAACGTTATTACTTTCTGCTTGATAAAAGTAACTTTGTTTGAACTAAATTTAATTAAAATTAAACCAGTCGATTTAAATATAATTTACAAAGTTTGTTAAACCATTCTTAAAGTGCATTGTTTACAAATTTTATTAAAATCTAATATTCAGTTTTAAAGTTATCAGAAGTTTCTGCAACATCATCACTTTTGCCTTAATATAAGTGACTCTGGTTAAACTAAGTTTAATTAAAATTGAACCAAGTGATTTATGTAAAATTTACACATTTAGTTAAACTATTATTAAAATGCGTTGTTGCCTAATTTCATAAAAATCCAATATTTAGTTTTAAAGTTATCAAAAGTTCTATCAACATCATCACTTTCTGCTTGATATAAATGACTCTAAACAA
The DNA here is from genome assembly GCA_963932245.1 of Tachinus rufipes. NCBI lineage: Eukaryota > Metazoa > Arthropoda > Insecta > Coleoptera > Staphylinidae > Tachinus > Tachinus rufipes. The sequence continues at coordinate 3,645,091 of OZ010744.1, forward strand.
ACTAAATTTGATTAAAATTGAACCTATAAATTTAGGTACAATTTACACATTTTGTTGAACCACTATTTAAGTGCATTGTTGCTAAATTTCATTAAAATCCAATATTCAATTCAGAAGTTATTACAATTTTTTCCAACCATAATTTTGTTCTGTTTGATATAAGTAACTTTGATTGAACTTAGTTTATGTAAAGCTTGAGCTATCAATTTAATTACAATTTACACATCATTTTGTTAAACTATTAAAGTGAGTTATTCCCAAATTTCATTAAAATTTAACATTCGATTCAGAAGTTATTACAATTATTACTTTCTGCTTGACATAAGTAACTTAGATTGAACTAAACTTAATTAAAATTGAACAAATCAGTTTACATATATTTTTAAACTACTAATAAAATGCCTTGTTGCCAAATTTGATCAAAATCCAATATTTAGTTTCTAAGTTATCACAAGTTCTTGCAACATCATCACTTCCTGCTTGATATAAATGACTCTAAATAAACTAAATTTGATTCAAATTAAACCTTTAAATTTAGATACAATTAACACATTTTGTTAAACCACTGTTTAAGTGCATTGTTGCCAAAATTCATTAAAATACAATATTCAGTTTCAAAGTTATCACAATTTTTTGCAACAACATCACTTTTGCTTTGATATATGTGACTCTGAATAAACTAAATTTGATTAAAATTGAACCTATCAGTTTAGGTACAATTTACACATATTGTTAAACTATTATTAAAATGCATTGTTGCCAAATTTTATTAAAATCCAATATTCAGTTTCAAAGTTATCACAATTTTTTGCTACATTATCACTTCTGCCTTGATATAAGTGACTCTGGTTAAACTAAGTTTAATTAAGATTAAACCAATTGATTTATCAGAAATTTACACATATTGTTAAACTATTATTAAAATGCGTTGTTGCCTAATTACATCAAAATCCAATATTTAGTTTTAAAATCATCAGAAGTTCTTGCAACATCATCACTTTTGCCTTGGTATAAGTGCCTATGATATGAACTAAATTTGATTAAAATTGAACCTATCATTTTAGGTACAATTTACTCATTTTGTTAAACCACTTTTTAAGTGCATTGTAGCCAAATTTCAATAAATTTTATTATTTGATTCAAAAGTTATTACAATTTTTTCTAACATTATTACGTTTTGCTTGAAATAAGTAACGTTGACTGAATTTAGTTTAATTAAAACTGACGTTAACAATTTAGGTACAATTTACACATTTTGTCAAACCACTGTTAAAGTACATTGTTGCCAAATTTCATTAAAATACAATATTAGGTTTCAAAGTTATCACGAGAGTATCCTGCTTCATATAAATGACTCTAAATAAACTAAATTTGATTAAAATTGAACGTATCAAATTAGGTACAAATTGCACATTTTGTTAAACCTTTGTTAAAGGGCATTATTGCTGAATTTTATTAAAATCCAATATTTAGTTTCAAAGTTATCACAATTTTTTGCAACATCATCACTTTTGCTTTAATATAAGTGACTCTGAATAAACTAAATTTGATTAAAATTGAACCTATCAGTTTAGGTACAATTTACACATTTCGTTAAACTATTATTAAAATGCATTGTTGCCAAGTTTCATTGAAATCCAATATTCAGTTTCAAAGTTATCACAATTTTTTGCAACATCATTACTTTTGCCTTGATATAAATGACTCTGATTAAACTAAGTTTAATTAAAATTGAACCGATCGATTTAGGTACAATTTACACATATTGTTAAACCACTGTTAAAGTGCATTGTTGTCAAATTTCATTAACATCCAATGTTCAGTTTCACAGTTATCACAAGTTTTTGAAACATTATTACTTTCGCCTTGATATAAGTAACTCAGATTAATCTAAGTTTAATTAAAATTGAACCTATCGATTTAGGTACAATTTACACATATTTTTAAACAACTATTAAAATGCATTGTTGTCAAATTTCATTAAAAATCAATATTCAGTTTCAAAGTTATCACAAGTTCTTGCAACATCATCACTTTTGCCTTAATATAAGTGACTCTGGTTAAACTAAGTTTAATTAAAATTGAACCAATTGATTTATGTAAAATTTACACATTTAGTTAAACTATTATTAAAATGCGTTGTTGCCTAATTTCATAAAAATCCAATATTTAGTTTTAAAGTTATCAGAAGTTCTTTCAACATCATCACTTTCTGCTTGATATAAATGACTCTAAACAAACTAAATTTGATTAAAATTGAACCTATAAATTTAGGTACAATTTACACATTTTGTTAAACCACTATTTAAGTACATTGTTGCTAAATTTCATTAAAATCCAATATTCAATTCAAAAGTTATTACAATTTTTTCCAACCATAATTTCGTTCTCTTTAATATAAGTAACTTTGATTGAACTTAGTTTATGTAAAGCTTGAGCTATCAATTTAATTTCAATTTACTCATTTTGTTAAACTATTAAAGTGAGTTATTCCCAAATTTCATTAAAATTTAACATTCGATTCAGAAGTTATTACAATTATTACTTTCTGCTAGACATAAGTAACTTAGATTAAACTAAACTTAATTAAAATTGAACCAATCAGTTTAGGTACAATTTACACATATTTTTAAACTACTATTAAAATGCCTTGTTGCCAAATTTGATCAAAATCCAATATTTAGTTTCTAAGTTATCACAAGTTCTTGCAACATCATCACTTCCTGCTTGATATAAATGACTCTAAATAAACTAAATTTGATTAAATTTAAACCTATAAATTTAGATACAATTTACACATTTTGTTAAACCACTGTTTAAGTGCATTGTTGCCAAAATTCATTAAAATACAATATTCAGTTTCAAAGTTATCACAATTTTTTGCAACAACATCACTTTTGCTTTGATATATGTGACTCTGAATAAACTAAATTTGATTAAAATTGAACCTATCAGTTTAGGTACAATTTACACATATTGTTAAACTATTATTAAAATGCATTGTTGCCAAATTTTATTGAAATCCAATATTCAGTTTCAAAGTTATCACAATTTTTTGCTACATTATCACTTCTGCCTTGATATAAGTGACTCTGGTTAAACTAACTTTAATTAAGATTAAACCAATTGATTTATTAGAAATTTACACATATTGTTAAACTATTATTAAAATGTGTTGTTGCCTAATTTCATCAAAATCCAATATTTAGTTTTAAAATTATCAGAAGTTCTTGCAACATCACCACTTTTGCCTTGATATAAGTGACTATGATTAAATTAAGTTTAATTAAAATTGAACCTATCAATTTAGGTACAATTTACACATTTTGTTAAACCATTGTTTAAATGTATTGTTGCCAAATTTCAATAAATTTCATTATTTGATTTAAAAGTTATTACAATTTTTTTTAACAATATTACGTTCTGCTTGATATAAGTAACGTTGACTAAATTTAGTTTAATTAAAACTGACGTTAACGATTTAGGTACAATTTACACATTTTGTTAAACCACTGTTAAAGTGCATTGTTGCCAAATTTCATTAAAATCCAATTTTAGGTTTCAAAGTTATCACAAGTTCTTCTAACATCATCACTTCCTGCTTCATATAAATGACTCTAAATAAACTAAATTTGATTAAAATTGAACGTATCAAATTAGGTACAATTTGCACATTTTGTTAAACCTTTGTTAAAGGGCATTATTGCTGAATTTTATTAAAATCCAGTATTTAGTTTCAAAGTTATTACAATTTTTTCCATCACTATCATTTTCTGCTTGATTTAATTGATTCTTAATAAATTAAGTTTAATTAAAATTGAACCTATTGGTTTAAATACAATTTTCCATTTCAAAGTTTGGGTGTTACTATGTTCTAGAGTGGCCCACCCACCCACCCAATTGTCCGTCATTAAGAAATTGAATGTTTGTCTTCTATGCGGACGTCAGAATTCATTTTGTCACAAGAGAAGGTTGTGTTCCAACTTCTTGCTTGATAAGTAACACAAGGGTGGGTGGGTGGCCCACTCCAGTCCAAATTATCAGTTTGTTGCTATATTTTGGAGTGACCCACCTACCCACCCAAGTATCCGTCATCAAGAAATTTAAATTTGTATTCTATGCGGACGTCAGATGTTATTTTGTCACAAGAGAAAGTCATATGGATGGGTGGGTGGGCCACTTTATTCCAAACTATTAATCCGTTACTATGTTTTGAAGTGGCCCACCAACTCACCCAACTGTCCGTCTTTAAAAAAATGATTATTTGTCTTCTATGCTTACGTCAGATGTCATTTAATTACAAGAAAAAATCGTGATCTCAACTTCTTAAAAAGTAACTATTTTTTTAGTTTTATAGTATGGTAACAGTTTGCCTATGTTTGACTATTATTTAAATGCTGATTTTTTTTTGTTTGGTGTTGCGGCAAAGTCAAAAGTGATTTTGGAGCTTTTGGATGATCATATATATCATTTGTTCTGGTAGATGCTCTACTGATTGTTTCAGCTGCCCGATAACGTGAGGTTCAGTCTTAGGAAAGTCTAGTTGGATTGATAATTTTGTTGATTTGTTACTAATGTTGATAAAGTTAGTTTGTCTCAGTATTTTTAGTGGTCCTCCGCAAGCATCATATTATGAACTATATATAATAATCAATACAATCAAATTTTTAGTTTATATTGTAATGCTAACAAATGACAAAGCATTTTTTTTATTATTCTTTAATAACCCTAAATATGTATTTAGAAATCAGATTCTATAAATCTTTACATTGCTTCATCCTATCCTATTCACATTAATTAAACCAACATATCACAATTTGAATCAAAACGTTTAAATTAAAAAATATGTTTCCAGCATTGCCTACCTATAACAGAATTATTACATTAATTAATATTTGTTATCTTGGCAGAGATTAAAAGTAATGTTAGTCGTCCATATATCCGACGATTTTACAAATGATATAATCGGTATTGATTTTATTATTTGTAATTTACGTTGGGTTGTAAATATGAGTTTCAGCGTGTCAAAATGAAAAATAATAACCGATGATGTATTTAAATGGTAAATTATTCCCAATCTCGACATTCGGGAAAAATAATGGATATTTATTTATATTTAGTAATTAATATTTATTTCATAATAAATTGAAAAAATTTAATTGAATTTCAATCAAATACATTTGTTATTATTGATTTTATGTAATATTAAATAAATTTATTATTATATTTTTTCCAGATTCACATCATCAAGTTAACGGAGAGTAAAAAGGGAATAGCCCTTCGGGGCCTCGGATGAACGTTTCTGTCGCATCGCAAAAAAATAAATAAGGTAAATATTATTTTATTTCTTAATATATAAAAAAAAAATCTAATTAAATTACATCTAAATAGTTTCCGACATAAAGAATCGCAGCTTGTATTTTTTTATTGCTCATTTTGTATAATTAGTTCGAGGAAGTTTAACTTCAAAGAGACAAGTGATTCGCAAACTAGAACTTAATTAATTTGAACTTTATCAGCAGTTGCTCGCTTACTGCTGCATTTACATATTTTTCATAATTAGAAGATAATATATAAACCACTTCATACAATTTATTTGAAGTTAATGTATTGAAGTTGAAACTAGATGAGTATAAAAAGTCAATTTTTTCAAACCAATTATACTCTTAATAATGAATTCATCCATTTTATAACAAATGAAAAACTGTATGTAACCGAGCATGGATATTTCCGCATGCATTAAATATGGATGCTTACTATTTGATTGATAAAAACTGTTTGCGACTCGATATCGGATTTTACATTTTTAAAACTCATTCCGCTGGAATAATGCGTAGCGGATTGTTTCGTATTGCAAAAAAATATTGGAATTGCTAACTGGATAATTATATTTTTGTTGACGTATTTTTATTTAAAAGAAAGGACTCTTTGTTGTGCAGATAAAAATGTTTTATTTACAATTCAATTTTTAACAAATATCATGGTTCACTAAATTATTAAATTGAATTTCAAACTTAATAACTCAACTGTCAGTGTTAGTAGGGATTAAATAATAACTTCAAATCTATACTTTAAATTAGAATTGTGCAGTTTAAACTCAAATATAATGAAACCACATTAACATTAATTTCTTAGTAACTACTAAGCCTAAAAAATGAACTGCTTTAAAACTATATATATATATATGGGTTTTTATGAAATTTAATGTCAATACAGACAAAAATAATTAAATTGACACAATAAATTTGATATAACCTGTAATTTAGTGACACTATTACTGAATCATGATGTCTTAGATGAGAAAATGAGTTTTCTTAAATTTGTACATTGGGTTTTTATCAAATTTGCCTGCATTACAATTAAACATTATTATTACCAACTGTAGAAAAATTAATAAAATCAACCAAGCAATTTTGACATAACCTTAAATTTAGTAATCAACTACCGTTGGTTGATGATGCTTTGGGTATGAAGAAAAAAATATTATCTTCAATATTGTACATTGGATTTTAATCAAATTTGGCAACATTGTAGTCAAATATCATTACTACCAACTGTACAAAAATTAATAAAATTGACTAAGCAATTTTGACATAACCTTTAACTTATTAATCAACTACCGTTGATTGGTCATAATTGTTCATTAGATTTTAATGAAATTTGGCAACATTGCAGTCAAACATCATTACTACCAACTGTATAAAAATTAATGAAATCGACTAGGCAATTTTGACCTAACCTTTAATTTAGTAATTAGTTACCGTTAATTGATGATGCTTTGGATATAAAGAAAAATTTATTATCTTCAAAGTGTGCTTTGAATTTTAATGGAATTTGACAACATTGTAGTCACACATTATAACTATTAACTGTAAAAATTTGACAAGGCAATTTGGACATGATCTTTAAATTAGTGACCAGTTATTGTTAAATGAGGATGCCTTTGATATGATGAAAATTGTATTATCTTTAAAACTGTACATTGAATTTTATTAAAATTTGGCAACATTGTAGTCAAATATTATTACTACCAACTGTAAAAAAAAAATGAAATCTACACGGCAATTTTAATCTAGCGTCAAATTTAGTGACCCGCCACCATTCAATGTTAATTTGTTTTGTATGAAAAAAAGTTTATAACTTAAGAATCATACGTTGGATTTTGTTAAAATTTGGCAAAAGTGCAGACAAATATCATTACTACCAACTGTATTAAATTCAATAAAATCCACACGGCAGTTTTGATATAGCATCTAATTTAGTGACGCGCCACCATTCAATGTTGATGTGAGTAGATAAAAAACAAATCATAACTTTAAAATTATAAGTTGAATTTTGATGAAATTTGGCAACAATGTAGACAAATATCATTACTACCAACTGTATAAAATTTAATAAAATCCATACGTCAATTTTTATTTAGCATCTAATTTAGTGACGCGCCACCAATCAATGTTAATGTAAGTAGAAAAAAAAATCATAACTTTAAAATTATACGTTTGATTTTGATGAAATTTGGCAACAATGCAGACAAATATTATTACTACCAACTGTATTAAATTCAATAAAATCCACACGGCAGTATTATAGCATCTAATTTAGTGACGCGCCATCATTCAATGTTAATGTGAATAAAAAGAAAGAAAATCATAACTTTAAAATTATACGTTTGATTTTGATGAAATTTGGCAACAATTCAGACAAATATCATAACTACCAACTGTATAAAATTTAATAAAATCCATACGTCAATTTTGATTTAGCATCTAGTTTAGTGACCCGCCACCATTCAATGTTAATGTGAGTAGAAAGAAAACCAATCATAACTTTAGAATTATGCGTTGGATTTTGATGAAATTTGACAGTAATGCAGACAAATACCATTACTACCAACTGTATAAAATTCAATAAAATCTACATGCCAATTTTGATTTAGCATCTAATTTAATGACCCGCCAACATACAATGTTAATGTGAGTAGAAAGAAAAAAAAATCATAACTTTAGAATTATACGTTGGATTTCATGTAACAATGCAGACAAATATCATTACTACCAATTGTATAAAATTCAATAAAATCCACACGGCAGTTTTGATAAAGCATCTAATTTAGTGACGCGCCACCATTCAATGTTAATGTGAGTAGATAGAAAACAAATCATAACTTTAAAATTATACGTTGGATTTTGATAAAATTTGGCAACAATACAGACAAATACCATTACTACCAACTGTATAAAATTCAATAAAATCCATACGCAAATTTTTATTTAACATCTAACTTAGTGATCCGCTAACATACAATGTTAATGTGAAAAGAAAGAAAAAAAATCATAACTTTAGAATTATACGTTGGCTTTTGATGAAATTTGGCAACAATGCAGACAAATATTATTACTACCAACTATATAAAATTCAATAAAATCCACACGGCAGTTTTGATATAGCATCTAATTTAGTGACCCGCAACCTTAGAATAAAACTAAATTAAATATTTTGAAATGCTGTTTAAGATATCTTTTAAATTAAACATTGGAACATTATGAAAATTTAGCCACGTTAAGTACGATTATGGTACCACTTGTAGTATTAATTTGAGTAATTTTTATACGACTTATTTTACTGTAAACATTTTCAAATTTTTAATTTTTAGAATCAACTAACTTAAACATTTTGTATTGCCGCTTAGATTATTTCTTAAAGTAAACTTTGGAACATTGTGAAATTATTGCCATGTTAAGAACTATTTTGGTACTACTTGTTATAATAATTTGAGTCATTTTGATACGATCTATTTTACTACAAGATTTGTCAAATTTTAAATTTCTAGGCTTATATACTACTTACTACTACTTAGCATATCTCCTAAACCAAATATTGAAACTATTTGAAATTTTCATTACTTAAAGTACTATTATGGTACTATTCAATATAATAGTTTGAGTAATTTCTATACCATCAATTTATAAAAGAATTTTTTAAATTTTAAATATTTAGATTTTACTAACTTAACTTAACTACTATTTACTACTATTAAGCATATCTCCTAAACCAAACATTGGAAATTTTTGAAACTTTAACTACTTTAAGTACTAGTATGGTACTACTTAAGGTAGTAATTTGAGTTATTTTTATACGACCAATTTGACAGTAAGATTTTTTTAATTTTAAACTTTTAGACTTAATTAACTTAACTACTACTTACTTTTATTTAGCATATCTCCTAAACCAAACATTGGAACTTTTTGAAACTTTAACTATTTTAAGTACTATAATAGTACTAGTTAATTTAGTAAATTGAGTTATTTTTATACGACCAATTTGACAACAAGGTTTTTTAAATTTTAAAGTTTTAGAAAAAACTACTACTTACTACTATTTAGCATATCCCCTAAACCAAACATTGGAACTTTTTGAAACTTAAACTATTTTAAGTACTATAGTAGTACTACTTAATTTAGTAGTTTGAGTTATTTTTTTACGATCAATTTGACCAAATTTTTTTTTAAATTTTGAACTTTTAAACTAAACTAACTTAATTACTACTTACTATTATTTAGCATATCTCCTAAAACCAAACATTGAAACATTTCGAAACTTTAACCATATTAAGTACTATTATAGTACTACTGAATGTAGTAATTTGAGTTATTTTTATACGATCAATTTGACAAAAAGATTTTTTAAAATTTTGAACCGTTAGACTTAATTAACTTTACTACTTACTTATATTTAGCCATATCTCCTAAACCAAACATTGGAACTTTTTGAAACTTTAACCACTTTAAGTACTATAATAGTACTACTAAATGTATTAATTTAAGATATTTTTATAGGACCAATTTAACAAAAAGATTTTTTAAATTTTAAACTTTTAGACAAACTACTACTTACTACTATTTAGCATATCCCCTAAACCAAACAATGGAACTTTTTGAAACTTAAACTATTTTAAGTACTATAGTAGTACTACTTAATTTAGTAGTTTGAGTTATTTTTTACGATCAATTTGACAAAAAGATTTTTTAAATTTTGAACTTTTAAACTAAACTAACTTAATTACTACTTACTATTATTTAGCATATCTCCTAAAACCAAACATTGAAACATTTCGAAACTTTAACCATATTAAGTACTATTATAGTACTACTGAATGTAGTAATTTGAGTTACCTTTATTTGACCAATTTACAAAAAGATTTTTTAAATTTTAAACTTTTAGACAAAACTACTACTTACTACTATTTAGCATATCTCCTAAACCAAACATTAGAACTTTTTTAAACTTAAACTATTTTAAGTACTAAAGTAGTACTACTTAATTTACTAGTTTGAGTTATTTTTATACGGTCAATTTGACAAAAAGATTTTTTAAGTTTTGAACTTTTAGACAAAACTAACTTAACTACTACTTACTACTATTTAGCATATCTACTAAATCAAGCATTGGAACTTTTTAAAACTTTAACCACTTTAAGTACTATAATAGTACTACTTAATGTAGTAGTTTGGGTTATTTTGATACGACCAATTTAACAAAAAGATTTTTTAAATTTTAAACTTTTAGACAAAACTACTACTTACTACTATTTAGCATATCTCCTAAACCAAACATTAGAACTTTTTTAAACTTAAACTATTTTAAGTACTAAAGTAGTACTACTTAATTTACTAGTTTGAGTTATTTTTATACGGTCAATTTGACAAAAAGATTTTTTAAGTTTTGAACTTTTAGACAAAACTAACTTAACTACTACTTACTACTATTTAGCATATCTACTAAATCAAGCATTGGAACTTTTTAAAACTTTAACCACTTTAAGTACTATAATAGTACTACTTAATGTAGTAGTTTGGGTTATTTTGATACGACCAATTTAACAAAAAGATTTTTTAAATATTAAACTTTTAGACAAAACTACTACTTACTACTATTTAACATATCCCCTAAACCAAACATTGGAACTTTTAGAAACTTAAACTATTTTAAGTACTATAGTAGTACTACTTAATTTAGTAGTTTGAGTTATTTTTATACAATCAGTTTGACAAAAAGTTTTAAGTTTTGAACTTTTAGACTAAACTAACTTAATTACTACTTACTATTATTTAGCATATCTCCTAAACCAAACATTGGAACTTTTTTAAACTTTAATTCTTTTAAGTACAATAATAGTATTACTTAATTTAATAATTTGAATTATTTTTATACGACCAATTTGACAAAAAGAATTTTTAAATTTTAAACTTTTAAACTGAACTAACTAAACTACTACTTAGCATATCTCCTAAACCAAACATTAGAACTTTTTGAGACTTTAACTATTTTAAGTACTATAATAGTACTACTTAATTTAGTAATTTAAATTATTTTTATAAGACCAATTTGACACAAAGATTTTTTTTAATTTTGAACGTTTAGACTAAATTTACATAACTACTAATTACTACTATTTAGCATATCTCCTAAACCAAACATTAGAACTTTTTGAAACTTTTACTATTTTAAGTACTATAATAGTACTACTTAATTAAGTAATTTGAGTTATTTTTAAACGACCAATTTGACCCAAGGTTTTTTTTTTAATTTGAACGTTTAGACTAAACTTACTTAACTACTACTTTCTACTATTTAGCATATCTCCTAAACTCAAACATTGGAACATTTTGAAACTTTGACCATTTTAAGTACTATTATAGTACTGTTAAATGTAGTAATTTGAAATATTTTTATACGACCAATTTGACAAAAATATTTTTTAAGTTTTGAACTTTTAGAAAAAACTAACTTAACTACTAATTACTTATGTTTAGCATATCTTCTAAACCAAACATTAGAACTTTCTAAAACTTTAATTACTTTAAGTACTATTATAGTACTATTTAATGTAGTAATTTGAAGTATTTCTATACGACCAACTTGACAGTAATTTTTTTTAAATTTTAAACTTCTCGGCTTAATTAAATCAACTACTACTTACTTATATTCAGCATATCTCCTAAACTAAACATTAAAATATTTTGAAACTTTAACCATTTTAAGTACTATTATAGTACTGTTAAATGTAGTAATTTGAATTATTTTTATACGACCAATTTGACAAAAAGTTTTTTTTTAAGTTTTGAACTTTTAGACTAAACTAACTTAACTACTATTTACTTATGTTTAGCATATCTCCTAAACCAAACATTGGAACTTTCTGAAACTTTAACTACTTTAAGTACTTTTATAGTACTACTTAATGTAGTAATTTGAAGTATTTCTATACGATCAATTTGACAGTAATTTTTTTTTAATTTTGAACTTTTAGACTTAATTAACTCAACTACTACTTACTTATATTCAGCATATCTCCTAAACCAAACATTAAAATATTTTGAAACTTTAACTACTTTAAGTACTATTATAGTACTACTTAATGTAGTAATTTAAGTTATTTGTATACGACAATTTTACAAAAAAAAACTTTACGTTTTGAAGTTTTAGACTTTACTAACTTTACTACTACTTACTACTGTTAAGCATATCTCTTAAACCAAACATTGGAACTTTTTGAAACTTTAACCACTTTAAGTACTAGTATGGTACTATTTAATGTAGCAATTTTTGTAATTTTTATACAACCAATTTCATAACAGGATTTTTCAAACCTTGAATTTTTGGACTTAATTAACTCAAATACTACTTATTACTATTTAGCATTTGGCATTTTAGATGCTCTATTATGGTACTACTAACTGCATTAATTTAAGATTATTGTATACGATCAATTTCTTAAAAAGATTTTTTAATTTTGAATTTTTAAACTTAACTAACTTAATTACTACTTACTGCTAATTAGTATATCTTCTAAACCAAACATTAGAACATTTTAAAGTTTTAGTTACTTTAAGTACTATTATGGTATTACTTTGATTACTAATTAGAGTTGTTTGTATAGGCCCAATTTAACAACAAGATTTTTTCAAATTTTGAATTTTTAAACTTAACTACTATTTAGTATATCTCCTAAACTAAACATTAGACTTGTTTGAAATTTTAGTTACTTTAAGCAATATTACGGTACTACTTACTATAGTAATTTGAACTATTTGTATACGACCAATTTTATAACATTTTTTTTTTTATTTTGTCTTTTCAGACTTAATTAACTTTATTACTCACTACTATTTGGCATATTTCCCAAACCAAACATTGGAATTCTTTGAAATTTTAGTTAATTTAAGTACTATTATGGTACTATTTACTATAGTAATTTGAGTTATTTGTATACGACCAATTTCAGAACAAATTTTTTTTAAATTTTGAATTTTTAGATTTAACTAACTTAACTACTACTTACTACTATTTAGCATATCTCCTAAACCAAACATTGAAACATTTTAAAATTTTAGACAGTTTAAGTACTACTATGGTACTATTTAATGTATTCATTTGAGTTATTTGTGTACGGCCAATTTTACAGCAAAGTTTTTCCAATTATAAATTTTTAGACTTAACTAACTTATTTACTACAATTTGGCATATCTCCCAAACCAAACATTGAAACTCTTTGAAATTTTAGTTACTTTAAGCACTATTATGGTACTACTTACTATAGTTGTTTGAGTTATTTATGTACGACCAATTTCAGAACAAATTTTTTTAAGTTTTGAATTTTTAGATTTAACTAACTTAATTACCACTTACTACTATTTAGCATATCTTCTAAACCAAACATTGAAACATTTTAAAATTTCAACTAGTTTAAGTATTGTTATGGTACTACTTAATGCACTAACTTGAGCTATTTTTATACAATCAATTTAAAAGCAAGATTTTTTAAATTTTGAATTTTTAGAATTAACTAACTTGACTACTATTTAGCATATTTCCTAAACCAAACATTGGAACATTTTTAAATTGCAACTAATTTAAGTACTATTAAAGTACTACTCAATGTATTAGTTTGAGTAATTTTTAAACGACCAATTTTACTGCTCGATTTTTTTATTATGAATTTCTAGCCTTTACAAATTTAATTATTATTTACTAATTTTTTTACTGCAATTGTCTAAAATGCATTGTGATATTAATTAGAAACTACAGTTAATATCCTTATTATTAATATAATTCTACTTTATAATATTTATTTGAACTATCAATAAAATGTTTTCTTTAAAATTTCATCAATAAAAACTCATTGCAAGTTTCCCATTACCCGCAATTCCACACTACAATAACTCCCGCATTATTATTCTTGTAAAAATGCATCCATTTTGTGGTATGATAAAATTGGATTCAATAAAATTCAACACGTTCGTGTCAAGAATTTCAAAATAATTCCTTTTTTGAATAACGTAATTGTAGTAAAATCTAACGGGCAAAATTGGATCTCTGTGCAAATATTCCCCATTTGAATTTACTACATTAAATGCAATAAGAATTGAATGCTTGCAAACGTTTCGGTTTTAAAATATAATATTTGTAATTTATTAAATTAATATAATAATAATAATAATAATAAAGTGCAACTTGTTTGCGCTAGATGGAGCCAGTAACAAAATTCGAAACATGCTTTGCTATAATTATAAACTGAGGGTCAGAGCCGGACATCCACTCTGATATTTTGGGCTTGATGCCAGATTTTTTTGTTGTTATTACTGTTTCCCGATAGATGTCATATGAAGGATCAAAATTAACATTAAATTTAGCACCTACAAATTTTGAATAATTTGAAGCAAAAAAGGTTAGTTGTGGAAATATTAAAAAATGTTTTAAAGTAGTTGAGGCAATGTAGTTAGCATAAATCATGCAATTTAATCTCTCATCCTATACTGAAGTTTCAATATTGCATTTTGTAACTTGTGTTCCAATGCAATCTATATTTTCATTTCTGCTTTAATCGAAAAGGAAAGCTATAAATTACATATGAAAGAATTGGAAATATATCAGCTTGTACTTTATACTTTATTACACACTACACTTGTTTCATGCTTTCACCCCCACACATAATTCACAATAATTGACAATTTAAACAGAATTTTGGAAGGTTTTTCTTATTTTTATTTCAACCACAAAACGACCCCATAATTCACAATAAATATCAGCACAATACACTTTTTTTTTATTATTATAGTATCAACCTGCTTCCTCAAAATATATATATATATATATATAATAATATACGTTTACATAATGTAAGGTTCAGCGAACCGTCGACGGTACGAAAATAGTGGAATTCCACCTTCTTGAAAACTGGAGCAGTGAGTGTAAAGAGAGAGCAACCATGTAGAAAGCTTTGCTATGCAGTTTATTAGGCGGTTTGCTGTAATAACCGGCGGAGGTCGCTACCGCCTTAATTTCCTGCGGTTTCTCATTTTCCTTCTAAAATTACTATAACCTGCCCAGCCTAAATTTACTATTACTGGTGGATCTTAATTATCCTAGCCGCAGATTAACACGGCCATTAGTTTTATTTATAATAATATAATTATTTTATTATGTTTGTTAGATTTTAAATGTAATTAATTATATTAGCTTAAAATTGAGCGACACATGTGGAGCAAGGACGTGGGTTATATATAATGGGATTAATAAAATATTAGTCGTAAGGCCATGGTCGTCTGTTTCAAAAGCTTTTAGTTGTAAAAGATAATTATAGATTTATTGAAGGACTTCATAGTCTTGGGAATTTACAAATACAATTATTGCTTTGTTATAAATAGAAACAATATTCATTGAGGGAATAGAAGAGAAACTAATCGCATTAAAATTAATTATTAAGATTCTATTCTTAAATTTGTTTCTTTAAACAATATTGCTGTTAATGTATTGTTTGCGTTTGAGCTTGAGTTCAAAGCTGGCCTTCTCTATGTGGGTCTATGTGCAAAACACATATTTAACTAAAAATTTAAAGTTTTACAAAATATCAAAAAAAATTATAAATGTATTTTTTGCCAACATGACGTAATAAAACAGAAATTGTCATTTTGACAAACGTAATTAACCGAGTTTTCAAAATTGTCATGTTGTGTATTTTTAACAAATTGTCATTTTGAGTATTTGATGTCATTAGCCAATTTTTTGACTACTGAAATTTTGTCATTTAATGTCATTGATTGGTACAACAAAACATTATAAAATTCGGTCATTAAAAACAATTTTTTATAGAACAAAAAATCCGGCCGTTAACGCCAAATTTAACTAAATTTAATGGCGTTAAAAAACAGCAAAATCCGGCCGTTAAAAAAAATTGATTAATTAATAAATACCGTTGACAGTTTAACATCAAAGTTTTACTAATAATTCTATAAATCCGGCTTTTAACAGCAACATTATTGCAATAGAATAAAAACACAAAATCTGGCTTTTAACCAATATTTAGTCATCCGTAAACAACATAGTTTGTAAAATAGAATAAAAAAAATGCCGTTCAAAAATTTGGAAAATAATAAACTGCAAAATCCGGCCTATAACCTTTAAATTTTAAAACCCAGTTTAAATATGTCTTAAATGTCAAAATTTCAACTTTAAATGTACAAATATGGTTTTAAATGTCAAAATCCATTTTCTGACTAAAACCGGTTTGAGTAAAACGAGTTTAGCTAAAATCCGGCCATTAGGTAAGTAAATGATTAACTGTTTTTAATACAAACATTTTTCAACAGAATAAAAATGTTGAACGTTGAAAAATGTGCAAAATCCGGTCGTTAATAGAGAAATCGATTAACTACAATACACATTTGACAATTAACAACAAAATTCTACTAATCAATCATAAAATCCGGTTGTTAACAACAAAATTAAAATAAGAACACCAAAATCTGGCCGTTAATAATAGTTATCAAATTATAAAATTCGGTCGTTAACAACAAAATTTTTAAAATAAAATAAAAATTAATGGCAGATTTAATTTTTTAATTTTTAACATTTAAAAAAAATTTAGTTAGTTTAATAAATTGCAAAATTCAACCCTTAGGCATCAAATTATAAAATCCGGCCATTAACAGAATTTGTAAAAATAAATAAACAATTTGTTCTTTAACATTCAAAAAAGTTTAATAAATTGCAAAAAGTTAATGATTTTTTTTGTTATTAACAGAATAACAAAAAAATTCAATAACTTTAAAAAAACAAATTTGACAGTAAAAAACAAACTGTTACTAACTAATTATTAAATCCGGCCGTTAACAACAAAACGATTGAAATAGAATTAAATAAAATTGTTCAAGATTCAAAAAAATGCAAAATAGTTTATTAAACTGCAAAATTCAGCTACAAACTAACTACAAAAAACAAATTTTACAGTTAACAATAAAATGTAACTAATTAAATACAAAAACTGGACATTAACAGCAATATTTGGTCATCAAATTATTAAATCCGGTCGTTATCACAAATTATAAAATAGAAGTTTAAAAAAATTAAAATGGTTTAATAAGTTGCAAAATCCGGCCTTTAATGTAAAAACTCATTAATTACAACAACCAAATTTGAACATTAACAACAAAATGTTACTAATAAATTTTAAAAATCGGCTATTAACAATAAAATGTTTAAAACAGATTCAGCATTAAAAAAATTGTAAAATAATTTAATAAATTGCAAAATCCGGCCGTAAACAAAATAATTAATCAATTACAATAAACAAATATAAATTAACTACAAAATGTTACTTATAAATTATAAAATCCGGCCGTAATCATAATATCCAGCAGTTAAAAACAAAATTTCTAAAGTAGAATAAAAAAAATCAACAACATTTCACTAATAGACTTACATTAAAATAAAAGCATCAAAATTCATCAAATCATGAAATCCAGCCGTTAACAACAAAAATTGTATAAAATTTAAAAAATTGGCATTCAACAAGAAATTCAAAATTCAACCGTTAACAGATCTAGTTATAAGACTTCCAAGTTTTTGGAGTTTTGTTTGGTTTATCTGCATTACTATGGTTTGGGTAATAAACAGTAATAATTTTGTTAAAAATAAGTTTCTGTCTGTTTTTTTCTGACAGTTTCTACTTACTTTTAATTTATTAAATTTTATTATTCTTTTGCAAAACCCTAAAACTAGAAAATCCTACTTCAAAATCCATAACAATCAATCAATAAATGTCAAAATGTGTTGCATACTGTGAAATAATGTTAAAAACTTTAGTACAGTTATAGACAATTTAATGCATTTATTTAGCAAATTTTCACAATAAATTTGTTTTATTAAATAATTGCAATAAATGCGCGTTAGATGCGTGCGATTTACATTAAATGTTGTACTTAAAAAAGAGTTTTCTAAGCGATTTATTGCGTTCTTGTGCGATTTTCAATAAATTTACGTGTTTTTACGCGATTTCAGTGCATTTTTTGAGCTAAATGCGTTTTTAAGATGTTTTTTTAACAAATAATTGCAATAACAGCTTTTGTGAAGTTACATTCGCACGATTTACAATGGATTTTATACCTAAAAGTGTTTTTTTTTTCTAAGCGATTTATTGCGTTTTTAGTGCAATTTTTGACAAATTTCTACAATAAATGATTATTTAGAACAATCTTATAATAATTAATTGTAATAAATGTGTTTCTCATACTTTATTCGAGTAATTTACAATACATTTTCAACATAAAGTGTTTTCTAAGCGATTTATTGCGTTTATAAAGCAATTTTTGGCATTTTTATACATTTTTTGGCAAGTTTTTATAATAAATGCAATTTTAGAACAGTTTTATATTAAATAAATGCGCAGCTAAAGCTTTATTAGTGCAATTTTAAATAAATTTGATACATAAGTGTTTTTACGCAATTTTGGTGCTTTTTTTTAGCAAATAAATGCGTTTCTAGGACAATTTTTGTTAAATAATTGCAATAAACGCGCTCCTAAAGCTTTATTAAGCCTGATTTACAGTGATCTGTTGCAATGCAAATTTCTATAATAAATTAGTTTTTAGAACAATTTTTGATTAAATAATTGCAATAAATGCATATTTGAAGTTTTATTCGTGCGATTTACAATACGTTTTGTACATAAAAGCGTTTTCTAAGCGATTTATTGCATTTTTAATGCAATTTTTGTCATTTGGATAATTTTTTTTAGAAGTTTCTACCATAAATGCGCTTCTAAAGCTTTATTTTTGCGATTCACAATGAATTTTGTTTAATAAAGTGTTTTTTAAGCGATTTACTGCAATCTAATGCAATTTTTGGCAAGTTTTTACAGTTAATGTCATTTTAGAACAAATAAAAAGTGTTTTCTAAGCGATTTATAGCTTTTTTGATGCAATTTTTGACAAATTTTTTTGGAAAAATTTTACAAGCATCTTTAGGACAATTCTAGAATAAATTATTGCAATATATGCATTTCTCAAGCTTTCTTTGAACAATTTACAATAAATTTAGTACATGTAAGTGTGTTCTAAGCGATTTATTGCGTTTTATAGCGAATGTTTTGACAATTTTTCATTTTAATAAATTTTTATAATAAAGTCTCTACAATGCTACAATGAATGCGTTTTTGAAACAATTTTATAATAAATTATGGCAATATATGCATTTGTCAAGCTTTCTTTGAGCAATTTACAATGAATTTTGTACATAAAAGTGTTTTTGAAGCAAATTGTTGCGTTTTTAAGTGCAATTATTAATAGTTTAATACTTTATTTGGAAAATGTCTACAATAAATGACTTTTTAAAGACAATTTTATAATATTTGATATAATAAATGCGTTTCTCAAGCTTTCTTTGAGCAATTTACAATGAATTTTAAACATTAAAGTGTTTTCAAAGCGATTTATTGCATTTTTAGTGCATTTTTTGACAAACTAAACATTTTTGTTGGCAAAGTTTTACAGTAAATGCGTTTTTATGACAACTTTATAATAATTGATATAATAAATGTTTTTTTCATATTTTATTCGAGCGATTTATAAGTGTTTTTAAGCGATTTGTTGCGATTTTAATGCAATTTTTTACATTTTTTGATCATTTTCTACCATGAATGCGTTTTTAGGACAAATTTTTAATAAATAATTGTGATAAATGCGCTTTTGAAGCTACATTTGTTCAATTTGCAATACAATTTCTACGTAAAAGTGGTTTCTATGCAATTTGTTGTGTTTTTAATGCAATTTTTGACATTTGATTACATTTTTTGCACAAATTCCTACCATAAATGCGCTTTTGAAGCTTTTTTTTGTGCGCTTAGAATAAATTGTGTTTATTAAAGTATTTTCTAAGCGATTTATTGCGTTTTTAGGGCAATTTTTTGACAAACTTTTAAAATAAAAGCGTGTTTTAGGACAATTTATAATAACTGATATAATAAATGCGTATATCTCATACTTTATTTGAGAGATTTACAATACATTTTTTACATGAAAGGAGTTTCTAAGCGATTTAATTTTTGACAAGTTTTTAGAATGAATGCCACTTTAGAACAGTTTTATATTAAATAAATGCGTATCTGAAGCTGTTTTTAATAAATTTTAAATATTTATTTAACAAATTTATACATTAAATGCGTTTTAAGGATAATTTTTAATTAAATAATTGCGATAAATGAGATTTTGCAGCTTTATTTGAGCAATTTATAATGAATTTTGTACATTAAAAGTATTTTCTAAGGAAATTTTTGCGTTTTTAATGCAATTTTCAATAAATTAAAACATTTAGTTGGCAATTTTTTACAATAAATGCGTTTTTAAGACAATTTTACAATAACTCATTGCAATAAATGCGTTTCTCATACTTTATTTGAACAATTTAGAATACATTTTGTACGTAAAAAGGTTTTCTAAGCTATTTATAGCGTTTTTAATGCATTTTTTACATTTTAATACATTATCCTGGCAAGTTTTTACAATAAATGCAATTTTAGGATAGTTTTATATTAAATAAATGCGCAGTTGAAGCAATTTTTAATGAATTCTGTATATACATGATTCCTACGCGATTTTATTGCATTTTTTAACCATTTTCTTAGCAAATTTCTACAATTAATGAAGTTTTGGAACAATTTTTTTGCAATAAATGCGTTTCTGAAGTTTTCTTTTTTGTTTTTAGTATATTTTTTGAAAAACTAAAACATTTTATTGGCAAATTTCTACAATAAATGCGTTTTTAGAACAGGTTTATAATATACCTAATTACAATCAAAAACTGTTCTTAAACTACTAAAAACAATAATGATGTGATAAAGAATGATATAATCAGATCATCTTGGTTTGACATTCATTTGAATCAATCACTAATTGTCAAAAAAACTGTTCAAAACTGTTAAAAAATAACTATCAAAATTTGTTATAAACTGTCAAAATTGATTTTAAACTGTCAAAAATAATGGCCAAATAATAGAAAATTGTTACTGATTTCAGTCTACTACAAATCATTTGTTGTAGGATCTCAAAAGTAGGTTCAGGTCCAATAATTTTTTTTGTGGTTTTTGTTTTTGACAAGCTGATCTACTTTAAGGTTTTCTTCTATGACCTGATTTTTTAGATGTTGTTTGTAGCTAATTACTTAGTTTGCATATTACAAATTTGGTTTTTTTTTTTTTGTTAAAGTGTTGTTCCAATTCGGTTATGTTTCTAGCGCACAATTTAATGGCTTGAAAAACTAAAGCATATTTGGTCAAAAATAACTCCTTACACTAGTTTGTGTTTGCTTTTAGACACAAAAAATTAGGGAAGAATTAACTGCAAGTCTTTTTAATTAATTAAGAATATGTTGAATTAATTTTGGAGGTTGCTGGACATTTTGTAAACCTTTTAAGTGCGCAAACAAAAAGTTTCTAACGATGCCTTGTTGCCTTCTTAGCATTTATGCTTAGTTTTGTAATCAAAAAGCTTTATGGTCATTGTTTAGTCATTTTTGTATATTAATGGACAGGTTTTTTTAGTCATTTTTTAATAAATTATGTTTAGTAAAAAGTTTTGGGAGCAAGTGTTTCACCACGAAACTTGGGTAGGAACTAAGTTCAAGATTTGGAAGCGTGTGATTTGAGTTGGTGTACTTCACCCACTCACCCAAGGGTTTGGAATTTAAAAATTGGATCATAAACACTTGAGTGGGTAGGCGGAAACTAATTTAATGTTTTGCTGACGTGTGATTTGAGTTGGTGAAACCCACCCACCCGCCCCAATGTTTGTGATCTGTAAATTTGATCACAAATACTTGGGTGGGTAGGCGGGAACAAAGTTCAAGTTTTGGGGGCGTGTGATTTAAGTAGATGTACCAAACCCACTCGCCCAAGTATTTTATCACTTGAGTGAGTGGGTGGGAACTATGTTCAAAATTTGGGGGCGTGTGATTTAAGTTGGTGTAATCCACCCACCCGCTCAAGAGTTTGGGATCTAAAAATTGGATCACAAACACTTGGATGGGTGGGCGAAAACTAATTTAATGTTTTGCTGGCGTGTGATTTGAGTTGGTGTACCCCACCCACCTGCTCTAGTATTTGTGATCTGTAAATTTGATCACAAAAACTTAGGTGGGTAGGCGGGAACAAAGTTCAAGTTTTAAGGGCGTGTGATTTGAGTAGGTGAACCACACCCACTCGCCCAAATGTTTGATCACAAACACTTGAGTGGGTGGAAACTAAGTTCAAGATTGGGGGGCGTGTGATTTGAGTTGGTGTACCTTACCCGCTTGCCCAAGAGTTTGGGATCTAAAAATTAGATCACAAACACTTGGGTGGGTAGGCGGAAACTAAAGCTGTACGTGCGTTGTGATTTGAGTTGGTGTAACAACCCTCACCCGTCCAAGTGTTTGTGTTCCAACTGCTTGATCACAAACACTTGGACGGGTGGGGGAAAACTAAGTTCAAATTTTGGAGGCGTGTGATTTGAATTGCCCCTTAAAGGCAAACATTTTGATGCCGTTTTATGGGCGGAGCCACACTCCACCAATATCATCACAGTCCTTTGTCCCCCGCTCCTATAAATACTTGACTTTCACAGTTATAAACTAGTCGAACTTTGAGACCCAAACAGATACTACATGGTAACAACATTACCCGATCCACATAGACTGGAATTTTGTCTGAGTCACCAGGTGATCTCCACCCATAACCACTGCAGCTTCCGACATGTACCACCTTGCACGGTGCAGGGGACCACCACACACGATAAATATCTCTGGGTTAGGCCGACGCTATCGTAACCCCGTCCTCTGGTCTGCACCTTCACCAGAACCGATATGGACCAAAAGCTCCATATCGCGCACGAAAGCTTCCCTAACGGGAGTACAACAACCTTGGGAGATAACCCAATGCTCTCAAAGGCACACACGGTCACACCTCTAGCACCTGGGGGAATGCAACCGGTGACAATTTTCAATAAATCTGCTATATGAAGGTCAGGAGCAACACCAACATCTTTACACCATTTCTTAAAAACTTTTAAAAATATTTAAAAATGAATCTTACAAAAGCCGATTGTTTGCTTAGGTTTTTGTTTTTAAACTGCGGCGTCCCAAAAATGGCACGGACACGTAAAAAATGCTGAACTTAATCTTAAATAAAAAAAATTATTTGCGTCTACAATCAAGTCATTGTTATTATTTTGTTATATTTCTGAAAATAAACCAGTGGTTTGTCAAAGTTTAAAAAACCACAATTTTTGGCCAAAAGTAGCTTCACGCAAATTAATAGAAGTATCTAAAAGTTTAACTGCTGTTGTACTATGTCTTATTTAAAAGAGGAAGAAACAATCTACAATTTGCAATATCATTATTTTGATTTTTATATAACCCATAACCCAATTTATGGTCTTTGAATTAATAGCTGCTTTCCCATTACGTTCTGACAGATTATTTAAGATTTAAATATTTTTATATATATACGGGCATAAAATAATTACTAATTGTATTTTGTAGCATAATTCAGAACAGTTCCCCTTAAATTGCTAACTTCATTTTGTAGCATAATTCAGAATAATTCTTCCCCTTAAATTGATAACTTCATTTTGTAGCATAATTCAGAATAGTTCCCCTTAAATTGCTAACTTCATTTTGTAGCATAATTCAGAATAGTTCTTTCCCTTAAATTGCTAACTTCATTTTGTAGCATAATTCAGAATAGTTCCCCTTAAATTGCTAACTTCATTTTGTAGCATAATTCAGAAGAGTTCCCCTTAAATTGCTAACTTCATTTTGTAGCTTCCCCTTAAATTAACTCCTAACTTCATTTTGTATCACAATTCATTGTCTCCCTTCAAATTATTACTAACTTCATTTTGTTGCATAATTCAGAATATTTTCTCTTAAGCTTTAATAAATTTAAAATCTTATTTGATATCATTTATCAATAATTACACATCTGTCGCGAGTTTTTAGAAACTAATAAAAATTTATTACAAATAATATTTAATATTTTATGTAAACTTGTATGATGGCTATAATTTTATGATCTAGAAAATGTTTGAAAAAACTTTTCTACATTCTGTTACTGAATGGAACCATAAATTAATACGCACCGAATTGTTACGACAGTTTTATTATCTTTAGATATGATATAAACTATATAATATTGCTTATTATAGTCAGAGCAAGTTATATTTTACATATTTAAGCAATCGTTACGTTTTTTTAACTTCTTGAAATGTATTAAATTGAAATATTATCACAAGCAAAAATTTATGTATAAATTCTAATAATAATTTATTTAAAACTAAGACATTCACATTTGTTTACATCACATTTTTGGGTTACTGAAAATATATTCAAAATACAAAGACAATTTCTATAAATAACAAAACTTTATTTGATCAAATCCAGAGAACAAAACCATCTAAAACAGAAAAAGCATTAATAATCTATAGTCTATTCAATTCTAAGATAGAACTTGATAATATATTGAATTAAAAAAATTCTTTTATTACTTACCACATAATGAAACTGGTAATTTGTATTCTCCGACATTGTATTTCTTAATCTAATCTTTGTTTCTTGTTTCCATAATCCCTCAATAGAAGCATTTTTTTAATTTTTTTTTTAACTCTACTAATAATTTGTTTTTATTTTTTTCAAAATTTGTTGAATCTTTTATAGACATCACTATGATTAATGGCTTCTTTAAATGAGTTTATGTAATTGCATCTTCTTTTAATAATATGATTTCTAGTTTCAAAATGAAATATGAGAATAGAAAAATTTCTTGATATTGAAAACTTGTATCAAACACTAAAAAATTTATATCCTCAAAAATGCTGTCCTTAAAATCAATTGTTTCTTCTTTATCAACCATTTCTTCCAGAATTCGTTTGAATTCTTATCATTCATTTTGACCAGATTATTTTATGAATGCTAATCATCAAGTCTGCGTGCCTTCATCAATTCCTCCAACAAGACTATCTAAAGGTTTACCTTCAATCACTGCAATATACAAAGGATGCCTTCTGGGAACAGGTGTTGAAGAACGTCGCGCATATTTTCCCCTCCTTCGCTTCCTCCTTATCTTTGCTATTCGTTTTCTTTCTTTCAAAGCTTTCTTATCTTCTTTGGCTTGTTGTTTAGAAGTCTTTTCTTTTTCCGGCTCTTTAGAAGGTCCAGCTTTTGATTCATCATCTTTTTTAATTGGTACTAGTGGAGCAAAACCTCTTTTTCTAGTAACAGGTTGAGGTCTGGGAGGTCGCTCTTTTTCCTTTGGTTTTTCAATTTCCTTGGAAGGCCTTTGCTTATCGTATTGTTTAGACGGTCTTCTACCACGACGAGGTACAACATAACCGAAACCTCTTTTTCTGGGATATGGTACAGGTCTTGGAGGACGCTTGTGTTCTTTTTTGTGCTTCTCTTTTGGTTTCTTATGTCCAAAACCTTTTTTTCTTTCAACTGCTTGTGCTCTTGAAGATCGCCTACGTTCTTTTAGTTGTTTATCATCAGATTTAGATGGCCTTGGTTGATCTTTAGAAGGCCTTTTACGATCTTTGGTATGTCCAAAACCTCTCTTTCTAGCCACAACTGTAGCTCTTGACGGTCGCTTATCTTCTTTTTTGTGTTTCTCTTTTGGTTCCTTATCATGCTTTTCTGATGATCTAAATCCTTTCTTTCTAGCTACTGGTTCGGATCGGGAAGGTCGCTTATCTTCTTTTGGTTGTTTATCATCGGATTTGGAAGGTGTTGGTTGATCTTTGGATGGTCTTTCACGACGGTGTCGTTTGCCAAATCCTTTTTTTCTAGCCACTCCGTGAGCTCTAGATGATCGCCTACGTTCTTCTTTGTGTTTTTCCTTCGGTTCTTTATCTTCTGAAGATCTAAATCCTTTTTTTCTAGTTACCGGTTCAGCTCGGGAAGGTCGCTTATGTTCTTTTGGTTGTTTATCATCAGATTTGGAAGGTCTTTGTTGATCTTTAGACGGCCTTTCACGACGATGCCGTTTGATGTGCCCAAATCCTCTTTTTCTAGCCACAACTTTAGCTCTTGAAGGTCGCTTATGTTCTTTTATAAGTTTTTCTTTTGGTTCTTTATCTTCTGATGGTCTAAATCCTTTCTTTCTAGCTACCGGTTCGGATCGGGAAGGTCGCTTATGTTCTTTTGATTCCCTATCTTTAGATTTGGATGGTCTTTTACGACGGTGTAGTTTGCCAAATCCCCTTTTTCTAGCTACTGGGACAGCTCTAGATGATCGCCTACGTTCTTTTTTGTGTTTTTCCTTTGGTTCCTTATCTTCTGAAGATCTAAATCCTTTCTTTCTAGCTACCGGTTCGGATCGGGAAGGTCGCTTATGTTCTTTTGGTTGTTTATCATCAGATTTTGAAGGTCTTGGTTGTTCTTTAGACGGCCTTTCACGACGATGTCGTTTGATATGCCCAAATCCTCTTTTTCTAGCCACAACTTTAGCTCTTGAAGGTCGCTTATGTTCTTTTATGTGTTTTTCTTTGGGTTCCTTATCTTCTGATGGTCTAAATCCTTTTTTTCTAGCTACGGGTTCAGCTCGAGAAGGCCGCTTATGTTCTTTTGATTCCTTATCTTCGGATTTAGATGGCCTTTCACGACGATGTCGTTTGCCAAATCCCATTTTTCTAGCTACTGGAACAGCTCTAGATGACCGCCTACGTTCTTTTTTGTGTTTTTCCTTTGGTTCCTTATCTTCTGAAGATCTAAATCCTTTTTTTCTAGCTACCGGTTCCGATCGAGAAGGTCGTTTATGTTCTTTTGGTTGTTTATCATCAGATTTGGAAGGTCTTGGTTGTTCTTTAGACGGCCTTTCACGACGATGCCGTTGGATGTGCCCAAAACCTCTTTTTCTAGCCACAACTTTAGCTCTTGAAGGTCGTTTATGTTCTTTTATGTGTTTTTCTTTTGGTTCCTTATCTTCTGATGGTCTAAATCCTTTCTTTCTAGCTACCGGTTCGGATCGGGAAGGTCGCTTATGTTCTTTTGATTCTCTAACTTCGGATTTAGATGGTCTTTCACGACGATGTCGTTTACCAAATCCCATTTTTCTAGCTACTGGAACAGCTCTAGATGACCGCCTACGTTCTTTTTTGTGTTTTTCCTTTGGTTCCTTATCTTCTGAAGATCTAAATCCTTTCTTTCTAGCTACCGGTTCGGATCGTGAAGGTCGCTTATGTTCTTTTGGTTGTTTATCATCAGATTTGGAAGGTCTTGGTTGTTCTTTAGACGGCCTTTCACGACGATGCCGTTGGATGTGCCCAAATCCTCTTTTTCTAGCCACAACTTTAGCTCTTGAAGGTCGCTTATGTTCTTTTATGTGTTTTTCTTTTGGTTCTTTATCTTCTGATGGTCTAAATCCTTTCTTTCTAGCTACCGGTTCAGATCGGGAAGGCCGCTTATGTTCTTTTGATTCCCTAACTTCGGATTTTGATGGTCTTTCACGACGATGTCGTTTACCAAATCCCATTTTTCTAGCTACCGGAACAGCTCTAGATGATCGCCTACGTTCTTTTTTATGTTTTTCCTTTGGTTCCTTATCATGTTCTTTTGATGGTCTAAATCCTTTCTTTCTAGCTACCGGTTCGGATCGGGAAGGTCGCTTATGTTCTTTTGATTCCCTTTCTTCGGATTTGGATGGTCTTTTACGACGATGTCGTTTACCAAATCCCATCTTTCTAGCTACTGGCACAGTTCTAGATGATCGCCTACGTTCTTTTTTGTGTTTTTCCTTTGGTTCCTTATCATGTTCTTCTGAAGGTCTAAATCCCTTTTTTCTAGCTACCGGTTCGGATCGGGAAGGTCGCTTATGTTCTTTTGATTCCCTAACTTCGGATTTGGATGGTCTTTCACGACGATGTCGTTTGCCAAATCCCATCTTCCTTGCTACAGGAACAGCTCTAGATGATCGCCTACGTTCTTTTTTGTGTTCTTCCTTTGGTTCCTTATCTTCTGAAGGTCTAAATCCTTTTTTTCTAGCCACCGGTTCAGCTCGAGAAGGCCGCTTATGTTCTTTTGGTTCCTCATCTTTGGATTTAGATGGTCTCTCACGACGATGCGGTTTAGCAAACGCAAAACCTCTTTTCCTAGCCACAACTTTAGCTCTTGATGGACGTTTGTGTTCTTTTTTAATTTTTTCCTTTGATCCTTTATCGCGATCTTCTGATGGTCTAAATCCTTTCTTTCTAGCTACCGGTTCGGATCGGGAAGGCAGCTTATGTTCTTTTGGTTCCTCATCTTTGGATTTAGATGGTCTTTCACGACGATGTCGTTTACCAAACCCGAAACCTTTCTTTCTAGCAACTGCTTGAGCTCTAGATGATCGCCTACGTTCTTTTTTGTGTTCTTCCTTTGGTTCCTTATCATGTTCTTCTGAAGGTCTAAATCCCTTTTTTCTAGCCACCGGTTCAGCTCGTGAAGGCCGTTTATGTTCTTTTGGTTCTTCATCTTTGGATTTAGATGGTCTCTCACGACGATGCGGTTTGGCAAACGCAAAACCTCTTTTCCTAGCCACAACTTTAGCTCTTGAAGGTCGTTTGTGTTCTTTTTTAATTATTTCCTTTGATCCTTTATCACGATCTAC
The DNA here is from genome assembly GCA_963932245.1 of Tachinus rufipes. NCBI lineage: Eukaryota > Metazoa > Arthropoda > Insecta > Coleoptera > Staphylinidae > Tachinus > Tachinus rufipes. Next base: position 3,674,039 of record OZ010744.1, read on the forward strand.
TGATGGTCTAAATCCTTTTTTCCTTGCTACCGGTTCGGATCGGGAAGGCCGCTTATGTTCTTTTGATTCCCTACCTTCGGATTTGGATGGTCTTTCACGACGATGTCGTTTACCAAACCCAAATCCTTTCTTTCTAGCAACTGCTTGAGCTCTAGATGATCGCCTACGTTCTTTTTTGTGTTCTTCCTTTGGTTCCTTATCATGTTCTTCTGAAGGTCTAAATCCTTTTTTTCTAGCCACCGGTTCAGCTCGGGAAGGACGTTTGTGCTTTTCTTTTGGTTCTTTATCTTCTGATTTTCTTTTACGACGATGCGGTTTAGCAAACCCAAACCTTTTTTTCCTGTCAACTGGTTCTTTATCATGATCTTGTGACGGTCTAAATCCTTTCTTTCTGGCCACCGGTTCAGCTCGAGAAGGCCGCCTATGTTTGTCTTCAGATGGTCTTGGCTGCTCCGTATCTTTAGATGATCTCTTACGACGATGTGGTGGAATAAAACCAAATCCTCTTTTCCTTGCTACAACTTGAGCTCTAGAAGGACGCTTGTGTTCTTTTTTAGGTTTTTCTTTTGGTTCCTTATCGTGTTCTTCTGATGGTCTAAATCCTTTCTTTCTAGCTACCGGTTCAGCCCTAGAAGGACGACGTTCTTCTTTTGGTTTCTTTTCGTGATCTTTAGACGGCCTGTGACTACGTCGTGTAACTGGAAAACCAAAACCTTTCTTTCTGGCTACTGGTTCAGTTCTTGAATGTCTAGGATGCTCTTTTGGTTGCTCCTCTGTTAATTTGTCTTCTTGTTTTGAGAATCCACGTTTTCTAGCTACGGGTTCTGATCTTGAATGTCTTGCTTCTTTTTTGTGTTCTTTAGAAGGTCTATGGTGACGTGGTGGTATTACAAAACCTAAACCTTTTTTTCTAGCAACCGGTTTAGCTCTAACATTCTTGGGTTTTCTTTGTTGTTCTTCTGCTACTGCTTCTTTTGAGTAATCTTTAGGTTCTTTTTGAACTCCAAGACTACGCTTTCTAGGAGCTGATTCTCTTCTAGATCCGCGTGGTATAGGCGGAAGCCCACGTTTTCTAGGTGTTGGAGGTCCACGTCTCTTCCTTTCCTTTGGTTTTTTTCCATGTGGTGGTACAAGAAAACTTAATGTTCTTTTTCTTGCAACTGGTTCAGGTCTATGTTTGGGTTCTTTGTGTTCTTCAGGCATTTCTTTAGATTCTTTTTTAGTTCCTATGCTACGCTTTCTAGGAGTTGGTTCTGTTCTGGATGGTCGCGGTTCTTCTGCTGGTTTTTCTTTAGATTTTCTCACATGATCTTTAGATCGGCCATGTGGTGGTACAACAAATCCTAGTCCCCTTTTTCTAGCCACCGGTTGAGCTCTAACGGGTTTTCTTTGTTGTTCTTCTGCTACTGCTTCTTTTGAGTAATCTTTAGGTTCTTTTTGAACTCCAAGACTACGCTTTCTAGGAGCTGATTCTCTTCTAGATCCTCGTGGTATAGGCGGAAGCCCACGTTTTCTAGGCGTTGGAGATCCACGTCTCTTCCTTTCTTTAGCAGGTCGTTGCCCATGTGGTGGTACAACAAAACTTAATGTTCTTTTTCTTGGAACTGGTTCAGCTCTATGTTTGGGTTCTTTGTGTTCTTCAGGCAACTCTTTAGATTCTCTTTTAGTTCCTATACTACGCTTTCTAGGAGCTGACTCTCTTCTAGATCCTCGTGGTACAGGCGGAAGCCCACGTTTTCTAGGCGTTGGAGGTCCACGTCTCTTCTTTTCTTTAGCAGGTCGTTGCCCATGTGGTGGTACAACAAAACTTAAAGTTCTTTTTCTTGCAACTAGTTCAGCTCTATGTTTGGGTTCTTTGTGTTCTTCAGGCAATTCTTTAGATTCTCTTTTAGTCCCAAGACTACGCTTCCTAGGAGCTGATTCTCTTCTAGATCCTCGTGGTATAGGTGGAAGCCCACGTTTTCTAGGCGTTGGAGGTCCACGCCTCTTCTTTTCTTTAGAAGGTCGTTGCCCATGTGGTGGTACAACAAAACTAATTGTTCTTTTTCTTGCAACTGGTTCAGCTCTATGTTTGGGTTCTTTGTGTTCTTCAGGCAACTCTATAGATTCTTTTTTAGTTCCAAGACTACGCTTTCTAGGAGCTGATTCTCTTCTAGATCCTCGTGGTATTGGCGGAAGCCCACGTTTTCTAGGTGTTGGAGATCCACGTCTCTTCCTTTCCTTTGGTTTCTTTCCATGTGGTGGTACAAGAAAACTTAATGTTCTTTTTCTTGCAACTGGTTCAGCTCTATGTTTGGGTTCTTTATGTTCTTCAGCCAATTCTTTAGATTCTCTTTTAGTTCCTATACTACGCTTTCTAGGAGCTGATTCTCTTCTAGATCCTCGTGGTATAGGCGGAAGCCCGCGTTTTCTAGTCGTTGGAAGTCCACGCTTTTTCCTTTCTTTAAAAGGTCGTTGCCCATGTGGTGGTACAACAAAACTTAAAGTTCTTTTTCTTGGAACTGGTTCAGCTCTATGTTTGGGTTCTTTGTGTTCTTCAGCCAATTCTTTAGATTCTTTTCTAGTTCCAAGACTACGTTTTCTAGGAGCTGATTCTCTTCTAGATCCTCGTGGTATTGGCGGAAGCCCACGTTTTCTAGGCGTTGGAGGTCCACGCCTCTTCTTTTCTTTAGAAGGTCGTTGCCCATGTGGTGGAACAACAAAACTTAATGTTCTTTTTCTTGGAACTGGTTCAGCTCTATGTTTGGGTTCTTTGTGTTCTTCAGCCAGTTCTTTAGATTCTCTTTTAGTTCCTATACTACGCTTTCTAGGAGCCGATTCTCTTCTAGATCCTCGTGGTACAGGCGGAAGCCCACGTTTTCTTGGCGTTGGAGGTCCACGCCTCTTCTTTTCTTTAGAAGGTCGTTGCCCATGTGGAGGTACAACAAAACTTATAGTTCTTTTTCTTGGAACTGGTTCAGCTCTATGTTTGGGTTCTTTATGTTCTTCGGGCAATTCTTTAGATTCTTTTTTAGTTCCAAGACTACGCTTCCTAGGAGCTGATTCTCTTCTAGATCCTCGTGGTATAGGTGGAAGCCCACGCTTTCTAAGCGTTGGAGGTCCACGCCTCTTCCTTTCTTTAGTAGGTCGTTGCCCATGTGGTGGTACAACAAAACTTATTGTTCTTTTTCTTGGAACTGGTTCAGCTCTATGTTTGGGTTCTTTGTGTTCTTCAGGCAATTCTTTAGATTCTCTTTTAGTCCCAAGACTACGCTTCCTAGGAGCTGATTCTCTTCTAGATCCTCGTGGTATAGGCGGAAGCCCGCGTTTTCTAGTCGTTGGAAGTCCACGCTTTTTCCTTTCTTTAAAAGGTCGTTGCCCATGTGGTGGTACAACAAAACTTAAAGTTCTTTTTCTTGGAACTGGTTCAGCTCTATGTTTGGGTTCTTTGTGTTCTTCAGCCAATTCTTTAGATTCTTTTCTAGTTCCAAGACTACGTTTTCTAGGAGCTGATTCTCTTCTAGATCCTCGTGGTATTGGCGGAAGCCCACGTTTTCTAGGCGTTGGAGGTCCACGCCTCTTCTTTTCTTTAGAAGGTCGTTGCCCATGTGGTGGAACAACAAAACTTAATGTTCTTTTTCTTGGAACTGGTTCAGCTCTATGTTTGGGTTCTTTGTGTTCTTCAGCCAGTTCTTTAGATTCTCTTTTAGTTCCTATACTACGCTTTCTAGGAGCCGATTCTCTTCTAGATCCTCGTGGTACAGGCGGAAGCCCACGTTTTCTTGGCGTTGGAGGTCCACGCCTCTTCTTTTCTTTAGAAGGTCGTTGCCCATGTGGAGGTACAACAAAACTTATAGTTCTTTTTCTTGGAACTGGTTCAGCTCTATGTTTGGGTTCTTTATGTTCTTCGGGCAATTCTTTAGATTCTTTTTTAGTTCCAAGACTACGCTTCCTAGGAGCTGATTCTCTTCTAGATCCTCGTGGTATAGGTGGAAGCCCACGCTTTCTAAGCGTTGGAGGTCCACGCCTCTTCCTTTCTTTAGTAGGTCGTTGCCCATGTGGTGGTACAACAAAACTTATTGTTCTTTTTCTTGGAACTGGTTCAGCTCTATGTTTGGGCTCTTTGTGTTCTTCAGCCAATTCTTTAGATTCTCTTTGAACTCCAAGACTGCGCTTTCTAGGAGCTGATTCTCTTCTAGATCCTCGTGGTATAGGCGGAAGCCCACGTTTTCTAGGCGTTGGAGCTCCACGTCTTTTCCTCTCTTTAAGTGGTTTTTTGCCATGTGGTGGTACAACAAAACTTAAAGTTCTTTTTCTAGGAACTGGTTGAGCTCTATGTTCAGGTTCTTTGTGTTTATCTTCTGACAATTTTTCTCTGGGTTCCTTTGCAAGTCCAAGACTACGCTTTCTAGGAGCTGGTTCTGTTCTAGATCTTCGTGGTTCTTCAAAATGTAAAGGCGGAATACTGCGTTTTCTAGGAGCGGGATCTGTTCTAGACCCTCGTGGTTCAATATGCAAAGGCGGAATACTACGTTTTCTAGGAGCGGGTTCTGTTCTAGACCCTCGTGGTTCAATATGCAAAGGCGGAATACTACGTTTTCTAGGCGTTGGAAGTCCACGTTTCTTCTTTTCTTTAAGTGGTCTTTGACCATGCCGTGGTACAACAAAACTTAAATTTCGTTTTCTTGCAACTGGTTGAGCTCTATGTTTGGGTTCTTTTGCCAATCTTTCTTTAGATTCTTTAAGTCCAATACTACGCTTTCTAGGAGTTGGTTCTGTTCTGGATCCACGTGGTTCTTCAATATGTAAAGGCGGAATACTACGCTTTCTAGGAGTCGGTTCCTTTCTTTCTAGATCATCTTTTGATACTATTTGGATAGGAGGAATACTACGCTTCCTAGCAGTGGGTCCTTTCCGAATTTTCTTTTCCTTAAGATAACTTGGTGATTTCTTTTTTCTTGCAAAAAATGTTTTGTTTTTTAAGAGATTTTTTCTACGCATAGCATCACCTTTGCTTCCAACAGTTTTGGGCAAATCTGCATCAGTTTTTCCCGGCTTTTCACCATCCGGTAAACCTTTATCAACTTGTGAAGGTCCTGCCACAGGAGCGGAAGGCCCGGCTGCATGCCATTCGGGTAAAAATATGTTTCGTTTACGTGGTGTTGGTCCTTTGCGTTTTTTAAACACACCAGACTTCTTCTTTTTAGAAAATAATGTACGTGTTTTTGCATCTGATGGTTTCTTTTTTGGGGCTTTCTTAACCGGTTCAACTATAGCAGGAGCTTCTTCTTCTTCTTTAGGTTTGCGCAATAGGCTGCGTTTTCTGGGTTCTCTAGTTGGTTTCACTTTGGCTTCATGAGGTTTTGGTATTGTAATTCTTTGTTTTCTAGGAGTAGGTTCGGTTCTAGGTTTTGGTTCAATTAATTCTTTTATTTGTACTTCAATACTACGTTTTCTGGGTGTTGGTTCTTTCCTTAATTTTGCATTATCTTCCAGTGGTATTAAGGTTATGCTTTGTTTTCTACGAGTAGGTTTGGTTCTAGGTTTTGGTTTAATTAATTTTTCTATTGGTACTTCAATGCTCCGTTTTCTGGGTGTTGGTTCTTTCCTTAATTTTGCATTATCTTCCAGTGGTATTAAAGTTATGCTTTGTTTTCTACGAGTAGGTTTGGTTCTAGGTTTTGGTTTAATTAATTTTTCTATTGGTACTTCAATGCTCCGTTTTCTGGGTGTTGGTTCTTTTCTTAATTTTGCATTATCTTCCAGTGGTATTAAGGTTATGCTTTGTTTTCTACGAGTAGGTTTGGTTCTAGGTTTTGGTTTAATTAATTTTTCTATTGGTACTTCAATACTCCGTTTTCTGGGTATTGGTTTTTTCCTTAATTTTGCATTTTCTTCTAGTGGTATTAAGGTTATGCTTTGTTTTCTGGGTGTTGGAGTTGCACGAACTTCTGGTTTATCGGATTCTTTTCTGGTTATAGAAATGCTTCGTTTTCTAGGTGATGGGCCAGGAGAAGTTGGTGTTGGTGCTTGTCCAAATAGTTTTAATTGAAAACTTCGTTTTCTAGGTGTTGGAGCTGGAGGTGTTTTATCGGATTCCTTTCTAGGGACATCCTTCTCCCCTGATAATCTTTCCGGTAAATAAATGCTTCGTTTCCTAGGAGTTGGGCCTAAATGCACTACAGGTTTATCTGATTCTTTTCTGGGTATGCTAATGCTTCGTTTTCTTGGTGTTGGAGTAGGAGATGTGGCTTTTGCTAGTTCAGGTATTGTTATACTACGTTTTCTGGGTGTTGGGCCTGGAGGGGGTTTATCGGATTCCTTTCTTGGAATATGTTTTTCCCCTGATAATCTATCCGGTAAATAAATACTTCGTTTTCTAGGAGTTGGACCTGCAAGTCCTGGTTTTTCTAATTTTTCTATAGAAATGCTTCGTTTTCTTGGTGTTGGGACTGGACGAGCACCTCTTGTTGGTTCAGGTAATGTTATACTCTGTTTTCTAGGTGTGGGCCCTGGACGTTCTTTTTTAGCAATTGGAGTTGCTAAAACTATTGGTGAAGCCTTCAGTTGTACCTGCTTTGAAGGTCTAGGTTCTTTCTCAATAACAGGTTTAGGAATTGGTTCAATTGTAGTTGTTTTGATTTCTTTTTCAACTTTTTCATCATCCGGTAATGGTAATCCGGGTACTAGTACTAAAGGAGGCGGTAAACTCATAACTTTCATTTTTTTATCGATTATTGGTTTTTCCTCTTTGGGTTTTTGATCTTGTAATGCTATAAAGGTGCCGGGTGGAATTGTAACTACAGTTTGTGTAGCGTCAGATGTTTTTTCTACAATACGTTTTGGTTTCTTTTTCGGGCTTGGAATTGGAGATGTAGCAACATCAGTTTTTAATTTATCTTTAGAAACTGCAGGTTTAGGTGCTTTTGCAAGTGATATTCTTGGTGAAGGAGTTTTTGTTTTGGATTCTTTTTGAATTGGTTCTTTTTTGACTTCTTCAACTGGCTTGCTTGGAACTGCTGCTGGCATTGTAGCAGCTTGCAAAATAGGTTTTGATTCTTTTTTAACAATTTGGGGAGGTTCAGCTTTTTCAATTGGTTTACTAGGACCCGCTTCTGTTTTTGATTCCTTTTTAGCAACTTTGGGAGATTCGGGTGCTTCAATTGGCTTGCTTGGAACTGCTGCTGGCATTGTAGCAGCTTGCAAAATAGGTTTCGATTCCTTTTTAGCAATTTGGGGAGGTTCAGCTTTTTCAATCGGTTTACTCGGACCCGCTTCTGTTTTTGATTCCTTTTTAGCAACTTTAGGAGGTTCGGGTGCTTCAACTGGCTTGCTTGGAACTGCTGCGGGTATTGTTGCTGCTTGCAAAATAGGTTTTGATTTTTTTTTTGCAATTTGGGGAGGCACGGGTGATACTTTGGCTTCAACTGGTTTGCTTGGTACTGTTGGAGATTCTTTAGCTTTAACTGGAATTGGAATTGCTGTTGGTTTTGCTGCAGCTTCTGGTTCTGTTTTAACCTCAACTGGTTTACTCGGACCTGCTGCAACTTTTGTTGATGCATCTTCAGCCGGTTTCGTTTCTTTCGGAACAACTTGAGAAGGTACTGGTTTGCTTGGAGCTGTTGCTGAAATCTGAGGTGATTCTTTTTTAACAACTGGTGGAGGTGGAGGTACTGCTGCAACAACCGGTTTGGTAGGAGTTACAGGAGCTTCTTTAACTTCAGCTGGTTTGCTTGGAACTGCTGAAGTTTCTGCTTGAGCTACTTTAGGTTCAATTGGTTTAACTGGCTCATAAACAGCTTTAGGTTCTTTTGGAACAACTGGAGGAGCTACAGTAGGTTCTGCTGCTTTAGTTTCAACTATTGGAGGTTTAGCTGTAGTTGCTGCAGCTTGAGGAATAGGTTTTGATTCCTTATGAGGTACAGGAGCTGGTTTAACTTCAGCTGCTTTGCTAGGTACTATTGGAGCTTCTATAGTTTCAATTGATTTTGATGGAACAACTTGAGGTTTTGCTTGAGAAGTTGAAGGTTTGGTGGGAGATTCTTTTGGAGCAATTGGTGGAAGGGCTGAAGCTTTTGTTGCATCTTTCTGAACTTGAGGTGCTTCGGCAGGTTTGCTAACAGCTGTTGGAACTTTTGCAATTTGAGCAGGTGAAGGTGTGGCTTCAATTGGTTTACTAGGAGGTTGTGCTGATGTAGCAGGTTTAGTGATAGGTGGAGCTTTTGTTGATGCGTCTTCAGGTGCAGCTTTAACTGGGGGTTTTGTTGCAGCCTCAGCAACAGGTTTTGTTTCTTTTGGAACAACTTGCGGTGATGGTTTAACTTCTACTGGTTTACTAGGGCCTGCTGCAGCTTGAGGTGTTGGTAATTGTTGTGGTTTAGCCTGAACTGGTGGTTTAGTTTCAACTGGTTTACTAACAGTGGGAGCTACAGGTGTAGCTACAACTGGTTTAGTAACAGGAGCTGCAGGTTTAGCTTCAACTGGTTTAGTAACTGGAGCTGCAGGTTTAGCTTCAACTGGTTTAGTAACTGGAGCTGCAGGTTTAGCTTCAACTGGTTTAGTAACAGGAGCTGCAGGTTTAGCTACAACTGGTTTAGTAACTGGAGCTGCAGGTTTAGCTTCAACTGGTTTAGTAACTGGAGCTGCAGGTTTAGTTACAACTGGTTTAGTAACAGGAGCTGCAGGTTTAGCTTCAACTGGTTTAGTAACTGGAGCTGCAGGTTTAGTTACAACTGGTTTAGTAACAGGAGCTGTAGGTTTAGCTTCAACTGGTTTAGTAACAGGTGCTGCAGGTTTGACTTCAACTGGTTTACTAACTGGAGCTTTTGCTACTGGAGTAGTTGCAGCTTGAGAAATCGGTGCAACTTGAGGAGGTGCTTTGGCTTCAGCAATTGAACTTTTAGCTGAAGTGACTGCCTCCCGAAAAATGTCATCTAAATCCTCAGCGATACTTTGTTTAACTGATTTGCTTGGAGGTTTAGAAGTTGATGCTTTTCTAGCTCTAGAAGAAGCTGTACTTTCTTTAGATTCTTTAGGTGAAGGAGCTTGCTTGGCTTCTCTAGCAATAATCTCCTTTTCAATCACCGGTTTCGTTGCTGATTTAGTTTGAGGAATGCTTGATTTACCTGCTTTTGATGGTGCTGTGAATGATTTACTATCCCTTTCAAATGATTTTTGAGGACTATGAGATGGTCTTTTTGATCCAGGTCGGACAGGTGATGTTTTCTTACCAATTGGTTTTGTTTGTAAAGCTGGAGGTGCAGTTGCTGGTCTACTACCTGATACTTTTCGTTTTGTTTTGGGTTTTTCCGTTGATGTTCCTGCATGTTCTTCATCGATAGTTTCTTCTGATTGTTCTGCTTCAATAAAGTATCCTTCGTAATCCGGTCTATGATCAGTTCCATCACTAGTACCGTCTCCAGCTCCTTCTTCATCTTCATCGCTATGGAAGAGACAATATAATCCGATCAAACCCCATACGATTAAATAAACGATTTTATGAGTGGGTAATAATTTTTTGCAATCGGTTTCACATGGGTCCATCTTTTCATGAATACATATTGAGGTGAATTTGACACAACAAATTTTGACAACATTGTGTCGAAATGATTAACCGGATATGTGACATTGTGGTGACATTATTTAATTTATCATGGTTACCAATAAAATAAAATATTAAAATTAATTTATATTTATGATGTTAATTATCGAATCATACATAATTATATAAACTATGTAAAGAATCATTTCTTTGTATTTTTAGCCTCAAATATTCAAATTACTTATGTTCTAATTTAATACTGTTTATATTTATTTCTAATATCTATTTTTGTTTCAGGTAAGACTTGCTCTGGCAACGGAATATTGAAATGAACCTTGCTGTAAGTATATTTAAAATTAAAAATATGTAGCGGACGGATATACATCGTATGCAACCAAGTATACACGTAATTTCTACAGAATATTCACAATTACTTTGCATTAAGCAAAATGTCCGGGTCTAGTATTTATTTTAATGATTGTGCTTTCCTTTTTTCCAAATTAACGACGCAATTGAAATAACAAACAATTACTTTTCATATTATATTTTTTTAAATATTTATAACTTGAAATTTTGATCATTAAGAACTTTATCAGCACATATTACGTTCAGTTTTAAAGCTTAAAAAACTTTGAGACATTAAAGAAAGAAGTAAAGAAACAACATTTCCTGTAATTTTTGGTTCAAGTAATTAACTGTCATTTTGTACTAAAAATGGACAAAAAATTATGCTTTTTTGAGTAGTTAGCACTAATTACACTATTTTTTTCTATAAATGTTTGAAAAATTACGTTTTTTTATAGAATCAACGTATACTACACAAAGTTTCCTAACAACATTAAAGACGAAGCCAAAATATGATAAAAACTGATCATTTTTGGTCTAAAATATCTTCTATGATATTTTTTCTTAAATTTTTAACCAAAATTGTTATTTCTAGAATGCATTGCACTAGTTTTTTATAACTCGAGACTTTGAAACATTAACAAATAAAATTCCAAAAATTAAAATTTGACACAGAAAATGTTCAATAATATTTTTCAAGTTTTTGAAATTATTTTATTTAAAAATTAATTTAATATATGCCTATATATTACATCAATTTTCAAAAATTAGTTTGGAAAGTTAAAAAAGGATTTTTTTAGATCTAAATTAGACCACAATTTTCTTTAATCATTTGTAAAGAAGACTTTGATACATTAAGAAAAAACCTAAAAACTAAATTTTGTTCATATTTTTAAACCTAAATTAGACTTTTTATAAGACCTATTTTACTCCTGGCATATATTAACATCGATTTTCAAAAATTATGAGTTGAGACATTAAAGAAAAAGTTTAAAAACTTTAAAAAAATAATTTAGGTTTAAGGCCTTTCTACTTTTTTAGTACTTCTGGATAAAGTTAGAACTTTGGAAAATAAAAAAAAATCTAAAACTAAAAATTTGTCCATACTTTTTTTAGCTTAAGTTTGGTCACCAATCATTCTTCTTATTTGTAACAAAAAACATTTTTTTTAATATGTCTAGAACACATTACATCAATAATTGGGTCTTTAATACATAAAATTATTTTTTTCTGGTTTCAAATTTAAAGTTTGTAGAAAATAGTATTTTTTACAGTTCATAAAGGTATGAAACCCTTAAATAAAAAAATTTACAATTTTTTTTTAGTTTTTTGTCGTTTTTTAACTTTTTAATTTTGAAATATTGCATTTTTCTTTAAAAATTGCAATTTTATCGCAAAAAAATAATTTAATTAATAAAATCAATCAGAAAGTTTCCGTAGAATCCAATTTAAGTCTATATCCTGTCTATAAGCCGCAAAAGCCATGAAACCAATTGTTTGTTCTCTGTGGGCTGTGCAAATAAGAGCATTTTTTGATTTATTGGAAAATATAGATTTCTTTTGTGTATTTAGATTTTAGGGGTATAAAACTTAAAAAACGGCAATAATATAGTAAAAATGTTATTTTTTAATATTAACTCTTACAAATACCTGTTTAGCATCGCACAAAAGAACTATATACCAAATATAATTAAAAATTTGAATTCTGCAGACAATTTTACCTAAAAATTAGTTAATATCGCCGTGGAAAAGTCCATCAAAAAAAAAAATTTGGCAAAAAATGCGTTAAAAATAATTATTTTTTCATATTTACGAAGATATTATATACACACTAGAGTGGGTCTTACTATTTTTTTTTGTCAAATTTTGTTGAGCTTTGGACGAATTTATGTTGGAATGCCAAAAATAATAATATTCTGCCGCAAGCGCAAAAACTCTCAAACAAAGAGTTTAATTGCCCAAAATTAGTTCAAGCAACATAAGATGTCTTTTTTGAATTAAGCTTAAATAAATATAAACCAAATAAACTCAAATAAAATAATTAAAAAATGAATTTTTCAAACAAAAAATTTTTTTTTTTCACTTTTTACATTTTTTTGTAGATGAACTTTTTTACGGTCGATGAACACGTATTTGTATGAGTTAATGTTAAAAAATATAGGCAATTTTACCATATTTTTGCAGTTTTTTGGAGTTTTAAAGCCCTTAAACCCAAATACATAAAACAAATTTATACTTTTCAACTAATTTACATCAAAATACGTCAACTTTGACGGTTAAAAAAAATCCAAAAAATAAAATAGCTTTTGCGGCTTATAAACAGTGTATAGACTTAAAGTATCGCCAGTTTACTGAAATCTACGGAAAATTTCTGATCAATTTCACATAAAATTTTTAAACAAAAAATGCTATTTTTTAAAGTCTAAATTAAAAAAACAACAAAAAATTTCAAAAGGATTTCATTTTTTCATAAACCGATCAAAAGACTACTTATAAGTTATAAAAACAAACAAAAAATACTTAAGCAAATTTCTCAATGCACCCCTCCTGCTCTGGCCCGTTTGAAATGGAATTGCCCATTTATAAAATGATAAATATAAAAAAATTCAGCTATAAACCATCAAAATATTGTCAAAAATCTCTTATGAAATGTCAAGAATAGTAAATTCCGGCCATAAAGTTTAAATATTCACAAAAATCTCTAACACTAAACTGATAAAAAGTCTTAAAAAAAGCAAAATCCGGTCTTAAATATTAAAATATTGTTAAAAAATACCAAAATCTGATCATAAAAATATAACATTTTACTCATAAAATGTCAAATTGTTAGAAAGCACCAAAACCTGGCCATAAACTGTTAAAAAGTATTGAAAAATGCAAAATACTAAATGTTAAAAATAGCAACTTAAGACTTTAAAAAAACAAAATATTGTCAGAAAGCACTAAAACTATTTAAAAATGTAAAAAGTCATAAAGATTAAAAAAAAAATCCATCAAATATCAAAATATTATCAGATAGCACTAAAACTATTTGTTAAAAAATACAATGTCAAAAATAACAATATCCGGTCTTGCAACATCAAAATATTTCAACAGTACCTTTTTAACCTAATACTATGTATTTTACAAAGTATGTATGCAAATAATAAACTAAAACAATATCAAAATAGTGTTAGAAAGCTAAGAAAAGGTTAAAAGAAGTTAAAGAATTATGAAGTTTAAATATTGTCAGAAAACACCAAAATCGGGCCATAAACTGTTAAAAAATGCAACTTTTTTCATAAAAAGTCAAAAAGAGCAATATCCGGTCATAAAATGACAAAATTAATCAAAATCAAAATCCGGCCATATACTAATAATTCTTTATTCACGGTAAAAGTTAAACCATTTACATCTACAGTATATAAATAAACATATTACATAAACTAAAATAATATACATAAAATACAAAAAATACATAAAAACAAGTTTAATCTAAAATACAATTTAGGTACACAATTCAATCAATATGATTTAATTGCAACCTAAACTGCAATTTGATACAAAATCAATTAAAATTACTTGGCAAACAATTTGCCAGTTTACACATCCTAACAAGTGGATTGTTGCAACCGTAATTTGTAGAATGTGTCAATTCTCTAAACAATAGCATCTGCCTGGTACGTCGATCGCTAATAGGAATACTGAATGATGATAGAAATGCAATCACTAGTCCACGCAAAAACGAAAGATCAGCCCTTTTACGACGAAGTTTTAGCGGTGGCAAACTGTACAAACATGTAATGTAATTGCGATACTGTTAAAATGTGCAAAATTGAAACACCAAAATATTGTTAGTGAGCACTAAAATACGGCCATACACTGTTCAAAAATGTAACAAAAGACATTTAAAAAATCCGGCTATAAAATATCAAAATACTGTCCAAATATTATTCATAAAATGTCAAAAAAATACCAAAATCCAGCCTTATACCATCAAAATATTGTCAGAAATGTTTACAGCTAAACTGTTAAAAAGTGCAATTTTTTATTATTAAAAAATCAAAAACTATTAAATTTAGTAATGCATTGACCAAAGACGGTTTGACTGTGCAAAATTTTATTCATAAAACGTCAGAAATAGCAAGAGGTTTTTAAACATCAAAATATTATTAGAAAACTCCAAAAATTCGGCCATAAACTGTTAAATATGTAAATTTTTTCATGAAATCTTAAAATTAGCAAAATGCGGTCATGAAATACCTGAATATTCTTAGAAATAGCAAAATTTGATGATAAATTGTTGAAAATTGCAAAACTATATTTATACAAAATCAAAATGAGCAAAATTCGGTTATAAAGTATTACAATATTGACAGAAAACACCAAAATCCGGTAAAATCCACTCATACAATATTAAAAAAATACAAAAATCTGGCTTTGAAATTTTAAATAATTGTCAAAAAGCACCAATTTCTGGAAATTTGCTTATAAATTTGTTCTTGAGTTTTTTAGCATACTCAAAGCATATAATAAAGTCATTTTTAAGTATCGTATAAAAATGATTACTTCCAGTTTGCCTTACATTTTACTGAATTTTACAATAAAATTTTAAACTTAGAAATCACCTTTTTAAAGATATTTAAACCACAAACATATTTCTATTTAAAATTTGAAAAAAAAATTTTTTTTGAATTTTTGAACTTTAAAACGTTAAAAACTTACCGAAAAACTAAGATTTTTTCATAAGTTCATTGTGACCTACAAAGTTATTTTTTTTTCTTTTTGAAAAAGGTATGCCATGCTTTATTATGCATTCGTTTTTAAAACTAGAATTTTGAGACAAGAAATATTATGTTTTAATGCCTAAAAATTAACAAAATATTTTATTTTTAACTTTTTTATAAAAAAAAATATTTCTAGTTTTAAAAATTAAAAAAAAAAATAATTTTTATATTGTTTTAGACCTATATTAGACCGCAATGTTTTTTCTTCAAATTCTTGATTAGAAATATTACTTCTAGTACTCTAAACATATATTTCATTGGTTTTCAAAAATTAGATTTTTAAAACATTTAAAAAAAAAATCTAAAAAACATTTTTTTATATTTTTAGACCAAAATAAACTTCAAAAATAAAGATTCTAATACTTAGGATTTTGAGACATTAAAGGAAAATGGACCACATTTTTTTTCAAATTTTTTATAAGAAATATCACTTCTAGTACTTTAAATTCTATTACATAAGTTTCCAAAAATGAAGATTTGAAAACATTGAAGAATGACCAAAAACTGATCATTTTGTATATTTTTACACTTAAATCAAATCAATTGTAAAAAAATATCACTTGGATAGATTATTTTTTTCATACTTTTAAGTCTAAATAAGATCGCAAGACACTTTTATCAATTTTTTTTGAAATATATTACATCACATTTCTAAAAAATAGCAAACTAGCATTTTTTATATTTTTAAGCTTAAATAAACATTTTTTTTTGTGTGAACCTAGATAGATTATTACATTAGTTGTTAAAATTGTTGACTTTGATACATTAAGAAAAAACCCAAAAGCTTTTTTTTTATTTTTGTCAATTTTTTTTTTTTAAAACAAAAAATACAAATTTCTTATAATTTTAGAACTTAATCAAGCCACAATTTAAAGTTTTTGGTAAACATTTTTTGTACGCTCAGCTTTTATTACAGTTTTTGTTAAAAATAATGACTTTCATTAAGAAAAAAGTCATTTTTTTTTAATTTACAGGTTAAATTACAAAAAAAAAATTTTTGTTCCAAGTTTTAATATATATTTTCAAAAATAAAGAATTTTTTTTAGTTATGTTGATTTTTATTACATCAAGTGTCAAAAAATATGACATTAATGCATTAAGAAAAAAATTCAAAAACAATTTTTTTTTCTTTAACATTTTTTATTCATAAATAATAAAATATTCTACTATATAATTATTTTTATTTTTAAATGGCAAACATGTTTCGCAAAATGATTTGCATTTTCAATGCCATATTTATGATTAATAAATATGGCATTGAAAATGATTAATAAATATGGCATTGAAAATGCAAATCATTTTGCGAAACATGTTTGCCATTTAAAAATAAAAATAATTATATAGTAGAATATTTTATTATTTATGAATAAAAAATGTTAAATATAAAAAATTTCTACAAAATAAAAGAAGAAAATATTAATTTTTTTTTCATTTTTTAAGACTAAATTTGGTCACAAAAAGTTTTTATCTGTTAGAAATTAAAAGAAAAATATTGTTTTTAATATATCTAGCATATATTCCATTAGTTTAAAATAATTAAAACTTTATTACATAAAAAAAATTCAAATAAAGAAAAAAATATATAGAAACATTTATTTCTAAAAATATGATTTCATTATGAAATAAGCTCAAAAAATTAACGAGTTACTGGTTTTAAAATATTTATTTGAGCAATTCCAAATTGCGATTGGAAGTAACTGGGCCATACCTGGAATTCATAGTAAAAAAAAATATGTTTAAAAAAAAAACTAATAAAAAATTAATTTTTAGCATAATACTAAATATAAATTTTGTTTTGAAACTAAAAAAAATTAAAGAAGTATTTTTTTTTCTTCAAATTACAGTAGAACATAGCAATTTTAAATTATTTTGAGAAGAAGAAGGGGGTAAAAAAAGATGAACCATTCTTTATACTTGCTCTAGGCATTAATTTTATTTTGAAAAAAACCCATTTTCATTTTTTACCAAAACATTCAAACACAATTTTTTTAACAAAACAGCAACTTTCTAACAATATTTCTATATTTTATATACGGATTTTGTTGATTTTGCAACTTCTTCACTCTTTGCAACAGTTAATTAGCGTTTTCTGACAATTGTTTAAAAATTCCACGCTCGATTTTTGACATATGGACAACATTTTGCATTTTATATTTTTTGACAATATTTCTATACTTTATAGCCGGATTATGTTAGTTTTGACATTCTATGAACAGATTGTTGTACCTTTTGACACTTAATAGCTGAATTATGGTTTTTTCTGATAATGTTTTAATGTTTTATAGCCGGGTTTTGCCATTTTTTAGTTTTTATAAATAAAATTTGCAGTTTTTAACCGTTTTTGGCTAGACTTTGCTTTTTTTATCAGTTAATTAGTGTTAATTAGTACTTTATTGTCGGATTTTGTTATTTTTACTATTTTATAAACAGAATTTTGCAGTTTTTAAACGTTTTTGGCTAAATTTTTGACATATTATGAACAAAATGTCACAGTTTTAACTATTTTTGGCCAGACACTGTTTTTTTTTTAACTTAATATTTTGCAATTGGATTCTCCATTTTTGACGTTTTACAAACTAAATTTTGCATTTTTTAACAGTTTATGGCCAAGTTTTAATGTTTTCTGACAATATTTTTATACTTTTTAGCCGTATTACCCTAGTTTTGACATTCTATGAATAGAATATTGCACCTTTTTACAGTTTATGGCCGGATTTTGGTTTTCTCTTACAATACTCTAATATTTCATAGCCAGATTTTGCCATATATAGCCGGATTATGCTAGTTTTGATATTCAATGAATAGAATTTTGACACTTCTTATGCGAATTACGTTTTTTTTTCTGACAAAGTTTTAATATTTTATAGCCGGATTTTGCCATTTTTAACTTTTTCTAAACAGAACTTGCAATGTTTAACCGTTTTTGGCTGGATTGTGCATTTTTTAAATAGTTAAGAGCCCAATTTTAGTGTTTTTTGACAAAATGTGTGTATTTTAATGTCAGATTTTGTTATTTTTGCCATTTTATAAACAAAATTCTGCAGTTTTTAAACGTTTTTGGCCAAATTTTTGACATATTATGAACAGAATGTTGCAGTTTTCAACTGTTTTTGGCCAGATTCTGTTTTTTTTTAATAATTTAATATTTGCAATTGGATTCACTATTTTTAAACTTTTGCAAAAAAAATTGGTGTATTTCACAATATTTTCTTGTCGGATTTTTATTTTTGCTATTTTATTAACAGAGTTTTTAGTTTTTAACAGTTTTTGACCAGAATCTGTTTTTTTTTTAAATATTTATTACTTTACAACTAGATTTTGCTATTTTTAACTTTTTATAAACAGAATTTGCAGTTTTTAACCGTTTTGGCCGGATTCTGCATTTTTTAACAGTTTCTAACTCAATTTTGGTATTTTCTGACAATAGTATTATACTTTGTGGTCGTATTTTGTTATTTTTGCCATTTTATAAAAAGAGTTTTGCAGTTTTTTTAAGTTTTTAGACGGATTTTGCAATTTTTGACATATTACGAACAGAATTTTGCATTTTTTAACAGTTTATGGCCAAGTTTTGATGTTTTCTGACAATATTTTTATACTTTATGGTCGGATTTTGCTATTTATGACATTCTATGAATAGTATTTTGCCCTTTTTGACATTTTATGGCCGGATTTTGGTTTTCTCCGACAATACTCTAATATTTCATAGCCAGATTTAGCCGTTTATGCATTCTGCATTTTTTTAATTTTATTATTTATTATTTTATAACTCATTTTTGGTGTTTTATGAACATATTTTTATACTTTATTGACGGATTTTGTTATTTTTGCCATTTTATAAGCAGATTTTTGCTGTTTTAACCGTTTTCGGCCGGATATTGCTATTTTTGACATATTATGAGAGAGAATTTTAACTGTTTTTTAACAGATTCTGTTTTTTTAGAAATATGGACGGCTTGATTTTGCTACTTTTGACATTCTATAAATAGAATTTGCACTTTTTTACAGTTTAAAACCGGATTTTAAATCTAAATTAATCTTTTTTGGTTTAAAAACGTTTAAAAAAATCTTAAAGTTTCTTATGCTTCATAATTGCAAAGCAAATTTCATAGCAAAATTCCAAAAAATAAACTTTTTATAATAACAAATCCAATTTGAATCAACATTCATTGAAAGCTAAATTTAATTATAATTAGCACAAAAAAAAATTGATTTAAAAACTCATTATAAAATTTTATAGCAACTTTCTACAATAACTAACGCAAATTGAATAAATATTTGTTGAAAGCTCATGTGATAAGAAATGAAATCAAAATTAGCACTATTTTTTTAATTTAAAAATTGTTTTAATCAACTTAAAGTTAAGGTAAATAAAACACATTTACTATGTACTATATCACGAATATATTTAAAAAGCTTCACCGTCTGATGATGACCTTGTAAAGGTTGAAACATGTTACGGTTTATAGTACATAGTAAATGTGTTTTATTTATCTTAAAATTGACTATGACATAGTATCGGCCACCACCATTCTAAACTTAAAGTTAATGTAAAATTAAATTTAAAAAAAATCAAACAATTTTTTTTTTATTTAGTTTGAAATCGAAAAAGAGCTAAATTTATAAATTTAAAAAAACAATAAATCTAACCGGTATGTGCATACCATGGTTACAATAAACCACGCCTATTTCATAATGGCCGCTAAATATAAAATGGCGTATTTTATTAATTACCATGACTACTAATAAACATCACAAATTATGTGCCAATTTTAATGTATAAAACGATAAAACTATCACAATTTCAATCATATTTAAATCCGTTTTCAATAAAATTTTACATTAATTAAATCCTCTAAATAACTTACTAAAACTGACAATGGAAATCAGGGTCCTTGTAACAATTTCTGCGTGTTTTGTTTATTTGGCACCTTTATATAGTTCGCAAAAAGGTTCAAGGACTAACCAATTAAGACCTGCATTGTGGCTGGCTCTTTCTCATAGAAAATGCAAGTGATATATTTAGCAAAAAAAGTTATTTGTGTGTACAAAAGAATTACATGTATTTGAAGTAGAGAGTGGGGAGATCTGATTCAGCGATTTCGAGTCTTATTTTTGTGCCAAATTCTATTTCGGGAAATGAAAGAGAGAAAGGTGATTCAGGTGGGAAATTGAATATCGAAAGTTAATTTATTTTTTAATAATAACTTTTTTAGAAAGAATATAATTAGTTTTTTTAAGTGACAATGGGAATGTGTCATGTGTTTATTATTTATGTTTTGAAGTGTTTTTGCTTTGTTTAAATTGTTATTTTTGGCATAAAAGAGAATTCCTTATACTATTATATATTATAAATTAAATTTTTCATTCTGAATTATATTTATATATTTCTTCATAATGATTGAAATCAACTGAACTAAATTTGGATTTAAAGAAATTAGATTTTTTTCAACAAATATGTTATGCTATTTTATTTATTATCTAACATTAATTTGCCATGAAACTAAAAGTTGTTTGCATTTTGCAGCAATGTTTATGCAGCTCTCTATAAACACAACTGAATTATTTCCACGAGTCAGTAGTAAATTTTCTATCAAAATAAGTTTTTATTTGGTTCCAGAATAGCAATCGCTTTCAGTAGATTATTGAAGTTTAAAGTATAATAATTTTATTAAATATAATCAGAAAACAAATTAAAACACTCTTTTTCCAACTGCAAGTTTCTTTGGTACAATTGCTCCATACCATGAATAAGTAAAAACCTCTTCTTGTTTCTCAGTTAGTTTAATAGACATTTTATATTTACCGTACGGGATAGCAGATGGCAATTTAGACGATATTGGTACAAAATTTCTCACGTAATACGTACCCTAAAAATGTTCATTAATTTTAATTACGATTATTAGTTATAACTTACTTCATTTAACGGACAACTAAAATTTCCATCTTTTAAACAATCAGCTAATCCATATATGTTCTCATTTATTGATTTACATAATGATAATTTAAGTTTTATCGCCGGAAATAGTTTATACTCATTACTTTTATACACGTAAACTTGTAAACTTACCTAAAATTTTAAATAAATAGATTGCAAATGTATGTACTATAATTAATTTACTATTGGGTTACTTATATCAGTCAAAATCGTGCAATCACAACCAAAACTCCTGGTAGTTCTATTAAACTTTGTGTTCATTACTTTTATATTTCCTACATATTTATCATTTTTATGGTCCAAAACTATATGGCTGTTTACTAAATCGTAAACGTTATTTATACCAAAAACCTGAAACAGATATTTGTATTGGAAAAAATTAAATAGTTTTATAATTTACAATTTTTATAAAAAAACTGAAGAACATCAACGAAAAAAGCATTTTGTTGACTGAATTATTAAACTATACTTGCCAAAATATAAATAAATTACATAATCAAGATTTAATTATATTTAATGATACAAGGTCGGTACAAAATTAAGGAAATTATTCCCAAAATTATTGTTTTATAATTACTTTTATAATATAGATAGTATTGACACGGATGTTTTTGCCTAATTACGGTTATCAAGTTTAGATCTAAAAGCAAACCTAATCACCATAAAAAGATTTGTAACTGCAATTAAAAAAACTTTTGAAAAATGCAAGTTATGAATATTTAATTCTAAAGTTTAAACAACTAAAATTATTTTGTTGATTAAATTTGCAACTGAGGTCACAATTAGTAACACTTTAAAATTTAGTTAAAAGTAAGTCAGTACTTCACAAAATAAGTAAATTTAATAAAAATTATTAATTTGTTTCCAAAAATATTTAACTGTGAACATTTTTAGCAACTAAAAGAATTTTGTTGATAAATATGCAACTGAGGTCAGCATTGTTAACATTTTAAATAAAAATTTATTTAAAATGAAGTCAGTACTTTCAATTTAAGTACATTTAGTAAAAATTATTAATTTGTTTCTAAAAATATTTTATTCTAAAGTTTAAGCAACAGTTTTAGCAATAAAATAATTTTGTTGATAAAATTTGCAATTGAGGTCACAATTTTTAATATTTTAAACCCCAAATTTTGTTAAAAGTAAGTCAGTACTTTACAAATTAAAAACATTTAATAAAAATTATTAATTTGTTTTCAAAAACATTCAAATCTTAACAATTTTAGCACTAACATGATTTTATTGATCAAATTTGCAACTGAGGTCACAATTATTAACATTTTAAACCCAAATTTAGTTAAAACTAAGTCAGTACTTTACAAATTAAAAACATTTAATGAAAATTATTAAATTGTTTCCAAAAAGATTCAATTCTGAAGTTTAGACATCAAAATGATTTTGTTGATCAAATTTGCAACTGAGGTTACAAATGTTAACATTTTAAACCCAAATTCAGTTAAAGGTAAGTCCAAACTTTACAAATTGAGTACATTTAATAAAAATTAGTAATTTAATTTCAAAAATATTTAATTCTGAACAATTTTAGCACTAAAATGATTTTGTTGATCAAATTTGCAACTGAGGTCACAATTGTTAATTTTTAAAACCCTAAATTTAGTTAAAAGTAAGCCAGTACTTTACAAATTAAGTACATTTTATAAAAATTATTAAATTGTTTCCAAAAATATTAAATTCTAAAGTTTAAACAATAGTTTTAGCACTCAAATGATTGTGTTGATCAAATTTGCAATTGAGGTCACAATTGTTAATATTTGAACCCTAAATTTAGTTAAAAGTAAGTCAGTACTATACAAATTAAGTACATTTAATAAAAATTATTAATTTGTTTCCAAAAATATTTAATTCTGAAGTTTAAGCATCAAAATGATTTAGTTAATCAAATTTGCAACTGAGGTCACAATGTTAATATTTAAAACCCTAAATTCAGTTAAAAGTAAGTTAGTACTTTACAATTTAAGTACGTTTAATAAAAATTATTAATTTGTTACTAAAAATATTTAATTCTGAAGTTTAAACAACAGTTTTAGCACTAAAATGATTTAGTTAATCAAATTTGCAACTGAGGTCACAGTTGTTAATATTTGAAACCCCAAATTTAGTTAAAAGTAAGTCAGTACTTTACAATTTAAGTACATTTAGTAAATATTATTGATTTGTTTCCAAAAATATTTAATTCTGAAGTTTAGACATCAAAATGATTTTGTTGATCAAATTTGCAACTGAGCTCACAATTGTTAACTTTGTAAACCCAAACTTAGTTAAAAGAAAGTCAGTACTTTATAAATTAAGTACATTCAATAAAAATTATAAATTTGTTTCCAAAAATATTTAATTTTGAACAATTTTAGCATTAAAATAATTTTGTTGACAAAATTTGCAACTGAGGTCACAATTGTTGAAATTTTAAACCCAAATTTAGTCAAAAGTAAGCCAGTACTTTACAAATTAGGTACATTTAATAAAAATTAATAATTTGTGTCTAAAAATATTTAATTCTGAATAATTTTAGCATTAAAATGATTTTGTTGATCAAATTTGCAACTGAGGTCACAATTGTTAACATTTCAAACCCAAATTTAGTTAAAAGTAAGCCAGTACTTTACAAATTAAGTACATTTAATAAAATTTATTAATTTGTTTCCAAAAATATTTAATTCTGAAGATTAAGCATCAAAATGATTTTGTTGATCAAATTTGCAACTGAGGTCACAATTTTTAATATTTGAAACCCTAAATTCAATTAAAAGTAAGTCAGTACTTTACAAATTAAGTACATTTAATAAAAATTATTAATTTGTTTCCAAAAATAATTAATTTTGAAGATTAAGCATCAAAATGATTTTGTTGATCAAATTTGCAACTGAGGTCACAATTATTAACATTTTAAACCCAAATTTAGTTAAAAGTAAGTCAGTACTTAACAAATTAAGTACATTTAATAAAAATTAATAATTTGTTTGCAAAAGTATTTATTTCTGAACAAGTTTAGCTTAAAAATGATTTTGTTTATAAAACTTGCAACTGAGGTCACAATTGTAAAAATTTTAAATCCAAATTTAGTTAAAAGTAAGACAGTGCTTTAAAAATCAAGTACATCTAATAAAAAATATTACATTGTTTCCAAAAATATTTTATTTTGAAGTTTAAACAAGAATTTTGCATAAAAATGATTTTGTTGATCAAACTTGCAACTGAGGTCACAATTGTTAATGTTTGAAACCCTAAGTTTAATTTAAAGTAAGTCAGTACTTTACAAATTAAGTACATTTCATAAAAATTATTAATTTATCTCCAAAAATATTTAATTTTGAACAGTTTTAGCACTAAAATGATTTTGTTGATGAAATGTGCAACTGAGGTCACAATTTTTAATATTTGAAACCCGAAATTTAGTTAAAAGTAAGTCAGTACTTTACAAATTAAGTACATTTAATAAAAATTATTAATTTGTTTCCAAAAATATTTAATTCTGAAGTTTAGGCATCAAAATGATTTAGTTAATCAAATTTGCAATTGAAGTCACAATGTTAATATTTAAAACCCTAAATTCAGTTAAAAGTAAGTTAGTACTTTACAATTTAAGTACGTTTAATTTCAATTATTAATTTGTTACCAAAAATATTTAATTCTGAAGTTTAAACAACAGTTTTAGCACTAAAATGATTTTGTTGATAAAATTTGCAACTGAGGTCACAATTGTTAATATTTTAAACCCAAATTTATTAAAAAGTAAATCACTACATTACAAATTAAGAAGATATTATAAAAATTATTAAATTGTTTCCAAAAATATTTCATTCTGAAGTTTAAACAACAATTTGAACACTAAAATGATTTTGTTGATCAAATTGGCAACTGAGGTTACAATTGTTACTATTTGAAACTCAAATAAAGGTAAGGCAGTACTTTATAAATTTAGTACATTTGATAAAAATTATTAAATTGTTTCCAAAAATATTTAATTCTGAACAATTTTAGCATTAAAATGATTTTGTTGATCAAATTTGCAACTGAGGTCACAATTGTTAAAATTTTAAACATAAATTTAGTCAGAAGTAAGCCAGTACTTTACAAATTAAGTACATTTTATAAAAATTATTAAATTGTTTCCAAAAATATTAAATTCTAAAGTTTAAACAATAGCTTTAGCATTCAAATGATTGTGTTGATCAAATTTGCAATTGAGGTCACAATTGTTAATATTTGAACCCTACACTTAGTTAAAAGTAAGTCAGTACTTTACAAATTTAGTACATTTAATAAAAATTCTTAATTTGTTTCCAAAAAAAAATTAAATCTGAAGTTTAGGCATCAAAATGATTTAGTTAATCAAGTTTGCAATTGAGGTCACAATGTTAATATTTAAAACCCTAAATTCAGTTAAAAGTAAGTTAGTACTTTACAAATGAAGTACAGTTTATAAAAATTATTAATTTGATTCTGAAAATATTTAATTCTGAAGTTTAAACTTCAGTTTTAGCATTAAACTGGTTTTGTTGATCAAATTTGCAACTGAGGTCACAATTGTTAACATTTTAAACTCAAATTTAGTTAAAAGTAAGTCAGTACATTGCAAATTACGTACATTTATTAAAAATTATTAATTTGTCTTTAAAAATATTTAATTCTTAACAGTTTTAGCACTAAAATGATTTTGTTTACCAAATTTTTGCAACTGAGGTCCCAACTGTTAATATTTTAAACCCAAATTTAGTTGACAGTAAATCAGTACTTTGAAAATTAATTACATTTAATAAAAATTATTAAATTGTTTCCAAAAATATTTAATTCTGAAGTTTAAAAAACAGTTTTGACACTAAAATTAGCAACTGAGGACACAATTGTTAATATTTTAAACTAAAATTTAAATAAAAATAAGTAAGTACTTTACAAATTAAGTTCATTTAATAAAAAGTATTAATTTGTTTCCAAAACTATTTATTTCTGAAGTTTGAACAACAGTATTGGCACTAAAATGATTTTGTTGATAAAATTTGCAACTGAGGTCACAATTGTTAACATTTTAAACCCAAATTTGGTTCAAAGCAAGTCAGTACTTCACAAATTAAGTACATTTAATAAAAATTAATAATTTGTTTTAAAAATATTTAATTCTAAAGTTTAAGCAACAGCTTTTGCATTAAAATGATTTTATTGATAAAATTTGCAACTAAGGTCACAATTGTTAATATTTTCAACCTAAACTTAGTTAATAGTAAGTCAGTACTATACAAATTAAGTACGTTTAATACAAATTATTAATTTGTTTTCAAAAATATTTAATTCTTAGCAGTTTTAGCACTAAAATGATTTTGTTGATAAAATTTGCAACTGAGGTCACAATGTTAATATTTAAAACCCTAAATTTAGTTAAAAGTAAGTTAGTACTTTACAAATTAAGTACAGTTAATAAAAACTATTAATTTGTTTTCAAAAATATTGCATTCTAAAGAGTTTTAGCACTTAAATGATTTTGTTGATAAAATATGCAACTGAGGTCACAATTGTTAACATTTTAAACCCAGATTTAGTTAAAAGTAAGTCCAAACTTTACAAATAGAGTACATTTAATAAAAATTAGTAATTTAATTTTAAAAATATTTAATTCTGAACATTTTTAGCATTAAAATGATTTTGTTTGATATTTTAAACCCAAATTTAGTTAAAAATAAGTCAGTACTTTACAAATTAAGTACATTTAATAAAAATTATTAATTTGTTTTCAAAAATATTTAATTCATAACATTTTTAGCACTAAAATGATTTTGTTGATAAAATTTGCTACTGAGGTCACAATTGTTATTATTTTAAACGCAAATTTAGTTAAAAGTAAGTCAGTACTTTACAAATTAAGTACATTTAATAAAAATTATTAATTTGTTTCCAAAAATATTTAATTGTAAACAATTTTAGCATTAAAATGATTTTGTTTAACAAATTTGCAACTGAGGTCACAATTGCTAACATTTTAAACCCAAATTTAGTTCAAAGTAAGTCAGTACTTTACAAATTAAGTACATTTAATAAAAATTATTAATTTGTTTCCAAAAACATTTAATTCTGAACAATTTTAGCACTAAAAATTATTTTATTGATCAATTTTGCAACTGAGGTCACAATTATTAAAATTTTAAACCCAAATTTAGTTCAAAGTAAGTCAGTACTTTACACATTAAGTACGTTTAATAAAAATTGATAATTTGTTTACAAAAATATTTATTTCTGAACATTTTTAGCTTAAAAATGATTTTGTTGATCAAATTTGCAACTGAGGTCACAATTGCTAACATTTTAAACCCAAATTTAGTTCAAAGTAAGTCAGTACTTTACAAATTAAGTACATTTAATAAAAATTATTAATTTGTTTGCAAAAACATTTAATTCTGAACAATTTTAGCACTAAAAATTATTTTATTGATCAATTTTGCAACTGAGGTCACAATTATTAAAATTTTAAACCCAAATTTAGTTCAAAGTAAGTCAGTACTTTACACATTAAGTACGTTTAATAAAAATTGATAATTTGTTTACAAAAATATTTATTTCTGAACATTTTTAGCTTAAAAATGATTTTGTTGATCAAATTTGCAACTGAGGTCACAATGTTAATATTTAAAACCCTAAATTTAGTTAAAAGCAAGTTAGTACTTTACAAATTAAGTACATTTAATAAAAATCAGTAATTTGTTTTCAAAAATATATAATTCTGAAGTTTAATTAAAAGTTTTAGCATTAAAATGATTTTGTTCATATAATTTGCAACTGAGGTTACAATTGTTAACATTTATAATCCAAATTTAGTTAAAAGTAAGTCAGTACTTTACAAATTAAGTACGTTTAATTAAAATTATCAATTTGTTTCCAAAAACATTTTAAACAACAGTTTTTGACACTAAATTAAATTTGTTGATAAAATTTGTAGCTGAGGTTACAATTGTTAATATTTTAAACCCAAATTTAGTTAAAAGTAAGTCAGTACTTTACAAATTAAGTACATTTAATAAAAATTATTAATTTGTTTTAAAAAATATTTAATTCTGAACAATTTAGCATTAAAATGATTTTGTTCATCAAATTTGCAACTGAGGTCACAATTGTTAATATTTTAAACGCAAATTTAGTTAAAAGTAAGTTATTAAATATTTAAATTAGAATTTTTACGCTGTTTTTCTGTATAAAATAAACATTTCTATTTTTTTAGTATTATATTTAAAACATTTAAAAAAAAAAATTCAATAAATATATTTTATAGAATTTTTATTATTATTTTTGCAATAATTTATTGGAACTATTGTATTTATTGTATTTTAAAATGTTTTTGCAATTTTTTACACCACAAAAGCATCAACATCCTTTTTCCATCATGTTTATTTACATTTTAAATCCAAATGCTTAACAATTCATAAACAAATTGATTCATTGTAACAAATTAATTGTACTGCAAACCAATTGATTACAATCTCAAAATAATATCAATTTAATTAAACCCAGGTAAGAAAACAAATTTAAATTTAATTTAAACTTAATTTAATTTTAATTTGCTTAAATAACATCAAAGAATCCAACATAAAAATAATTAAATTCAGTCCCCCGCGTCTGTAACTATTATACTTTAAAAGAAAGGACACAAAACCGCTTGTTGAGTAAGTGCACTTGCTTCTATGTTTTAAAAATAGTCTCAATATTTTCATTGCAACCGGGAAGACTAAATTTACACCACTTGAAGTTTATGTAAAAGCGTTGTCTGTGTATACATATTAGTTATAAGAGAACAAACTAAGAAATGCTTTACTATATTTAGAAATATTTGAAGAACTAAATTATAACGTAATTAAGAGACGTGATAATATTTTCTGATTGCCCAGCTGTTTAAGTATTTATTCACATTCACGGCCTATATTTCTTATATATGTAAGGAAAGCGAAGATTAATGTGAGTTAAAATTAGTGCGATGAGGTGTGTATATCTCAGCAGATGTAGAAAAAAACGTATGAGAGGATATTTTTGGTGCTTCAACGAATGTTGTTGTATTGAAATTTATTCAATTAGAAACCAATTGGATTACAGAGAGTGTAGTCAGCTATAATAATTTTGTTGCAAATTACAAAATAAATTCTAATCTTATTACAACTTAATGTAGACTTGGATGTTTTATGTAAATTATGTGGCGTAATTTGATTAAGTTAATTGGGTACTTCCTCTATAAATCGTTGCCAAATTTTAAATAGAAGCAATAGAAACTTGGCACTGATAGAGGGTAACAAAAAGATACGATCTGAATGAATGAATGACGATTAGTGTTTACGCCGCAGATTAGATAAAATAACATGGTTTGGGTTTTGCCCAAGCAAAATATAAGTTTGGTAAACATTGGTATTAATAAATAGAATTGGTTACATCAAAGATATGCTTGTAGTTGTGCTATGAATGTTTTATATAAAATTTGGTAGAAATTAGTTTAAAGAATTTAAAGAAAAATCAAAACATTTACCAACAAATTTCAATAAAGCTTCTTCTTTATTGTGCTATGTTACATTGCCCCCAAAGGTAAGATTTGTCATACTTTGGAGATCAAATCCCAGACTATTAGCGTGCTACGCTAACGTTTTATAACATAGCTATTTGGGTCAGTAAATGTTCCTTTTGCTTCTTCTTCGCTATAGAGTTTTCTTTTATTCCCTGGTCCTTTTGTATCTAGACCAGGCAATATCTTGAAATTGTGGCCAATGCTTCCAGACTGTTAATGCAAGCTATAACCAGTTTAGTTTGATTGCTTGACATGATGGTTATCGGTCTATTGGAGTAAAATCCCGTCTCATAGAAGCCAATACTCACTGGTAAAATTTATGCGCTAAATAGTGTCATAGCTATCAGTAAGCAAGGGCCTGCAG
The DNA here is from genome assembly GCA_963932245.1 of Tachinus rufipes. Lineage (NCBI taxonomy): Eukaryota > Metazoa > Arthropoda > Insecta > Coleoptera > Staphylinidae > Tachinus > Tachinus rufipes. The sequence goes on from OZ010744.1 coordinate 3,703,520, forward strand.
ATCTATTTCAAAACAATTTGTTATATATAAGCATACAAACATGCACAATACACATGTCTTCTCCGCAGCTCGGTATGCCCGGCACCTCGTTAGGTTAGGTTAGGTTAGGTTAAGTTAGGTCTATCAATACTTTTTAAATTTCAATGATAGATATTACTATTTTTAAAATTTTCTAAAGATTTTTACAATTTTTGTCCGGATTTTGATGCTTTTTGACAATTGTTTGAAATTTTATGCCTGGATTTTGCTATTTTTGACATTTTATGTATTCAATTTTGCACTTTCTGACAGTTCAAGGCCAGATCTTAATTCTTTCTGACTATTTTGTAATATTTCATAACCGAATTTTGCTATTTTTTACTTTTTATATGCAGAATTTTGCACTTTTCAACGGTTTATGACCAAAATTTGCTATTTCTTACAATATTTTGATGTTTCAAAACCATGTTTTGCTATTTTTGAAATTTTTTATCAGTTATGGCCAAATTTTGTTATTTATCACAATGTTTCCTATCTTTGACATGCTATGAATATAATTTTGGCCGTTTTCCACATTTAATTAATCAAATTTTGCACTTTTAAACTATTTTTGAGCAAATTTTAGCGGCTTAGTGATATACCATAAACAAATTTGTTGCACTTTTCAGCAGTTTGTGGGCAAATTTTGGTACTTACTTGTGGACAATATTTTGATATTTCAGGGCAGGATTTTGCTATGTTTCACACTTTATGATTAGAATTTTGCACTTTTCGACAGTTTTTGGCCAGATTTTGATGTTTTTTTTTAAATATTTTAACAAAATGTTGACATTTTTGCACAGATTCAATAATTCTTCAATAGAATTTTGCACTTTTTAACAGTTTTTTCTGCTATTTTTAACATAAATCTCTTGATAAGTAACGCATGGGTGGGCGGTTTAACTTGTGGGCAAATTACTTCTTCTACTGTGACCCACCCACCCGCCCAAGTGTTAATCATCAAAGGATCTATTCTTTGTCCCACCTCTTGTGTGCTTGGATTTAGATACGAGAGAATTGTTTTACAATAAATCTCTTAATAACTAACGCCTGGGTGGGTGGGTGGGTGGGAACAAAGTTTAATTTGTAAGCGCGATACTTCTTCTACTGTGACCCACCCACCCGCCCAATTGTTAGTCATCAAAGGATCTATTCTTCGTCACACCTCTTGTGTGCTTAGATTTGGATATAAGAAAATTGTTTCTCAATAAATCTTTTGGTAATTAACGCTTGGGTGGGTGAGTGGGAACAAAGTTTAACTTGTAGGCAAGTTACTTCTTCTACTGTGACCCACCCACCCGCTCAAGTGTTATTCATCAAAGGATCTATTGTTCGTCTCACTTCTTGTGTGCTTGGATTTAGATTTGAAAGAATTGTGTTACAATAAATCTTGATAAATATTGCTTGGGTGGGTGGGTGGGAAAGTTGTAACTTGTGAGCGAGTTACATTTCTATTGTGACCCACCCACCCGTCCAAGTGTTCATCATCAAAAGATCAATAGTTTATGGTCAAACTTTGGTGTTTTCTAGCAATATTTTTATACTTTATGGCCGGATTTTCCTATTTTTGACGTTTTATAAATAGAATTTTGCATTTTTTTAAAGATTTCTGACATTATTTTGATATTTTGAGGCCGGATTTTGCTATTTTTGGCCGGATTCTTTTTAATGCTTTATATTAAGATTTTGTAATTCTGACATTTTATAATTAGAATTTTGCACTTTTTAAGAGTTTTTTTTGCTATTTTATAACCGGTTTTTGAGATTTTAAGAAACTTTTTACATTTTGCAACAGTTATAGCCAAACTACGTCATATTTTGATGTTTAAAAAATAGATTTTGCTATCTTTGACATTTTATGAAGAAATTTTGCACTTTTAAACAATTTTTTTCATTCTATCTACGTATTTTAGCACAATAATAAGTCATGGGATGCCTATGTTGGACGAATACAGGCTAGAGAAGAAGAAGAAACAGAATGGGTCATTGACTCCTCTAAAGCTACACAAACAGGAAACTATAACAGACACTTTCGCAGATACTACAAACATAAAAAAATCAGAATGGGCCCAAAAAAAGTAAACTATTTCTGACTGGACACACAAGGCATATTTGCTCAGGAGTAGAGAAGTTTGTTTTTTTTTGTCTTTGTAGATTCTAGTTCCGCTTGTCCTGCTGTAGTATTATCACATCAAATGATAGAATAGCCCCAATCTTTTTGTGTTCAACGATGATGGGATCATTGGCAACATGAGCGTTGCGTATCTGTAGTAGGCTATCCATGACAAGGCACCACAGTAAGTGTAAAAGTACACCTTCTTGCGGGCACCTTCCATCGACTTTAGCTCCTACATTTTTTTCATATAATATTATGGCTACAGTCCGGTACTTGGGTACAGAGTTGACCCAGTGTTGAACAAGAAGATCTTTTTTGGCTTTGCAATGGATTTGAAGATAGTATTGTCTAATGCCTCTTCAATGTCCAAAAAGCCACTCAAAGCTATTTCTTTGCACCTACTGACTAATTGGTGAACAGATTGCAACATTTTTTTCGGTTGGTAGGTAAACTGGTGCTGGTGCAGTGGCCAAGCCTTTAGTGACTAAGCCTTTAGTGGCCAAGCTTTTAGTGTCCCATCTCGTATGTAGCTCTCCACTATTTATTTCCAATAATTTTTGTTTAAAAGTCAAGCTTATTGGTCTGTAGGATTTAGCCAGAGCATACGAGAGTCGCTCCGCACCGGTTTTTGTTTAAACTCCACTTTCCAGCTTCTCGATATGTGTGCTAAACTTGCTCTGAGCATCTTGCATATAGGCTCTCTCAAAAATTCAAAGAGTTTGCTTTGTTTTTCTCTTCTCCCAATTTAGTAATAACTACTACTAGCAGTACAAAAAATATGTAACCTCTGAATGACAAACACTTGGTTGGGTGAATGAAGCACTTTAATTGAAACCACTAGTTTACAGTCATGAACCATGCATCCCCCTCACCTGCCCAACTGTTACTTATAAAGGGATTAGCTTTGTCTCCTTCTTCTCTAAAATTTGTAACAAGTGACATTTTCAATGAGAAAAAACATTAATTTTTTACCTAAAGAGGAGACGTAGGTGACCAGTTAAAACCACAAAGGTTTCTTTTTTCTAGCATAACTTTTTTAACCTAACCTAACCTAACCTAACCTAACCTAACCTAACCTAACTTTTTTAACCTAACCTAACTTTAATTTTTTTGTACATTTGTGGTTATTCCCGGTGTTGCACTTTAGAGGTTTGTCTATAAAGTAAAAAAATATTTCAAACATATCTTAGCTTTTGCTTCTTCCAGCATTTGGTTTAAGGAACAGTAATTGATGGTTAACACATGTTTCAGTCTTTTCTAGTGGTGGCAGATTTTTGGACTTTTTATCAACTTTTAGTTTTGGTCTAGTCTAAAGAAAATTTTCTTAAAATTAAGCAAAAAACATTAAATTTGCAATAAATCAAACCAAAAATATTAAAATAGCATTATTTCTTAAAACTTGTTCAAAATACGTCAAACACAAACATATTAATTGAACATGAATAAATAAATAAATTAAAAGTTGAAGCTATTTAAGTAATTCATTCAAAACTGTTTGAATATTATTGCTTATTTATTAATTAAAAATGTCTACATTTAGCAGAAATTTTATGTATGACATAAAATAGCTTGTAAAAACCCCATTTATCTTACAAAATGCACCAAGATTGAGCAACAAAAACTGTAAAAGTAGTCTAGAATCCTATTTGTTACACAAAATTGATTAAACGCACAAAAAATAATAAATATAACTAGCGCAACAATATGCTCTGCTTCTCAACCACCACACCGAGCATTCAAATTGTACATTTAATTAATCAAACTAAATTTTTGCATTGTGTTCAATCAGTTACAAGGAAAATGTTAACACAATATCAAAGAATACTATTATTTGCCAAAAATTGTTTTAAATCAGTGCTAAAAACTGTATTTTTATTAATTTGCCATTGTGTTTTCTTTATCATTTTAAAAACTGGGTCCTATAATAAGTGTTTCTTCAATCACTTTGGGTTAGAATAAACAACGCATTCAGTGTTTAGTTGGAATTCGATCTTAACCTAAACAAATATGGTTATGTAATAGACAAAAATTTAAGCATAACACACTTAACCTAACCTAACCTAACTTTAATTTTTTTGTACATTTGTGGTTATACGCGGGGTTGCACTTTAGAGGTTTGTCTATAAAGTAAACAAAAATTTCAAACATTTCTTAGCTTTTTGCTTCTTCCAGCCACGTGGCATACAAAAATAAAATTGAAAAAAAATCAGAAAAACAAACAATTCAATATTTATTTGCTATAATGTTACATAGAATTGGACATATTTACAAAACAAACCAATGCAGAAGCTTGAATTATAAAGTTTTATACCAACGATAATAAGAATTGTCTTATTGCATAGCACACAAATTTCATACAAAGCTTTGTCACCGGTTAATTAATTATTAATTCGTGTCGCTGCTTAATATAATCACCAAGTGTCGATAGATTTGTTCATACATTTTACAACATAGTAACTAAAGTTATGATTTCAAATCTATGCCAAAAATATTAACAAAACTTCTAGAAAAATATTCTAAACATAAATTTACAAAAATATGATCAAAAATAAATTACACACAAACTTGGCAAAATCATGATTGCGTAAGAAAAACTGATTCGATTTATCCGTTCAGAAATACATTCAAAGTTCAATGTCATTTTTCGGTGGATAAATAAATCCCTTGATAAAATTAAATTTATTAAAAAAAATTGTTTGTTTGATGCCAGTGCCAAGTAGGCATGGTCATTCACCATTCGTGGTGGGAAAAATACATCATGAAAAATATAAAGAAAACACCTACATTCACGTTGATCATCATGATCACATGGGCAGCATCAGAAAACTAGTTCATAGCAGCCGCACCGACACTACCGGCAGTTTTAAAATAGCATTTAGAACAAAACCGTCCATGTGCTAAAAGAGCACGCACATTTTCAACAGCGACTGATTTTTATACATACTACAACCCCTAGAGTGCAAGTTTTAAGTGCAATGACAGTTTTTATAATATTAGTTTAATATAAAATTATATAAATAATAAGTAAGTGATTTAGTGATTTTAGTTTTTAGTTAAGCTAATTGTTTAAATATTATATTAATTAATTAAATGCACAGATTGGCATCAATCCATATAAATGGACAACCACTAAAATAACGTAGTTCCTATTGGTTCACGCTGGAGAATTCTTAAAGCGTCTGGACGTCATGACGCGAGCACGTTTAATTATAGATGCTGGCGAATTTCGTTTCAATTTTCAATTGCTGAATAATTTCTCGCTTTTTCCAGAAGTATGGAGCAGTTCGAGCAGTTGCTGACGTGTGCCATTTGTTTGGACCGGTATCGCAATCCGAAATTACTACCATGTCAGCACAGTTTTTGTATGGAACCCTGCATGGAAGGCCTAGTCGACTATGTCAGAAGACAGGTAATTAATGCTAGGAATATTAATAATTTTGATCAGAAAAAAACGACCTACGCGTATCGACCTACGGATACGTTTATTTTTGGAGGATTATAAAAGGCGCACCCTGCCAAAACTGTATCAAAATACATCACAATAAAATCTCAATGCAATTTGATATTTAATGATATTAATAAATATTGGTTGCAAAATGGCCTTGTATTGTTTGCTTATGAAATATAAAAAAACATTAATTTTAACAAAATGAGGATGCCAATAAAAATATGATTTTGCAACTATTTCTAAAATTGTGCATTTTATATTTTTCTTGCACGTGTTAAAATATAAACAGAATTGAAATAGCTTTATTTCTTTGTACTATCATTTCCAAAATAGTCATTCGTAATCATTCTAAATTTGTACGATTTATGTTGATTCAAACTTGAATGAATAACTCAATTTTCCCACTCGTTAACAGCCCACAATTTTTAGTTTTACCTTAATGACAAATTCAAGCAATTTTGTTCTATGCATTTCATATTTCTAGAATGCAATTAAAATATCCACACATTCCAACAAACGTTTTGCTGCCAAAATATTATTGTGATCAAACTCATTAAATGCTTTTTATTTTTAGAACTTCAAAGATTCAGGTGTTAGTCTCGACTTTACAACTTGTTTTAGTGACTATAAAAGTCTTTTGTGGGAGTTTTACATTTATCAAATGAACAAACCAATATGAAACAGCTCAAATTATTAAATAATGTTGCAAAAATCATTATTTTCAATATTGGAATTTCAATACTTCTTTTGTCCATAATTTAGTACTTTAGATTAATTTTGAAGCTTGTTTCCTCACCACAGAATTTCAATTTTAGCTTTTAGATCAAGTAAATTAACTCAAAAATAGCTTTCAAAACTTTATTTTGCTAGTCTGTGGGCTCAAAAATATATTTTTAAGCTATAAAACTATTTACATATTTAGGGTAGATTGAACAATTATCTTCATTTGTATTAAACGCAATTGATGCCGAAAAAATAGTTATAACATAATAATAATAATAATCTTTATTCTCCCTTATAGTTATACATACAAAACATACAAAATATTAGGAGAAATGGCGTGGTTCAAGTTTTGGAATTGAGTAATTCCACTTGTTCTTCCACCAAACCATAAAATATCCGGCCAGGTTTGCAGGATTTAAGAAGACTGTAGTAGTTGGTTTAAGGAACAGTAATTTCTTGATGGTTAACACATGTTTCAGTCTTTTCTGGTACTGGCAGATTTTTGGACTTTTAATCAACTTTTAGTTTTGGTCCAAAGTCTAAAAAAAATTATCTTAAAATTAAGCAAAAAACTTTAAATTTGCAATAAATTCAGTACCAAAAATATGAAAACAATATTATTTCTTAAAATTTGTTTAAAATAAGTATACAATTAATCAAAAAATTAAAAGTTGAAGCTATTTAATTCATTCAAAATAGTTCACAGTTCACAATATTGCTTAAAAAAACTCATTTAATAATTGTCTACATTTAGCCGAAATTTTATGTAAACTTGTAAAAACCCCATTTATCATACAAAATGCACCAAGATTGAGCAAAAAAAATCTGTAAAAGTAATTTAGAATCCTTATGTTGCACAAAATTAATTAAACGCACAAAAAATAATAAATATAACTGGCGCAGCAATATGCTCTGCTTCTCAACCACCACACCGAGCATTCATGTTGTATATTTAATTAGTTAAACAAAATTTTCGCAATTTGATCAATCCGTTACAAACTAAATGTTAACACACTATCAAAGAATACTATTATTTGCCAAAAAATGTTTTAAATCAGTGCTAATAACTGTATTTTTATTAATTTGCAATTGTGTTTTCTTTATCATTTTAAAAACTGGGTCCTATAATGTCTCTACGATCCATACAGTTAGTTTTTTTATTGTAAAAGTGTTTCTTCAATCACTCTGGGTTAGATTTGTTTCTGTTTATTAACAAAGCCATTTAATCTTTATCTGAAAAAGCAATTTTCAAGCTGCTCTAACGCTCAATTAGAGAATAAACGACGCATTCAGTCTTTAGTTGGCATTCGATCTTAACCTAAACAAATATAGTTATGTAATAGACAAAAATGTAAATTAAAAAAAATAGTCTTTACAATTGTCTGGATTTATTTAAACATAATACAGAATTGACAAGTTTGAATTTATATATGAAGATTACCTTGAACGAACAATCTCTGCAAACATTAGAACAAATGTCCATTAATACATGACACAAGTGATTAAATATTAATCTTGAAAAACGAAATATATTTCGTTTTTCAAGATTAACAATCTCTGTATTTTTTTATTAATTTACAAACTCAGAAGGACGATTATTTGGGCCATCAGTTTCACAAATTATACGATTTGAGCTTTTATTTTGATTTTGGATGTTGGTAATCGGGTTTCTGCTGTTAAAACTGCTTGATCATAGAAGTGGTAGGTGCTGGAGTAGACAAAATCATTTAAAAAACGGTGTTGGTATTCTTTGGGGTGGGTGGATTGCAACTTTGCACTCAATGTCATTTCCTGAAGTCTATTAACATTTTAAGCAATGCAAGTGGGGTCTTAATTAAAGGTCACTAACTTGTGGAGTTCTGAAATCTTCTTGCTCGAGGTATAGACTTGACCGTAAGGTATAACTTCCATTTGGACAATTATGGATCTAAATCAGCATTTGCTGCAACGCATGACTTATTTTGTGCGTAAAAGGCACAAATTAACGGAAATTGCATAATTGGTTTGGTTGGTAGTTAAGGGCGTTGGCAATACCACAAAATATGCAGTTTTATGTTCTTTTGGTTGCCAAAACTGGAAAAATACAGAGTGAAACCGGTATTGGAATCGGTTGATGTTAAGAAATAGAGCAATGCCCAGTTTTGTGTGTCATCCACCTCAAAGTATAATTTAAAGCAAATTAAGCCAAAGATAAAGATCGTAAGGCTCTGATAATCTTACAAATTGCCATTTTATGAAGTTTTGCAGTTTTTAAAAATTTTTGGCCGGATTTTGCTAATTTTGATATATTTTAAACAGAATGTTGCAGTTTTTAACTGTTTTTGGCCAGATAGAGTTCTTTTAGAAAAGATTTTACCACTTTGGACTTTTTAAAAACAAAAATTTTGCATTTTTTTCAGTTTATAGCCAAGTTTTGATGTTTTCTGACCATTTCTTATACTTTTTGGCCGGATTTTGCTGTTTTTGACATTTTATAAATATTTTTTTTTACTTTTTGACAGTATATGGCCAGATTTTGGTTTACTCTGATTTTTTTAAATACTTTATAGCCGGATTTTTGCCATTTTTGACTTTTGATGTTTTCTGATAATATTTTTATACTTTATGGCCGGATTTGCTGTTTATGACATTCTATGAATGTAATTTTAAACCTTTTGACAGTTAATGGCCGGATTTTGGTTTTCTCTGATAATACTTCACTATTTCATTTTCTTGACTTTGTAAAACAAAATTTGCAATTTTTAACCGTTTTAGGCCGGATTCTGTGTTTTTTGACAATATTTTCATACTTTATTATCGGATTTTGTTATTTTTGCTATTTTATGAACAGTGTTTTGCAGTTTTCTGATATTTTGGACATATTATGAACAGAATATTGCAGTTTTTAGCCAGATTCTAGTTCTTTTAGACATTTTTTTGCCACTTTTGACTTTTTACAAACAGAAATTTGCATTTTTTAACAGTTTCTAGCCAAGTTTTTGTGTTCTGACAAAAATTTTGTACTTTTTGGCAAGATTTTGCTACTTTTGATTTTCTATGAATAGAATTTTGCACTTTTTGACAGTTTATGGCTAGATATTAGTTTCCCCTGACAATATTATAATATTTCATAGCTGGATTTTGCATTTTTTAACAGTTTATGGCCAAGTTTTGGTAATTTCTGACAATATTTGTATACTTTATGGCCGGATTTTGCTATTTTTGATATTCTATAAATAAAATTTTGCACTTTTTGACAGTTTATGACCGGATATTAGTTTTCTCTACTACATTGCATAGCCGGATTTTGCAATTTTTTTAATTTATATTAACAGATTTTGCAGTTTTTAACCCAATTTTTTATGTTTTCTGACAATATTTTTATGCTTATTATTGGATTTTGTTATTTTTGTCATTTTATGAACAGGGTTTTGCAGTTTTTAAATGTTTTTGGACGGATTTTGCTATTTTTTACATATTATGAACAAAATTTTGCATTTTTAACAAATTATGGCCAAGTTTTGGAATTTTCTGACAATAATTTTATACTTTATGGCCAGATTTTGCTGTTTATAACATTCTATGAATAGAATTTTGCACCATTTGACGGTTTATGGCCAGATTTTGGTTTTTTCCGACAATATTTTAATAGTTTTAGGCCGGATTCTGCATTTCGTAATAGTTTATAACTCAATTTTGATGTATTCTGACAATATTTTCATATTTTATTGTTGGATTTTGTTATTTTTGCCAATTTATGAACAAAGTTTTGCAGTGTTTGACTGTTTTTGGCCGGATTCTAATATTTTAGACATATTATGAACAGAATGTTGCAGTTTTTAACTGTTTTTTTACCAGATTCTGGTTCTTTTAGAAAAGATTTGGCCACTTTTCACTTTTTAAAAACAGAATTTTGCATCTTTTAACAGTTTATAGCCAAGTTTTGGTGTTTTCTGACAATATTTTTATAGTTTATGGCCGGATTATGCTGTTTTTGGCATTTTATAAATAAAATTCTGCACCTTTTGTCAGTTTATGGCCGGATTTTAGTTTTCTCTAAAAATACTTTACTATTTCACAAACTTTTTTGCCATTTTTGGCTTTTTATAAACAGTTTATAACTCAATGTTGGTGTTTTCTGACAATATTTTCTTATTTTGTTATTTTTGCTATTGTATAAACAGAATTTTGCAGTTTTTGACTGTTATTGGCCGGTTTCTAATATTTTCAACATATTATGAACAAAATGTTGCAGTTTTTAACTGTTTTTGGCCAGATTCTGGTTTTTACAAACAGAATTTTGCATTTTTAACAGTTTATGGCCAAGTTTTGGTGCTTTTGTCAATATTTTTGTACTTTTTGGAAGGATTTTGCTATTTTTGAATTCTATAAACAGAATTTTGTACTTATTGAATTGAATTTGCAATTGTTAACCGTTTTTGGCTGGTGCCTGCATTTTTTAACAGTTTATGGCCAAGTTTTGGTGTTTTCTGACAATATTTTTATACTTTATGGCCGGATTTTGCTATTTTGACATTCTATTAATAACCTTTTGACAGTTTATGGCCAGGTTTTGATTTCGTAGCCGGATTTTGCAATTTTCGACTTTTTATATACAGAATTTTGCATTTTTTAACAGTTCATGACAAAGTTTTTGGCAATTAATGGCCGGATTTTGTTTTTTCTAACATAATTTTGATATTTTGTAACCGAATTATCCTATTTTTGACATTTCATAAAAATAATTTTGCACTTTTTAACAGTTTATGGCCGAATTTAAATATTTCTAACAATATTTTGATACTTTATAGCCGGATTTTGCTGTTTTTAAAATTTTATAAAAAAAATTACACTTTTTAACCATTTATGATCTAGTTTTGGTGCTCTCTAATAGTATTTTAGTGTTTGAAGGCCAAATTTTGCTATTTTTTACATTTCATAAATAGAATTTTACAGTTTATGACCAGATTTTGTTACTTTTGAACATAATTTTGATATTTTATGACCGAATTTTGCTATTTTTGACATTTAATAAAAATAATTTTGCACCGATTGCACTTTCTGACAATATTTTGATGGATCAAGTCAGATTTGGCTGTTTTTGACATTTTATAAACTGATTTTTACACTTTTCAACAGTTTGTGGCTGGATTTGAAGAGGGTAACAAGTACAATCCTGTGATAACAAACAGTTTCGTGAGTGCGTGGGTCACTTAGTTAAATAGGTAGATTTTCTGCTCTTTTAGAAACATTTTACGCACTAAATTGGGTTTTGAATCATTTTTAATGCTGTTTGCAATAAAATCATTTAATGTATACTTTCTGATGTAAAAATGGTTTTTTGTAGATTCTATGACATAAACATAATTTTTATGGCCGGATTTACTCCACTGTGGCCGAATTCACTCATTTTCTTACCCAAATTAATCATAAATGGCCGGATTTAGTCATTTTAAAGCCAAATTATGTGATTTACAAACTAATTTTTGCTATTTTATTACCAGATTTTGACGTTTTTAGTCGGATTTTTTCCTCTATGGCCGGATTTATCCTCTATGGCCGGATTTATCCTCTATGGCCAGATTTATCCTCTAATGGCCGGATTTATTCTTCAAAGGCCGGATTTATCCTCCAATGGTCAATTTTAAAGCCGTAGTATGTGATTTATAAACAAACTTGTGCTATTTTATTGATATTATTACCAGATTTTGACGGATTTATTTGTCTCTAGCCGGATTTACTAATTTTTTATTGGAATTAATCTTAAATGAACAGATTTAGTAATGCTAAAGCCGGATTATGTGATTTACAAATTAATATTTGCTATTTTATGACTAGATTTTGACGTTTTAGACCGGATTTATTACCTATGGCAGGATTTAATTTTTATGGCCGGATTTTATAGCCTAAATTAGTCTTAAAAGGCCAGATTCAGTAATGTTAGAGCCGGATTAAGTAATTTAAAAACTACTTTTTGCTACTTTATTGATTTTGTGACAAGTTTTATGGCCGGATTTAACCGTCTAAAGCCAGATTTATTCATCAATAGCCGGATTTATTTTTCTATGACCGGATTTACACATTTTGTTGCCAAAATTAGTTTATAAAATGCCAAATTTAGTCATATTTAAGCCGGATTATGTGTTTTTTTATTGTTATAATAATTAGATTTAGACTTTTATAGCCAAATTTACTAATGTTGTTGCTTGAATTAGTCTTAAATGGCCGGATTTGGTAATTTTAGAAACCGATTATACGATTTATAAATTAATTTTTGAGATTTCATTAATTTTATAGCCAGATTTTGACTTTTAAAGCCGGATTGACTATTTGTGTTGCCTGAATTAGTCTTATATGGCCGGATTATGTAATTTTTAAATCATTTTTTGCAGTTTTATTGATTTCATGATTAAATTTAGACTTTTCTGGCCGGATTTATCATATTTATAAACATATTTAGTAATTTTTAGTTTATTTAAAACCGGATTAAATAATATAGACGAATATTTTACTATTTTATTGATTTATCTAGCCGAATTCATACTTTTCTGGCTGTACATTTTATGCGACTAATACAATAAATAGGTTTTCTGACTATTTTTAACAATTTTGTGAATTATTTTGATAAATTATAACTTTTAACTAGTTTTACTGTCAAAATTTTGAAAGTTTTGACGCACACTTTTTTGTGATTTTTTCAAAAACACAATTTAAATTCGGTTTATAACCCCTAACCCCCATCTACTGCCTACGCCACTGCCAAAAATATATGCAAATTGCTAGAAATGTTTGTAGCATTTTCTAGAAAACTGTAAATTTTTTTAAATTTTAATTGTGAAGCAATTTTGAAACAAATCTACAAAAAGTAATTTTTTTGATCAAAATTAAAGCCCAACTTTGATATTTCCTACAAAACTAAACTAATGCATTTTTTCTTCTTCAGGTGAAATGTCCAGAATGCAGAGCAGAACACAGAATACCTTACCAAGGCGTCCAAGGTTTCCCAACCAATGTAACCCTACAACGCTTCTTAGAACTCCATATAGAAATAACAGGAGAATTACCCGATCCAACAAGCGGACAAATAATGGAACGTTGCAACGTATGTTCAGAAAAAGCCTATTGCAGCTTTTGCCAACATTGCGATAAAAAAATATGCGAAGAATGTAAAGGAGCCCATATGGACATACTCAGAAGAGAAATAGTACGCATTAACAATCAAATCCGTAGAGGCATACATAGATTACAAGACGCCCTTGCTATGGTTGAAAAGAATGCACAGAGCATACAAACAAACAGTTTATCCGTATCTGAAGAAGTTGAGGAAATTAATAGAAGATTATCGAAAGCCCTTAAGGATCGTACGGATTATCTTAGAGGTGAATTGGATCGTTATATGAGTACTGAAGTTAGAACTTTGACGAATTTAAAAGACAATTTAGAATTGGAAATATCGAATATAATCAGCAATTGTGATCTTGCAGATAAGCATATTAATGAAAATGTTGCTTGGGATGATTGTGAACTAATGGATGCCAAAGAAATATTTTTGAAAACTGTTGAGTTTATTCGTAATTTTGAATATGAAAATTCTGATTATAGCAGGAAGGTACGATTGGTTTTAGCGCACGATCCTAATCAATTGGTATTACACGTAGCTGGCTATGGTGATTTAAATATTACAAATCCAAGCAATCCTTTCGGTCAAGGTACTAATTTACAAACACCCAGTACTGTTCCAGGTTTAATGCGTTCTAAAAGCGATCACCGATTGGCTTCCCAATTTAGGCAACAGGAAGAACGTCAAGGTAATTACTATGATGGTGATGAGCAACCTCCTACTGGTCGCAAATTCGGTGAAAGAGCCAATAGAACAACAACTACTACTGGTGGAACTGATAGATACGATAGATATGGCCGTGGTGGTGATACATATGGTGAAGATTACGAGGATACAACAAGACCTGCTAGATCCAGATATCGTTCCAGATATAATAGAGATAATGATTCAGATACAGAACAGAACACCAGAGTCCGTTTCACAGAACAACAACATAAAGAAAGGGAACGAGTTTTGGATACTGAAGATGTAGCTAGGGGTCCATTAAGCGGAATTACACGCCTGGCTGATTCTCCTAGAGTAATGAAGAAGTTGCAAGAAAATGAAAGTGGTAAGAAGAAGGAGAAAGAAACACCAGTGGTTCCGCAGCCACAACAACAACAACCTAAGGTTGTTCCGAAACGACCACCTCCACCTGCTAATAGGCAGCAAAGTGAGGAGGATGAAATTGCAAAAATTAAAAAACAAAATAAAGGTGCGACATCATCGACTGCGGAAACTGAAACGCGTCCTACACCTGCACCTACAACGCCTAAAGAAGAACACTCCAAGCAGAAAACTCCAGCACCCGCCGCCGAGGTGAGTCCTGACGAGTTTCCTCAATAATATTACACGTACCTGAATAGATAAAAATTTATCAATAGTTTTATAATAGAATTGAATTAAGTGTTGTTTGCTTTCAATATACGCACCGACCACACACACCAGCATGTAACAACAACAACAAAATTATTACTACCTAAATAAAAAAATCTTTAATTGAATGAAGATTCCGCGTCCCTCCTTTGTGTTTTGTTTTGTGTGCAGCATGAAGACTGTGAGATTAAACTGACGGAAATATTAAGGGATTTAATTGCTTCAATAAATGTGCCTTCAACTCATATTTTTTCGTCACGTTTTTTTCTTAGCTATCATGCATTTATGTTCTAACGCATTTTACGAATGTTCCCAACTAACCACAACTAATCAAAAAAAAACATTTTAACCCTGTTTTTGGCGCAAAATTAAGAATCCGCATGCAACTGAGATCCCTTAATCATTTCCGGATGTTTATTTTCTCCAGACGGTTACGAGCGGTGAGGAATCTGATGAATCGGAAAGCACGCATCAGCCAAAGAAAGCACCAGCTACAAAAACTCAAACCAGACGTACATCCGCGGAGCCACCGGTTTCGGTTTTGAAAAAGGCGGGTCGTTCAACTAGTTCGGATTCTAGCAGTTCAACGGAATCATCATCATCAAACGCTGTTAGAAATACGGGTGCGGCTTATACTACTGAAGAGGTGAAACAAAAAATTTTATCGCGCGGTAGTGTTGATCACACAGCTGATCCACCTAGGACGCGCTTATCATCAACAGGATCAAACAGTAGTAAAGAAACGAAACCGTTCCAGAGTCGCTTCATGAACAAAACAACACCAACACCACCACCACCAGTAGCCACTAAGGAAGAAGAAGAGGAAGAAAGTGAAACCAGTTCGGAAGAGGAATCCAGTTCAGAAAGCGAATCTGAAGAATCAACCCCTAAAGTTGAAACCAAGGAAATTTCGAAATCTGATATTGGGCCTTTACTTGCAAGAAGCGCATTAGCAAGGGATAACAGTACAGATGCAACCACGAGAAAAACAAGCAGGGATGAAAATACCTATAACACTCCCCGCACAAGATATCCAACTAAAGAAGAATCCCCTGTTAATAAATACACCCCCCGTACTAGGCCTTCAGTTCAAGAAGATGAGCCACCACGTTATACAAGCAGATTCTTAAATAAAAGCAAAAGCACAGCAGCCGTTCCACCTGAAGATGATGATAGTAAATACAATTCATCATTTGATGATGATAGTAAATATCCTACAAGTAGATCACGTTATATGGCAATGAAGGAACGTAGACAACGCTTGGCAAGAAGCAAATCCAGTCATAATTTTAATGATGATGATGATCCAGATGAACCCCTATCACCTACCTCTTCAAACAACCCTTCCGTATACCTTGCTTCTAGAGGATACGGTTCCGCATCATCAGCAGTGAATGATCTTGCTAGGAGCCGTTCCTCGCATGCTTTAAAATCGAGGGAGAATTCACCTGAACGTACCGCAACAACAGGTACTGAAAAAGATGGTGCTGCTTTAAGCTCATGGGCGCGTTACTTGAAAAATAAATATGGTAATAGAACTACAAGTAAAGATAAAGATACAACAACAACTACACCATCATCCACTAGCAGTTCAGCGGCGGCTAGAAGGTTATCATTGGGATTACCTTTGAGGTCGTCTACTGAAATTGGGAGCTCTGATGACGATTCAAAAAACATGCAAGGCTCCCCCACTACCCCTACAGCAGCTACGGTAGCGGCAGCAGCCGGTAAGTTGATTTTATTATTTTTATTATAATTTAAGATTAAAAGGCACTCAGTACTAAGCCAATTTACTTTAAATTTATTTCTAAATTGGCATAAATGAAGTGCAATAGCAAAATCATGGTATTTTAAGTTGGATCCCAAAATTGGGTTTCATCTACGCTACCTTGATACAGTTTTATTTATAAATCAATACCTGATGCGAGTCTTTTTTGCATAAAACTCCATATACATTAATCCAAATAAATTCAAAAAATTTAAAATTACTTATATCGCTTCACATTTTAAATCAACTCATCCTAAGCTGCTATTACTTAGCTTTTAAATTTAACCCTGCACCTTAGATAATCAAAGTGCCTTTCCGCCAGCACTTCCAACCATTAGTTTTTAAGTTTTGTAACCGCAAAACATAGCATTGCCATTTAGATCCATCTTAGAAAACACATTTGGTGGAACCTATTCCTTAAATGTCTTTTAAATTTTTAAGTTATATTAAGACTGTGCAATTTGTCAAAAAAAAATTCTGATTGACTTTATTAAAACATCTGAGTGTTTTCTAAAGAGACTGAGCAATTAACAGAAAGCCATTTAGTGATCACTAAACCACTTGTGTCACTTCGCGATTAGTCTTAATCTAACAAATTTATTTTCACTTTGCTTTGTCGCTTTACGATTGACTCTTAATTATTTCAGCAATTTCTAAAGAGAATCAGTCGCTTCGTGATTAACAGAAAGCAATTTAGTGATCACTAAATTACTTGGTTCACTTTGCAATTAATCTTAATCTATTATATTTAATTTCACTTTACTTTGTCGCTTCGCAATTGATTTTTATTAATTTCAGCGTTTTCTAAAGAAACTGAGTCGCTTTGCGATTAACAGAAAGCAATTTAGTGATCATTAAATGACTTGCGTCGCTTCGCGATTAGTCATAATGTATTATATTATTTGTTACTGCACTTTATTGCTTTGCGATTGACTCTAAATCATTTGAGCATCTTTAACAGAGTTAGTCGCTTTGCGATTAACATGAATTGATTTAGTGATCACTGAATGACTCGTGTCGCTTCACGATTAGTCTCAATCTATTTTATTATTTGATAATGCACTTTGTCGCTTCGCGATTGACTCTAAATCGTTTTATTATTTTTTACAAAGAATTAGTCGCTTTGCGATTAACATGACACGATTTAGTGATCACTGAACAAATTGTGTCATTTTGCAATTAGTCCCAAACTTATCTTATTATTTGTTAGTGCACTTTCAAACCATTTAAGTTGTCGCTTCGCGATTGACTCTTAATAATTTCAGCTAAAGAGACTGAGTCGCTTCGCGATTAACAGAAGCGATTTAGTGATCTCTTAATGACTTGTGTCGCTTCGCAATTAGTCTCAATCTATTATTTTAATTTTTACTTTACTTAGTCGCGTTTGACTCATTTCTGAAGAGACTGAGTCGCATCGCGATTAACAGATAACAATTTAGTGATCACTGAATGACTAGTGTCGCTTCGCGATTAGTCTCAATCTATTAAATTTATTTTCACTTCACTTAGTTGCTTCGCGATTGACTCTTAATGATTTCAACGTTTTTTAGAGACTGAGTCGCTTCGCGATTAATAGAAAGCGATGTAGTGATCACTGAATGAATTGTGTCTCTTCGTGATTAGTTTTGTTATTTATTTTTCTTTACTTTGTCGCTTCGGGATTGACTTTTAAGAATTTTAGCATTTTCTTAAGAGACTGAGTCGCTTCGCGATTAACAGAAAGCGATTTAGTGATCACTGAATAAATTGTGTCGCTTCGCGATTAGTTTTGTTATTTATTTGTCTTTACTTTGTCGCTTCGCGATTAACAGAAAGCGATTTAGTGATCACTAAATAAATTGTATCGCTTCGCGATTTGTCTTAATTTATTTTCACTTTACTAAGTCGCTTCGCGATTGACTCTTAATAATTTCAGCAATTTCTAAAAAGACTTAGTCGCTTCGCGATTAACAGAAAGTGATTTAGTGATCACTGAATTAATTGTGTCGCTTCGCGATTAGTCTGAATCTATTAAATTTACTTGCACTTTACTTAGTCGCTTCGCGATTGACTCTTAATGATTTCAGCGTCTTTTAGAGACTGAGTCGCCTCGCAATTAACAAAAAGTGATTTAGTGATCACTGAATAAATTATGTCGCTTCGCGATTTGTCTCAATCTATTAAACTTATTTACACTTTACTTAGTCGCTTCGCAATTGATTATTAATCATTTCAGCAATTTCTAAAGAGACTGAGTCGCTTCGCGATTAACAGAAAGCAATTTAGTGATTACTAAATGACTTCAGCATTTTCTAGAATCAGTTTCTTTGCTATTATCATGAATCGATTTAGTAGTGACGTAGCCAAGTGTAAGCAAAGGTCTGCAATGTTAAAGGGGCAGAAATTTTACACTTTTCAACAGTTTATGTCAGCATTTTTGGAAAATCATGCGAATTTTTGAGTTAATTTGTACAAAAACGCAAATAACTCGCTTATTTCTTAAAATTCTAAAGCAACATTTATATAAAATTTTATACAAAACTTAGTCCCAATCAACATTTATTTGAAGCATTTTTTGAAAATCATGCGTATTTTTGAGTTATTTTGAAAAACGTTAACTTTTATGTAAAAAACTCAAATAACTCGCTTATTTCTTAAAATTGCAAAGCAACTTTTATATGAAATTTTATGCAAAATTTAGTCCCAAACAACATTTATTTAAAGCATTTTTAGAAATTCATGCGCATTTTTGAGTTATTTTGAAAAATATTAACTTTTTTGTAAAAAAACTCAAATAACTCGCTTATTTCTCAACATTTTAAAGCAACATTTAAATGAAATTTTATGCAAAATTTAATTCCAAACAACATTTATTTGAAGCATTTTTAATAATCATGCGCATTTTTGAGTTATTTTGAAAAAAATAACTTTTTGTAAAAAAAACACAAATAACTAGCGTACTTCTTGAAATTTTAAAGCAACATTTATAAAAAATTTTATGCAAAATTTAGTTAAAAATAACATTTATAAGAAGCATTTTTTGAAAATCTTGTGCATTTTTGAGTTATTTTGAAAAACGTTAACTTTTTTGTAAAAAACACAAACAACTCGCTTATTTCTTAAAATTTTAAAGCAACATTTATATAAAATTTTATGTAAAATCTGGTTCCAAACAACATTTATTTAAAGCATTTTTTGAAAATTATGCAAATTTTTGAGTTATTTTGAAAAATACTAACTTTTTTGTAAAAAACCCAAATAACACGCTTATTTCTTAAAATTTTAAATCAACATTTATATGAAATTATATGCAAAATTTGGTTCCAAACAACATTTATGTTAAGCATTTTTTGAAAATTCTGAGCATTTTTAAGTTATTTTGAAAAATGTTAACTTTTTTGTACACAAACACAACTAAATCGCTTATTTCTTAAAATTTTAAAACAACATTTATATAAAATTTTATGCAAAATTCAATTCTAAACAACATTTATTTGAAGCATTTTTTAAAAATCATCCATATTTTTGAGTTATTTTGAAAAAAATTAACTTTTTTGTAAAAAACCCAAATAACACGTTTATTTCTTGAAATTTTAAAGCAACATTTGTATAAAATTTTATGCAAAACTTAGTTTCAAACAACATTTATTTGAAGCATTTTTGAAAATCTTGAGCATTTTTGAGTTATTTTGAAAAATATTAACTTTTTTATAAAAAACTCAAATAACTCGCTTATTTCTTAATATTTCAAAGCAACATTTATATGAAATTTTATGCAAAATTCAGTCCTAATCAACATTTATTTGAAGCATTTTTTGAAAATCTTGAGCATTTATGAGTTATTTTGAAAAACGTTAATTTTTTTATAAAAAATACAAATAACTCGCTAATTTTTTAATATTTCAAAGCAACATTTATGTGAAATTTTATGCAAAATTTACTTACAAACAAAATTTATTTAAAGCATTTTCTGAAAATCTTGAGCATTTTTGAGTTATTTAGAAAAATATTAACTTTTTTGTAAAAAACACAAATAAATTGCTTATTTTTTGAAATTTTTAAACAAACTTATATGAAATTTTATGTAAAATTTAGTTCCAAACAACATTTATTTAAAGCATTTTTCTAAATTATCAGCATTTTTGAGTTATTTTGAAAATAGTTATCTTTTCTGTAAAAAAACACAAATAACTCGCTTATTTCTTAAAATTTTAAAGCAACATTTATATGAAATTTTATGCAAAATTCAGTTCCAAACAACATTTATTTGAAGCATTTTTTGAAAATCATCTGCATTTTTAAGTTATTTTTAAAAAATTGACATTTTTCTACAAAAACACAAATAACTCAGTTATTTCTTAAATTTTTTTAGCAACATTTAAATGAAATTTTAAGCAAAATTTAGTTTCAAACAACATTTATTTGAGCATTTTTTTGAATATCAAGCGCATTTTTGAGTTATTTTAAAAAACATCAACTTTTTTGTAAAAAAACCACAAATATTTCGCTTATTTCTTAATATTTTAAAGCAACATTTATATGAAATTTCATGCAAAATTTAGTCCTAAACAATATTTATTTGAAGCATTTTTTGAAAATCATGCGCATTTTTGAGTTATTTTGAAAAACGTTAACTTTCTTAAAATTTCAAAGCAACATTTATATAAAATTTTATGCAAAATTTAGTTCCAAACAACATTTATTTAAAGCATTTTTTGAAAACCTTGAGCATTTTCAAGTTATTTTCAAAAAAGTTAACTTTTTTGTAAAAAAACACAAATAATTCGCTTATTTCTTAATATTTTAAAGCAACATTTATATGAAATTTTATGCAAAATTTAGTTACAAACAACATTTATTTGAAGGATTTTTTGAAAATCATGCGCATTTTTAAAATATTATGAAAAACGTAATTTTTTTTGTAGAAAAACACAAATAACTCGCTTATTTCTTAAAATTTTAAAGAAATATTAATATAAAATTTTATGCAAAATTTAGTTGCAAACAACATTTATTTAAAGTATTTTTTTAAAATCATGCGCATTTTTGAGTTATTTTGAAAAAATTAACTTTTTTGTACAAAAACACAAATAACTCGTTAATTTTTTTTAAATTTCAAAACAACTTTTATATAAAATTTTTTGCAAAACTTAATTCGAAACAAGATTTATTTGAAGCATATTTTGAAAATCTTGAGCATTTTTGAGTTATTTTGAAAAACGTTATGTTTTTTGTAAAAAACCACAAATAACTCGCTTATTTCTTGAAAATTTAAAGCAACATTTATATAAAATTGTATGCAAAATTTAATTTCACACAACATTTATTTGAAGCAGTTTTTGGAAATCATGCACATATTTTACTTATTTTGAAAAAACTCAACTTTTTTGTAAAAAACACAAATAACTCGCTTATTTTTTAAATATTTAAAGCAAAATTTATATGAAATTTTGTGCAAAATTCAGTTCTAAACAACATTTATTGCTTCATTTTTAAAAAATCGTTTGCATTTTTTGAGTTATTTTGAAAAACATTAACTTTTTTGAACAAAAATTTTCAAAATTTTTCTTAATTAAACCTAATTTTGTTCTCAGATTTTGGACTTGTACAATTTGTTGATTAATATCATATTCTATTTTGCAGGTATCGCAGTGGCAACAGCAGGTACTACCCCTAGGAGTCAGTACTTGCAGAAAGGCCAAAAACTGTTGGAAATAGGGAGTCGGGGGAGCGAGCCTGGATGTTTTACGTGGCCGCGTGGCGTGGCTATCGGTCCCGATAACTGCATCGTAGTCGCCGATTCATCGAACCATCGCGTTCAAGTATTTGATGCCTACGGAAAGTTCCAAAAGGAATTCGGTGCCTACGGCAATGGAGAGGGAGAATTCGACTGTTTAGCTGGTGTCGCCGTCAACAGGATCGGCCAGTTCATCATTGCCGATAGATATAATCATAGGATACAAGTAAGAATAATTATTTTATTTTATTATAAAGTTTGCACTACATCTAGACCAATTTAGATTTCTTTCTATTTTGGTAAGTCACTAGTGCTAGAGTAAATTAGAATTCAACAAAAATGTTCTTGGTTTGTAAAGAATATTATAGAAGGTTCTAATACAGCTTTTTGATTAATCAATTAATTTACTTTTAGAATACTAACGCAATTTATACTTGAAATTAACACTAAACGTAACAAGTACTTCTAATTGCTCAGATTTAATTACTAAAACTACCTTAGCTTTTTTAGTGTGCTTTTTGCAGTTATTTTGCTAACCTAACTTTATCGCTTTTAGATTCCAATCACTTCTCACAATGCATTAATGGTTTCATCCCCTTAGAATAATTTATTTCAGATGTACCACAAGGATCCGTACTATCTATCTGCTATGTAGCTTCTTTGTATCTAAAAGTATCTTTAGAGTTCTTCGGCTAACAAGTGCCATTCAGTGAATGGAATTGAAGACATTTCTGATCATAACTTTTTAATTCCAGAACTTGCGAACGCTATGCGGCAATTTGTGATGCGTTCTCAACTTACATTGTTTATGAAAATGAAACAAAAACCTAACCTAACCCAACCTGGCTTAACTAACCTACTGCAATCTAACCTATGCAAATTCAGGTAATTCTAAAATATTTTTTTTTATATAATTCAATTTTGTGTTTAAACAAATTAAGATATTTTGTGATTAAATAAAAACGCTTTAAATATATTTTCTTTCAAGGTGTTTGATCCATCTGGACGTTTTCTTCGCTCATTTGGAAGTCAAGGTTCGTCAGATGGAAGATTCAATTACCCATGGGGTATAACAACAGACGCGCTGGGTTTCATCTATGTTTGTGACAAAGAAAACCACAGAGTGCAGGTAACTAAATTTTGCTAAATGTCCAAACATGAAATCTAAACAAAATAAAATATTTTCTAAGTCCAAAATATTTTCTAAATATAAACATAGGCGGATCTAAAATGTCACGATTATATTGATGCTTATCACCATATCTATATCAAATATAAAAATTTAAAAAAATTAATCCAAGATAACAGTAATAATTGAAGTTATTATTATTTTTTTCTAGGTTTTCCAATCAGATGGAACATTTGTTGGCAAATTCGGTTCCATGGGTAACAAACAAGGTCAATTGGAACATCCCCACTATATAGCCGTATCTAACACAAACCGTGTGGTAGTATCAGATTGTAACAATCACCGAATACAAATCTTCGATGTAAACGGACGCGTGATATCCGCATTCGGAAGCGAGGGTTCAGCAGAAGGACAATTCAAGTTTCCAAGGTACAGAAGCTCTACACGAAAATACCATAGACAGAAATTAGTTGAATTAATACTAGCCGGAATGATAGTAGCGATTGTTATTAACATTTTACTTCAACCGGAACACTAACAAAACACCAACAACACAAATTGAACACAATTGTTTTATAGGGGTGTTGCTGTTGACGATCAAGGATATATCTGTGTCGCTGATTCTGGTAATAATCGTATACAGATTTTCCATCCGGATGGTACCTTCTTGAAAGCATTTGGAAGTTGGGGCATACGCGATGGCGAATTCAAAGGACTGGAAGGTGTTGCTATTTCATCAAATGGGAACATCTTGGTGTGTGATCGGGAGAACCATCGGATTCAAGTGTTTTAATTTCTTTTATTATTTTCTTTTTGTTTTTAATCAATCAATCTTTGTTTACTTATTTACTACAAGTGTGTTTAATTTAACAAGAGAATAAATAAAAAAATATTTGCATTTCTTTCCTAGCAGTCATTTATTTATATAAACATATTTGTTCTAAGCATGGACTTTGCACATTCCAAAATAGACTGCAAAACAAATAAATAAATTCTTCAAGAAGCAACAACATATTTATGTTACAAATAAGCGTACTTGTTTTATTTATTATATAGATATCCAAAGCATACGAGACGTATTTGATATCAGTTACAACTTATGGCACTAACTGCAGCAAGCGCCAAAAGATTTAAAGTTACACAACGAGCAATGGAACGGATTATGCTAGGCATAAGTTTAAGGGAAAAAGTAAGAACAAGAAACAACAAGGTGGACAAAAAGGATGGCAAAACCACCAAAAGAAGTTTGGGAAGATAGTTAGACAATATCAAGACCATAGCTGAAAAAAATGAAACCAAAAGGCACAAAATAGAGAAATGTAGCAGCAAACGAGATAGGCCTACGTCCAACAGTGGACAACAACAGACTGAAAGAAGAAGAAGTTAGAAATTAAATTTTTAGGACGTAACATGTAACTTTAGGTTTCAGAAGATCTATCTTATAATTTTTTTTGAAAACTCATGAGTTATAAGCTAACTTCAATTTAATTCTCCTACAATTTGTTATCAACTTCAAATAAGTTACTAAAGGCTAACTTCAATTTGATTCTCCTTAATTATGTTGCCAACTTCAACTCAGTTCTCGCGCTTTCAATTAAATGCCAACTTCAATATTATTGTTTAACATTTGTTGCCAACTTCAATTTAATTCCCCCAAATAAACTAAAAGCTAACTTCAATTTAATTCTCCTACAATTTGTTATCAACTTCAAATAAGTTCTCCTTAAGCTAAACGCTAACTTCAATTTGATTCTCCTTAATTATGTTGCCAACTTCAACTCAGTTCTCGCGCTTTCAATTTTATTTTTTTAACATTTGTTGCCAACTTCAATTCAACCCCCAAATAAACTAAAAGCTAACTTCAATTTAATTCTCCTACAATTTGATAACAACTTCAAATAAGTTCCCATTAAACTAAACGCTAACTTCAATTTGATTCTCCTTAATTATGTTGCCAACTTCAACTCAGTTCTCGCGCTTACAATTAAATGCCAACTTCAATTTTATTTTTTTAACATTTGTTGCCAACTTCAATTCAACCCCCAAATAAACTAAAAGCTAACTTCAATTTAATTCTCCTACAATTTGTTGTCAACTTCAAATAAGTTCTCCTTAAACTAAACGCTAACTTCAATTTGATTCTTCTTAACTATGTTGCCAACTTCAACTCAGTTCTCGCGCTTACAATTAAATGCCAACTTCAATTTTATTTTTTTAACATTTGTTGCCAACTTCAATTCAATTCCCCCAAATAAACTAAAAGCTAACTTCAATTTAATTCTCCTACAATTTGTTATCAACTTCAAATAAGTTCCCATTAAACTAAACTATTCAGTTCTCGTGCTTTGAATTAAAGGCCAACTTCAATTTTATTTTTCTATCATTTGTTGCCAACTTTAATTCAGTTCCACTAAATAAACTAAAAGCTAACTTCAATTTGAGTCTCTCTAATTTTAATATATTTTTCAGATCTCGTTCATAAACTAAATGATAACTTTTTGATTTTTTTATTATGACTATGAGACACAACAGTAGAAACTCAGTTTGTAAATCTCATAGCTTTTTTGCTACATTAGATTAAGGTTATGTAAAATTTTAATAAAATTTGTTGAATTTATTCTCATAATAATGATGCATATTAGCACTAATTTTCATCAATATCCACTGCAAGCTTTAGGAGTTAAAGCTTAATTCATAGACTCAATAGCTTTTAGGCTTCGTTAGTTCAAGTTAATTAAATTTAGGTTATGTAAAAATTAAGGTATGAATTTCAATCAAATTTATGGAGATTATATTGATAATAATAAGATACTATTTTTTTATCAAAATCCAATGCAGGGTTTAAAAGTTGAAGCTCATTATGTAGATCTTTCAAGTTAACATTAGATCAAGATACTTAAATTGAGGTTATGTGAAACTGAACGTATAGATTTTAATCAATTTTGTTGGGTTGGTACTGATTATAATAAAGTATATTGGTACCAACTTACATAAAAATCCAATGCATGGTTCAAGAATTAGAGCTCAACTTATAGCCCCCATTGCATTCAGGTTACTTTTGATCAAGTCATTTAAATTAAGGTTATGTCAAATTAATCGTATGAATTTTATTGAAATTTATTGAGTTTTTACTTACTATAATGAAGTATATTAGCACCAATTTTCATCAATATCCAATGCAAGGTTCAAAAGTTAGAGTTTAATTTATAAAACTTATGGCTTTCAGACTACTTAGGATCAAATCAATTAAATTGAGGTTATGTGAAACTTGGCGTATAGATTTTAACCAAATTCATTAAGTTTGTACATATGACAATTAAGTATATTAATACTAATTTTTATTGAAATCCAATGCACAATTTAGCAGTTACAGCTTGATTTGCATATGCGGTACCCACCTAAGTGTTTGTTATCAAGTCTTTGAATCAATCACTAATGATGATCCAGCAATTAAAACATGTAAGAGGTGGAGGAATAAGCCAATCTTTTATTAAATAACAATTAGGTGGGTGAGGAAGTCATAAAAAAAAAATGCCTCGTCAATTAATTAAAAATTGTGACCCATACACTCACTCAAGTAAGTTTTTGGATTATCAATCACTGATGATAATCCAGCAACTAGAACATGTCAGAGGTGGGAAAATAAACTAATCTCTTAATGACTAATACTTGGGTGGATGGGTGGGTCACAAAAGTCCCTAGCCAACTTAACTCTTTCCCTTATACTAAATGCAAACTTCAATTTGCTTCTCCTTATAACTGTTCCAACTTCACTTTAGCTTAACCGTATCTCACGCCACTACTGGCGGCATCCTCTTCTCAATTCTATACTATTCAATGGTAATCATAAACTAAGATTAGATAGCACCTTCTCCTCTGATTTAGAGACTGCTAACGCTTTCAGAGAAGAGAAACTTCCAATTTCTTGATAGCAAACTCTTAGGCGGGTGGGTGGATACTCCAGTTCAAACTATTTGATGGTAGTCATAAACTGAAGTGACAAACCACGCGTTGAAGTGTTGGGCATTAAGAGATTGGATATCACCTTCTAATCTGCAACGTTAGACTTCTAACGCTTCTTTCAATTTCTTGATAACAAACTCTAAATAAATTGCAACAATGCCTTTATAATAATTAATTAATTTTGGTTATTTACAATTGGCAGCAGTGTTTCCAAATTTATCAATTGCAACGACGGAATTTTTGCAAGCACTTTGTAATTCACTCATATATTTGTTAAAAGGCAATGGAATAAAGCAGATTTCGGCAGAAAGTAGCCTCAATGTACATAAATAATGAAATAATAACTGATTCCAGCAGAGAAGTACTCCCGACTTTAGTACGAGTAAAAATAAATCCCGAAATGTGATGCATCATATTCTGCATTGGTAAATTATAATTCATATTAATTTATAAATATTTGTTACCAAATCATACAATTTAATTAAATTCATTAATAAAAATATTTTATTGTTAATATTTAATTTATCTACAATTGGCAACACTGCATTTTGGCCATTTTTATCACTCGCAGTAAATTGTCAAAGTCAAAGACTAATTCGCTCATATTATTATGAAAACCTAATGGAATGGTATGAATTTTGGCAGAAAGCAGCCTCAATGTGTACCAAAGCCGAAATGCTAGCGGGTTGCAGTGAAGAAGCATTTTGAAATTCAAAAAAAGTTAAATGTTTTAATGCCCGTATATGACCTCTGTAGCAATGCATGCTGGGAAAATTCATCGGTAAGCAATGATATTGTTTGTATATGATTGTCATTAATAGTTTACATCAGTTATTACAGTAATATTTTGACATATTAACACTAAATAAATATTAAATAGTTTTAATCTTTATAAAATAAAATAAATTTGACATATTATACAGTGCGTCCAAAAAGTGTGTATATTATACAGTGCGCCCAAAATGTGTCTATATTATACAGTGCGCCCGAAAAGTGTAGCACAAGAATTGTTTTAAGTTTTTGTATGACTGAATAATAACTGATTTTGTTCGTTAATTAATAAAATAAATTGACTGATTTAATTAAAATGAGTATTATCCAAATTAAATATATCATATTTAACACCTAATTATGTAACAGGTGACAACTGAATAAATGTAGTGAATAGTAAAATATTAAAATACTACAGCATGTTACAATGCCTTCTTGTCATGTTACAACATTTTTGACATGTAACGTCATTTTAAATGATAATTAACGCACGCTAAAAGCGTTTTCTAAGCATGTTTTTCTTGCAATTAATGCATTTTTTGATTGATTTCGTTTAAACTAAAGACACAAAATTTATTTTTTGAGTAGTTTAATGCATATTTCAACTAACAAACGCTTTTTCTTATTGATTAAAATGTACTAAAAGCATTTTCTAAGCATTTTTCGTGTTTTTCTTGCAATAAATAAATTCAATTTTTTTGTTGATTTGTATAAACTAGAGGCGAGAAATATAGTTTTTGAGTATCTTAATGCGTATTTTAATTAACTAATATATTTTCTTATTGATTGTTATGTACAAAAAGCAATAAAAGCATTTTTTAAGCTTTTTTCTGTTTTTCTTGCAATAAATGCATTTTTTAGTTGATTTTTGTAAAAACTAAAGACAAAAACTTTATTTTTTGAGTAGTTTAATGAATATTTCAATTAACAAATGCATTTTTTTCATTAATTGTTGTTTAATAAAAACAATGCAAACGATTTTAAGCATTTTTTCTTGCAATAAATGCAAATTTTAGTTGATTTTGTATAAACTTGTTGGAAACATCAGCTCATTTCTCCTTAATAAATTAAAAGCTAACTTCAATTTGATTCTCCTACTATCTCTTATAAACTTCAGATAAGTTCCCCTTTAACTAAACGCTAACTTAAATTTGATTCTCCTTAAATATGTTGGCAACTTCAACTCAGTTCTCCTTAATTGAAAGCTAACTTCAATTTGATTCTCCTACAATCTGTTATAAACTTCAGATAAGTTCCCCTTTAATAAATGCTAACTTCAATTTGATTCTCCTAAATTATGTTGGCAACTTCAACTCAGTTCTCCTTAATAAATTAAAGCTAATTTCAATTTGATTCTCCTACAATATGTAACCAACTTCAGACAAGTTCAATTTAATTATGTTGGTGATTTCAACTCAGTTCTCGTGCTTTGAATTAAACGCAAATTTCAAATTTATTCTCCTATGATTTGTTTCAAATTCCAATTCAATTCTATTTAATTATGTTATCTCATTTATTGCCAACTTCACTCATTCCTTAATAAATTAGAACTCACGGAGGTTATTCTGTAACATTGGCGATATTTGATAAACAACTCTGTCGTAAGCCACGCATTGTATTGTCCGTTATTAATACGTAATTATGTACGCGATATATTAATGCACGGTAATTCCAGTCAAGTCATTTGGCAACGCTACATCTTACCACCAAAACCAAATAATGACAGAATGGTTAAATGGTCCATTACAACTTCACACAGTTGACCCTAATAAACTAAACGCTAACTTCAATTTGGTTCTCCTTACCTTGCTAACTTCAGTTCTTCTTAATAACCCAAAAAACGTGACAGCGTTGCCAAGTACTCCGTAATTGCGGTAGATCTACCCTAATTTGATTGCATCAACTTTCCATATTTTCAAAGCTCGCACGGTTGTTCCGATACACTTCACTTTGAGTAAAATTAAACAATACATTAAAATAATATAATTATTAATAATATGAACAATTTACAATAAAAATTAAACTATTTTTTCTTAGAATTCTTCCTATCCAATGTATTAAGTTCACTTTGTTGCATGGCTGCTTCTGAATAAATTTGCTTAACTTTGTCTCTACGTATATTGTCACTAAAAAAACCAAACATAAATATACAAAAAAATCCAATAACAAAATCATTAACAAACCTTTGTATCTTTTGGTTAATTTTAACTCTACCCAAGAAAGCCTTATCCCTTCGTATTTCCCTAAGAGCACCCTTCTTCTCCTTTTTAAGTTTATGCAATAATTTATCCCTCTCAGCCTTCTCCTTAGATTGCACTTTAAACCTCTTACCATCATATATTTTAATAACATTCGGTTCATATAACCTTAAAGCCTTAGGCCTCTTCTTTTCCATAACAACATAATCCAATTTACGATTATCCCTATACTCTTCCAACATTTGTAACAAACTAGCAATCTCTCGTTTCAATAATTTCGGATACTTATCAACCTGTAATTGCTTCAAATATTTAAATACAATTTCAAATATTTCAACACAACATGGAAGCGATTGGTAATTTGCATAAAATCGTTTGAGTAATGCTATGGTTACATTCATGGAACGTATTCGGAACGAATCATCGTATTCTGTTTTGATTAAATCAGTTATGCAGAGTTTCATATCGGTTTCTTTGACTTCGTCGAGTAATACAAGATCTGAATTGTTATGTTTGAATGGTGGAAGAACTTTTATTTGTTTTACTTTGGTTTTTGGTAATGACATGTGAATTATACCACTTAAGTAGTGGATAGCTGCTGGTAAATATCGTTTGGAAAGGGATGTAAACTGAAAGAAAGTATAAAGTAAGTCTTTCAATAGTTACACCAATTTAAGTAATAAAAAACCTTCTTAGCAAACAAATTATCGGTAGCTTTGTAGTAATACATTGCTATACAGTCTGACTGCATGGTAAAGAATGTTCTGTTCAATTAAATTACCTCAGATATCGCTTAAAAACGAAGCGAGCAAAATAAGAATAGAGGTTGGTAACATTGCGTAACATTTTTGTGTTTAAAATTTGTTTGGCGCCGTTTCGTATGCGTTTCGTACGCAAAAGACATGTCCATCACCTGCACCAGGTGAACCAGGGGTATCTTAACTACGACCACCTAATGGACAAGACACAGACGTGTCTAGCCCCAATGAAGCAGCAAGCAGCAATGCACCAGGTGGAAAACCAAGGTTTCCCACCTCTAACCCATTCAACGCAACCGAAAGAGAGGAGGAGCCGGTAACAATCATCATTCCGGAGACAAATGCAGAAGCGTGAACATCACAGATCTTTGAACAAACGCAAAAACCACTGACAAACAACAGCGAACCCTGTAAGAATATAATAAATAATTTTGTTAAACTTACCTCAACTACTAACGTTGTAATAAACAATCCATACGCAACATCTTTCCTGGAATTAATCTTACATTTCGTCAACATTTGTTCCATAAAAACCAAACACGGCGTGACAACTTGATGACGGAAATCGGAAGTTGTAAGCAAAACACTAACCAACTTCAAATAGAGCAATACATCCAATTTCGGATATCTGCTCATTGATTTACGGAAAGCATTCTGTTTTTCTTTAATTACTTCCAACAAACACGTATGCGCATTTTTCGGATCTAATTGCGCCAAATCGTATATGTGAGGAGTTATATGTGAAAAAATTTGAAAGCATTCTTTTACATCATCGGTATCACTCGCAATATCGCTTAGATGTTGCAGTAAATAGACTAGCAACATTCCTAAGCCATCTTTATTGGCTGCGTTTAAGCTTGGATGATTGCATTTTATCATCCTTTCAATGATGACGCCTTGATGATGACTTGGTTGGTTTTGTAGAGTTTCTTGAAGACTTTCATAGTCTTCAGGAAGTGTGTAAGTGTATGGGAGTTCCGAACGTGCTTTTTCCATCATTTCTTTACGGTTTAATAGATCTAGTTTGATTTGATCTGAATCTAATTTTGATTTTTTTGATTCTTCATTATTTGATTCGGATAATTTGCGTTTTTGTGAATTTGTATTAGGATTGACTACTACTTCTTCTTCTTCTTCCTCGACATCATCATCTTCTTCAGTTTGTTCATCATCTTCTTCATTCTGCGCTTCAATCTCCACTCCATTCTCAATATTCTCATCATCATCATCATCATTAGTCTCATCTTCTTCTTCTTCTTTATTGTCAACATCTTCACCATCACTGTTATCGCTTTCTTTTAGATCTGATAGATTATCTTCTGAATCAGTTTCGACGTCATCTGCATCGCTTTCTTCTTCTTCGATTTCTTCTTTATCGTGATCATCTTCGTTTGTATTTAATTGTATATTAGATTTGCCATCATTATACGATAATGTTACATCAGGAGCATCATCTAAATCGTCATCGTATGCAAAATTGTCATCTAAATCGTCCGCGCTTCTATGATTAACTTTAGGTTTGTTCTCATTAAAAGTGCCATGCATCCTTTCCAATCGTTCTCTTTCTAATCTGAATAAAAATATTAACAGATTAAAATGTTTGCTTAGTTCTAACTTGAATGCAAATGATGATTAGAAAAAAATCGCAAAAATGGAATTTTAATCATTTCACCAATACCTTCGGAAAAAATTTCTACGGACGCCACTGATTTTTAGGTATTCTATTTGACATGAAGTTAGTCACAAATGGCGACAATTAACAGGAAGCTAGATACAAATTATTATTTGAAAACTGGCAACGCTGTAATGCAGTACTTTGTTGCCAACTTCATGGATATTCTATATAATTATGGTAATTTAAAAATAGTAATAAATTTATAACAAATTAAGTTACAATTTTAATGGAATAAATTAGCTAAAAATAGCTGCAAAAATGATTAATCAAAACAATAACTATTGAATGCAATGAAGTTAGCCTAATATGATAGGTTAAATATGAACTCAATAAATTTCACTTACTTTTCTAATTTCTCCTTTTCTTCACGAGCGATTTCATCCTCTGTTTTCAACTTATCTGAAGGTGTACCTCGAGCCTCAAATTTCAACTCGCGCATAACTTTATCATAATCATCAACTTTCGGCTTCTTAACCTCGACCTCATCATCCTTTTTCTTCGTACTCTTACTAACCAACGGCAACAAATCTTTCCATTCAGTATCCAACTTCTCAGTCAATTCCAAAGTGGCTTCTTTTTGCTTCTGTTTCTCTGCTTTACGTTTTTTCGATTCTGCTATTAATTGATCGATTAAATCCTTATGCGATTTAATACCCTCTGATTTTTTTAACATTCCTCCACCGAAATGAGCTTCTCCTACAAATTTCGATTCTAAATGTCCTGTTTTTCTTAAATCATCGTCATCTTCTTCTTCATCCGATCGTGGATCGTCGAATTTTTCAATTTCACTTAACGTTTGTCCTCTGTGAGTTAATATTTCATCATCGGCTAAATTGAATATTGATTTTTTACTGTGATTATTTACACGTACTGCGGTGAATCTGGCCATGCTTTTATCCTCTTCTGTTAAGTGATTATTTCGTTCACCGATACGTCTATCGGTGAATTGATTCGATTTGTGTTGTAGTTTGTATTCGGGTAGTAAAGTATGCTTTCGTTTTTTAAGTGCTTTCGCTCTTGATATACCAGGTAGACCTCGATCATTTTTAAGTTTTCTTCCTAATACTTTTATTTTTTCTTTATTGATATGTACTTCGAATGGATTTAATGTATTCTTATTTTTTTGTTCTTTTTTATTATTAACATTTTCGGATAAATTTTTCTTCTTGTTTTTAACTTTTGCCATTTTCAAATTTTTAGGTTAAAAGTGTACACACGTGCAGTAATAATTTGATTGAAGTTGACAGCTACAGTGCTGACAACTGTGAATTTTTTTATAGAAATTGCAGAATGGTCGTTAGCTATAAAACTTATGCAACTATTTTCAAAAAGTATGGAAATGTTTACGATAAAATTTTGATACAAATCTGTCTGTTTTGATAGGATATAATAAAATAGTTACAGAATATTAATTATATTTTGGAAATTAATGTAAAGACACTTTATTTTAAATATATATATATGTATCAACAATAACATCGATATTTAAGTCTTGCCGAGTATTTTCAATTATATATATTTAAATCTAAACACTATACTTATATATATAACACCAAAATTTTCATTAATAAACATTTTGATTTTTTTAAACGTGTAGTTTAATAATAATACAAGATTAACAAATTATAAGTATTTTTACATCTATATTATATCATCTTTTAATTAAATAATTTGACTAGTTTTTATTTCTTATAACATTCATGCATAAAAGTGAAGATATAGCAAAATATATAAATTCTATATTTAACACATATTTAGTATAATAAATTAATATCAAGTATATATCACCAATTAGTTATAAACATTTATATAAAAAAGATTAATAATAACCCTACTAACTAGTTTAATTAAAAATTATACTATAAAGTGTGCATAAATCGTGTTGCAACTACAATCTCATTTTGCAGCGTGATTAAAATTAATTATTGTAATAGCATGCATTACATAAAGGGATTGGTAACTATACTTTTTGTTTGTTTATTTGTTTGTAGTCCAGATCTAGTTAGTAGGTGTTATGATCATTTAAAATTTAGCACTTAATTAGTTTAATACTTATACATTTTTGGTCAGAAATCATAATAGATGCCAACAATTTTGGGGTAATTTGAGAAACGTTGGCGATGACGTCACACATCTCAAGATGGCGATGACACCACGCCCCCTTTTCAAGATGGTGTCGTGGCCACGCCCATTCCAATATGGCGTCGCCAATTTGATTTTTAATTTTCATTACTTGTACAAATAAATTCTAGTTTCAAACAAATAAAACTGTATTGAGTTTAAATTACCCCAAAACCAGATGAAATTGACAATTAAATTAGCATTGATTTATAATCCACAATTCGATCAAATCCAACTATGTATAGTGAACTAATTTAAGTACAATTAGTGCGTTCAAATTTAATGATCAACACATATTAGGCCAAACAAATTCTTTGGTAGCTTCCCATCATCATTTACAAATAAAAATTATTTTGTTTCAGCAGTCTTAACAGATTCTTTCGTTCCTTGTAAATTCGAATTGTTTTCGGATAAATTAAAAACATTTAATAAAAATTATAAAAAAAAGTTTTGGCTTAAATTGAAATTACTCGTCCTCGCTAGAACTCGGCAATAGATAGTTGATCGCCCTGCACAGATCGTAATCGGCAGCTAAAACGACCTGAACTAATTTTTCTCTAGGTGCTAGGTCTCCTAATATGTCACGTAATTGAGATATGCATCGATCTAAACGGGCCGTATCGTGGCTGGGTAGTTCCTCCATTGAACTACAATTTGATTGGTTTTGCTAGAATTTTTATAAAGTTAGTGGACGCTATTTTGGTATAAACAAATTGATACAAATGTCACTATTTCATCACAGAACATAGCCACATAATGTAGCTAGAAAATAGTAGCTTCCAGCAAGAATGTATTAAAAAATTATCAACAAATTTGTAAAAATTCTTTTATAACTAATTTCTCTCACCATTTAAAACTTTCACCATATCATTAATTAATTGATAAAAATTTGATCTTTCTTACTGAAAAATTATAGCTTCCAAAGAAATTGATTGAAATAGCATTCCCAATAGGTGGCCCATTTCCAAAATGGCCGACTTGTTTCTCTTTCCTTTTCTAAGAAAGAGATGTTTCCAAATTGTCCCCATTTTGAATATATTTAAATAAATTTCGTCATTTGCATCAATTTGTTATAACAGATTAAAGTTACCTGTCCATCTAAATTAATCTCGCTAAGTCCTTTCGGTATATCGGAAAGACTGGTATCAGGACTAGGCGGTGTAGCCAATAGATGATCCATAGACGTCGTTTTATGGACAGGCGCCCCCTGTTGGGTCCACACACTATCAAATATTTCCGTTTGCAATGCAATCGGAAGTTCGTAGAATAGTTCGCTCTCCCTCAATTCGCGGTTTTGAGAGATGTAAGATAAGCAGGCGCTCTGAAATGATTGCACATTGAGAGCAGAGTTTTTTTTTTAAATCCGAGATACTTACTCTTAAAATTCTGGCGTTGAATTGGTCGGCCATGCTGAGATAATAAAGCACAGTTTCGGAATCGATGCTGTGCTGAAGGGCGTGCTCGCACGTCTGCTTGAGATTGTCAACTTCGTATCTATCGCTCAAAAGAAGCAATTCGGATAATTGCTCGGTGGTTAACGACGATTGGCGGATGCGACCGCTGTATAGATATTCGAGGAAAATTCTAAATAAAAAGGGATTCGTGTCGTGTATCACTATTTTCCTGTAAGAAACAGTTTGTCAGAAATTTTCTTCAGTATTTTATGTAAAAAGTAAATTAAAATGCTATAATGGGTCTATAACATCAAATTAAATTTAATTAAGGTAATGGGGCGGTTGCGCCTGGGAAAAAGTTTTTATAATATTTCACATTATACATGAAATTGGATCCCCAACACTTACTTATCAATAGCTTCTCTCATTCCGGATAGCAAAGCCCTTCTAAACCAATCGCATCTAGCAGCCGCAATGACCCTATGAGCCCTTATTATCGTCCGCTCGTCCTCAACAGGAGACGCAGCCTCATTAGCATGTTCCCGCATCGTTTGTTCAGACATCGAATTATTCGATACAACCTCAAACTCCATATCTGTACCCAAACTGCTCTTCAAAAGTTGCAGCGATAATTTGGAAAGATTACTTTTTTGTGGCGTTGGAGGTACGCAAAGTGATTCCACCAAACTCAACTAAAATCATAATTATTTGTAACTGGAAATTGAGGAATTCTGTAAACCAATTCCCACCTTAAATGTGTTTTGATGTTGTTTGGGTGTTGAAAACGAAGAACATTTGCTTTTTTGGTAATCACTTTGGCTTGATGAACTGGCTGTAGGAATTAGTAAGTCTAGGCTCATCATGGATTGTGTAAATGCATCCCTTTGCACCAATTCGCATACTTGTTGGACCACATCTTGTAACGTTTCGCGATGTGCGACCAATTTGTGTAAAATTCCAGCCTGAAAAACAAAAACAATTCAAAAACTGTCGTATCGAATTAGTTGCAATTTATGCAGATGGTAGTACTGGTATTGGAGTATATTGTCAACAAATTACATCCAAATCCAATGTATGGATTGCGAGTTATGAAGTTATTTCAATACCCCAACACTTATTGAGATCAATTAAATTGAGGTTATGTTAAAACTGTCGTATCAAATTAGTTAAAATTTATGCAGTTAGTAGTACTTGTATTGGAGTATATTATCAATAAATTGCATCCAAATCCAATGTATAAATTGCAAGTTATGAACACTCATTAAATTAATCAATTGAGATCAATTAAATTGAGGTTATGAAAAGTTTTCTATTATAATAAATACATACTACTTTGCTGGCGCCGACTTTGAAACAAAACTTGAACTCCCTCCACTCAATCTTGTCATCCAAAACAACAGTAAGCTCTTCCAACCTTTGAAGAAAAATTGGTAGTTCCTCAATCACTTGTTCCAAATTCCTGGACACGGAACGTATCTTTTGCGATTGCGATAATTCATTAAAATGCTCCCTGAAAACAATCAATTCAATCAAAACCCAAGCAACAATTAAAAAAATTACTT
Organism: Tachinus rufipes; assembly: GCA_963932245.1. Taxonomy (NCBI): domain Eukaryota; kingdom Metazoa; phylum Arthropoda; class Insecta; order Coleoptera; family Staphylinidae; genus Tachinus; species Tachinus rufipes. The sequence continues at coordinate 3,741,335 of OZ010744.1, forward strand.
TTTACTCAGCAGTAATTCCAAACTGTAAATAATTTGTTCGTGAATGTTTCGCAACTTTGTAATTTCCCTAATATGAAGAACATTTCTTAACGATTTCCCGAGCATATCGCCGACGCTTTGTTTCGATTTGGCAACGTCATTCGGCGATAAAACCATTATAATTTGTTGTAGAGCTTTCTCCAATTCCAGTATAAACATTGAAATTGTTTCAATAATTATTTCAAGCTAAAACAATAATTAAAATAAAATAAACTAGTTTCAACCTTTACATCGGACGGTGATACAAACTAATTATTTCTACTTACTTCCGGTACCAAAAAAGAAGCCACTTCTTGTCTCTGCGATGGCGACATACAACTGAAGGTCGCTTTGAACGCTTGCAAAAATTTCAAAAGTTGTGCTAAGAATATGGGAAGGCGCGACTTGGCGTATATTATAATCTCGTGTCGCTCATCTCTTGAAAGTTCACCTTTCCGTTTAGTAAATAGATCACAGAGAAGTAGTAATTTCGCACCGGCTGCAAACCAATACAAACTAGCTTCATAAAATCAAATCAATACCAAACACTTACCGACAGCAGTATCACGAACGGATTGTTTTATAACTAAACAGAGATTCGCTGGATTCGCGCTAATATTATCCGATGGTGATAAAGATCCGCGATTAGTAAAATGCTCGATTACTTGATTTATGGAGGAATGCATGTCGTTAACTAAAGTTATAATCTCTAAAAATAGAAAACAATTCCATAATTTTGTTACTGACAGTACGAGTGCTATTTACGTTGTTTGAGTGCCGTGTTTTTGAGATATAGACGACAGGTGTCTACCAATTTTGATAGACACGGATAGGTGGAGGTGACTTGGATCACTTCCTGGGCAGTGGCTTCGTCTAATGTGTTTGGCAAACATTCTGTATAGAGGAAATGAAGTATGACTCCCAAGATGTTCTCCTGCAGACCGGTGAACGGAGCAGGCTGTGATTGCCACGCAATTTCGCTTCCTAGCAATTGGAGAATACTGGAATGCACTTTGAACTGAAACAAAAAAATTCTCTTCTACTACCAAAATCAGAGCTACTAATTTATGTTAAGCCATAGCCAATACCAAGGCTCAAGTTCCATAAAAAATTAATATTGTTCAAATGGTTTTGAACGTCAAAAGTTAATTTCATCAATGCCTATAATTTGGTAAGTGATTGTAAGTGCTTCTAAATTAAGGCAAATGTCATTTTATTAGAGGCCAACATTTGTAAGTTTAAAATAAAATCAAATAAAATTTGTCCAAAACTTAAAAAAGTTGCCCAAAAAATTCCAACTGCTTCTAAAACCGTAAAATAAGTCAAAATAATGCTTTTCCATAGCTTAAAACTGCCCTAAAAATTTGTAAAACTGGACAAAAGTTGCCAAAGATCAAAAATGTTTTTCATTGATGCCCAAAAGTTTTAAAAAATTAAATAAAGTTTGTCCAAAGCTTAAAATAGTTTCCCAAAAATTCCAACTGCTTCTACAACTGTAAAATAAGTCAAAATAAAGCTTTTCCATTGGTTACAATTGCCCTAAAAGTTTGTGGAACTGGGCAAAAGTTGCCAAAGGTCAAAATGTTTTTCATTGGTGCCCAAAAGTTTAAAAAAAAATCAAATAAAGTTTGTTCAAAGTTTAAAATAGTTTCCAAAAAAACTCCAACTGCTTCTAAAACTGTAAAATAAGTCAAAATAAAGCTTTTCCATGGCTTAAAATTGCTCTAAAAGTTTGTAAAACTGAGCAAACGTTTCCAAAGATCAAAAATGTTTTTCATTAATGCCCAAAAGTTAAAAAAATCAAATAAAGTTTGTCCAAAGCTTAAAATAGTTTCCCAAAAAATTCCAAATGCTTCTAAAACTGTAAAATAAGTCAAAATAAAAATTTTCTAAAGCTTAAAATTGCCCTAAAAGTTTGTGGAACTGGGCAAAAGTTGCCAAAAGTCAAAACGTTTTTCATTGATGCCCAAAAGTTAAAAAAAAATCAAATAAAGTTTTTTGTCCAAAGCTTAAAATAGTTGTCCAAAAAATGCCAACTGCTTCTAAAACTGTAAAATAAGTCAAAATAGAGCTTATCCATGGCTTAAAATTGCTCTAAAAGTTTGTAAAACTGAGCAAACTTATCCAAAGGTCAAAAATGTTTTCATTTATGCCCAAAAGTTAAAAAAAAATCAAATAAAGTTTGTCCAAAGTTTAAAATAGTTTCCCAAAAAACTCCAACTGCTTCAAAAACTGTAAAGTAAGTCAAAATAAAAATTTTCCATGGCTTAAAACTGCTCTAAAAACTTGTGAAACTGAGCAAAAGTTGCCAAAAGTCAAAAATGTTTTTTTAATTGACGCCCAAAAGTTAAAAAAATCATTAGTTGCCCAAAAAAATTAAAAATTGTCCAAAAAGTTTTGACAATTTACCAAAAGTCAAAATTGTTTTTCATTGATGCCCAACATTTAAGCAGTAAAGTAAATTGAACTAAGTTAATCAAAAAAGTCTAAAATAAGAAAAAAAATCAAATAAAGATGAAAACCTAAAACGTCCGAGGCCTCAATGTGGAGATAGCGACTGACGTTTCGTCCTGCAATCGCCACAGACTACACAGTCTGAGATCGTGCCCCGGAAAATACTAGATCAATGGTTGCTTCCATCAACAAACCTAATTGTTTCCCAAAAGATTAAGCAAATATTTCATAAAAAATTAAAGTTGTCCAAATAGTTGTGATAATTAATCACTTTCTAAAAATTTCCAAACGTCAAAAATGATTTTCTTGACGTCCAAAATTTCGTAAATTAAAAAAAGCTGATACAGGAGTTGCCCAAAAAGTATTAATTGCTTCTAAATTTATGCAAAAATCAAACAGTAGTTTAAATTGTGGGCGGAAACCATTTTCTACTGTGGCCCACCCACCCACCCAAGTGTTGGTGATCCAAAAATATATTATTCCACCCACCGTTTGTGTAAGTTGTTAGCAATACAACAGACGATTAGCTTACAACTAGATTCTTGATGACAAACGCTTGGGTGGGCGGGCGGGAACCAAGTTTAAATTGTAGGCGCGGGTAGCTTCTTCTACTGTGGCCCACCCACCCACCCAAGTGTTGGTGATCAAAAGAATTATTATTCCACCCACCGTTTGTGTAAGTTGCAAGCAATACAGAAGAAGATTAGCTTACAACAAGTTTCTTGATGACAAACGCTTGGGTGGGTGGGCGGGAACCAAGTTGAAATTGTGGGCGCGGGTAGCTTCTTCTACTATGGCCCACCCACCCACCCAAGTGTTGGTGATCAAAATACTTATTATCCCACCCACCGTTTGTGTAAGTTGGTAGCAATACTGGAGACGATTAGCTTACAATAAGTTTCTTGATGACAAACACTTGGGTGGGCGGGCGGAAACCAAGTTTAATTGTGGGCGCGGGTAGTTTCTTCTGGCCCACCCAACCACCCACCCAAGTGTTGGTGATCAACAGATTTATTATTGCACCCACCGTTTGTGTAAGTTGCAAGCAATACAGGAGATTAGCTTACAACAAGTTTCTTTATAGAAAACGCTTGGGTGGGCGGGCGGGAACCAAGTTTAAATTGTGGGCGCAGGTAGCTTCTTCTACTATGACCCACCCGCCCACTCAAGTGTTGGTGATCAAAAGATTTATTATTCCACCCACCGTTAGTGTAAGTTCCTAGCAATCCAACAGACGATTAGCTTACAGCAAATTTCTTGATGACAAAAGCTTAGGTGGGCGGACGGGAACCAAGTTTAAATTGTGAGCGCGGGTAGTTTATTCTACTGTGGCCCGCCCACCCACCCAAGTATTGGTGATCATAAGATTTATTATTCCACCCACCGTTAGTGTAAGTTGCTAGCAATACAGGAGACAATTAGCTTACAACTAATTTCTTGATGACAAACGCTTGGGTGGGCGGGCGGGAACCAAGTTTAAATTGTGGGCGCGGGTAGCTTCTTCTACTGTAGTCCACCCACCCACCCAAGTGTTGGTGATCAAAAAATTTATTATTCCACCCACCGTTTGTAAAAGTTGCTAGCAATACAGGAGAAGTTTCTTGATGACAAACGCTTGGGTGAGCTGGCGGGAACCAAGTTTAAAGCTTTTTCTACTGAGGCCCACCCACCCGCCCAAGCGTTGGTGATCAAACTGCTTCTAAAATTGATCAAAAACTAAACAAAGCTTGTCCAAAGCTGATAATAGTTGCAAAAAAGTTCAAACTGCTCAAAAGCTAATAAGTTTCCAAAAGTTCCTACTGCTCCTAAAATTGAACAAAATAAGAAAAACTAAAAATAGTTGCTTCTATCAAAAACCAATCAAAACTGATGCCCAAAATATTACCACTCTTTCTAAAACTAACTATAAATCAAATAAAGCTTTAAATAGTTTCCCAAAAGTTTGTAGCAATTTCTAAACCAGCAATATACTGCGTAAATGTTCCAAACAATTTAAAGTTTCTTTGATGCCAAAATTGTAAGTTGAAAAATTAAATAAAGCTTGCCCAAAACTGTAAACAGTTGCCCAAAAGATTCTAACTACTAAAATTAGGCAAAAATCACGTAAACCTTGTCCGAAACTAAATATAGTTGCCCAATAGATTGCAAATGTTTGTAAATATCAGCAATAGTTTTCATAAATGTTCCAAAAAATTTAAAATTGTCTAAGAAATTTTGATAATTTAACAATAAAGTTTCCAAAAGTTAAAATGTTTTGTAAAGTTTACCCAAATCTAAAAATAGTTGTCCAGCTGCTTTCAAAATTAGACAAAAGTCAAATAAAAAAATTCCAAAGCTACAAATAGTTGCCCAAAAGATTGCAAATGTTTCTAAAATTAAGTAAAAGTCCTCATAAGTCTTTAAAAAAATTAAAATTGTCCAAAACAATTTATTAGTTTTTTACAAATTTTCAAAATCAAAACTCAATTTGATAAAAAATTAAAGTTTTCCAAAGCTTAAAATAATTGCCCAAATTATCAAACTTCTACAATTGTAAAGAAACAAATAAAGCTTAAAATTTCCCAAAAGTTTGTAACTGTTTTGCCCAAAAAGTTCCAAGTTGAGCAAAAATAAAATCAAAGCTGAAAATAGTTTCCCAAAAAAAGTTGTCCAAAAGATATTGATAATTGATTAATTTAATAAAGCTTAAAACAATTTCCCAAAAGAAACTGCTTCTAAAACTGTGACAAAAACATATAAAGCTTCTATAAAGTTTAAAATTCCCTAAAAACTCCTTCTAGTTGTCATAAATGTTCCAAAAAGTTGTAATTTTCTATTAAAATTTCCAAAAATCATAAATAAAGTTAAAATAAAGCTGAAAAGAATTGCCCAAAAGGTTCTAATCTCTTCCAAAATTAGGCCAAATACAAATTTTGTTCAAATCTAAAAATAGTTTCCCAAATGCTTCTAAATTTCATCATAAATGTTTCAAAAAACTTAAAATTGTCCATAATATTTTGATAATTGGCTAGCATTTATTGTTTCAATTTTCCGAAAGCTAAAATTCATTTTATCAAAATATTTGTAAGTCAGAAAAATCAAATAAAGTTGTCCACAACTTAAAACAGTTGCCCAAGAAAAATAAAAGTCAAAATAAAGCTTCTTCGGAGTTTAAAATTACCTTAAAGGTTTACTTTGTTTGATTTTTGTTAACTTACAAAATGTTGGGCAACAATAAAAACAAATTTTGATTTTTGGAAACTTTAAAAAACCAATTAAAGCTTGCCAAAAGCTGAAATAATTGGCCAAAAAACTCAAACTGCTTCTAAAACTGTAAAAAAGTACAAACTGTATTTTATTGATAAACCAAAAAAAAAACTAGACATAGTTGCCCAAAAGGTTCCAAATGCTTCTAAATTTGAGAAAAAGTTTCCCAAAAAACGTCCAAAAAATTTTGATAATTGACCAACATTTAGTGTTTCACTTTCTACAGTTTCAAATAGTTAATACTGTATTTCATTGATAAACAAAATTTTGTAAATTAAAAAAATCAAATAAAACTTGCCGAAAATCAAATAAAGTTGCCCAAAAGATTCTAAATACTTCTAAATTTAAGTAAAAATTCACCAAAAAATATCAAAATGTTTTGATAATTGACCAAAAGTTCCAAAAAATTAAAACTGTTTTTCATTAATGCCCAACATTTTGTAAGTTTCAAAAAAATCAAATAAAGCTTACCCTAAATTGAAAATAATTGACCAAAAAGTTAACAGCTTCTAAAATTGATCAAAAGGTTTACTTCTAAAGATTTTAAATTGTTTCTAAACATTTCCAAAAATCTGTTTTTAAATACTTTAATTAATAACAAAAATTCTTATAATTATTTAAACATTTATTGTATAAAATCACATACTCAAAACAACAAAAACTATTTTTCACCATTTTACTCCAATCTAAATAATTTAAACAAAATCATTGATAACATTGTAACAAATTAATGAACCTAAATATCCTAATAAGCATAACCTTGTAATAAATATATTATTATTATTATAACACAGAATGTTATCAGCTCTGATTCACTAACCGTATAATTCCACAACAACAATGCAACAATTATCTACAATCAACATAAATAACTCACTTGTTTATTATTAGCAGCTTTGATAGTAATATCGGCAAAATAACCATCTTCAAGAGCCGGTAATAATGAGAATGAAACATTACTATTATCCTCTTTAATCTCATCAGGGATTCTTCGACAATGCAAATTACACCAACCCTCACATGTTAAGGACATGTGATCGATTCTATCTGCAATTAAATCATTTTATTATGAAACAAATTTATTTTTTGTAACTAATTACCTCCTTTTCTTAAAGCAACCCATAATTGATCAACGGTACCTTGATCACACTATAAAATATTTCATAATTAAGAATAAATTATTATAATTTTTGATAAGCTTACTCTAAATTCTATAACGTGACCGGCGTACGCTCCAAATTTTAATATAACAACTAGAATGATTCCACTAGTTGTGCTGTATAATTCGAATGTTTCACAACTGAATAAGGGAACTGTTTTCAATTCCTCGTTATACGTCCAAGTCACATCACCGGTATCATCGAGACGGAACTTTACTCTACAATATCAAAACCAATAAAAGCAATAGTTAAATAGTAAATAAAAAAAACCTACCCTTCTAATCCAGTCGTATCAGTATGGATACCATTATTGTAATTAAATTTAGTCACCTATAATAAGAAAACATAAGATTGGCTTCAGAGAACAGAAAACATGTCTAATCAGTAGTCCATGAAGTGTTAATTACAATTTTTATGAAGAGATATGTGTAATATATTAATGTGTTTGCAATTGCAATTACTTACTTCCCAAGTGCCCAAGAATGCACGCACTGCCATTATTCTCTTTTATAAATAAATAACAAACATTTTTCAACTAGAATCGTCTGTATGGATCACTGTATTGACAGCTATGATGACAGCTGTAAACGAGTTGTCAGATACAAGGCCGTTCGTTGTAGTGAAAATTCTACTAAATGTAGATCGAAACAGTGGCGGCGATTTATAAAATGAATAATACTTGATCCCAACTTTTTAATTAAAAGTACCGACTGTGTTGAATTTATCAATTAAGTAAGAAGGAAGCATCTTATAATTTTTAATGCATCCTGATTTATTTAGAAAAAGTTTTTTTTATAATGTAAAAAAGTTTGCGTGCAATACATGAATAAATTAGTATTTGTCATCAAATTAGAGTTTGAAAAATTGCGGTAGTTAATATTTTAAATTTATGTTGTTAAATTAGGTTAGATCTACCGCAGTTAAGATATAAACTGAGTTGAAGTTAGCAACAAACTTAAGGAGAATCAACTTGAAGTTAGTTTAAAATCAATTACGTGAAGTTGAAACAAGAAGAATGAAGTTTGCATTTAGTATGGATCATTAATGGCCGATCTCACCGACACTTCTTAAATCGATACTTAGTTAGGTTTTCCTAATAGTTAACTTATCCTTAAATTTTATATGCGTCTCACCAACCATTTGAAACAGATGCTTAAGCTAAGTATAGTCGAATTTCTGACTAGCGAGCGGCACATCAGATTTCAGCCAAAATGCATTATATTGACTTGAACTTTTGCGTGCGCTTTCATCGCATTGTGTGCATAACTATATGAGAACAAAACAAAATAAATTTGACAGACTTGGTGTTGTGCCGGTTGTGATTGTTGTGTTAATGTAATGTATAATTTTTAATATTATTGTTGTTATATATTATATAACTTTTTTTAGTACAATATACTTTTCTTGAAGCTATGCTTTCACTTTTTAATTACTATAAAATATACTATTTTTTAATAACTTCCTTAACCTTAAAATGATCCTTTTTATTTGACAAATATTTTTCATCAACAAAAAGATAAATAATTATTATATTTTCCATCTTTAGTTTACTTGTCACACACAAATTTGAGGTTAAGTTGTACTTTAAGCCGGCAAAATTGACGGCTTATATTTAACCACTAGTTAAGCGTTAAGTACGCGTTAATAATGTCGGTGCAACGCGCTAAGCCTTACTTAGCAATTTAACTCTGGCTTAATTTTTAAGTTATGTCGGTGAGATCGGCCATAATTGATTTTGGCTAGCAAACTTGACTGAAATTACTGTGCATAAGTTTCATTATTACTTTAGATTACAGTCCGAAGTTAACTTGTTTATTTTAAAAATATAATACATATATCACGTGAAGTTAGCAACAATCAAAATGCGTTTTTAGATTACTGCAAAATTTTGATTATCAAATTCTTAAACGATTGTTTTGCATAATATCATTCTACTGGTTTTGATTGAGCAAATCTAATTTGAACAACAAAAGTTAGAAAAATAAAATTGAAGTTAGCATTTAATTTAAAGCAAGAAATTTGAGTTGAAGTTGGCAACAAGATTAAATTGAAGTTAGTTTTAAATTTATAGCACGGCTTAAGTTGGCAATATAATTACGGAAATCAAATCAAATTTTACAGTTTAGTATGGAACAGTTTAGTATGGACCATTGAAACATTTTGTTATTTGACTTTAGCTAGCAAACTTGACTGGAATTACTGTTCTTAAATGTCATTATTACTGTAGATTATAGTCCAAAGTTAACTTGCTTATTTTAAAAATATAATTCATATATCACGTGAAGTTGGCAACATTAAAAGTGTTTTGGCCGCTATTGTCAAATAATACATGCGCAAAATTTTGATTATCAAATTCCTAAACGATCGTTTTGCATAATATTCTAATTCGCACGCAATTACGTAGTGTAGCGCGCATTTGACGGACCTTAATTTGTACGTTCAATATTGAAATTAAAGCTAAATCATTTAATACAATGTTGCCACATGAGCGCCAGTAATCACTTACAACTTTTTACATAAATTAAATTGTCTACTAATATTTTTGTGTGACTCGAGAATAGTAGCCTTGCTCAAGCGCAATGCCAATATATTCAAATATTTTGTTTTTGATTTACAATTTTAAAGTGTATTATCTTTTGTTTTATGTTTGAATGATCATAAAATGGATATTTGAAGTTGACAATAACTGCTTTCCCGTTACGTTCTGACAGACCCTGGTGCACGCCAGAGCAAGATGCACTGCGTTCCCGTTACATTTTATAAAGTGGGGTAACTTGCACAAGTCGTCTTTCCCCTTCCTCTTCTAGCCCCAACATTTCAATAGGGGCGAGTTGCACTTGCTCATTTGATTGGCTGGTTTAACGCGAACGCTATAGAGACATGTTCCCATAAAAGTGCAAGACGCTCCAGTGTAACTTGCACTGGCGCGCGCTGGGGTAAGATGCTCTAGGTGGTTAGTTACCCTAGTAATGGGAAAGCAGCTAATATAATTAAGGAAAATCAAATTGAAATAAAATTTTTGTTATTTAAGAAAATTAAAGTTAATTTTTAATTTATTAACAAAAATGAGTTGGCAACAAATGTTAAAAGAATAAAATTGAAGTAGCATTTAATTTAAAGCGAAAGATTCAAGTCAATAAAATTGAAGTTAGCTTTCAAAAACTGCATTGAAGTTGGCAACATAATTAAGGAGAATCAAAAGTGTACGGGAACTTATTTGAAGTTGACAACATATAGTAGGATGTTACAGTAATTACATGTGTGAATTGTAAGCGCAAATAAAGTGTATTTTGTGTATATTTAGTTGTTTATTATACTAATTTATATTAATCAAATTAATGTAAAGCCTCGTTTATTGGGGATTGCAGCTAAGCAATACGCTACCTGGCGGCAGATTTGTTAACGAGCCGTTGTTGACACTGCTATATTCACATCTGTTTACATAGATATCAATTCAAATGTCATGTTTTGTTTACATTTGATTTAACCTGAAAATTGTTTTTAAATACAATCTACATTCTTTTATCTACGGTTAAATTTGTTAAAATTTATTTTTCTTGTATTATTACTACCAAAAATCGCAAATCGGATGAGTATAAACAAGGCTTAGTTTTGAGCGTTGTTAGTTCCCAGCCCGAAAATAAAGAGGGAAAATGGCAAGCAACGTAACTCAGCGCCGCTAGGCGTCCGTTTTACAAACTTAATGTTTTTTCCCAGGAGCGAAGAGGCGCTAAAACTCGTGGCGAAATATTTATAGGGAATTGACTTATCTTCTATTGTATGATCTGTGGTTTTGAGTACAACAATTGGTTTTATTAAATTTAAGTTGGTAGTAAATTTTACTGCAAATTGACAGCTATAACGCTTCTAATTTATGTGCAGAAATTTGTTAAAAATTAGTCAATAATTTTATCGTGTAAAGAGTTAAATGTATAAAAACAATCAGTAATAGTATTGGACCCAATGTTACTTAAAGCGATACGAATAGAATTCATGCCGCTGCTGAAATATTAACGAAAATTTGACTTCATCAAAACAAGGTAATTCTGTTATTGAATTTACTTAAATTATTATTATATAAATTATTATTAATTAATTATAAGTCATATTGTTATAATTTGATTAAAAAGCTAATTGGTGATCTTATTATTAATAATAAAAATGCGTTTCTTTATGATTGATACGATAGCTGCTTTATTTTAGTACATATTAGATTTAAGTCGGTAATGAAGGTCACTGTAATAGAGATTGTTGATTTGTTGCATTAATCAGTTAATATTGTCTTTATGCAATGTAAAAATATATGAAAACAGTTAGTTATAGTGATAGATTCAATGCTAATCACCGCTACACGAGTAGATTTGGTGCGGCTGCAAACATATTTGCAAAAATGAAGAGAAGGTAATCACAAAAGTTTTTTTTTTATATTGTGTAAAATACGTTTAATACTGAGTTGTGGATTTGATGCTATAGTCGGCCGTAAATTAATTAAAGTTTCTTATAATGGGTTGGGTCTTTAGATTATAAAAAAACAAACATTAAAAAATATTTTAGAAAATAATTTTGCTGCATAATATAGGCAACTTATTATACACTACAGTAATTCTCCAGACACTTCACCATAGGCGTAGCAGTTTTATTTTAATATATTTATTAACATATTTTTTTTATTAATTTGTTTGTTGTAATTATAATAACAATTTTAAACATTATTTAAATTTTTGTTTTTGTTACAGGGTTGTTTTATATTGATCGCAGAGGGTAGGAGTTAACACCATTGGAAACGTAAGATTTTTTTGTAATGGAATCATATTGGTTCCTATTTATTAATGTATTATTTAAACAGATGCGGGATGATATGTAAAATAATTTAGTCCGGCCTGAGAAATATAGTGGAGTGACGCCATCTTACTGTACACGGCGGCGTCCAATCCGTCTTAGTACATCGTGCGCGTATGTTGTGCTTCGGTTTAAATTAAATTAATTACTTAAAGTGACTTAAATTATAAACAAATTTAAATTAAAACGTTTAATAATTAATATAGAATATGATCATTGAGTAATTGCTGCATTAGTTAAACGGAAAAATAGTAAGAAGTGATTTTGTGGTTATAATAATTAATTTGTTGGATCATCATATTATATTATTTCATACATGACTTTAATGCATTTACAATTGTAATTAAAGTGCATTTGGGTCATGTTTTGTTAAATTATTAATATTATTTGTATTAAATTTAACATTAAACGACGCAAGTTGTATTGGAAGGTCATAAGGACGTTCCGATACAAAGAAATCGAATCGGCTTTATCAGCTGTTTTAATCTAAATTTAGAACAAATAATATTATTTCTTATCACAATTGAACTTTATATTTTCCAAATTTAAACATATAATAGAAATGAAATTTATTTATGAGGCAAATATTATTTCTTTAATGTCTGATGTCACCAACACTACTTAAAAGTTAAGCTTTACTTAAATATTACTTTGCAAGTTTTTTAAATTTAAAAATAAGTATGACTTAAATATAAGTTGTTCATTTTGATAATTACTTAAATTCAAGTAATACTTAAATAATTATTATTTTTTTTTTATTTAGGCTTGACGATATAACCAACTTAAAAACATTAAGTCTTACTTAAATATTTAAGTACTGCTTTGCAAAACTTTAAAAGCGCAAAATATGTCGGCTTAAATTTATGTTATACTTACTATTAAACAATGCAAAAAAAACAGTATTTTAATATTTAAGTTAGTCTTAATCTTTAAATAGTGTTAATGTAATTGGTCATTATAGTTTGTGAATCCATTAATTTTAGCTTTTTTGTTAATTTAAACTAAAATCAGAACATATTGTTCCTTCATTTTTTGATCAAATTTTCAAACACAAGAATTTACTCAAATTAATGCAGTTTTTACCAATGTTCCTTATAAAACGCGATGGTAGAGAATCAAGCTCAACTAGTGCGGCGTTAAGTTGACCGATCTCTATTCCGCATACAGTACGCGTCGCTTGTATGCGTTGTCTTTAAATTAAATAATAAATTAAAAGTGCGAGAAGAACGGAAAAGGATTTAAATTATTATAACAAAGTGATTAACCATTAACGGAGTATTTGTATTCAATTATTTACCAATTAACTGCATTCAATAATAATTTCTTTGAATTAAATCAATTCCTTACGCTTACATTTGTTGTATAGGTTGGAAGTATGACCCAACCTCATCACATTAGTAAAGATCTTAAGCCTGGCCAGGTTTTTTTAGATTGGATCTAATGTAAGAGTTGAGGCCGGCATACTAAGTCACCATCATTTTGAACGACGCATTACATTTTAAAGATTGGGTTAATCTTTTGAAAATGCAATGCTATCAGCGTTTGATCTAAAAAAGGGTAAACCCCACATGCGCAGGGACACCTTCCACTGTTGCTATTGGTGGTTCGACCTTGATGGCACAGGTTAAATTTTTAAACAAATGACAATTTATAAAAAAACTCCGTGGTCAATAATATAAAGTGCCATCCAATAGAGTGGTAAGCAGGAAACCAGTGAACTTCTACCCTCAGCTTTAAGCAAGTTAAAGGTAGGTTCGGCATTGAAGGGCGCCCAGAAGACGAGTGCTTTGCTGCACTTTATCTTTAAGCCAGATAAAGGTAGGTCCGGCTTTGTCTGGTTTATTTAGGCGCTAAATTAGGTTGGGTTGGCCGGTTCTCTTTATACTAAAGTGACCCGGTCCGATATTGTACTTTAATCCCCAAATACGTCGTGATAGGGTTGAACGGCAAATCCTTTTGTGTTTCCAACCTTACAATCATTTGGTTCCAATCCTTCCCCTGCTTAGGATTGGTACCTCGGTATGGTGAGCAGGCGTAATTACATAAAAATTAATTTAATTAGAAATAAAAAAAAAAAATGTTAAACTCATTTTCAAACAATTTATGTAAAACGAAACCAATGGTATATAAAATTCAATACAAACAAAAAGCGCAGGTAGAACGGCTTAGCAAAAAACTAAAAAAATAAAATAAATTTAAAAGATTTTTTGTTGAAAGAAATGTGAGATTCAACAAAATAAATCGTTTCAAGCAAAAAATTGTACATTTAATAATAATAAAACTAATTAAAAGTATCATAGATAAACAGCAAACCAGTTCAGATAAAATTTAAAAAATACATATATTTATATTATCGCAATAGGGTCACGGTTAGGAATATTATGATATAACAAAGGAAAAAAATGTCAACACATGAATTAAATTAGATTAAAACATGTCCGTAAGTACTTTAAAGAAATTGGATATTCGATTGGAAAAATGTTATAAAAAACATGTTAAAAATACTTATTTTGTGAATATGATAAAATAGAATATGAACCTTGAAAATAAACGTTTCAATAAATAAAAGTAGATAGGCCTACATATACGGATATGCATAAGAAGTTTTATAGCATCTCTTGCCTTTTAATAATAGCGAAACGACAAAATCATTCGCCAAGCGACAAAATGTAATTAGATATTTGAAAATAAATTTTTAGTTTGATGCGAAGCAACTCAATAAGTGTCGAGCTGCTGAGTATTATTAAATCTTTGTTTATAATAAACCGACTGAATATTAAATTATATAACTATTCACTCAAATGTGCAATATAAGTAGCATAACAACTAACTTGCGTAAAATCAAAAATTTTGAGTCTTTTTTTTTTTTTTTTTTTTTTTTTTTAATTATTTTGTATTGTGCATATAAAACAGATATTATGTTGTATGACGCAACTTTTCTTCTCAGCGGTTCTAACATGTGAAATATAACAAAGTTTTTTTGCATGCTAAGCCTCTAGTCAGTTGCTCCTGAGAGTAGCCAACAGACTCATCTAAATCCCCTATAAACCGGAAGTCCTAACTTAACCTAAGCTTACGTCGCCACACTAAAGTTTGCAAACGTGGACCAATGTTGGTAATTTTTTGGGAAAACGTGTGAAACAAATGTAGTTTTAACCGGCCGAGGAAGACGCAATTGCTCCTGTGGCAAGCCAGCAGACCCCGGCAGATGCTCTTGCAAACCGGAAGTCCGTAGGTTAAAGAGTTTTCCTTCGGCGATCGATCGTATCGTTAAGTACGTACGCACGCTCGTGTTTGTCAGAGTAAAATCCACAAACGTGGATGAAAGTTTGTAATTTTTTGCTTTCTGGGGTAATTTGGAGCCCTGATTACGATTTCAACATCGTCGTTTTGATATTCTCAACATTTCCCCGTCTTATCTAAAAATGGCTATTTTTGGTCAATTTTAAAATTTTTAAAGCGTGAAACTAACATACTTCTAGCCGGCGGATGGGGACGCAAATTTTTCTGTGCCAAGCCACAGACCCCAGTAGGTTGTCGGCCAAAGCGGAAGTCCGTGCTTTAAGGGGTTCTCCTTCGGCAATCAAAAGAGTCGAAACATAGCAAAGGGGGGGGTCTTTCTCCATTTTTGACTAGGATTTTTTCAATTTTAGGAATAAAAGGTCGGTTTTTGTGCATTTTCTGACGTAAAATGAACCCCTGATTACGATTTTGGGGGTCCGACTCCGATATTCCCAGCAGTTGTCTGTCAAAGTTAAGAAAACCGCCAAAAACACGTTTTTTTTGCGTTTGAAAGGGCAAAAGAGGCACTAAACGGTGAAGAGGAGGGACGCAATTGCTCCTGAGGGTAGCCAACAGACTCATCTGAATCCCCTCCAAACCGGAAGTCCGTAGGTTAAAGGGTTTTCTTTCGGCGACCGACGAAAGTTTCAGTTTTAACCTAACCTAACCTAACCTAACCTAACCTAACCTAAGCTAAGCTTACGTCGCCACACTAAAGTTTGCAAACGTGGACCAATGTTGGTAATTTTTTGGTTACTAGGGTAATTTGGTCCCCTGATTACGATTCCGGAATCGCCGTTTCGGTATTCTTAACCGTTCACCTTCTAATTCATAGCGGATTTTTGGTGTATTTTCATTACGAAAACGTGTGAAACAAATGTAGTTTTAACCGGCCGAGGAAGACGCAATTGCTCCTGTGGCAAGCCAGCAGACCCCGGCAGATGCTCTTGCAAACCGGAAGTCCGTAGGTTAAAGAGTTTTCCTTCGGCGATCGATCGTATCGTTAAGTACGTACGCACGCTCGTGTTTGTCAGAGTAAAATCCACAAACGTGGATGAAAGTTTGTAATTTTTTGCTTTCTGGGGTAATTTGGAGCCCTGATTACGATTTCAACATCGTCGTTTTGATATTCTCAACATTTCCCCGTCTTATCTAAAAATGGCTATTTTTGGTCAATTTTAAAATTTTTAAAGCGTGAAACTAACATACTTCTAGCCGGCGGATGGGGACGCAAATTTTTCTGTGCCAAGCCACAGACCCCAGTAGGTTGTCGGCCAAAGCGGAAGTCCGTGCTTTAAGGGGTTCTCCTTCGGCAATCAAAAGAGTCGAAACATAGCAAAGGGGGGGGTCTTTCTCCATTTTTGACTAGGATTTTTTCAATTTTAGGAATAAAAGGTCGGTTTTTGTGCATTTTCTGACGTAAAATGAACCCCTGATTACGATTTTGGGGGTCCGACTCCGATATTCCCAGCAGTTGTCTGTCAAAGTTAAGAAAACCGCCAAAAACACGTTTTTTTTGCGTTTGAAAGGGCAAAAGAGGCACTAAACGGTGAAGAGGAGGGACGCAATTGCTCCTGAGGGTAGCCAACAGACTCATCTGAATCCCCTCCAAACCGGAAGTCCGTAGGTTAAAGGGTTTTCTTTCGGCGACCGACGAAAGTTTCAGTTTTAACCTAACCTAACCTAACCTAACCTAACCTAACCTAAGCTAAGCTTACGTCGCCACACTAAAGTTTGCAAACGTGGACCAATGTTGGTAATTTTTTGGTTACTAGGGTAATTTGGTCCCCTGATTACGATTCCGGAATCGCCGTTTCGGTATTCTTAACCGTTCACCTTCTAATTCATAGCGGATTTTTGGTGTATTTTCATTACGAAAACGTGTGAAACAAATGTAGTTTTAACCGGCCGAGGAAGACGCAATTGCTCCTGTGGCAAGCCAGCAGACCCCGGCAGATGCTCTTGCAAACCGGAAGTCCGTAGGTTAAAGAGTTTTCCTTCGGCGATCGATCGTATCGTTAAGTACGTACGCACGCTCGTGTTTGTCAGAGTAAAATCCACAAACGTGGATGAAAGTTTGTAATTTTTTGCTTTCTGGGGTAATTTGGAGCCCTGATTACGATTTCAACATCGTCGTTTTGATATTCTCAACATTTCCCCGTCTTATCTAAAAATGGCTATTTTTGGTCAATTTTAAAATTTTTAAAGCGTGAAACTAACATACTTCTAGCCGGCGGATGGGGACGCAAATTTTTCTGTGCCAAGCCACAGACCCCAGTAGGTTGTCGGCCAAAGCGGAAGTCCGTGCTTTAAGGGGTTCTCCTTCGGCAATCAAAAGAGTCGAAACATAGCAAAGGGGGGGGTCTTTCTCCATTTTTGACTAGGATTTTTTCAATTTTAGGAATAAAAGGTCGGTTTTTGTGCATTTTCTGACGTAAAATGAACCCCTGATTACGATTTTGGGGGTCCGACTCCGATATTCCCAGCAGTTGTCTGTCAAAGTTAAGAAAACCGCCAAAAACACGTTTTTTTTGCGTTTGAAAGGGCAAAAGAGGCACTAAACGGTGAAGAGGAGGGACGCAATTGCTCCTGAGGGTAGCCAACAGACTCATCTGAATCCCCTCCAAACCGGAAGTCCGTAGGTTAAAGGGTTTTCTTTCGGCGACCGACGAAAGTTTCAGTTTTAACCTAACCTAACCTAACCTAACCTAACCTAAGCTAAGCTTACGTCGCCACACTAAAGTTTGCAAACGTGGACCAATGTTGGTAATTTTTTGGTTACTAGGGTAATTTGGTCCCCTGATTACGATTCCGGAATCGCCGTTTCGGTATTCTTAACCGTTCACCTTCTAATTCATAGCGGATTTTTGGTGTATTTTCATTACGAAAACGTGTGAAACAAATGTAGTTTTAACCGGCCGAGGAAGACGCAATTGCTCCTGTGGCAAGCCAGCAGACCCCGGCAGATGCTCTTGCAAACCGGAAGTCCGTAGGTTAAAGAGTTTTCCTTCGGCGATCGATCGTATCGTTAAGTACGTACGCACGCTCGTGTTTGTCAGAGTAAAATCCACAAACGTGGATGAAAGTTTGTAATTTTTTGCTTTCTGGGGTAATTTGGAGCCCTGATTACGATTTCAACATCGTCGTTTTGATATTCTCAACATTTCCCCGTCTTATCTAAAAATGGCTATTTTTGGTCAATTTTAAAATTTTTAAAGCGTGAAACTAACATACTTCTAGCCGGCGGATGGGGACGCAAATTTTTCTGTGCCAAGCCACAGACCCCAGTAGGTTGTCGGCCAAAGCGGAAGTCCGTGCTTTAAGGGGTTCTCCTTCGGCAATCAAAAGAGTCGAAACATAGCAAAGGGGGGGGTCTTTCTCCATTTTTGACTAGGATTTTTTCAATTTTAGGAATAAAAGGTCGGTTTTTGTGCATTTTCTGACGTAAAATGAACCCCTGATTACGATTTTGGGGGTCCGACTCCGATATTCCCAGCAGTTGTCTGTCAAAGTTAAGAAAACCGCCAAAAACACGTTTTTTTTGCGTTTGAAAGGGCAAAAGAGGCACTAAACGGTGAAGAGGAGGGACGCAATTGCTCCTGAGGGTAGCCAACAGACTCATCTGAATCCCCTCCAAACCGGAAGTCCGTAGGTTAAAGGGTTTTCTTTCGGCGACCGACGAAAGTTTCAGTTTTAACCTAACCTAACCTAACCTAACCTAACCTAACCTAAGCTAAGCTTACGTCGCCACACTAAAGTTTGCAAACGTGGACCAATGTTGGTAATTTTTTGGTTACTAGGGTAATTTGGTCCCCTGATTACGATTCCGGAATCGCCGTTTCGGTATTCTTAACCGTTCACCTTCTAATTCATAGCGGATTTTTGGTGTATTTTCATTACGAAAACGTGTGAAACAAATGTAGTTTTAACCGGCCGAGGAAGACGCAATTGCTCCTGTGGCAAGCCAGCAGACCCCGGCAGATGCTCTTGCAAACCGGAAGTCCGTAGGTTAAAGAGTTTTCCTTCGGCGATCGATCGTATCGTTAAGTACGTACGCACGCTCGTGTTTGTCAGAGTAAAATCCACAAACGTGGATGAAAGTTTGTAATTTTTTGCTTTCTGGGGTAATTTGGAGCCCTGATTACGATTTCAACATCGTCGTTTTGATATTCTCAACATTTCCCCGTCTTATCTAAAAATGGCTATTTTTGGTCAATTTTAAAATTTTTAAAGCGTGAAACTAACATACTTCTAGCCGGCGGATGGGGACGCAAATTTTTCTGTGCCAAGCCACAGACCCCAGTAGGTTGTCGGCCAAAGCGGAAGTCCGTGCTTTAAGGGGTTCTCCTTCGGCAATCAAAAGAGTCGAAACATAGCAAAGGGGGGGGTCTTTCTCCATTTTTGACTAGGATTTTTTCAATTTTAGGAATAAAAGGTCGGTTTTTGTGCATTTTCTGACGTAAAATGAACCCCTGATTACGATTTTGGGGGTCCGACTCCGATATTCCCAGCAGTTGTCTGTCAAAGTTAAGAAAACCGCCAAAAACACGTTTTTTTTGCGTTTGAAAGGGCAAAAGAGGCACTAAACGGTGAAGAGGAGGGACGCAATTGCTCCTGAGGGTAGCCAACAGACTCATCTGAATCCCCTCCAAACCGGAAGTCCGTAGGTTAAAGGGTTTTCTTTCGGCGACCGACGAAAGTTTCAGTTTTAACCTAACCTAACCTAACCTAACCTAACCTAAGCTAAGCTTACGTCGCCACACTAAAGTTTGCAAACGTGGACCAATGTTGGTAATTTTTTGGTTACTAGGGTAATTTGGTCCCCTGATTACGATTCCGGAATCGCCGTTTCGGTATTCTTAACCGTTCACCTTCTAATTCATAGCGGATTTTTGGTGTATTTTCATTACGAAAACGTGTGAAACAAATGTAGTTTTAACCGGCCGAGGAAGACGCAATTGCTCCTGTGGCAAGCCAGCAGACCCCGGCAGATGCTCTTGCAAACCGGAAGTCCGTAGGTTAAAGAGTTTTCCTTCGGCGATCGATCGTATCGTTAAGTACGTACGCACGCTCGTGTTTGTCAGAGTAAAATCCACAAACGTGGATGAAAGTTTGTAATTTTTTGCTTTCTGGGGTAATTTGGAGCCCTGATTACGATTTCAACATCGTCGTTTTGATATTCTCAACATTTCCCCGTCTTATCTAAAAATGGCTATTTTTGGTCAATTTTAAAATTTTTAAAGCGTGAAACTAACATACTTCTAGCCGGCGGATGGGGACGCAAATTTTTCTGTGCCAAGCCACAGACCCCAGTAGGTTGTCGGCCAAAGCGGAAGTCCGTGCTTTAAGGGGTTCTCCTTCGGCAATCAAAAGAGTCGAAACATAGCAAAGGGGGGGGTCTTTCTCCATTTTTGACTAGGATTTTTTCAATTTTAGGAATAAAAGGTCGGTTTTTGTGCATTTTCTGACGTAAAATGAACCCCTGATTACGATTTTGGGGGTCCGACTCCGATATTCCCAGCAGTTGTCTGTCAAAGTTAAGAAAACCGCCAAAAACACGTTTTTTTTGCGTTTGAAAGGGCAAAAGAGGCACTAAACGGTGAAGAGGAGGGACGCAATTGCTCCTGAGGGTAGCCAACAGACTCATCTGAATCCCCTCCAAACCGGAAGTCCGTAGGTTAAAGGGTTTTCTTTCGGCGACCGACGAAAGTTTCAGTTTTAACCTAACCTAACCTAACCTAACCTAACCTAACCTAAGCTAAGCTTACGTCGCCACACTAAAGTTTGCAAACGTGGACCAATGTTGGTAATTTTTTGGTTACTAGGGTAATTTGGTCCCCTGATTACGATTCCGGAATCGCCGTTTCGGTATTCTTAACCGTTCACCTTCTAATTCATAGCGGATTTTTGGTGTATTTTCATTACGAAAACGTGTGAAACAAATGTAGTTTTAACCGGCCGAGGAAGACGCAATTGCTCCTGTGGCAAGCCAGCAGACCCCGGCAGATGCTCTTGCAAACCGGAAGTCCGTAGGTTAAAGAGTTTTCCTTCGGCGATCGATCGTATCGTTAAGTACGTACGCACGCTCGTGTTTGTCAGAGTAAAATCCACAAACGTGGATGAAAGTTTGTAATTTTTTGCTTTCTGGGGTAATTTGGAGCCCTGATTACGATTTCAACATCGTCGTTTTGATATTCTCAACATTTCCCCGTCTTATCTAAAAATGGCTATTTTTGGTCAATTTTAAAATTTTTAAAGCGTGAAACTAACATACTTCTAGCCGGCGGATGGGGACGCAAATTTTTCTGTGCCAAGCCACAGACCCCAGTAGGTTGTCGGCCAAAGCGGAAGTCCGTGCTTTAAGGGGTTCTCCTTCGGCAATCAAAAGAGTCGAAACATAGCAAAGGGGGGGGTCTTTCTCCATTTTTGACTAGGATTTTTTCAATTTTAGGAATAAAAGGTCGGTTTTTGTGCATTTTCTGACGTAAAATGAACCCCTGATTACGATTTTGGGGGTCCGACTCCGATATTCCCAGCAGTTGTCTGTCAAAGTTAAGAAAACCGCCAAAAACACGTTTTTTTTGCGTTTGAAAGGGCAAAAGAGGCACTAAACGGTGAAGAGGAGGGACGCAATTGCTCCTGAGGGTAGCCAACAGACTCATCTGAATCCCCTCCAAACCGGAAGTCCGTAGGTTAAAGGGTTTTCTTTCGGCGACCGACGAAAGTTTCAGTTTTAACCTAACCTAACCTAACCTAACCTAACCTAAGCTAAGCTTACGTCGCCACACTAAAGTTTGCAAACGTGGACCAATGTTGGTAATTTTTTGGTTACTAGGGTAATTTGGTCCCCTGATTACGATTCCGGAATCGCCGTTTCGGTATTCTTAACCGTTCACCTTCTAATTCATAGCGGATTTTTGGTGTATTTTCATTACGAAAACGTGTGAAACAAATGTAGTTTTAACCGGCCGAGGAAGACGCAATTGCTCCTGTGGCAAGCCAGCAGACCCCGGCAGATGCTCTTGCAAACCGGAAGTCCGTAGGTTAAAGAGTTTTCCTTCGGCGATCGATCGTATCGTTAAGTACGTACGCACGCTCGTGTTTGTCAGAGTAAAATCCACAAACGTGGATGAAAGTTTGTAATTTTTTGCTTTCTGGGGTAATTTGGAGCCCTGATTACGATTTCAACATCGTCGTTTTGATATTCTCAACATTTCCCCGTCTTATCTAAAAATGGCTATTTTTGGTCAATTTTAAAATTTTTAAAGCGTGAAACTAACATACTTCTAGCCGGCGGATGGGGACGCAAATTTTTCTGTGCCAAGCCACAGACCCCAGTAGGTTGTCGGCCAAAGCGGAAGTCCGTGCTTTAAGGGGTTCTCCTTCGGCAATCAAAAGAGTCGAAACATAGCAAAGGGGGGGGTCTTTCTCCATTTTTGACTAGGATTTTTTCAATTTTAGGAATAAAAGGTCGGTTTTTGTGCATTTTCTGACGTAAAATGAACCCCTGATTACGATTTTGGGGGTCCGACTCCGATATTCCCAGCAGTTGTCTGTCAAAGTTAAGAAAACCGCCAAAAACACGTTTTTTTTGCGTTTGAAAGGGCAAAAGAGGCACTAAACGGTGAAGAGGAGGGACGCAATTGCTCCTGAGGGTAGCCAACAGACTCATCTGAATCCCCTCCAAACCGGAAGTCCGTAGGTTAAAGGGTTTTCTTTCGGCGACCGACGAAAGTTTCAGTTTTAACCTAACCTAACCTAACCTAACCTAACCTAACCTAAGCTAAGCTTACGTCGCCACACTAAAGTTTGCAAACGTGGACCAATGTTGGTAATTTTTTGGTTACTAGGGTAATTTGGTCCCCTGATTACGATTCCGGAATCGCCGTTTCGGTATTCTTAACCGTTCACCTTCTAATTCATAGCGGATTTTTGGTGTATTTTCATTACGAAAACGTGTGAAACAAATGTAGTTTTAACCGGCCGAGGAAGACGCAATTGCTCCTGTGGCAAGCCAGCAGACCCCGGCAGATGCTCTTGCAAACCGGAAGTCCGTAGGTTAAAGAGTTTTCCTTCGGCGATCGATCGTATCGTTAAGTACGTACGCACGCTCGTGTTTGTCAGAGTAAAATCCACAAACGTGGATGAAAGTTTGTAATTTTTTGCTTTCTGGGGTAATTTGGAGCCCTGATTACGATTTCAACATCGTCGTTTTGATATTCTCAACATTTCCCCGTCTTATCTAAAAATGGCTATTTTTGGTCAATTTTAAAATTTTTAAAGCGTGAAACTAACATACTTCTAGCCGGCGGATGGGGACGCAAATTTTTCTGTGCCAAGCCACAGACCCCAGTAGGTTGTCGGCCAAAGCGGAAGTCCGTGCTTTAAGGGGTTCTCCTTCGGCAATCAAAAGAGTCGAAACATAGCAAAGGGGGGGGTCTTTCTCCATTTTTGACTAGGATTTTTTCAATTTTAGGAATAAAAGGTCGGTTTTTGTGCATTTTCTGACGTAAAATGAACCCCTGATTACGATTTTGGGGGTCCGACTCCGATATTCCCAGCAGTTGTCTGTCAAAGTTAAGAAAACCGCCAAAAACACGTTTTTTTTGCGTTTGAAAGGGCAAAAGAGGCACTAAACGGTGAAGAGGAGGGACGCAATTGCTCCTGAGGGTAGCCAACAGACTCATCTGAATCCCCTCCAAACCGGAAGTCCGTAGGTTAAAGGGTTTTCTTTCGGCGACCGACGAAAGTTTCAGTTTTAACCTAACCTAAGCTAAGCTTACGTCGCCACACTAAAGTTTGCAAACGTGGACCAATGTTGGTAATTTTTTGGTTACTAGGGTAATTTGGACCCCTGATTACGATTCCGGAATCGCCGTTTCGATATTCTTAACCGTTCACCTTCTAATTCATAACGGCTTTTTGGTGTATTTTTATTACGGAAACGTGTGACACAAATGTAGTTTTAACCGGCCGAGGAAGACGCAATTGCTCTTGTGGCAAGCCAACAGACCCCGGCAGATGCTCTTGCAAACCGGAAGTCCGTAGGTTAAAGAGTTTTCCTTCGGCGATCGATCGTATCGTTAAGTACGTACGCACGCTCGTGTTTGTCAGAGTAAAATCCACAAACGTGGATGAAAGTTTGTAATTTTTTGCTTTCTGGGGTAATTTGGAGCCCTGATTACGATTTCAACATCGTCGTTTTGATATTTTCAACATTTCCCCGTCTTATCCAAAAATGGCTATTTTTGGTGAATTTTAAAATTTTTAAAGCGTGAAACTAACATACTTCTAGCCGGCGGATGGGGACGCAAATTTTTCTGTGCCAAGCCACAGACCCCAGTAGGTTGTCGGCCAAAGCGGAAGTCCGTGCTTCAAGGGGTTCTCCTTCGGCAATCGAAAGTGTCGAAACATAGCAAATGGGGTGGGGGGGTGTCTTTCTCCTTTTTTTTGCTCCTGAGGCTAGTCAACGGGCCCATCTAAATCTCGCGTTGTACGCGTTTTAGCATCCTCATCTCGCGCCCATACTCCATTTACACTACGTCAAGATTCTTAAAATAAACAAAATAGAATCAAGGTCCCATTTCATCATTCCATTCCAGTTTTAGCGAGCTTTAAGAAATCTAATTGGTTTAAAGTTAATGTGTTGACCCACCACCCACCCAACAGGAGTTTAGGTTTTAAGTAGATTCGAGATCAAATCACTTTGTAAAAATATCAGACGACTTTATTCTACTAATACATGTAAAAAGCTGAAAACAAATTAATAATAAAAGCAAATATATCCTTCGCCTTGCTTACAGCTATTGCATTCCAATTATTACATAAAAATTATATCACAACAATCAGTTTACATAATTTATTCAGACTTATATTTCCATTGATGAAATGATTACAACATAGTTTATTTTGATGAAGGCTTACTTAAAATTAACTAAATAAAAACCAGTTTTCAATTAATTATACGATAAGCCACTGGTTATGGCAGGATACAATGGTGTACAATTGGTTGCCTATATTGATATGTTATTGCTGTTAATAACAAATTAATTAATACCACCTACAATTGCAAAATTTGTCTAAAGCAATTAAGCAACCGGTTGCCTAATCATATAAGTATGGCAAGAACATTTTAAAGCTTGATTATTGCAAATCTTCCCGGATTTTCATAAATTTCCATAAACTTGAGCATCGTGTACATTAGCTAACTGCATTTCATGCACTTGTCCTTCTTGAGGCATTAAAGCCAAGTGATGTTGATTAATAGTAGGAATATGTTGCATTGATTGTACCGTCGATATTTCCCCATGGCCTCGACGATGCTTTTTCATGGAACTCGAATCGTAAAAGCCTTTCCCACAAACCGGACATGAGTAAGGTGTTTCCCCTGTATGTATCCTGATGTGCACTGTTAAATTACCTTTCAATGCAAAGCTTTTCGAACAATACGAGCAAACATACGGACGTTCCCCACTGTGTGTTCGTAAATGATATTTTAAATGTGATAATTGTGTGAATGCTTTGGCGCATATGTTACAATTATAAGGTTTTTCCCCTCTATGGATTAACATATGCGCTTCAAAACTTCCAACATGCGCAAATGATTTTTTGCAAACATTACACGTATGCGGCTTCTCACCAGTATGGACCTGAATTAAATAAACGTAAAATTATAGTTAATTAATATAATATAAATTACCCACCTTCAAATGCGATTGTAAAGCTGCTTTAGTAACAAAACCCTTACCACAATCAGAACATAAAAAGGTTTTTTCTCCATGCGTTAATTGATGCGCTTTTAATAAATGTTTCGTTTTATAGGCTCGCTTACAAATTTCGCATATGTATTCACGAGATTCGCCCTCGATTGGTTCGACTTTTTTCGGAACCACTCCGGTACCATCCGAAAAGTGACGTTTTAAGTGCGCGTTATATCGAGCCAATCGTTTGAAACCCCTTCCGCAATAATTGCAAATAAAATTTGGAGCGGTGTTCTCGCCACTTCGTACTGTATTCGTATGCGTTCTTCGATGATTCGCTAAAGTTGTTGCTTGAATAAAACCTACAAAAATGATTATTAGAGAATTATTTTGAGGTTATGTTTATGTGGACATAACCTCAAATTAAATTTATTAATAATTGACAGTGACTACTGGCACGCTAAAGCGTCGGTAAATTAAATTTATTTAATTTACTATAACTGGCATAGTTGACTTAGTTAAGCTAAAATTTTCAAATTTTGTAATTAATTAGAAGGTCAAGTTGGCAAAATATTACTGTACCGCGCACGGCTCTCTAGATGTGTGTCCTCAAAAATAAATAAAACCCCGTCGCGACTGCTTTCGGCCGAGAGGTGTCCCAAGAAGAAAAGAAGAAAAGGACTTCATCGATCTCGCCGTCAGGCTCGATCTTTTCAGACCGAGACCCCGTGCTAACTAAACAAGTGCAAGTACTTAGCCCCCCCCGCTAATTATTATTTTATTTACATAGAAAGCGAGAACACCCACGCAGAAAACTGAAGCGGTTGTGACTGAGTCATCACATACCCAGACCGACAACTCAACAACTCGGTCAGTCTTTTGCGATCTTAAAGCAAGTAACATTGTTCAGAAGACTAAACCCAAGCACCAATAAGCCTTCAGAAGAAGCTAGGCGCCCCCGCAGCTGTCTAGTAACATAACATTAACGATAGTGGACATGAAGCTAGCCCTAAATCATCTTGGTAAAGAGGAGTAAAAAAAGACCCCCAAAAACAACATCAGCTGGAGCTATTTACCAACCCCAGCACCGCCTCCAAACGCATACCGCAAAGCTAGGAAACAACAAATTGGCGCCCAACGTGGGGAAATCTGGAAAAACTCCTCAGAAGAATTGATATAAGCCAATTCTCCAGGCTCGCCCAAAACAGCAGACCCACTAATAACCCGGACCATCAAAGACCCGAGCTCCAATTAACAATCCAAGCGGCAACACCCACCCACCGGGATTTCCACCAACACTGGACCTCCGAGAATACCGACCACCTCTCTTCCCAGGGAAACCGACCCAGCCGCCACATGGCCAGATTGAAAAGAAACTCACTAGTCAACGCCGCTGCGCTACTCGGTCTACGAAGCCAACATAGATAAGATCGCCAAGCTAGTAGTGTCATATTCAATAGTCCAAGAACAAAGTCATCAATAAACTACCCACCATGAGGATCATCTACCCTTTTTCCAAGAGAGCGGACATAAAGACCCCCACCATTTTTTTAGAAAATTGGAAAACCATTTCCGAGTTTTCCAAGTACTAGAGCACGAAGAGGCGCTTAAAGGCAAAGTCAAAACATGTCAGGAAAAAGCCACTTGGCTCGTGTACGAAGAAACAAAACAAGCCCTTCTGCAAAAATGCGCCAACCCTGACCCAATTGTCGATCGGAGCCAGCTGCTCTGGACAGAAAAGTATCAGGCCCAAGAACCCGTCACTACCTTCTCTGCAAGTTGCATTATATGGGCGCCCTGATACAAATCCGGCCATACTCGTATAGCCTGGAAAAGAAGGCGCTCATCTACAAGCAGTAGTGGAACTAGGAATTAATAAAAGCCCACTCAGAAACGGTTTTAGAAAAAAACAATTTTGTACTTTATTTTGTAACCCCACAGATTTTGGAATAAACGTTAGGGGGAGAGAAAGCTTCCGCATTGCAGAGACCCTTGTATACAGAGATGATCGAATCGTCTACAGTGACTACTGCGCCCCAGAGGTCGACTCCCGAGCTCTCAATAAGGCAAGGCAAGATGAAGCCGCTTCCTTACCAAAAATCCAGGATAACATAAAGAATTTGAAGGATACCAGTACACCAGGATAGGCCAACACCTCACCGTCTCTGGGGCCACGCCTGACGGGGCTACTTATCATTTCAAGCTCATGCATTTGGACCTTAAAAATTACATGGCGGGTTTTGAAGACTTTGCAGGAGTATGGGCTGCAGTACAAGCCAGAAAAGATGTAACTTCGGACATAGCTCATGGAAATCAACATTTGTAGAACCATCTCCGGTTCATCTGCAACCACCCCAGACCAACAACCCGCAAACTGCTGCGCAGTTTCCTGGGTATCTGCACGTTTTCAGGAAATATGTCAACAACTTATCGAAAACCGTCGCACTTCTCACTGACATACAAGGACAAAACGTCCGTTCCGCTGAGACGACGCCGCCAAACACACTTTCTTAGCTGTAAAGACGCTGCTAGATAGACCCCTGACCTTAAACCGCCCACGACCTGGTCTACGGTTTGTTTTAAAGAACAACGCTTGTAAGGTCGGCATGGGAGCTGTGCTGTACCAGGAAAAAGCGGACCAAAAGCACATTAGCTATGCTAGCTTACGGTTTACGGCCACTGAGTTAAGGTAGTAGTGTGGGCAATTAAGAAGTACTGGGCATACTTGAGAACAGTCGGTTCCTATTAAAAAATAATACTAACGTTAGTGTGGCTAACACACAGCACAAGTTATGCAATAGTCCACATGAAGAACACTCCCGGAGCCTAAAACCATTTGCCCGACGCATTTTTAGAGCCCCGTGATGAAGGAGCTGCCGGAGCCAACCGATTGGTACCCCCAAAGTTATGCCTCAACTTGTCAGCCTCACGGGCCTATACCATCGCCACCAAAAAGTCGTTGCACTGCAACCCTAGGGAGTTCAGACTCTGGCCTCTGGCCGCGGTCGCAAAGCAAAGCCTACGTACCCTAGTTACGACCAGCTACCATTCCACCGGCGATGCAAAAGAAAGTGATAAAACAGCATCAATATGGCGATATCACTGGTAACCAATGGCGGGATGAGACCTGCCGTAACCTTTTGTGTATCTACCACTGGTCAGGCGTCAGAAAGAACGTCAAGGCATACGTCCGGAGGTGCATCACCTGCAAGCAGATAAAGACTGGTGCCACCCGAGAGGCACAATCACATCCCAATAGCGGCCCCTGGCAACGTATTTCCATTAGCTACGTAGACCCATTTGACATTACCCCACGGGAAATCGGTTTATCTTAACCGAAATAAACATGCCCATCCGCTGAGTAGAGGCCTTTGCCATCAACCACGCCACCAGCGTCGTGACCACCAAGACTTTGGACGCGGAGTTGATAAAATCTCTCCGGTGCCTGATAAACGCATACCCCGGAACGCCTTGGGACAAACTAAAACCCATCTTTCAGCTCCGCAGCCTCACCAATTCACCCCAAGCAAAGCCCCACTGATATCCTCACCCGGAACGGAAGTCCACAACGACTCTAAATCCCAAGATCGAAGGCTTCGTATCGCCGACGACGTTACCCCAAGCAACGCAACGCTGCCATTAAATACCGACTCGGTGACCAAGACATAGTGCAAAGACAAGAGTGTTTACTAGCGGCTCAGTAGATGGGTTTCAAGCAGTTAATTAACTCCGCCAGAGGACATTGCCACTGGGTAGAGAACTACCGTAAAGATTTATGTAGACAACTTCCGGCTGACTTCACCACCGGACCACCCGGACAAACCTCCTAAGAGCACCCTCCAACAAGACAATGCGCGTCCGCAACCCGTATTACCGGGTGAACCGTAGCAGTAAGAATAGACGACAGTGTAACAACCAAACTTTAGTGTGAACCGGCAAACCGCAAAACTTTAGTGCGCAAGTGTCAAAAATCACACGACTTTCCCCAAAAAGAACTAGACCCCGCAAGACTGTGCGGAACTAATGTCGAGAAAGTGGAGGGGGTTATTGCAGACGCGCGACTCAAAAATAAACAAAACTCGTCAGTTAGTCTCCACCGATCTCGAGAGCGTACAACATTATTCCAAGATCCAAGAACCAAGGATCCTTCAGGTGGAATCATTCACCCCGCAGCTGCCCAATAAACATAATATTGGACACTACACACTTGAAACCACACCTAAATCTCTTGAAGGAGAGAAAATCCGTACTAAAACAAAGCCCGATCGGGCAATTTAGAACAAACTTGCAGGATAGTAGCCCAATATATCACTTAACAGATTAAATTTGTAAAAATTGTAATATTGGTACAATAAACTAAATTTTGTAAGCATTATACCGGCCAAAACGGTAAAAATATGACGTAACCCGTTCTAAAACAAAGCCCGATCGATTAAATTAGATTAAACTTGCTAGATGGTAGCACAATATATTACTCAACAGATTAAATTTGCAAAAGTTGTACAATTGTTACAATAATCTAACATTTGTAAGCTTTATACCGGTAAAAACGGTAAAAATAAAACATAATCCGTTCTAAAACAAAGCCCAATCGGTCAATTTTGATCAAACTTGCTGGATAGTAGCCCAATATACCATTTAACAGATTAAACTGGCAAAAGTTGTAAAAATGTTACAATAAACTAAATTTTGAGAGCTACCTTATACCGGTAAAAATATGACGTAATTTATTCTAAAACAAAAACCAATTAAAGAATTTTCATTAAACTTTCTATATAGTAGCTCAAAATATTGCATTGTAAATTTAAATTGCAAAAGTCGTAATATTATTACAAAAAATATGATTCGTGAGCTTTATACGATAAAAATCGGTAATTTTGTTACATAAACCGTTCTAGAACAAAAACTAATCGGGCGATTTTTATCAAATTTGCTGAATAGTTGCGCAATATATTAGTAAATACATAAAAAATACAAAACTCGTAATGCTATTACGATTAAATTGGTTTTGTAAGCTTTATAAGTGGAAAAACGGTAAAATTCTTCCGTAATCCGTTTTAAAACAAAAACCAATCAATGGATTTGGATCAAATTTTCTACATAATTGCCCAAAATAAGACTTTGCAAATTAAAATTACAAAATTCGTAATACTATTTAAAAAAAATATGATTCGTGTGCTTTTATGGCAAAAACCGGTAATTTTCTTAGATATACCGTTCTAGAACCAACACTAATAGGGCAATTGTTATAAAATTTGCCCAATAGTAGCGCAATATATTACTAAACACATACAACATACAAAACTCGTAATATTATTACAATAAAATTGATTTTGTAAGCTTTATAAGTGAAAAAATGATAAAATTCGTCCGTAATCCGTTCTAAAACAAAAACCAAGCAATGGATTTGGATCAAATTTTCTACATAACAGCCCAAGACATAGTTTTGCAAATAAAAATTACAAAAGTCGTAATATTATTTCAAAAAAATATGATTTGTAAGCTTTATATGGCCAAAATCGTTAATTTTGTTACATTAACCGTTCTAGAACAAAAACTAATCGGACGATTTTTATCAAATTAGCTGGATAGTAGGCCATTGTGTTAATAAATACAGTAAAAATACAAAATTCGTAAAATTATTACAAACAAATAAGGTTTCTAAGCTCTATATGTGCAAAAACGGTAAAATTCTTCAGTAATCTGTTATAAAACAAAAACCAATCAATGGATTTTGATCAAATTTTCTAATTTAACTAGAATATCATATTGGCAAAATATTTATAATTTATTTTGATATTTTGTAAATTTCTGAAAATATTTTAAAATTAGTTTTCAAGTTAAATTTTTCAAAGTTTCTAATTAACAAGAAAGTCATGTTGGCAAAAAATTACATTTATAAACTTTTTGATATTTTGTGAAATTTTGAAATTTTCCGACATAACAGACATAACGAACCGTAAAAATGTTCGAAAATCACAAAGTAGATAATTTGTAGATTGTCAAATTAACGTTTTCGGGACGCCACTGGCCAGTAATCATTGCCAAATTAACAGGGGATTATGTAACATAACCTAACTTTTCCTCCAAAGTCAAATAATGACAGCATTCTTCAATGGTCCATACTTTTACATGCATTCTGTATAAACCAATATAATATAACAAACACCATAACTAGTACATTGATGATGACTTAATTACCAAAACCAGTCTATATTAAACAAAAAGATTATAAACCAAAAGTATTAGTTATTATAACCTAACCTCAAAAATTATTACAATTATTAATTTAATCGATTAATTCTACTCTTATTATTAATTACCTTTCCCACATATTTCACAAACATGTGGTCGCTCCCCCGTATGCGTCATCATATGTCGTTTCAAATTCCCACTCATAGAAAACCCCTGTCCGCAAACTTTACAAACATACGGTTTCTCTTTCGTATGCGCTCTCATATGTTGTCTCAATTTACTACTGGTAAATAATTTCCCGCATATTGTACAAGCATGCGATTTGCTTTCCGGATGTTTCGCTTCTTTTCGATGTTCCTTCAACGATTCCTTACAATCGAATTCTTCATCGCAATCTTTGCATTTAAAAAGCTCCTTTACATCGGTTTTTATTTTACGTTGCCTAGTTACTGGTTTAATTATTTCCGAATCATCCGATTCTATTGTATCTAAAAAACTGCTACTTTCATCTTCTTCGCTATAAATAATTTTATCGTCAATTTTAACTTCTATTTTTTTATTATTTAATTCATTTTCATATACTCCTTTAAGTAATTTTTCATTCGATTGGCATTTTTCTCGGAATGTATGGAAGCGTAATAATTCATTTATACAATTATTGCATATATTTTGGGGTAAAGTATCGTCGTTCGATTCGATCTACAATTAAATTTAAATCAAAATGATTGAAAGTATTTATAGTAATAATTACCTGTACGGAAGCATAATTTTCTAATAAATAAGTAATGCTAATGTTTTCATAAATAATGTCATATATTGGTCGGTTATCATTGCTTTGTGATATGCAAGTTCGGCATATATTCTCAAATTGTTTTACTGTGATCAAGTTCTGATCAGCTTGATGTAAACCGATGATTTTGAGACTTGTGTTTTGTTCATATTTTATTTTCAAATCGATTTCTTCCATAATTTAATTATTTTAATTGATAATATTCATTTAATATTGTTTAATAACAATTTTTTGATCAATAATTAATTTTTAGGTTATAAAACTGTAAACAAAGAATTCATGTTGAAGTTGGCAGTAAGAGCTTTTTTTTTCAAAATGTTCGTTGAGTCGAAAGCTTGTTATATCGAAAGTTCATTGCTAAAGCCTCGTTCATACTCATCCGATTTTATTGTAACAAAATATTTATCGAAAAAAATATTTATTCTATTGATATTTTGTTTTATTTTGATGATTTTTATATTTGTACTAATAGTTTATTTAAAAATTCTGTAATAGCTTTCAAATTAATAAAAAAATAATGACATAAAGTTCACACGTTAACTTTAAAGCCTATTTCATTTTACACATGAAGTTGACTTTAACAGCTAACTTTATTTTATACATGAAGTTGGTTTTAATATCTAACTTCATTTCATACAGGAAAATTAAATTTGTTTCACAAGTGAAGTAGGCTTTAACAGCTAAGTTCATTTCATAGATGAAGTTAGTTTTAACAACTAACTTCATTTTATACATGACGCGAGATTTTTAATATAGCATTTTATGATTCGTCTAATTTCACTTGTAACTCGAAGATAGCAATTTATAATTAATCATTTACCTTCAGTTATAACATGAAGAGAGCTCTTTATAATTAATCAACTAACTTCACTTATAACTGGAATATAGCATTATATTATTAATTAACTAACTTCATTTATAACTTGAAGTCAGTAACTTTTAATTAATCAACTAATTTCACTTTTAACTTGAGTGTAACATTTTATAATTCATCTAATAACTTTAAGGCGTGCAATATTATAAATGATAGCTATAATTAGGCGCGTTCGTTTCGCCTTTATCACTGAAATTTTGATCACTTGGTGATGACCTAAAATATTACTTAATTATTGTTTAACATGATACATAACAAAGAACGACCAATTTCACCTTATCTTAAATTGTTTTATTCATTACTCGCCATATTTTTAAATTTATGTCACCGAATTTGTTTAATTTATCATCATCAAGTGATTAAAATTTCAGTGATATTGGCGAAACAAACACGCATATTGTCTAATTTATTGCATGGTTTGTGTTTGGGAATAATATATTCTAGAAAAGGGAGAAGCAATTGCTCCGATTAATTTTACAATAATTAAAAATATTTGTTAAGATATTACTACTTACTAATACGTATATTTAATGAATTTGATAACATTCTATTTATACATTTATGGGATTTACCTATAAAATAAGACGGAGATTTTTTTGCTTTTTATGTGCGTACTATCTCAAGAAACGAATGATTTTTATCGCCGACCTTTCATGCAGATAACAATTTATTTCTGCGTCGTACCTTTTAGAATAATTTCATACATATTATTTGTGCACTATTGATGATTTTAAATTTTATAACTTTATATTATAGTTTTAAGAATACAAATATATTATATTGGATCCCAATTTTAAAGCACTTCTTCATAGATTATCGCTATACATACACACATAAAATGTTCCTCACCTATCACAAATGCCAAAAAATGTTCATAAACTATCAATAATAATTCTAAACATTCATAAATGTTACAAAACTTTTATAATATGTAGTAGAAAATCTCTTTGATATTGCCTATTTGCTCTATGTAAGTATTGTTGCAATCTTGGCAATCTATTTTATAGATTCCGGATTTCAATTTATTATTGCATAGTATGTTTTTGATTGTAGTGGTTGTGAAAAAAGATCTTTAGATGTCTTTTGTGTAGTAATTTTTTTAATTTTGTTACTATTGTTGGAGTATGTGCATTTTCTATATTGTGTTGTTGTGTGTTTGTTATTGTTTGTAAGTATTGTGTTGTTACTCAATTCTATTTTGTGTTTGTTGTGTTTTTGTTAATTGTTGGGAAAGTGATTTGTTATAGCTAGCTGCTTGATGATGTTTAATTCAAGTTGCAGATTGGTAGGAGAGAGAGGTAAATTAAGTAAGTGAAAGGCTGCAAATTTATGGTTAGAGTTGAATGGAATTATTACTACAGGGTTTGTAAGTTTTCAGTATATTCTAAAGTCTAGTTTGTAGTCAGTTTTGTATATTGTAAGGTGGAAGAAGTTAATTTGTTTATTGTTTTCTAATTCTAGAGTAAATTGGATGTTCGGGTGTAAACTATTTATAAAATTATGAGTGTTATATTATATGGTGGTCCTTTAAATATACAGATTATATCATCAATATATCTTTGCTAAAAAATGATGTTATTGAATGAATTACTACTGTTGATGATGATGTCTTTTTCTAGTGTATTTAGGTATTAGGTGCTCTCATAGGTAATCCATCAGTTAATTTGTAAATATTGTTATAAATTTTGTTAATTGAATAATATCACTAATTTCTTGTTTGTCCATGTTTTTTGTTGGTAGAGTATTATGGAGAGCAATAATAGTATCAGGTATAAGAATATTAGTACATAAATTTGTTATGTCAAAGGAGATGATAGTATCAGTAGGGTCTATTATGATGTTTTTCAGATTGTTGGCAAGATCTATTGAATTTATGGTGATGTGTTTGTGTGAAATTTGTAGTTGTTAAGTTAATATATGTTAGTGAATAATTTATTTAAGTTTGCTCATTTTCTTAAATGCTATGCAAGCATACTTTATACTTGTTTCCTTTTTTATTTATTTGATATCTATATCTTGATTTGATTAATCTGTTTTAGTCTTTTAGTTATAACTGCTATTATAATTATTTTACTGTTTGCTTATTATAAAAACTTTTGTTTTCTTAATGCTCAGATCAAAATCACGTGGCTGAACTTAGCTACGGCTACGGATTCGTTTAAGAAACACATTTGTGAATCCGCGCTCTCACTCAAGCATCGCCCAGCTAAATCGTTAACATGCGTACCAGTATTGGAATTTAGCGGCGCTCTTATATTTGTTTTAGATCAATATAAAATTTAATAATTTAAACAAATTGCTCTGTTGTTTAACTAAATAGTATTATTTAGCAATAATTAAATAAATAATAAATTTAAAACAACTGCGTTGTCAACAAAATATGTAGATATAAATGGGTGTTATTAAATTATAAATATAACATTAAAACAGCGTTCAATATTTTTACATAAAAAATAATTTGTAGCTTTTAAACGTTTTTACATATATTTGCATCATATTATTTAACAAATAGAAATAAACTTATTTATGAAACAAAAATCTAATTAATTTGACTAATAATTTATTTTAAGGTTGGATGGCCATTGCTTAAGCTAATAAATATTTAATTAACCAATAATAATAAAACCTTAAACTTCTGGATATCCGAAAAAGATTTGTTTAAAAACGGAAAATGTAAAATATAGGAAAAATAAATTATTCAGTTTTTTGGCTGACACAACCTTATTTATAAACGGATCCGCAATGTTTTTGCTAATAATTGTTTCTATTTAACTAACAAATGGGAATACAATTTTAATTTTCCGGATATCTCGGGAGAAATTAGTTTAAAACCGAAAATTGTAAAATATAGCTAAAATAAATGATTCAGTTTTTTGGCTGACACAACCTTATTTATGAAGGGATCCGCAATGTTTTTGCTAATAATTGTTTCTATTTAACTAATAAATGGGAATACATATTCAATTTTTTTGATATCTCGGGGGAAATTGGTTCAAAAACGGAAAATGTAAAATATTGCAAAAATAAATGATTCAGTTTTTTGGCTGACACAACCTTATTTATGAAGGGATCCGCAATGTTTTTGCTAATAATTGTTTCTATTTAACTAATAAATGGGAATACATATTCAATTTTTTTGATATCTCGGGGGAAATTGGTTCAAAAACGGAAAATGTAAAATATTGCAAAAATAAATGATTCAGTTTTTTTTGGCTGACACAACCTTATTTATGAAGGGATCCGCAATGTTTTTGCTAATAATTGTTTCTATTTAACTAATAAATGGGAATACATATTCAATTTATTTGATATCTCGGGGGAAATTGGTTCAAAAACGGAAAATGTAAAATATTGCAAAAATAAATGATTCAGTTTTTTGGCTGACACAACCTTATTTATGAAGGGATCCGCAATGTTTTTGCTAATAATTGTTTCTATTTAACTAATAAATGAGAATACATATTCAATTTTTTTGATATCTCGGGGGAAATTGGTTCAAAAACGGAAAATGTAAAATATTGCAAAAATAAATGATTCAGTTTTTTGGCTGACACAACCTTATTTATGAACGGATCCGCAATGTTTTTGCTAATAATTGTTTCTATTTAACTAATAAATGGGAATACATATTCAATTTTTTTGATATCTCGGGGGAAATTGGTTCAAAAACGGAAAATGTAAAATATAGCAAAAATAAATGATTCAGTTTTTTGGCTGACACAACCTTATTTATGAAGGGATCCGCAATGTTTTTGCTAATAATTGTTTCTATTTAACTAATAAATGGGAATACATATTCAATTTTTTTGATATCTCGGGGGAAATTGATTCAAAAACGGAAAATGTAAAATATTGCAAAAATAAATGATTCAGTTTTTTGGCTGACACAACCTTATTTATGAAGGGATCCGCAATGTTTTCGCTAATAATTGTTTTTATTTAACTAACAAAAAGGAATACAATTTTAATTTTCCGGATATCTTGGGGGAAATTAGTTTAAAAACGGAAAATGTAAAATATAGCAAAAATAAATGATTCAGTTTTTTTTGGCTGACACAACCTTATTTATAAACGGATCCGCAATGTTTTTGCTAATAAGTGTTTCTATTTAACTAATAAATTGGAATATATATTCAATTTTTCGGATATCTCAGGGAAAATTGGTTCAAAAACGGAAAATGTAAAATATTGCAAACATTAATGATTCAGTTTTTTGGCTGACACAACCTTATTTATGAACGGATCCGCAATGATTTTACTAATAATTGTTTCTATTTGACTAATAAATAAAAATATAATTTCAGTTTTCCGAATATCTCAGGGGAAATTGCTTTAAAACCGAAAAATGTAAAATATAGCTAAAATAAATGATTCAGTTTTTTGGCTGACACAACCTTATTTATGAACGGATCCGCAATGTTTTTGCTAATAAGTGTTTCTATTTAACTAATAAATTGGAATACATATTCAATTTTTCGGGTATCTCAGGGGAAATTGGTTCAAAAACGGAAAATGTAAAATATTGCAAAAATAAATGATTCAATTTTTTGGCTGACACAACCTTATTTATAAAGGGATCCGCAATGTTCTCGCTAATAATTGTTTCTATATAACTAATAAATAAAAATATACTTTCAATTCAAAAATGAGTAATTCAGTTTTTTGACTAACACAACCTTATTTATGAAAGGATCTGCAATGTTTTTGCTAATAATTGTTTGTTTTTAATGAAAATAAATTTACAATTGTTTATATATCTGATGAAAGATTGATTCAAAAACGGAAAATGTAAAATAAAGGCTAAACTAGTTTATTAAGTTTTTCAACTAACACAACCTTGTTTACTGTCAGATTCCTAATGTTAACTAATAATTACTCACACACAAGAACACATTAAAAAATTATCAATTTATTCGCATTAAATTTTATTTTTAGAAAATACCTGTTGTTTAAGCTTTAAAACGGTTTATTAAATTTTTTAATGAAACTTTGGAATACCCTGAATCGAAATTTTCACAGTGATTATGAAAAATCCCACAAGAAGATTAATATTCGGCGTTTTTAATCTTACCTAATCTTTTTTTATTACAATAATGCTTAAGTTGGCCAACTTTGCCGCCTTAATACTAATTATTTTTTTAACTTATTTTTGTAATAATGCTAACATTTGCATACCTGAATATCCCCACCTTTAAAATTTCCACTTCCACACACATTATGCAAAATTATAATAAATAAAAACTTTTTTTTTTACAATATTTATATTAGTAATATTTCTGTTTGTATGGTTTACTGATAGTGAGTTTTATAATACTGATAATTGTAAGTACATGTTTTTATCTATTAGTTTTTATTACACATTTTTAAATAGTTTTTTGTAAGAATTGTGCACAACATTATAAGTAATATAAGTAGTATCTAAAGTACATTTTCATGTTTATTAATAAATTTGTAAATTCTTATAATGGCGAAAAAATAGCTATAGGTTTTAATAGGTTTCAGTTTGTATTGCTAGAACATAATATATTACTGTTAATTTATAATTAACATTAAAACCTCAGTTTATTAGATTCAGAAAAACACGCTGAGTTTACAGCATGCGCCAGTTTTAATTTAAAGTCAGTAGTTTTGTTATTATTAATTAGTTTACAAAAATACGTACAAAATAGTTATAAACGCTTTCGTTCGTTAATAATTACTTAATTTAAATAATAAAAAACCTAAATTATGTTAGGTAAACTTATTTGTCACCTAAAAACTGAATCATTTATTTTTGCAATATTTTACATTTTCCGTTTTTGAACCAATTTCCCCCGAGATATCAAAAAAATTGAATATGTATTCCCATTTATTAGTTAAATAGAAACAATTATTAGCAAAAACATTGCGGATCCGTTCATAAATAAGGTTGTGTCAGCCAAAAAACTGAATAATTTATTTTTGCAATATTTTACATTTTCCGTTTTTGAACCAATTTCCCCCGAGATATCAAAAAAATTGAATATGTATTCCCATTTATTAGTTAAATAGAAATAATTATTAGCAAAAACATTGCGGATCCGTTCATAAATAAGGTTGTGTCAGCCAAAAAACTGAATCATTTATTTTTGCAATATTTTTCATTTTCCGTTTTTGAACCAATTTCCCCTGAGATATCCGAAAAATTGAATATGTATTCCCATTTATTAGTTAAATAGAAACAATTATTAGCAAAAACATTGCGGATCCCTTCATAAATAAGGTTGTGTCAGCCAAAAAACTGAATCATTTATTTTTGCTATATTTTACATTTTCCGTTTTTGAACCAATATCCCCCGAGATATCAAAAAAAATTGAATATGTATTCCCATTTATTAGTTAAATAGAAACAATTATTAGCAAAAACATTGCGGATCCGTTTATAAATAAGGTTGTGTCAGCTAAAAAAAACTGAATCATTTATTTTTGCAATATTTTACATTTTCCGTTTTTGAACCAATTTCCCCCGAGATATCAAAAAAATTGAATATGTATTCCCATTTATTAGTTAAATAGAAACAATTATTAGCAAAAACATTGCGGATTCCTTCATAAATAAGGTTGTGTCAGCCAAAAAACTGAATCATTTATTTTAGCTATATTTTACATTTTTCGGTTTTAAACTAATTTCTCCCGAGATATCCGGAAAATTAAAATTGTATTCCCATTTGTTAGTTAAATAGAAACAATTATTAGCAAAAACATTGCGGATCCGTTTATAAATAAGGTTGTGTCAGCCAAAAAACTGAATAATTTATTTTTCCTATATTTTACATTTTCCGTTTTTAAACAAATCTTTTTCGGATATCCAGAAGTTTAAGGTTTTATTATTATTGGTTAATTAAATATTTATTAGCTTAAGCAATGGCCATCCAACCTTAAAATAAATTATTAGTCAAATTAATTAGATTTTTGTTTCATAAATAAGTTTATTTCTATTTGTTAAATAATATGATGCAAATATATGTAAAAACGTTTAAAAGCTACAAATTATTTTTTATGTAAAAATATTGAACGCTGTTTTAATGTTATATTTATAATTTAATAACACCCATTTATATCTACATATTTTGTTGACAACGCAGTTGTTTCAAATTTATTATTTATTTAATTATTGCTAAATAATACTATTTAGTTAAACAACAGAGCAATTTGTTTAAATTATTAAGTTTTATATTGATCTAAAACAAATATAAGAGCGCCGCTAAATTCCAATACTGGTACGCATGTTAATGATTTAGCTGGGCGATGCTTGAGTGAGAGCGCGGATTCACAAATGTGTTTCTTAAACGAATCCGTAGCCGTAGCTAAGTTCAGCCACGTATCAAAATCCGCTTCAGCACCCTGCTCAATGAATGAATCAATCAAGTAGATCTTCCTGACTCAAGGCCAGTTGTATTGTATTGTTTGTCTAAATATTTTCTCGGAGTAGACATTAAATAGTGACGGCCATAAAATGCATCTTTGCTTAACACCTCTGTTTCTCCTTTTACTACTGCTGTTTGACTCCAATCAGTTTTTTTTATTATGCAAATGTCTTTAACGTCTAGTCCAGTTTCTTTTAGTATTTTTTATGAGTAATGCATGCTTTACTCAATCAAACGCTTTTAAAAAATCTATTAAACATGACGCAAATATGTTTAACCCAAATAAATTGTACCGAAATTATTGCAAAATTCAATTTGCTAAGATAGTCTTCACACTTCTGATTTCTGATATACAAGGCATAGCTACAACATAATAATATTGATGCTTTTACAGGACTACTATTTTTAATTCATTGATGTGCTTTGACAATTTCTTAAACTTGCTTTAATACAATTGATGGTTTGGGCTGCTCACTAAAATTGTAATTAGTTGTCAACTAATTAATGAATTAAAAACAAGTCAAATTAACGGTAAATTGAAAAAACTTATTAGTGATGAAGTGAACTATTGTAGCAGTGATTGGATTGGTTTCTTGCAATTGTAGAAAAATGGTAATAATTATAATTATTTTCAATTAATCTATAAATTTGTGTACAATTTAATAAAACCATCAATATTAATAAAGCATTAAGCAGCAAATTAAATTCCTTCAACACACAAAAGTCCACTATGTAAAATACAATTTATTTTAAGTAAATTATTTAGTGCAATGTTTTAAATTGCAACGCAGTTATAAGAATACGCACATTTTCAATGATAGCCGAAAGTCGACTTAAAGGTAATTAATATATATATAGAATCGCATGAGTTTATTTCCTTGCATTTTATTTAGATCGGAAACAAAACTGATAAGGGTAAAATAAAGAGATAGTTCATTGAAATACGTAAATAATTTTAAAAGGAATGTTTACTTTTATGCGATTGATTTAAATTGTAAAATTATTATAGAAAATTGCTGAAATTGTATGAATTATATTTTCTTTATTATTATTCTTAAATATTAATAGCTAAATCTCTCCAAGGAAATTTTTTTAAATGTGATTCTGCCTGCAAAATGTCCCTCGCAGTTATTGCGCCACTTTATGTAAAGTCATAATTAGTCATCAAGTTTTGCTTTTTACTAGAAAAAAATATTGAAATTCTTGACGTTTTTTAAAAGCTTTAAACCATTTTGGACACTTCTATACCGTTGACAGTTCTAGAACACTTTCCACAGTTTTAGGACATTCTTGCCACTTTTAACAGTTCTAGATTATTTTTAACAAAACAATATTGTCACTTATAGAATATATTTGAGAGTTTTTGGAACTTCTTAATATTTTGTTACAATTCTAGAACGTTCTTGCACTTTTTTGTGGTTCCTAAATACCCTTGACCTTTCTCGTTTGACAGTCATTTTTTACAGTTTTAGAACAGTTTTGAGACTTGTAGATCATGTTTGACAATTCTAGAACGTTTTTGACACCTAATTAAAAATTTGAGATCATTTTTGATATTCTTAAAACTGTTTTAAAAGTTTTAGAACCATTTTGACACATTTAGATTATTTGTATCAGTTCTAAGACATATTGACACTTAATTGACAATACTAGATTACTTTTAACAGTTCTAGAACAGTCTTGAACATTTTTTTAAACAATTCTAGAACGTTATCGATACTTACTGATCATTTGTGACAGTTCAAAAATATTTTTTATCATTTCTAGATTATATTTTACAATTTAAAGTTCTAAATTCTAAACATACTTGACGTTTTTTAACAGTTTTAGATCATTTTTGACAATTAAAGAATATTTTAGATACATATTTGACAGTTCTAGATCATATTTTGGCAATTCTAGAAAATTCTTGCCACTTACTTGACATCTCTAGATTAATTTTTGACAGTTCTAGAACGTTTACTCTTATTTAACACTTCTAGAATTCTGTTGACAGTTCTAGAACACTTTCAACAGTTTTAGCACATTCTTGACATACGCTTTTTAACAGTTCTAGATTATTTTTGAGAATGTTTTACAATTATTTGATACTTCTTTATATTTTTACATTTTTAGAACGTTTTTGCACATATTTGTTAGTTCAAGAACATTTTGACACTTTATTATAAGTTCTAAAACATTCTCGACATTTCTAAATATTTTTTGACAAATTTAGATCATTTTTTACATTTTTTCAAGATCATTTGTAACAGTTCAAGAACATTTTTGATATTTGTTTCACACTTTTTGATTATTTTTGATAATTCTAAAACATACTTTTAACATATTTACATCATTTTTGACATTTCTAGAACAATGTAGATATTTATTTGACAGTTCTAAATCATATTTGAAAATTTTAGAACATTCTTGATTTTACTGAATCTTTGTTAGGAATTCTAGAACATTTTTGCTGCTTACTTGTCGTTTCTAGATAGTTTTTTAACAATTCTAGAACATTTTTGACGTTTTTTAAACAGTTCTAAACTATTTTTGGCATTTTTAGAATACCTTTGACAGTTTTAGAACACTTTTGACAATTGTTTTTCCTTTTTTTAGAGTTCTAGCACATTCTTGATCACTTTTAACATTCTAGATTATTTTTGACAGGTCTAAAACATTTTTAAAACTGTTTTGAGAGTTCTAAAACATTGTGTCAGTTCTAAAGCATATTGACACTTATTTGACAGTTCTAGATCATTTTTAACACTTTTAATAATTCTAAATTTTTTGTAACAGTTCAAGAACATTTTTGACATTTCTAGATTATTTTTGAAAATTTTAGAATAAGCTTGACGTTTTTTTTAACATTTTTGACAATTTTAAAACATTTTAGATTGACAGTTTCAAATCATATTTGAAAGTTCCAGATCATATTTGACAAATCTAAAACATTTTTAACTTTTTTGGCAGTTCTAGAATATTGTTGGCTCTTATTTAACACTTCTAAAGTTTGGCAGTTCTAGACCCTTTTGACAGTTTAAGTAAAAAAAAAATACACTTTTCTAAAAGATTTTGAACATTGTTGATACTTATTTGACACTAATAGATCATGTTTTACAGCTTAAAAATATTATTGAAATTGTTTTGAGAGTTCAAGAACATTTTTGACATATCTAGATCATTTGT
Source organism: Tachinus rufipes (assembly GCA_963932245.1). Taxonomy (NCBI): domain Eukaryota; kingdom Metazoa; phylum Arthropoda; class Insecta; order Coleoptera; family Staphylinidae; genus Tachinus; species Tachinus rufipes. The sequence continues at coordinate 3,785,446 of OZ010744.1, forward strand.
GTCAGTTCTAAAACATATTAACACTTATTTTACAGTTCTAGAATATTCTTGAAACATCAATAATAGTTGGAAATAATTTATTACGAGTATTTTTTGACAAGTTGACAGTTTATTAATGGTTGGAAGCAATTTCTGACATTTGATGCATATTTTGTGACAATTCAGAAACATTTTGTCAGTTCACCGACAATTACAGCTACTTAAATAAGTATGCAATTTTTTTAAATAATAAAATTATTTTAGAAATTAGAAATAGAAAAACCAAAAATGAATCAAATAATTGCAAAAAAATTGTTTTTAGTCTACAACTTACCTATTTACATATTTAAGAGTTTTTTGAAATCTGACACAACTTAGGTTGTCAAAAAACTGACATTACCTTACTTACCTACCAAATTTCTTCAATAATAGTTTGACATATTTTAATAAATAGAAGTTGGTAGTAATGTAGCTCATTATCATTAGTACCAACTGTAAAAAAACTATAAAAATGAACACGCCCAATTTTGTGTAATTTAAAACTTATTGACATCAGCAAACTGGGATCAATATATAAATCAAAATGTTCATTAGATTTTCATACAATTTTGTAGTAATAGAGCACATTATGATTAGTAGAAACTGTAAAAAAATTATAAAAATTGACACGCCCAATTTTGTGTAATCTTAAATTATTCGACTGCATTCATTAACTAAAACAATCATAACTTGTAAACCGTATATTAAATTTTAATACAAATTAGTGGTAATAAAGTTCATTATCAATAGTACCAACGGCAGAAAAATTATAAAAATTGACAGGCCCCATTTTTTGTAATTTAAAACTTATTGACAGCAACATAGGTTCAATAGATAAAACAGAACTGAAAATAATCATAACTTGTAAATTATTCATTGGATTTTGATGCAAGTTGGTAGTAATAGAGCTTACTATCATTAGTACAAACTGTAAAAAAATTATAAAAACCGTCACGCCCATTTTTGTGAAATCTTAAATTATGTGACTTGAGCTAATTACATTCATTAACTAAAACAAAACTTAAAATCATAACTTTATTGAAATATTCAAACTGTTAAAATGAGATTTTTGACATTTAGTATATTAGCTTACAGATAATGCACTTTTGGATTTCATAGCTATGAATGTGTATGAAAATATTGTAACTATGCAAATTATATTTTCTATAATAATATTTCATTTTATTGAATTTAAAATGAAGAAAATATTTTATTTTCTTATCAGTTTACTATAATATACATCTATAAATAACATTTGAAAACAAATGCGTATAAAAATCCTTCTAGAAGAACAAAAGGATAAAGATTAAATAGTTTTATTAATAGAAATGAACAAAACAATTTTTTATAAGGGCTTATCTTTCAATATTTATTAAATCTGCGCACATGCTAATGTAGCCGACTTTATTCTAGTACATTGCAAATCTTTAAATACAAATGCATACAAATGTGATTAATATATGAATTGCTTTAATTGTGTAATATTTAATGCTGAATGATTGGATATATTTATAGAATCATTAAAGGTACATTAAAAAAATACTTTCATAACTTAAATATTTGATTTCAAACAAACAAATATTATTTTCCAATACACATAAAACTTAGAACTTCTATACATTTTGTTCTACACTAACAAATACATGTCACCACGGGTTGGAAATTAGAAAACATAATTTTTTTTAGGATATTTAAAGGCTATTTTTGAATCCAATTAAAAATAAGCAATTTTTTGCATAAGAAAATTGGTGTTTCTGGTTCTAAAATTGGTAAAAAATAATATTGCTGAAGAGCAAAAATACTACAGAAATCAATCTTACTTTATTAAATGAATAAAATTATTAAAACTGTAATTGGAGATCAGTTATTCCGCCTTTTATCCTACCTAGTGCGGCGGTATACCCAAGTAGCTAGATTTGTCTTTATGATTCAATACTTGTTGTTGGCAGTAGTTGTAACTCATCTCAGCTGGAACATCATCGGATCTTCAGAATGCAAGACAATCAATGTTGTTTCCTATTTTTTGTACATTCTCAAAATAAACACTTTAGTCAAAATTGTCATATTTTATTAAGATCAGGCAACTAGAGATACTTACCACTTTCTTATCTGCATCACTTTACACTTTCCATAAAGATTTCTTTTAAGCTGCTACTAGAACATTTTAATTATTATATTAATTGTATTAAATTAAACAAAAAACATTTCAAAAATTGAAGAAAAGTTTAAAAAATAGAAGAAAAGTTTAAAGAAAAGAATTAAATTTTCCCCTCCTCATTCTTGCACCCGGGCTTGGGACCGGCTTCGGCAGAGTTAGAAAGTGAAAAAAAAGGTGGATAGTCAGAGAGAAAACAGCTAAATCAAGAGCTACAAGAGACAGAACAAGCATGGTAGATGAGCAGTAAAAAAAGTAGAAGATCTTAGCGCAAAGAAGCAGCAAAAATTAAGAGACAGCCTGACTGTTATTATAAATTCAATTATAATCAGCTCAGGAACTGGAAATGAAATTAGATTAGGAACGAATAGTAACGAGATAAAGAGGAATGGCACAATAAGGGAATTTCTCGCGGGTTTTTCAGGCGTAGAGACAAACTTTATGCATGGCGAGACAGGTCGAACCTATGGTGCGGCTTATAACAAGTAGAGAAGACGTGCTTTCGTACACACGGTGATCTTTACTAGTCTTTGATGGTGCATATCAAACCGAACTAAATCTGATAACTAAAATGAGCAAATCCGTTTATTTTAAATAAATTGAAGCAAACAACTGGAAATTATCCTATTACATTTTAAACAAAGCTAATTGGAAAAAATCAAATCAACCCCCACCCTGCCTGGCTGAGTAGTAAGCAAGAATTTGGATAAATCGCATTTGTGTGAAAGAATTAAATTAAAATATTATGGAAATTTTTTGGGAGATGCTGTAAAGAATTGGTATTAGTAAATTTAGCCTTAGTTTTCCTTATTTAATCCATAATAAATTTTTCAAAAAATTCAATTTGTGTACTTGGTTTCCATAAACTAAGGCATTTTTTTCAAGTTTTGATTTGAAACAAATGTATTGAGTTATAGCTGAAATAAAAATTGATTAGATCTTCTGTTCTAATTTTTTTTATCATTCTATTGGGTTTTATTATCCAGTTAATATAATTCTAGGGCAGAAAAACCTGGGTCAATAGCCCTTTTCATATTCAACCAACCATCGTCACAATGTAATATAATATGTATAATCATCTTTCTTTATATAATATGAATAAATATATTTATTGGTTTGGATTCTAGAACTTAATCTGAAATAAGCAATAGAATCCCTTCATTTTGAAAAGAAACTATTGCTATCGGCTAGAAGTAATTGAAATTGATTAGGTCTTCTGTTCTAGTTTTTTTAAATTATTATTATATCCTTTCGATTCAGTTACGCATTGCTTATTAAGATAACTTCAGTTAACACAAACCAAATGTGTGATTAATTAGTTTTTTTTTTTATATTATTATCCAGTGCTTGTTTGTATAATTCATTTATGGCAAATTAATTGGATTCTAGAACGTAACCTAAAATAAGCAATGGAATCTTTTCATTTGGAAAAGATTAAATTGCTATTAACTGAAACGCAATTTTTTATTAATCTTTGGAGGAATTATTACAAAATTTCCATAATATAATGTCAATAAATGTTAATCGAAAACAAAGCGATGTAACCATAATATAAAAAAAAAATTGAATCCCTTCTAATAACAAATGTACCATAAGCAGCATAAAGAGAGTTACTACTTATGATACCTAATTAAAATAAGCAAACCTTTACAAAACTAATGAATCTATTTCTGTAAAGCTAGCCATAAAATCTGGAAAAAATTTGAATCCAGTTTTAAAAACTCTGGATGATTTAATATTGAAAAAAAATATTTATCTTCAATTTTATGCAAAATAATTATTATTTAAAAATTAATAAGCGATTGAAGAAAAATTAATATGTACAAACCATACCATGTAACTATTCTACTGTAGAGTGACGCTGAAACCTAAAAAATACAATTCTGATTGGTTCCTCAGTTGAAACGCTGAAGAAAATTGATGAAAATAAATTTATCTAAAAAAACTAAATTGATTCAATAAAAATATTTGCTAAAATTATGTTAGATTAAACCACAGATATGGGTAAGTTTGTGCATTTATTAAAGTTTATATTGAATGTCAGTTAATTCTTATTCAGTTTAAACTCTGAATTAAGAACGAGTAGAACTTTGTCAATCAACTTATTCTTCAGTTGAAACATTGAAGAAATAAGTTGATTTATCTTTAGAATTAATTGAAATTTAGATTGAATGTCGATTATTTCCTCTTCAGTGAAAGGAATTGTTTGTTGCGTACGTAGCAGTTTTATCGATCAACTTATTCTTTAGTTGAAACGCTGAAGAGATAAATTGATCTGTTTTTGGCCTAACTAAAGTTTACATTGAATGTCAGTGGCTTCTTCTTCAGTCGAAACTCTGAAGTAAGAAGCGGTGATGTTTGTTTGTAAATCAACTTATGCTTCAATTGAAACTTTGAAGACATAAGTTGATTTGTCTTTGGTCTATTTAAATTTACTTTGAATGTTTGTCAATTCTACTTCAGTCGAAACTCTGAAGTAAGAAGAGATTGTTGGTAGCGTTTATTGCAGTTTTGACGATCAACTTGTTCTTCAGTTGAAACATTAAAGAACTGAGTTGATCTGTCTTTGTGCCTAATTAAAGTTTACATTGAATGTCAGTGGTTTCTTTTTCAGTCGAAACTCTGAAGCAAGAAGCGGCTTATCTAAATTTACTTTGAATGTTGGTCAATTCTACTTCAGTAGAAACTCTGAAGTAAGAAAAATTATTTGTAGCGTTTATTGTAGTTTTGTCGATCAACTTGTTTTTCAGTTGAAACGTTGAAGAACTAAGTTGATCTGTCTTTATGTCTAGCTGAAGTTTACATTAAATGTCAGTTATTCTTTCTTCAGTCGAAGCTCTGAAGTAAGAAAATTTTGTGTGTAGCGTTAGTTGGAATGTCAATTAACTAATTTGTCTTTATATCTAAATTTAAAAAATCAAGGTCTGCAGTTGAAACGCTGCAGACTCGATTACTACATGTAACCTAAGTAAACTCTTCAAAATAAAATTGAAGAAGGTAAAATTTTCTTAAATTTAATTGGATTCCAGTTGAAATGCTGGAAACTCCAATTTTAAATAATGCTAACCTACGTAAATAACTTTAAAAATTGTTTTTAGCATCAATTGTAATGTTGATCAACTTATTCCTCAGTTGAAGCGCAGAAGAGATAAGTAGATCTGTCTTTATGTCTAACTAAAGTTTACTGTAAATGTCAAGCATTCTTCCTTCAGTCGAAACTCTGAAGTAAGAAGAATTGTTTGTAGCGTAGCGTTTGTTGTAGTTTTAACGATCAACTTGTTCTAACCTAACTAAAAATTACATTTAATGTCAGTCATTCTTACTTCAGTCGAAACTCTGAAATAAGAAGATATTGTTTCTAGCGTCAGTTAGAATGTCAATTAACAGATCTAAATTCACTAAACTTAAATCAGGGTCTGCAGTTGAAACGCTACAGACCTGATACTACATGTAACCTAAGTAAACTCTTATAATTTTCTTAAATTTAATTGGTTTCCAGTTGAAATGCTGGAACTTAACCTAAGTAAGATTTTTTTTAAATTGTTTCTAGCGTTAATTGTAATGTCAATCAACTTATTCTTCAGTTGAAGCGCTGAAAAGATAAGTTGATCTATCTTTATGTCTAGCTAAAGTTTACTGTAAATGTCAGTAATTCTTCCTTCAGTCGAAACTCTGAAGTAAGAAGATATTGTTTCTAGCGTCAGTTAGAATGTCAATTAACAGATCTACTAAACTTAAATCAGGGTCTGCAGTTGAAACGCTGCAAAACCTGATACTACATGTAACCTAAGAAAACTCTTCAAAATAAAATTGAAGAAGGTACAATTTTGTTAAATTTAATTTGTCTCCAGTTGAAACGCTGGAAACTTCAATATTAAATAAAGCTAACCTAAGTAAAATTATTTTTTTGTCAAACTTGAGTAAACTTATTTAATCTTCAGTTGAAACGCTGAAGAATTATATAATTCAATTTATCAGTTAAACTATCATCTTCAATCATTGAAGAAAGCTGCTTCATTTAATGAAAATTCCTACTATGAACTAAAATTTCAGTCACCAGTTGAAACGCTGATGACTTTATTAATATATAATATCAACCTATTTGAACAATTTTTCATTATAGAAGAAAATTAAAAAAAGTAAAAATTATCTCCAGTTGAAACGCTGGAGATAGTATCTTAAATTATAACTAACTAACCTAATCATTGATCACTATATTTGGGATAATTTTGTTGTATCTATTAAAACATGATGCACACAATAAGACAACAATTGCAAAAAAGAAATGATCATTTAAAGAATCAAGGTTGATCATACCACTGAAATTTTCCAGACAAACTAACAGATCAAACAATTTCACACAATAAAGCATACATAACAAGCCGGACAAACCAGCTCCATACAAACCAAATTCATACCCAACCAAACAAACAAATCAGAAACCAAACTAGTAATATGAAGCAAAATTCAAATCACTTAATTAGAGGACAGAATATCAAACCAAAAATAACAAAGAACAACATTCACGATGATAAACCATTGCTGGACCAGCTACATTCATACCAACCACAAACCAAAACTGATGGAATTCAAATAAAACCAAGAAAGCGAAAAGTTTACAAACAACACTTCAAAAAACTACTACAAAAACCATTCAGTATAAGCCGGACACACCAGCTTCATTCATACCAAAAACTATTAGTGGAATCAAAACCATAGACAAATTCAAGTCAAAACAACAATTTCAAAGAACAGAGAGCATCATATCCTGTGATACAACTAAATTATCCCCAATATATTGTCAACTACTTAATCTAAAATGTCGAATATATTTAATTAATATTTTACACAATAAATAAATGTTGTAACTTAAAGAATTAAATAAACAGTCATGGTTGAGTCATTAATAAATGTAAAGTGTAATTAGAAGTAAAATAATAGTAAAAGGATTATTCAGTCGAAACTCTGAATAATTTGCTGGTAATATTAATATCATATAACCTAAAATAGTAATAATAGTCACTTTTGTGCATAAACAATAAATTCAATGTTAAAAAAATTAAAATTGTCATGATCTAAAAAATATTAAAAATATTATTCAGTCAAAATAATTTTCTATAAATATTAAAGTAGTGCAACTTAAAAATTAAAAAAATTGTCATGGTGGTCAAAGTTATCATTCATTAAATAACGTTATAAATATTATCAGTCAAAACTGTAGCTTTAAATATAAATGCATTCAGTCAAAAATATTTTAGTGGTAATATAATATATAAGTCATCCTTTATAGGTCATTAAATAAATCTAAAATTCAAGTCGAATAAAAATAACGTCTTAAACATTATTCAGTCGGAACTCTGAATAATTTGGACTAATATTAAAGTCATGTTAAATAAAAAAATTAAAAAAACAGTCAAATGATAGTCATTATTTAGCTTAAAGTATAAGAAATATTCAGTCAAAAATACTTTTGAGGTAATATCAAAGTCATTTCACCAAAAAATCAAAACTATCGGTCTTGGTAAAGTCGTTTATTTGTATAGATGTGCAAATACAACCAAAACAGATGTTTCAGTCAAATTTTAAGTAAATTTATACTATTAGTCATGTTTTCTAAAAAAAATTTAAAAAACAGTCATCGTCGTCATTAAGTCTAAACTGTAAATATTAAAAAAATCAGTCAAAATAAGTTATTCAGTTGAAACTCTGAATAATTTTGTTATAAAATATGATAGTAACATAAAAAAAATGATTGTAGTTATAGTCATTCGTAAGTCTAAAATTGTAAATGCAAAATAAGTCATAATTAAAGATGCTAAAATGAAAATGATTAAAAATCAAATGTAATTAAATAAATTATTCAGATAAAACACTGAATAATTTACAAGTCATAAATAATAAATTTAAAGAAATATGAAAAATGTGGTTTAATCCAAACACAATTATTACATATCTATGAATAATAAAATTTATATATTGAAAACAAAACTTATCCTACCCAATACATGGCATTAGTCAGAACATATTAATTAACAACCTTAATTAAGATTGATTAATTAAAACACAACGAACTATAATAATGAAATTCTATAAAATTTCAGATAAAAGATTATAAAACAGATTGAATAAAAAACACAACAAATTTTTTTCATACATATATGGCACATTTAATTAAACCTGGAATGCTTACATAAAAATATATAATTAATACAAAATAAGGAACCCCATTTTATAATTGAATAAATATCCTAATCAATCCTTGAAACGGCCCCGATTGATTTAGGAAAATTTCCGTTGAACATTGATTTGACTACTAAACGAATTTACTTACCTCAGAATCCTTGATTTTTAATTGATTCCGGATAAATCCTCCCATTTGGAGTTTAATGAGGCACATCTCTAAGACGCAACAAGAACTACGATGATTTACAACACGCATGGATGGGTGGCCGGCCAATTCACACGTTCATGATTACCCCAATCGTACCAAACTGAGGTCTCTCCGGGCTTGTATGGCTTAGCGCAAGTAGGATGCGTGGAGGGGATGCGTATCGATTGAAACTCTGTGGTCGGATTGAAATATTGATAGGATATGTTAATACGCACATTTTCAATGATAGCCGAAAGTCGACTTAAATGTTATTGCGATTAAAGTATATAATCGCATGAGTTTATTTCCTTTGCATTTTATTCAGATCGTAAACAAAATTGATAAGGGCAAAATAAAGAGATAGTCGATTGAAATACGCAAAAATTTTACATGTAAATAATTTTAAAAGGAATTCTTATTTTTATACGTTTGATTTAAATTGTGAAATTATAATAGAAAATTGCTGAACTTGTATGAATTATATTTTCTTTATTATTATTCTTAATACTGGTCTTAAAATGTCGTTCACAGTTATTGTGCCACATTATGTAAAGATGCGTCATATTTAATCATTGAGTTCTGCTTTTTACTAGGAAAAGATACTGTGATCAATATTCTTACTGTCTGTAAAAAAAATTAAATGATTTCAGTATTTATGTCGGTTATTTTGTCCAACAGAAACATCTTTTTGGGTGTTTTATAATGTGTTTAGATAATAGGAGGTTTCCGAGTTTGTTTGGCTTGCTTTGGTTGCAGTTGGTGTACCACTTTTCCTGTTTCTTCTAACTTTTTTGGCTTTGTTATTGTAGAGGAGGCTCATATGTCTTACGGTTTTGAGTGTTGAGCAATTACAGCTAGTATTAGAGAGTTTATACAATAAATGGTTTTCTCGTGCAAATGAGTAGACTTGTATAAAAATTGCTAATGATAGCAGAAACTCCCTGGCTGCATCCTATTTAAGTTGTTTGTTGAAATGGTTTGCTTTTTGGTAAAGCATTTTCAATACGTTGAAAACTAAAAACAGTCCAATATGTAGGGGATGCAAATTTGATAATTGAGATGTATTATGCACATGCCCGACTCTCTATATGGCTCAACACATGGCCAGCATAAAAAAAACTCTTCCAAGCATTGTTCTTTAACCTCTACCTAAAATCCAGAACCTAAGAGTAACCAAAAAAGCATGGAACACTCCAATTTAAAATGTTGTCTCACCCAAACTCCCAACCTATAGACTTAACATTATTTTCCTTTTTTCCAAAGATACGAGATAGTGTAAATAATGGTGGAATCCATCTGAAGCTTTTAAGATTCCAGTAATTTATTGACTAACTTGTAACTAATTATATGTTTACAATAAACTAATATTTAAACAACTTACAATAAATGAATACAAACTAGCAAATATGTTGATTAATTTTACATAAATCATATTTCAATACCTCGAACTACAAAAAATTAAAATAATTATGTTCTTTACACTTAATGCATTATCTTGGTTAATTCCAACGTAAGGAATTTAAATTATATAAATCATTTTGTGTAGAATAAAATTTGCTATTAATTTTACATAAATTATTTTTCAATACTACCAACTGATTGCAAATGGTTAACAAAAAACTAAAATAATTTTGTTCTTTACACTTATTGCTTTATCTTTATTAATACCAATTTTAGGAGTTTGAATTATATAAATCATTTTGTGTAGAACAAAATTTGATATTAAGTTTACATAAATCATTTTTCAATACTACCAACTGTTTTTAAATCGGTAACAAAAACTAAAATAATTTTGTTTTTTACATTTGATGCATTATCTTGGTTAATACCAACTTTAAGAATTTAAATTATGAAAATCATTTTGTGTAAAATAAAATTTGCTAATAATTTTACATAAATTATTTTTCAATACTACCAACTGTTTTCAAATCGTTAACAAAAAACTAATGTAAAAAATTAAATTATTTTAGTTTTATGTTAACTATTTGAAAACAGTTGGTAGTATTAAAAAATGATTTATATAAAATTAATAGCAAATTTTATTCTACACAAAATGATTTTCATAATTTAAACTCCTAACGTTGGTATTAACCAAGATGATGCATTAAGTGTAAAAAACAAATATATTTTAGTTTTTTGTTACCGATTTAAAAAATGATTGATATAATATTAATAGACAATTTTATTTTACACAAAATGATTTATATAATTTAAACTCCTAAAGTTGGTATTAACAAAGATAAAGCATTAAGTGTAAAAAATAAAATTATTTTAGTTTTTTGTTAACTATTAGAAAACAGTTGGTAGTATTAAAAAATGATTTATGTAAAATTAATAGCAAATTTTATTCTACACAAAATGATTTATATAATTTAAATTCCTTACGTTGGAATTAACCAAGATAATGCATTAAGTGTAAAGAACATAATTATTTTAATTTTTTGTAGTTCGAGGTATTGAAATATGATTTATGTAAAATTAATCAACATATTTGCTAGTTTGTATTCATTTATTGTAAGTTGTTTAAATATTAGTTTATTGTAAACATATAATTAGTTACAAGTTAGTCAATAAATTACTGGAATCTTAAAAGCTTCAGATGGATTCCACCATTATTTACACTATCTCGTATCTTTGGAAAAAAGGAAAATAATGTTAAGTCTATAGGTTGGGAGTTTGGGTGAGACAACATTTTAAATTGGAGTGTTCCATGCTTTTTTGGTTACTCTTAGGTTCTGGATTTTAGGTAGAGGTTAAAGAACAATGCTTGGAAGAGTTTTTTTTATGCTGGCCATGTGTTGAGCCATATAGAGAGTCGGGCATGTGCATAATACATCTCAATTATCAAATTTGCATCCCCTACATATTGGACTGTTTTTAGTTTTCAACGTATTGAAAATGCTTTACCAAAAAGCAAACCATTTCAACAAACAACTTAAATAGGATGCAGCCAGGGAGTTTCTGCTATCATTAGCAATTTTTATACAAGTCTACTCATTTGCACGAGAAAACCATTTATTGTATAAACTCTCTAATACTAGCTGTAATTGCTCAACACTCAAAACCGTAAGACATATGAGCCTCCTCTACAATAACAAAGCCAAAAAAGTTAGAAGAAACAGGAAAAGTGGTACACCAACTGCAACCAAAGCAAGCCAAACAAACTCGGAAACCTCCTATTATCTAAACACATTATAAAACACCCAAAAAGATGTTTCTGTTGGACAAAATAACCGACATAAATACTGAAATCATTTAATTTTTTTTACAGACAGTAAGAATATTGATCACAGTATCTTTTCCTAGTAAAAAGCAGAACTCAATGATTAAATATGACGCATCTTTACATAATGTGGCACAATAACTGTGAACGACATTTTAAGACCAGTATTAAGAATAATAATAAAGAAAATATAATTCATACAAGTTCAGCAATTTTCTATTATAATTTCACAATTTAAATCAAACGTATAAAAATAAGAATTCCTTTTAAAATTATTTACATGTAAAATTTTTGCGTATTTCAATCGACTATCTCTTTATTTTGCCCTTATCAATTTTGTTTACGATCTGAATAAAATGCAAAGGAAATAAACTCATGCGATTATATACTTTAATCGCAATAACATTTAAGTCGACTTTCGGCTATCATTGAAAATGTGCGTATTAACATATCCTATCAATATTTCAATCCGACCACAGAGTTTCAATCGATACGCATCCCCTCCACGCATCCTACTTGCGCTAAGCCATACAAGCCCGGAGAGACCTCAGTTTGGTACGATTGGGGTAATCATGAACGTGTGAATTGGCCGGCCACCCATCCATGCGTGTTGTAAATCATCGTAGTTCTTGTTGCGTCTTAGAGATGTGCCTCATTAAACTCCAAATGGGAGGATTTATCCGGAATCAATTAAAAATCAAGGATTCTGAGGTAAGTAAATTCGTTTAGTAGTCAAATCAATGTTCAACGGAAATTTTCCTAAATCAATCGGGGCCGTTTCAAGGATTGATTAGGATATTTATTCAATTATAAAATGGGGTTCCTTATTTTGTATTAATTATATATTTTTATGTAAGCATTCCAGGTTTAATTAAATGTGCCATATATGTATGAAAAAAATTTGTTGTGTTTTTTATTCAATCTGTTTTATAATCTTTTATCTGAAATTTTATAGAATTTCATTATTATAGTTCGTTGTGTTTTAATTAATCAATCTTAATTAAGGTTGTTAATTAATATGTTCTGACTAATGCCATGTATTGGGTAGGATAAGTTTTGTTTTCAATATATAAATTTTATTATTCATAGATATGTAATAATTGTGTTTGGATTAAACCACATTTTTCATATTTCTTTAAATTTATTATTTATGACTTGTAAATTATTCAGTGTTTTATCTGAATAATTTATTTAATTACATTTGATTTTTAATCATTTTCATTTTAGCATCTTTAATTATGACTTATTTTGCATTTACAATTTTAGACTTACGAATGACTATAACTACAATCATTTTTTTTATGTTACTATCATATTTTATAACAAAATTATTCAGAGTTTCAACTGAATAACTTATTTTGACTGATTTTTTTAATATTTACAGTTTAGACTTAATGACGACGATGACTGTTTTTTAAATTTTTTTTAGAAAACATGACTAATAGTATAAATTTACTTAAAATTTGACTGAAACATCTGTTTTGGTTGTATTTGCACATCTATACAAATAAACGACTTTACCAAGACCGATAGTTTTGATTTTTTGGTGAAATGACTTTGATATTACCTCAAAAGTATTTTTGACTGAATATTTCTTATACTTTAAGCTAAATAATGACTATCATTTGACTGTTTTTTTAATTTTTTTATTTAACATGACTTTAATATTAGTCCAAATTATTCAGAGTTCCGACTGAATAATGTTTAAGACGTTATTTTTATTCGACTTGAATTTTAGATTTATTTAATGACCTATAAAGGATGACTTATATATTATATTACCACTAAAATATTTTTGACTGAATGCATTTATATTTAAAGCTACAGTTTTGACTGATAATATTTATAACGTTATTTAATGAATGATAACTTTGACCACCATGACAATTTTTTTAATTTTTAAGTTGCACTACTTTAATATTTATAGAAAATTATTTTGACTGAATAATATTTTTAATATTTTTTAGATCATGACAATTTTAATTTTTTTAACATTGAATTTATTGTTTATGCACAAAAGTGACTATTATTACTATTTTAGGTTATATGATATTAATATTACCAGCAAATTATTCAGAGTTTCGACTGAATAATCCTTTTACTATTATTTTACTTCTAATTACACTTTACATTTATTAATGACTCAACCATGACTGTTTATTTAATTCTTTAAGTTACAACATTTATTTATTGTGTAAAATATTAATTAAATATATTCGACATTTTAGATTAAGTAGTTGACAATATATTGGGGATAATTTAGTTGTATCACAGGATATGTTGCTCTCTGTTCTTTGAAATTGTTGTTTTGACTTGAATTTGTCTATGGTTTTGATTCCACTAATAGTTTTTGGTATGAATGAAGCTGGTGTGTCCGGCTTATACTGAATGGTTTTTGTAGTAGTTTTTTGAAGTGTTGTTTGTAAACTTTTCGCTTTCTTGGTTTTATTTGAATTCCATCAGTTTTGGTTTGTGGTTGATATGAATGTAGCTGGTCCAGCAATGGCTTATCATCGTGAATATTGTTCTTTGTTATTTTTGGTTTGATATTCTGTCCTCTAATTAAGTGATTTGAATTTTGCTTCATATTACTAGTTTGGTTTCTGATTTGTTTGTTTGGTTGGGTATGAATTTGGTTTGTATGGAGCTGGTTTGTCCGGCTTGTTATGTATGCTTCATTGTGTAAAATTGTTTGATCCGTTAATTTGTCTGGAAAATTCCACTGGTATGATCAACCTTGATTCTTTAAATGATCATTTCTTTTTTGCAATTGTTGTCTTATTGTGTGCATCATGTTTTAATAGATACAACAAAATTATCCTAAATATAGTTATCAATGATTAGGTTAGTTAGTTATAATTTAAGATACTATCTCCAGCGTTTCAACTGGAGATAATTTTAACTTTTTTTAATTTTCTTCTATAATGAAGAATTGTTCAAATAGGTTGATATTATATATTAATAAAGTCATCAGCGTTTCAACTGATGACTGAAATTTAAGTTCATAGTAGGAATTTTGATTAAATGAAGCAGCTTTCTTCAATGATTGAAGATGATAGTTTAACTGATAAATTGAATTATATAATTCTTCAGCGTTTCAACTGAAGATTAAATAAGTTTACTCAAGTTTGACAAAAAAATAATTTTACTTAGGTTAGCTTTATTTAATATTGAAGTTTCCAGCGTTTCAACTGGAGACAAATTAAATTTAACAAAATTGTACCTTCTTCAATTTTATTTTGAAAAGTTTCCTTAGGTTACATGTAGTATCAGGTCTGCAGCGTTTCAACTGCAGATCCTGATTTAAGTTTAGTGAAATTTGATCTGTTAATTGACATTCTAACTGACGCTAGAAACAATATCTTCTTACTTCAGAGTTTCGACTGAAGTAAGAATGACTGACATTAAATGTAATTTTTAGTTAGGCTCAAAGACAGATCAACTCAGTTCTTCAACGTTTCAACTGAAGAACAAGTTGATCGTTAAAACTACAACAAACGCTACGCTACAAACAATTCTTCTTACTTCAGAGTTTCGACTGAAGGAAGAATGCTTGACATTTACAGTAAACTTTAGTTAGACATAAAGACAGATCTACTTATCTCTTCAGCGCTTCAACTGAGGAATAAGTTGATCGACATTACAATTGATGCTAGAAACGATTTTTAAAGTTATTTACGTAGGTTAGCATTATTTAAAATTGGAGTTTCCAGCATTTCAACTGGAATCCAATTAAATTTAAGAAAATTTTACCTTCTTCAATTTTATTTTGAAGAGTTTTCTTAGGTTACATGTAGTAATCGAGTCTGCAGCGTTTCAACTGCAGACCTTGATTTTTTATATTTAGATATAAAGACAAATTAGTTAATTGACATTCCAACTAACGCTACACACAACATTTTCTTACTTCAGAGCTTCGACTGAAGAAAGAATAACTGACATTTAATGTAAACTTCAGCTAAACATAAAAACAGATCAACTTAGTTCTTCAACGTTTCAACTGAAAAACAAGTTGATCGACAAAACTACAATAAACGCTACAAATAATTCTTCTTACTTCAGAGTTTCTACTGAAGTAGAATTGACAAATATTCAAAGTAAATTTAAATAGACCAAAGACAAATCAACTTATGTCTTCAAAGTTTCAATTGAAGCATAAGTTGATTTACAAACAAACATCACCGCTTCTTACTTCAGAGTTTCGACTGAAGAAGAAGCCACTGACATTCAATGTAAACTTTAGTTAGGCCAAAAACAGATCAATTTATCTCTTCAGCGTTTCAACTGAAGAATAAGTTGATCGACAAAACTGCTACGTACGCAACAAACAATTCCTTTCACTGAAGAGGAAATAATCGACATTTAATCTAAATTTCAATTAATTCTAAAGATAAATCAACTTATTTCTTCAATGTTTCAACTGAAGAATAAGTTGATTGACAAAGTATTACTCGTTCTTAATTCAGAGTTTAAACTGAATAAGAATTAACTGACATTCAATATAAACTTTAATAAATTCACAAATAAAAATGGGAAGCTTTCTTCAACATTTGAAGATTAAGCACAAACTTACCCATATCTGTGGTTTAATCTAACATAATTTTAGGGAATTGGAAGGATTGTTTCAGAGTTTATACTGAAGCAAATATTTTTATTGAATCAATTTAGTTTTTTTAGATAAATTTATTTTCATCAATTTCCTTCAGCGTTTCAACTGAGGAACCAATCAGAATTGTATTTTTTAGGTTTCAGCGTCACTCTACAGTAGAATAGTTACATGGTATGGTTTGTACATATTAATTTTTTTTCAATCGCTTATTAATTTTTAAATAATAATTATTTTGCATAAAATTGAAGATAAATTGTTTTTTTCAATATTAAATCATCCAGAGTTTTTAAAACTGGATTCAAATTTTTTCCAGATTTTATGGCTAGCTTTACAGAAATAGATTCATTAATTTTGTAAAGGTTTGCTTATTTTAATTAGGTATCATAAGTAGTAACTCTCTTTCTGCTGCTTATGGTACATTTGTTATTAGAAGGGATTCAATAATTTTTTTTTATATTATGGTTACATCGCTTTGTTTTCGATTAACATTTATTGACATTATATTATGGAAATTTTGTAATAATTCCTCCAAAGATTAATAAAAAATTGCGTTTCAGTTAATAGCAATTTAATCTTTTCCAAATGAAAAGATTCCATTGCTTATTTTAGGTTACGTTCTAGAATCCAACTAATTTGCCATAAATGAACAAACAAGCACTGGATAATAATATTATAAAAAACTAATTAATCACACATTTGGTTTGTGTTAACTGAAGTTATCTTAATAAGCAATGGGTAACTGAATCGAAAGGATATAATAATAATTTAAAGAAACTAGAACAGAAGACCTAATCAATTTCAATTACTTCCAGCCGATAGCAATAGTTTCTTTTCAAAATGAAGGGATTCTATTGCTTATTTCAGATTAAGTTCTAGAATCCAAACCAATAAATATATTTATTCATATTATATAAAGAAAGATGATTATACATATTATATTACATTGTGACGATGGTTGGTTGAATATGAAAAGGGCTATTGTCCCAGGTTTTTCTGCCCTAGAATTATATTAACTAGATAATAAAACCCAATGGAATGATAAAAAAATTAAACTAGAACAGAAGATTTAATCAATTTTTATTTCAGCTATAACTCAATACATTTGTTTCAAATCAAAACTTGAAAAAAATGCATTGTACTTTTATTTCAGCTCATCATAATAGCCTTAGTTTATGGAAACCAAGTACACAAATTGGATTTTTTGGAAAATTTATTATGGATTAAATAAGAAAAACTAAGGCTAAATTTACTAATACCAATTCTTTACAGCATCCCCCAAAAAATTTCCATAATATTTTAATTTAATTCTTTCACACAAATGCGATTTATCTAAATTCTAGCTTACTACTCAGCCAGGCAGGGTGGGGGTTGATTTGATTTTTTCCAATTAGCTATGTTTAAAATGTAATAGGATAATTTCCAGTTGTTTGCTTCAATTTATTTAAAATAAACGGATTTGCTCATTTTAGTTATCAGATTTAGTTCGGTTTGATATGCACCATCAAAGACTAGTAAAGATCACCGTGTGTACGAAAGCACGTCTTCTCTACTTGTTATAAGCCGCACCATAGGTTCGACCTGTCTCGCCATGCATAAAGTTTGTCTCTACGCCTGAAAAACCCGCGAGAAATTCCCTTATTGTGCCATTCCTCTTTATCTCGTTACTATTCGTTCCTAATCTAATTTCATTTCCAGTTCCTGAGCTGATTATAATTGAATTTATAATAACAGTCAGGCTGTCTCTTAATTTTCGCTGCTTCTTTGCGCTAAGATCTTCTACTTTTTTTACTGCTCATCTACCATGCTTGTTCTGTCTCTTGTAGCTCTTGATTTAGCTGTTTTCTCTCTGACTATCCACCTTTTTTTCACTTTCTAACTCTGCCGAAGCCGGTCCCAAGCCCGGATGCCAGAATGAGGAGGGGAAAGATTAAATTCTTCTCTTTAAACTTTTCTTCTATTCTTTAAACTTTCTTTCAATTTTTGAAATGTTTTTTGTTTAATTTAATACAATTAATATAATAATTAAAATGTTCTAGTAGCAGCTTAAAAGAAATCTTTATGGAAAGTGTAAAGTGATGCAGATAAGAAAGTGGTAAGTATCTCTAGTTGCCTGATCTTAATAAAATATGACAATTTTGACTAAAGTGTTTATTTTGGGAATGTACAAAAAATAGGAAACAATATTGATTGTCTTGCATTCTGAAGATCCGATGATGTTCCAGCTGAGATGAGTTACAACTACTGCCAACAACAAGGATTGAATCATAAAGACAAATCTAGCTACTTGGGTATACCGCCGCACTAGGTAGGATAAAAGGCGGAATAACTGATCTCCAATTACAGTTTTAATAATTTTATTCATTTAATAAAGTAAGATTGATTTCTGTAGTATTTTTGCTCTTCAGCAATATTATTTTTTACCAATTTTAGAACCAGAAACACCAATTTTCTTATGCAAAAATTGCTTATTTTTAATTGGATTCAAAAATAGCTTTAAAGTATCCAAAAAAAAATTATGTTTTTTAGTTTCCAATCCGTAGTGACATGCATTTGTTAGTGTAGAACAAATTCTTTGTAAAAAATGCAAAATTTCTAAGTTCTTGAACTATCGAAGTACACAAACGTTCTAAAAATGTAAAAATATCAAGAAGTATCAAATAATTGTAAAACATTCTCAAAAATAATCTAGAACTGTTAAAAAACGTATGTCAAGAATGTGCTAAAACTGTTCTAGAACTGTCCACAGAGTTTTAGAAGTGTCAAATAAGAGTGAATGTTTTAGAACTGTCAAAAATTGATCTAGAGATGTCAAGTAAGTGGCAAGAATTTTCTAGAATTGCCAAAATATGATTTAGAACTGTCAAATATGTATCTAAAATATTCTATAATTGTCAAAAATGATCTAAAACTGTTAAAAAACTTCAAGTATGTTTAGAATTTAGAACTTTAAATTGTAAAATATAATCAGAATTGTTAAAAAATGTTCTTGAACTGTCACAAATAATCTGTAAGTGTCGAAAACGTTCTAGAATTGTTTAAAAAAATGTTTAAGACTGTTCTAGAACTGTTAAAAATTATCTAAAAGTGTTCTAGTATTGTCAATATGTCTTAGAACTGATACAAGTAATCTAAATGTGTCAAAAAAATGAAGTTTTAAAACAGTTTTAAGAATGTTCTAGAACTGTCAAAAATAATCTCAAATTTTTTATTAGTCAAAAACGTACTAGAATTGTCAAACATGATCTACAAGTATCAAGACTGTTCGAAAACTGTAAAAAATTACTTCAAACTGTCAAAAGTGATCTAGAAAGGTCAAGGGTGCTCTAAGAACCACAAAAAGTGTCAAAAAGTGCAGAACGTTCTAGAACTGTAACAAAATATCAAGAAGTGTCAAAAACTCTCAAATATATTCTATAAGTGACAAGAGTGTTCTGTTAAAAATAATCTAGAACTGTTAAAAGTGGCAAGAATGTTCTAAAACTGTTCTAGAACTGTCAACGGTATTCTAGAAGTCTCAAATATGGTATAAAACTTTTAAAAAACGTCAAGAGTTACAATATCTTTCCCTAGTAGAAAGCAAAACTAACAAGCGACCAATATAAAGAATAATAATAAAGAAAATATAATTCATACGATTTCAGCAATTTTCTATAATAATTTTACAATTTAAATCAAACGCATAAAAGTAAGAATTTATTTTAAAATTATTTTCATGTAAAACTTTTACGTATTTCAATCGACTATCTCTTTATTTTACCCTTATCAGTTTTGTTTACGATCTAAATAAAATGCAAGGAAATAAACTCATCCGATTATATCCTGAAATCACAATGACATTCGTCGACTTTCATTGAAAATAAAATGTGCGTATCAACATATCCTACGAAGAATTCCTATAAATTCGTCGCAATTTAAAACATTTACATATACAAATAATTTAATTAAAATATACCAATCTGCATGAATTAAACATCATCAAGCAGCTAGCTATAAGAAATCAGTTTCCCATTACGACAATTAACATAATAATTAACAGACACAAAATAGAATTAAGTAACAACACTTGCAAACAATAAAAAATACACAACAACACAATACACCAAATTCACAGAATATAACAATAGTAACAAAATTAAAAAAACTGCTATACAAATATGGTATCAAAGTATCTTTTTCCACAACCAATACAATCAAAAACATACTATGCAATAATAAACAAAAAACAAATGTCTTATTTAAATCCGGAATCTATAAAATAGATTGTCAACGTCCCTTACATGGGGCAAACAGGCAGAGCTTTAAAACATAGAATTAAAGAATACAATTCAAAAAACAACAAATTCACTTCTTCTAAACATACACAAACACAGCTTCAACAACCAGAACAACATAAAGCTCATGCATCAATGCAAAAAAGGACTAAAAATGAGCATACTAGAAACATACAAAATAGATAATAAGAAAAACAAGATATCAAAGAGATTTTCTACTACAGATTATAAACGTTTTGTAATATTTATGAATGTTTAGAATTTATATTAATAGTTTATAAACATTTTTTGACATTTGTGGTCAGGAACATTTTATGTTTATGCATGTATAGCGATAATCTATGAAGAAGTGCATTAAATTGGGATCCAATTTAATATATTTGTATTCTTAAAATTATAATATAAAGTTATAAAATTTAAAATCATCAAAAGTATAAAAATAGTATGTACGGAATTGTTCGATGCAGAAATAAATTGTTATCTGCATGAAAAGGTCGGCGATAAAAATCATTCGTTCCTTCAGATATCAGCACATAAAAAGCAAAAAAATCTCCGTCTTATTTTATAGGTAAATCCAATAAATGTATAAATAGAATGTTATCGAAGTAAACATTCATTGAATTTACGTATTAGTTTTACAAATGAAAAATATTTGATCCTTAGTTTTAGTTAATTAATTAGTGTGACTTAATTTACAATAATTAATTGTGCATTACATCTTAATAAATATTTTCAATTATTGTAAAATTAATCGGAGCAATTGCGTCTCTTCCCTTCACAGTTTAGTGTCTTTTTTGCCCTTCGAAACGCAAAAAAGCATGTGACAACTTTTATATTTATACTAATATTTGATTTAAAAATTAGATCTATAATACCTTTCAAAACTTAAAAATATGTTTTAATTTAATTATACTTGAAATGAATTAATAATTTATTCAAAATCAGTCAATCGAATCACAGCGGCCAAGGGTCAAGCATAGACAATTGTTTCGGTTCTACAAACCTCGTCAGTATGCCTTGTACGACCACGGCATCGCATGATAGCGAAGACAATTTTGAATAAATATTTCTGTTCTTATGAACACAACTTATTATTATTATTTATAATATTAATTATACTTGTTTTAAACAATAATTATTTTATTGTATTTAAACATTATTTAAAGTTTAAAAGTAAATTTTTTTTTTTTAGTATTTATATGAACCAATTTTCACCACATATTTAAAACTAATTATTTGTGTAAACATAGTTTTATGTAATTTGTAATAATTAGTAAAATTATTATTTTTTAAATACATAATAACCTATATGACATATCAACCTTTAAATGAAATGAAGTTAGGCACTTTTATTAAAAATAAAATCGCACAATGTTCAAATTGATTCAACTTTGTCCGTTTGATTATAGGCGCGTTCGTTTCGCCAATATCACTGAAATTTTGATCACTTGGTGATGACCTGAAATATTACTTAATTATTGTTTAACATGATACATAACAAAGATCGACCAATTTCACCTTATCTCAAATTGTTTTATTCATTACTCGCCATATTTTTAAATTTATGTCACCGAATTCGTTTAATTTATCATCACCAAGTGATCAAAATTTTAGTGATATTGGCGTAACGAACGCGCATAAAATTACAAAATATCATCAAAAATGACTTCCGAAAATACAATTAAAAAAAATAAATTTTATTAAAGTTAACCTCGAGAACACATAAACAAATGTAGATATGTTACAAAACGCGTAAAAAAATGTTTATAAATATAAATTAATATTGTAATGTTGTTAGAGTTGAATTATTTTACTTTATTTGATGTTTTAATTAATAATTAACATTGGATATTGTCAGTACTGAATAAATAAATTGTTTTTAGCTTTAAATTATTGTACCTAAGTTTGGCAACAGCGCGCGTAACATCGGTTAAACGAAGAGTATAATGAAGTGAAGTTACAAATACAAACCTAATCACAATCTGACTGTTTCATTACAGAACTGGCGTTTGATTTAATAACTGTAAAATCTCATTTAAACTTAGATAAACTTTTAATTTACAGTTATTTTAATAATAATACTTAATTACAATTCATTTAATTAAATTGTTAATAAAAATTCAATGACATGAAGTTAGGTACATTCTTAAAAAAATCGCAATGTGCTAAATAATCACAATTTTTTGGTTTGACAGGCGGCCATTTTTAATCGCAAAAAAAATGAAAAATCGGATGAGTATGAACGAGGCTTCAGTTTGTTTTAACATCTAACTTCATTTCATACATGAAGAACTAACTTCGTGTCATACGTGAAGTAGGCTTTAACAGCTAACTTCATTTCATAGATGAAGTTAGTTTTAACAACTTCATTTTATACATGAAGCGAGTAATATGTGTGATATGAAAGCATACTGTCATTTTTGGCGTTTACCATCATTTGTTGGGCACAATAGGTTATGTTGTCTAATCACAATGATTTATTTAGAAAAAGTTCTTATTCTAATTACAATGTTGTAAAAAGTACTACACATGAATTAAGAATAGGGAACAATATAGATTGCCGTAATGTTGGCAATTACATTACGTGTATGCCTACAGTTTTAAGCGGATTCTGAACTACTGGAGATATTTTTAAACTACTTTGAACCAGAAAAAGATTGTAGTTATAAAACCCTACAATGACGCGGGTTGGGAAGTAGGAAAAGGTATACGTTTGAAATGGTTTCCGTTGTGAGGTTTAATCTTACGGTTTTTGGTGCAGCTTACGGATGCATTGATTACTGTGCCACGCTTTTCAGCAGATTATTACTCAATTAAATCATATTTTACTTAAGAGATAAATTATAGCAAGTCAAGATGAATAACTGCATGCCATATTTTTATAAAGCTATGTTTAGAATACTATAATCATTCCATTTATGACTGTTACTTTCTTAAGTTTTTAATAAAAATTTATCTGACTGCTTTTCTGTTGACAATTTTGTACGGTACAAATACACGCTCACAAAAATTGCATTGAGCTTTTCTGTTAATGGTTGTGTGAATATTCAAAATCATTTACTACAGCCAGGCACGAATAGTATGGCCTCTAATAGGCAACTTAATATACACAAAAATTATGTTAAATGTGGTTAAACTAATGCCTTTGCCCGTTTTAGTATTTTTCATTTGCGTTAACATTTTAAACATTCCATGGGCGACGTTGTTCTGGGGTTGAAAGATGCTAAAACGGGCAAAGGCATAAGTTTAACCACATTCAACATAATTTTTGTGTATACTAAGTTGCCTATTATAGGGGCCACACTATTTGTGTCTAGCTGTAAGCATACAGCAAATAAACATTAATTCTAGCAAATGTGAGTTTATATTTTTTGCAACGATAATAAACACTACCACTACAATACAAATACATGCTCAAATCTGTTCTGTTTATTTTCCAGCTATTTTTTGCTTATTTTTTGTCTACTTTAACTACTTTTTGGCAGTTTTTAATCTATTTTTTGTTTATTATTTGTACATTCTGCCTACTTTTGATCAATTTTCTACAACTGCTCATTTTGTCTACTTTTTGTTTATTTTTTGTCTATTTCTTTTTCTTTTATGTATTTGTTTTTTGTTTTTATATGTTTTGTTTATTTTGTGGTTATTTTTTGTCTATTCCTTCTACTTTTGGTTAATTTTTTTAAATTTTGCTTACTTTTTGTCTGTTTTTCTATATTTTGAACACTTTCTATATATTTTGGGCTACTTTTATTTACTTTTTATTTTTTGTCTGCGCTATCTACTTATTGTTCACTTTTTATTCACTTTGTAGCCTACTTTGTCCACGTTCTTTTATTTTTTGTCTATGATGTAATTTTTTTTACATTTTTTACCTATTCTGTGCATTTTTATTTTATTTTTTGACCATTTACTTTACTTTCCATCTACGCCGTCTACTCTTTGGTTACTTTTTGCTCACTTTCTCTACATTTCATTCGTTTTTGTTTATTTAGTTAATTTTTTATATTATTTATTGTCTATTTTGTCTCCTTTTTGACCATGTTTTGCTTACTTTTTGTCCGTTTTTCTACTTTTTGTCTATTTTTGGCTGCTTTCCATCTTTGTTTTGTCTATTTTGTTTGTTTTCCGTTTATTTTGTATACTTTTTGGCTCTTTTTGTCTAGTTTTTGTCTATTTTGTATAGTTTTTTTTTTATTTACCAGCTACTTTTTGCTTATTCCGTTCACTTTCAGTTTATTTCTGTCCAATCTATCCTTTTCAGTCTATTTTTTGTCAATTTTGTGTGTACTTTTTGGTTAGTTTTGCCTGTTTTGTCTAATACACTTTGTAAGAATTTACTCAAATACAATGCAGTTTTTACCAATGTTCCTTATAAAACGTGATGGTAGGGAATCGAGCTCAACTAGTGCGGCGTCAAGTTGACCGATTTCTATTCTGCATACAGTGTTACTTTTAAATTAAATAATAAATTAGAAGTGTGAGAAGAATGAAAAAATCATATAGGCCCGATTGCACCATTGTTCCTTAAACCTTAAGGAACCCTTAATAGTCATGAGTGTTCCTTATTACATTGCACCAAGTTTTTAAGGAATACTTAAAGGCTTAAGTGACGGTTAAATTTAAGTCCTAAAATTTTGCGACTTAAACGTCACCTTAATCTAATAATGTGAATAGTGTGTGTAAAAGTGCTACACAATAATAATAAGAATGAACGATGATTATGAAATACATTCAGTTTTTGAAGATGATGCAGAGGTATTAGAAATAATAGAAGTTGGAATTCCTCGAAGTTTATACTAGAAGCAATTACCTCGAAACAATGGATGACCTATATTCTTTTTAAATATTTTGCCTCACTGCTTTTATTACTCGATGAAAATGAACATGATTTAGAATATCCATATGATAAGTATGAATATAAATAAAAGTAAAGTTCTGTTATAATATAATTTCCATATTTTAGAAATAATTTTGTTTCTCTGATAAACCAGATTTTAATAACACTAAGGTATCTACGGCTTGTAAAATTGTTAAAAGAGTTTCGGTGGCACTAGCAAGACTGCGCCCGACATATGTAAAATTCTCTGAAACAAATTTAGAAACAAGACAATTATGCCAAGAGTTTTTCAATATTGCTGCCTTTCCAAGGATGTTCGGTGCTATAGATGGAATCTACATCCAAATTCAATTACTTGGTAGTTTTTGATGATTTATTAAACAACACCTGCAAAATACAAATTTGTTTATAGGTATAAACAATGCAGAAATACGATATACTCTTCTCTCTATTTATTTATAACATCTACAAATATACATATCTTCAAACTTTTGTGGTTAATATTGCACTTCTATGTCTTTTATGTATTGCATTGAATAAACTCAGTTGCAATAATGTCTGAAATTTGACAAAAAAACGTAGCAGAAATAAATTTCACTAAATTTGTACAGTGTTGTCAAACCTATCTTTAACTTAACCTAAGATTTACTTTATTTTGTGTGGTGCAATGTAAATCCAAACTAAAGAACAATTTATTTTAAGTGTCCTTTAGTTATGGAACACTTTTAAGGAATAATGGTGCAAACGGGCCTTAAATTATTATAACAAAGTGATCGACCATCAACAGTAGTATTTGTATTTAATTATTTACCAATTAACTACATTCAATCGTATTTTCTTTGAATTAAATCGATTTGTCGTATAGGTTGGAAGTATGACCTAATCTTATCACATTAGTGAAGATTTGTACACTGACCAGGTTTTTTAGATTAGATCTAATGTAAGAGTTGAGGCCAACATACTAAGTCACCATCATTTCAGACGACGCATTACATTTTAAAGATTGGGTCAATCTTTTGAAAAAGCAATGCTATCAGCGTTTGATATAAAAAAGGATAAACTTTACTTTCCACTGGTGCTATTAGTGGTCTCATCTTGATGGCACAGGTTAAATTTTGAAACAAATGTAAGTGCAAGCAATTTATGAAGTTCCGTAGTCAATAATATAAAGTGCCACCCAATAGAGTGGTAAGCAGGAAACCAGTGAACTTCTACTCTCAGCTTTAAGCAAGTTAAAGGTAGGTTCGGCATTGAAGGGCGCCCAGAAAGGGTTGTTTTGTTGCACTTCATTTTTAAGCAAAATAAATGTAGGTTTGGCTTTGTCTGGTTTATTTATGCACTAAAGTGGGTTGGGTTGGCTGGTTTCTTTTATACTATCGTACTCTATCTCTAAATGTGTCGTGTTAGTGTTGAACGGAAAATTCTTTTGTGTTTCCAACCTTACAATCCTTTGTTTCCAATCCTTCCCCTGCTTAGGATTGGTACCTCGGTATGGTGAGCAGGCGTAATTACATAAAATTTAATTTAATTTAGAAAAAAAAAGACTTATTTTGAAATATTTTATGTAAAACGAAACCAATCCAACCAAAATATGTTCTAAAACTGTAAAAATTTTAAAGCAAAGTAATAATTCTGTGGCAAACAGAACAAAGTTTAATTTGTGAGCGAGTTACTTTTTTTTACTGTGACGTACCCACCTGCCCAAGTGTTAGTCATCAAAGTATTTATTGTTTGTCCCACCTCTTGTGTGATTGGATTTAAATATGAGACATTTGTTTAGCAATAAACCTGTTGATAACTAACCCTTGAGTGGGAAGAGTTTATTTTGTGGGCAAGTTACTTCTTCTACTGAAATCCACTCACCCGCCCAAGTGTTAGTTATCAAAGGATCTATTTTTTGTCCCACCTCTCGTGTGTTTGGATTTGAATTTGAGAAAATTGTTTAAACATAAAACAAAAAAGTTTAATTTGTGGGCGAGTTACTTCTTCTACTGTGACCTACCTACCCGCTCAAGTGTTAGTCTTTAAAGGATCTATTATTTGTCCTACCTCTTGTGTCTTTGGATTTACATTTGAGAAAATTGTTTAAACATAAATCTCTTGATAACTAACGCTTGGGTGGGTGGGTGGGAACAAAGTTTATTTTGTGGGCAAGTTACTTCTTCTACTGTGACCCACCTACCCGCCCAAGTGTTTGTCATCAAAGGATCTATTCTTTGCCCTACCTCTTGTGTGCATAGATTTACATTTAAGAAAATTGTTTAAACATAAATCTCTTGATAACTAACACTTGGGTGGGTGGGTGGGTGGGAATAAAGTTTAATTTGTGGGCGAATTACTTCTTCTACTGTGATACACCCACCCACCCACCCAAGTGTTAGTCATCAAAGGATCTATTATTTCTTCCACCTCTTGTGTGCTTATAGTTAGATACCAGAGAATTGCTTAACAATAAATGTATTGATAACTAAAGCTTGGGTGGGTAAGTGGGAACAAAGTTTAATTTGTGGGCGACTTACTTCTATTACCGATTTAAATTGCCTAAGTTCTGCTCGCAGTTTTAGAATTAAATCGCGCCCTCAGGCCAATAATGTTAGTATTTCTTTTTCGAATTATATAAAAGTATTCAGAAAATTTAAGTTAAAATCTCCAAACTTACCTGTGTTAAATGTATATTAGATTCAGTGCTTTCAAACTCTTGCAATTTAGCCACATTGAGTTTTGCCTGCAAATGAGCCACCTCCATACTCAAATTCTTTACAGATTTCTTAAGATTTTCTAAATCAGAATCAGAAGCAGCTTCACAAGCATTGACAGAATTCGCATCCAACATCATTGTACGTCTCTTTAAAACTTTATTTTCTTTATACCAATGAGAAGCATCATTTAAAACCCTTAAAACAAACAAAAATTATAGTTAATATTTAATTACCTTATCAATATTTACCTATTCATAGCGCCTGTTTCAAGTTCATATTGATTTTTAAGGGCATCATACTCCTTGAAAAGACTTTTAAATGCTGTGGTAAGTTTGGTAAGGCTTTCATTCCTTTCAAAAAGCTCAGTCTCCTTTTCTTCATTTTTAATATGCAAAAACGAATTCTTCTTTTCCAAATCATGTATACTTCTTTTAGCTATAAATAATGATAATGTAAATGACATTTCAAACATCTCAATTACAATTTTAGTTTCAGTTATGAGTTTCTTTGGTTTTTCTTCTGCTTCCTTAAGCTATTTTAATTGAACTGCATCAACTTGCAAAACTTTAACTTTGTTCATTATTTAATTATGTTTATAGAAGAATTATTCAATTAATCTGTACATTTATTTAATTAATTAAAATAATTTTCTATTTTTTAATTAAAGCCCAGTTTAAGTGATTGCATTGATTTGGGAATAAGTTCATTAAAAACCTAATTTTTTTCTGCATAGAATTTATACTAATTGCCTTTTCTGGGTGCTTTTTTGGTAGAGAAATTAATAATTAATGATTTGATTCAATTTGAAAATTCCGGCAGTTGGCGATAGAGAGGGGAGGGGTATAACAGCAAAGCTCGGGTTGGCCTTGCTCTTAGTAGTCCAGTGTCCGTGATTGAGTGCGTGTGTTTTAGTTCAACGGCTCTAGTTAATGCGTAGTAAAATATGGAAAAAAGCAATTAAACATAATTTTGTGTAAATAATAAATTGTGTGTATTAGTGTTTAGTGAAATGGATTGGATATAAATTGTTTGTTATGATCTGGGACTAGGATATTGGAATTCAAAGCAGTAAGTTGTTTATTTCTACTATAATCACTTCATATTGTTAACAAAATGTATTAATTAAATACATTTTATTAATTGAAAATTTGTTACTTTTAAAAGAATTATGCTAGTGGGAAAAATCTAATTTATTTCGTCAAAATAATAATTCTAACATTGATTGCATTGTAATATATTATATTTCTATTTATTTTACTGATATTTAATCTAAACTAATTACTTTTCAATTTTTTGTTGGTTGTCCGGAGGAGCAACAGCCGAGCTATTGTTCCCACGGACAAACGCAATGATGGTATAGTACTCCCCTCCCAGTATTTGCCAGTTCAGCGTGTTAATACGTAGCTCTAAACTCTCAAATTAATCGCATATTAATTATAATGTGTTATAAGTGTGAATTGTGATCTAAAATATGTGTAGTGACTGCAAAAATCAAAACCCGAATTCGTGATATGTAAAAGAATTGTGCAGAATGGATTTAAGGTATAATGCCACTGCGCATTTATACTTAAGTCAATGTAAGTTTGTTATATTTATATTTTGTTGATAATATTAAATTGATTTAATTAATTAGAGACGTATTTCATGATTATAGTGTGTTTGCTTTTGTGAGGTTTATATTAAAATAGTAATAAAATCATCATTGATTGCAAAAATTTGTTTGATATTCTACAAGTTTTTAAAATATGTTTTGCTCAATAAACACAACAATCTAATTAATATTGATAATAATGTTTTATATATTCTAATTTAGAGCACCAAGATTTGTAACTGAATTATTTTGATCATTTCAAAAATGAAGTATTGAACATTTTAAACTATCTTGCAATACGTTTATTGTTTTGTAGAAATTTGTGTTGTTTATGACTTAATTTAGTTTACAAACATTTTCTTGAAAACAAATAAAAGTATGCAGCTACAATTGTTTAAATTTTGAGTTTTGTGTTTTTTGTAAGACCACAGACGATTTTCAACTCTACTAAACAAATTTAGTTTTTTTTTGTGAAATGTTTGATAATAAACTAGGTTTACATTGACTTTTCAACCGTTTTTGTTCGGATTTTAGTTCAATTTGAAAATGTTTTAATATTTTATTACATTTTATGATATTTTTGATTTTCTATGTATAGTTTTGCAATTTTTTGACAGAATTTACAGATTTCAAAGTTGGATTTATAATTTAAAGGCCGGATTATTAGTTTGACAGTAAAATTTAATACTTTGAAGACCGGATTTTTAGTTTTAAGGCCAGATTAAAAATTTATTTTATAGTTTTGAGGCCGGATTAACAGTTTGATAGTAGTAGATAGATGTTAGTCATCAAATTTATAATTTAGAAGCAGGATTAACTGTTTAGCAGATAAATTTAACAAACTGAAAGCCGGATTTACAAGTTTAAGACAAAATTAATAGTTTGGCAGTATATTTTATTACGTTGGTTACCGGATTTTCAGTTTTAAAAGCTTGATTCACAGTTTTAAAGACCGGATTGATGATTTGGAAATTTTTTAATAAAATATAACACTTTGAAAGGCAAATTTACAGTTTTTAAGTACAAATACTTTTTTTAATAATAAATTAGAGTATTCTTACTTTTTTTTATTAAAATCAAATGTTAGCTTCCAGTTTTGAAAGCCAAATTTATGATTTAAAAGAAGGGATTTATAACTTGGAGGCCGGATTATCACTTTTGCAGTAATATTTAACAATTTTGTAGCCGGAATTACATTTTTAAAGGCCGCATTAACATAGTTTAAAAGCCCAATTCATAATTTAGAGGCTAAATGAACAGTTTTACAGAAATGTTTAATACTTTGAAGGCTGTATTTACAAAATGGCCCTGTTCCAAAACATTTTTACAATTTTTTTGCTGCAACTGTTGGGCGGGCGAACTTTGAAATTTACCGGGATTCTTAAGATCGCCTATAATCAACAGTTTATATGACAGATTTGTCAAAAATAAACTGTTGGTCCCCTGCTCTCTCAGACTGAGCTTTTGAATAGAGTTAGATAAAACTTTTGTGCACAAAGTCTTATGTCACTACGCTGTAGTTCTATGTTGCAACTTGAGTGGTGATTGGTGTAAGTTGTTTTCTTGTTCTTGACGTGCTTGTTTGCCAAGGGCAAGGTTTTGCGTTCTCTTTTGAGGTTCTGGTGTGTTGGTTTCAGAATATCTTGTGTGCCGAAGTTGAAGAAACATTCTTTGTGACGATCAAGAGATCGGTGATATGCATATGAGCTTTGTATGTTGCTTTGAGGGCTTTGTCTAGTTTAATCATAGGTGACTTGTTTGATTTTCCCTGGATCGTTGAATATAAAGAATGACTGTTCATTTCCGCTCTGAGTGGCTTCTGATACCTCTGGGGTGCATAGAGATAAGATGGGCTTTGCTTTGATGTTAATCGTGAGGCGGCTTTTATCCGATTTGTTTTGTCCGATGGAGTCACAAGTGTTGGTGACTGCGGGTACGGCAGAGTCAATATTTTTTGACGTGTTTTGTTATGAATGTTACTTGGGTAGTCGTGATTGTTTGCTGCATTTGATGTACAACCTCGATGTCTTGTAGTTGCTGGGTGTCGATTTGTTTTGGTATATATTTTTGAACTCCCTTGGTCTATACGGTAATAACATTGAGGTAGCATATTGTACTTGATTTTGTACTGTGAGCCATTTTTACCTGTGCATCAAGGTGTTTGCTATGCTTTCTAAATGTGCAAATTGTAAATGTAATATGGGTTTGGCATCATTGCCCTTATATCTGTTGTTTGTTTGAAGAACTCAATTATTATATCTTACTATGCAACATCTTTGTAGCGATGTACCTGTGATCAGAAGGTGCCTACCGTGTAAACAAGATGTCCCGTCAGGTCGGAGGCAGTGGTGACAATTTTGTTATTTATTTAAGCTTTGTTTTGTAAATTTTGGGGGCTACAAGTTTTGAAATTAACGTCGGGGGGGGGGGGGGGGGATTATGCCTGTGAGCTCTTCCGCATTGCAGACCCTTGCTTATAGATAGCTCCGTCTTTGGTTGGAGGGATTATCGGAGTGGTATGTTACGGTTAACTGACCGTTCTCATACGCTATTGTGTCGACGTACCTTTGTGTGGTAATAAATGGGTGCAGCGATAGGTATCTGCTTAGGTCTCTTTAACTTTCTCGGTTTTGCTGACTGGGGTTTGTCTGATAAATACTCTAAGACAAGTTCTACGTCTGTGGAAGTTTTGTCGTTAGTATTGCTGACTGGGTTAACAGCGATTTGGTTGACAGGGTCTCCACCCGGTTGGGGACCGTAATGTTGTGGTCACCCGGTTGCTCTTTTTTATTAGGGCGTTTTTGTTGGGCGTTTTCTTTCTCTTCTTAAGGTGTTGCTTTTGGAGTTCTGAAAGCACTATGCTCTTCTTTGTGTTGGGGTGCAGCCGTGTATGTTCTTGAAAGATGGGTTGTATTTTTTAAGGACCAACTTTGTCCTTAAAAAATACAACCCATCTTTCAAGAACATACACGGCTGCACTTTTTTTGGAAGAAGCTTTAGAGTTCTTGTGTGTTTGTTTGGACTTTGGTGGAAGGTGCAAACGCAGTGTACGGGGTTATAGTAGCCTTGATGTGCAGATAATATTTACTACTGTGGTGGTTGATGACACCAGACTGGTAGTCATACGGAAACTTTGGTGTGGTTTGACTACAATTACTTGGCGACTCTAGATAAAATTCTCTCTCTATATCTGTGGCCAGGTGAGTTCTTTGTACATGTTGACTGTTTAAGCTCTAAAACTTGACTGAGAAACGATTGTGAAAATCTAATATTTATAGGAGTCGAGGATGAAGAAGTTACTCCACTAATAGCAGCTTTTTGTTGCTTAGGAGGGACATCTTCTAAAGACTCAACTTGTCGGATTCATTTTCATTCTTTCCTTAATTTTGAATTGCCCGGAAGTTTGAGACTGTTAAGCTTATGGACCTTCCGTTAGAAAGAACAAAAAAATATGGATAAGTATGAGGATGTGACGCCCTATAAGCTGAGGGGTGAGTATGTGGTGTTAGGGCGCTTATAAATATAAACTTCCTTATCTGGATTGGCAAGATTGTCAAAATACTTTGCGGCTAAAACTTTTGTCTGCGCAGTAGAGGAATCTCGAGATTGTTTTGAATTTTACGATTTTGAACAAACCATGCAGTTCTGGAGAGCATTTGCAAAGTCATATTTTGGAAGGACTCCAATCTATTAAGATGCATTTTTGCGGCGTTTTCCCAAGTGGGGCACGCATAAATGATCATGGGTCTGATGGTAGACGTGTACAGCCGGATTTTATTCCGGAGCGATAAACCACTAAAGATTTTTTGCTACTCTGGCTTTGTTGAGAATTGACTGCACGTGCATCTTGTACGTGAGCCCTTGTCAATGGTTATTCCCAGATACTTAGCAGCGTAGTATTTCAGTATGGGAACGTTATTAAGACGTTTTTATGAGGGGTAATTTGTTGTCGTGTCAAGAGAACAGCTTTGCTTTTCTCCCCGCCAGTCATTTAACTAGCATTTAAGATTGGTAGTAGCTTCTTGTGGTCTGGAAGTAACTACTAGGGTGACTTTGTAAAGTAGAAAAGCGCTGTGTTGTCAGCGTATTGCGATATTTTAACTCCATGCCTCCATCCCAAGAGCATGTCCGCAACGAAGAAGTTAAAAAGGATTGGAGACAGAATAGTTTTGACGAACTAACTTCTGCCTTGATCTGCCCTGATCTGCCTTGATCTGCCGTGAGGTAGAAATATGCTTTTGGATTTCTACAGCCAGAGTTTTGCAATTTAAAATCAGTTGGAAGATGGAAGTTTTGTCTGTGTAGTTTGTAGAGAAGACATGCTTTTTCTACGTCAAAAAAGACTACCCACATAGTTTTTTTTAATCTGACGAAACTTTTGACGATGATTTCAGTCACTCGATTTAGTTGGTTGACGGCTGAGAGTTTTTATCTGAACTTATATTGATGGGAGGGAAGAAGATTGTTGGCTTCTTCATGATCTTGAATTGACCTCATTCATGGTGCATAGTAAGCTGATCAGCCGGTAGTTTTAAGGAAATCTCTAGTCTTTTCTAGGTTTTAGGATGTTCATTGCCATAAAATTGTTTTAAACCATTGAAAGTGTCAGGTTTCAAGAATTGCATTGTAATGTTGGTGAGCGCCATTATTCTTTTATGCGAAAACCATTTAAGTGTATTATTAAGAATTTCGTGTTTTGCGTCTGTTGGTAATTTTTCTGATTCAAGAAAGTCTCATGCTTTCTAGAGACACAGCGTTGTTAGCAGTTTGAGTATTTTTTCAACTTTTTGGTGAACCCTTTTGACGTGTTTCATATTCGTGTTCTCGAAGGTTGAGGAGGAGCATTGGAGTTCGAGATTGTCAGCAAATGCTTTGGCCTTTTCCTCAGCAGTATTTTGTATTTTATTTTTGCCATGAATGGCTGGAAAGAAGACCGATCTGTTTCTTAAATTGGCCGTTTGTCAAACTAAATACGATTTTTTTAAATGTACCTAACTTCATGTCATTAAATTTTTATTAATAAGGTAAATTAAATGAATTGTAATTGGTATTATTATTAAAATAATTGTAAATTGAAACTAAATTTAAATGAGATTTTAAAGTTATTAAATCACACAACAGTTCTGTAATGAAGCAGATCAGATTGTGGTTATGTTTGTATTTCTAACTTCACTTCATTATACTCTTTATTTGGCCGACGTTACGCGCGTTGTTGCCAAACTTACGTATAATAATTTAAAGCTAAAAACAATTTATTTATTTAATACTGACAATTTCTAATGCTAATTATTAATTAAACGATAAAGTAAAGTAAAATATTCCAACTCTAACAATATTACAATAACAAAACGCGTTTTATAACATATCTACATTCTTTTATGTGTTCTCGATGGTTAACTTTGATCAAATTTATTTTTCTTCATTGTATTCTCGAAGATTACTTTTATGATATTTTGTATTTTTGTCAAACGGAAAAAGTTTAAATCAATTTGAACATTGTTCGATTTTATTTTTAATAAAAGTGCCTAACTTCATTTTATTAAAAGGTTGATATGTCATATAGGTTATGTTTTTAAAAAATAATAATTTTACTGATTATTACAAATTACATAAAATTATGTTTACACAAATAATTAGTTTTAAATACGTGGTCAAAACTGGTTCATATAAATACAAAAAAAATACAAACTTTATTTATTGTTTAAATCTGATTAGTATGAACCAGATTTTGCGATACATATCATGTTACAACAAAAAGAATCGCAAATCGGATGAGTATGAACGAGGCTTTACATGCTCCATTAGTAAATTAATTATCAATTAATATCAATTCTTACATTTTTATAAATATTTATTACCAAATCGCACAATCAATTTTATTAATTTAACTAACAAAAATATTTTATTGTTAATAGTTAATTTATTTAAAGTTGGCAACTCTTCATTTTGGCCATTTCTAATCAATTGCAGTAAATTGTCAAAGTCCTTATTAATTCACTCATATTATTGTAGAAACCAAATGGAATAGTACGAATTTTGACAGAAAGCAGCCTCAATGTGTACCAAAGCCGAAATGCTAGCAGCTTGCAATGCAGAAGCACTTTGATGTTCAGAAAAAGTGAAAATGTCTTAATGCAATGCAGTATATGACATATGTAGCAATGCATGATGGGAATATTCATCGGTAAGCAATGATTATTATTAATATTTTACAAGTTATTGCTTTATTAGTTTGATATATTACTAATTGGCTAATTAAATAATATTTGACATGCAGTTAAATGATAGTAACAATTGAATGATTGTCAAATTATTGAGTTATGTATGTATTTCTTATTTATAAAATAAAATAATTTTTTTATACAGTGCGCCCGAAAAGTTTAGGTTTTTGACGTATATACAGTGTGCCCGAAAAGTGTGTATATTAAACAGGTGGCAATTGAATAAATGTAGTAAACCTATAGCCAGAATGATGCATAATGTAAAAAGGGAAACAATACACTCGGAAACACACACTTTTATATAAAATAAATATTTGCATGAATATATATGTTATGTCCCCTCATTTTACGCTAGTCTGTCGTGTTTTAAGTTTAATTGTGCATGCAAATGTACCTATTTTACGATTGATGTCGTTTAGCGCTCTCATTCTACTTTTGTGTAACGAGTGCTGCGGTAGATTGATACAATCTCGTAAATAATTTTATTTTTTTTAGATTGTGAATTAGTGATTGAAATCAATGGATGATGCAGTTGGATATAAAATAGAGGAGCACTACAAGCATTAGTAGTCACCTAATGCGCATGCTTTAGAAGAGTGCGGGGTTTCAACTGCACTTAAGGTCAGTCCTGCAAGAGATGACGCCAAGATGCAAGTAGTGAGCAAATTTTAAATTAAAATTTTTAATTTTAAAGTGAATCAGTGATTTGATTACAAGAAATAGTAAGTGAGTGAAGTAGAATAGTTGAAAAACAAGTTAGTTTATGTTAGCGATGGTAAGTAATGTCTTATTTTAAATTTAAACTGAAATGGAAATGTATTTAAGCAATTTGTTACATGTTTCAGGCCAACGTAGAGAAGCTGAAACCGTATTCGATTTTATTATGAAATATTAAAATGTTTAATTTTTGTTAGGAATAAAATTTATTTAGTGTACTTTCCAGCTAATTTTTTGTGCAATAAAATTTGTTTTAGATTTAATCAAATAATGAATGCCAGTTATGTTGAAACAAATATTTTGATTTATTTGCTAAAAGAATCTACAATAATTAAATAAGTTCTTGATTTTATTGGTCTACAAAAATCTAAAAGTCTATTTGTGCTGATTCTCAAAGAAAAATATTTCTATTTGGTAAACAAGTTATGCCACTTAATCATAGTTTTTAAGTCTTGATTCATACCTGATCACTAAACATATGATCTTGCAGTTGTTAAATTTTTTGCAATACACAAATATTGTATTTATAATAAATTAAGTTAAGTTACGAACAATTTACATTACAATCTTAACAAAGCATCAGTATTTTTGAATTCTTTAATATTTTCTATATTTATTTATTTATTTATTTATTTATGCTTTTTACGGCTATTTTACATCGCCACAGTAAGTCTACGACTTGTTTAAAGTGGTTTGATGGGACCAACAGCTTAAAACGTGACTTCCGAACCACGCTGGTGGATAAAGAGCAAGTTATCATTTCAGTCATATTTCGGGGATCGAACCCCGGACTGCTCGCATGATATGCAAGTGCTCTACCATTGAGCTATCACACCATAAGTTTATTCCTGATAAAAATACTCTTTTTGCCCATCTTTGCAGGCAGGTGCTTTAATTTTGCCAAGAACAGCAGATTGGTGTTTGTGGTTTAATCTAGCAAACAATTTCTTTCCGCTTAAGTAATTATAAAAATTTCTTACCAAAAAATAAATAGCTTTAAAGCTTCTCAGTCAATTACAGAATAATTCTTTTCTGCATTAAACAAAATTTGGGAAATAAATGCTTTTGGTTTTATACAGGGTGCGGCAGGAAAACTTGCTGATTTGAAAGGTCAATAAAACAAAAAGTATTTCATATATCGATTTAATTCTTTCTTTATCGTATTGTACACATCCTGAAGTTTTGTTTCAAGTGGTTTTAAAAATGACATTGAACAAATGGCGGCCCACGTTAGCGATACACTGATCCACTCGCTTTTTGAAGTTTTGCTCCACTCTTAAGAGCATACCAATAGGAATGTTGGCGATGGCTTGTCGAATGTTGTTCTTTAGGTGTTGCAGGGTTTGTGGTTTGTTATTGTAAACAATGGATTTGAGATATTCCTTTAAAAAAAAGTCACAGGGAGCCAAATCGGGGGAGCGCGCCGACCACAGTACGTCACTTCTCAAGGAGATTAGGCGCTCGTGGAAATGTTTTTTTAAAGTTCTATTGAAATTCTCGGTGTGTGTTTCGTATCTCCATCCTGCTGGAACCAAATTCCATTTCTTCAAGTTTTAGAGAAAAAAATGCTTCAATCATTTTTCTGTAGCGAACTGCATTCACAGTGTGTTTTTTTTCTTCAAAAAAGTAGCCCATTTATTGCAACTTTCGACAATGCACACCACACAGCAACACGTTTACAATACTTCACAATGAAGTGGCTTCTCATGAAGTTCGAACGCTGGGGAAAGTGCAAAAACGACAACTTTACCTTTTCGAAGTTTTTTAGGGTTCTGGAAGTCCGTTGACCTCCAGACCCTTTTTTGCCACACTGCGACTTTTCCTGAATGCCTCCACCCACGAAACGATTGATTGCCGGCTAGATACGGGACCCGTGCGATAAATATTGAACCGAGTTTGGGTGGCGACTACCGAACGGCCATTGGAAAAGTAGGCCTCGACGGCGAACACACGCTTTTCTTTTGTCCAACGCATAACGACAACTGGCTTAAGCGGTAACAAGATTTCAAGACTCCTTTTTTTAATGAGATTTTCCCTACTCCATTCTGACCACGTCTCGCTCATTGGCGCCCAATTCAAATCAGCAAGTTTCCCTGCCGCACCTTGTCGATCCATCCATTGTCTATCCGGTGTTGCAGAATTTCATCCAACCATGCATTGCACTATAAAACTATATCTAAGTTGAGGTTTAAGTATAACAACAATTGGTCTTCTTTAATTTTTTGAATTTGTTATAAATTTTGTCTTTTAACAAGTTATATAATGGCTTATCAGACTAAATGTATTTGATGTAAATTGCTTTTATCTTTTCTGGAATTTTCTTGAGGTTTTCTTTGCTGATAACATGTCCAAAATACTTTTTTATATTTCTGAAAAATAAAATGCATTTATTGAGTTCAGTTTTTGTAAGTTTAATCGTTGAAAAACTATCTCTAAGTTTTTAACATTCTTTTTATGTACGACCTATAATCAAGTCCAAAAAAATAATTCCTTCTAAGTAGGCGAACAGCTGTACTACCACTTTTTGGAATGTACCATTTGCTACTGTTACTCCAAATGGTAATCTATTAATTTGGATTAGGTTTTTATGAGTGCTCTATGCACATAATTTAGCTGAATCTTTATCTAATTGAATTTGGTTATACGCACGGTTTAGATCTATCTTTGTAACTTTTTTGCTACTTTCTATTGATGAAAAATGTTTGTTTATTTTTGGTAGTGGGTACCTATTATCTGTGATAAATTTCTTAATTGTTATCTTGTAATTTGAACATAATTTAAGTCTTCTATTTTGATTTAAAACAGGCATCAATTTGCTACTGGTGTGATGACTTGTATTGGTATTAAAAACTGAAACTAATTTTTTACTGCATTTTGGTATGCTATGGGAATGGAACGGGTTTTATGGAAAATGCAATCAAATTTTAGATTAATCTTAATTTTGAATGGTTTGTAACTACCCCTGAAAGTCGTAAAACTTGTATACATTGTCGCGCTTCCTGAATCCAGTAATTTCAGAAAGAGAAATTGAGTTTATATTGCATCTTTTTAGGCGTACGTTTGGGATGTTTTTGAAGGTTTTTTGGTCACAAGATAGAATTGCATTAGGACAAAAAGCAATATCTACGTTTGGAGATGTTTTTTTTTTGTATGGGAACAATTTTAATGGTTTTTCAACCATCAGGAGTTGCTCCATGTTTTAAACAAGCATTTAATGTTTGTTTCTTGGTTTCCGCTATAGACTTCGTTTCTAAAACGCAGACTGTTAAAAAATTATAATTTTTTAATATTTTTTTTTTGATTTATTAATATGGGAAATTTAAGTTTACACGGTTTTGAGTGTCCCCAAATGGCGCTCCTTACCTCCAAACATTGAGTAAGCCTTTTTTTTGAAGTTTTTGTGCACTTTTTGCAACATTGCCACAGGAATTTTGTCGATTTGGGCTTGAATGTTGTTTTTGAAGGCTTTCAGGGTTTTGGGACAATTATTGTACACCGGGATTTTTAGGTATTCCACAAGAGAAAATTGTAAGGGGTCAAATCAGGAGAGCATTTTATCCCTTCCAATTAAGGCAAGAAAAAATCTTAGATCATGGTCAGGTAGCGTGCAGAAGTGGCTGTATTGATTAATT
Organism: Tachinus rufipes; assembly: GCA_963932245.1. Classification (NCBI taxonomy): domain Eukaryota; kingdom Metazoa; phylum Arthropoda; class Insecta; order Coleoptera; family Staphylinidae; genus Tachinus; species Tachinus rufipes. The sequence continues at coordinate 3,825,792 of OZ010744.1, forward strand.
TGTATCATTCCAATAGCGCATATTTTGTTTATTGACACATCCTGTGAGGTGAAAATGTGTCTCGTCAGAGAAGAAAATCATATCGTCTTGAGGCAACGCAGCAAACATGTTTTTACTAGCGAGTTGTCTGGCTTCAAAATCACGTGGTTTTAATTTTTGGATGACAACCAACTTATAGAAATGAAGATGTTTATTAACGATTTGTTGGAACACCTCGAAATGACAAGGAACGCCTGCGAGATTGTTGAATTGCAGCTCAAATCTTCTTGATGTTTTCTGGGGTAGTGGCGGTATTCTGAAGCTCTTCTTATTGTGGACACATTTTTGGTATCCTAAAATGCATTAACTTATGCGAGAATTTGATTTTGATTGGGAGTTCTGCAGCAAGAAGCGATATTGAAGCTTAAATGGAAGGCACGTTGCACACGGACGATCGAGAGGTTGTTTGGCAAATGCACGTGGATTACAAACTTTCTGTTCTTTTCTTTTGAATCGTTTTATTTTCAACGTTTTAGAATGATATTTTAAAATTAATGCTGCTGACTTGCACCACTTTGTATTACTAGGCTCAATGAGTATAATCGTTTCTAAATTTATTCTATTTTTGTTGTAATGATGGTGGCCTTATAAGAGTATGCATTAAATAAAAGCCACCAACAAGAATAAATGGCGAGGTAAGAGAATTATAAACGTTAATCCAGATATTTCCTTTAATTGATTTGTAAAAAATGGTGAAAAAAGTAGTGAATGATTAAACAAATTGGATAGAAGAAGGAACATTAAAAGATCCCATCTTTGTAGTTCTATAAAAAAAGAAAAAAAAATCTTCTATAACTATCTTCTCTCATGTTGTAAAAAGAATTAAACTAAGGAAAAAAATATATTATTTTGCTAGAACCAAGTTTTGCAAATAATCAGCGCTTGTATACTCAAATCATGCACTAATTGCAACAAATTGGCTTTTTTGTTGTACCGTGACTAGTTGCTTAGATGCTTACTTTTTATTCTGGGGGTCCTGAGCTCAAATCTTATTTTGCCGTGTGTTATTTGTGAATTTGTTCACCGTTTTAACCGCTTTGGCATTCATGGTTTCAGCGACAAATAAATTTACAAACAATAATTATTTTGCCTCATTTCATCTTTTGGGTATAGAAAGGGCCTTTGGTTTGCTGGAACCAGGTTGGTGAGGTCGAGTATAAAAACGCTAATTTTATTAGACGATTTAAAAACAAATTCATGGTTTGAACGTATGACTAAGTCATTTAGGAATTTGAGAATATTACAAAATAAGAGATTTTGAACCGAATGCTGCCTTATTGCCTTAATTAATGTCTTTTCAAGATTTTGAATATATGTTGCATTGACAGAAGGTAACAATGTATTAGACTAGTAGTATGATAATCCGCTTTGGGAGATCTATTGCTATTTTCTTTTTGTTTATGAAACTAATCTTGTTTTGCCAACAAACCTATTGCGATTTATAGCGTCTGTATTAAAAATTGATGTCTTAACTGCTGAAGAGAAAAGTTGGCGTGTCTATTGAAGCGACTGGGTAGTGAGTTCAATTGATCGTAGAAGATTGGACTGTTTTCCGGATTTAGCAACAACGCTTTTTGAAATAAGTAACCGTGAAAAGCCATAACATTTTTGTTCATGAAGAATTTTTCACATAAATTTTAAAATAAACAGTTAATGTCAATGTTTATTAAAATTTTATTTATAAATAACTAGTACAAAAAAAAAATGTGTGACGCCTATGATGTTGGTTATATTAACAGTGTATATTTGGTTGCCTACATAGTAAATCTCAAGATTTTTCGCACTTTATAATAAATTAGCAATAAATTGCATTATATATTGTTACTTAAACAGAAAAAAAATCAATTTAATTATATATAATTTCACCAAATAGAATCCAGTATTTCTGAATATTATTTAATACATTTAATTGTTCTGCATCTAATATAAAACGTTTAGCAAAACATATCGATTAAATTTGGCGCGAAAATGCGCAAGCTAAGCACTTTTGACAGTGACAGTTCCGAAAACACAAACGAAATTGTTATGATGTATGTGGCTGGCGCGATATCATAAATACAAATCTTTTAATACAAATCATAATGAACGTAGATGATTTTAAAAGTATTCTGGCTGTGTCAGCATCAATTTGCACAATAGTACAATTCCTATCTGGAACGTAAGTAATTTTAATTTATAAATTTTAAAACAACATTAATTTCTCATATTTTAGTCTAGTTTGCCAAAAATTTGTACAAAAAGGTACTACGGGTGATGCTTCACCATTTCCTTTTGTAAGTGGATGCCTATCGACTAGTCTTTGGCTACGATATGGTTTTCTCATACAAGAACGTTCGTTAATATTAGTTAATACAGTAGGAGCTACATTATTTTTTGCTTATGTACTTACGTTCTATATCTACAGTATTAAAAAGGTAATTATAATAAATTAATTTGTATGCACGTTCTAAATTATTAAAATATTTTAGTGGTCAGTAGTGCGGCAATTTAGTATATCAATGGGAATATTGATAGCAGTTCTAATATATTCATCAAGCGCCAACGAACTCGATGTTGAATTAATGACTTTAATAAGGAATCGTGTTGGTACAATGTGTTGCATAATGACGATAGTATTTTTTGCAGCACCGTTTTCATCGTTGTTGCATGTTATTAAAGTTAAAAGTTCTGAAAGTTTACCATTTCCTTTAATAACAGCAAGCTTTATTGTGTCATGTCAGTGGTACGTTTACGGATTAATTATTAAAGATCCTTTCGTACAGGTAAGTTTAATTGAATTATTAATTTAAAAAAATTTAAAAATTATTGTTTCAGATTCCGAATTTTATGGGTGCTGTTTTGTCGGCAATACAGTTATCTTTATTTTGTCTATTTCCCAAGAAATATAAACCTCTTGATCAGATTTAGCTGTATGCATGAAACATTTTTGTATATAATATTTCCATATTGTATTGATTTTATATTGTTATTTGTAAATTTAAATATAAATCTATATATGATTCCATGTGGTGGGGGTTTTTATCAAAAATACAATTATTTTTATCTACACAGCCTTTTCTACTGTTATTGCTGGTGTGTCTAATCAGTTAATTATATTCAAACAAGGTCATGCAAAATATGTTGTAATTTCAATCAGTTGAAAATGCTTTATCAATGTTTTTAAATCGTTGAGTTGGTCACTTTTGTTTAAAAGGTAATTTAATTAGTAGTGGTTAATGCAAAAATTAATGGTGTAGTTAGATTATTTTTTAAATTTTCCGCTTATTTTATTTGCTGTGGTTAATGCTACGTTCGATTTTGAGAGGAGTATATAAAGTTGCCTATCTACTATAAGTTTTGTATGTTTTATATAAATGTCAATTACATTTTATTTTATTCAATACTTGCTTGTACTTCCCACCTATTAGGTAGCTGCAAATGATTTTGATTAAAAGACACCAATGTTTTGTTGGTATCTGCCTATCGTAGGAAGTTGAAAGCATTCTTAATGACAAAAGGTACAAGCACCGCAACCTTATTCCCCGTTCTGTTGTTTGTTGCCAGCTATTGCATCTTTTTTGCAGCATTGATTGTGGGCCGTGTTCTTTCTTAAAACCTATTTGCAAGTCAGACAGGCCACCCTTTCTTTCTAACTTGTCGTAGTCTTCTGTTCAGGATTTGCTCGTAAAGCTTGTAATTCGAGTTTAGATAATCTTTTCTGTGCGTTTGTGTAAGTTGCCTTTAGAACCGTTCACACTTGCTTTTTTGCTAAGCTATGTTGCTGCTCCACCAGTGTACTGACTGAACTATTCGGAGGTTCGGTGATCGTGTGTAGGACTCATGTTTGAACTTTTCTACTTTGCAAGCTAGCTCATTTTTGAAGTGCCAGTCGCTGTTTTAGCGTTGGTGGTTGGAATCGCTATATTTATGGTCTTATGAAGGCTAAGATTTTCTTCTCCGCTTACTTCTCGTTTCTGTATATGTTAAAGCCAGTTTGTTGAAGACATGATTACTTTTATGGATGACAAACCACCAATCCTTTTGAATGTTGGCTTGTTTATCTTAATTAAGATTGCAAGGTTATGCTCTCCTGTTTAATCAGCTAGCATGCTGCCTTTGTGGTAGACGACTATTGAAGTCCTTCATGCTTTTTTATGTTTTTGCCGAAGGCAAGTAAGATTGTAGCAAAGAAATAGAGAACGAAAGTAAAGGATAATGTCCTTGCACTCCACGTATACTGAACTCCGTCAAAGTCTCGTTTTGCAAACCTTAGGGGCGATATGTGGGATGTACACGACAACATCCTCATCAAAGTCAGTTATTAATTGTTGGCTAGCTTTAGCTAGGCTGAGAGTAGGCTTGGAGATTAGAGCAATAGTTACATTCTCTTATATGCATTTGTTCTTTAGTAGATCCGAAACTTTTTTGCCTCTACCAAGGTTTAGGTCATTTTAAGTTTGATTTATATTTCTTCTTCTCTAGCGCTTTTTTTTTTCCTAACCTAACCTAACCTAACAGTTTTGTTACGTTCTTGGATTTTGACAGTTTGTGCTTAAATCAATATTTTATAAACAATTGTAAGTAATTTCCGTTTTTGACTGTTTGAGGGCGTTGACAGTTTATATGCACATCATGACAGTTTCTTTGCAAATTCGGACAGTTTGTGCTTAATATTGTATTCTATAAACATTGGCAAATATTTCTAGTTTTTGACAGCTTAAGGGCGTTATGTTTGACAGTTTATAAGCACAGTATGACAGCTTTTATGCAAATTCGGACAGTTTGTGCTTAAATTAATGTTTCATAAACATTTGTAAATAATTCTCGTTTTTTGACAGTTTGAGGGCAACGTTTGACAGTTTATATGCAACTTCTGACAGTTTGAGCTTAAATTTGTATTCTATAGACATTGGTAAATAATTCTAGTTTTTGACAGCTTGAGGGCGTTATGTTTGACAGTTTATAAACACATCATGACAGCTTCTATGCAAATTCGAACAGTTTTGGCTTAATTTGATATTTTATAAACATTTGCACATAATTTTAGCTTTTGACTGTTTCAGGGCGTTATGTTTGACAGTTTATATCCAAATCATGGCAGTTTCTATTCAATTGATGTTTGTAAATAATTCTAATTTTTTTACAGTTTGAGGGCGTTCTGTTTGACAGTTTATATGCATTTTTTTCAAAATTTAATTGACAATTAAAGGTTTTGGATCTTCATATATTTCATTAGACTGGAAATTTCATTTTCTACTCGTTGCAAAAAAAAGATTTTAAAAAGAAGTTCTGCTCATAGTTTTACGACACTCCTTAAACCGCGCCCTTAACTATTCCTTGCGGTCAGTGGCGTACTATAAAAAATAATAAAATTTTATATAAATTTATTAATAATAACAAATATAAAATTGTTAATATATAATCTAATTTTAATATAATGTTTTGGCAATAATATAAAATACATAATTTATAATAATAAAATATATTTATGTACGATCACAATTGTATATCTCCGTACGCCGTTGGTCTCATACTCATCTTATTCTTTGAAGCTTTCTTAAGACTCCCTAATATATTCAACATTTCCGAAACGGCTTTCGGCGTTTCGCGTTCCTTTTTAGTTTCATTATTAACCTTTGGTTTCCTTAATGTAAACAAACCACCTTTGATTTGATTAATAATTTCATCATTAACGCCACCGACTGCAGATCCTTTTTTGCTATCAATTGAAGTCGTTTCTTCATCGTTAGGAGGCGGCGATTGTCTGTTTAATTTTTTTATTCTTAATGGAACTGCTGGAGGAGCCGGTGGTGGGATTGGTGGTGCTGGAGGAGGTGGTGGTGGAGCGGGAGGAGCATCTCTTTCTTTTAAAGCTGCTTCTGCTTCTTCGGCACGTTTCATTGCGTGTTGTAGTTCGGATTCTGCTAGTTTTAATTGTTCTTCTAATATTTCTAAATGAGAATTGGGTTCTTTGTCTTCCATTTTCTCCTAAAAAAAATATTTTGTTTACCAAATATGGAGCGGCCACTTTAGATTTGTTGTCATAATAGGCAACTTAATATACACAAAAATATTGTTGGCTTCTTTGCACTTTTAGCGTACTTAGCTCAAATTTCTTATGGTCTATAGGCTAGGGTAGAATTTCAAATACGTTTTCAAAAATATTACAAATGACTTCCTAGCAAAATGTGATATAATGAATGAATTATATATATATAAGTTAACTCAATTGGTTTTTTAGCCAAATCTGGATCGGAGTAATAAGTGAGAGTAAGAAACTAGGATTGAAACTTCAGTGTTCCAGAGTCAAAGCGCTAATTCATACCTGCATAGTTTGTATTTCCGAAGCATGCTTATTCCTCTCATCTTCCAATGTACATTTTAATTCTTCTATTTCCTGCATTAGTATTAAAGAATCCAATCCTTCATCTAAGTGTAAACCTTGCATCAAGATAGTGCTTCGATGGGCCAGAACGTTTCTTTCCTTTTTATAATCGTTTGCTTCTTTTCTGAAATTGCGTTTGATATTAGGAAGGTTGAGTAATTAGTTTGTAATGTTACCTTAAGATGTCTGCATTGTTTTTCTGGTTTGTCATCATCTCCTTCAAATCTTCAAGCTCCCTTTTCATCATATTCGATACTCGCAACATCTGCTCCTGACTTTGATTTAATTCTAATAGTTCTTGTTGTAGCCTTTCGTTGCGTTTTCTTTCATCTTCTAGTTCCTAAAATTGTTTGTTAATTTTAAATTGTTTGCAATTTCAGTAAAACCAATTTAGCTGTGTAATAAGATACTGTTTTCACTCTGATTGAAGAGTTCAAACTTTTGTCCAAAATAGAAAAATTGTAATAAATTCAAAAACGGATTTTTTTTGCGTAATCTATTATAAAACCAAAACCAGTCAAGCGATTTCAATCAAATTTGCTAATCGGAAGCACAAAATGTTGCTTAAAGTAGAAAAATTACAAAAATTATAATATTTTGACAAATGAATGTATTTTGGGCTTATTAAGTTCAAAAAACGGTATTTTTTTACATAATTAGTTATAAAACAAAAACTAATCGGGCAATTTTAATCAAATTTGCTAATTGGTAGCACATAATGTTGCTTAAAGTAGAAATATTACAAGTATTGTAATATTTTAACAATTAAATGATTTTTATAAATTTTAAGCTAAAAAAACGGTAATTTTGTTACGTAATTAGTTATAAAACAAAAACTAATCGGGCAATTTTGATCAAATTTGCTAATTGGTAGCACATAATGTTGCTTAAGATAGAATTATTACAAGTTTTGTAATATTTTAACAATTAAATGATTTTTTATGAATTTTAAGCTGAAAAATGGTAGTTTTGCTACGTAATTAGTTATAAAACAATAACCTGTCGAGCAATTTCAATCAAATTTGCTAATTGGGAGCACATGATAATGCTTAAAATAGAAATATTACAATTATTGTAATATTTTAACAATTAAATGATTTTTATGAATATTAAGCTAAAAAAACGACAATTTTGTTACGTAATTTGTTATAAAACAAAAACTAATCGGGCAATTTTAATAAAATTTGCTAATTGGAAGCACATAATGGTACTTAAAATAGAAATATTACAAAAATTGTAATATTTTGACAAATGAATGTATTTTGGGCTTTTTAAGATAAAAAAACGGCATTTTTTTTACGTAATTAGTTATAAAACAAAAACTAATCGGGCAATTTTAATCAAATTTGCTAATTGGTAGCACATAATGTTGCTTAATATAGAAACATTACAATTATTGTAATATTTTAACAATTAAATGATTTTTATAAATTTTAAATTAAAAAAACGGTAATTTTGTTACGTATTTAGTTATAAAACAATAACTAGTCAAACAATTTCAATCAAATTTGCTAATTGGAAGCACAAAATGTTGCTCAAAGTAGAAACATTAAAAAAATTGTAATATTTTGACAAATGAATGTATTTTGGGCATTTTTAGTTAAAAAAACGGTAATTTTTTTATGTAATTAGTTATAAAACAAAAACTAATCGGGCAATTTTAATCAAATTTGCTAATTGGTAGCACATAATGTTGCTTAATATATAAATATTACAATTATTGTGATATTTTAACAATTAAATGATTTTTATTAATTTTAAGCTGAAAAAACGGTAATTTTGTTACGTATTAGTTATAAAACAATAACCAATTGAGCAATTTCAATCAAACTTGCTAATTGGTAGCACAAAATGTTGCACAAAGTAGAAAAATTACAAAAATTGTAATATTTTGACAAATGAATGTATTTTGGGCTTTTTAAGTTAAAAAAACGGAAACTTTTTTACGTAATTAGTTATAAAATGAAAACTAATCGGGCAATTTTAATCAAATTTACTAATTGGTAGCACATAATGTTGCTTAAAATAGATATGATACAAGTATTGTAATATTATAACAATTAAAATGATTTTTTTGAATTTTAAGCTGAAAAACGGTAATTTTGTTACGTAATTAGTTATAAAACAATAACCAGTCGAGCAATTTCAATCAATTTTGCTAATTAGAAGCACAACATATTGTTTAAACAAGAGAAATTACAAAAATTGTAATATTTTGACAATTAAATGTAGTTTGGGCTTTTTAAGTTAAAAAAACGGTAACTTTTTTACGTAATTAGTTATGAAACAAAAACTAATCGGGTAATTTTAATCAAATTTGCTAATTGGTAGCACATAATGTTGCATAAAGTAAAAATTTTACAAGTATTGTAATATTTTAACAATTAAATGATTTTTATGAATTTTAAGCTAAAAAACGGTAATTTTGTTACGTAATTGGTTATAAAACAATAACCAATCGAGCAATTTCAATCAAATTTGCTAATTGGAAGCACAAAATGTTGCTTAAAATAGAAATTTTACAATTATTGTAGTATTTTTACAATTAAAAGATTTATATGAATTTTAAGCTAAAGAAACGGTAATTTTGTTACGTAATTAGTTATAAAACTATAACCAATTGAGCAATTTCAATCAAACTTGCTAATTGGTAGCACAAAATGTTGCTTAAAGTAAAAATATTATAAGTATTGTAATATTTTAACAATTAAATGATTTTTATAAATTTTAAACTAAAAAACGGTAATTTTGTTACGTAATTAGTTATAAAACAATAACCAATCGAGCAATTTCAATCAAATTTGCTAATTGGGAGCTCAAAATGTAGCTTAAAGTAGAAAAAATACAAAAATTGAAATAATTTGACAAATGAATGTATTTTGGGCTTTTTAAGTTCAAAAAACGGTAACTTCTTTACGTAATTAGTTATAAAACATAAACTAATCGAGCAATTTTAATAAAATTTGCTAATTGGGAGCAAAAAACGTTGCTGAAAGTAGAAAAATTTCAAGAACTGTAATATTTTGACAATTGAATAGATTTTGGGCTTTTTAAGTTAAGAAAACGGTAACTTTTTTACGTAATTAGTTATAAAACAATAACTAGTCGAGCAATTTTAATCAAATTTGCTAATTGGGAGCACAGAATGTTGCTTAAAGTAGAAAAAATACAAAAATTGAAATAATTTGACAAATGAATGTATTTTGGGCTTTTTAAGTTCAAAAAACGCTAACTTCTTTACGTAATTAGTTATAAAACAAAAACTAATCGGGGAATTTTAATAAAATTTGTTAATTGGGAGCAAAAGAACGTTGCTTAAAGTAGAAAAATTTCAAAAACTGCAATATTTTGACAATTGAATAGATTTTGGGCTTTTTAAGTTAAAAAAACGGTAACTTTTTTACGTAATTAGTTACAAAACAAAAACTAATCGGGTAATTTTAATTAAATTTGCTAATTGGTAGCACACAATGTTGCTTAAAGTAGAAAAATTACAAAAACCGTAATATTTTGCCAATTGAATAGATTTTGGGCTTTTTAAGTTAAAAAAACGGTAACTTTTGTACGTAATTAGTTAAAAAACAACAAACAGTCGGACGATTTTAATCAAATTTGCTAATTATTAGCACAAGATGTTACTTAAAGTAGAAAAAACTACATTAAATGTGATATCAAGACAATTAAATTGGTTGTTGTGAGAATCAACTTTAAAAAACGAAAAAAATTTGCGTAATTATTTTTAAAGTAAAAACCAGTCGGGCGATTTTAATACAAGTTTAATTTGTGAGCGAGTTACTTCTTCTACTGTTACCCACCCACCCGCCCAAGTGTTAGTCATCAAAGGATTTATTTTTTGTCCCACCTCTTGTGTGATTGGATTTAGATTTGAGAAAATTGTGTAACAATAAATGTCTTGAAAACTAACGCTTGGGTGGGTGGCTGGGAACAAAGTTAAATTTTGTGCGAGTTACTTCTTCTACTGATTAAACCGCGCCCTTAAGCCAACAATTTTAGTTTTTTTTAAGTAAAAATCTCCAAACTTACCTGTGTTAAATGTATATTAGATTCAGTACTTTCAAACTCTTGCAATTTAGCCACATTGAGTTCTGCCTGCAAATGAGCCACCTCCATACTCAAATTCTTTACAGACTCCTTAAGATTTTCTAAATCAGAATCAGAAGCAGCTTCACAAGCATCGACACCTTCATCAACAGAATCCGCATCCAACATCATTGTACGTCGCCTTAAAACTTTATTTTCCTTATACCAATGCGAAGCATCAGTTAAAGCCCTTAAAACAAACAAAAATTATAGTTAATATTTAATCACCTTATCAATATTTACCTATTCATAGCGCCTGTTTCAAGTTCATATTGGTTTTTAAGGGCATCATACTCCTTGAAAAGACTTTTAGATGCTGTGGTAAGTTTGGTGAGGCTTTCATTCCTTTCAAAAAGCTCAGTCTCCATTTCTTCATTTTTAATATGCAAAAACGAATTCTTCTTTTCCAAATCATGTATACTTCTTCTAGCTATAAATAATGATAATGTAAATGACATCATTTAATGTCAAATTGCAACGCACCCTTTTCAGTTTCCGTTATGAGTCTCTTCCGTTTTTCTTCTGCTTCCTCATATTTTTGTTTCCATCTGGCAGCTTCATCGTTACTATTTCTGGATGTTGGTGGTAGAACGGTAATTATTCCTGGTTTACTATTAGTTCTTCTCAATGGTAATCTTGTGTTTCCTGTGATTAAACACGAGGCTACCGTACGGTCCGTAGCCATTATTCTACTGTAAACACAATTTTATTTTTAGGTTCACTCAAAGTATTTTACAATTAAATGCATTTTTATTTATAGAGCACACATTTTAAAACCGGCTGCGCTTGTTGATTGTAATAACTGTACTGATACGTAATGTTTCATCGACTCTTATCTCGGCTTGGGTTTCTTTATATTATTTTATTTGTTGGCTGAATCATACAGTAAGAAAATTAAATCATTGATATCCTTATCTTATTAGATTTGAATGACCAAAGATAACGTTTGTTTATATATTTATTATTGGCTAAACTATTAGACAAAATTCTTGTATTGAATTAAATGCTTCCAGGCACTGACTGACTGAATCAATTGTCCATTTCTATAATTATTTATTATTGATAACAGCGCGTGTTATTATGATTAGGTCAGCTTTAATTGCAATGTTTAACCGCAGTTATTGTTGTTTAATTTTCTTGAATCTGTTTGATGTCACGATCCCAATTTCTGCTGTTAATTGATTCGGCGAATGTACTCCTTATAACACGCTTCTATCATTAAATTGTTATCAGTTATTTGTAAATATAAATATGATAACGCAATTTAATGTAAATATTCTAATTCAATGTGTGAGAATGTTTAGGTTTGTGAATATTTGCAAAAAATAATTGTAAATATTGCGGCAAAGTTTTCTAAAATGTAGCGTATGGATTTTGATTTATTTTTCACAGTTGGTACTTATGATATTGAGCTATGTTGGTACCAAATTGTTTCAATTTCCAATGCACCATTTGAAAGTTATATTTGTACCAAATTGTATCGCATCGTTTAAAACTTATATATTTTTGAATTAATCGTTGAATTCCTTTGTTAAGTACACTAAGTCAATTAAGTTGTTCTTATGTCAAATTGAGCGTATGGATTTTGAATAATTTTGTACAGTTGGTACTTATGATATTGAGCTATGTTGATACTAAATTGTATCAATTTTTAATGAACCGTTTAAAAGTTATATTTTTTCTAATAAATTCAATGGGCTTTTTCGTTAAGTAGACAACGTTACTTAAGTTGCCATTTAATTAAATTAAGCGTATGGATTTTGATCAATTTTACACAGTTGGTACTAATGGTATTGAGCTATGCTGGTACTAAATTGTATCAATTTGCAATGCACCTTTTAAAAGTTATATTTTTTTTAATTAACTCAATGGGCTTCTTCGTTAAGTAGACAAAGTTAATTAAGTTGCTATTTAATTAAATTTAGCGTATGGATTTTGACCAATTTTGCACAGTTGGTACTAATGATATTGAGCTATGTTAGTACCAAATTGTATCAATTTGCAATGCACCGTTTAAAAGTTCTATTGTTTGAAATTATCTAATAAGCTTCTTTGGTAAGTACACGAAGTCAGCTAAGTTGTCATTATGTCAAATTGAGCGTATGGATTTTGATTAATTTTGCACAGTTGGTACTAATGATATTGAGCTATGTTAGTACCAAATTGTATCAATTTGCAATGCACCGTTTAAAAGTTATATTGTTTGAATTTATCTAATAAGCTTCTTTGCTAAGTACACGAAGTCAGTTAAGTTGTCATTATGTCAAATTGAGTGTATGGATTTTGATTAATTTTGCACAGTTGGTACTAAGGATATTGAGCTCTATTGGTGCTAAATTGCAGCAATTTCAAATGCACCGTTTAAAAGTTATATTGTTTGAATTTATGTAATAGGCGTCTTTGCTAAGTACAGGAAGTCAGTTAAGTTCTCATTATGTCAAATTGAGTGTATGGATTTTGATTAATTTTGCACAGTTGGTACTAATGATATTGAACTCTATTGAGGCCATATTGCAATAATTTCCAATGGACCGTTTAACAGTTATATTATTTGAATTTGTCTAATAGGCTTCTTTGTTAAGTACACGAAATCAGATAGGTTATCATTATGTCAAACTGAACGTTTGGATTTTAATTAATTTTGCACAGTTGGTACTAATAATATTGAGCTCTATTGGTGCCAAATTGCATCAATTTCCAATGCACCGTTTAAAAGTTATATAGTTTGAATTTATCTAATAAGCTTCTTTGCTAAATACACGTAGTCAGTTAAGTTGTCATTATGTCAAATTGATCGTATGGATTTTAATTAATTTTGCACAGTTGGTACTAATGATATTGAGCTCTATTGGTGCCAAGTTGCATCAATTTCCAATGCACCGTTTAAAAGTTATATTGTTTGAATTTATCTAATAGGCTTCTTTGCTAAGTACACGAAGTCAGTTAAGTTGTCATTATGTCAAATTGAGCGTATGAATTTTGATTAATTTTGCACAGTTGGTAATAATGATATTGAGCTTTATTGGTGCCAAATTGCATCAATTTCCAATGCACCGTTTAAAAGTTATATTGTTTGAATTTATCTAATAGGCTTCTTTGCTAAGTACACAAAGTCAGTTAAGTTGTCATTATGTCAAATTGAGCGTATGGATTTTGATTAATTTTGCACAGTTGGTATTAATAATATTGAGCTATGTTGGTACTAAATTATATCTATATCAAATGCACCGTTTTGACTTTAGACTGTCAAATAGGCAGAAACCTTGTTTTGAAGCCAATTTCTTCAAATATCACAAAAGTTATAAAAGTTGGATCAAAAGTTGTAAGACAAAAGTTGTAAGGCATATTGTTTCCTAAAAAAAATGAAAGAAGTTTTTTATTATTTTGACATAGTAACTGCCAAAAATTCACAAACATGATTTTCATAGTGAATTTCTTTAAATTTTTCAAAAACTATAAAAGTTAAAAAAAAAAATAGAAACTATAAGTTGTAAGAAATTAAATTTTCTACAAAATTTATTAAAAGTGTTTTGCAATAATGTGACGTTAGACCTGTCAAAAATGCAAAAAACTTGTTTTTTAGCCAATTTCTTCAAATATCTCAAAAGTTATAAAAGTTTGATCAAAAGTTACAAAACAAAAGTTATAAGGAATACTATTTCCTAAAAAAACCATGAAAAAAGTTTTTTATTATTTTGACATTGTAACTGTCAATAATGCAGAAACATGATTCTTAGAGTAAATTTCTTTAAATTTATCAAAAATTATAAAAGTTGTGAAAAAAGTTAAATTATAAAAGTTGTATGACATTAAATTTACTACAAAATTTATTAAAAGTGTTTTGCAATAATGTGACGTCAAACCTGTCAAAAATGCAAAAAACCTTGTTTTGGAGCCAATTTCTTCAAATATCTAAAAAGTTATAAAAGTTGAGTAAAAAGTTATAAACCAAAAGTTGTAAAGAATGTTATTTTCTAAAAAAATGTGTCAGGTTTTTTATTACTTTGACATTTGACTATCAAAAATGCAGAAATCTTGTTTTTTTGGCCAATTTCTTCAAATATCTCAAAGGTTATAAAAGTTGGATAAAAAGTTATAAAATAAAAGTTGTGAGAAATATAATTTTCTAAAAAAAATATTTAGAAGAATGTTTTATTATTTTGACATTGTAACTGTCAAAAATGCAAAAACATGATTTTCAGAGTTAAATTCTTTAAATAACTCAAAAACTATTAAAGTTATAGAAAAAGTTAGAAAATATAAGTTGTAAGAAATTAAATTTTCTACAAAATTTATTAAAAGTGTTTTGCAATAATTTGACGTTAGACCTGTCAAAAATGCAAAAAACCTTGTTTTGGAGCCAATTTCTTCAAATATCTCAAAAGTTATAAAAGTTAGATAAAAAGTTATGAAACAAAATTTGTAAGAAAAGCAATTTTCTAACAAAATATTTAATGTGTTTTTTTATTATTTTGACATTTAATTGTCAAAAAGCAGAAACTTGGTTTTTCAAATATCTCAAAAGTTATGAAGGTTAGAATAAAAGTTGAATTATAAAAATAATGGAAACATTAATTGTCTTAATAAAGCTTAAACAACTTTTTTTATTATTTTGATATTTGAGCTGTCAAAATATAGAAAACATGGTTTTTAAACTATTTTCTTCAAATATCTCAAAGTTATTAAAATTAGATCAAAAGTTGAAATATAAAAATTATGAAGAATCTAAATATCTTAATAAAGTTTTCATAACTTTTCTAATATTTTGACAACTAAGTTGTCAAAATGCAGGAAGAATAGTTTTTGACCTAATTTTTTTAAATATCTTAAAAGTTATGAAAGTTAGAACAAAAGTAAAATCATAAAAATTATGCAAACTTAATTTATCTTAATAAAGTTTTAATAACTTTCTTCAATATTTTGACAATTAAGCTGACAAAATGCAGAAAACATGGTTTTTGAGCTATTTTTTTAAATATCTCAAAAGTTATTAAAGTTAGAATAAAAGTTTAAATATAAAAAATATGAAGAATTAAAATCTCTTAATAAAGTTTTAATAACTTTCTTCAATATTTTGACAATTAAGCTACCAAAATTCAGAAAACATGGTTTTTGATCTATTTTCTTTAAATATCTCAAAAGTTATTAAAGTTAGAATAAAAGTTTAAATATAAAAATTATGAAGAATCTAAATATCTTAATAAAGTTTTAATAACTTTCTTCATTTTTTTGACAATTAAGCTACCAAAATGCAGAAAACATGGTTTTTGAGCTATTTTTTTAAATATCACAAAGTTATTAAAGTTAGAATAAAATTTTAAATATAAAAATTATGAAGAATCTAAATATCTTAATAAAGTTTTAATAACTTGCTTCATTTTTTTTGACAATTAAGCTACCAAAATGCAGAAAACATGGTTTTTGAGCTATTTTTTTAAATATCTCAAAAGTTATTAAAGTTAGAATAAAAGTTTAAATATAAAAATTATGAAGAATTTAAATATCTTAATAAAGTTTTAATAACTTTCTTCAATATTTTGACAATTAAGCTACCAAAATGCAGAAAACATGGTTTTTGAGCTATTTTTTTAAATATCTCAAAAGTTATTAAAGTTAGAATAAAAGTTTAAATATAAAAAATATGAAGAATTAAAATCTCTTAATAAAGTTTTAATAACTTTCTTCAATATTTTGACAATTAAGCTACCAAAATTCAGAAAACATGGTTTTTGAGCTATTTTCTTTAAATATCTCAAAAGTTATTAAAGTTAGAATAAAAGTTTAAATATAAAAATTATGAAGAATCTAAATATCTTAATAAAGTTTTAATAACTTTTTTCATTTTTTTGACAATTAAGCTACCAAAATGCAGAAAACATGGTTTTTAAGCAATTTTTTTAAATATCTCAAAAGTTATTAAAGTTAGAATAAAAGTTTAAATATAAAAATTATGAAGAATTTAAATATCTTAATAAAGTTTTAATAACTTGCTTCATTTTTTTGACAATTAAGCTACCAAAATGCAGAAAACATGGTTTTTGAGCTATTTTTTTAAATATCTCAAAAGTTATTAAAGTTAGAATAAAAGCTTAAATATAAAAATTATGAAGAATTTAAATATCTTAATAAAGTTTTAGTAACTTTCTTCAATATTTTGACAGTGCGGCCGTAAAATTGCAAAAAAATGGTTTTAGATCTAATTTCTTTAATTATCTCTAACAAAAGTTGAAGAATAAAAATTGTAACAAATTTTATAAAAAATGTTTTTGAATATTTTGTTTTTGCTGCCAAAAATACTAATAATCTGATCATATGCAACTTTAATTACAAAAGTGGAATTATTTAAACTGATTGTAGGATATTTTAAATTAAAAGCAACAGGGGGCGTAGCTCAGATGGTAGAGCGCTCGCTTAGCATGCGAGAGGTACCGGGATCGATGCCCGGCGCCTCCAAATATTTTTTTTTAGTTTTATTGAAATCTATAGTTTCAAATGAGCATGAAAGTATAATTGCAATGAAAATAGTAAATTGCTTACAATATAACCTTTTTGTATTCAAACAACGCAACCCATTCAATTCAAATTTCTGTTTTATAAATAACCTCCGCTGTTTTCAGTCAAGATTTCTCTCAGTAGGTACTCGAAGGGTTTTTCTATTAATACAGCATCAATTAAGGCCGACGTGAGAAGGTAAAACAGACTAAACGGTATCCTAACAAGAACGAGAGGCAATTAATTCACTTTCATTATACACTCCATATACATAAAACGCTTTCGATTTTTTTTCTCTTCAATTAATACAAAATGATTTAGAAGCATACTTTGATGAATTAAATTTAATTCTGACATATGTCAGTTAATTCACAAAAAATTAAAATGGGTCTGTACGATATCTTCTTTAAGAAAACGTCTTCATTCGTGTTGGTAATAGCAGGAAGCGTCTTCTTTTTCGATAGGACGTTTGATTTGGTAGCGGATGGAATTTTTGATTGTGTGAATAAAGGAAAATTATATAAGGATATAAAAAAGGAAAAGGATGATTAATAAAAAGTGTATTATTATAATACCATGATAGATAATAATAATCTATTTAAATTACACTTTTCTCTATTTTATGATGTGCAATAGGTTAAATAAATGTGTCATTTGTATTACTTTCATTGTAGTAAAAGTAAAAAGTATTTTATGAATTAAATAATGTTGGTTTATAAATAATTTTGAATAATTTGTTAAAACAATTCTGAAATTATTTGACTGGTTTTAGAAAAATTTAATTATCGTTCACAGACATATTTATTACAAAATATTGAAAAAAATACTTTAAAATTATAATTGTCGTTCAGGAAATGGTTTTTAACGCACAAATTGAATAACAAGTTAATTACAAAACGCATATATTGTACAAAATACACATTAAATTACTCTAAAATGTAAAATAGAACAAATATTGCCCAAACAAATGTTTGATTGTAACAAATTTTAAGATATTTTTCAAATTGATTTGTGTGGGGCAACTCTAATATCACTCTTACTTAGAAATGTTTATAAAATACAAAAAAAAAATGTGAAAAATTGCATTAATTGCATCAAAATTGCTTATAAAATGATTTATTGAATAAATTATTAATTGCAAAAAAAAGTTTAATATATTTTTTCTACAATAAATTAGGACAATTTTAATTAAATAATTGCAAAAATGCGCTTTTGAAGCTTTGTTAGTGTGATTTACAATGAATTTTCTACGTAAAAGTGTTTTTTAAGCAATTTATTGCAATTTTAGTACAGTTATGGACAATTTAATGCATTTATTTAGCAAATTTTCACAATAAATTTGTTTTATTAAATAATTGCAATAAATGCGCGTTAGAAGCGTTATTCGTGCGATTTACAATAAATGTTGTACTTAAAAGCGATTTATTGCGCTTTTGTGCGATTTTCAATGAATTTACGTGTTTTTACGCGATTTTAGTGCATTTTTTGAGCAAGTTTTTACAATAAATGCGTTTTTAAGATGTTTTTTTAATAAATAATTGCAATAACAGCGTTTGTGAAGTTACATTTGTACGATTTACAATGGATTTTATACATAAATTTAGTACATAAAAGTGTTTTCTAAGCGATTTTTTGCAATTTTTGTACAGTTTTTGACAATCTGTTATGCAAATTTCTATAATAAATGTGTTTTTAGAACAATTTTTGATTAAATAATTGCAATAAATGCATATTTGAAGTTTTATTCGTGCGATTTACAATAAGTTTTGTACATAAAAGCGTTTTTCTAAGCGATTTATTGCGTTTTTAGTTTTTTTAAAATATTAAAACTTTTTCTTGCAAAATTTCTACAATAAATGCGTTTTTAGAACAGTTTTATAATAATTAATTGCAATAAATTTGTTTCTCATATTTTATTTAAGCAATTTTTAATAAATTTTGTACATAAAAGTGTTTTCTAAGCGATTTATTGCATTTTTAATGCAATTTTTGTCATTTGTATAATTTTTTTAGAAGTATCTACCATAAATGCGCTTCTAAAGCTTTATTTTTGTGATTCACAATGAATTTTGTTTAATAAAGTGTTTTTTAATGATGCAATTTTTGACAAATTAGAACATTTTTTGGCAAAATTTTACAAGCGTTTTTAGGACAATTCTATAATAAATTATTGCAATATATGCATTTATCAAGCTCTGAACAATTTACAATAAATTTAGTACATATAAGTGTGTTCTAAGCGATTTATTGCGTTTTTTAGTGAATGTTTTGACAATTTTTCATTTAAATAAATTTTTATAATAAAGTCTCTACAATGCTACAATGAATGCGTTTTTGAGACAATTTTATAATTAATTATGGCAATATATGCATTTCTCAAGCTTTCTTTGAGCAATTTACAATGAATTTTGTACATAAAAGTGTTTTTGAAGCAAATTGTTGCGTTTTTAAGTGCAATTATTAATAGTTTAATACATTTTTTTTGGAAAATGTCTACAATAAATGCCTTTTTAAGGACAATTTTATAATATTTGATATAATAAATGCTTTTCTCAAGCTTTCTTTGGGCAATTTACAATGAATTTTAAACATTAAAGTGTTTTCTAAGCGATTTATTGCATTTTTAGTGCATTTATTGACAAATTAAAACATCTTTGTTGTCAAACTTTTACAGTAAATGCGTCTTTATGACAACTTTATAATAATTGATATAATAAATGTTTTTTTCATATTTTATTCGAGCAATTTATAAGTGTTTTTTAAGCAATTTGTTGCGATTTTAATGCAATTTTTTACATTTTTGATTGAATTTTCTACCATGAATGCGTTTTTAGGACAAATTTTGAGCTACATTTGTGCAATTTGCAAAAAAATTTGCACGTAAAAGTGGTTTCTATGCAATTTGTTGTGTTTTTAATACAATTTTTGACATTTGAATACTTTTTTTTCACAAATTCGTACCGTAAATACGCTTCTGAAGCTTTAATTTGTGCGCTTACAATAAATTTTGTTTATTTAAGTGTTTTTTAAGCAATTTATTGCGTTTTTAGAGCATTTTTTTAACAAATTAAAACATTTTTTTGGCAAACTTCTAAAATAAATGCGTTTTTAAGACAATTTTATAATAATTGATGTAATAAATGCGTTTTTTATACTTTATTCGAGCGATTTATAATACTTTTTTTACATAAAAGCGTTTTCTAAGCGAAAATTGCATTAGAAACGCAATAAGTTTCTAATGCAATTTTTGGCAAGTTTTTACCATTTTTGAACAGTATTATATTTAATAAATGCGCATCTGAAGCTTTTTAGTGTGATTTTTAATGAATTTTGTACATTTATTTAGGGCCGGTATTATAAAGACAAAATAAATCACCGAATAACAAATCTCTAATCTATCTAATACCGAAATCAACCAATTAAAATAATTTACTGGGTTAGTAAATAAAATCTACAGATTTTTGTGGTTTATAATACCGGCCCTTAGCAAATTTCTACATTAAATGCGTTTTAAGAACAATTTTTAATTAAATAATTTTGATAAATACATTTTTCAGGCTTTATTAATGCAATTTACAATAAATTTTGTACATAAAAGTACTTTCTAAGCGATTTTTTGCATTTTTAATGCAATTTTCAACAAATTAAAACATTTTGTTGGCAATTTTTTAGAATAAATGCGTTTTTAGAACAATTTTATAATAACTCATTGCAATAAATGCGTTTCTCATACTTTATTCGAGCGATTTACAAGTTTTTAAGCGATTTATAGCGTTTTTAATGCAATTTTTGACACATTAAATCATTTTTTAGACAATTTTATAATAATTGATATAATAAATGCTAATAATACTTTATTTGAACAATTTACAACAAATTTTAAACATAAAAGTGTTTTCTAAGCGGTTTGTTGCGTGTTTAATGCATTTCCTTCTGCGATTTACAATGAATTTTGTACATAAAAGCGTTTTTCTAAGCGATTTATTGCGTTTTTAGTGCAATTTTTGATTTTCTATAATAAATGCGTTTTTAGGATAATTTTATAATAATTGTTAAAATAAATACGTTTTTCAAAGTGTATCTTAAGCTACTAATTGCATTTTCTGTGCATTTTTTGACAAATTCAAACATTTTTTTTAGCAAATTTCTACAATAAATTTCAATAAATGCATTTGTCAAGCGATTTACAATAAATTTAATATATTAGAGTATTTTCTAAGCGATTTATAGCGTTTTTAAAGCAATTTTTAGCATTTTAAAACAGTTTTTAGCAAATATTTACAATAAATGTCATTTTAGAACAGTTTTATATCAAATAAATGCGTATTTGATGTTTTATTAGTGCAATTTTCAATGAATTTTGTATATAAGTTCTTTCTACGCAATTCTAATGCAATTTTCTGACAATTTAATACATTTTTTCGCAGTTCTTTACACGAAATGCGTATTTAGGATAATTTTTTATTAAATAATCACAATAAATGCGTTTCCTAAGCTACATTTGTGCATAAAAACGTTTTTCTAAGCTATTTATTGCGTTTTTTGACAAATTCAAACATTTTTTTGGTAAACTTCTACAATAAGTGCGTTTTTAGGACAATTTTATAATATTTGATATAATAAAAGCGTTTCTCAAACTTTATTCGAGCGGTTTATAATCAATTTTTTACATAAAAAGTGTTTTCTAAGTGATTTATTGCGCTTTTAATTCAATTTTTGAAATTTTGATACATTTTGTGGCAAGTTTTTATAAAAAATGTCATTTTAGGACAGTTTCTTATTAAATAAATACGCATCTAAAGCGATTTATTACAATTTTAATGCAATTTTTGACATTTTGATACATTTTTGGAAAGTTTATATATATTTGTACATTTATTTAGCAAAGTTTTACAATAAATGAGTTTTAAGGACAATTTTTAATTAAATAATTGCGATAAATAAACTTTTAAAGCTTTATTTGAGCGATTTACAATGGATTTTGTTTATAAAATTGTTTTCTAAGCGATTTATTGCTTTTTAGTGCAGTTTTTGAAAAGTTTTTTTGGCAATTTTTCACAATAAATGCGTTTTTAGGACAATTTTATAATAACTAATTCCAATAAATGCGTTTCTAATACTTTATTCGAACAATTTAGAATACATTTTGTACGTAAAAAGGTTTTCTAAGCAATTTATAGCGTTTTTAATGATTTTTTTACATTTTAATACATTTATCTGGCAAGTTTTGACAATAAATGCAATTTTAGGATAGTTTTACATTAAATAAAAGCAATTTCTAATGAATTTTGTACATGTTTCCTACACGATTTTATTGCATTTTTTAACCATTTTTTTAGCAAATTTCTACAATTAATGAAGTTTTGGGACAGCTTTTTTTGCAATAAATGCGTTTCTGAAGTTACATTTGTGCGAAGTGTTTCCTAAGCAATTTATTGCGTTTCTAGTGCAATTTTTGTCAAATTAAAACATTTTTTTGGCAAATTACTACAATAAATGCGTTATTAGGACAGTTTTACAATAATTAATACAATAGATGCGTTTCTCATACTTTATTGGAGCTATTTACAATAAATTTTGTACATAAAAGTGTTTTCTAAGCGATTTATTGCGTTTTTAGTATAATTTTTGAAAAACTTAAACATTTTCTTGGCAAATTTCTACAATAAATGCGTTTTTAAGACAGGTTTATAATATACCTAACTGCAATAAATTCGTTTCTCATACTTTATTCAAGCAATTTACAATAAATTTTGTACATAAAAGTGTTTTCTAAGCGATTTATTTCATTTTTAATGCAATTTTTGATTATTTAATACATTTACAATAAATGCAATGTTTGGACAATTTTTTTAGCAAGTTTCTGAAATAAATGCGGTTTTGAAACAATTTTTTGCGCTAAATGCGTTTTTAAAGCACATAAAGTATTTTTTAAGCGATTTATTGCGTTGTTAGTGCATTTTTTGACAAATTAAAACATTTTTTTGGCAAATTTCTACAATTAATGCGTTTTTGGACAATTTTATAATAATTTATATATTAAAATGTGTTTTTCATACTTTATTTGAGCGATTTGCAATAAATTTTGTACATAAAAGTATTTTCTAAGCGATTTGTTACATTTTTAATGCAATTTTTGACATTTGGATAATTTGCTTCTACCATAAATGCGCTTCTAAAGCTTTATTTTTGCGATTTACAATGAATTTTGTTTAATAAAGTGTTTTTTTAAGCGATTTACTGCGTTTCTAATGCAATTTTTGGCAAGTTTTTACAATGAATGTCATTTTAGAACAAATTTATATTAAATAAATGCGTATATGAAGCGTTTTTAATGTAATTTTTGTACATTTATTTAGCAAATTTTTACATTAAATGTGTTATTGAACCTTTATTTGAGCGATTTTTCAATAAATTTTGTACTTGAAATTTTGTTCTAAGCGATTTATTGCGTTTTTAATGCTATTTTCAACAATTAAAAAAAAAATAGCAATTTAATTGCAATAAATGCGTATTTCGGACTTAATTCGAAAAATTTACAATAAATTTTGTACACAAGTGTTTTCTAAGCGATTTATAGCATTTTTAATGCAATTTTTGACAAATTAGAACATTTATTTGGCAAATTTTCACAATAAAAGCGTTTTTAGGACAATTTTATAATAAATTATTGCAATACATGCATTTCTCAAGCTTTCTTTGAACAATTTACAATGAATTTAGTACATAAAAGTGTGTTCTAAGCGAATTATTGCGTTTTTTAGTAACTGATTGACAATTTTTAACATTTTAATAATTTTTTAAGCAAGTTTCTACAATGAATGCGTTTTTAAGACAATTTTATAATAAATTATGGCAATATATGCATTTCTCAAGCTTTCTTTGAGCAATTTACAATGAATTGTGAACATTAAAGTGTTTTCTAAGCGATTTATTGCATTTTTAGTGCATTTTTTGACAAATTAAAACATCTTTGTTGGCATACTTTTACAGTAAATGCGTCTTTATGACAACTTTATAATAATTGATATATTAAATGTTTTTTTTTTTCATATTTTATTAGAGCGATTTATAAGTGTTTTTTAAGCGATTTGTTGCGATTTTAATGATAATTGTCTACCATGAATGCGTTTAAATAATTGTGATAAATGCGCTATTGAAGCTACATTTGTGCAATTTGCAAAAAAAAATTGCACGTAAAAGTGGTTTCTATGCAATTTGTTGCGATTTTAATACAATTTTTGACATTTGAATACATTTTTTTCACAAATTCCTACTATAAATGCGCTTCTGAAGCTTTTATTTGTGCGCTTACAATAAATTTTGTTTATTAAAGTATTTTCTAAGCGATTTATTGCGTTTTTAGGGCAATTTTTTGCCAAACTTTTAAAATAAAAGCGTGTTTTAGGACAATTTATAATAACTGATATAATAAATGCATATCTCATACTTTATTTGAGAGATTTACAATACATTTTTTACATAAAAGGGGTTTCTAAGCGATTTAATTTTTGTCAAATTTTTAGAAAGAATGCCACTTTAGAACAGTTTTTCATTAAATAAATACGTATCTGAAGCTGTTTTTAATGAATTTTGTATATTTATTTAACAAATTTATACATTATATGCGTTTTAAGAATAATTTTTAATTAAATAATTGCGATAAATAAAATTATGCAGCTTTATTTGAACAATTTACAATGAATTTTGTACATAGAAAGTATTTTCTAAAGAAATTTCTGCGTTTTTAATGCAATTTTCAACAAATTTAAAACATTTAGTTAGCTATTTTTTACAATAAATGCGTTTTTAGGACAATTTTATAATAATTCATTGCAATAAAAGCGTTTTTCATAATTTATTTGAACAATTTAGAGTACATTTTGTACGTAAAAGTGTTTTCTAAGCGATTTATAGCGTTTTTATTGCATTTTTTACATTTCAATACATATTTCTGGCAAGTTTCTACAATAAATGCATTTTTGGGACAATTTTTTTGCAATAAATTCGTTTTTGAAGCTACATTTGTGCGATTTAAAATGAATTTTGTACATAACAGCGTTTACTAAGCGTTTTATTGCGTTTTTATTGCAATTTTTGACAAATAAAAACATTTTTTGACAAATTTTTACAATAAATGCGCTTTAAAACAGTTTTTTTAATAATTAATCACAATAAATGCGTTTTTCGTACTTTATTCGAGTAATTTACAATAAATTTTGTACATAAAATAAGCGATTTATTGCGTTTTTAATGCAAGTTTTGATATCCTAATCCATTTTTGGCAAGTTTTTACAATAAATGTCATTTTAGAACAGTTTTATATCACATAACTGCGTATTTAAAGCTTGATTAGTGCGATTTTTAATAAATTTTGTACTTAAAAGTGTTTTATAAGCAATTTATTGCGTTTTTAGAGCAATTTTTGACAAATTAAACCATTTTTTTTGGCAAATTATTACAATAAATGTGATTTTAAAACAGTTTTATACTAAATAAATATCCATCTAAAACTTTATTAGTGCGATTTTCAATGAGTTTCAATGTATTACATAAATGTTTTCTTCGAGATTTGAGTGCATTTTTTGACAATTTATTAAATTTGTTTAGAAAATTTCTACAATAAATGAGTTTTTCGGACAATTTTTATTCCAATAAATGCGCTTCTTTCACTGTAAATCACGCCAATAAAGCGTGATTTACAGTGAATTTTGTACATAAAAGTGTTTTCTAAGCAAATTATTGCAATTTTTGGTACAGCTTTTTGACAATGTATTTCTAGGACAGTTTTAAAGACAATTTTAATTAAATAATTGCGATAAATGAGATTTTGGAGCCTTATTTGTACTATATGTGTACGTAGAAAGTATTTTCTAAGCGATTTCTTTTTTTAGGACAATTTTATAATAATTGATATAATAAATGCGTTTATTGTACTTTATTCGAGCGATTTACAACAAATTTTGTACATAGACATGTTTTCTAAGCGATTTATTACGTTTTTAATGCAATTCTTGACATTTTGATACATTTTTTGGCAAATTCTTATAAAAAAACTATTTTAGAACAGTTTTATCATAAATAAATGCACATCTGAAGCTTTATTAGTGCAATTTATAATAAATTTTGTAGATAAAAGTATTTTCTAAGCATTTGTAATGCAATTTTCAACAAATTAAAACATTTTTTGGCAATTTTTTACAATAAATGCGTTTTTAGGACAATTTTATAATAACTTATTCCAATAAATGCTTTTCTTATACTTTATTCGAGCGATTTACAATACATGTTTTACATAAAAGTGTTTTCTAAGCGATTTATAGCGTTTTTAATGCATTTTTTTACATTTTAATACATATTTCTGACAAGTTTTTACAATGAATGCAATTTTAGAATAGTTTTATGTTAAATAAATGTGCATTTGAAACTTTTTTAGTGCAATTTTTAATGAAATTGGTACATAAGTGTTTTCTACGCGATTTTAGTGCATTTTTCAACAATTTAATACATTTATCTAACAAGTTTCTACAATTAATGCATTTTTGAAGTTACATTTGTACGATTTATAATAAATTTTTGACATAAAAGTGTTTTCTAAGTAATTTATTGCGTTTTTAGTACAATTTTTGACAAATAAAAACATTTATGCGTTTTATTTCGTTTTAAATGCAATTTTTGACTTTTTAATACATTTTTGGCAAGTTTTTACAATAAATGCAAAGTTTTTATACCAAATAAATGTGCATTTGAAGCGTTTTTAGTGCGATTTTTAATTAATCGTGTACATTTTTTGACAATTTATTACATTTTTTTAGAAAGTTTCTACAATAAATGCGTTTTTAGAATATTTTTTTATTAAATAAATGCAATAAATGCATTTCTGAAGTTATATAAAAGTGTTTTCTAAGCGATTTATTGCGTTTTTAGTATATTTTTTGAAAAACTATAACATTTTCTTGCCAGATTTCTACAATAAATGCGGTTTTAGACAATTTTATGATAATTGATATATTAAAATGTGTTTTTCATACATTATTCGAGCAATTTGCAATAAATTTTGTACATAAAAGTGTTTTCTAAGCGATTTATTGCATTTTTAATGCAATTTTTGTCATTTGCATATTTTTTTTTAGAAGTTTCTACCATAAATGCGCTTCTAAAGCTTTATTTTTGCGATTTACAATAAATTTTGTTTAATAAAGTGTTTTTTAAGCGATTTCTAATGCAATTTTTGGCAAATTTTTACAGTAAATGCAATTTTAGAACAAGTTGAAGTTTTTTTGCTGCGGTTTTTAATGAATTTTGTACATTTATTTAGCAATATTCTACAATAAATACGTTTTAAGGACAATTTTTAATTAAATAATTGCGATAAAGGCATTTTTCAGGCTCTATTAGTGCAATTTACAATGAATTTTGTACATTAAAGTGTTTTCTAAGCAATTTATTGCTTTAATTTTTCATATTTTAATTTTTTTTTTTTTTTGGCAACAATAAATGCAATTTTAGGACAGTTTTGTACCAAATAAATGCGCATCTGAAGCTTTTTTAGTGCGATTTGATGAATTTTGTACGCGATTTTAGTACATTTTTTGACAATGTAATACATTTTTTAGCAAGTTTTTACAATAATAGCGTTTTTAGGATTGTTTTTTATTAAATAGTTGTTTTTTACAACAATGCATTTCTGAAGCTACATTTGTACGATTTACTATGAATTACTATGAATGAAAGTGTTTTCTAAGCGATTTATTGCGTTTTTAAAGCATTTTTTGCATTTTAAAACATTTTTTGAAAATTTTGTATAATAATTGCCATTTTAAGACAGTTTCAAATTAAATAAATGCGTATCTAAAACGTTATTAATGCGATTTTCAATGAATTCAGTACATAAGTATTTTTGACGCTATTTTAATGCATTTTTTTGAGTAAGTTTTTACAATAAATGCATTTTAGAACATTTTTTAATTAAATAATTGCAATAACAGCGTTTCTGATGCTACATTTGTACGATTTACAATGGATTTTGTAAATAAAAGTGTTTTTTAAGCGATTTATTGCGTTTTTAATGCAATTTTTGAAATATTAGTTTTTTTTGCATATCTCTACAATAAATACGAAATTCTTAGGCAATTTTATAATAGTTAATTGAAATAAATGCATTTTTTGAACTTTATTTGAGCAATTTACAATACATTTTGTACATAAAAGTGTTTTCTAAGCGATTTATTACGTTTTTAATGCAATTTTTTATATTAAATAAATACGCATCTGAAGCTTTATAAAGACAATTATTAATTAAATAACTGCAATAAATGCGTCTTTGAAGCTTTATTTGAGCGATTTACAATGAATTATGTACATACAAATATTTTCTAAGCGATTTATTGTGTTTTTAGTGCAGTTTGACAAATTAAAACATTTTTGTTGGCAAATTTCTACAATAAATGCGTTTTTAGAAAAATTTATAATAATTTAATGCATTAAATGCGTTTCTCATATTTTATTCGAGCAATTTACAATATATTTTGTACATAAAAGTGTTTTCTAAGCGATTTATTGCGATTTTTAGTGCTAATTTTAACAATTTAATCATTTTTGTGGCAATTATTGACAATAAATATTTTTCTTAATCTTTATTACAAAGAATTTTATACAAAATTTATGCGTTTTTAAGCGATTTATTGCGTTTTTTGACAATTCAGCACATTTTTTTGCAAGTTTCTACAATAAATGCATTAATTGAAAAAGAAATTACAAATTCTTCATCAACCGTTTATAAAAAGTGTGATAAATCGCTTAAAAAATGCATTTATTGTATAAATTACATAATAAATCGCATCAAAATTGTCACACATTTAATGGAAAACCAACTCTTTAATACACACAAACGACAGAATTAAAATAAACATCAAAATGGTCTCAAATTGAATAAGGAATAAACGTCATTAAAGTTTTACAACATTTTTCATTAACTGTTTATAAAAACAGATTGCGCATACACTTTTTATTTACATTAAATTATTCAATTTATATTTACTATTATTCTTGTACGTGTTATTATTTTGATAAACTAACTATTATTACTAAAATGATTCAACTTAATTTCCATTGTAAATGTAAATTAGGTTTGTCCTTGTGACTAAGTGTGTAGAAGACAGGAGAAATTGTACCCTAGAGGCATTTACAAGTGCGGCACCTTTACAACAACATTTGTGCTTCATTTCTCCTCATTTATTATCACTACATTTCATAATTCACCTACTGTTTTTGTAGCACAAACCGAAACTAGCAAAGCAATAAAATCACAATGTAATTATGCCATAAAATTACTAAAATAAATGTAAAATTACTTCTTTACCGTAATATGTTGTAAGAAATTATTATAAATTAGATAAAATAAATCGTTTAAAATTAAAAAAATAATTTTTAAATTTTCATAATTAATTTTTGGGATAGGTAAGGTACTCTATAAAGCAGTCTCTAAAGTATGATTGGTAATTTTTTTGACTTAATAAATTAAATATTATTCATTCAGTGCGCGTCTAAGCAAATATTGAATTTATGAAAAATTAAATTGTTTTCAAAAATTTATAAAAAATGTTTTTAATTTTCAAAATTAAATTTTGAGATTACTCTATAGAGCAGTCACTAAAGCATGATTTTTTGACTTAATAAATTAAATTTAGTTTATTCTGTAGGCTTCCAAACAAACAAAAAATTATTAAAAAAAAAAAAAAAAATAAAATAAATTTTGAGATTAGTACTTGATAGAGCGTTCTTTAAAGTATGTTTGATAATTTTTTTGACTTGAAAAATTAAATTTTGTTTATTCTGTGGGCTTCTAAGCAAAAGGACAATTTATTAAATTTTTTTTTTCAAAAATTGGTAAATACATTTTTAACTTTTAAAAATTAATTTTAAGATTAGTACTTGATAGAGCGCTCTTTAAAGTATGTTTGATATTTTTGTTTTGACTTAATAAATTAAATTTTGTTCATTCTGTGTGCTTCCAAGCAAAAAAGAAATATATTAAAAAAAAAAATGTTTTCAAAAATGTTTTAAAAATATTTTTAATTTAAAAAAATTAATTTTAAGATTGGTACTTGATAGAGCGCTCTTTAAAGTATGTTTGATAATTTTTTTGACTTAATAAATTGAATTTTGTTCATTCTGTGGGCTTCCAAGCAAAAGGAAAATTTATAAAAAAAAAAATGTTTTCAAATTTTTTTAAAAAATATTATTAATTTTTATAAATTAATTTTAAGATTAATACTTGATAGAGCGTTTTTTAAAGTATGTTTGATAATTTTTTTGACTTAATAAATTAAATTTTGTTCATTCTGTGGGCTTCCAAGCAAAAAAAGCAAAAAATGTTTTCAAAAATTTGTAAAAATGATTTTTAGTTTTCAAAAATTAATTTTAAGATTAGTACTTGATAGAGCGCTCTTTAAAGTATGTTTGATAATTTTTTTGACTTAATAAATTAAATTTTGTTCATTCTGTGGACTTCCAAGCAAAAGGAGAAAAAATCTGCAAAAATATTTTTAATTTTAAAAAATTAATTTTGAGATTAGTACTTTATAGAGCGTTCTTTAAAGTATGTTTGATTTTTTTTTTTTTTTGACTTAATAGATTAAATTTTGTTCATTCTGTGGGCTTCCAAGCAAAAAGAAAATTTATATAAAAAAAAATTTTTCAAAAATTTGTAAAAATAATTTTAATTTTTAAAAATTAATTTTGAGATTAGTACTTGATAGAGCGTTCTTTATAGTAAGTTTGACTTTTTTTTTTTTAATTAATAAATTAAATTTTGTTCATTCTGTGGGCTTCCAAGCAAAATGAGCAAAAAATGTTTTCAAAAATTTGTAAAAATTGTTTTTAATTTTTAAAAATTAATTTTGAGATTAGTACTTGATAGAGCGTTCTTTAAAGTTTGTTTGATATTTTTTTTGACCTAATAAATTAAATTTTGTCCATTCTGTGGGCTTCCAAGTAAAAGAAGAATTAAAAAAAAAATGTTTTCAAAAATTTGTAATTTTTTTTTTAATTTTAAAAATAAATTTTTGAATTAGTACTCTATAGACCAGTCTCTAACACATGCTTGTTTTTTTAATTTATTATTAAATATTGTTTATTATAAAATAGTATTTTAGGAAAATTAATTAGATTTGAATATGCATTTTTAAGGTTCATTAGGCAAATATGATTAGTAATTATAATAAATTCTTAACCTAGTTTAAATCAGACATTGTTTCTTATTGCTTATTAATATCAAAAATTACCAATTCTAATTTTAATGAATAAATTAGTTGAATTAAATAAGGAAACTATATTGATTGTGTAGGACGTCAATAGTCTATAATAATATTATAATTTTACCAGTGGCAATCATTGATTACTTTAACACATGCTCAGTAACATTTAAATTAATTTGTATATTTTATATTGTCAAGTGGTACTACATTAATCGACCTTGCAGTCCAGTAGAATAAAGAAATCAATTGATCAAATCAAACCAATTTTTTAGATATAATTTAAGCAATTAGTAGTTTACATCATGAATCACAACCTATGTAAACGCGGATTAATATTTAGCTTTGTCTAGACTAACTATAAAAATGTTTGTTTTGGTTAACAATATTGGTTCAAACTAATTCCATTTTTATTTTCTCCCAATTATATAGAACCAAAAGTAATAAATATTGATTGGAGCAGAACATAAGCGTCTGCTTCCGCCAACGATTCGATGCAATTAGTCAAGTTCCGAGAATACAGTTATGCGGCAGGATCTATAAAATTAAATCACCAAATCATCCGAGGCGCAAAAGTATCGAAAAAAGTTACAGTAAATTTAGCACAATTTGAAAACTGTTATAATAAAAATTAATTGCTGTAATTATACACATGTAATCTTTTAATTAATTCAATCTAATTTTATTCGGCATTGACACTGATACTATTATTAAAACTTGCTATAAAAATGATTAATTGTTTTAAAGTATAAAATAATTTATACAAATATATAATTTTTTTCAAATAATTAATGAGAAACTAAATTTCCTGCTTTACTAGATAAGGCGTGTGAATCAACAGAATCAAAAATTTCAAATAATTACGTCCGCATTACGTAATAATGTCTTGAACGTAACATCAACTAAACAAGCTTTTTTAATTAAAGACCTATACATTTGATGACAATGAAAAAAGTCGATTGTAATTGCACAATCTTGTGTTGAGGCTAGTGTTGCAAATTACATGCATTCCAGACGACGGAAGACTGACATAAAATTAATTAAGTGATAAGTTGTTAAATGCTTTGTTAACGTGGGACGTTTTCATGTACAATGACCTTTTTTGTTGTTGTGAATAGTTGTAATAGTTCCGTTGATAACATGAGATATAATTATGATAACTTTTGTTAATAAGAGCCTGCAATGACGTTACTTTATTATGTGTAACGAATGTAAAATTGTGTTTTCTGCAGCTAAACCATGTATGTAACATTTTAATGATTCATATTTTATCTTAAATGATTCATGAAATTTGATTAAGTTATTCTAAACATTAAAAATATCTCATTTGTGATAACACGATGACCAAGTATTGATTGAGCAATTGTAGCTTCTAAATTGTAAAATCCATCAATGAAATCACCTCAAATGTACTTAAAGTTTCTGTTAAAATATTGAATATACTATCTAAAATGTAATTTATATACTTATGTTTAGTATTCATCAAAAATACATTACTTTTGGGTCCATTTTTAAAAAGTATTAGATAAGATTGTTAAGAAAATTTATTAATTGCACAAAATATTTTATTAAGTACAAAAAATGCTTTTTAGATCATAAAATATGCAACAAATCGCTTAGAAAATGCATCTATTATATAAAATACAAAATAAATTGCTAATATTCGGCAAATATTGTTAATAAACTGCATGAAAACGTCAATAAAATGCTTTATCGAAAAGAAATTGTTTATAAACACAGTTTTCATATGGTATTTATTAAATATCGCTCATAAAATACATAATAAGTCGCTCAGATAACATATTTACCATATAAAATATATAATAAATTGCACTCTTTGTTGAATTTGAGTTTCCTATAGCTCAAAAGATTTTTTTCTGCACAAAATCTATTCAAAATTGCATACAAAACTCATTTTCTGCATGAAATCTATTTCCAATCGCATAAAAAAGATTTTTTTGCATAAAATAGAAATCATTTAATAAAAGCATTTTTGCATATAAATTGCCCATAAAATGCATTAAATCTATTTAAAATCGCATGAAAAACGCATTTTCTGCATGAAATTGTTTAAGAAATGTATTTTTTTGCATAAAAATTGCTCAGAAAATGCTTTTTCTACGTAAATTCTATTTGAAATTGCCTAAAAACGCATTTATTGTATAAAATCTGTTTGAAATTGCATAAAAAATGCATTTTTTGCATGTAAATTGCCCATAAAATGCATGTTTTGCGTAAAAATTGGTCAGAAAATGCGATTTAAAAATAAAAACAATTTTAAATAGTTTAATGTACGCATTTTCTGAATATAAATTGCTTAAAAAATGCATTTTTGCATGAAATCTATCTAAAATAGTCAAAAAATGCATTTTCTGCATAAAAATTGCTCAGAGAATGCATTTTTTGCATGAAATTGTTCAAAAAATATTTTTTTTTGCATATAAACTGCTCATAAAATGCTTTTTCTACGTAAATTTTATTTGAAATTGCCTAAAAACGCATTTATTGCATAAAAAATGCATTTTCTGAATGAAATCAATTTGAAACTATTTAATAAAAGCATTTTCTGCATGTAATTTGCCTATAACATACATTTTTTGCATAGAAATTGCTCAGAAAATGTGTTTTATACATGAAATCAATTTTAAATAGTCTAATATAAGTATTTTCTGCATTTAAATTGTTTAAAAAAATGCATTTTTGCATGAAATCTATCAAAAATTAATAAATAAATGCATTTTCTGCATAAAAATTGCTTAGAAAATGCATTTTTTGCATAAAAACTGCTCAGAAAATGCATTTTCTACGTAAATTCATTTTAAAATAGCCTTAAAAACGCATTTTCTGTGTAAAATCAGTTTGAAATTGCATAAAATATGCATTTAACAAACGCATTTTTTGCATATAAATTGCTCAAAGAAAGCATTTTTTGAATAAAATCTATTTGAAATTGCTTAATTTTTTATGATTTTCTGAATTTTTTATATCAAAATTACACAGAAAAAGCCATTTTGCGTAAATTTTGTTTGAAATTGCCCATTTTTGCATAAAAAATGCTCAGAAAAAACATTGTCTGCATAAAATGAATTTGAGATAGTCTAATAAACGCTTTTTATCCATATAATTTGCCTATAAAATGCATTTTTTCCATGGAATCTATATATAAAATGCTTAGAAAATGCTTCTTTTGCATAAAAAATGCTCAGATAATGCTTTTTTGTCTAATTTTGTTTAAAATCGCCTAATTTGCATAAAAAATGCTCGGAAAAAGCATTTTCTGCATAAAATGAATTTAAGATAGTCCAATTAACGCTTTTTATTCATATAATTTTCCCATAAAATGCATTTTTTCATGAAATCTATCCGAAACTGCACAAAAATTGCTTAGGAAATGCATTTTTGCATAAAAATTGCTCAGCAAATGCTTTTTTGCGTAAATTTGGTTTGAAATCGCCTATTTTTGCATAAAAATGCTTAGAAAAAGCATTTTCTGCATAAAATAGATTTGAGATAGTCTAATAAATGCTTTTTATGCATATAATTTGCTCACAAAATGCATTTTTTTCATGAAATCTACTTGAAACTGCACAAAAATTGCTTAAAAAATGCATATTTTGCTTAAAAATTACTCAGAAAATGCTTTTTCTGCGTAATTTTTATTTAAACACATAAAAAAATAAAAAATATTTTTTTGCATAAAAAAAGCTAGAAAAGTTTTATTGGTGCTAAAAAAGAAGTTTATGTTGTTTAAGAGAAATCAGCAGAAGAATCAACACATTCTAGGTTTTGCTCACGACATGGTCAACCTACAAAACGCGAAAAGCAAGAAAAGAAAGAGATGCAAACAAAAATCTTTTTTTGAAGTCTTAACACTGTCAGAAGCCAAAAATGTATTCCAATTATTCTCAAATCTTACAAAGATACTCTAAATTCTTTCAAAATCCCCAATATTTGTGAAATCTTTACGAGATCTTTTTAACATTCTCGGAAGAGCAGTAATCATGTTTAATGTAGTCACGTCTTCCCATTAAAACTCAAACAAATATTTCAAAGTTTGCTCGAGATATTTTCTGCAAATAAATTGTTAAAAAAATGCATTTTGCACAAAAATTATACAAAATTGCTTGAAAATCGCATTTGAAAACGCTCAAAAAAACGCATTTTTGCATAGAAATTGCTTAAAAATGTATTTTCTCCTTCAAATCAATTTGAAATCATCTAAAAAATCGTATTTTCTACATTTAAACTGCTTAAAAATACATTTTTTGCATCAAACTTATTTAAAATCGCTTAAAAAACGCATTTAATGCATAAAAATTGCTCAGAAAATGCATTTTTTTGCATAAAATCTGTTTGTAATCTCTTACAAAAAGCATTGTCTGCAAGAAATCTGTTTAAAATTACCTAAAAAACGCATTTTTACATAAAAATTGCAGAAAATGCAATTTATAAATGAATTCTATTTAGAATGACCTAAAAACGAATTTTTTATATCATAATCCGGCTAATTATGACTGTTTTATATCAAAATTTCACCAATTTAAACACACATTTGGTTAGCTTAATTAAAATATTGGCCGTTTATATATTTTGTATTTAAATTTGTATAAGTTTTAACACAACACACAAAATCCGGCCAATATATAACAAAATCCGGCCAATTATGACAATTTTATACCAAAATCCGGCCAATTTAAATTCAAATTTAGATAATTTAAATTAAAATTTTGTTATTTTCTTATATTTTGTTTAAAATTTGAATAATGTACAATCAAATTTAACACAAAAATACAAAATCCGGTCAATTATGACTAATTTATACCAAAATTAGGCCAATATATAGCAAAGTCCGGCAAATTATAATACATATTCAATCAATTTAAACAAAAATTTGTTTATTCACACATTTTGTATTTAGTTTTGAATAATGTATAATAAGTTTTAACACAAAAATGTAAAATCCGGCCAAATATTTTAAAATCCGACCAATTGTGACTATTTTATACCAAATTAATCACAAATTTAGTTAGTTTAAAGCAAAATTTGTTTATTCACATATTTTTATCCAATTTTGAATCATGTATATTAAGTTTTAATATAAAAATACAGAATTCGGCCAATAAATAGCAAAATCCGGCCAATATATAGCAAAATCCGGCCAATTATGATCATTTTATACCAAAATTTGGCCAATTTAAACACAAATTCAGTCAGTTTAAAGCGAAATTTGTTTATTCACATATTTTTTATCCAATTTTAAATAATGTATAATAAGTTTTACAACAAAAATACAACATCTCGCTCAATACATCAAAATCCGGCCAATTATTATGACTATTTTATATCAAAATTTGACTAATTTAAACTCAAATTCGGTTAGTTTAAATCAAAATTTTGTTATTTGTTTTATTTTGTACCTAAATTTAAATAATGTACATCAAATTTTAACACAAAAATACAAAATCCGGCCAAATATATCAAAATCCGGCCAAATATGACTATTCTATCAAAATCCGGCCAAATTAAACACAATTTCAAATAATTTAAATCAAAAAATTTGGCTATTTACGTATGTTGTATCTAATTTTAAAGTTTTAGTACAAAAATACAAAATCCGGTTAATATGTATTAAAATCCGGCCATTATGTACTAAAATCCGGCCATTTATAACTATTTTTAGAAAGTTCGGCTATTTTAAACAGAAATTTGGTCATTTAAATCCAATTTTTAATAAAAATTTGATCAAATTGCTTCAAAATTTTTTTATTAAATTAATTGGTTCATTTGTCAATTAGACTATAATTCGGCCTAATAATACATCCGTTAAATTATATAAAACTCAATTTATTCAAAATTTCGTCTAAATACTATAATTTAGTCAAACTAAACCATAACCTAAAAATCCATACGTCCAATTTTTCTTAACCTCAAACTTTTTGACTTGACAAATCTCAATCAAACCTCTCAGACTCAAGTATAAAAAATCATAACTTCTAAACGCTTCATTGAAATATGATACAATTTGGTAGTAATATATGTAGTACCATTTGTATCATTTATGTAAAATTAATTAAGATTTGTCTTGACGTAAGTCAATTAAACCTCTCAGACTTGGATTAAAGAAATCATAACTCCTATACGCTTCATTGAAATATGATGCAATTTGGTAGTAATATACCTTAGTACCATTTGTACAATTTGTGTAAAATTAATAAAAATCCATATGCAAAACTTTGCATAACCTAAAATTATTTGACTTAACTTAACACAATAAAACCTCTCAGACTTGAATTAAAAAAATTATAACTCTTAAACGCTTCATTGAAATATAATGTAGTTTGGTAGTAATATACCTTAGTACTATTTGTAGCATTCGTGTAAAATTAATAAAAAATCGTAGGCCCTATTTTGCATAACCTTAAATTAATTGACTTGACGTAATTCAATGAAACCTCATAGACTTGAAGTAAAAAAAATTATAACTCCTAAACGCTTCATTAAAATATGATGCAATTTGGTAATAATATACCATAGTACCATTCGTACATTTTGTGTAAAATTAATAAAAATTCATACGCCCAATTTTGCATAACCTTAAATTATTTTACTTCACCTAACTCAATTAAAACTCTCAGACTTGAATAAAAAAACTCATAACTCCTAAACGCTTCATTGAAATATGACGCAATTTGATAGTAGTATACCTTAGTACCATTTGTACAATTCGTGTAAAATTAATAAAAATCCATACGCTCAATTTTACATAACCTTAAATTATTTGACTTGAGGTAACTCAATGAAACCTCTCAGACTTGAATTAAAAAAATCATAACTCCTAAACGCTTAACTGAAATATGATGCAATTTGGTAGTAATATACCTTAGAATCATTTGTACTATTCGTGTGAAATTAATAAAAATCCATACGCCCAATTTTACATAACCTTAAATTATTTGACTTGACGTAAGTCAATAAAACCTCTCAGACTTGAATTGAAAAAATTATAACTCCTAAACGCTTCATTGAAATATGATGCAAGTTGGTAGTAATAAACCTTAGTACCATTCGTACAATTTGTAGAAAATTAATAAAAATCCATACGCCCAATTTTGAATTATCTTAAACTGTTTGACTTGACGTAACAGAAGAAAACCTCTCGGATTTGAATTCAAAAAATCATAACTCCTAAACCCTTTATTGAAATATGATATAATTTGGTAGTAGTATACCTTAGTACTATTCGTACAATTTGTGAAAAATTGATAAAAATCCATACGCCCAATTTTGCATAACCTTAAATTAGTTGACTTGATGTAACTCAATGAAACCTCTCAGACTTGAATTAAAAAATCATAACTCCTAAACGCTTCATTGTAATATGATGCAATTTAGTAGTAATATACCTTAGTACTATTTGTACAATTTGTGTAAAATTTATAAAAATCCATAAGCCTAGTTTTGAATTGCCTTAAACTATTTGACTTGACGTAACAGAAGGAAACCTCTCGGACTTGAATTCAAAAAATCATAATTCCTAAACGCTTCATTGAAATACGATGCAATTTGATAGTAATATACCTTAGTACCATTTGTACAATTTGTAATAAAATAATAAAAATCCATACGCCCCATTTTGCATAACCTAACATTATTTGACATTGTGCATTGTGTATAGTTTAAACCACAATCCGGCCAATGCTTTACAAAATTTAGCTAATTTATGACACAATTTAACCAATTTATACAAAATTTTGATAAATTTACATTACTAGCAGTCTGACTACAGAAAAGAAGTGCTTGATTGCATCAACCAGTGGCGTAGGGCTACCTGTAAACAAGGCTTTCTGTCGTCTATTTCAAAACCAGATTTCTAATAATATTTTGATGTTTTAAGACCAGATTTTGTTATTTTTAATATTTTATGAACAAAGTTTTTTAAAACGTTTTTGGTCGGATTTTGGTGCTTTGTAACAATATCTTGATGTTTCAAGACCAAATTTGCTTTTTATAAAAAGAATTTTGAATTTTTCAACCGTTTCTAGCCAAATTTTCTTACTTTCTAACAATATTTTGAAGACCAGATTTTGTTATTTTTAATACTTTATAAACAAGTTTTGCACTTTTAAAACGTTTTTGGCCGGATCTTAGTGCTTTTTTTAACAATATTTTGATGTTTCAAGACCAAATTTACTTTTTATAAAAAGAATTTTGAACTTTTCAACCGTTTCTAGCCGGATTTTCTTACTTTCTAACAATATTTTGATGTTAAAGACCAGATTTTGTTATTTTTGATACTTTGTGGTTAAAGTTTTGCACTTTTAAAACGTATTTGGCCGGATTTAGATGCTTTGTAACAATAATTTGATGTTTCAAGACCAAATTTTGCTTTTTATAAAAAGAATTTTGAACTTTTCAACCGTTTCTAGCCGGATTTTCTTACTTTCTAACAATATTTTGATGTTTAAAGACCAGATTTTATTATTTTTAATATTTTATGAACAAAGTTTTGCACTTTTAAAACGTTTTTGGCCGGATTTTAGTGCTTTGTAACAATATTTTGATGTTTCAAGACCAAATTTTGCTTTTTTGACTTTTTATTAAAAGAATTTTGAACTTTTCAACCGTTTTTAGCCGGATTTTCTTACTTTTTAACAATATTTTAATGTTTAAAGACCAGATTTTGTTATTTTTAATATTTTATGAACAAAGTTTTGCACTTTTAAAACGTTTTTAGCCGGATTTTGGTGCTTTGTAACAATATTTTGATGTTTCAAGACCAAATGTTGCTTTTTTTGACGTTTTATAAAAAGAATTTTGAACTTTTCAACCGTTTATAGCCGGATTTATAACGTTTATAGAAAGTAGTCTAACAATATTTTGCTAATTTAACGGTGCTATCTGACAGTATTTTGATATTTCAAGGCCGAATTTTGTTATTTTTAACGTTTTATAAGTAAAATTTTACACTTTTCATTCGTTTTTAGCCGAATTTAGTTCGTTCTGAAAATATTTTAATATTTTATTACTTCAAAGTCAAAAAAATGACAGTTACGCCACTGGCATCAACAAATTACTTGTATGGGGTATCCGCAAACAAATCTAGTTCTGCCGTATTATCTTACTAAACATCAATAATATCACATTCTTCGGTTTCTGTAAATATAATTGGTTTCAGTACCAGATGTTTTATATTCAGCACAAACGTTTGATCTTTTAATATTAGAAACACTGAAAAATCACCAAGGATGCTTTTCAAGTTAACTTAAGGTCAAACATTACTTGAACCGAATAATAATTGAAAAAGATTTTAATGTAAATAGAAAATTCATTGCAATATGCAAATTAATTTCTCTTCAAGAGACCTCTGACACACTCTACAAATGGGAATTATTGATGAAGGAATATTTGCAGTGAATTTAAATCTAAAAATTAAAGAGAGCCAAAATTAGTAGCAGAGTTGTTTTAACTTGTTGATTCTTGTTGTGTTCTCACATTGGCAAATTATTAAAAAGCTTAATTCACTAAATTTCATACATTAATTATTCTTTTAAAATTTATTTATTAATTGAAACCACATTTTAATTCCAAGAAGTTATTATTTAAATCAGTTCACGATTTGTAATTTGAACACATGTTGGTGATTTATTACACCTGTCCTTGAATTGTCTATAGGTCGAAGTACAATTGTTAATAAATCTGTATGTAATTTTCTTATAATATAATAAACATTTAGTCATCATTGCAATAATAAACTGATAATAAAAAGAACTTACATCAGAGTGCATTCAAAACGTGTTATTATAGTCCGCAGTTCATTGCCGATTTACATGTAGACACAGTAACCCACTGTTTTTAAAAGCCACGAGGACTGGTCCAAACAAGTAACAAAGAGAGGATCTGTAAAAGGAGTGTGTGAAGTGCAAGGTGCAGTTAGAAATAAACAAAAGGGAAAGAGCGCACAAGATATCTCTCGCAGGTGAAAGTCAAACTCGCGCGCGCAGGCAGCAGCCAACAACATTCACGGGATGCGATTCGGATCTATACTGAAGGTGCGAGAAATCTAAACTTATCTTTTAAATAAGTTTTAGTTACTGCTCGCCTCAACAGGCTCGTGTGACTCATATTAATTTCATTTAATTATATGACAAGTTGTGTCAAGCAAGTTCAAGAGCTCGTGTAGTTTCGTCATTCGCGGAACAAAGGCGTAAGCTCTGCGCTCTTTCTTGCTTTGGTGCCACCATCAACATAAATTTAAATAAGTCACACTTTAAGAATACTTTGTATGGCGGCAGACTTTTGTACTGCACTTTAATAACATACGCGACGCATTGTGAAAATATGCAATTATTTCTCAATGGCTCTTTACTTTTTTTTGTGTTTGCAACTTTGTTGAAGTAATAATACATTATGCATAGCTTTAGCATTTCCGGCAACTATTGAAAATATTGCAAACATTTCTGTTAATCTGATTTAAAATGCTTTTCCTTTTCCTATTGAAAATTCTTTATAATTTGTTGCTAATTGCTATAAATTAATTCAAAATCTGCTGAAGTAGAAGGTGTATGGAAGAATTGTAAAATTCATTTTGTAGAAGCAGAAAAATTGTTATAATTCTAATTAAAAAAAAAAATTGAAATAAATTAATTAACTCATCGAAAATATATGTATGTGACAAATTTGAAATTGAAATTTTAAATTTTTTTGCTATAATTGCAATTTTTGTAAAAAAAATTCATTAATTTTGAAAATGAAAAAAAAAATGTTTGAAATTTTTGGAAAATTACAAAATTTTTGAAATATATTAAGAAGCTTATTGACAACATGTACGAAAAAATTTGAATCAAAATTCAAAACAAAAATTGCAATTTTTGCAAAAGAAAAAAGTAAAACTTTTTTTAAAACTCAGAAAGTGTTTTGAATTTTTGGAAATTGATTAAGGAACTTGTTGACAACACGTGTAACAAACTTAGGAGACATTTTTTTAAAAATGTTGCTATTATTGGAGTTTTTGTAAAAAGAAAAAAAATAAATTTTGAAAATTTAAAAAACATGTTTGGAATTTTTGAAAAAAAAATAAATTTTGAAATTAAATTTAAGAACTTATTGACAACATATGTGAACAAATTTCAACCAAAATTTTAAGTTTTTTTGTTTTTATTACAGTTTTTTTTAATATAAATTTTGAAAAAAAAAATTACAGTTTTATTATTAGAAATAAATTAAGACATTGGTTGACAACATGTGCAACAAAATTTGAAGCAAAAATGTAAAAAAAAATTATTAATTTTGAAAATTTAAAAAAAATTGTTTGAAGTTTTAGAAAAAATACTAAATGTTGGAAATAAATTAAGAAACTTATTGACAACACGTGCAAAAAAATTAAATCAATTATCATCACAAACATTTGGGCGGGTGGGCGGGAACAAATGCCGTGTTCACAAACACTTAGACGGGAACACAGTTTATTGATTGCGGGACAACTGGAGTGCCCGCCCACCCAACTGTTTGTGATCCAATATTTGGGTGGGTGGATGGGTGGGGCACCCAGTTTATTGATTTAGTTAGTTAGTTTAGATTTTTGGAATATTAGCCTAAGAAAACTATTAATGCCGACCCAGTTTATTGAATGCGCGACAGTAGTTTTACTTGCTCAAATGTCTTGTTCACAAACACTTGGGCGGGTGAGCGGGAGCACAGTTTATTGAATGTGCAACAGTAGTTGCAATTGGAGTGTCCGCCCACCCACTCAACAATTTATGATCAAATTTCTTGTTTACGATCACTTGGACGGGTGGGCGGAAACACAGTTTATTGATTTTGAGACAGTAGTTTTAACTGAAGTGCCCGCCCACCCACCCAACTGTTTCTGATCTAATCTTTTGTTTATTAATAGTTGGGCGGGAACCAGTTTATTGATTGCACGACAGTAGTTTTAATCAAGTGTCCGCCCATCCAACTAACTGTTTGTGATCCAATCTTTTGTTTACTAACAGTTTGGCGGGTGGGCGGGGCACTCAGTTTATTGAATGAGCGATAGTAGTTTTAATTGAAAAGACCGCCTACCCATCTTAGTGTTTGTGATCAAATGTCTTGTCCTTGTTCACAAACACTTGGGCGGGAACACAGTTTATTGATTGCGGGACAGTAGTTTTAACTGAAGTGCCCGCCCACCCACCCAACTGTTTGTAATTCTATCTTTTGTTTACTAACTGTTGGGCGGGTGGCCGAGAACACAGTTTATTGATTGCAGGACAGTAGTTTCAACTGGAGTGCCTTGCCACTCACTCAAATGTGGATTACAAACACTTTTTATTTACAAACGCTTGAGCGAGTAGCTGGAGCATTTAGTTTATTGAATTCTCAACTGTAGTTGCTATTGAAGCGTCCGCTCACCCACTCAACTGTTTGTGATCAACTGTCTTGATCACAAACACATGAGCGGGTGAGCGGGAACACAGTTTCTTGATTGCGGTACAGTAGTTTTAACTGAAGTGCCTACTCATGTGTTAGTTGTCAAGCAGTTGGATCACAAACACTTGGGCGGAAACACGTTTTCAAATCACCGGTCCAACATTTTTGAACTGAGTGCTCACCTAGCTAAGTGTTAGTTGTCAAGCATTTGGATCACAAACACTTTGGCGGGTGGGCGGGAACACGTTTTTAAATCACCTGTTCAACATTTTTGAACTGAGTGTTTACCCACCCACCCAAGTGTTAGATGTCACTCAGTTAGATCACAAACACGTGGGCGGGTGGGCGGGAACACGTTTTTAAATCACCGGTCTAACATTCTTGAACTAAGTGTCCACCGACCCACCCAAGTGTTAGTTGTTAAG
This sequence comes from Tachinus rufipes, assembly GCA_963932245.1. Lineage (NCBI taxonomy): Eukaryota > Metazoa > Arthropoda > Insecta > Coleoptera > Staphylinidae > Tachinus > Tachinus rufipes. Next base: position 3,869,879 of record OZ010744.1, read on the forward strand.
CAATTGGGTTACAAACACTTGGGCGGGAACACGTTTTTAAACACTGGTCCTACATTTTTGAACTGAGTGCTACCCACCCAACCACCCAAGTGTTAGTTGTCAAACATTTGGGCGGAAACACGTTTTAAATTACCAGTCCAAAATTTTTGAACTGAGTGTTTGCCCACCCACCCAAGTATTAGTTGTCACTGAGTTGGATTACAAACACTTGGGCGGGTGGGCGGGAACACGTTTTCAAATTACCGGTCCAACATTTTTGAACAGTTGGGTTACAAACATTTGGGCGGAAACACGTTTTTAAATTACCGGTCCAAAATTTTTGAACTGAGTGTTTACCCACCCACCCAAATGTTAGTTGTCACTAAGTTGAATTACAAACACTTGGGCGGGTGGGCGGGAACACGTTTTCAAATCACCGGTTTAACATTTTTGAATTGAGTGCCCACCCACCCACCCAAGTGTTAGTTGTCAAGCAATTGGGTTACAAACACTTGGGCGGGAACACGTTTTCAAGCTCCGATCCAACATTTTTGAACTGAGTGCCACCCAAGTGTTAGTTGTCAAGCAGTTGGGTTACAAACATTTGGGCGGGAACACGTTTTTAAATTACCAGTCTAACATTCTTGAACTGAGTACTCACCCACTCACCCAAGTGTTCAAGAAGTTGGATCACAAATGGCGGGTGGGCGAGTGGGCCGGGAACACTTTTTCAAATCACCGGTCCAACATTCTTGAACTTAGTGGATAATATATTATTAGTTTTTGTAAAAAAAAAAATTTAAATTCAAAAAACTAGTTTGTAATTTTTAAAAAATTATTAAATTTTAGAAGTCGAATAAGGAATTTATTAACAAAAACACAAAAAAAAATGAATCAAAATTTTGAAGATTTTTGCTAATTTTTGTAAAAAAAATTGAAAAATTTGAAAACTTAAAATTTTTGTAAATTAATCAAGGAACTTAATGATAATACGTCCAAAAAAATGTAAAAAATATTACTTTAATTGCAGTTTTGAAAAAAACAATTTTTTTTGTAAATAAATTAAAGTTTTTGTAAAAAGAAAAAAATTATCAGTTTTGAAAATTTAAAAAAAAAATTAAAATTTTTGAAAAATTGTTAAATTTTGGAAATTGGAAAAAAAAGTTATTGGCCCAAAAAAATTTGAATCAATATTTTGAAAAATAATTTTTATAAAAAGAAAAAAATAATTAAAAATTTTGAAAACTAAAAAAACATGTTTGGAATTTTTGAAAAGTCATTACATATAGAAAAAAAATTAAGGAACTTATTTATAACACGTGCAACAAAATTTGATGCAAAATTTTAAAAATTGTTGCTATAATTTAAATTAAAAAAAAAATAAATAAATAAAAAATTAATTAATAGTTTTTGAAAAATTATTATTTTTTGAAAAATTGTTAAATTTTGGAAATTGATAAAAAAAAGTTATTGGTTACATGCGCAAAAAAAAGAAAAAAATCTGGTAAAAAGAAAAAATTAAAAAGTTTTAAAAATTTACTAAATTTTGAAAATAAAAAAAATAAAAAGAAAAGAACTTATTCTTATTAAAAAAACTGTTAGTTTTGAAAATTAAAAAAAAAGTATAGAATTTTTGAAAAAACTACTAAATTTTTTAAAATTGAATAAGAAATTATTATTATTGACACTATACCCAAATAAATTTGAATCAAAATTTTAAAAATTGTTGCTAATTTTTGGAAAATATTTTGGGACAAAATGTGCAAAAAAATTGCATTTTTGTAAAAAGAAGAAAAAACTCAATTTTGAAAATCCAAAAAATTTGTTTAGAATTTTTGAAAATCTACTGATTGATTAAAGAACTTACAGTAATATGTATGTGCAAAAAAATGAAATCAAAGTTTTATAAATTGTTGCAATAATTACAGTTTTTGTAAAAAAAAATTTACTAATTTTGAAAATTTATGTAAATTTATCATTTTTTTTGAAAAACTAATAAATTTGAAAATAAATTAAAAATCTTATTAACAGAACATGCAAAAAATTTGAAACAAACATTTAAAAATTGCAGTTTTTGTAAAAAAAAAATATTTTGAAAACTCAAAAAAAAAATTAAATTTTCAAAATTATTTAATTTTGAAAATAGATTTAGGAATTTATTGACAAAATATGTGAAAAAATTTGAATCAAAATTATAAGAATTGTTGCTATACGCAGGAGAGTTGGACCTCTCTTTCTGGTTTCGAGTAGACAGGTCTAACTTTCGAAGTGTAGTGTCCTTGCGTACCCGAACCCCTGACTCGGGTCCAAATTACTTTGTTTCTTTTCATACTTTCCTACCCATACTATCTTTTTCTCCTTTACATATAGAACTTCGAAATTTTGTAAATTTGAATCGAAATTTTTGTATAAAAAAGAACATGTTTCTGAAAAACTACTAAATTTTAGAAATTAATTAGAGAACTTATTAAAAACACGTTCAATAAAATTTTAAGCAACTTTTAAAAATTGTTGCTGTAATTGCAGTTTTTATAAAAAAAAGTTTTAAAGTTTTGAAAAAAAAAAACAATTTTGAAAACTTAAGAAAACATGTTTTAAATTTTTGAAACATTACTTAACTTTGGAAATAGATTAAAGAGCTTATTGATAAAATGTGAAGAAACATTTATCAAAATTTTAAAAAATGTTCCTATATTTGCGATTTTTGTAAAAAAAAATCAATTTTGAAAACTCAAAAAATATGTTTGCAATTTTTGGAAAATTTGAAAATAGATTAAGAAATTTTTTAATAATATGTGCAAAAAAATTTAAATTATTTTTTTTTAAATGTTACTATAACTGCATTTTTTGTAAAAAAACCTCAATTTTGAAAAATCAAAAAACTTGTTTAAAATTTTGGAAAAATTACTAAATTTTGGAAATAGATCAACTCACTAACAACGTGCACAATCAAATTTTAATCAAAATTTTAAACATTGTTGCTATAATTGCAATTTTTGAAAAAAAAAATTCATAAAAACATGTTTAGATTTTTTTTTTAAATTATTAAGGTTCAATCAAAAATGTATTAATTTTGAAAATTCAAAAAAAACATGTTTGAATTTTTTGTAAAGATACTAAATTTATTTCCAAAATTTAAAATGTTTACAAAAATTCCAAACTTTTTTAATTTTTTTTTTTATAATTAATCATTTTTTCTACAAAAATTACAATTACAACAACAATTTTTTAAATTTAAATTTAAATTTTGTTGTGCAACGTGCACAATAAGTTATTAATCTATGTACATATATCCAAAATTTAATAATTTTCCATACGCCAAAAATGTTTTTTTGAATTTTTCAAGTCATTAAAAGTTTTTTTACAACTAATATTTTTATTTAATTACTGTAATTACAGCAAAAAAATTTAAAAATTTACTTTAATTTTTTTTGAAAGTGTTAATAAGTTTTTTAACTTTTTTTTTAATTTTTAAAATTCCTAATTTTTGAATAAAAACTTCAATTGAAGCACGAATTTTTTAAAAGTTGCTTTAAATTTTATTGTACGTGTTGCCACCAATAAGTTTCTTAATTTAATTCCAAAATTTAGTAATTTTTCAAAAATTTCAAATTTGTTTTTTTTTTAATTTTCAAAATTTTTTTTTTTACATAAACTGCAGTAGTAGCAACAATTTTTGAGACTTTGCTTTTTTCTACACGTGTTAATAAGTTCTAATTTATTTCCAAATTTTAGTAATTTTGCAGAAGTTTTTAACTATTTTTTTTTTATCAAAAACTGCATTAAAAGCAACAATTTTTAAAATTTTGTTTCAATTTTTTTTATAGTTTTTTAAACATTTTATACAATTTTTTGAATTTTCAAAATTAATTTATTTTTATTTTTTCAAAAAAAAATTATAACAATTTTTTTTAAATTTTTTACACACACATGTTATCAATAAATTCCTTATTCAATTTTCAAAAAATATTTTTAAAAAAATCAATAAGTTTCTTGGTTTATTTCCAAGTTTTAGTAATTTAAAAAAAATCTTAACTTGTTTTTTTAATTTTTAAAACTGAAACTCAGTTCTTTTTAATTCAGTTTTTAAAATTCATCAATTTTTCAATAATTCTAAACATGTTCATACTTTGTATAATTGAAAAACATTAAGCTCATACTTTATAAGTATCAAATCTGCAAGTTATCAAGCAAATAGGCCACCTTAATACTTCCAACTTCATAAATTGTTTAAAGAAAAAATGTATCAAGCAAGAAAACCTTTTGCAAAATTAATAAATTTTAAAAATAGATTAAATAACTCAAATATTTAAATTAAAATTTTAAAAATTGTTATAATAAATTACAATTTTTGTAATAATTAAACAGTTTTGTAATGTTACGACTCAACTGTTAATTGCAAAGCGACAAATTATATGTCAAAATTTTTTATAATAATATTAACTGAATCTTCATAGTAGAAACACAATTTTGTTTCTTTAGCATATCAAGTATTTACAAACACTTTAACTCTTTGAAATACAAATAAAATCTTTTTTACTAATTAATATTAGTACTAGAAATCTGATATGTCTATTCAACTAATAATAAATGTCAATATTATATATTAATATTGAATTGTATTTGCATAGAAATTAAATAAACTATTAACATTTCCGTTCAGTCACGACATTGCACGTGAGAATACCAGGCAATGAGGATGGTGCGTGACTAGCTGCAACCAAATGCGAAAACATCACCATTGAACTTCCCATTTCATCCGGATATTGTTTATAATAACTTCTTGACCCTTGTTTGATTCAAATATAACAACAAAACATACTTAGTTAAATCAACAAACAGTAACATTTCATTCAGTTCTGTTGCAGACATAACTTTGTTAATAGATTAGTTAGTGAGTTGTTTATTTTTTAAATAATAATTAATTATGCACAAAATTCTTTGCTACATGAAGTACATTGAACCATATCAAACATTCCACAACCGAAAATAGCTAAAAAAATCTCAGAAATTAGAAAGCCGCAAACACTCCCATTTTTTTCACCTTACAGACATATTTTTTTATTTACTTATTACCATACAAGAGTTCTTTTTAAATGAAGAAATTGTAACATAATCGTGATTAAATACATCATTCAGTTTTTTCACTTTTTTCACTCTCAATAGAAAGTTCTTTCGGCTGCTTGCGATTCCGTATGAATGTGTACAATTTCATTGCGACTGTATACACAAACCTTCCTAACATTATATACATAATGAGATTGGAAATGGCTTGAGTTGTTTCTTTCTTGAACATATTGGATATTTTTGTTGAATTGTGGGTAATCTGAAATAGATAAAGATTTTATTAGAGTCATTAGGGCCAGTAACACAAGACATCATAGTTTGTTTAGAATAAATCACAACGCAACAGAGCATATTAGAATCAATTACAAAGCGATTTAGTTTGTTTAAAATTAGGTAAATTGGTATACGATTAATGGAGCAGCAACACAGAACATAAAACTTAGTTAAATCATTTTACTAGAATCAGAGTTAGCTAAATTAATTTGCTTTTAATAGCGACACAGGAACGCAAAAATTGTTATATTGGTTTACGATTAATCATGAAGCTACTCAAAATACCAAAAAAATGTAATGGTAAATAAATAAGATTAAACATAAAATATTTCAATGCAAAAGCAAAATCCTTGGCATTGCAAGTTATCAATTGAAAGGACGTAAAACTACACATTTTTTTTAAACAAAAATTATTAAATACTAATCTATTCACATTCTATTACCCAATAACTCAATTCCGACACATAAATTAAAATATTAAACATTTACAAACCATCCATGATTGTTAATTCACAAAATAATAGTTATCCTCCTTATCTACAAACAATACAACAATAATCAGCAACATTATTACGTGTGAAAGGTACATACACAACTAACAACAAACAGTATTCCCATCCCAAGGCCTCACTAATAATAATTCTCCAATTAATCCAGTTTCATTATGCATCTGTGAAATAACATTTTAAAGGCCGTAGTAGCATTTGTAGTAGTAATATAAACCGAGATTACATGCTGCACGTAGGATTCATTACATTATCATAACGCGTGGGTCCACTCACTCGGACAGGAAATTAGATTATTGCATAATTTATGTCCACATTTATTTGCGACAGACAATTTATAATATAAGAAATTATTAACCGGGGTTCAGGTCGATTTAATGATAATGATATGTTATTGTTTCTTTCTACTGCAATCACATTGCGAATTCTTAATAAACTGTTTTAAATATTGCCGGTTTTAAATGTAGCAATGTTGCTATAAAACGCCTACGGTTGTTACGAAATTTTGTTCTGTATAATTTATTGCTACTGATATATTTATTAATTAAGTTTATTATGTTGTTTGAATTAACACAGAATTATAGACGTTTCTAAAACATAAATGTTATTCATAAATTATCTTCAAACAAATTGTGTTTTTTTAATTTTTTCTAATTTCAAAAATTTAGGTTAAATCTACGTTTTTTTTTTTATATTTAAACATAAAAATAATCTTTATGTGCAATTATTCGGTTGGATATGATGTGAAAGTAAATAAATCTGATTCGCGAATATGAAATGTGGAACAAAGATTACTTTTACTACAGTCACAAATAATTTAATCGATTTTACGACGCGATAACGATGTAATTAACATTTTACTGTCAAATTAAATTATCATATGAATTATAATGTTTGTTTTATTTGCAATTTGTTGAATGAAACTAGATTAGGTACATATTTGCATTATTTTAATTTTGCAAATATTATTAGTAATAAAGAAATTAACAGCTAATCATAATTAAGATAAACTAATTACTAATACTAAAGTAGAAAGCATAAATTTTTACTTTCAAAGCAATTTTATCGGTTTTAAACGCAGTTTTTTATTTAAATCTAATTTGATCTAAAATTAGGCATCAATTTCTCAAACATTTATCGAATATTATATATCATTTATGGTCTAAATATTCCCAAAAGTACAAAATATTCCAATGATTGGTTCTCAAGATATATCAATTAGTATCTCAAAATAATTTTACTTTTTATTAAAACAATTTCAAAATTGGGATTTAATTTTACAAAAATTGGACGTATGGAATGTAGTCATATTTTCAAAACATTTGGTAAATTATATGTTTCAATTATTCCCAAAAGTACAAAATATTTCAATGATTGGTTCCCAAGATATGGCAATTTGTATCTCAAAATAATTTTACTTTTTATTAAAATAGTCTCAAAATAAGGATTAAATTTTACAAAAATTAGGCGTATGGAATTTATTCATATTTTCCAAACATTTAGCAAATTATATGGTCTAATTATTCCTAAAGGTACAAAATCCAATGATTGGTTCCCAAAATATATCAATTAGTATCTCAAAATGATTTTACCTTTTATTAAAATAGTCTCAAAAGTGGGTTTAAATTTTTCAAAAATTGGACACATAGATTTTATTAATTTTTTTAAAACATTTGGCACATTACATGGTTCAAATTTTTCCAAAAGTACAAAACATTCTAATGATTGGTTTCTAAGATATGGCAATTTGTATCTCAAAATGATTTTACTTTTTTATTAAAACATCTTCAAAATTGGAATTAATTTTTACAAAAATATATATTCATACTTTTAAAACATTTGGCACATTATATGGTCTAAATATTCCTAAAAGTACAAAATATTTTAATGATTGGTTTTCAAGATATGGTAATTTGTATCTCAAGAAAATTTATCTTTTTATTAAAACATTCTCAAAATTGGGATTAAATTTTATAAAAATTGGACGTATAAAATTTATTCATATTTTCAAAACATTTGAAACATTTTATGGCTCAAATATTCCCAAAAGTTGAAAATATTCTAATAGTTGGTTTCCAAGATATAACAATTAGTATTTCAAAATGGTTTTTCTTTTTATTAAAATAGTCTCAAAATTGGGATTAAATTTTACAAAAAATGGACGTATAGAATTTATTCATATTTTTAAAACATTTGGCACATCACATGGTCCAAATATTCCCAAAAGTACAAAATATTCTAATAATTTGTTCCCAAGATATGCCAATTTGTATCTCAAAATGATTTTACTTTTTATTAAAATAGTCTCAAAGTTAGGATTAAATTTTACAAAAATTGGACGTATAGAATTTATTTATATTTTCAAAACATTTGGTACGTTATATGATCTAAATATTCCTAAAAGTACAAAATATTCCAATGATTGGTTTCCAAGATATATCAATTAGTATCTCAAAATGATTTAACTTTTTATTAAAATAGTCTCAAAATTGGGATTTTTTTTTACAAAAATTGGACGTATGGAATTTATTCATATTTTTAAAAGATTTGGCATATTATATGGTCCAAATATTTCCTAAAGTACAAAACATTCCAATGATTGGTTCTCCAGATATGGCAATTTGTATCTCAAAATGATTTTACTTATTTATTAAAACAGCCTCAAAATTGGGATTAAATTTTACAAAAAATGGACGTATAGAATTTAATTAAATTTTCAGAACATTTGGCACATTATATGGTCCAAATATTCCCAGAAGTACAAAATATTTCAATAATTGATTCCCAAAATATATATAAATTAGTATCTCAAAATGATTAAACTTTTTACTAAAATTGGGATTATATTTTACAAAAATTGGACGCATAGATTTTATTTATATTTTTAAAACATTTGGCACATTATATGGTCCAAATTTTTCTAAAAGTACAAAACGTTCCAATGATTTTTTCCCAAGATATGGCAGTTGGTATCTCAAAATAATTTTACTTTTTATTAAAATAGTCTCAAAATTGGGATTAAATTTTACAAAAATTGGTTGTATGGAATTTAATCATATTTTTAAAACATTTGGCACATTATATGGTCCAAATATTTCCAAAAGTACAAAATATTTCAATGATTGGTTCCCAAGATATAGCAATTGGTATCTCAAAATGATTTTCTTTTCATTAAAATAGTCTCAAAATTGGGAATTTATATATATTTCCAAAACATTTGGCATATTATTTGGTCCAAATATTCCCAAAAGTACAAAATATTCCAATGATTGGTTCCCAAGATATGGCAATTTGTATCTCAAAATAATTTTACTTTTTATTAAAACAATCTCAAAATTGAGATCAAAATTATGAATGAAATTTATTGATATTTTCAAAACATTTGGCACATTATATGGTCCAAATATTACTAAAAGTACAAAATATTCTAACAATTGGTTTTCAAGATATGGCAATTTGTATTTTAAAATGATTTTACTTTTTATTAAAATTGGGATTATATTTTACAAAAATTGGTCGTATAGAATTTATTCATATTTTCTAAACATTTGGCACATTATATGGTCTACATATTTCCAAAAGTACAAAATATTCCAATTATTGGTTCCCAAGATATATCAGTTAGTATCTCAAAATGATTTTTCTATTTATTAAAATTGTTTCAAAAATGGGATTAATTTTTTTTTTAAATTGAACGCATAGATTTTATTTATATTTTTAAATCATTTGGCACATTATATGGCAATTGGTATCTCAAAATAATTTTACTTTTTATTAAAATAATCTCAAAATTGGGATTAAATTTTACAAAAATTGGTTGTATGGAATTTAATCATATTTTTAAAACATTTGGCACATTATATGGTCCAAACATTCCCAAAAGTACAAAATATTTCAATGATTGGTTCTCAAGATATAGCAATAAGTATCTTAAAATGATTTTCTTTTTTGTTAAAATAGTCTCCAAATTGGGATTAAACTTTACAAAAATACGTCCAGTATGGAATTTATTCATATTTTCAAAACATTTGGCACATTTTATGGTTCAAATATTCCCAAATGTACAATATATTTCAATAATAAGTTCTTAAGATATATCAATTAGTAACTTGATTATTTTGATAACAAACCCCAAGCGTTTGTTATCAAAATAATCAAGGGTGGGCGGGGATACAGTTTATGACTATTGGGCTGGTGATTTGATATTGTGTTTTCGCCCACCCGTCCAAGTGTTTGTTACCAAGAAATTGGATTATTTCCACACTTGTTGCATTTCTGCTGTTTTTTAATGTGCCAGATGGAACGATAGTTGTCACTAATACGTCAGAGGTGGGTGCAATATAAAAAAACTTGATAACAAACGCTTGGGCGGGTGGGTGGGAACACAGTTTATGTATATTGGGCCGGTGGTTTTATATTGTGTTCCCGCCCACCCACCCAAGTGTTTGTTATCAAGAAATTGGATAATTCTCACACTTATTGCATTTCTTCTGTTTTTTAATGTGACAGATGAAACGATATTTGTCACTAGTACATCAGAGGTGGGTGCAATAGAAAAATTCTTGATAACAAACGCTTGGGCGGGTGGGGAGTACACAGTTGATTAATATTGGTCTGGTGGTTAAATATTGTGTTCTCGCCTTATAAAAATAGATTCAGCATGCTTTATTTTAATTTAAAAAAATTCAAAAACATTTTGAAAAAAAAAAAATTATTACAAAAAAAACAAAGTAGTTTTGAGTTGTGCTATAAAAATTTTGATTCAGCATGCTTTATTATAATTTAAAAGAAAAACGAAAACTTTTTGGACCAATTTTTTGATACAGAAATTTGCACAAAACGACAAAATTTTGCATCAATTCATTAATAAATTGTTTTTTTTTTAAGAAAACAAAGTAATTTTGAGTTGTGCTATAAAAATTTAGATTTAACATGCTTTATTTTAATTTTTAAAAATACAAAAATATTTTTGAAAAAATTATTTGATACAGAGATTAGCACAAAATGACAAAATTTTGCATCAATTATTAATAAATTAAATTCTTTGAAGAAAACAATGTTATTATGAGTTGTGCTATAAAAATTTGGATTCAGCATGCTTTATTTCAATTTTAAAAAAATACAAATTATTTTGAAAAAAATTATTTGATTCAGAAATTAACACAAAATGACAAAATTTTGCATCAATTTATTAATTAATTGATTTTTTTGAAGAAAACAAAATAATTTTAAGTTGTGCTATAAAAATTTGGATTCAGCATGCTTTATTTTAATTTAAAAAAAATACAAATCATTTTGGATAAAATTATTTGATACAGAAATGAGCACAAAATTACAAAATTTTGCATCAATTATTAATAAATTGTTTTTTTAAAGAAAACAAAGTAATTTTGAATTGTGCTATTAAATTTTGGATTCAGCATGCTTTATTTTAATTTAAAAAAATACAAAAACGTTTTGGAAAAAATTATTTGGTACAGAAATTTGCACAAAACGACAAAATTTTGAATTAATTTAATTATAAATTGATTTTTTTGAGGAAAACAAAGTAATTTTGAGTTGTGCTACAAAAATTTGGATTCAGCATGCATTATTTTAATTTAAAAACATACAAATCATTTTGGAAAAAATTATTTGATACAGAAATGAGCACAAAATTACAAAATTTTGCATCAATTCATTAATAAATTGTTTTTTTTTTTAAGAAAACAAAGTAATTTTGAGTTGTGCTACAAAAATTTGGATTCAGCATGATTTATTTTAATTTAAAAAACTACAAATCATTTTGGAAAAAATTATTTGATACAGAAATTTGCACAAAACGACAAAATTTTGCATTAATTCATTAATAAATTGATATTTTTGAAGAAAACAAAGTAATTTTGAGTTGTGCTATAAAAATTTGGATTCGGCATGCTTTGTTTTAATTTAAAAAAAATAAAAATTATTTTGGAAAAAATTATTTGGTACAGAAATTATCATAAAATGACAAAATTTTGCATCAATTCATTAATAAGTTGATTTTTTTTGAAGAAAACAAAGTAATTTCGGGTTGTGCTATAAAAATTTGGATTTAGCATGCTTTATTTTAATTTAAAAAAAATACAAAAACATTTTGGAAAAATCTATTTGATACAGAAATTAGCACAAAATTGCAAAACTTTGCATCAATTAATAAATTGATTTTTTTAAAGACAACAAAGTAATTTTGATTTGTGCTATAAAAATTTGGATTCAGCACTATTTATTTTAATTTAAAAAAATACAGATTATTTTAGAAAAAATTATTTGATACAGAAATTTGCACAAAACGACAAAATTTTGCATAAATTCATTAATAAATTAATTTTTTTGAAGAAAACAAATTAATTTTGAATTGTGCTATAAAAATTTGGATTCAACACGCTTGATTTTAGTTTAAAAAAATATAAAAACTTTTTGGAAAAAATTATTTGGTACAGAAATTAGCACAAAATGACAAAATTTTGCAACAATTTATTAATAAATTGATTTTTTTGAAGAAACCAAAGTAATTTTGGGTTGTGCTATAAAAATTTGGATTTAGCGTGCTTGATTTTAATTTAGAAAAATACAAAACCATTTTGGAAAAAATTATTTGATACAGAAATTAGCACAAAATGACAAAATTTTGCATCAATTTATTAATAAATTGATTTTTTTGAAGAAAACAAAGTAATTTTGAGTTGTGCTATAAAAATTTGGATTCAGCACGCTTGATTTTAGTATAAAAAAATATAAAAACATTTTGGAAAAAATTATTTGGTACAGAAATTTGCACAAAATGACAAAATTTTGCATCAATTCATTAATAAATTGATTTTTTTGAAGAAAACAAAGTAATTTTGAGTTGTGCTATAAAAATTTGGATTCAGCATGTTTTGTTTTAATTTTAAAAAAATACAAAGTAATTTGGAAAAAAATATTTGATACAGAAATGAGCACAAAATGACAAAACTTTGCATCAATTTATTAATAAATTGATTTTTTTGAAGAAATCAAAGTAATTTTGGATTGTGCTATAAAAATTTGGATTAAGCATGTTTTATTTTAATTAAAAAAAAATACAAATAGTTTTGGAAAAAATTATTTGATACAGAAATTTGCACAAAACGACAAAATTTTGCATCAATTCATTAATAAGTTGATTTTTTTGAAGAAAACAAAGGAATTTTGAGTTGTGCTATAAAAATTTGGATTTAGCATGCTTGATTTTAATTTAGAAAAAATACAAATCATTTTGGAAAAAAATTTTTGGCACAGAAATTTGCACAAAACAACAAAATTTTGCATCAATTTATTAATAAATAAATTTTTTTGAAGAAAACAAATTAATTTTGAAGTGTGCTATAAAATTTTGGATTCAGCATGCTATATTTTAATTTAAAAAAATACAAAAACATTTTGGAAAAAATTATTTGATACAGAAATTAGCCCAAAATGACAAAATTTTGCATCAATTTATTAATAAATTGATTTTTTTGAAGAAACCAAAGTAATTTTGAGTTGTGATATAAAATTTTGGTTCAGAATGAATAACAAAACTTTAAGAAATTTCGCTCTTTTAACCATTACATAATATTGAATCAAATTAACTTTCATTACAAAATCTTCTAAACGAGAAATTCTAATTACTCCTCGCAATAACTATAATAAAACAAATCATTTTATTACTTCTCACATATTCACTTTCTTTTTAACCAATTAACAACTAATCGATTATAATAATGCATCTTGACTACCGCATTTCTTTCACACACAAATTTTTATTAGCTCAATACAATTCCCATGGGTGCGCAACTAAATGCAGATGAAAAGATGTCCATCGAACCATAACTAAATACAATTGTCGGACAATTTATATGCAATTTAAATAAATTTACCAGCACGGATTAAAATTAATCAGATAGGACCAGCATGTTTTCACTTTATTAAAATAATGATGTTATACGCATTGCTATGCTATTTCTTATCAATCGCACACTGACAACCTCGAACGTAGTCAGTCGTTAACAATAATAGTGAGTCAGGTACATAAAAATAAATTAAAATATAAATAAAATTACTTTATAATTTTAGTTAAAATTATATGAAAGAAATTTTATTTCCCAAAAAGGAGTGAACAAGTTGTTATTATGATTGGACAATTGCAATTGTAAAATTGCAAGGATGAAATAGACCAAGGTTACTTACGTAATGCACTGTGTTTTACATATGTGTGTAAAATTTATATATTAGATGCGCGCTGACGGTACGAAAAACGACTAAACCTTTTACCTTCCTACGCGACGCATCGCAACTGATAATAAGTTAAGTGCGCGATACATATTCATAAATTCTTTTTGAATTATGCTTAAGTTAATATATTCGCCATGCTGATCGTGGCTTTAATATTGTTTATCGTCTACTCAAACGACGGTTAGTTATTTTCAGTCAAACCAAATTAAAAAATTAATAATTCTATTTTTAGCCGCTAAATTATCAAATTGTGCAAAAGATCAAATCAAATATGAGAAAGTTATTGGATTAAGACCATCTGATAATCTTCATCCCTTATTGCTTTATGAGAGTCGGAATACGCAAGCAGTTACTACGCAATGTATAGCCAAGTGTTCTGCTAATGATGAGTGTCTTAGTTTTGTGTTGTCTTATAAAAATTCGTCGTGTTTTTGGTTCAGGAATGAAGTGAGACGGTTTCAAGAAGAAGAGAGTATTTTAGATCCTGATGTTGCTTGGTTTACGAAAACATGTCTTAATGGTGAGTTATATTTTTATTTAAATGAATAAGAGTTTTTGTAGCAAAGGTTGATGAGAGCGAACAACAACTTGAGCTACTGATGCTCAATAATACTTTTTGATTGTCACTTAGTTGGATATACATTAAAGCTCAAATTTGTTCTATTATGCGATGCAGTAGTCATACAAAGCACACTGACGAGGTTTGCAGAACTGAAAATGGAATTATAGGATAATTTATACAATGTTTGGACAATTTGAATTATATATAATGTCAAAATGATATTTGAACTGTCAGAATAATGTTTAAACTATATTTTCAAAAATATTCCAACTGTCAAAATGAACTCTAAATTGTTTAAACAATCTTCCAACTGTCAAAATAATCTTGCAACTGTCAGAATGGTATTTTAACTAACAGAATAATGTTCAAACTATATTTTAAAAAATTACCAACTGTCAAAATGAATTCTAAATTATATAAACAATCTTCCAACTGTCAAAATAATCTTCCAACTGTCAGAATGATGTTTGAGCTATCAGAATAATGTTTAAACTATATTTTCAAAATTTTTCAACTGTCAAAATGAACTCTAAATTTTATAAACAATTTTCCAACTGTCAAAATAATTTTCCAACTGTCAAAATGATATTTGAACTATTAGAATAATGTTCAAACTTTAATTTTAAACATTTTCTAACTGTCAAAATGAACTCTAAATTGTTTAAACAATCTTCCAACTGTCAAAATAATCTTCCAACTGTCAGAATGATGTTTGAGCTATCAGAATAATGTTCAAACTATATTTTCAAAATTTTTCAACTGTCAAAATGAACTCTAAATTTTATAAACAATTTTCCAACTGTCAAAATAATTTTCCAACTGTCAAAATGATATTTGAACTATTAGAATAATGTTCAAACTTTAATTTTAAACATTATATAACTGTCAAAATGAACTCTAAATTGTTTAAACAATCTTCCAACTGTCAAAATAATCTTCCAACTGTCAGAATGATGTTTGAGCTATCAGAATAATGTTCAAACTATATTTTCAAAATTTTTCAACTGTCAAAATGAACTCTAAATTTTATAAACAATTTTCCAACTGTCAAAATAATTTTCCAACTGTCAAAATGATATTTGAACTATTAGAATAATGTTCAAACTTTAATTTTAAACATTTTCTAACTGTCAAAATGAACTCTAAATTGTTTAAACAATCTTCCAACTGTCAAAATAATCTTCCAACTGTCAGAATGATATTTGAACTATAGGAATAATGTTCAAACTATATTTTTAAAATTTTTTCAATTTCAAAATGAACTCTAAATTGTATAAACAATCTTCCAACTGTCAAAATAATCTTTCAACTTTAGAATGATATTTGAAGTATCAGAATAGTGTTTATAATATATTTTCAAAAATTTCCCAACTGTCAAAATAAACTATAAGTTGTATAAACAATCTTCCAACTGTCAAAATAATCTTACAACTGTCAGAATAATATTTAAATTAGAATAATGTTTAAACTATATTTTCAAAAAATTTCCAACTGTCAAAATGAACTCTAAATTGTTTAAACAATCTTTCAACTGTCAAATAATCTTCCAACTGTCGAATTGATATTTTAATTAGAATAATGTTCAACTATATTTTCAAAAGGTTTCCAACTGTTCAAATGAACTCTAAATTGTATAAACAATTTTCCAACTGTCAAAATAATCTTCCAACTGTCAGAATGATATTTGAAGTATCAAAATAATGTTGAAACAATAATTTCAAAAATATTCCAATTGTCAAAATAAACTCTAAATTGTATAAACAATCTTCCAACTGTCAAAATAATCTTCCAACTGTCGGAATGATATTTGAACTATCAGAATAATGTTCAAACTATATTTTCAAAAAAAATTATTTGGCAAAATGAACACTAATTTGTATAAATAATCTTCCAACTGTCAAAATAATATTGCAACTGTCAAAATGATATTTGAACTATCAGAATAATGTTTAAGCTATGTTTTCAAAAAATTTCTTACTGTCAAAATGTCAAAATGTCAAAATTGTATAAACAATCTTCCAACTGTCAAAATGGTAATTGAACTATCAGAATAATCTTTAAACTATTTTTTCAAAAAAAATTTAACTGGCAAAATGAACACTAAATTGTATAAATAGTCTTCTAATTGTCAAAATAATCTTTCAAATGTCAGAATGATATTGGAACTATCAGAATAATGTTCAAACTGTGTAAACAACTTAAAAGTTGAAAAATTGTATAGACAGTTGGATAGTTAAACATATCAAATCTATAATGGTATTAACATTGATAAACGTTCTATTTATTGCTAATATTATGCAAATTGGCTGATATGGGATTAGAATTATTGGCAAATACAGAAGAAGTGTGTCAATAACATTTTACAATCAATAATTTTTACTGAGTATTTGTTTATAATATGAAGAAAAAATTGTAAAAAAACTCATTCATTACTAATTAAGCTTAATTAATTCAACATTTTTACATAAGCATAAACAAATATTATAAAATATGTAAATTTAAAATTATCTCATTTCTATTGCTCCAATGAAATCAATAATCTATTTCAAATATATTGATTTCTCGTAAAACTTTCACACTTTCAAATTAATTAAGAAAGAAAAAATGCTGCGGGTGTTTGATTTTTTCTATTAAAATCAACTATTGTTGAATTACATTTAATTAAAATGACATTCAATTTTTAAGAAAATATAAATCACTAATTGATCAATTCTTAAGACTAATTGTAATGATGATGCGTTGTGAAAGTGGTAATTGGATCTGCTTTTTATTAATTTATTGATCATGCTTCCCACAATATGTCAAATTTAATTAACTCATTACTTTTACTCGTACAAGGCTGACATATCATTTTACAATGCAATCAGGAACAATAATTGATTTAATTCTTTGAAAGTTATTTTTTAAATCAACGAATTGAGACTTGAAAGCTCTTGTGTGAGTAAAATAAATATAAATTTATTTAAAAGAAGATTATTTAAACAAGTAGAAACTAGTCGATAATAAATAAACAAATTTATGACCTTACAAATGATACCAAACAAGCAATCTAAAAAACTTAAATGCATAAATAGCAAAATAAATTCAAATGTCAATTTTTAATATAAATTTGTGTTGCTCTTGGCTGTTTTTTTTGTTATCTACTGTCAATTAATATAAAATGGTTCAAATTAATTCTATAGATAATTGTTGTATCAGATTTATCATTATTAAAAAAACTATATACAGTTTGGGTTTTCGAAACTGGAACAAATCAATAAAATACGTAAGGGAAATCATACAGGTACGTGTTCGTATAAATACATATTTATCTACATACAATTTGTATAAATTAATATGTGACAATTATTTTATCTCGTATGGTAATTCAGGAAACATTCCATGCCGTAACTGATTGCAAGTGTTTGTTTATGTGAATGCAGATAATTGTATCCTCTTCAATTGATGTTGCAAATAATTATTCAATTTTATTTCTTTAGATAATACAAGTTGATTAACTAATAGTTATGTAATCATTTTAATCACTTTTCTAATGGAAAGAAATTAGTAAGATATAATAAAATTTTGTTTGATCAAATCATGATCATTTTGACAGTTTTACTTTACTTTTTGGCATAATATATGGTCCAAATATTCCCAAAAGTACAAAATATTTCAATGATTAGTTCCCAAGATACATCAATTAGTATCTCAAAATGATTTTATTTTTTATTAAAATAGTCTTAAAATTGGGATTAAATTTTACAAAAATTGAACGTATGGAATTTATTTATAATTTTAAAACATTTGGTATATTATATGGTCTAAATATTCCCAAAAGTACAAAATATTCCAATGATTAGTTCCCAAGATATATCAATATTAGTAGTATCTCAAAATGATTTTCCTTTTTATTAAAATAGTCTCAAAATTGAGATTAAATTTTACAAAAATTGGACGTATAGAATTTATTTCTATTTTTAAAACATTTGGCAAATTATATGGTCCAAATATTCCCAAAAGTACAAAATATTCCTATGATTGGTTCCCAAGATATAATCAATTAGTATCTCCAAATAATTTTACTTTTTATTAAAAGTCTCAAAATTGGGATTAAATTTTACAAAAATTTATTCATATTTTCAAAACATTTTGCTCATTATATGGTCCAAATATTTTCAATAGTAGAAAATATTCCAATGATTAGTTCCCAAGATATATCAATTAATATCTCAAAATGATTTTGCTTTTTATTAAAATAGTTTCAAAATTGGAATTAAATTTGACAAAAATTGGACATATAGAATTTATTCATATTTTTAAAACATTTGACACATTATATGGTCCAAATATTTCCAAAAGCACAAAATATTCCAATGATTGGTTCCCAAGATATAACAATTAACATTTCTTTATATATACATATTTTTAATATTTTTTGACACTTTTTAGTATGTTTTGACATGTTTTCCTTAAAAATTGAAAAATATACTTTTTTGATAAATATCGCAATTGTTTGACTGTTAACAAATTTTGGTTTATTGTTTTGACATTTTTTACGGATTTGAGTAATAGAAATATTTTTTGACACTTTTTGGCATGTTTTGACATTTGCTTTGCAGTTTATTGATAAATAGCAGAATTAATTGATAGTTATAAATTGTTTTTCTTCAATTTTTGAAATTTTAGCATGTTTTGACAAGTTATTAGTCAAAAAATGCCAAAAATAGCAAAATTTGGTGTTGAAATATCAAAATTTTGTTAGAAAGCACCAAAATTTAATTATAAACAGTTGAAAAGTGTGAAAATTTTCAAGAAATTTTAAAAACTGCTAAATCTGGCTATAAAATATTAAAGTATTGCTAGAAAGCATTAAAATTTGGCCATAAAACTGTTGAAAAATGTAAAATTTTATTCATAAAATCTCAAAAATAGCAAAATTCTGCAATAAAGTATCAAAATTTTGTTATAAAATACCAAAATCTGTTCATAAACTGTTGAAAAGTGCAAAAATAGCAAAATATTATTTAAAAAAAGTATCAACTTTAAGTCTAAACTGTCAAAAAAGCAAAATTTTATCATAAAAACAACAAAATATGGCCAAAATTTTGTTTATAAAATATCAAAACAGCAAAAACCAGCTATAAACTGTTAAAAACTGTAAATATTTTTATGAAATCTCAAAAATAGCAAAAATGTTATTAGAAAAATTAAAAATTTGGCCATAAACTGTTGAAAAGTGCACAATTTTATTCATATAATGTTAAAAGTAGCAAAATTAGGCTGTAATGTATAAGAATATTGACAAAAAATAACAAAACTTTTTCATAAACTATTAAAAAATGCAAAATTCTGTTTATGAAAAATTTAATATAATAAAATCTGGTCAAAATATATAGAAATATCCGCCCAAAAACTGAAAAACTGTTCATAAAATCTAAAAAATTTGGCTTGGCCTTAACATGTTGTACATCATTTTAAAGTTAATTTTAAGGGCTTTAATTTATGTAAATAAAGTATTTTTATTTGCGATTTATTTTGAAAATATTAATAAATTTTGGTTTCAGCCAAACAAGCATTGTTGCCATAACTTGCTTAATTCAATACCAATTTTATTTTGTTTTACATCATTTTATAGCTAATTTTAAGGACTTTAATAAATGAAAACAAACAAATTTTGATTTGGACTGAGAAACTTTGATTTTAGCCAAATAAGCAATGTTGCCATAACTTGCTTAATTTAATACCAACTCTTAAATATTTTACATTTATTCAAAGCTATTTTAAGGGTTTTAATTTATGTAAGTAAAATATTTTTATTTGAACTTTAGTTTGCAATATATTTTGAAAATTCTGATAAGTTTTAATTTTAATCAAACAAGTAATGTTACCATAACTTGCTTAATTAAATACAAACTTTAACAAATTTTACATCATTTTGAAGCTATTTTTGAGAAATTTATTTTATATATACAAAATATTTATAGTTGAGCTTTAGTTTGCAATTTATTTTGAAAATATTAGTAAATTTTGATTTTAGCCAAACAAGCAATGTAGCTATAACTTGCCTAATTCAATACTAACCTTAACATGTTTCACATCATTTTAAAGTTAATTTTAAGGGCTTTAATTTAAGTAAATAAAGAATTTTTATTTGGTCTTAGTTTGCAATTTATTTTGAAAATATTGATAAATTTTGATTTTAGCCAAACAAGCAATGTTGCCATAACTTGCTTAATTCAATACTAATCTTAACATGTTTTACATAATTCTAAAGCTAATTTTACGGGCTTTAATATATGTTAACAAAATATTTTTATTTTTACCTTAGTTTGCAATTTATTTTGAAAATATTGATAAATTTTGATTTTAACCAAACATGCAATGTTACCAAAACTTTTGTGAAATGTCAAAAATCCGGCTCCCCAAGTTTTAAAATAATTGCTGAGAGGACCTTCTATGCTTATGGGATCTTCCGCATTGCAAACCTTTGTTTACAGATGGCTACGCTATTGTGTCAAAAACTGTCAAAATATTTACAGAATTGTAAAAATGTTATGCAAACTGTCAAAATAATCTTCAAACAATGTAAAAAAATTCTACAAAAACTGTCAGATAGTTTCCAAAAATTAAAATGATTTTTTTAACTGTTAGATGCATAAACAATCTTTTAACTGTTAGACTGTTTTCTAAACTGCGAAAATGCTTTCTAAACTGTTAGTTGATTTTATATCTATAAAAAGAACTGTTTGTGTATCAGAAGAGTTTTGTATCAGAAAGATATTTTTACTCAAAATGTTCTTCCAACTGTTAGAATAATTTTCCAACTGTTAGAATGATCTTTCAACTTTTAGAATAATTTGTCAAAGTAACCTTTTGGTTAATCTTTAAACTGTCAAAATGTTTATTAACTTATGATCCACAAACTGCTTAAACAATCTTTTAAATTTTTATCAAAACGCATTTTATCTATTGGAATGATCTTTCAACTGTCAGAATGATCTTTTAATTGTCATAATAGTATTTTAACTGTTAGATTGATCTTACAACTGTTAAAATAATCCTGCAATTTTCAAAACTTTTTTCAAACTTTTTAAACTTCTTCAAAATGTCAAAATATTTGTTAAACTGTCCGCAAGATCCATAAACTACTTAAACAATCTTTTAACAGTTAAATTGATTTTTTTTGCCAAAATGTTTTCTAAACTGACAATTCTTTTTCTATTTATTAGAATAATCTTTGGAACGGTCAGAACAACTGATAAACTGTTAAAATGATTTGTCAGAATATTTTAAATATCAGAATGATCTTTCAATAATAATTTGTCAAAATGGTGTCATTAAAATATTTATTAAGAGATCAATAAACTGCTTAAAATAGATTGATTTTGTCAAAATGTTTTCCAAACTTTCAATTAATTTTCTATTTATCATAATGGTTGTCTATCTATAATGATCATAAACTGTCAGAATAGTTTTTTAATTGTCAGAATGATTTTTTAACTGTTAGAATGATCTTTCAACATTTCGAACCATTTGTCAAAATAATAATTAGATTAGTTTTCAAACTGATGTTTATTAACTTGATCTACACTCTCCAACTGTTGCCAGCCAAAACTCTTTTTAAACTGCCAGTTGGTTTTTATCTATTAAAATGATCTTCTAATTGGCAGAATGATCTAACAACTGTCAGAATGATTTCTGAACTGTAAAAATGTTTTTTTAACTGTCAAAATGATGACCAATTGTCAGATTGATCTTTTAACTATTAAAATAATCTTCAACTTTTAGAACAATCTTCAAACTTTTTAAACTCCAGTAATTGTTTTCTATAGCTGTCAAAATATGATCTTAATTAATCTTCAATTTGTCAGAATATTTATTAACTTCTCGGCATGATCCACAAACTGCTTAATCAAGCTTTCAAATGCTAAACTCTTACCAAAATGTTTTTTAAACTGTCAGTTGATTTTATATTTATTAAAATGATCTTCCAATTATCAGGATGATCTTTTAACTATTAAATTGATTTTCTAGCTATCAAAACAATGTTTTGAGTAATCTTCAAACTGTCAAAATATTTTTTAAACTGTCAACATGATCTACATACTGCTTAAACAATTTTCTAACTGTTAGACTATTTTTTGAACTGTCAACATTCTTTCTAAATTGTCAGTTGATTTTTATCAGTATTTTATTTATATCAAAATGATCTGTTAACTGTCAGAATGATCTTTTAACTGTAAAAATGATTTTTCAGTTGTCAGATTAATGTTTCAACTGTCAGAATGATCATTTAACTTTCAGAATAGTCTTCAAACATTTTAAACAATTTTAAATTTATGGAATTGTTTTCTGAACTTGTCAAAATCATATCTTAATTATTTTTTTGTCAGAAATAGAATAGAATAATCTGTCAAAACTGTCACCATGATCCACAAATTACTTAAACAATATTACAACTGTTACGTTGATTTTTGAACTGTCAAAATATTATTCAAACTGTCAGTTGATTTTCTATTTATTAGAATAATCTTTAACTGTCAGAATGATCTTTCAACTTACAAAATAGTTTCTCGACTGTCAAAATGATCTTTCAGCTTTTAGAATAATTAACTTCCAACTGTTAAATTTACTTATCCAAATGATCTTCAACTGTCAGAATGATCTTTCAAATTTTAGAATAATCTGTCAAAATGATAATTTGATTAATTTTTAAATTGTCAAAGTGTTTTATAAACTCTCAGTTAATTTTTTATTTATTAGAATGATCTTCCAACTGTCAAAATGATCTTTTAACTGTCAAAATGATCTTTCAAATTTTAGAATAATCTGTCAAAAATATAATGTGATTAATTTTTAAACTGCCAAAATGTTTTATAAACTCACAGTTAGTTTTTTATTTATTAGAATGATCTTCCAACTGTCAGAATGATCTGTCAACCGTCAAAATAATCTTTAAACTTCAAAATAATTTTTTAAATGTCAGATTGATTTGCCAACTGTCAGAATGATCTTCAAATTGTTAGAAGAATATAAATTAGAAACCTAGCTGCATCACATGTGCTCTGAATTGTTAAAATTTTATCTAAACTGTCAAAATATTTGTTTTTTTTTAATTTAAGTTGGTATGTAGGTGTCAATTATATGTCAAATTAAAATTAAGTTAAATTTGTAAGATATTAAAATATAAACTTGACTTTTTACACTGATTAGTGATTACAAACAAATTTGATAAATATTAAAATAATATTTTTTTTGTATTTGCAACAAATAGTGTCAATGTCAAAATAATCTAAGACGATAGTAAATAAATAACTATATATAGATATTTGCTTATCATTATTATACGCGCCGTTTATTGACAATAAACACTTCGTGTTAATATTTTTTCCAAACAATTAAAACTGTATTCATAAAAGTAAGCCTGACTGCACATTTAATATACTATTTTTCGCGATGATTCATTTACTGATTCACGTACTCAATCCAAACAACAGATTTGCATCTTCATTGTTTATTTAATTCTTGGAATGCTAATTCTAGGTTCATTAATATTAATTATCATTGATCATAGAAATAGATTAGTTTTTATACATTTTTCGGAAAATTGATGATATAGTAAAGTACGTTTTAATGTATTTGTAATAATTATACTATTCACCTTCACAATTTATTTACATTGTTAGGAATATGAAGGTACTTTAACTTGGCTTTTCTTTTATGTTAATCAGTTTGCGTAAACAAATTGCATCATACTAATGTTTAATTATTTTATTTAATTACAGTTAAAAAAAGATGTGATGGTTTATGGACTTTTGAACGCATACCAGGTGCCACTTTAGTAGGAAACAGTACCAAAAAACTGCCAACTCCAACAACAAGAAACGAATGTCAACAACACTGCCTTAATGAAATTGCATTCGAATGTAGATCTGCCAAATTTAGAGTACAGCCGCTCAATTCAATAGCAAGTAGCTATTATTATGGAGAAAATAACAATCTAAATTCGGAAACTCTGGGGAGTTGTATATTAAGCAACTCCGATAGACATCTATCACCAAATTCCTATAGAGTTTCCGGATATGATGAAGAATATTTTGAAAATCAATGTACTAAAGGTATGATTTAATTTAATTTAAAACTAATTTTATAATAATTTTAATAATTTTAGCCATAACTAATGAATACTGTGCTTTTGAAGAGTTTGAAAATTTGCTTCTAACACATATTGATGTTACTTATAGTAACAGGACTAAATTTCAATGCCAAAAGGAATGTGAGGATAATAAAAATTTTAAATGTAGAGCTTATTCAATTATACCAACGAGTAAAGCAGTGATGTCTGAACTTCAACAATTTACTTGTAATCTTTATAGTGAAAATAGTAAATTGCATGGTCCTAAATCTTTGAAGGAACGTCAAGGTGTTAAGTATTACGAAAGAGCACCTTGTTTGAATAGTAAGTATCTAAAATGTTAACAAAATAAATCAAACGATTTATTTTTAAAATATAGATTTTGAATTTATTTAATTTAAAAAAGAAGCATTAAAAAAATATTTATTTTATTTGATAAACGTTTTTTTTTGTGCAATTTTATACAAATTT
The DNA here is from genome assembly GCA_963932245.1 of Tachinus rufipes. NCBI lineage: Eukaryota > Metazoa > Arthropoda > Insecta > Coleoptera > Staphylinidae > Tachinus > Tachinus rufipes. The sequence goes on from OZ010744.1 coordinate 3,895,110, forward strand.
CTCAAAAGAAATGTAGTTTCTGAGCAATTTATTTACACAATTTTATGAATGTTGCTTTTTGATTAAATTATCTTTAATTAAGATCTTGAATTCTTTTTGAATCTGAAAATTTAAATTCTCAGAATATACATTAAACTGTCAGCATGATTCACAAATTGCTTGAACAATCTTCCAACTTTTAAACTATTAAAAAACTTTCTAAACAGTCAGTTAATTTTGTATCTATTAAAATGATTTTTCAGCTGTCAGAATGATCTTTCAAATGTTAGAATAACCTTCTAACTGTCAAAATATTTTTTCAACTTCCAGAATGATCTTCAAACTTTTTAAAATTATGTAATTGTTGTTGTTCAACTGTTAGAATGATCTTCCAACTCTCATAAGGAGGAAAGATCAGATGATCTTTTAAAATAATCTTTCAACCGTTAAAATGATCTTACAACTTTCAGAATGATCTTCAAACTTTTTAAACAATTTTAAAGTTATGTAATTGTTTTCTGAACTTATCAAAATTATATCTTAATTAATATTCAAACTATCAGAATATTTATTAACTTGTCAGCATAATCTGCAAACTGCTTAAACAATCTTTTAACTGTTAAACTGTTTTTTTAAACTGTCAGTTGATTTTTTTAGTTATTTGAATGGTTTTTTAACTGTCGAAATGATTGTTTAACAGTCAAAATGATCTTCTAACTGTCAAATGATCTTTTAAATGTCAGAACTTTTTTTCAACTGTCAAAATGATCTTTTTAACTGTCAAAATGATCTTTCAACTTTCAAAATAATTTTCAAGCTTTTTAAACAATCTTAAAATGCAGTAACTGTTTTTTGAACTTGTCAAAAAATTAATGTTTAAACTGTCAGAATATTTATTATCCTGGCAGCATGATCTGCAAACTGCTTAAATAATTTTGTAACTGTTAAACTGTTTTTTAAACTGCTAAAATGTTTTCTAAATTGTCAGTTGATTTTTTTATTTAATAGAATGATTTGCCAACTGTCAGAATAATCTCCTAACTGTCAGAATGATCTTCCAACTGTCAGCATGATTTTCCAACTGTCATAATGATAATTTAAATGTTTATCTACTTTTAACTTTCAAAATAATTGTTCAACTGTAAGAATGATCTTTCAGTTTCAGAATATTGTGTAATTGTTCTCTGAACCTATCAAAATAGTATCTTAATTAATGTCAGAATATTTATTAAACTCTCAGTATGATCTACAAACCGTTTATACAATTTTTCAGATATTAAAACTGCCAAATATCTATTTAAAGCAATCTACAATAATTACTTGCAATTAACATTTATTTTGTTGACCAAACAAGGTCTTTAGTTATCATATTTGAACTAGATGTGAGGTTATGTTTTTTATATTATGTTAAGTGTGTGCACATTTTATGGCACATTTAAGCGATTTAAAAAAAATAAAAAAGATTTTTAGATTTATATGCAACAATTGCTTATTTCTGAGCGATTCATTTTGTTTTTTACACAACATCTTTTGTTTTTTAGTTATTTTTTGTGTATTTTAAGCATTTTATAAGTAATATTGCATGAATTTTACATAAAATCTGTTTTTTATGAGCGATTTTTGAAGAATTTTATATAAATTACAAAAATTTTGCAACAAACGCTTATTCCTGAGCGATTTATTTTGTTTTTCATACAACAAATATTTTATTGAGTTAGTTTTTGTATTATTACGTTAATATTACGTGATAACTTTCTTTATATTATGTAAAGTATGCGTAGAGATGAGCTATTTTTGAAAAACAAAAATAAGAAGATTGTTTCTGAGCGATTTATTTTATTTTTCACGCAACATCTTTTGATTTTTAGTTACTCTTTATGTATTCTATGCATTTTATAAGTTATATTACATGAATTTTACATGAAAACTGTGTTTTATACGCGATTTTTGAAGAATTTTATATAAATTGCAAAATTTTTGCAACTAACGCTTATTTCTAAGCGATTTATTTGGTTTTCATACAACAAATATTTGACTGAGTTAATTTTTGTATTATTACATTAATATTAGGTAATAACTGTATTTAAACGCAACTTTTGAATTATGTTTTTCGTACATTTGACGGAATTAATAAAGCGTTTTATGGGCGATTTTTAAAAATTGTTATAAAAATAATTTATTTTCTTAAACAAATACTTATTACTGAGCGACTTCTTAATGTTTTCATACATTAACTGCTTTTTTAAGTTAATTTTTGTATATTTTATGCATTTTATAATCAATACTGAATCAGTTTTACGTGATAATTGTGTTTTATGGTAAGAATTATTTAAAAATAGTAGATTTTTATGCAACAAATGCTGATTTTTGGGCGGTTTCTTATATTTTTAATACATCGGATGCTTTTGTGAGTCACTTCATGCATTTTATAAGCAATATTGCATGAATTTTACGTTACAACTGAGTTTTAGAAGCAATTATTGAAGATTTTATGCCAAAAATGCTTAGTTTTGAGCGATGTATTATGTTTTTTATACAAAAAATGGTTTTTTAAATTTACTTTTTGTACATTTTATGCATTTTATAAAAAGTATTGCACGAATTTTACATTATAACTTTGTTTTATAAACAATTATTGAAGAATTTTATAAAAACGATCATTTTTTTGCAATAAATGTTTATTTCTGAGCGATTTATTATATTTTATACAGCAAATATTTTTTTAAGTTACTTTTTGTACATTTTATGCTTTTATTACATGAGTTTTATACAATTTGTAAAAAAAAATATGGAAATTGTTGGTTTTTAGGATTATTTTGAGCGATTTTATATCAAAGAATTCTTATTTTTGAGCGACTTTTTAATGTTTTTTATTTTTTGAGTTACTTTTTCTATATTTTATGAATTGTATGAGCAATATTACATGAATTTTACGCAAGAAATATGTTTTATGAGCAACTTTTAAAGAATTTTATGGAAATAGTAGATTTATATGCAACAGATGCTTACTTTTGAGCGATTTTTTATGTTTTTTATACATTAAATGATTTGTTGTATAATTAATGCTATTTATAAGTAATATTTTATAAATTTTACATTGTAACTGTGTTTTATGGGCAATTTTTGAAATGGTAGCGCAGATTTGCCATCTGTTGCGATAGCATTTGAAACTTGAATAACTTTTGATGTGGACAACTTTTTTTATTTTTTTTTTTACACAAACTTTATTTGTTCTTTTCTATTATATTTCCATCATGTTTTGAATATAATATCCAACAAATAACCGCCTTTATTTTTTATACAAAACAATGCCCTTTTTCGTGCATTTTGCATCACATTTTCCAGCGTCTCGGTGGTAATAAGCGATATTTCCCGGCGAATATTGGCTTTGAGCTGAGGTATGGTCTGCGGCTTGTCAATGTAAACTTTGCTCTTCAAATACCCCCACAAAAAGAAGTCCGGCGGCGTCAAATCGGGTGAGCGCGGCGGCCAGTAGAAATCGCCGTTTTTCGATATGACGCGTCGGTCGAACATCGTGCGGAGTAACGTCATTGAATCGCGGCTAGTGTGTGGTGTGGCTTCGTCCTGTTGGAACCAGAAGTGAGCCATGTCATTTTCAGTCATTTTTGGAAACACCAAGTCACGCAGCATCGCTCTGTAGCGCTCGCCATTGATCGTAACGGCGTTGCCAGCCTCGTTCTCGAAAAAATACGGCCCGATGATCTTTTTGGCCGATACGCCGCACCAAACGGTCACTTTTTGATCATGGAGAGGGTCCTCGAATATCTCACAAGGATTTTCGTCGGCCCAAAAGTGGCAGTTATTAACCGCGCCCTTCAATGTGAAATGAGCTTCATCGCTCATGATGATTTTGAACCAAAACTCACCATCACCATGGAGCATGTTTTTGACGAAATGAGCGTACGCAATAGGTCGCGGCTTGTCTTGCGGCAACAAACGTTGTGTAATTTGCACTTTGTAAGGGAAAAGATGCAAGTCGTCTTTCAAAATGCGCCGCAATGTCGTTGCAGCCAAGCCCAACTGCAATGCACGGCGTCGATACGATGTGTTTGGGTTTTCACGAACATCGGCTTCTACGGCAGCGATATTTTCGTTTGAGCGCGTTGGTCTCGGTCTTCTGGGTTGCCAATTGGTTGCACACCTGCCGGTGGCCATACATTTTTGCACCAAATTGCGAATTGTGGTGTGTGAAAGCCGTGTTTCACGCGGATATAAACGTTTGTAGGCACGTTGCGTTTTGACAATGGAGGACCTATTTTCAAAATGCAATTTGACGATTTCTGCTCGTTGTATTGGTGTTAGTTCATTTATGGCACAAAATAGACTGAAATAACGCGTTGAACAAGCCACTATATATGTCAATACGTCAAAAACTGGCGGAACTATTCAAGTTTCAAATGCTATCGCAACAGATGGCGCACCCGTTATGTGATTTCATTTAGATTGCGCTGCGGCAGGCTCGGCTGTAGGCCATTTTTGAGGACCAATTATTGAGTATTTGCGTCACTGTTTTCAGCGATATTTTGGCGATAGCTTTGCGAATGTTCTGCTTTAAGTGGTCAATTATCTGTACATTGTCAGCATACATCTTTTTTTTAATTGCGGCTCACAAAAAATCCAGCGGTATCAAGTTACAGTTGCAAGGTGGCCAGTTCACGTTGCCGAAATGGCTGATTAATCGTGGTATGTGCAATATGGGATGTCGCCCATCTTGTTGAAACCAGAGCTGCCGTAGATTAAATTCCTCTAATTCTAAAAATAGCACAATAACGGTAACTCGCTGTGGATGCATTGGTTTCTCGACTAGTAAAGTGATGCATCTTATGTCTTCAACCAAAAGTTGGCCCACTCTTTATAAGTAAGTTTCTTTGCCACAAATTCTTATTTATGAGAGATTTTTTTGTTGAATATTTTTATTGAGTTACTTTTTTTATATTTTATAAGCAATATTGCAAGAGTTTGACGTAACAACTGCATTTTATAAGCGATTTTTGAAAAATATTAGATTTGTATGCAATAAATGCTCAATTTTGAGCGATTTTTTATGTTTTTTAAACATATAATACTTTTTTGATTTACTTTTTGTAGTTTATAAGCTGTATTCCGGAAATTTTAAGTGACAACTAAGTTCTATAAGCGATTTTTTATTAATTTTATAAAAATAGTAATTTTTTACGCAGCAGTTTCTTAATTTTGAGCGATTTTTTAATGTTTTTTTATTAAATATACATTGAGTTATGTTTTGTGTATTTTATTCATTTTATAAGCAATATTAGATCAATTTTACGTTTTCAATTACAACTGTTTAAAGCGATTTCATAAAAATTGTAATTTTTTGAGCGATTTTTGTCAAGTTTTATAAAAATAGTGAGTTTTTATGAAACAAATGTTTAATTTTTTATATTATTTACACATTAAATGATGTTTTGAGTTACTTTTTATATATTTCATACTTTTTATACGCAATACTGTTTGAATTTTACGAGTTTTATAAACTATTTTCTTAAAAGTTGTAATTTTTATTGTAGAAAATGCTTATTTTTGAGCGATTTGTTGTTTTTTATACAAAAAATATTCATTTTTAGTTGAGAATTGCGTTTTATGAGCGATTTTAGATAAAATTCATAAAAATTGTAGGTTTTTATGTTTAGTTTTGAGCAGTTTTAATATTTTTAATACAAAAAATGTTTGTTTTTTTTACTTTTTGTATATTTTATGCATTTTATAAAAGCATTATCACATAAGTTTTACTTAAAAATAGGTTTTATGAGCAGTTTTAGAAGAAATAATAGATTTTGTTGCAACAAATGCTTATTTTTGAGCGATTTCTTATGTTTTTCAAACAATAAACATTTTTTTAAAATACTTTTTGTACTTTTTCTGCATTTTATAAGCATTACACATTTATTTTACATGATAACTATGTTTTATGAGCAATTTTTCAAAATTTTAATTAAGCAACAAATGCTTAATTTTGAGCGATTTTTTTGTTTTTTATACAATTAATGTTTTTTAACATAACTTTTTCTTATTTTATGAATTAGTTTTACATAAAAACTGTATTTTATGTGCAATTTTAAAAGAATTTCATAAAAATAGTGAAACAAATGCTTAATTTTGAGTTTTTTTTTAATGTTTTTATAGAACAAATGTTTTTTAAGTAACTTCTTGTTATTTTATGAATTATATTTACGTAAAAATTGTGTTTTATGAGCATTTTTTAAGAGTTTTACAAAAATAATTAATTTTTATGCAATTTTTTATGTTTTTTATACATCAAAGGCTTTTTTCAATATTTTGATTATATTTTATGCATTTTATAAGCGATTTTTAAAGAAGTTATAGAAATAATATAATTTTTCTTATTTATTGTATATTATATGCATTTTATTTGCAATATTGCATCTATTTCACAAATCTACAGATAACTGATATTAGTGTGGAAATATATTATATTGGGAAAATAATTAATAGGATGTTTCGTGAATTATAACATTATTTCATTTGCATACGATGACGAGTGATTTGCAACTGGACTGAACTGTAGAAGGTATGCAATTTGCCGTTCATTGGGTTGCATAACTTGAATGGTTACATTTGTATTATTACATATGGGTAATTCCAATTCAAACGGATCAGAAATTTTCCATAGAATAAAATTCTGTCTATGGCAAAAGCTCTAAATCCAATTTTTTTGTTTTTTGTTGAATTCCTTGCTTCAATTTTATTTCCTTTACATTGATTACTAACTTCAACTCAGTTTTCCTTAATAAATTAAAAGCTAATTTCAATTAGATTCTTTTTAATTACTTCAATTCAGTTTTTGCGATATAATCTAAATCATAACTTTTATTGTTGCCAAGTTCTATTAACTTTTTCTTAACAAACTAAAAGCTCACTTTGGTTTAATTTCTTTACAATATGACATCAACTTCAAATAAGTTCTCCTGAAACTAAACGCTAACTTCAATTTTATTTTCTCAACGTTTGTTGCCAACTTCAACTTAGTTCTCCTAAATAAACTTTAATTTGATTTTCTTTATCATGTTGCAAACTTCAACTCAACTTTTATTTTTCTAGTATTTGTTGTCAACATCAATTTGATTGATTTAAAATAAAGTTTTGTTAACTTTGCACTGCAATCTACAGTAATTATGACATTGCTAATAAATTTTTGTTTTGCCAACCAAGGTCAAATAATGACAGCTTGCTTGAATGATCTAAACTAACTAACTTCACTCTCTTTATTCTAACTTCACGCAATTGACCCTAAAAAATTAATAGCTAACTTCAATTTGGTTCTCCTTAATTTTGTTGCTTGGGTTATGATTTAACTTCATTTTGAAACTAACTTCACTAGGAGTTAATTGATTTAATTTTATTGTCTTACCAACTTAACAATACCAAAAAATGAAACAAATTTAAAATTGTCAAATATTGGATTTAATTACTTAAAAATTATTAGTTATCTTAATTGTGTTGTCAACAAATTACATTTAAAACTATTAGAAACTGAAAATTATTATTCAACTTCATATTGTTGCTGCTAACTACTCAAACTAATTTAACTTCATTGCTCTACCAACTACATAACCTAAAATCACTAGGAAACATTTTTTGTGTATTTTATAGTTCAAAAACAAGTTTTTACTACAATATTATATTTACAATACGATTTATTAACACTAATTACAAATTCTCAGTTTATTTCAAATATCTAATATTTAAATTAATTTCAGTTTCTGTAACTTGCAACCATGATCAAATGAGCGTAGTATTCAAACCGGATATGAAATTTAACGGCCGTATGTATATGAAAGGATTTTCCGAAAACCCTGAATGCTATGCAATAGGTAACAACACAAGCGCAGTTAGACTTAACATACCATTATTAGCACACAAATGCGGAATTGTTGAAGTACGAAGTCCCATGAACAGGTAACACCATCCACCACAAAAAAATTAAATAATTAAATTCAATCATTTTAGAACATTAATGTCAAGCACCATGATTCTTCAATACAACGCATTAGTACAAACTCAAGCTGATAGGATTATAAAAGTAGGCTGCATCTTTGGAAATAGCACAACAATTGTTGTTGGTGCAGGTGTTAATTTTACTGAGTAATATTATAGTTAATTAAATTAAATTTTGTAATATTATAATTAATTTTTAGTGATCATGCAACAATGGGTTCTAGTCTTGTAAATACAACAACAACATTACCAACTGTTGAAATGCGTATACTCGATTTGAATACGAATGGTGAAGTAAGCGATACACAAATTGGTGATGAGTTGCAATTGGTTATTCAAATGAAACCTGCTAATAGTAAGTAATATTAATTTTTTGATTGTGTCTTCATTGTTATTAATTTTAGGTGGAATTGATATGTGGGCTGGCCATTTAATAGCAATGACTGAAAGCGGACAAGATAGTATACTATTGCTTGATGATAGAGGCTGCCCTACAAATTTGGATGTCTTTCCTGGACTTAGAAGAGTTGAAACCAATTCAACGATTAAATTAACATCAACTTTTCAGGCTTTCAAATTTTCTACTTCTAATATTATTAGGTTTAGTGTTATTGTGCAATTTTGTCCTAACAAATGTAAACCGGTAAATAATATCTAAAAAATATTGTCTCTGAAATATTTATTAATTATTATTTTAGATGAATTGTGGTGCAAATACATATTATAGAAAAAAGCGTGAGATAGCAGATGGAAGCAATATAAGACACGTAAATCGTAGCGAATTCCAAGAAGAAGGCATGCAAATTGTTGAAAAAATGCCATTAGAATTAGTCCTAGTTGTCCGCAACGCTAATGCAAAACCGGATCGCTTAGTTTACGGCGAGAATAATCGAATATTAGTAGCTGGTTTTGGTAAATATTTAAATCAATTTGTTAATTTAAATACTAAAATATTTTTTTTTAGATTATTTAAAAAATGAAGTTTGCATCGATTTTTCATTACTCCTAGGGATAATCATCACGTGGATTCTGATCCAAATAATATTACTAGTCAGTTGCATTATATTAATACGAAAGTACAAACGTTATTATGAAAATCAGTGTATGAGTGAGTCATTAGAGGAATTGCATAAGAATTTTGGTTTGGGTTTCAGCAATCTGGAAGGGAATAGAAGAGTGCATTTTGCTGATGGACATTTAAATTAAATTATTTTGTGATATAAGTTTATTTATATATTTATACAAAAAATGAAGAAGATGTGTTTAATAAAATTTATTTAATTTCTCTTAAGATTTGTTAAATTATTATGTTAAAATTGGCTAATGGTAAACAAAGCTATTTGCAACAAAGCGACAAAGGTAGAAAAGATAACTGGACAACGGTGAACTGCTAAGACGCCAATAACTTGTTTGACTCAATTATAGGTTCCTGCACAATTTTGTAAACAAATATATAAATAAATCTCAGTTGTATTTCGGCACTTTTTTAATCGAGAGCGTTGTGTGAGACGAGAGGACATCGCTTTATTGGAATACCTACTACTTGCTGAAACTACTGTGCTCAATCAATGATTTAGTGTGCCTACTCCACCCGCCCAAGAGTTTGTTATCAAGAAATTGGAAACACTTCTTTGTGTGTGGGACATTAATGTAATAAAAAAATATTTAATAAAGTTATAATATTACATGTAATAGTCATAAAAAATGTCACAAACGTCATAAAAGTCACATGTCATAAACGTCACAAATATCAAAAAAGTTACAAAAACTGTCAAATATGTTATAATTTTATGTAATAAAATAAAGAAATCTTAAAAGTATTGCATAATCACAATAATAATAATAATAAAAATCACAAATGTAACAAACTTTAAATGTCTTCAAATGCCACAAAAATCTCAAATGCTATAAACGTCGAACGTTAAAGTATTTTAATTGTCAAAATTTATAAACGTCACAAATGTTTTAAAATTAATTTCATAAATGTTATAATCATCATAAATATCGTAAACGTCATCAGCGTCAAAAATATAAGATAAGTCACAAATGTCAAAACTATCAATTTTATAAACGTCATAAATGTTACAAACGTAACAGACTGCGTTAAAGTCACAAAATTAATGAAGAAAATATCACAAACGTTATAGTCATAAACAGTATAAACATGACAAGCATAACCAAAACTGAAAACGTCAGAAATTCTTTATTTCTTCAGTTGTTGTTGCTCTTGCGTAAGCATTTTTTGTAGTTGTTTCTAATGATGTTGGTGTATTTATGGTCAATGCGGCATTCTTCTAGCTTGATCGTGTCGAATGTCTTATGGCAGTCTATAAAAATCAAGACTACAACAGATTCTACCTTAATGACCTTAATGACCTTATTGTCGATGTGCTTTATCACACTTTGAAAGCCCATTTGGTCTATGTGTAAATAACCTAAAATTAACTAAATTGATTTAAACCAAGTTCCAGATCTTAATTAATATTAGTTTATTAAAAAGTTATATATTAAAAAGTTATATATTAAAACATTTTAAGTTATTGTGGAATATTTATTTATTTTATAGTCATTTTATCTAGTTACATTTGCACAAATATTTTTATATAGCTTTAAAGCTTTTTTACGTGACCGTGATTGTGTATAGGAGGTCGAATGGCAGATACGACCAAATTGATACTCTCCGTTCTCCGATACCGATAGTTCGTCTCTGCTGCCTCGCCCCGCTCCTCTACACTTTGCAGTCGTGTGGTGAGTGTTAGTGCGTGTGCTTCGCAACGGCCAAAGTGGCAAATTCTATTAATCTTTAGAGGAAATGGATGTAATTAAATCTTTTTGTTTTAATTAATTAATTAAAAGTATTATTATTTATATTATTTATTTGATCAAAGAAGAGTTATTAGTTTACTGCGTAGTGATTTTTGCAACGGTTTTTAGCTACAATCGTTCTAAGGATTATATATTTTTAAAACGTTTGAAGATTCAATAAATTTAATTGTTTAAATACTATTAATGTTTTGAGTTATAAACCTTCTTTGGTAATATACAATAGTACTCTAACAATCAATGTTTATAAAATAAACTCTCATTATTAGCTTTCCATCTCTCACATTTATGTTGCTATGTACATAATCAATTTAATTTTACCAATTTAGTTTGATCTCTAGTAAAAAAAAATGATTTTTGAGCAGAAGAGACCTACAATTAGTTTATTAATTACTTACCCAAGTGTTTGCTATTAAGAAATTGGATTTTTCTGTTATCACAATTAAAAAAATGTATATTAGTTCTTAACAAGTCAAAACAGAAGAGACACAATCAATTTCTTGATGAAAAAGACTTGGGTGGGCAAGCGATTCTCGGCTAAGTGTTTGTTATTGAGAGATTGGATTTTTAAATGATTTAGAATTAGAATCAATTTCAATTGATTGAATTTATTTTCTTATTTTTTATTATTTCATTTGTTTCAGGATAGAATCCCCACATCCACTTTATGCTTTAAGTACGCCGCACATATCGGTCGGCGCGTGGTGGGGGTAGAGCCGTCTCAGCCGAGCGCCCGAGTATTCAGTTCAGTGCCGGATCCCGTAGAAGTAGTGTGTGCGCATGAGTTGATCAGTGCTTGCAATTCAAATTTAACGGCTTATGCTAACTAATTCTTATAGTAAACTATTATGCAGATTTTGTAGTGAAACGAACAATAATATTATTACGTGTGCGGTCTGGGTATGTGATTTAAACGCAACGGTTTGGTGTCGTGATTGTAACCTATAGTGCAAATTGTTGGTAGTGGAAAGGAACAATTATATTATCAATGCAGTTTCACATGTATTAACCGTAAGTCTTTTTTTATTATGTGATAACCAATTAATTTGAGACCAATTGCAATATTATTTTACAATTAAAATGAAACTATTAATTAATTCCAAAAAATATAATTTTGTTTGAAATTTAATTAACAAAACATTTAATGCAAATTTTTGATTAAACCATTTATATAGTAACTTTATTAATATCATAACTGCAAAAGGTCAGATGTGAAATTAATTAAAGATTTGCTATGGCCAACTATTAGCAATGTTTCTATTTATTTTATTGCAAAGATTTGGTCTATTATTTTATATTTGATATATTGTAATTAGAATATTTCTAATAAATAATTTTCCAAAAAAAATCTTTATTTTTGCACATTACTTATTTAATTAATTATTCAAAACAGTTAGCTTTATCTAAAATAATATTTATAAAGCATTTTTTGTTTATTTTTTCAGATCAGATTGCAATATTTGTTCTCCTGAATTGTGAAGTTTGCACTAAAGCTGTTCCAAGGAGAAGGAGGAAAAGCCCCCATTTAAGGAGTAATAGGTAAGAATTTTATTTGTAATATTATTAATTTTTATATTTAATACTTTATTATAATTGTTTCAGATCCTTTTATGGCAGAAGATGCTGAGTTGTAAGTCATTTGATTTTAATTAGTTGGTGATGTTACTGCTGGTAATATCCCACCTCAATGTTTGCTTGTAGGGTGGATGCTATGATTGTGACTTATTTTTATATAGTAACACTACGCATACGCGGAAGCCTACAAGCTTAAATTGTTGTATAGTTGGTGCTTAGTAATTAGTTAAGGTTGCACTTGTTACCAGATCTGTTTGACCTAATATTGGGGCAGCTAAGGTTTCAAGTAAGTACGGTAGTTCGCCGCCGTCCAAACTTCTGAGCATCGAATTCAGTTTGAGTAGACCTGCGGTTGTAGTTGACTGATTAGTGTGCCCCAAACATTGCTTCTAGACGAGTTATCTTCTACTGATTTTCGTCATTATTGTTTGCTAGTTTGGGGTTGTATGAGGTAGGCTCTTTACCAACGTAAGGAGGTGAGTTGTATTTAGTGCGTTTGTCATCAATTTCTCGATTGGTGATTGCGTGTGGTGTAACGTAGAGTGTACGCGTCTGTATGAAAGCCCTCTATGATAGGAGCTAATTTGATTTAGATATCCTTCATACTGCCTTTGCATATTGTGGATAACTTTTACAGGTCGGTGCCGTAGGGTAGTTAAATTCTTTCTCTTCTTAAATCGATGCTTTCATTTAGCAGAAACTGACCGTTCTTTGGAATGCTTGCTAGTCTGTTATGGATATGATTGTATTCGTATAGATGTAATGGTATTAAATGATGCATTGTTTTAATGTATCTTACATTGCCGAGTCGTTGTGTAATTGCTGTATTAACGTTTAAACTTGCTTGCAAGAGTTAGTAGCCAGAATTCAACACGATTGCAAGGTGATGCTTGATTTGGTAGTTAGTTACTTCTAGCTAGTTTGAGTATGGTTTAAATATGGTAATCTCCAGCAGTGATGCCATTTTGTGAGCTAGTTTGGTTAATACTTCTTAGATACTTTCCAATTTAACAATTTCCAAAGTACCAAGGTTCTTAAATTAATTAATTTTTCTAATAATTTTAATTAATACTTTTACATTGTTTTTAAATTGTTTCTTAATTAATTTTGCTTCATGTTCATATCAATTATAAATATTTTTTTTAATTTACTATTAATGCAACAATATTTCATTTTAAATTTAATTTTAGTTTAATATTTAATTTGTTTTAAAATTATTTCACTTGGTTACTTTGAAGCATGCGTAGTTTTAGAATTTCTTTTACTAATAATATTTATACTTAACAATGATTCATTTTATTTTTATAAATCTTTCAGGTATTTTATATCATAAATCCAAAGGAAAAATCTGTTGACACTAACGTTGCGCATACTCAATCGTCCTTGCCAATTCGTCCCACATCAATTTATACCAAATATTTTAAAACGTTTTTAAGTTGTAATTCCATTTGATCACTAATTGAACAAAATTTCATTAACAATTTTAAATATTTTATTAAATTTAAATTTTTGATGTGAATTACAATTATAATTTAAGACATAATTCTGATTTAAATCATCATTCATGACATTTTTAGGTTAAACGAAAGCCCAACGTAGTCACATTAGTGATGACTTTGTAGCCTGACCAAGGTTTAAGGTTTGATCTAATGTAAGAGTCGACGCCGGCTTAGTGAGTCCCCACCATTCCAGCTGACGCTTAGTACTTTCAAGAATTTGGTCATTCTTGTCAGTGTTATGCTATCAGCAGTTGGTCTAAAAAAGGGTAAACCCCTCATGCGCAGGGACACCTTCCGCTGTTCTATAGGTGGTTCGACCTTGGTGGCACAGGTTAAATAAGACTGTTAAGAGACTGTACATCAATTTGTTTGAATTCATTGACTAACATTGCTTCAACATAAATTAATAGTTTTTGTCATTTTTACGTTTGATAATATTTGGTATTGGTTGCGAAATATTTTTAATTACGTTTTAATAATCATTAGTTGAATCAATTTCTATATGGTTTTGTCAATATTTTAACACATGCGTGCCCTCCGTTCTAAGCATTACATGTTAAAGTATTTTGTGGTGTAATGTTAATTGATTTTTAAATTTAATTCAACAAAACAAATTCAGCAAATAATAACAATATACATGTAATGTTAGGAATTTATAATAAAAATTGAATTGGCATCAACGAATGGGTATTACAAATTGGGCGATTATCAACCATAGGCACCAAATGCATTTTGCATTTGCGTAATCTTATTACACTCCTTGCTCACATTAATTTAAGTTTTTTGGGTAATTAAATTGTTTTCAGTAATAATATAAAAGCTATCTCATAATTAGTTTTTATTAGAATTTTTAGAGTTTTGTTAACTTCATTCAGAAATGCAATGTATTTTGGCATATTGTCTATGCAATTTGTTTCAATGTTTTATTAAAGCTAGGAATTCTTTTTTTGATCAATTTAAATGTTTTTTGTTTTTTTTTTGTAAAGTTATGTGAAAATAATGTGAGAAGGGATTGTATGTTTTTAAGTTATAAATTTTATTAATAATTATTTCTTTTCTTGAGTCATTTTGTATTAAAATTTTTTGTCTTCGTTAAAAATGTTAGTTAAATCTTGTCGGAAATTAGTAAAATCGCCAAAGTTAACTAAACGCAGCTTTAGTTGTTTAATACTTCAGATTTTTTCTTTAGCACTATATTCTGGATTGGAAGATGCAACCAAGGCAGTCGGTTCTTCAAATGTTGGTTGTTATGAGGTAGTTACTTGTGCTTCAATTAAGGAAAGCATGTGGGGTCAAAGAAGATGATTGCTACTGACGGTCAATCTTCTTGAGACTTTGTATGCTTTACTTGGTTTTAGCTTTGTAAAGACCAATTAACGGCTAATTTTTTAATTGTTGACTGTGTTGGGGTTTTAAGGAGTGTTCGAATCGGGGAACACTTTCCATATTCGGCGGAAGTGTTCGTCTTAGAACGACACACTTTTCTGAACTTGGAAAGTATTCATCGATTGGAAACTCTTAGAGACTAGCTGAACTCCAAGAAGGAAATAGAATGCAATTTTTGGGTAGTAGATTAAGACCCGGAGACTCTGGGAGTCTACCGGAAGGGCTAGAATAGAAAAGTAGGGGGAGCCCGTGTCGCCTGTGGCGAGGCGTTGCGGATGGTATATATACCCGCCTTCGGCGGGTTATTAATAGCCGCCTTCGGCGGCTTATATCCGCCTTCGGCGGATACTAATTAATTCCCGCCTTCGGCGGGAACTAATTAATAATAGCCGCCTTCGGCGGCTATTAATACTACTTAACTTACCTTGACAAACTTAAAAATAGCAATAGTTCCTGTGATGGGGAGGATTCCCCTGTAGAAAGGGGTATATCTTTGGGGGTAAGTATTGTGGGGGAGGAGATTAGTAAGGTGATGATTGATATATTTAAAAAATTATTAAAAAATTAAACCCTCCATGCTGAAATTGTTGATAAAAAAGGAAAATAAAAAAAATTATTTTGTATAACAAATTTATTTATTTATAAAAACAACATACACAAACAACAAACTATAGATTTTGCTTTCCCTTAGGCTAAGGTAGAGAACGTGAGCAACACGGTGTTTCCCGTGTAGTTCCGTTTTCCCCTACACCTAAAGTAGAGAGCACAATCAGCTCTTTTAAGAGCTAATTAAACTTACCTTTGGCTAAGGTAGAAAACGTGAGCAACACGAAGTGTTCCGTGTAGTTCCGTTTTCCCCTAAACCTAAGATAGAAAACACAATCAGCTCTTCTATGAGCTAATTAAGCTTACTTCCGGCTAAGGTTGAGAACGTGGCAACACGAAGTCCCCCGTGTAGCTTCGTTTTCCCTTAGACCTAAAGTAAAAAGCACAATCAGCTCCATTAAAAGCTAATTAAACTTATCATTACTTACTTAGTAAAAAACCCTATTTATTTAACAAAACATTAATAAAAACAAATCAAGCTTTACCTGTAGCTTATGTAGAACGTAAGCAACACAATTTTCCGTGTGGCTCAGTTTTCCTATCTACAGTAAACATTTGTTTCTTGTTTGCATATGAACGTCGGCATCAATTGACAACTATTTATTAATTGAGATTGCAGCTTCCACTATAAAAACCACAATTCCAACCAATAATTTTGTCTTGCCCACGCTTATAAACAAAAAAGCAACAAACGTTTATTGTAAACGCACAACTAAATTAAAATAATACAACTGTACTCATAAAAGTCTGCTTCAACACACAATTACAACATCATAAACTGTTACAAACTTACAGTTTGTTTGACCTAGCAAACAGGCAAAACATGAATAAATCAATTTATAACACACAAACAATAGTAATTATAAATGATTCATTAATAAAATTACTAACAATTTTAAAAAGTAATACAATCAATTCGAATCTATTCAAATATAGAATCTGAAATAAACATGACAACACTCATGAAAGTGTATTACAATCACTTCCTAAATTTGTAGTATTTTAGATCTTAAACTAAATACAGTTTCAATTATAAATATTAAATTAAAACTACAAATGTATCATTTGATACTAGAAATAAATGCTTACAATGTTAACCATTAATCTTATACCTTTTTTAAATTTACATTTAACAACAATTAATTAAAACTACAAAGTTACAACTATTTAAATTTGATTTTAAATTAAAATGACTACGCCTATGCGTATACGACGTCGCCATCTGTTGCATATATTATCCACTAATAAAAGTTTAACAAATTATGGTAAGATGGCGCCACCTCAGCAAATAACAAATCAAATTAAATTTTTAAATAAACTAAATTAATTCACATTTAGAATATAAAACTACAGTAATGATGTATTTAATAGTTAATAATGTAACATTAACAAAGTTAAATAAGCTGTGCTAGCGACATCTTAAATTCTACAACTTTTACAAACTATAAATTCAACGCAATGCGTACAGATGGCGCAAAAAGCAAAACAGCGCTATATTTTAAATAAATAATGCAAAAATATCAAAAGAGGAAAGTTCCACAGAAAGACAGTAGACGTCCTAGTCGAATAAGAACAAACTAGGGTCTGGGCATAACTTGCACTGAACGACTAAAGGCACAAAAGATTGTGGACGCCAGAAAAACAATTTTTTTAAAAATTAAGCTTACATTACAGGTTTCGGGGCATTGTACGATTTGTCTTCTCTCTCTTTCAGTTGAAGTTGATTGTTTGTAATTTCTTATTCCAATTGCCTACTGCATAGAAGGGTTTGTTTCTTTGTGTCTTCTTCCTGTATTGCTTTGCGCGTGATGATTCAATTTCATTACAAATGAAAATACGATAGCCAAGTCTGTAAAAAACAAAAATAATTATTAGCAATATAAAAATAATTAATTAATATACAAAATGTAAATTTTGTTTGTCAGTTTTAAACATTAACATTTTTTTTATTATACAATAAAACTGTTTATTTAGCTAAAATATGTTTCAAGCATAAAGCAGTTCACTGGTATCAGCTCACTTGGCGGTAGTTTGAATCTGTGTGCTCCATTAAATACTCCCTTCAATACTTTTTCTGAACTTAAAATTCACTGGCAGCAAATGTTCCATTCGTCGATTCATATTTGAATTGAAGCTTTGTAGTCCAATATTTATAACTTCCTATTGCAGAAATTCTATGTAGCATGGCAGACAACCAATAAAAGCTTTGTCTTAGACAGAAAAAAATTAAAACTATATCTAAAAGTATTCAAAATATAATCTGATTAGAAATTATGTTAAAACTGCTCATTATATTAGCACTCAAATCTAATTTTCAAGTTATAAAAAGCTTTTAAACTGTTATGCAATATGTATAGAAAAAAATAGAAATATATTTCAGCTTACCAATGTTTGTCCGAACTTATCTTCAAGTAAATTTTGAAGGTTGGTACTGCTTGCACACTTCCAGGACCAATAACAAAACCTGCTCTGCATTATTGTCCCTCATCGAAGCAATCAGATTTGTTTGACATAAAATAAATCACATTTCTGGTAAAAATCATAATTCAGATTAGAACTTCTGAACATCTTGCGTCAGTGATTAGACATAAAAACTGTAAATACAATAAAGAATAATTATTTAATAGTTTAATCTGAATTACACATACTCACTGTACGTCCACGATGCTACCACCGGTAACGACCTACCAGCTACAATGTTCCGTGCTAATACGCGTCTGCGGTCTGACTCCGATCGCTTGATGCAAGCGTGCGTGAGAGGGGAGGCATTTCCAACCATTCACTCCTGAGACGTTATACTGACAAAACCTACAAAATGAATAATGTTTTAAAGTTTAAAATTGCACAAAACTAAAGAAAAAAGACTTTCTTACAACTAGAAAATCCGGAATGTAGTAACTAATTTGTTCCATTGCGCCATTATTTATTTGTCAAAACTTCAATTAGCGCACACAAATATAAGATTACTGTCAAAAGTGACTGCAAAAACATCGTTTTATTATCTGTAAACATAGCAAATATGCAAATTAATTGTCAACTGTCATAACAGTACAACTAAAGATTAACTATCAAAAATGACGTTGCTTAGTAGCATCAAATATAAACAGAATAAATTGAGAATAAGCTGTCAAAAATGACTGCAAAAACGTCATTTTATATATATGACCCTCAACAATGCATATTAAATGTCAAAGAAACAGTTAATCAAGGTTTATAGAGCACATATATAAAACAACAACTAATCAAATTTATTGAGTCAATTTAATTACCTTAATGTAATCCATCGATGCCAAAAAACCTTAATCCAATCCAGTAATCTGATGCACTTTACATTAGAAGCACAAAATCATTTTACTGCACAATACATCACAACAGCGCGACCGAACACTACGTACTGAGCTCGTGCAGCGTGGAAATCGTTTATATAGCTTCGGTTCCCCCCACTCATTAACCGTTGCTATTTTGAATAATTACAATTTTTACAAATTGCATTTTCGTTAAGAAAATGGAATTTTAGAGACATCCTATTTAAAGAAACTATACAGAAAAATCAAACAGAATTGACTACAATATTGCGTTCATCCTCTAAGCAACCCTTAAACTTTAAAGTCAATAAAAAAATAATAAATACTATTTTATAATTATGAAATTGATGCATGGTAATTGTAGGTCAAAGGGTTTTTCTTCAGTTATCCAAAGGTTTTTTTCCGAGTATTTTGCATTTCCTGACATTTTACGATTAGATTTTGCGATAAATATTACAACAAAAATCGCAAGAGTATAGCTAACTTCATTTTGAAACAAACTTCAAAAGGAACTACATGATTCAACTTCATTGTTCTACCAACTTTACAAAAAATAAAACAAATTAAATACTATTAAATTTTTTGATTGTATGGAATAAAAATATGATAAATTAAAAACTATTAGAGTTTACTATCTTTCTTGTGTTGCTAATTACATTTAAAACTATTAGAAACTGAAGTTATGATTCAACTTGTTGCCAACATATAAAATTAATTCATTACTACCAACTTCATAAGTTAAAATTACTAGACAGTAGAACTTTATATTGGAACAAATGGTACGGGAAACATTTCAATATATTTTATTGTTTAAAAACAATATAAATAAGTTTTTATTACAATATATTTACATTACAATTTATATACACTAACTACAATCGATATGATTTTATCCACTATTTCGTATCTCTTCTGATTTCTTTATTTCTTTAGTAATATCAATTTGTTGCTGCAAATTATACAAATTCTCAGCTTTCCTTCTCTGTTGTCTTTCAACATCTCGAATAACACCATCATGTAACTTCTCCCTACAAAAAAGTATGTAAGCAAAAATCTGATAATCGGAGGTTATAGTCTTTAATATTAATAAATTATAACATACTCACCGATCTATTTGTTGCTTAAAATGTACATAGCCTATAATTGATGCTGATATTAAACAGGAGACACTTAACACAGTTTTAGATGTGAGAGACATTATGAAAATATTTTTAGGTTATTTTATATTAAATTAATTGATAAAATGAATTTGAATACTAATTAATACTTATAATGGAATCAATATTAAATTTATTGATTTATATAAAAGGAAATGTTGATTAGAATAGAATACATATTGAACAAAATTTATTAACAATGCTTCAATTTCGATTTCACAAACTTCGAATAAATAGGTACTGCAATGAAGTTAGCGTATCTCCAGTGGCGTATCTTTAAGAAAGTAAACTAATAATCAAAGTAAATGCAATAAAGTTTATTTATATTTGTTTATTGAATAAACAATGTAAATAAGTGAGTAAATTTACAATTATCAATTATAAATATGAAAGTATTTATTAAATTGAAATATAACAATTGTCTGCGTAAATAAAATATGTAACTGGTATTTTTACATTTTGCTAAAAATTATGATTCATTAATAAAAGAAATTAATTTTGCTTATTAAAATAGTCCTATATATATATAATAGAATTTAAAACTAATATATAAAATTAAATTAGGAATTCTTATTGTACAAAACAGGGAATTTATAAAAATAAAATCATTCAAGGGTCGTATTTGTGCAGTTTAAGTCGCCACTGCTTTATCAGTCCATCAAATCCACGCCTTGAGTAAATTCGGTATTTGTTTGGAGTGGCCGGATCTTCAGATGTACGCTTATCTCTGAAACAATACATTTATTACATTAAAAAATAATAATCCATTTATTAAGTTATGTTGAGTGAAAGTAAACATAACCTATATATTTTTAAATAACTAACATGTCAATAATTGAATGAGGTTATGTGTAAAACATATTAGGTTAGATTATTATTTATGACATTAAAAGTTGATAAATATTTTTACTAAAATTTATAAAAATGACTAAATAGACATAACCTACAATTATTTATTTTCATTCACTTAACATGTCACAATTAACAAACTGTTATGTAGTTTGTTGATTCAGACATGTTCCAGTTTATCAGCCACTTTTATAAACTTCAGTCAACATATAAATGTTAGTTACAATATTAACATAACCTTATTTTTGATGTCATAAATAATAATAGTAACGCAAGCTCAATATTTTGACATTTTCTAAGAAATTATCATAAAATAATTCAAATTGCTTACTTTGGAACAAGCTTAATATAATTATCATAACCGACAGTATTCTTGCCGAAATCAATCTGTTTCTGTCTACGACTCAATACTTCTGGATCTTCTTCAACACGACTCCTAGTCCTCATCCGCTTCATCTTCTCCTGATGTTCATCCAAAACATCCATCAACTCACGTTTCTTAGGAGTACGTTTTTGCATAGTAGTTGACTCCCCTTTAGAATAAGGTGAATTCCTTTGTCTCAACAAAGTACGTTTAGCACTACGCAAATTCGTCTTCCCTACCGCATCTTCAGTTTCAACTTTAACAGGAGTTTTCAAAGCCATTTCGGCTACTTTCGATGAAATATTGAATCCATCCAAAGAATCCTCTTGCTTTACTTTAAATGTCGATGGTTCGATTTTGAAATTATCGTCGAGTTTAAAATCTATCAGTTCAGATTTAACCTTACTTAAATCTAATTCTTCTTTAACAGGTGGTAATGTAGGCGGGGGACTATCAATTCTTTCTTTTTTAATTAGTTGCTCGAATGTTAGATGTGAATAATCAGCCACATCTTCATCCTCCTATAATTGATTTAAAGTTAATATTGCTTTGTTGGTTGCAATTCTATACTTACTTCTTCAAAAATCATAGCATTTTTCAGAGATGTGTTTAAAGACATTGGTTTGGGGACAGCCATTATTACTGTTACCACACACACACTTTGACTTGTTGTAAATGGTCAAAGTAATTCTGCTTTTTGTGTTTGAATGGTTTACTATAGGATACCTACGTTTATTGCACATACAATAACAAAACTAATTGTAAACACAACCTAAAAAGTCACTCGCTACATTTCAGTGCTTCCTCAATTGTTTCTACTTTTTACTAGTTTTTAGCGCCCAAATTTCAGTTTGGCCAACATAATTATTTGAATTTGCTTGTGGAAATAATGCAGAGTTGCCAAGTCATTAATTTTATAGTCAGAATAGGGCATTAGGTTTACAGGCTCGTGGAATACGAGTTAATTGAGTGCTCTAATTTTATATACAGCATTAACTAATACAGCTTTGTATGACCCTATACAGTAAAAACGCTGTGCTTGCTGGATGTAATTTTACGCTCTGTGATGATGGATAAAATCTCAGTTATACAGGGTGTAGATTAATTGGCGGATAAACGCCAGGTAACTTTATAGATCGTGCCAAAAGAAAACGAAAATCTTAATTCCAAAATGCTGAAAAACTCTTCGTTTGGCCTCACGAGGTCCTCAAAGTTTCAATTTTGTCAATACAAATATTGTTTTAATTGCGTATATTATGTACCAATTTGCTTTCTTTTTTAGTATAATAAAAATTACGAGGTTTATTGTAACTTAATAATAAAAAACATTGAAAAATGTGCAAATTACTTTTGAAGAATAAATCAAATTTAAATTAAAAATACGCTTGGCAACGTAGCAAAATTTTTAATAAAATTCAAATTATAAAGTAGGCAATGCAATAAATGTCGGGGGTCAATTCTGATCTCCGGTGACTTTTGTCATCAGTGACTTTTAAATTCAAATAAAATTCAATTTAAATATTATGATATACTTTATTCTTTTGATAATCATTAATTTAAAATTGTGTGAGGTTGCACATTGACGACACATACCGCATTATTAAATTATGAATGGTGTTTTGATGCATTTGCGAAATATATTATGTTGCGTTCGTCTAGTATGCGGCGGTCTGCCTTATGTCTGTCTCGGATTAACAACTACTACGTTGCCATGTCAATCCCGTGACCACCCTTGACAAAAACCATTGGTGACTTTTGTCGTTTCAACATGCGGCTAAAATGCGTTTTCAAAATAAATGTGTGAATCCAGCAAATAGGTACTATAATTATTATTGAATTATAGAACAATTTATACATTGCAGCTGATACAACTATTATAAATTATTAGATTCTGTCATAAATAAAAATATTAATTATTTCAATGCACAATTGATTGTTTGAAAATATATTTAAAATAATTGACATGAATATAGCAACTCTGACAGATTTAACATTTAACGCCGGCGATACTTGAGAACGTCATAAATTCGATATCGATACGTGCTGTAAAGTGTTTAGAAGTAAACGGTGGCCAATTTGAACATTTGTAATTTATAATAAAAAATAAAATTTGATGTGTGTATTAAATTGCCTATTTTATGTGTATTAAGTTGCCTACATTATAGGTTTGAATTTAGAAAGTTTGCAACGTTGCCAAGCGTAACAAAACTTTGAGGACCTCGTGAGACCAAACGAAAAGTTTTTCAGCATTTTGGAATTAAGATTTTCGTTTTCTTTTGGCACGATCTATAAAGTTACCTGGCGTTTATCCGCCAATTAATCTACACCCTGTATATATAATAATTAAATTAAATTAAACAAAACACAAAATATATTTAAAAACCGTTACTAGTTTTAACTTTATTCAAACAATAATACAAAAATATAAGTACAAAAAAAATTACAAAATAAAAATTAAATTAACGCACTTATTCGATTTATTTCCTTAACAAACATTCAATATATTGATTCAAAACAAAATATATCAATTTTCCAATTGCATAAATCCCTAAACAGAGACCGTATAATGCAACAATAAATGGATGTCCATAACTAAAATATAATCTATATAATTAAATAATTTTTATTATTAATGTTAACTTACTCCGACCATAAATACGAATCCCAACAATCAGTAGGATAATATAAATAAAAGACATCACTAAACGATGAAAAACATACTTTGGTAATAATAAAGTATGATGATAGTAATATGTACATTATTATAGATAATAATAATGTGTAGTAGTAGTATTTTACTTGTGAAGGAATGCAAGTATCCAGCCTGAAAAAATATAGAAAATAAAGTATCAGTTTAAATTTTATTAATGGTGTTAGTTGTTAGCGCTAAGTGTAGCAAAGTTATTCATACGTCAAGTGTTTGTCATTTTTTGTTACATAAAAGACCGTGATATTCACTTCCTAATAAACTATTAGGTTAATAAACTAACTTTTAATTTAATTGTATTTCAGTTATTTTATAAACACCTCTAACTCTACTGGCCTGTAACCAACAAAGTGAGTGCCCCGCCCACTAGCCCAACTGCTTGTTATCAAAAACTCGGTGGGCAGGGCCCTCTAATTAAAATACTGTTGAGCTGTATCTTTGTAGTAACTTATTTCTCAGTCTAGTAAAAATGGTGAATTACATGCGTGTCCTGGGTGTAAGTGTGAACAAAAATGTTACCGGCTAGTCTCCAAAAGGGCAACCAACCAACCCAAAGATTCAAACCGTTAAACTAGGCCAAGCCGTCAACCTTACTTTTACCAACCGCCTCTACAGGCGGACCTCGTCTTCCATCGTACAAGGGGGAAACCTCAAATCTTTGGTTAGTGCCTTCCACTAACTTAGAAACTCCTAAAATTGCCACTGGTTCGTCCAGCAACGGTATGTGTCTGGTTAAGGTCTCGTTGTGTCTAATTCGTGCATAACTCGACATTTTTTTTCTTTTGTCACGTCCGAAGTTTCTGCCTCTGTAAAGCAGCTTCTGTTCTCAACAATGTAAATTGCCATCTCCGTCAGTATCATTTTCTATAAATGCTTTAAAAACCTTTCCACATCCTGTGTTGATGTTGTCCAGCAAATCTACGTTTGTCAAACCACTTGGGTCATTTGTTTGCGTACCCAGTCTATCAACGTCAGTTTTTAAGACGTAGTGCAGGCAGGGTTGACATGATTCACAACCCTCTGCATGTCAACAGAGGTCTAGTCTTAATGTTTCACACTTTCCAAAGCAACCGTGCAATGTTGGAACCGATTGTCGTAGATTATTTGTAGCTGTTGGCTACCAAGTTTGTCTGTGTACTTTATGTACACATCTCTGTCTGGGCTCGCACCCTGTAACTGAATTGTGCGTGCACGTCTCTTCATTTTTTGTCCAGAAGCTATGATAATTTTTTTCTCTTCTTAGAGTATCGTGTTTTAGATGCGCTTTGCTTTTGCCTACTAATTACCATTTGTTACCGGCCCGGAAGTTAGTAGAGAATAATCCCTAACAGTCACAAGTAACCTCGTAGAACAAGATCGGTCGCTACGTGTATCGCAGGTTAAATTGTAATTAAATATAAATAATATTTAGCCTGAGATTCACGATTTTTACGTAGTTAAGCCAAAGCCATCATCAAACTCGGAACAAAAACACAGAACCCACCATAGTTCAAGTTTCAATCGTGACAAATAGCTCCAATCCTGATGCGTCAACAACCACCCGCAGTCATATTCTCAGAATATTTCGGGGACTGCAAACCAATACACTTTGTGCTTGCACACCCCGCCAAAGTTTTAGGACGGCCACTGATAGCTGCTCCGACATTTCCATGTCTGGCCAAACCAAACTAGTTTGTACCAAACTGCACCCTGTGTGAGTGAGTCCGCAGAAACTCTGGATGAGTGTGTATGTGCTCTCCAAATAGGAGTGTTAGTAGAGAAACTTTTAATTTGTATAAAGTGCCTCACCACATAAACAACTTCGACGCTTCAAAAATCATCACCAGAACAACTCCTAAACATAAAGCAGCTTCTTTCGTCGTCAATTACGGAGTCCAACTAGTTTTTATAGTGGTGCGTGTCAAGTAATTTTTTATTTGGAGCTTTCTTATTGATAGGCTTCTTTTTGGTCGGATATCATTTCCAGCTGAGCTCTGATTAATAAAAGCACTGCAACTAAAACTACTGACTTGTAATTGATAAACTGAGTGGGGCGCCCACCCATCCAACTATTTGTTATTAGGAGATTAAATCTGTCACCTTTTTCTTCAATTGAGAAACAAATGACAATTGCAAGAAGCATATAATCCAATTTCTGGATCACTAACACTTGAATAAGTAGTCGGGCACTCTAATTAAAACTACTGACCTGTAATCAATGATTTGAGTGCTCCGCTTACCTACTCAATTGCTTGGTGTTACTTTCATCAGGAGGCGCTGTTTACCCTAACACTCTTTTTTGAGAACGCGACAGCCAATCCCGACTATGCATCTTTATACAAAGTCTACAACGACCTCCGCAATAAACATGGATTATGCAACCTCCCCAAAACAATCCACGCTTATCACTTGGTTCACTCTACAAATTGGAATAGAAATACAATATATGCAACCGGATATTCTGCCGTGATGACAACACCGAGTGCACCACCTCCGCACTTAGCCCTCTTTAACAATTATAATTGGAGAAGCAACTTTTAAGCTTTGGAATAAGAAAAATAATGTTGGCATCAACATAAAGATGTTAAGTTGGCGTTATTAACCGACTCTGGTAGACAACAATACAAGGTCCAGAAAGATTTCCACGATGGCAAGCGGCACTGTACTGACAGGTCTACTTAGACCATTTAGAACAAATGATGGCCAACACATTAAAAACTGTGGTAAAACCAGAAGTACAACAATTTCTTGAAAGACTACAGGAAAACGGACTAAATGGCGGTTTAAGCAAATTTCGAAAAAAAAAAAAACGAAAGAATACCTAAACCACCAAATAACGGCGAAAGAAAACTTATGACTTAAATACTATCTAACGCTGATCAAGAATTACAAACAGACCATGGCGCCCATTGTTACAAGGATCCGGTTTGCCTTTGCCAGATACTCTCGGAGATGTTCTTGTTCGTCTTCCTCACGTTGATAAATCTTTCTCTTCATACAACAGGTACACAACCCAGCTCATCTTCTTTCTATTATCTCTCTTGTCTCCGATTCACACAAACACCAGATACACAAACCGACTCTCTATTCGTCCTTTTTTCTTACTTTCTTGTCTCTGTTGGTGCTGCTGACAGGACTAAAGTAGTGTTGGGAGTCCTCTTATTGCAAAAGTCTGCTGCCACACAAGTGTTCTGCCTGTCTACATTACGGTTAGAGTAACCTCTTTACGCGATGTCTGCCAAAGACTAGATCCGTCTTTGGTCTTGGAATTTGCAAATGGAAACACTCTTAGTTTACTTCGAGGTATCCGCATGATACGATCGTTGAGCCAGTTTGTACTACTAGAATTATTCCTTCTTCACACTATTATTTGCAATCGCGGTCTGCCAATACAAGTTTTTACTAACAGCCCTTCTCTCCGATCTTAGTAACTCTCGGTTATCAAAGGTCGTTGCCTTACGCTCCAGTTGTGAGACCAGGTGTTTACTGAGCCGTTAGCTGTTCGTGTTGACAGTTATTCCAGTTCCTAAATTTTAAACTTTAGCTCTTAGTAATCCTAGTGCTTTGTTTGCACGGATACTTCTTCTCTTTATATTAATTGTTTTCAGCAATCTGATTCTTGGTTGAGTCTTTTATGACAAATCGATCACAGGATACTCCTTTGTGTTTGTGCACCTTTCACCAGTGGTAGTTTATCCAATCTGCCAGTTGATAATTGGCTAGGCTGAGATGTGATTGGCACTGGAAAGCAATCGTGTTTGTGTTTTATCACGTCAGTAGCGAAAATGCCGATACACGCCTTCAACTGCGTTTTTATTCCTATACACGTGTTACAGTTAAAAGTTAGCGGGGCACTTCAATTGAAACTACTCACTCCTGATCAATAATCCATCGCTTACGAACCAAATTAATCAATTTAGGTCTTCACTTACTGTAGAAAATAAAACTTAATTTTTTGTTTAGAAAACCATGCCCATTACAAAATGGTAATAACGGTCATATTGTTATTTAAATAATTGTAATTATTTTTGGCATCAATTATAATTTCTTAATATTTAAACTATTATTAATAAATAAGCTTAAGTTACTACTTACCAATATTCATGACTAGTTTGTATTTCATATTGCTTCATACATATCCTACAATTAAGACTTTTTCCGTCAATAATTTTATCAGTATGATCAAACCTTTTAATCTTTACAAGACAACAATAAAAAATTACAACAAAGAAAATTGTTAACTCAATGAGTCCAGACGGTAAACCATAATACAAAGCAATTTTTATAAACATATAAAATGATAAGATTAAGAATGAATGCGTCCAAATAAAAAAGAATTTAGGAATTATATTTATATACTTTACGTAAATTGTTAATAGAATTATATTGGACAATATTAGAGAAGAAATTGTACATGGTATATTTACAGCCGCCAATAGTAACAAACTGATAACTAATAGAATTGGTAGTATTGTTTCTGTTGCAAATAACACATATTCTTTCTTCATTTTTGATTGATTAATTGACAAATGTCAAAAGTAAACTATGATATGAATTTATTATAATTTATCGACGATTCAAAATCGTATAAAAGCCGCGAAATGACTGCCAACTGCATAAATGCTAATTGATACCGATTAATGCAAACATTTTAGTATTAAATTGCAACTAGATGGCGCCACAAGTCTTTTGTTTAATTACTTATATTATTATTATATCAAAAGTAATCATTCAACTTCAAAAAAATGTAAACAAATTTTAAGGTTACAAATTGGCTGCGTTTAGTACAACTTATCAGTTGCCAGCGCTGACCTAATAATCAATCAATAAGCGCCGAGCCCGTCTGAACAGTACATTTTATCACTGTTGCCAACCGTGTAAACTACATAAACATAAAGCTCAGAGTTTTGAATTTAAATAAATGATTTAATTAGTTTATGAAGCCGCTACTTAACGAGATATAATATATTCTCAATAAGTAATGCCATCTAAGGTGAAGGTGTAGGATAAAATTACCCTGAAGTTGGCAACGAAGTACGGGAATTGATTATCTTTATCATTTTTTACTTCTCTCACTCAAGTTATTACAGCGTTAATATTACGTTGTAATCTCATTTACCTATGTTGCTCCTTTTCCCGTTTAAAAACATATTTAACTGCTATGTACAGCCAGACACGAATATTGTGGCCTCTGTATAGGCAACTTAGTATACACAAAAATTATGTTAAATGTAGTTAAACTAATGCCTTTGTCCGTTTTAGTATTTTTCATTTGCGCTTACATTTTAAACGTTCCATGGGCGACGTTGTTCTGGGATTGAAAGATGTTAAAACGGGCAAAGGCATAAGTTTAACCACATTCAACATATTTTTTGTGTATACTAAGTTGCCTATATAGAGGCCACAATATTCGTGTCTGGCTGTAGTTTGGTTTTGACATGATGAATTTATTTTTCAAATAAAAGTGCGGACCAAGTAAACCTAGATGTATTATAAGTAAAATGACAAGCGCTGCCAGCAAACGGCGTTCAGTACGCATGATGAGTCGTCCTGAACGCGGGTCATTCATTTCCCGCCATATTTTTTGAATTTACGACAAAAACACTTATATAGTGCGTTCCGTATATCAACCGAAGTAACCGGTGGTTAGGTTACGGCTAACATTTTATGGACTCAAACCTCATGAATTTATTTATTATAATTTATGGTTTAATCTTTGTCATTGGCGTTAGTTATATATTTTTAATTTCACTGCTTAATCCTAGAGGATTGTTTGTATTTATCTACCTGCTTGTACAGTAATCCCATTTTATTTTAGTAGAGGAACTATGCGGGGACTCCCGCAATTTCTTATGGGCATTTACAAGGAGTCCAAAATCTCCCGGCGGCCGCCATTTTGGATTTCTGACATCCGGTTGGGCACGGCCATCTGGGCGTGTCAAAGGAAGTGGGCGCTGGGGTGACCTTGGGATTTGGGGATCCGGTCGGAGACGGCCATCTGGGCATGTGAAAGTGGGCGCCGCCTGTGGCGCCCTTCTGTGTGCAAAGTGTGCAGTACCTCCATAAGAGTGTGTGAGTGCGAGGGGTGTGCGAAAACTCGGAAAGAGTGGGATGGAGAATGAGTGCACGTCAGCGCCGTGGTGGCAGAAAAAGTAAGTTGGGATGGATGACGTAATAGAAATTTTGCTTGTCGAGACATGTTAAATTTTTTTAATTATGGTGAGTCATCGATGAAAGATAAGAGTTGTGTACCGGAAGTAGCAAGTACGATAAGGATTAATGTACCGGAAGTGCATCCGGTGTGATAACGGGTGTGTGCTTAATTGTAAAGATAAGGATTAATGTACCGGAAGTGCATCCTGTTGAAAAGTGTTGTGTATCGGAAGTGGATTTTGTAAAAGTCGAGCGTGTTGAGACTTGTCTAAAATGTTAATTGGAAAAACGTGATTAAAAGATAAGTGCATCCGGTTGAAAAGTGTGGGAAAATGGCCAATTAAAAATTATTCGGTAGTTTATTGAAATTGAGCATGTTGAGACTTGTCGAAAAATTTAATTATGCTGAAGTAATTAGAAGATAAGGTTTTAGAAGCATTTTGATTGGAGGAAACAAGTCACGTGGCGTTTTGCGGTTTATGATCTAGTATAAATACGAGAATCGGAGGGTTCAAAATCAGTCTAGTACAACCCTAGGGAGTACACTACTACTTTATCATCATGGCTACAATTTCAAACGTTGCTGACGGTATAGTCCGATTAATGGAAAAATTTACGACGCTATAGCGGTATAGGGGTATAGCGTTAAAGGCGGAGACGTCTATGGGAGTACAGCAAAAGATATTGTCGACAATCAGTAAAATGATGACATACCGGACTTTGTTGAGAGTACCTGCAAGAGCCGGAGGCAGCATTTCAATTCGCAGTAGGAATAACGCTAATTGGGCAAGTGAGGCGGTAAAGTGGAAAGATTCAAAATCTGCGTTTGACGGAAGAATTAGAACAGGAGTTTTAACCAATATAAAACACAGGGAGCCAACAACATATTTTAAAGATTGTGAAATTTTGTTTGTAAGAAGGATAATTTAAAATTAAAAATTTGTGAAAACCAGTCAAGACGGAATCGTGGAAGATTTCAAGTACATAAACACAAAAAATGCTGTGGTTGATCGAGATTGTGAATTAAATGGATGGTTTGAAGAGAATATATCTGCCGTGCTGTTGCGTAAGTTGGAAGAATTTCAAGAGCGAGACAGCGGGTGGGCATTGTCGGCGATTATTAATTTGTGCATCAATATTAATAAATATAATCCGCTGCGAGGTTCATCATACTTGGATTTACCCCCGCAAATTAAATTGAAACACGCGTGCGTTAATGTAAAAAATAAAGATGATGCATGCTTTGCGTGGGCAGTAACATCGGCATTACACCCGGTTGTAATTGATTCAGATCGAACGTCTTCTTACCCGCATTATTCGCAAGTTTTAAAGTTGGACGGCATTAGTTTTCCAATAAGGCGTGAGGATATATCAAAATTCGAGCAATTAAATAACATTTCTGTGAATGTGTATGTTATTAATAAAAAAGGCAAAAAGTATGTAGTCAGTCCGAGCAGAATAGCAAAACAAAAGAGAGACAGGCACGTGAACTTATTACTTGTGCAAGATAAATATTGTACGGAGGAGGAGGAAGACGATACAGATTTATCCGAACCGAAATACCATTACGTATGGATAAAAAATTTGTCAAGGCTGGTTGCCGCACAATTGACTAAGCACAAGGGAAAAACATTTATTTGCGATCGGTGTTTGCATTACTTTCATACCGAGAGTAAACTGAAAACGCATATTGAGGACTGCGAGGCGCGAGCAGAAGAATGAATATAAGGTGAGTTTTGTAAAAGATGACAAAATTAAATTTAACAACTATAAAAACAAGGAGCGATGCCCGTTTATTGTGTATGCGGACTTTGAATGTATATTAAATCGGGTGAATTCCGCATGGGCGACAAAAGCGTCAAGTACCAGCAGCACGAGGCTTATAGCGGAGGATATTATTTTAAGTGTGCTTATGACGATACCCTATCCTTCTACCGCAGTTACCGAGGTCCTAATTGCGCCGAATGGTTTGCGGAGCAGTTAAAGCAGCTTGCCGAAGACGTCGAAACAGTATATTTATGCGAAATGGTAATGGAAATTAGTCCTAATGAAGAACGTCAGTTTAGACGGGCATCATTGTGCCATATATGCGAAAAACCTCTGGAGTCTGATCGCGTGAGAGACCACTGCCATTTGACGGGGAAATATCGAGGAGCCGCACATACAAGTTGTAATATTGAATACCAAGACAGCCGCACCATCCCGGTGGTTTTTCATAATTGGAGCGGATACAATTCGCATATTATGTTGAAAGATGTGGCATTAAAAATAAACGGGACCGTAAATCTGATCCCAAGCAACACCGAAAATTTTATCGCCATGATAAAAAATATTTCAGAAAGCAAAGTGAAATTTAAATTCATAGATTCGTTTCAATTCATGGCATCTTCCCTAGATAAATTAAGCTCAAACTTGGACGATAAACCAATTTTAAAATCTCAGTTTGGTCATATTGACGATAGGCTGTTTAAACTGCTGACGCGCAAGGGGGTTTTCCCATACGATCATATAAAATCTTAAGAAAATCTGAACGAAAAAGTGCTGCCTACGTATAACCAATTTTATTCAAAGCTGACAGAGTCCAATATAAGTTTTGAAGACTACGAACACGCGCAAAAAGTATGGAATGAATTCCGAATACAAACGTTGGGAGAGTATAGCGATCTGTACTTAAAAACGGACGTGTTGTTGCTGGCAGACGTTTTTGAAAGTTTTAGAGATGTATGTCTGAAACACTATCGGTTGGATCCCGCTCATTATTTCACCGTTCCGGGCCTTAGTTGGGACGCCATGTTAAAATGCACCAAACAGGAGCTCGATTACATTAACAACATCGATATTTTAATGTTTATTGAGAAAGGGGTACGTGGAGGTCTCACCCAATGCTCAAAAAGACATTCGAAGGCAAATAATAAATACATGCCCGACTACAACCCGGACATACCTCAAAAATATCTAATGTATTATGATATTAACGCGATGTATGCCTGGGCAATGTCGCAATATTTGCCGCAAGGCAATCTCAAGTGGGTGGAAAAAGACGTGTCCGCATTTAATTACCAGGTATCCGATGAAGCATCTATAGGGTATATACTGGAGGTAGACTTGGAGTATCCCGAGAGCATCCACGACAAACAAAAAGATTTACCAATGGCCCCAGAGAAAGGATGCCCTCCAGACTCGAAGCAACCAAAAATGTTGGCGACTGTTTGCGATAAGAAAAAATATGTCGTTCATTATCGTAATTTAAAGCAGTATGTGTCGGAGGGTCTGGTTGTGAGGAAAATCCATAGAGTGCTTCAGTTTCGTCAGTCTCCATGGCTAAAAAAATATATAGATCTAAATGCCGAGCTGCGCAGAAAATCGTCAAATGACTTTGAGAAAGATTTTTTCAAACTTATGAGTAACGCTGTGTTTGGAAAAACCATGGAGAATGTGAGGAACAGACGAGCGATTAAATTAATAACCAGATGGGATGGAAGATACGGCGCAGAAGCTCGAATTGCAAGTCCGTGTTTCCACAGCTGTAAAATAATGGAAGAAAATATGGTGTTGATAGAATTACTGAAAAACGACGTATTGTTTACTAAACCGATTTACGTGGGTATGGCTATCTTGGACATTTCAAAGACTTTGTTGTACGAGTTCCACTACAAGTACATAAAAAACAAGTACGGAGACAATGCTCGACTCTGTTACACCGACACCGACTCCCTTATTTAAGAGCTTGAAACGGATGATGTATACAGCGACATCAAGCAGGATATCCATCGCTTTGATACTTCTGAATACGCACGGAAGAACGCTTATGGGATTCCTTTATTGAACAAAAAGATTCCGGGGCTAATGAAGGATGAAAACCACGGTCAAATCATGACGGAGTTTGTAGGTCTTAGAGCTAAAATGTACGCATGTATGGTTCCATCGGCCGACAACCCCGTCACAAAGAAGGCTAAAGGTATAAAATCATACGTGGTAAAATCTCACATTACGTTTGACGATTACCTGAGGTGTTTGAACGGAGGTATAGAAATGGCTCATCAACAGCATTCCATCAGGTCGATGAACCATACTATATATACTATAAATCAGAAAAAAATATCTCTAAGTCCTCACGATAACAAAAGATATTTGATTCCGGGAAGCCCCGAGACTTTGCCTTGGGGACATTACGCAATAATGGAGAGTTAAAGTAAGAAAAAAATATGGTGGGGATAAGAAAAAATGTATATAAAAAACTATATTAATTTTAATAAATATGTTATTAGTATAATCTTGTGTTTGTTTCCCCCACCACTTTAGCAGTATTTAGTTGGGACATATAAAAGATTAGAGCGATGACGGTACACAAAAATTTTAATTCTGCTGAAGTAATTAGAAAATAAGGATTTAGGAGCATTTGATTGGAGGAAACTACTGACGTTTTGCAATTTATAACCTAGTATAAAAACAAGGATCAGAGGGTTCAAAATCAGTCTAGTACAACCCTAGGGAGTACACTACTACTTTATCATCATGGCTACAATTTCAAACGTTGCTGACGGTATAGTCCGATTAATGGAAAAATTTACGACGAGCCGCAAAACAGATGTAATAAGCCGCAAAATTTACGGCGCAGTATAGTGGAATAGCGAGCGCTTTTGTAGCGCTATACCGCTATAGCGTTATACCGCTATAGCGTTATACCGCTATAGCGTTATACCGCTATACCGCTATAGCGTCGTAAATTTTTCCATTAATCGGACTATACCGTCAGCAACGTTTGAAATTGTAGCCATGATGATAAAGTAGTAGTGTACTCCCTAGGGTTGTACTAGACTGATTTTGAACCCTCCGATTCTCGTATTTATACTAGATCATAAACCGCAAAACGCCACGTGACTTGTTTCCTCCAATCAAAATGCTTCTAAAACCTTATCTTCTAATTACTTCAGCATAATTAAATTTTTCGACAAGTCTCAACATGCTCAATTTCAATAAACTACCGAATAATTTTTAATTGGCCATTTTCCCACACTTTTCAACCGGATGCACTTATCTTTTAATCACGTTTTTCCAATTAACATTTTAGACAAGTCTCAACACGCTCGACTTTTACAAAATCCACTTCCGATACACAACACTTTTCAACAGGATGCACTTCCGGTACATTAATCCTTATCTTTACAATTAAGCACACACCCGTTATCACACCGGATGCACTTCCGGTACATTAATCCTTATCGTACTTGCTACTTCCGGTACACAACTCTTATCTTTCATCGATGACTCACCATAATTAAAAAAATTTAACATGTCTCGACAAGCAAAATTTCTATTACGTCATCCATCCCAACTTACTTTTTCTGCCACCACGGCGCTGACGTGCACTCATTCTCCATCCCACTCTTTCCGAGTTTTCGCACACCCCTCGCACTCACACACTCTTATGGAGGTACTGCACACTTTGCACACAGAAGGGCGCCACAGGCGGCGCCCACTTTCACATGCCCAGATGGCCGTCTCCGACCGGATCCCCAAATCCCAAGGTCACCCCAGCGCCCACTTGTATTTGCATTTCAAATTTACCGCCATGAATAACCACGATTTATAGAAATTCACCGACGTTAATTCATGGTGAGTGCGGTCGCAACCACAGAACGTCGCAACCCTTGCGACCTTTTTCAGGTAACCGCGTTCCGTATATAAACCTGTTTCAGGATAACCGGGATTCCGGTCGCTTCGGTTGATATACGGAACGCACTATTAATAATAAAACACAACAATCTCATAAATACTTTAATAAATAATTACTTCATTCTGTGCTGTTTAAAATAGCAAGAAAATGATTGACAAATATTACAACGTTTATTTCTAGAATCTAGCCTTTGATTATCCCTTCCCCTTATATATAAGGAGAAACAAATTAATGACAATAACTCCCATATAATAAATAATGACAATAAAATACTGTATGAGGCAGAAACAAATGATAAAGATGATCTAAAAATAAAATAATTTGTATTAACTAGCAACAACTTCATTGCAATAATGAAATACTCACTCCATAATTGTATAAACATCACTACAATCATCCGGTAATAATATGGACCAAAAGAATCTAACTGGATGGCACACAGACGTTAAAGTTAAATTCGCACTATACAACAATCCCAATAAAGCGGATATCAAAGTTAATACGTAATATTTTTGATTGGTTGGTATAATACAAGCATCCAACCTAAAAAAAACAAAAAATAAATAACCACCACTACAATTAACAATTAATTACCAATAACGATGTCTCGATCCTTCAGCAACATGTATCTGACATAAAAGACAATAATGAAAAGTCTTTTCACCATTCAAAATCAGATCCCTATTACGATTAATTTCCAATTTTGTACGATATCCGAAATAAACAGCCACAAACATGCATATTGAATAAGCAATATTTTCCTCTAATAAAATCAACAAGAATGAAATCACAATAAATTCAAATATCATATATAAAGCAATTAAGAATACAATCGTCAAAACATAAAAATATTTCGGCATTGCTTCAACAAAATATTTGTAGAATATTACAGACACTATTATCAAAACAATCATTGCTGATAGAGTCCATTGGAAACTTAAAGTTGCTAATAATATCAATGTAGGTAGTAATAATATTGGTAGAATATAATCGGGGGTTAATTGGCGGGCACCACCCAACCATGGGATCCGCATTCTATCTCCACAGGTTGCAGAGATGCCTTTTTTGTTTTGAGTTGTAATTCCTTTACCGGTTATCAATCTGGAAATTAAAATATTAGATATACATTTAAAGTAAATTTATTTAAAGTTACCCTTCAACCCCTTCATCTAAATCTTGACAATTGCAGCAACAAGCTAGAACATGGTTTCGTTCTCCATGATGGTCTAAATATTCGCAGCAACATAAGTTACTCATATTTTGTTTAGTGTTACATTCTATAATATTTTAAAACCTTCAAATTCCATAAATTCTTTATTAATTATTCATTTGCAATCCAAACAACATATATTTGACAACCCATTAACAAACATAATCTATATTTAGGATAATTTTATTACATCGACTTTTGAATTTCGACTAAAGTTAGTAGAACCAGTGGCGTAACTAAAATAAAATTAACTAGCACCAATAGAACAAACAGGAATTCTGTCAGTTTTTTTTTTAAATGGCGTGAACTGTGTACTTAGTAGGCATTTTAAGACTGGTGTTTAGTTGCAGCAAACAATTTCGTTATCTATTTAATCCTTCCTATTATGATCCATGTTTATTTGCACTAAACAAGTGAGAACTGTGTTTAAGGTGAACCCGGGCAGCAGTTCCACACAAGGTAATGTTGAGATGAAACAATTAACTGGTAATAATTCACACGCACACGCACACGCACACGCACACGCACACGCACACGCACACGCACACACACACACACACACACACACACACACACACACACACACACAGATAATAACAGTAGTGATAATATCAATGCAACGAATAATGCCACTAAACAGATAATCAGTAACAGTTCTGGCAACACGTCCTAAACGTGTTATTACCGCACTTGTTGAATCTTTTAATCCCACTAATATTGATCTTTATTAAATAAACCGTAGAACTTGCTAACAATCAATTTATCGCTTTTATAGAACCCAAAAGTAGAAAAAGAATTTTAAAGCAATCTTTGTTATTAGGTTACAGGCTCAAAGCTTACATTCTACATACGCATGTCTAGGGACTCTTACAGAACCAGTAAAAAAATAGTAA
This sequence comes from Tachinus rufipes, assembly GCA_963932245.1. NCBI lineage: Eukaryota > Metazoa > Arthropoda > Insecta > Coleoptera > Staphylinidae > Tachinus > Tachinus rufipes. The sequence goes on from OZ010744.1 coordinate 3,933,270, forward strand.
TACTATAAAACTTTCAGTAGAACCCCCACGGTAACGCCTTAAACGTTTTGTTATTGGCAGTTGAAAGTTACTTTCTCCTACCGCATTTCTGCAGCTCACGAACATAACAGAGTAACTGACAAATGTCATCAAATCAACAAAAAAGCAAACTAAACTAAACCAATTTTTTGATAACCAGCACTCGGATGGGCGGGCAAGACATTTAGTTTATGAAATGCGATTAGGTAGCTTAGAAAAGTGTTTCCGCTCATCCGCTTAAGTGTTTGTCATTCATTTTTCCTCCTGCCAAGTTCCTGCAGTTCACAAACATAAGAGAATGACTGCCAGATGTCAGTAAGAAAAAAAAAAGCGGTCTATACCAATTTCTTGATAATCAAGACTTAAGTGAGCAGTCGGATTAAACTGAAGTTTTTTGTCAGGAAAAAACGGGACATTCAAATTTAAAATAAAAATTGATAAAAATGTGATAATACATAAGATTGTCGTTTAAAAATGTTGTGCATTACATGTTTTTAATTAACAATATTCTTAAAAAAAGTAGTAATAGGTCTGTTCCAACATACGATTTGGACAGTTTGCAAACCGTTCAAATCGTATGTTGGAACAGACCTATTAATGCAGATAAATATGTTTATTTTATCATTTTGCTGCAAATATTTTACAAAATAAAATGTCATAAACAAAATGAAGTTAGAAAGATATTTTAGAGATTTTACTACCAACTTAAAATACATTTATTATTTTAATATCAGATCACAAACTGAGTTAAATAAAATATTAAATTATGATTGTGTGATGATATAAGTTTCAGCCCTAAGAAGTGTTTTATTAATTTTAAGACTAATTTATTAATAAATACGGCGCATGCTTCTTTTAAACTATTTTTAGTGTCAGTGTCATCTGTATCTCATAAACGGTATTTTATTCCAGAATGCGTATTTTAATACATTTATCAATGGCCGCGTTCAGTACAACTCATCAGTTGCCAGCGCTGACTCATCAATTGGAGATAAGCAATAATTTATTTTTTTTAAATATATTTGCCGATTAAACGCTGGTGGTTAATAAGTTGCTTTGTCAGCATAAAAGCGTACCTAAATGTATGATGAGTCAAATGACAAGCGCTGCCAGCAAACGATGATTCCCGCCACCCGTTCAGTTTGAATGATTGACAGCGGTGAGTCGTCCTGAACGCAGCCAATCAAAGCTATTGAATACGCTACCTGGCGGCAAATTTCTCAACAATCCGATGTTGATATTTAGCTATGTTCACTTATATCATGTAATCTCAATCATCTTCTAGTTATAAGTAGACTTTTAAAGCTCCATCTATAATTATATATATATATATATATATATATATATATATATATATATATATATATATATATATATATATATATATATATATATATATATATATATATATATATATATATATATATATATATATATATGTATATATATATATAATTCAATAAAGAATTATAGATAGTGTCATACAGAGCATAAGGTTAGTCATTTATAATAAATTAGCATCAAGTTAAGTTATAAGTGAAGTTAGTTAATTATCATATCATTTATTAACTAACTTCAAATTATAAGTGAAGTTAGTAAATTATTGATATAACGCTATCTTCAAGTTACAAGTGAAGTTGGCTAATTAATCGTAAATTGCTATCTTCAAGTTATAAGTAAAGTTAATTAATTAAACATAAAATGCTATATTCAAGAACAAGTTATTTTTGACGTTAAAGTTGCATTTTAAAAATATTCATTTAATTTAACACATTTGTGTTTGCTGTAGTTAAAATATTTGATTAGGTTAAATCTTCTGCAATTAAAGTACCTGGCAACGCTGCCAACACTGGCCTGAAATTGACCATACTAGTATTCTTGACTGTGACAATTCGAAATACCCCAACTTCGACTTAACATGCAACAACTTCATACCATTCTATCCAACACCAATTCGACGTACATTAAATCTGACATTGACAAAAACACAAATCATAACCTCAACACCAATGCAACCACTTATTAATTTCCTTTGTTGTTTTGCTCAATTAAATTTCAACGCAATAATGCAGTGATTATTCGTGAAATGTTCCATTCATTTCCATAACAAGCTCAAAAAAACATATTTTATTCAAAACTGATAACTGGCTTTTTCCAGTGTTTATGTAATGTGTACCTATTTATTGTGTTTAGTTTAGAAATCAATTACAATGACTACGTTTAGTGTATTACAAGAAGGCCCTGTTAATGCACTTGCTTTAAATCGAGACAATACGCAAGTTGCTATTGGTGGGAGAAATGGTAAGTTTGATTGATTGATTGTATCGAATTATTTAATGAGCTTGGTTTAGTTTTTAAGGTTTATTTGATCGAGGATGATAATTTTAAGGAGATTTGCAATTTACGAGCCTCAAAACATTTGAATTTAAGTTTTTCCTGTAATGATGTTGCTTGGAGTTCTACAGATGGTAAATAATTAAATTTAATATTATTCCAATTAATTTTAATTCAATTTATAGATAATTATCTTGCAACGGCTGCTACAAATGGACACGTTTGCGTATGGAATCTTACCAAAATGGGTAAAGCAATGCAAGAACAAGTATATCAAGAACATAAACGTACAGTGAATAAAGTTAATTTTCACGCATCGGAACCATATAGATTAATTTCTGGCTCACAGGATGGGACGATGCGTTATTTTGATATTCGATGTAAAGCAGCAGTTGCTATTTTTTATAGTAATACTGAAAGTGTTCGGGATGTTCAGTTTAGTCCACATATGCCACATACGTTTGCTGCTGTTTCGGAAAACGGAAGTGTGCAATTGTGGGATGTAAGGAGACCGGATAAATCATTACAGCAGTTTACAGCACATAGTGGGCCAGTTTTTGCATGCGATTGGCATCCGGATGCTACTTGGCTTGCTACTGCTAGTAGAGACAAAACAATTAAGGTAAATCACAATTTTTTATTGTTAAATAGTTAAGTATAAGGTTATCCATGAATGTAGCAGTTTAAATGTTGCCAACTTCACAATTAGTATAAAAAGGCAATGTTGCCAAGTTTAATAAAAATAGGTAGTTTCAAAGATAAATATTTGGATGAAGTACGGCCAACTTCAGGTTGTTGTTGTAAATGCAGCGTTGATTTTTGAAATACCATAACTTTTTAATTTATTTACTAGTTTCTTAAATTAATACATGTATTAACATTGTTACAAATTTGTATCAAAATTCAATGAGAAGTTTGGAAATTATGAAATACTTGATTGAAAATATGAGTTCTCAGCTTGGAATACATAAAAAATTTAGATCCATGTGGTACATCTTTCTCACAAACATCCCTTTACTAAATCGATGTATCAGGTATTGCCTTTCAGGTATGGGATCTAACGAGCAAGCCAACATTAGAATACACAATACACACAATCGCCTCAATCGGCCACGTAAAATGGAGGCCGCAAAGGAAGTATCACATAGCAAGTTGCGCTTTAGTAGTAGATTGCAGCATTAACATTTGGGACGTCCGAAGACCCTACATACCATTCGCCGCATTTAACGAGCATAAAGACATAGCGAGCGGTGTCGCGTGGCGTGGCGATCCGCAAACCTTTTTAAGTACAAGCAGGGTAAATAACTATTATAGAAATCGATATCTTCACTTAAAAATTACAATTTTAGGATTGTACTTTATTCCAACATGCATTTAAAGATGCCGGGCGGCCGGCCGCTAAAGCAAATCCACAAGGTATGTCGCTTAATAATAGAGGCGACGTTTTATATGCCAGCAGAGTTCCTGTTAGTACCAATTCATTAACTAAAGGATTAATTAGGTAAATCAAGATGTGGAAAAAAGTATTTTTAGTGAAAGAAATTTTTTGAGCAAAATATATATTTTTTTAAGGAAAAGTTCAAATAGTCTGATAAATGATCAATTTCATCAAGCGTCGAGTAGTTTGCAGCAATTTCATGCGACCATTAGTGACGATCAAAGTAGTTTTTATGCTTTGGCCAAACATTATGTACTGTCGGGATTGCCGTTTCCTGATATTTGTGAGCATAATGCTTCAGTTGCTAAAGAGTATGGTAAAGGAAATGTATGTGCTGTTGTTGTTTGAAATGTTTGTGGTTTTGATTTGGTTAGTTTCAGGTATCTATTTTGTGGAAGATTATTAAGACTATGTATGCTGAAGAATATTGTCAATTGAATAGTAATTTGGGTCTTACGAGAGATGAGGGGATGAATATTATGAATAATATTCGTATGGATAATCATGTGGAAAATGATCAACGATCTAGAGGAGGTAAGTGAATTACTAACATCCGGCCAGAAATTATTTAAATTCTACCAGAAAACACTTTCTGGGAGCAAACGTGAAAATCCTGCAATCAATCATCAAAAAACAATAAAGTTTGGTCATAAATTATGTTTTATGACTGAAATTATCAAAATTCTGCAAGAAAATATATATAAATTTGGCCAGAAAACATCAAAATTTGGCCAGAAAACATGTGAAAAAATATATTTTGTGACTGTAAACGTGAAAATCTGGCAACCAACCATCGAAATTTAACTCAAAAAGATTAAAGATTGGTCATAATTTATGTTTTATGACTAAAAACATCAAAATTTGTCAAGAAATTATATAAATCCGGTTAGAAAACATCAATATTTAATGAAATAATATGTTTTGTGACCGCAAACGTGATAATCCGGCAATCAATCATCAAAATTCAATCAAAAAGACATTAAAATTTTGTCATAAATTATGTTTTATGGCCGAAAACATTAAAATTGATTAAGAAATCATTAAAATTCGGACAGAAAACGTCTAAATTTAGTGAAATAATATGTTTTATGACCAAAAACATTAAAATTCGGCGAGAAATCATTACAATCCGGCAAGAAACATCAAAATTTGGACGAAAACTTCAAAAATCCTGCAAAATTTGAATAAAAATGATCTAAATCCCCTAATAAATTGTCAAAATCGACTAAGAAACATCAAAACTTAGTGAAAGAATATTATGTATGACCGAAAACATCAAAATAATCAAGACTTTATTTAAACCTGTCCAGAAAACATCAAAAATTATCAACATCCGGTTATAAATTGTCAAAATCTAAAAAAACTAAAACTAAAAAACATTAAAGTTTAATGAAAGAATATGTTTTATGACCGAAAACATCAAAATTCGACGAGAAATCGTTAAAATCCGGCAAGAAATCAACTAAAAAACATCAACATTTAGTGAAACGATATGTTTTATGATCGAAAACATTAAAATTTGGCGAGAAATCATTAAAATTCAATCAAAAAAGATTAAAGTTTGGCAATAAATTATGTTTTATGATCGAAAACATCGAAATTTGGCAAGAAATCTTTAGAATTTGATCAGAAAATATCAAAATTTAGTGAAATAATACGTTTTGTGTCTGTAAACGTGAAAATCCGGCAATCAATCATCAAAATTCAGTGTAAAATCATAAAATTTGGTCATAATGTCTATTTTATGATTGAAAACATCAAAATTCCTTAAGAAATTTTTAAAATATTGCTATAAACATGAAAATTTTCAAATGAATTATCAAAATTTAACCAGAAAACATGTTTTATGACCGAAAATCTGATGATTTGGCAAAACATTAGTAATATTCGGCCAGAAAACATAAAATAACATGTTTTGTGTCCGCAAACGTGAAAATCTGGCAATCATAAATTATGTTTTATGACCGAAAATATCAAGATTTGGCAAGAAATCAATAAAAGCTTAACAGAAATGAAAAATTTGGATATAAACGATCAAAATTTGTATAATATTTAGAGACACATAATGTTTTATGACCGAAAACAGTAAAATTCGGCGAAAAAACAACAAAATTGTGTGAAAAATTATTAAAATCCGGCAATAAAACACCAAATTTTGTATAAAAATGATCAAAATCCGGTAATAAACTGGCAAAATTAACGAAAAACCAAAGAAAAATAGTGAAACAACATGTTTTATGACGTTTTATGACCGAAAACAACAAAATTCGCCAGATATCGTTAAAATCCAGCAAAAAAACATAAAAATTCCGCAAGAAATGTCAAAAATTGAATAAAAACTATCAAAATCTAATAATCATTTGTCAAAATCAACTAAAATACATCAAAATCTATTGAACCGATATGTTTTATGATCAAAAACATTGAAATCTGGCAAGAAATCATTAAAATCCGGCTAGAAAATAACAAAATTTTGATACAAATTAGCAAAATTTAGCAATAAACTATCAAAATCAACCTAAAAACATGAAAATTTAATGAAACAATATGTTTTATAACTGAAAACACAAAAAAATTGTTGAGAAATTATTAAAATCCGGCTAGAAAACATTAAAATCCGCTAATAATTGTCAAAATCAACTAAAAAACATTAAAATTTAGTGAAATGATAAGTTTTATGATTAAAATTCGATCAGATAACATTAAAATCTGGCAAGAAAATAACAAAATTTGGATAAAAATGATTAAAATCCAGTAACAAACTGTTAAAATCAACTAAAAAATATCAAAATTTAAAGAAACGATATGTTTTATAATCGAAAACGTTAAAATTTGCCGGTAAATCATTAATATCCGGTCAGAAACTTATTAAAATCCGGTAATAAATTGTCAAAATTAATTAAAAATATCAAAGTTTAGTGAAAGAATATGTTTTATGACCGAATACATCAAAATTTGCCGTGAAATCATTAAAATCCGGCCAGAAAACATCAAAATTTGAATAAAAATGATCAAAATCTGGTCATAAATTGTCAAAATCAACTAAAAACATTAAAATTTAGTGAAACAATATGTTTTATGATAAAAACATCAAAATTCGGCAAGAAATCATTAAAATCCGGCCAGAAAACAACAAAATTTGGATAGAAATGATCAAAATTAAATCGAAAACTATTGAAGTTTTGTCTTAAATTACGTTGTGTGATCGGAAACATCAAAATCAAGCAAGAGATCATCAAAATCACTTCCGGGTCCAGGTTGCGTGGGAACGATATTTTGCGAGTTCAATCAAAATTGCAAGAATTTATCTTAGACTTGATGAAACTCGCATGTTGCATCTACTGATTATACACAAATCCGATTTGAATATTAAAGTATCATTCCTACAAAAAACTTTTTTAACAGGAGGCGACACCCCGGCGGCACAATTCAGTGGCGGCGACGACGAAACAGAAAACGAAGATCAAGTAGATCACGCAAGCATAATTTGTTACGACTTTAATTCATGTACACGATACGGACTACAAAAAGGCGATTTCTCCTTCGGAGATAACGAATTGGATTTAGAATTAGATGCACTCAGCATAGGTAATATTCACAAAACAACCCAAACCCAATTATCAATCAATCAATCAATCAAAATTTCAGATTATAGAAACGGTTTACGCAATACGAATCATTTAATAAATCAACAAGAAGATTGGACGTTACCCAACGAAGCTTTCAATATTAGACACGAAATTTTAGACAGATCTCCACCACCCGATCAATTCCCGAATCATAATTCCCCTGATATTAATGAAGATACGCAATCGGTTACAATGGAAGAACAAACGCCGTGTTTGATTAATATTTCTAAAATACCGAAAAAGGCAGCTTGGGATCCTAGTAATATTGTTGTGGATACTTTAAAACATTACGCAATGGTTGGTGATGTGCAAACGGCTGCTTGTATATTAACAGTGCTTGGTGATCATCGGAAATGTCTTAAAACACTTGATGAGACAACGCAGGAACATTGGTTATTAGGTTATATCGAATTGTTGAGTCGATATAAATTATGGAATGTTGCAACACAAGTAATATGATGAGATTGCAAGATTTGCTTTAATTAATTTAATTAAATTTCAGATTATTAAATTATCGTGGATTCCAGGAGTTTATCAATTAAATCAACAATCTACAAGAATAAATACAAATTGTAGTCAATGTACTAAGCCTTTGCAACGGATAGGATGGTTATGCGATCGTTGCCATTCGTCCGAATATGCGCTTTGTAGTGTTTGTCATCAAGTTGTTAAAGGTTTATATGCTTGGTGTCAGGGTTGTTCGCATGGTGGACATTTGGGTCATATGCAGCAATGGATGAGTAAGAATAAGAGTTGTCCTACAGGTTGTGGTCATTTATGCGAATATCGTTAATTCGATTCTTAATTTATATACAAGTCTGTGATGTTAGGAAAAGTTTACATTTATTTCCATCCCTATCCCATCCTTTTTGATTCCTTGTTTTTATTGAATATTGTATTGAGTTTTAGAATTAGTTTGTAGGAGCGATTTTTATTTATATTTTATTATGTAACGAATAAATTAATTACATATCGATTATAATAGATTGCAGAAGATTTAATATTAATTTCAGAATCTGGAGATATGACTCACACAAGGTAAGAGTGCAACTATCTTGTAATAAGTCTTCTTCTAATAACTCAACTAAGTTCATATTTACAGGCAATAGAGTTGAAAGATGTGGTAACAAATGCTGCAAATTATAGGTTGCTACCTTAAGCAAAAGTTTCTAAATTAATTAATTTGTCTCTTAACAATTCCAACTAGTTCATATGTAGTTAACATTAAAATTGTTATAAGCAGCATTCTAGTTACTCAATTAAGTTCATATTTACAGGCAACAGAGCTGATATATGTGGTAATATTTGCTGAAAATTATAGGTTGCTACTTGTAGTCAAAGTTACTAAATTCACAATTTGTTCTTATCAAGATTTTTGCAAAACTAAAATGACTATAAGAATATTTGTAGCAACTCAGTAAAGTTGCTACTTCAACAAATTGTCGTCAAGATGTTTGTTAAGAATTGTTAAAGATTGCTAGTTGCAGTTACTAAATTTGCAATTTGTTTCAATATTTTTGTCATACTAAAATGATTATAAGTATATTTGTAAGAACTCAGTAAAGTTGCTACTTCAGCAAATTGTAGTCAAGGTCTTTGTTAAGAATTGTTAAAAAATGCAGGTTGCTACTTTAAGTCAAAGTTACTAAATTTGCAATTTGTTGCTCATTAATATTTTTGTATTACTAAAATGACTATAAGTATATTTGTAGTTACCCAGTAAAGTTGCTACTTCAGAAAATTAAAGTCTAGATGTTTCTTAAGAATTGCAGGTTGCTACTTAAAGTCAAAGTTACTAAATTCACAATTTGTTGCTCATTAATATCTTTGCATTACTAAAATAACTATAAGTATCTTCTTAGCAACTCAGTAAAGTTGCTATTTGTAAAAATTGTAGCCAAGATGTTTGTCAAAATCTGCTGAAAAATAAAGGTTACTACTAGTAGTCAAAATTATTAAATTTGCAATTTGTTGCTTATCAATATCTTTGCATTACTAAAATTACTATAAGCTTCTTTGTAGCAATTCAGTAAAGTTGCTATTTGTAGAAATTGTAGACAAAATGTTTGTCAAAAACAGCTGAAAAATGTAGGTTGCTACTTGTAGACTATGTTACTAAATTTACAATTTTATGCTCGTCAACATCTTTGCACTACTAAAATGGCTATAAGTATCTTTCTAGCAACTCAGTAAAGTTGCTACTTCTACCAATTGTAGTAAACATGTTTTTTGAAAATTGTAGGTTGCTACTTGTAGTCAAAGTCACTAAATTTGCAATTTGTTGCTCAACAATATTTTTGTATTACTAAAATGAGTATAAATAAATTTGTAGCAACTCAATAAAGTTGTTACTTCAGAAAATTGTAGCCAAGATGTTTGTCAAAAACTGCTGAAAATTGTAGGTTGCTACTTGTTGTCAAAGTTACTAAATTTACAATTTGTTGCTCATCAATATCTTTGCACTACTAAATTAACTATAAGTATCTTTGTAGCAACTCAGTAAAGTTGCCATTTGTAAAAATTGTAGCCAAAATGTTTGTCAAAAAATGCTGAAAATTGTAGGTTGCTACTAGTAGTGAAAGTTACTAAATTTGCAATTTGTTGCTCATTAATATTTTTGTATTACTAAAATGACTAAGTATGTTTGTAGTAATCCAGTAAAGTTGCTACTTTAGCAAATTGAAGTCAAAATGTTTGTTAAAAATTGCAGGTTGCTACTTAAAGTCAAAGTTACAAAATTCACAATTTGTTACTCATCAACATCTTCGCACTACTAAAATAACTATAAGTATCTCTGTAGCAACTCGGTTAAGTTGCTACTTCAACAAATTGTAGTCAAGATGTTTGTTAAGAATTGTTAAAGATTGCTAGTTGTAGTCAAAGTTACTAAATTTGCAATTTAATTCTCATTAATACTTTTGTCATACTAAAATGATTATAAGTATATTTGTAGCAACTCAGTAAAGTTGCTACTTCAGCAAATTGTAGTCAAGGTCTTTGTTAAAAATTGCAGGCTGCTACTTGAAGTCAAAGTTACTAAATTCACAATTTGTTGCTCATTAATATTTTTGTATTACTAAAACAGCTATAAGTATCTTCGTAGCAACTCAGTAAAGTTGCTATTTGTAGAAATTATTGCCAAAATGTTTGTCAAAAACTGCTGAAAATTGTAGGTTGCTACTAGTAGTTAAAGTTACTAAATTTGCAATTTACTAAAATAACTATAAGTATCTTCGTAGCAACTCAGTAAAGTTACTATTTGCAAAAATTGTAGCAAAGATGTTTGTCAAAAACTGCTGAAAATTGTAGGTTGCTACTAGTAGTCAAAGTTACTAAATTTGCAATTTGTTGCTTATCAATATCTTTGCGTTACTAAAATAACTATAAGTATCTTCGTAGCAACTCAGTAAAGTTGCTATTTGTAGAAGTTGTAGCCAAAATGTTTGTCAAAACTGCTGAAAAATGTAGGTTGCTACTTGTAGACTATGTTACTAAATTTACAGTTTTATGCTCGTCAACATCTTTGCACTACTAAAATGGCTATAAATATCTTTCTAGCAACTCAGTAAAGTTGCTACTTCTACCAATTGTAGTAAACATGTTTTTTTGAAAATTGTAGGTTGCTACTTGTAGTCAAAGTCACTAAATTTGCAATTTATTGCTCAACAATATTTTTGTATTACTAAAATGAGTATAAATAAATTTGTAGCAACTCAATAAAGTTGTTACTTCAGAAAATTGTAGCCAAGATGTTTGTCAAAAACTGCTGAAAATTGTAGGTTGCTACTTGTAGTCAAAGTTACTAAATTTACAATTTGTTGCTCATCAATATCTTTGCACTACTAAATTAACTATAAGTATCTTTGTAGCAACTCAGTAAAGTTGCCATTTGTAAAAATTGTAGCCAAAATGTTTGTCAAAAACTGCTGAAAATTGTAGGTTGCTACTAGTAGTGAAAGTTACTAAATTTGCAATTTGTTGCTCATTAATATTTTTGTATTACTAAAATGACTAAGTATGTTTGTAGTAATCCAGTAAAGTTGCTACTTTAGCAAATTGAAGTCAAAATATTTGTTAAAAATTGCAGGTTGCTACTTAAAGTCAAAGTTACAAAATTCACAATTTGTTACTCATCAACATCTTCGCACTACTAAAATAACTATAGGTATCTCTGTAGCAACTCGGTTAAGTTGCTATTTATAGAACATGTAGCCAAGATGTTTGTCAAAAACTGCTGAAAATTGTAAGTTGCTACTAGAAGTCAAAGTTACTAAATTTGCAATTTGTTACCATCAACATCTTTGCACTACTAAACCAACTATAAGTATCTCTGTAGCAACTTGGTTAAGTTGCTATTTATAGAAATTGTAGCCAAGATGTTTGTCAAAAACTGCTGAAAATTGTAGGTTGCTACTAAAAATCAAAGTTACTAAATTTGCAATTTGTTGCTCAACAATATCTTTGCATTACTAAAATAACTATAAGTATTTTCGTAGCAACTCAGTAAAGTTGCTATTTGTAGAAATTGTAGCTAAGATGTTTTTCAAAAATTGTTGAAAATTGTAGGTTGCTACTTGTAGTCAAACTTACTAAATTTACAATTTGTTGTTTATCAACATCTTTGCACTACTGAAATAACTATAAGTATCTTCGTAGCAACTCAGTAAAGTTACTATTTGCAAAAATTGTAGCAAAGATGTTTGTCAAAAATTGTTAAAAATTGTAGGTTGCTACTTGTAGTCAATCTTACTAAATTTACAATTTGTTGTTTATCAACATCTTTGCACTACTGAAATAACTATAAGTATCTTCGTAGCAACTCAGTAAAGTTGCTATTTGTAGAAATTGTAACCAAAATGTTTGTTAAAAACTGCTGAAAATTGTAGGTTGCTGCTTGTAGTCAAACTTACTAAATTTACAATTTGTTGTTTATCAACATCTTTGCACTACTGAAATAACTATAAGTATCTTCGTAGCAACTCAGTAAAGTTACTATTTGCAAAAATTGTAGCAAAGATGTTTGTCAAAAACTGCTAAAAATTGTAGGTTGCTACTAGTAGTCAAAGTTACTAAATTTTCAATTTGTTGCTTATCAATATCTTTGCGTTACTAAAATAACTATAAGTATCTTCGTAACAACTCAGTAAAGTCGCTATTTGTAGAAGTTGTAGCCAAAATGTTTGTCAAAAACTGCTGAAAATTGTAGGTTGCTACTAGTAGTCAAAGTTACTAAATTTGCAATTTGTTGCTTATCAATATCTTTGCGTTACAAAAATAACTATAAGTATCTTCTTAGCAACTCAGTAAAGTTGCTATTTGTAGAAATTGTAGCCAAAATGTTTGTAAAAAACTGCTGAAAATTGTAGGTTGCTACTAGTAGTCAAAGTTACTAAATTGGCAATTTGTTGCTCATCAATTCTTTGCATTACTAAAATAAATAGAAGTATCTTTGTAGCAACTCAGTAAAGTTGCTATTTGTAGAAATTATAGCCAAAATGTTTGTCAAAAACTGCTAAAAATTGTAGGTTGCTAGTAGTAGTCAAAGTGACTAAATTTGCAATTTGTTGCTTATCAATATCTTTGCATTACTAAAGTAACTATAAGTATCTTCATAGCAACTCAGTAAAGTTGCTATTTGTAGAAATTGTAGCCAAAATGTTTGTCAAAAACTGCTAAAATTTGTAGGTTGCTACTAGTAATCAAAGCTACTAAATTTGCAATTTGTTGTTCATCAACATCTTTGCATTACTAAAATAAATATAAATATCTTCGTATCAACTCAGTAAAGTTGCTATTTGTAGAAATTGTAGCCAAGATGTTTGCCAAAAACTGCTGAAAATTGTAGGTTGCTACTAGTTGTCAAAGTTACTAAATTTGCAATTTGTTGCTTATCAATATCTTTGCATTACTAAAATAACTATAAGTATCTTTGTAGCAACTCAGTAAAGTTGCGATTTGTAGAGATTATAGCAAAAATGTTTGTCAAAAACTGCTGAAAATTGTAGATTGCTACTAGTAGTCAAAGTTACTAAATTTGCAGTTTGTTGCTTATCAATATCTTTGCGTTACAAAAATAACTATAAGTATCTTTGTAGCAACTCAGTAAAGTTGCAATTTGTAGAGATTATAGCAAAAATGTTTGTCAAAAACTGCTGAAAATTGTAGATTGCTACTAGTAGTCAAAGTTACTAAATTTGCAGTTTGTTGCTTATCAATATCTTTGCGTTACAAAAATAACTATAAGTATCTTTGTAGCAACTCAGTAAAGTTGCTATTTGTAGTAATTGTAGCCAAAATGTTTGTCAAAAATAGCTGAAAATTGTAGGTTGCTACTAGTAGTCAAAGTTACTAAATTTGCAGTTTGTTGCTTATCAATATCTTTGCGTTACAAAAATAACTATAAGTATCTTCGTAGCAACTCAGTAAAGTTGCTATTTGTAGAAATTGTAGCCAAAATGTTTGTCAAAAATTGCTGAAAATTGTAGGTTGTTACTTGTAGTCAAAGTTATTAAATTTGCAATTTGTTGCTTATCAATATCTTTGCGTTACAAAAATAACTATAAGTATCTTTGTAGCATCTCAGTAAAGTTGCTATTTGTAGAAACTGTAGCCAAAATGTTTGTCAAAAACTGCTGAAAATTGTAGGTTGCTGCTAGTAGTCAAAGTTACTAAATTTGCAATTTGTTGCTTATCAATATCTTTGCATTACTAAAATAACTATAAGTATCTTCGTAGCAACTCAGTAACGTTGCTATTTGTAGAAATTGTAGCCCAGATGTTTGTCAAGAACTGCTGAAAATTGTAGGTTGCTACTAGTAGTCAAAGATATTAAATTTGAAATTTGTTGCTCATTAATATTTTGTCATACTAAAATGATTATAAGTATATTTGTAGTAACCCAGTAAAGTTGCTACTTCAGCAAATCAAAGTCAAGATGTTTGTTAAGAATTGCTGGTTGCTACCTAAAGTCAAAGTTACTACTACTACTAAATTCACAATTTGTTGCTCATTAATATTTTTGTATTACTAAAATAACTATAAGTATCTTCTTAGCAACTCAGTAAAGTTGCTATTTGTAGAAATTGTAGCCAAAATGTTTGTAAAAAAAGTGCTGAAAATTGTAGGTTGCTACTAGTAGTCAAAGTTACTAAATTGGCAATTTGTTGCTCATCAATTCTTTGCATTACTAAAATAAATATAAGTATCTTTGTAGCAACTCAGTAAAGTTGCTATTTGTAGAAGTTGTAGCCAAAATTTTTGTCAAAAACTGCTGAAAATTGTAGGTTGCTACTAGTAGTCAAAGTTACTAAATTTTAAATTTGTTGCTCATTAATATTTTTGTATTACTAAAATAACTATAAGTATCTTCGTAGCAACTCAGTAAAGTTGCTATTTGTAGAAATTGTAGCCAAAATGTCTGTTAAAAACTGCTGAAAATTCTAGATTGCTACTAGTAGTTAAAGTTACTAAATTTGTAATTTGTTGCTAATCAATATTTTTGCACTACTAAAATAAATATAAGTATCTTTGTAGCAACTCAGTAAAGTTGCTACTTATAGAATTATAATTGTAAGGACGCAATAGCTTTTGCAGCAAGTCATTGAATCTAGCAGAAGCAAAAAAAATAAAAGTCGAATTTTTGTTTACGTACAATTTTTTTTTTTTAATATTACAACATAATTGATTTTATCTTCGATTACAACCGATATCTATTCCAAAATATAATATTCGACTATACATTATCAAATATGATAACGTTAGAATTATGCTTGGCTCAATTTTTCAGCCTACTACTACAACAAAATTGTCAGTTTGTTTAGTAACGTTTCACGTATTGTATCGCACGCATAATTTTTTATTGTACATGTTAACATAAATTTAATGTTAATGCAGCTGTAGGAAATCAATTAAAGTGTTGTAATATTTTGTTGAATAAATTTTCAAGGTAAACATATATTTATTTAATACACGTGTAATGTGCGCTTTGAGTAGTAGGATTTATTATCATTAAATGTTTTTTTATCATATTATGATAATTTGTTATTAGTACCAACTGAAAAATATTTCGAAAAATCCTGTAAAATTGGTTGCATATGACAAAATTTTTTTTTGCTTGAAACGTTATTAACGTTTGTACTCGTTTACACAAAACACAATTTTCTGCAATCAAATATAGAAATTTTAAACTATTATTAATCGTTAATACGACCTTCTTATTAAACGGAAATCAAGATTAATCAGCAAATTTAGTTTCGACTTTATCATATTCTTGGACTATGAACATTGATTATTTATTTACATATTTCTGATTAATATTATTGCGGATTAAAATCAATATTATTAATATAATTTGCATTCCGTGTAATTTAAATTCCACTTTAATTATTAAATTAGCTTCAACAATGCGTAAGTTGTTTATTTCAGTAGATATGCGGAGGTCAATAAGAAGTGAAAGTAATAATTATCGCACGCGTACCGTTCAGAAAAATTGGAAAGTATATTAGAAATAGATGATTATCTTCAGTTTCCATACAGTATTTGATGTTTTGAACAATTTATAAATTTGTTACGAGACAGAAGCACGTGTTTTGAGTATAGAACCCTTATCAGTAGTTAAAAATGTTAGCAGTTTCTTTTATAAGGTGTAAGAATACTTGATATATAGTTTTCCTAAATTTATTTGATAAAAATGGACATCAAACATTAAATAGTGCAATTTTACAGACGCCATGCACTGTAGAAGCAATGTGATTACTTCTTCATTGACGGAATCTTCGAAAATAGTGTGTAAATAATAGGTAACATCACTGACGCAATGATTTAGTGGGCATAAGCAATCTGGGTTCGATCCCCAGAAGCCGTAATACCAATTAATTTGTAAAAAAAATATTTTTGTTAGTTTTCTTCAATTATCTTCAAATTCAAAGCTTAAATCAAAATATTTTGTTCTTCAAACTTGATTTAAATTTAATTTTTTGTAATATACACAAATTTTCATCAAGATATATTCCAAATTAGCAAAGATATCATAAGATTTTAACATTTAATAAAAATCAAATTTTTAAATTTTCTTCAAATATCTTCAAAACTAAGCTTTTAATAAAAATATTTTATTCTTTAAAATGTATTTTAAATTAAATTTTCCGTAATCAAAATTTTGTTTTATAAAAATATCTTTTAAATTAAGGAAGATATCTTAAATTTTTAACATTTATGTAAAAATATTTTTGTTAGTTTTCTTCAATTATCTTCAAATCTAAAGCTTAAATAAAAATATTTTATTCTTCAAAACTTGTTTTAAATTTATATTTTGTAATATACACAAATTTTCATTAAGATAGATTTCAAATTAGCAAAAATATCTTAAGATTTTAACATTTATTAAAAATCAAAATTTCAAATTTTCTTTAAATATCTTCAAAACTAAGCTTTAAGTAAAAATATTTTATTCTTTAAAATGTATTTTAAATTGAATTTTCCGTAATAAAAGTTTAGTTTTATAAAAATATCTTTTAAATTAAAGAAATAATCTTAAGTTTTTAACATTTATATAAAAATATTTTTGTTAGTTTTCTTCAATTATCTTCAAATCTAAAGCTTAAATAAAAATATTTTATTCTTCAAAACTTGTTTTAAATTTTATTTTTGTAATATACACAAATTTTCATTAAGATAGATTTCAAATTAGCAAAGATATCTCAAGATTTTAACATTTATTAAAAATCAAAATTTCAAATTTTCTTTAAATATCTTCAAAACTATGCTCCAAATAAAAATATTTTATTTTTTAAAATATGTTTTAAATTAAATTTTCCGTTATATAAATGTAGTTTCATAAAGATATCTTTAAGATTAAAAAAGATATCTTAAGTTTTTAACATTTTTAATAAAAAAATTTGGTTGCTATCTTCAATTATCTTCAAAACTAAAGCCTAAATGAAAAAAAATATTTTAAAAAACTTGTTTTAAAATAATTTTTTTGTAATGTACATTAAATTGCATTAGAATATATTTTAAATTAGCAAAGATATATTAAGATTTTAACATTTATTAAAAATCAAACTTTTAAATTTTCTTTAAATATCTTCAAAACTAGGCTTCAAATCAAAATATTTTATTCTTTAAAATATGTTTTGAATTAAATTTTCCAAAATATCAATTTAGTTTCATAAAAATATCTTTTAGATTAAAGAAGATATCTTAACTTTTTAATATTTTCAAAAAAAAAAAACTGGTTGGTATGTTCAATTATCTTCAAAACCGAAGCCTAAATAAAAAAGATATTTTTAAAAACTTGTTTTGAATTAATTTTTCTGTAATGTACATTAATTTCCATAAAAATAAATTTCAAATTAGCAAAAATATCTTAAGATTTTAACATTTAATAAAAATAAAAAATTCAATTTTTTTTTTAAATCTTCTCAAAAATTAATTTCTAATATTTTTGCCAACTCCCATTCTCTCTCTCATACACCACTGTTGCAGGAATAATACAAGAATAAGAAATTTTCAATTAATTGAACACTTCCATGCACTCTTACTTTAAATCAACTCTAATAGCTCCATCTATGTTTCACAAAAAGTATCAATGTAATATTTTATGGCGGTAAATATCAAGATATTTTTTCAATGAATGTTAAGACCTAAGAGAATAAGATTTAAAAACCTCGCTCTTGTTAAATGAAGCATTCCAAATATTTTTCAAAATATACTTAATTTTGAGACAATAAATTCGATCACTGTCAGCAGACAGAGTTAAATTTGAATATCATAAAAACACTCAATCGATTTATAATAAGAATTACTTATAATTTACTACCTTTGAAGTATAAAGTTGAGTGCTTCCAATTTAAATTTAAATTTTATTTTTATAGTTTCCTTTAATATAAATTAAAATGACGTTATAATATAAACCACACAAGATCCAGTTATAATCCAGATCGATTACAAACATAATGAATAGGAATTGTAAAACTGGTTGATATGTAAATGAAGCCGATTAACAATAGTATTACGAAATGAATGTAAAATGAAAGACGCGCGCCTACTTGTTGTACCGTTCTGGCAGCAGCTATGTGCAAACCAAACCGGCGTCGGCGCCTTCATTCATTCCACCCACCATTCAATCGATTTTCGCCGGATCCTTTCATCCTTTCCACCTGTAAGAAATTAGTAACCCCGCTAAGTAAATGTGATAAACAAGGTCGTGACAATTATCGCGTTTAGGTCAAATCTGTCACTATTTGACTGATAACATCTTATATTAATATATTAGCCGGAGCGTGGCCATTACAACCAATTCAAAAACATCAAGGAAATTCTCAGTTCAACACTAGCATCGGAGACGGATAGACATGTACATTTGATTGATTTATAATCATTTTTTGGTAAACATTTGACTGGTGAGTCGATCTGCTTGGGGCTAGAATTTCGCTTTCTAATTGTTTTGTTGTTAGCAGAGCGTTGTGTAATATGTCCAAGGATAAGGAAGTCAAGTGCGCGCCGCATGATATTAACATTGATCAACCTAGGTATGATCAGAGTGCCTATTGGGGAAGGGCGAAGCACTTTTTTGTTATTACCAACCCCATCAATGTCTTCGCCAGCTCTAAAAGTTTAGATAATGCTAAATGTATTGTCACTAAATACAGGTAAATTATTATTATAATAATTTTATTTATTTTATTTAATTTACGTTATATCATAATCATCCTAAAATTTAAAATGTAATTAGTTAAATAAATAAAATTGATGAATTTTAAGACGAAAATTAAATTATAATTTCTCTTTACTTAGTTTTATTTATTTTTGGCAATAATTTCTAAATATAATTAAAATAAAATTTTGATTTATACTCTATAGCCACCTTACCATGTCTTAAGCAAATCATTACGTAATGCATTATACTATAAGTCCAGAATTCGGTTAACCTAACCTGACATTAATTGTGAAGTATTAACCAATCAAATATTAAATTTTATCTAACAACAAAAATTTAATTCTATTCCAAGACCTTCAAAATCAGATGATGATGGTTTCTATGGAAGTTACTAGAAATTTACGACGGCCATTAAGATTGTTGCCATAGGCATCAAAAGCGGTCATTATTTGTTCCAACTGACGCAAACCGTGCTAATTAGTGCAACCGAATAAAATAACGTTTACAGTTGACAGTTATACACTTTTTTAGAAAGTTGACAGTTGTTGATGTTGTGAAATTGACAAATGACAGTTCTTACAACAAATTTGTCAAATTGACAGTTGACAGTTCATACAACAATTTGTTAAAAAAATGTTTATATGTAATGCTTCAAATACAGCTATAGTGTTTCAGAAAATGGACAGTTGATTTCCCAAATAGAATAGAATTATAGAAAGTTAACAGTTTATATGTTACGCATTTTATATATCAGTTATACGCCTTCTTAGAAAGTTGACAGTTGATTTGTCAAACTGACAGTTGACAGTTCATACAAAAGATTTGTCAAACTGACAGTTAACAGAAAATATTAACAGTTTTGTAAAACAATTAATTAATTGCTTGTTGTGTAAACAGATTTTTCAAAAG
The DNA here is from genome assembly GCA_963932245.1 of Tachinus rufipes. NCBI lineage: Eukaryota > Metazoa > Arthropoda > Insecta > Coleoptera > Staphylinidae > Tachinus > Tachinus rufipes. The sequence continues at coordinate 3,953,257 of OZ010744.1, forward strand.
CAATGTTGATAGTTCATATGTTAGATGGTTTACATTCCACATTTGTCAAATTGACATCTTAGTTATTTTATTATTTCTAATTTGTTTTATTTTCTAGATGTAAGGAACCACTGCCATGTTGTGTAACGATCGACGAATTATGGAAAGCCAAAAATCTGTACGACTCCGCATTCCATCCCGACACCGGAGAAAAAATGAACATCATCGGCAGGATGTCCGCTCAGGTGCCCATGAATATGATCATCACCGGCGGCATGATGGCCTTCTACAAATCGACACCGGCCGTCATCTTCTGGCAATGGTTCAATCAGTCCTTCAACGCCCTAGTCAATTACACCAATCGCAGTGGTGACAGCAAACTCAGTGAAAAGTAAGTAGTTAGAGCAATGCAAATTCTGACAATAAATTTATCATAATTCAAGTTAATTATATTTAAAAAAATGTGTGCTATAATTTTATGGTAATATATTTAAATTTGATAAATGATTTTATGTAAATTGCCTGTCCACCCAGTGTGAGACACATAATTAGTGTTTCAGGGTATGCACCCTTCATCAGTTTACCCAGTATAGTTACTAAATTATATATTTTGATTAATCAAAACATAATTCAATTTGAAAGCAACAATCTTTAAGTTTTATCATTGAAAATATTTGAAATAATTAATATGTTATCGCTTATATTAAGATTAATTTGAATTTGAATATTTTTGTTGATTATTTCTAAAGGTCAAAAATCATAACATGTTGTAACTGTTAAAATGGAAACTCGGTTATTGAATTGAATTTAGTTTACTCAAATAAATACAATAAAATGAAGCCGAATAAGTGCAAAAAGTCGGTAAAATTCTTGCAAAATTTGTCGAAAAACAAAAACAATTTATGCTTTTATACTTTGTTGTGGCTAAGTAATCATTGGAACATGATAGAAATTTTATAACAACATTTGCTAACATGGCAAAACATGTTTTAAAATTTAGAACTAATTTTATACGATCAATTTTGCTATAACCACAAATTAGTGCTAACATCTTAAAAAAGTAATCAATTGTAACAAATAGCTATAACTATTAAAGTAACCATTGGAACAAGTTGAAATTTTTATGATAACATTTGCTAACATAGCTAAATCTGTTGCAAAATTTAGAACAACCTTTATACGACCAATTTTGCTATAATCACAAATTAGTGCTAATTTAATCAATTATTGCAACAAATTATTATAACTATTAAAGTAATCATTGGAACATGATGAAATTTTTATGATGACATGTAGTATCATAGCAAAATATGTAGCAAAATTTAGAACTAATTTCGTACGACCAATTTTGCTATAATCACAAATTAGTGCTACTTTAATCAATTATTGCAACAAATTGTTATAACTATTAAAGTAATCATTGGAACATGTTGAAACTTTTATCATTACATGTACTAACATAGCAAAATATGTAGCAAAATTAAGTAGTAATTTTGTACGACCAATTTTGCTATAATCACAAATTAGTGCTAATTTAATCAATTATTGCAACAAATTGTTATAACTATTAAAGTAATCATTGGAACATAATGATTTTCTTATTTTCTATTAAAATGTTTGTCAAACTAACAATTTACGATTTTAATATCAAACATTGAAATGTTATTATGGGTTATCAGGAGTGAAGGTTATTTGATATATTTTTTAGTACAAACTCGTAAAGTTGTAGGCGATAATTAAAGACGGCTTATTAATAAAGTGCAAAAATAGATAGACGTTATGTAATTCAAACATGTCGATGACGTTTTAATTTAATTAGAATAATATTATACACAATTATCACAATTTATGACCGTGTTTGCGGATAAAATTGTAAGAATCGTGTAAATTTGATTAGAAAAAATATAATGAGACAAATTAATTACAAGACTTTTTTAACAATAATTTAAACCCGATTCATTATTTTTGTTTTGTTTTAGGCAACTATTTACCTCATATCTCCTGGCTACCGGTGGTGCTTTGGGAACAGCCCTCACATTAAACAGATTAGTCAGAAATGCACCTCCAATTGTCGGCAGAATGGTACCATTGGCAGCAGTTGCAGCAGCCAATTTTGTCAATATACCATTCATGAGAGCACAAGAATTGAAAAACGGAACCCCTGTTTTCGATGGCAACGATAACAAACTTGGAAATTCGAAAAATGCAGCACAAAGTGGTATCCTGCAAGTTATTGTCAGTAGGATAGCTATGGCGACACCTGCTATGGGTATGAGACCAACATAATTTATTAGTTTATTTGATCATCAACTGAATTAGTCATTATTCAAATTCCGTAACTGAAATAACTATTTTTCCTACAGTAAAGCCACGAGCCCGAGAAATGTATGCTACAGTAATCCAAATATAGCGTGACCGGTATAATAGGCAACTTGGTATACACCAAATTATTCTTTGCACTCATGCCCTTTTTAGCATCCTTTTCTCGCGCTTACATTTAACACATTCCATACGCTGTACTATAAAGTGCAACAAAGTTGCTTTTTATGGTGTCTAAGCTTTATAGGTACGTTCCTGACGCCACTAACATTACACATTTTGACTTCGATTCAATTCTAAGATAGAAAACGCTCACTTCTATCTCTGCATAGATTAATCTTACATCACAAATGCTACTGTTTACGTAAACATTTATGTATTTAACGATCAGTGGTCTACTTTAGAATTGAATGATTTTATACTTAATACCAAATTTTTATAAAATAATTTTATTTTAGTGATTGCTCCAATCGTAACAAGTCATTTAGAACGTCGTGGAACCCTGTGTAGGTACCCATGGATTACTCTTCCAATACAAATCGTCATAACCGGTTTATGTCTGACCTTTGCTACACCACTAGCCTGTGCATTCTTCAAGCAGAGAGCAGAGATGAAATTCTGCGATTTAGAACCTGAACTTAAAGTAAAAATTACAAACTATATTAATTACTATTATTAATTATGTTTTGTTTTAGGAAAAAATTACGAACAAGTTAGGAAAGAATACCCCTTATATGGTGTTTTATAATAAGGGTTTGTAAAAGTAAAATAAAATTTAAAGAAAACCAAATCTTAGCTAAATGTATTGATTGAATCGTACTTACCTGAAGTAAAAATAATGTGATTGACAATAATTAAACAAAATCCAATTGACATATCTTATTTGGTAATTATATTAAAAAATCCGAGGGGTATATACAATGTATACATTCCTTCCAGGAAAAAAATGTAATTAAATTAGTAGAAAATATAAGTTTATTGATGTTTTCTAACTTGTTTCACTTGAATTTTTTTTTAGAATTAAACTATGAACAAACTGTTTTCCTTGAAAATGTCTGGTTGCGTTGCTTTCCAAGCAGCTGATAATACCATGCTTGGAGATTTTACTACTTTTAACAGGTCTGGGATTTCTGGCAGAGCAACGATATAGCCTAAAAACATACAATTAGTATTGATATTGGCAATTGTGTACCTAAAGTTCATATCATGAAACAAACATAAGCATAAATTTAGCAAGCGCAAACGAATATAAGCGAGCAATGGCATAATGAAGTGTGAGAAAAGATAAGCGAGCACGAACGAACAAAAGCGTGCACGAACGAACATAAGCGTGCATATAGACAAACATAATACAGCAAAAACTGCTTATGTTGTGTCTACATATAACTGTGGCTACTTTAAGGGTAAAGTCGTATATGCAAACAGTCGTGAATGCACGACCTTTGAAACAAATTGGGATTACATGCATATATGCAGTTGGACGCATGTAGTATAACTGATCAACTCTTACGACCATTCGTTTTTAATAAAAATGGAGATTGTAATACCTGGAAACCATGGTGGTTTTTGAGATCCTCTTAATTGCACCCTTGATGTATGCATAGCGCCCTCCATGTGTAATAGATACTCAATACCATCCGAGGTGGGTTCTAAAGTTAATGGTTCTTCACCATCATCTGTCGCTCGTAGACTGCCAGCAGGTGGCGCACCAACTACATCTACTACTGTATCTACATCTAAAAAAAATGTACTAATTATTGGCATGATAACAGAAATAGGTCTACAAATTATATGCAATAATGGAGCGCAATTTTCATATCAAACAAAAATATTGTTTAATGTGCAATATGTTACCTGTGATTCCCCATGGAGGATCTTCATACCTAAGTACCGGAATAAGCACATACTTTTTCTTTTGATTGACATCTAAAACAAAACAAATATAAAATCTCAACAAAGCACAAACCAATTCAACCTTTTCTAGCAGTATTCGTTGGTTTGATTGGATTTTTCCCAACAGTGTCAGTATATTCATTCTCTTTAATATCTTCAGTCGTAGTCTGCGACGCAGCATAACTGGCATGCATTACTTCAGCTTCCTTGGCATTTTCTGCCACCTGATTAGGTACAGATATCGGAACAACTATGTCCTGCAACGGAGGAGGACAAGCAGAATTGACTTGCACCACTTGATCGGTCTGAACGCCGGCGAACAAATAATTGTAAAGGTTGTCTGGCGATGAAGCCATACTTAAACCTCGTTCTTCGGTATTCAATATGCCGGCAATAATTTCAGGTTTTGGTTCTTCTGCGACTTCATCTGCAGTTGGAGCAGGTGGTAGTATTGTCTACAAAATATAAAATTGATGTAAAATTTTTTTTACACCAAATTAGTCCCAACTACTACTTTTTAAACTAAATAAAAATATTACATGTTCTAACAGCGATACAGATTCTGCAGTCAGTTGTCCTAATTCAACATTCTTTTTAATGCTGTATGTTACTGGACGTGATGCTTTTAATTCGGGCATTGATAGTCCCTTAGTGTTGGCTATATCAATGTTCTCTTCGGCAATCATCTTGGATACTTCCTGTGGATTAGGTCCACCAGGAACTTCCTACAAAATTAAAACATTTAGCTCTGAACTACGCTTGTTGATTGACATTACTTCTTCAGTCTCGTAAGTAACCGTTTTAGTTGTTTGTTTGTAAGGCCCGGCAAGGATTACTGAATCAAGTATTTGAACAACTTCCCTTCCTGAAACCTGAAAAAATAATCAAATTAAAATTTTCAATCAGATTATTAGTTATCAATTTTTTTACGCTTATGGCCCTTCGAACCGGATATTTTTTAATCATCGAGTCAAAAGTTACAAATCATAAATTTGTAACTATGATTTTTAGAACCGAACATAATTTAGTATAAACTAAGTTTAAGTTGTGAGCAAGTAGCTTCTTCTACTTTGGTAAATTTTTTAACAGTTTTAGTGCTTTATAACAATATTTTGATGTTTCAAGGCCATATCCAGCGTTTTTTGCACTTTTTAAGTTGTAGTTAAGATATTAGAACTATAAAGTGTTCATTGGCTCTTCTTTTGAATTTTTATAAAAACAATTAAGTGCAAAATAAATTTTAAGTCTTTCCAAATTTTGTAAAGCAAAATTATGCATTTTTTTAATTTTGGTTTGAATATTGGAGCTATAAAAAGAAAGTTTGGCTTATCTACAGCAGTTACAAAATAATCAGAATGTTACAATCTTCTATAAACAAATAAGTAAAAATAAAAAACATACCGGTGCTACAGCTCCCTCTGTTTGAGGAGATCTAAAATTTTAAGCACATTACCACAATATTAAAAAAAAAATAACTCAAAACAACTTACGTTGTTTGTACATTCAATTCCGACTTCAAAGCCTTACCAGGACTATGCTGTTCAATACCAAGCATATGTCTTCCTATAATTTCAGCCTGACCAGGTGATCTAACCACAGTTTTAGAAGAAATGACCCCTTCTGTAACCTCCATCGGACCATCATCTGTATAAATTATAGGAATCGGACTAACCGTCGTCCTAGTACCAGTTGCTTTTAATGATTTTGACGGTGACTTTTTACTAGACTTAATAAGTTCCTTTTCAACTCGATCTTCTAATACTTGAAATTGTCTTTTTTCCATTGCCTCCTGTTGTTCTAAAAACAATTCATAAATTTCTCATAATTATTTTATAAATTAAAGTACCTGGACTTCTATGTGGTCTAATTGTTGGACCAGGACTCAAAAATTGAGGTGAATGTCCCCTAGGTGTACCCATTGGAGTCATAGGTGGGCCTCCCATAGCTAAACTTCTATTTGGACTCGGATAATGAGGACTTCCCATAGCTACTGGACTCATATATGGACTTGGCACAGTTGCTGGTCTCATGTCTGGTCTTCTTGGAGATCTGGGCAATTCGGGTATTATATTTGTCTCCACTGTTTTTGTCTTTGTCTTACCACCTTTGGAAGTTTTTGTTTTAAGTATTCTAAAAATGAAATTATTAGTTTAGAACTGTTTGCATAAATACATACTTTTTAATGGCTCCTGTTGAAGGACTCATCCCTAATGAAGAAGGTACGCTAGTAGCAGATAATGTTTGTTGTGGTGGTGCCAACATTCTAGGTGAAACCATTCTAGTAGGCTGTGGTGAAGGCATCCTTGCAGGTGGTGGTGAAGGCATTCTAACAGGTGGTTGAACCATTTGAACAGGTACTCGTTGACCGGGCGGTTGCATTTGTCTCATTTTTGGTTGTTTTTGTAATAATGAGGTTGAGCTGCCACCTTTTCCTCGCTTTGGTCCACCTCTTCCTGTTGTTGTCACCGTACGTGTTGTAATTTTTGTGCTGGATGGTGCTGATCCTAAAGACGCACCCGAAGCTACACGAGCAGGAGCTCGTTTTTGTCGAGGTGCTAGACCAGGTAATGGAACATTTCTAGGTAGTGTTCTTGTTGTTACTGTCTTTGTTGTTACTTTCATACTACCGGTTGATGCCTTTGAACCTAGAGATGCACCTGAAGATTTGGCTGAAAGAGGAGCACCTCTAGGTCTAGGTGGTTGTCCTCGTACTGGTTGTCCTCGTTGTGGTTGTCCTCGTTGTGGTTGTCCTCGTTGTGGTTGTCCTCGTATTGGTTGTCCTCGTGGTGGTTGTCCTCGTACTGGTTGTCCTCGTACTGGTCGACCTCCTGATGGTGCTCTGGGTACTGTTTCAGTCGTTTTCACTGAGCGTGTTGTTATTTTTGTACTACTAGCTGAGCCGGAACGTAAAGATGTATCTGATCTTTTTCCACCTCGTTTAGGCTTTTGTGGTACTATTTTTGTTTCAACCGAAGTGGTTTTTACTCTAGTACTACTTCCTGTTGGACCTGAACGTAAAGATGCACCTGATGGTACACGTGCGGGAGCACCTCTTCTTGGTTGTGGTCTTCCTTGTACAGGTAATGGTTCTCTGGGTTTACGTGGTGCACCACCGGTTCTTATCATTTCATTGAACGCTCTATTATCAACTAATAAAATACAATAATTACAACTAATTTTACCAATTGTGGGCAACAAACATACTTTTAGCTCCCACCCGACCGTAACCGCCGCCTGAACGAATACTACTACTAGATCCACGTCCACCAGTTGTGGTAACTGTTGTTGTAACTACTCGTTTTCCTCCAGCAGCATCCGTAGTTTTTACTATTTTCTTGGCTAATGATTTAACAATTAATTAATTAATATCTATTTAATAAATTAAACTTACTTGTTCCGGGTCCTCTCCCAACAGGATTTGTCACAGTTGTGGTCTCAATCATAGTTTCACTAGGAGTCATAGTTGTAATTTTCGTTTTCATAACTAATTTACAATTAATGTTATTTTATATTAAATAAATTTTCATTTATATTACATGAAGGGGCTTTTGCAGGTCCTCTAATAGACGATTCATCTGCAGCAGGATCCTGTCCTCTACGTGCAAGTTCTTCTGCTCTTTTCTGCCGCCTTTTTCCTAATATAAATATGTATTATAATTTTTTAGTATTTTCAATTATATTACCTAAAGTTAATTGAGATGGCCGCACAGATTTCCTTCTAATTCCGGCAATTCCGGTGCCTTCAATTTTGGTAAAACCAGACATTTTTTTTTTGTACTTAAATTTTTCTACCAAATAATCAACATTAGATTTGCACGTCAAAAGACTAATTTGTAATGAACGTTACATACTATGATATTTAATTTTGTTTGTGTTATTCCAGCCAAGAACCTTATCGGCTATGCTTGGTGAATTCTGGCAACGCTGCCAACAGCTAATCAACCGCCTGAAGTTGGCCATGTAGGTATGCCTGATTTTAGGACAATCGAATTGAAGTTAGTTCTTAGAATTGAGTAGAAGTTGGCGACAAATATAAGAGGAATAAAATTGTTAGCAAAATTGAGTTAAAGTTGGCAACATAATTAAAGAGAATCAAGTTGAAGTTAGCGTTTAGTTTAAGGAGAACTTATTTGCAGTTGGTAACATATTGTAGAAAAATCAAATTGAAGTTAGCTTTTAATTTACTAAGAACTAAGCTGAAGTTAGCAACAAATGTCAGAAAAATAAAATTATTAAAATTGCGAGAACTGAAGTTAGCTACATAACTAAAATGAATCAAATTGAAGTTAACGTTAAGTTTAAGGAGAACTTATTTGAAGTTGATAACATATTGTAAAAATACTAAATTGACAGTTTCATCAATTTCCAATTGGTTAGCAAATTATGATCGTTAGCTTATGTAATTTTAGGTTATGTCAAAATGAGCAAATCGATTTCTATATTTTTTTTACAGTTGGTATTAATGATGCTGATGTGTATTAATACAAATTTGCATCAAAATGCGGTTTAAGCCTCGTTCATACTCATCCGATTTGCGTTTTGCGATTTTTTTTATTGTAACAAAATATTTCTCGCAAAATCTCGTTCATACTGATCCGATTTTTTTTAGTGACATTTTGTTTTTATTTTAGTAACTTTTATATTTATATTTAAAAATTAGATCTATAATACCTTTCAAAACTTGAAAATATGATTTAATTTAATTATACTTGTTTTAAACAATAATTATTTTATTGTATTTAAACATTATTTAAAGTTTAAAAGTAAAATTATTTATTTTTAGTATTTATATGAACCAATTTTCACCACATATTTAAAACTAATTATTTTTGTAAACATAGTTTTATGTAATTTGTAATAATCAGTAAAATTATTATTTTTTAAATACATAACCTATATGACATATCAACCTTTAAATGAAATGAAGTTAGGCACTTTTATTAAAAATAAAATCGCACAATATTCAAACTGATTCAACTTTGTCCGATTGATAAAAACACAAAATATCATCAAAAATTACTTTTGAAAATACAATTTAAAAAAATAAATTTTATCAAAGTTAACCTCGAGAACACATAAACAAATGTAGATATGTTACAAAACGCGTCATTTTTTTTTAAATATTTTTGTTATATGGTTGGAGTTGAATTATTTTACTTTATTAGATGTTTTAATTAATAATTAAGATTAGAGATTGTTAGTATTTAATAAATGAATTGTTTTTAGCTTTAAATTATTGTACGTAAGTTTGGCAACAGCGCGCGTAACGTCGGTTCAACAAAAAGTATAATGAAGTGAAGTTACAAATACAAACATAACCACAATCTGATCTGTTTCATTACAGAACTGGCGTTTGATTTAATAACTGTAAAATCTGATTTAAATTTAGCGAAACTTTCAATTACAGTTATTTTAACAATAATATTTAATTACAATTCATTTAATTACATTATTAATAAAAATTCAATGGCATGAAAAAATCGGATGAGTATGAACGAGGCTTTATGATAGTTTTATTAGGCAGTAAAGCCTCGTTCATACTCATCCGATTTGCGATATGCGATTTTTTTTATTGTAACAAAATATTTCTCGCAAAATCTCGTTCATACTGATCCGATTTTTTTATTGCGATTTTTTCTAGTGACATTTTGTTTTTATTTTAGTAACTTTTATATTTATACTAATATTTTATTTAAAAATTAGATCTATAATACCTTTCAAAACTTAAAAATATGTTTTAATTTAATTATACTTGTTTTAAACAATAATTATTTTATTGTATTTAAACATTATTTAAAGTTTAAAAGTAAAATTATTTATTTTTAGTATTTATATGAACCAATTTTCACCACATATTTAAAACTAATTATTTTTGTAAACATAGTTTTATGTAATTTGTAATAATCAGTAAAATTATTATTTTTTTAAATACATAACCTATATGACATATCAACCTTTAAATGAAATGAAGTTAGGCATTTTTATTAAAAATAAAATCGCAGAATGTTCAAACTGATTCAACTTTGTCCGATTGATAAAAATACAAAATATCATCAAAAATGACTTTCGAAAATACAATTTAAAAAAATAAATTTTATCAAAGTTAACCTCGAGAACACATAAACAAATGTAGATATGTTACAAAACGCTTCATTTTTTTAAATATTTTTGTTATATTGTTGGAGTTGAATTATTTTACTTTATTTGATGTTTTAATTAATAATTAACATTGGAGATTGTTAGTATTTAATAAATAAATTGTTTTTAGCATTAAATTATTGTACGTAAGTTTGGCAACAGCGCGCGAAACGTCGGTTCAACAAAAAGTATAATGAAGTGAAGTTACAAATACAAACATAACCACAATCTGATCTGTTTCATTACAGAACTGGCGTTTGATTTAATAACTGTAAAATCTGATTTAAATTTAGCGAAACTTTCAATTACAGTTATTTTAACAATAATATTTAATTACAATTCATTTAATTACATTATTAATAAAAATTCAATGGCATGAAGTTAGGTACATTCTTAAAAATATCGCAAAAAGTTAAAATAATCGCAATTTTTGTTTTCGACAGGCGGCCATTTTAAATCGCAAAAAAAATGAAAAAATCGGATGAGTATGAACGAGGCTTTAAGCCTCGTTCATACTCATCCGATTTTTTCATTTTTTTTGCGATTTAAAATGGCCGCCTGTCGAAAACAAAAATTGCGATTATTTTAACTTTTTGCGATTTTTTTAAGAATGTACCTAACTTCATGCCATTGAATTTTTATTAATAATGTAATTAAATGAATTGTAATTAAATATTATTGTTAAAATAACTGTAATTGAAAGTTTCGCTAAATTTAAATCAGGTTTTACAGTTATTAAATCAAACGCCAGTTCTGTAATGAAACAGATCAGATTGTGGTTATGTTTGTATTTGTAACTTCACTTCATTATACTTTTTGTTGAACCGACGTTTCGCGCGCTGTTGCCAAACTTACGTACAATAATTTAATGCTAAAAACAATTTATTTATTAAATACTAACAATCTCCAATGTTAATTATTAATTAAAACATCAAATAAAGTAAAATAATTCAACTCCAACAATATAACAAAAATATTTTAAAAAAATGACGCGTTTTGTAACATATCTACATTTGTTTATGTGTTCTAGAGGTTAACTTTGATAAAATTAATTTTTTTAAATTGTATTTTCGAAAGTAATTTTTGATGATATTTTGTATTTTTATCAATCGGACAAAGTTGAATCAGTTTGAACATTGTCCGATTTTATTTTTAATAAAAGTGTCTAACTTCATTTCATTTAAAGGTTGATATGTCATATAGGTTATGTATTTAAAAAAATAATAATTTTACTGATTATTACAAATTACATAAAACTATGTTTACAAAAGTAATTAGTTTTAAATATGTGGTGAAAATTGGTTCATATAAATACTAAAAATAAATAATTTTACTTTTAAACTTTAAATAATGTTTAAATACAATAAAATAATTATTGTTTAAAACAAGTATAATTAAATTAAAACATATTTTTAAGTTTTGAAAGGTATTATAGATCTAATTTTTAAATCAAATATTAGTATAAATATAAAAGTTACTAAAATAAAAACAAAATGTCACTAGAAAAAATCGCAATAAAAAAATCGGATCAGTATGAACGAGATTTTGCGAGAAATATTTTGTTACAATAAAAAAAATCGCATATCGCAAATCGGATGAGTATGAACGAGGCTTTACTTGGTACTAATAATGATGAAGTATGTTGGCAACAAATTGCATCAATTTTCAATGAATGGTTAGCGAGTTATGATAGTTTTATTAGGAAGTAATTGTTTAGATATAGAGTTAGCTTAAGTTAATTAATTTGAGATTATACCAAAATGAGCGTATTAATTTTTATAATTTTTTTATATAATAGTTATAGTTAGCTAATTTCAAATAATTTTAGATTAAACAAAAGTAAGCTTGTCAATTTCGCAGTTGGTACTAATGATAGTAATCTCTATTACTACCAACTTGCATTCAAATCCAATAAGCGGTTTACAAGTTACGATTATGTTTGTTACTGATTACAGTTAGCTCATGTCAAACAGTTTAAGGTTCCACAAAAATGAGCGTGCTAATTTTTATGAATATTACACAGTTGGTACTAATAATAATGAGCTCTATTACTACCAGTTTGCATTAAAATCCAATAAACGGTGTACAAGTTATAATTATTTTTAGTTTTGTTTTAGTTACCGAATCCAATTTACTCGTGTCAAACAATTTAAGATTACACAAAATTAGGCGTGTTAATGTTAATTATTTTTTTACAGTTGGTACAAATAATTGAAAGCTCTATTACTACCAGCTTGCATTAAAATCCAATAAACGGTTTACAAGTTATGACAACTTTTAGTTTTGTTTTATTACTGAATACAGTTGGCTCATGTCAAACAGTTTAAGATTCTACAAAAATGAGCGTGTCGATTTTCATAATTTTTTTTACAGTTGTTACTAATGATAATAACTCCATTACTGCCAACTTGCATTAAAATCCAATGAACGGCTTAAGAGTTATGATTATTTTTAGTTTTGTTTTAGTTACAGATTACAGTTAGCTCATGTCAAATAGTTTAAAATTCCACAAAAATGAGCGGTCAGTTTTTATGAATTTTTCATGGTTGGTACTAATAATAATAAGTTGTATTACTACCAACTTACATTAAAATCCAATAAACGGTTTACAAGTTATAATTATTTTTAGTTTTGTTTTAGTTACCGAATCAAATTTACTCTTGTCAAACAATTTAAGATTACACAAAATTGGGCTTGTCAATGTTTATGATTTTTATACAGTTGGTACTAATGATAGTAAGCTCTATTACTACCAGATTGCATTAAAATCCAATAAATGGTTTACAAGTTATAACTATTTTTAGTTTTGTTGTAGTTATTGAATCCAATTTACTCATGTCAAACAATTTAAGGTTACACAAAATTAGGCGTGTCAATGTTTATAATTTTTTTTACAGTTGGTACTAATGATAGTAAGCTCTATTACTACTAATTTGCATTAGAATCCAATAACCGATTTACAAGTTATGATTATTTCTAGTTTTGTTTTAGTTACCGAATCCAATTTCCTCATGTCAAACAATTTAAGATTACACAAAATTAGGCGTGTCTATATTTATAATTTTTTTTACAGTTGGTACTAATGATAGTAAGCTCTATTACTACCAACTTGCATTAAAATCCAATAAACGGTTTACAAGTTATGATTATTTCTAGTTTTGTTTTAGTTCCGAATCCAATTTCCTCATGTCAAACAATTTAAGATTACACAAAATTAGGCGTATCAATGTTTATAATTTTTTTACAGTTGGTACTAATGATAGTAAGCTCTATTACTACTAATTTGCATTAGAATCCAATAAACGATTTACAAGTTATGATTATTTCTAGTTTTGTTTTAGTTACCGAATCCAATTTCCTCATGTCAAACAATTTAAGATTACGCAAAATTAGGCGTGTTAATGTTTATGATTTTTTCACAGTTGGTACTAATGATAGCAAGTTCTATTACTACCAACTTGCATTAAAATTCAATAAGCGGTTTACAAGTTATGATTGTTTTAGTTAATAAATGCACTGTCACTTATGTTCTCAATATGTTAGAATGTCCAAAGTATTATAAAATGTTCCTATAGCACCAACATTTTTGAAAATGATCTGAAACGATCCAAGAAGTGTTTTAATGTTGTAAAGTATTCATGAACTACCTAATAATGTTCCTAAAGTATTAAAAAATGTTCCTAAAACACAGAAATCATAAGAAACTATTTTAAAAGAGCTTTTAATTTATGTTTTAGGCAAAAAAACATTATTTTGAGATTATTGTGTCACTGCACACATAACATAACCTATAAATAATTAACGCGATTGAAACATTGTTTGTATAGCATGGCACATAACCTAAAAATATTGAAATTTGTCGATTTTTGATTAGATCACAGTAAGCATAATGTTTATACTGTACACGCCATGGCCAAGAACATCAAACACGAAAAACTGATCGGGAAAGACTTTAAAATACGAAATCTCACAACTGGTGCTCCCCGGTAGAAGACCTCAAAAGCACCAAACTTGCGGAGTGTGACCTATGAGAACAAACCAGCCTTCGGAAGGGATGAGGGATCTTCTGTTATCGATGTGACCATGTGCTCAAGGAGCCTGGCAAAGAGAGTCTACAAATGTGCAAAGAAGAAAACCCTAAACCATCTCAGCTGCAAGATGTTTTAACGATTTTAACACAAAACTTAATTGCTGTGCGCTGTTCAATGTCTGTTTCCATGACGAGGATAAAAAAGCGCATAAAATGTTATAATTAAAGAATGAAGACTCGTGTGCTGATAAAATTTTTAGCACTTTCTCGGAATGCTTCTCACTACGTAGTACCGTTGATCGCATATAGATAGAGCTACTCAATTTGCCACAATAGTGCAAATGGATCTGCCACAGTGCAAACGCTACTTGACAATGTACCCGACCCGTAATCCTTTTCTGGAAGGAATTCCGTAATATTCGAGAGCACACTGCAAGAGACAAACTATTTACTCAAATCCAGCTATGAGAAAGAAGTACAACAAACAACACCTTCGACTGAGGTAACGGAATCCCACACACAAAACATACAAACAACACTCATATGGCCATCTCCACGCTCCGTCAACGTCCAGGGATCTCCTCCGGGTCACCTGCAGGATGGGAGTCGGTGACAGTGCTGAAGAAAAATTCAAATAATTCATACAAGTTTAGCGGAAAAATACAAAGGTACAAATACAAAGTATATTATGCCCTGAGAGAAACATAACCTGAAAATATAGACAGCAAACAATTAAATATTACTTACCTCGGTTTTTGATCTGGGTATTCAGCTTCTACGTTTCTAATCAATTTAAGAAATGCACTTAAAATTACTTTATTCCTAACTTCTAACAAAAAAAAATGAACAATTATAATCCAGGCATGATAAATGCAACATTATCCAAAGTCTTTGTCAACTTTTCCGGCGGGCAGCAATCTTGAAGTTCGGGAACCTGTTGAGTCAAACAGAGCAATGGTCCCAGAGCGCACAGAAGAGAATCTAGTAGTACAGACAAGCTACCAGAAACTGCAATTTGGCCCTGTTGAAATATACATAACAAATTGGTTATAAAAGATCTGTTCCAACACAGGATTTAGATAGTTTGCAAACCGTACATAAATAAATTACTGTGCATAAAATATTGACCCCCCCCCCCCCCTTCCCTTTAAAACTACGCACACAAACAAATTACTGTGCATTGCCTAAGTAGTAAGTAGAAGGCTGTATGCAAGAAAATGATGCAAAGCGTCATCCTTAATTTTAAATAATTGAGTGAAGCCAAACACCCGCTAAAGCTTTTTTTTGTTTATTACATAATTAAGCAAACGTTTTTTCTATCCCCTCCAAAATTTTGTTCTTGATACGGCCCTGCCTAAGTATGTTAAATATTTCTTTGTGTGCACAGTTTGCAAAACGCCCAAATCGTGACCTAATATGAATCATGATATTACCTCATGTTCCTTCAATCGCATCCCAATAATAGTCAAACTTTCTCCTAAAAGTTTTAAATGTGCAGCAACATCTATCGGTTTAATTCCAGTCGGTTTCACACCAGCTTCTTTAGTTCTGGGACTAGGTGGTGATACACTGCTGTTACTAATGAATGGTAATCCTAATTGATATGAAGCTAGTGGTCCCGGCGTTGATTTAACAGAAGTCGATGTAGTTTTTCTATTGATGAACTTGTTCGAAGCAGTAGGTGTTGGTTTAATCGTCTTAACATCAGTCTCCTCTGCAAATGGTTTTGAGTTCAAGCGTTTGGCACGACGTCGCCAGGTGAATTTCTCGCCGGACGATACGACGGACCACAATTCACCTAAGCGTTTCGATATTTGCGAAAAATCCATTTCTGGATTTTCTTTTATGATGTTGGCACGTATATCACGTGCCCACAACATGTACGCTGTGAACCGTGATTTTCCTGCAAAATTTTCAAATACTATGAGCCACTAAAGGGCCACTCACACAAACAGACACACATGTTAAAGCACACAGGCAAAGAAGTTTCTATTCTTCGAGGAAAGGATTATTCAGGGATTCTTTCAGCTGCAAAAACAAACGTCAAAATATTATTCCGAATTATTGGTGGGGAAGCTACTGCTTTTTACCCACCATTCATATTAAATTTTGTATAATTTCAACTTAACCTTTTCATATCTTCTTAGTTCGAGCAGCTATATGTTACAATAACACAGTTAGAAGGAAATTCATGCCATTATTACACATCAAAACGATCTTACCCTTATCTTTGCGATGCGTCTTGGATTTATTTATAATTTTTCCATCCTTGATGACCAGTCGTTTCTTAGGTGATTTTTCAGTCATGTAGATGCTTTGTTGAGTGCTGTCTGAATCGTCGAGTCTCTTGAATCCCGGATCTCCGTCGTCGAAATCGCTTTGTGAGTCTTCCATGCTCGCTTCGCTCGATGCAATTTGGGAGCTGTCGAAATGTTCGTTTTCGTAATCCGAGGCGCTCTCTTGGCTTCCCATATCTCCGTAATCGTCGTACTCCGTTTTTATATCATCTTCAGACTTTAAATAGATCTAATCAAAAATTTATCGGAAATATAGAACAACAGAACTAGTCTAGCTGTCGATAAACACAAAATAAATAATAATTAAAAAAAAAATTGCTAAACCCGTCCATGAAGTATAAAAATATTGTCAGATAATACCAAAATTTGACATGAACTGTTAAAAACTGCAACATTCTGTTTATGAAAAGTCAAAAATGCTAAAAATGCAAATTTTGAAAATGTATGCTAAGGTGGGGTTTGCTTCATATTTTGGAAATTCCAAAAAGCTGTTTAAGATTATTAGAAAAACATCCACAAAATCTGCCCAAAAACTTAATTTTAGTTTTTGAACTTATATAAATTTGTACATTTCAAAAAAATAAATTGAATATATAACAAATGCCCACCAAAACACCGAGCTGTGTTCGCCATGCTGGCATGGCTGATTAAATCAATTTGACGCTAACTTCAGACCACAGAGTTCTTAATAGAATAAAACATAGACGCATGCGCGTTACTGGAATACATCAAAGAATTTATTTTTAAATTATAAATTCTTAACAATAGATACCGTTTTGCTTCAATAGCTACTGTTGCCCTAATGATTACAAATACCAACAAATAAAATACTTACGTCATCCTTTCTAGGCGATTCGAAATCCATCATAGGTTTCCTAGGAGATGTCTGCCTTTTATACGAATCATCCATTATATCATCATAATCAAAATCCAATTTTGGTTCAGCCTGAATTTTATAATAATTTATAAGTCTATTGATACAGTATAATAATTTATAGGTTACCTCATTTTTTATCCGTCTTGGTGATGCGAAACCCGGTTCTTGTTTCTTCTGAACGACGGATGTAGGCTGTCGTTTAAAATTCCTCTCGATCTCATCAGGTGATTCGAAATCCATTAGTTTGGATGATTTTTTGCGAACGCGACCGCTTCTCGATACACCGGTCACCTCCAAATCTTAAATGTCAGAATTGATTCATTGTTAACAGAGTAAACTAGATTTATTGAAAAATTTAACCAGGCAAATTCTATTATTTTAATTGTTTAGAAGCGTTCGGTTTACAAATTGCGTTCATATTCTATGTGAACTTAAAATTTGGTTTAAGTTGGTAGGTCCGTTTAAAAGATCCAATTAACCAATTGTTCTCCGAAACATTTTAATAGTTACCATAGAAAACACATACGTATAGAAAGGCAACTCCGCCCATTTTCTGTCACCTTGATAAGCGCCATCTTACAAAACTCACTACCGAATTTTGTCGGTAAATTAGAAAACTTTAATTACTAAATTTGTCCGCTAAATTTGAAATACTAAATTATTTATTTTGCGCATTAAAATTGAAAAATAAATGTATTTATTTTGCACGTTATTTTTTAGTAATTCACTTACTTACCATTTAGAACCTGAAATACATGTTTTAAAATGAAAATCATTTACATTCTTACCATTTAAAACCTGAATAATACGTTTTAAAATTAAAAAACAAGTTATTTTTTATGAATTTTATTTATGTATAGGTTATGTACTGTAATTTGACTATAATACATATATTATAATATATTTCATATATAATACCTATATAATTATAAATATTTTATTATTTGTTATAAATAAATATAATAATTTACAAACTTATACATTATGTACTAACCTTTTTAAGCAATATACAATTGTAAATTAAACTCTACACAAAAAGATTTCACAGAAAACACAGTGATAATACAAAACAGGCAGGATGAAGCACAAGATGAACGAAACGAACAAAAAATGTAGTAGATGTAGATGTACAGTAACACTGACCAACTGACAATCAATCAACAAAACAAGTGTCATAGCTGACTTGACTCATCATATGATCGTAGATTTTACGCTCTCAGCGCCCTCATTGGAAGTTGCTACCACTAATTGACGAATTTGACCAATTACATATAAGTGAACACACCATGATAGTTACTTTACAATGTTAATAGCATAATGTGCGTGTTTTAAATGTTTAAAAATAAAAAATTATAAAATGTAAGCTGTTTTTAATACATGTTTAGTACAAGTCACACACAAAATGGCCGCCATAATATAATTTGCGTCACTTTATAAATGCGAGTCGGGTGTTAATGCTGGCATCTTAAAGCAAACTGCAAATTTCATCGTTCTCCTCAATCCCGGCAAAGCCTCCTACGGCCATCATGAACCCACAAACAAAATCTGGATTCATCATTTAAGACAATTTCATTCCATTGGAGACAGAAGCCTTGTCGCTCTTGACACCATACAAGCCTGGCTGTCTTGTGAGCTGCAGTTAATAGAAGCCTTCGATTAGGTCGTAATGAATAAAGACCAAAAAAAATCATCTTTAAATTGGTGTCATCCACACGTGGCGATCAAGAGCTTTTGTCGGCTATAGACTTTGTTTGAAACTGATCTCGTGCGTCCATTCCTCTACTGCGTACACACTTGCAACAAAGTGCCGTACCGCAACACCGCCTCGTAACATCACCCCGCAACAACGGAATCAAACTCTTTGGATCCGACGGCATAAAACCGACAAGCGATGGGACTTTCTTGCGCGAGAATGTTGCGCGAGAATGTTACGCGACGATGTTGCGGTACAGCACTTTGTTGCAAGTGTGTACGCACTATAAGGAATCGATTTCACGAATATTAATTGTCGCTTCTTAGGCGCCTTCAGCTGGACGGACGATGTCCCTGTATATCTTCCTTAGTCCATTTAGATCTTATTCTAGCAACTATAGTGTTGTTTAGATTTAGCCTTCTACCAATTTTACACACAACATGAGAGACATTTTTTCGATTTCTTAGTGGATTTTGCGTTTCACCTTACCCGGGATTCCAAACTCTATTACTAAAACTAGTTTCTTAACCGCTGCGCAGCTCTGGTTGTATACCAATATCCCCTGTTATTCCTATACACGTTTGCGCAGGTAAAAATAAAACCACATGTTCATATAAAATACATTTTTAATTAATAAAAAATAATCAATCCTCTTGCATCCACCCATCTTCATCACTCATAAACCTTCTCTTGACTGTTGTGTTCATGTACGGTCTTAAAGCCCATTCTGTATCAGCTGAATCTGCATTGTCCAATGTTCCCAGCTTGATTTCATATAACCTCAATTGGAAACGAGGTCCTACTTCACTCAATTCAATCTAAAAATATAATAAAAAGATTGAATTAGAAAGAATTATACATTTCTCATAACGAATTTTTATTAAGAAATTGGTTTTTCTTCATTTTTGCTTAAGTAATGAGTTTTTCCGAGCGTTTTTAATGCAATTTTGTATATTAAATGAGCAAATAATGAATTTCTTGAACGGTTTTTAACAAATTTTGTTAATAAATAGTTTTTTTGATACATTTTGTGCAATATTAGTATAATAGTTTGCTATAATTGATTCTTTTTGAGACTTTTGAGCAATATTTATGAAATTTCTAGTGATAAATAACCTTTTTTGATGAGTTTTGTTTTAGAAATGGTTTTTTTTCTGAGCAACTTTTGATACTACATTTTGGCAATAAAAAAATTTCTATAGAAAACTTCACTGACATTACGTCATTTCTACAAGAAGTCACCGATGATAAAAATCACAACGGAAGGGAACCTTAACAAATTTCAGCAACCCGACCAAAGATGACCCCGAAGAAGAATACCAACATCAGCCGGGTTCCTATCGACAAGTGAGCAGAGAGCAATCGACAAAGCGAAAAAGACGCAAGCCGACCAAACCAACGATCAACAAAGATTACCCGTAATGGCTGCGCCATCACCAAGAAGCCAATAACTTGTCAAATCCAACAAAATCCGAAAGAAGAGAGAAAAAGACGGAAGAAAGGTGCAAACCGACAAGACCAACCCAACCCAGCGACAGATTCCTCTAGTAAGCGAGATGACCTGGCGGCCATCAAGAATAAGCTTGAACAAGATGGACGTGCCACCTACAAAAGAATATTTCAGGCAGAAATGACAAACCCCCAATTACTTCCTCCGATGGAAAACCTATATAAAGCCACCGGACCTCGGATCTGAGACTGAAACAAGAAGTAGCCCATGGGCGTCGTTTAACATCCTCTAACTAAGACGTCGCTGTCAGGCTCCAATGCAAAACACAAGAATCGCAAAAAAAAGACATAAAACTACACTCTAGAGGCCCCAGGCAAAAAACAGTGTAGAGCAGTGCAGAACTGTGTAAAACAAAACTTGTGCAGTGTCTCGAACTGTGTAAGTGTTCCGCACAAATTCTGTGCTGTCCATATCTTTCTATGCCACATGTAAGATTTCTGCACTGTGTCTCAATGTGCGCCGGGGTTTAGTAGCAGCAAATAAACAGGAACCTCCTGCCCAACACTGAATAGCACTGTACGATCAAAAGACACGAGCGAGGTGTAGTGTTTGAGAAGGTCCGTCAACCCAACGTCGCTGAGCAAATCATAGTCCTCCTTACCCACAGAAGGTGTCAGGCCAGTAGGACTGCCGCCACACGTTTGAGGGGTCTCTCCTTAGAGTCATGTTGTGTGAGAGTGCAGCCCTAAGCAGGTGATGAACTCCAGCTAAGGCAAAATAACACTACTACGAGAACTATCGGTAAGTAAGGGCCCACGCCCCACAGCCCACAAGCATTCAGGTCCCCCGAGGTCTATGCAAAAACCAAGGAAAGAAGGAGAAGTTGCAAAGTAAATAAAACATTAAGTTTCATACTTCATGACCAGATTTTGTTAATTTTGTCATTCCATAAACAGAATTTTGCAGTTTTTTTACAGTTTATAACCTGATTTTGGTTTTATTAACAATATGTTGATAATTCATGGCCAAACTTGAAATTTTTGGAAATTTTATTAAAAAAACTTTAGGCTTTTTAACAATTTATGCCGTATTTTGGTCCATACTTACAATATTTTTGATAACTCATAAACACTTTTACACTTTACTGCCGGATTATGGTCCTTTTTATTTAAAATTATAATAAATATTATTGTTTAAAACTTCAAGGCCGGATTTTGCAATTTTTGACAATTTATAAAAAAATTGCAGTTTACAACAGTTTTTGACCGGATTTTGGCTATTTTTTAAAATATTTTGATATTTTATGATCAAATTTTGACTTTTCATAAACAGAATTGTGTAGTTTTTGACAATATTTTCTTACTTCATGGCCAAATTTGGCTATTTTTGACATTCCATAAAAAGAATGGTGCACTTTTCAACAGATTATGGTCAAATTTGACATTTTATTAATAGAATTTTGCAGTTTACAACAGTTTTAAGCCGGATTTTGGTTGTTTTTAAAAATATTTTGATATTTTATGGTCATTTTTGACTTTTCATAAATAGAATTGTGTAGTTTTTAACAGTTTTTAACCTAAATTTGCAATTTCTGACAATATTTTCTAACTTCATGACCAAATATGGCTATTTTTGACATTCCATGAAAAGAATGGTGCACTTTTCAACAGAATATGGCAAAATTTGACATTTTATCAATAGAATTTTGCAGTTTACAATAGTTTTTAGTCCGATTTTGGTTATTTTTAAAAATATTTTGATATTTTATTGCCATTTTTAACTTTTCATAAGTAGAATTGTGTAGTTTTTAACAGTTTTTGACCCAAATTTGCAATTTCTGACAATATTTTTCTTATTTCATGGCCAAATTTTGGCATTTTTGAAATTCCATGAAAAGATTGTTGCACTTTTCAACAGATTATGACCAAATTTTGCTATATATCACAAACCATGATTTAAGTTTAGCATTTTTCGACAGCTTATGGCCGGATTATGGTTCTTTAAGTTGACATTGCATAGCAGGATTTTTCTATTCTTGAAATTTTATTAAAAAAATGTTGCACTGTTTAACAGTTTATGGCTCAATTCTGGTGCTTTTTGAACATATTTTGATGTTTAAGCAGTTATGTTATTTTTGACATTTTATGGATAAAAATTAGCACATTTAAAGCGTTTTTGGCCAAATTTTTGATGCAATCTGAAAATATTTTAATGTTTTATGACCAAATTTAACATTTTGAACTTTTTATGAATAAAATTTTGAACTTTTTTAACATTTTAAGACCAACGTTTAGTGCTTTCTGACAATATTTTCCTACTTCATGGTCAAATTTTACTATTTTTGACATTTCATAAAAAAATTGCACTTTTCAACAAATTATGACTGAATTTTGCTAAATTTCACACTCCATAAATAAAGTTTTACACTTTTCGACAGTTTATAGCCAAATTTGGGTTCTTTTTAACAATAAGTTGACATTTCATACCAGAATTTTGCTATTGTTAACATTTCATAAAAAGAACTTTGCACTTTTTGACAGTTTATTACCCAATTTTGGTGCTTTTTGACAATATTTTGATGTTTTAAGGCCGAATTATGTTATTTTTGACATTTTACAAATAGAAATTTGCACTTTTCAAGTTTATAAAAAAATTTTATTCCAAAATTCGTTATCATTAATGAAGACAAAAGCCACTAACGTCGTCAAAGCCTTAGCCTTAACAAGGCAGTTAAAGAATTGACTACTGGCAAGTCATTCTTGAAGCCTCTTCTGGCCGAGGTTCCAAGGATTGGAGGATTCAACCCGGGCCGTAGAATCGTCACGGGATCATGTGCAGAAAATATTCGATCCGCAAAATCCGCGACACGCTAAGCTAATCCGGCAACTAGAGAACAGGTTAAAGCGTCTATGGATGCTTCTAATTCAGATTGTGAGCTACGGATGGACCAGTAGACTAAACCGCATCCAGCCAACAAGAGGCCAGCCACTTGTCAACCAAATCATACAATTCTAAAAAAAACTCACACTGACCACACGTCTACTTCAACATCTCGTCAAACCGCACCTCCTGTTAATAAGGCAAGCAAACCATCTGCAAAGTCGGCGGTTAATAATGACATAACGACTTCAACGCCCTCTGTGAGCGTAAATGAGAAACCTCCACCGCTCGTGGATTAACGCCGCTTCACCGTTATAAAAGATCTCTGAAAGTAATTAGCAATACTAAAAAAAAAGCTAACAAAAATGAAGTCTCCCTCAAGAAGGATGTAAAAATCTTGTTTCTTTGAAATTCATGTTCTTTCTGTAATTCGATTGAGAAATAAACTCCTAAAAATCGAATGCTGCACGTGGAGATCGAAAATTCCGATAAAAGCGGTCTCACCATAAAGGTGCAGATCAAACTTCGTTCGTGGAAAATCAGCATTGGCAACCTCAGCTAGGCTAAATGCGCCGGTATGCAACAAAGCCGCAAATACGGGCGCCAGTTGTGCGTATTTAAAAAAAATAAATCGCGGGGCGACGCTGGCAATACTATACGCCAGCAGTGGCGTGCATACAAAAAGAAATAAAAAATAAAACAAAAAAGCAAACCTAAATATAACAAATCACCATAGCAACCAAACAGTTGGTTCAATATTACCCCCACAAATTGATCCCATTAAAATCTAATCAACTAATTATCTCAAAACCATGGTACGAGGAAAAGAATACAGAGTTACATTGCACCACCCACTACCAAACGCTCCAAAACACACAAAAAAACGCGTAGTACAAGCATTCACCATTCAGGCACTTCAGAAAGGCACCTCATTACAACCACCCCCATCAATTGACCCATATAAAGAAGCCCTACCTAGAAAACCAACACTATTCAGAAGCTCCTACACAAGAGGTGAATTACCAATAGCAGCCGATCCAAAACGTACAAGCATCACATGGAAAGTTGACATTGATCGCATCGATTATACCCATTATCTTCCAATTTTTTTCGATGGATTATCAGATAATGAGGAACCGTATAAATTTATTGCGCAACAAGGTATAGCCGATTTGTTGAATAAAGGTGGGCAGAAAATTTATAATGTAATTCCGCAACTAATAATACCAATTAAAAATGCTTTGCATACGAAAAATAAGACGATAATGTGTAGCACCTTACGTGTTCTGCAGCATTTGGTTAAATCATATGATATGATTGGGGAAGCTTTGGTTGCTTATTATCGACAATTATTGCCACCGCTTAATTTGTTCAAGGAAAAGAATGTCAATTGTGGTGATCAAATTGATTATAGTCAAATGAAGGGGGAGAATTTAGCGGATGTTATTAATGAAACTTTGGCTATATTAGAAGAATATGGTGGAGACGATGCTTTTATTAATATTAAGTATCTTATACCTACCTATGAATCTGCAGTTAAGAATTAAACTTTGTTACATTAAATATTAGATTTGTATCAAATTTGTCACTTATTTCTGTTACTATTTATAAATATAAATTTATCTAGATGGCTAAATTACTTACTTGTCGCTCAACTTTCTTATAAGTATGATGTCTGAAGCAAATATAATCATCATGATTAGCAAACGAAATAACCCTCTTCGAATCTTCTTTAGGAACAGGAAACAAATACTTCAAAATCGACATAGCTCGCTCACCCAATCTCGTTTTAAAATTATGAAAAATTAAATGCGGATACTGTTCAGACATAGTACCAATATCAGGAATATCATGTCGCATCACAACATCAGACATATTGAAATAAGCAGTCGGTCCATATGGTAAATGACAAACAACTAAACCATCCGGTACTCCTCTATGTTCATGCACGATAATAAAATCAGTAACATTATTCGCTCGACACGCATGAATTAATTGTTTCATTTCATAATTACCACGATTCATACGTTGTGAATTTGGAAATATTAACCGTAATTCTTTAACAAATTGTTTTAATCGAGAACTGGGATCGCGAGATGTTGTTAGGATGATTTTTGGGTCTTCAACACCGGCATATCGATATTCGTCATCTTGTGAATTCGCTAATGCTCCACCACTTTCACCACCTTTAATAATTCATATAATTAGTGCAACTAATGTAATTAGTCTAATTTTTAATGTATCTCACTTACCTATTTCAATGGCTTTTTGTGGTCCTGCATCTTCCCATTCAATTTTTTTCTGTAAACCCAAAGCGCCTCTTTGTAAATCGCCATGGATTGTTGTGTTATTATCTAAACTTTTTTTAATGCGATCTTTTTTATCTTGTACTGTTTTATGTTTATCTTCTTTCTGTTTTCTGTAGAGATATTCTCTCCTTAAACGTGCTTGTCTTCGCAACATTTTAACACAAATATAACCTCACTATTTTTATTTTATAAAATAAACACGTGAATTAGGAAACAATACCAACCGTAGAAAATATTACAATGTCCCCAACCCAACAAAACACATTTATTTAGAAAAGCATTTAACAAATATTATACAAATTAAAAGTCCGTAATTAATAGAATAAGCTAAAGTTGATCTAAGAAAAGAATGCTATACATTTTTGCCTGTTTATTACTATTATTAATCATTTTATTACTGAATATATCGCTTACCCTCAGTTTTCTGTTTTTTCGCTTGGAAATCCATTTCACTACTTAATTATGTTGTAATATTATACTTAATACTAAATAAATACAATCACGATAATAATTTAATCCATTTTATGCTAAAAACTATTAGAATAAATACATTTAATAATAACTGTCATTGAAGGTTAATAAACCAAAACAAACTGAAGAAAGCTGCGTTGTTGCATCTAAATTTCTTTACTTAGAAAATTGAATCAGTGGCTCCCAAACATTTTTTTATAATTATACGTTCCAGTTCAAATGTCAAAATATGCAAAGAGTTTGCAAAAACCGTAATGAAAATTATGCGACGAGTAAAAATGCACGCAACATAACATTAACTATCATATTTCATTGAATGTCATATTTATATTTCAATGACAAAATATTATGCGCGTTCGTTTCGCCAATATCACTGAAATTTTGATCACTTGGTCATGATAAATTAAACGAATTCGGTGACATAAATTTAAAAATATGGCGAGTAATGAATAAAACAATTTAAGATAAGGTGAAATTGGTCGTTCTTTGTTATGTATCATGTTAAACAATAATTAAGTAATATTTTAGGTCATCACCAAGTGATCAAAATTTCAGTGATATTGGCGAAACGAACGCGCCTATTAATAGATGTTTTCCATTTGAGCGCTTCATGCACCCGGTGCATATTTTACATTTTTAAATATCGCGAGCAAGAGCGTCTCACATTTGACACACAAACTAGAAAGTATTTGGCTTTTGTAAGACGTTCTCTACCTTGAAAACATATAATAAAGTAAGACGCAAAATTACTGAATTAGTACCAAGTGCGACTAATTTGCCAAATGGAAAGCATCTCACAAACTTTAAATATTTCCTGGTGCATTTGTCAAATAAGAAAATGTACAATTTAAGCGGAAACAACGTTTTATTAAAAATGTTTTAATTCAAACATACATCGAAAATACAGACCTCTCTGTGTAAACCTTATACAAGAAGTTTATAAATAAATGGGATTACGTAAACACTTTAAATATGCCGCCTTTTTAAAATTGTCCACTATACTATTTGTTTTGACAGTTCAACTTTGACAGCTGGGGTAAGATGCGCTGGGTTACTAACCCTAGTAATAAGAAAGCAGCTTAATTTTTTACGTTATATCATTATTAAATAACTTCCAACATTTGATTAATCATAAATTGCTATCTTCAAGTTATAAGTGAAGTGAGTAGATTAACCATAAATTGCCATCTTCAAGTTATAAATGAAGTTGTTAGATTAATGTTATAGCGATATCTTCAAGTTATAAATGAAGTTAGTCAATTAATCATAAAACTGAAGTTAGTTAATTATTCCAATTTTTATTTTTCTGCAATTTTTTTTTTCAGAATGTACCTAACTTCATGTCATTAAATTTTTAATAATAATTTAGTTAAATAAATTGTAATTAGGTATTATTATTAAAATAACTGTAAATTAAAAGTTTAACTAAATTTAAATGAGATTTTGCAGTTATTAAATCACACGTCAGTTTTGTAGTAACGCAGATTGTGGTTATGTTTATATTTGTAACTTCACTTCATTAAAATCTTTGTACAACTATTTAAAGCTAAAATCAATTTATTTATTCAGTACTGACAATCTTCAATGTTAATTATAAGATAAAACATTAAACAAAGTAAAATCATTCAATTTTTGCGCATTTTATAACATATCTACATTCATTTCTTTTTAAATTATGTGTATATGTCACGTAACTTTTAAATCAGCTAATCAAATGAGCAAATGCAACTTGCTCCGATTGAATGATTGGGGCTAGAAGAAAAAAGAAAGAAAAAACTTTGTGCATGTTACCTCACACAAAATAAAATAGGAACGCGGTGAATCTTGCCTTGGCATGCACCATGGTCCGTCAGAACGTAATGAGAAACCAGCTAAAACTTATTAATCATAAAAAACCGACAAGCATAACAAGCCTAATATTATTATTTATTACATTTCATAAATACAATTTTGCACTTTTACAATTTATGCACGATTTTGGTTTTTTCTAACATGGGTTTTGTTTTTTTCAAGCTATGTTTGACATTTTATAAACAGAATTTTGCACTTTTTAACTAAATTTTGATTCTTTTAACCAGATTTTGATATTTTATGACACAATTTTTACATTTTTAACAGTTTTTGTCCGGAT
The DNA here is from genome assembly GCA_963932245.1 of Tachinus rufipes. Classification (NCBI taxonomy): domain Eukaryota; kingdom Metazoa; phylum Arthropoda; class Insecta; order Coleoptera; family Staphylinidae; genus Tachinus; species Tachinus rufipes. The sequence goes on from OZ010744.1 coordinate 3,981,724, forward strand.
TATGATGCTTTCTGACAATTATTTAAAATTTCAGAATTTAAATTTGCTATTTTTCACGTTTTATGAGCAAACTTTTGCATTTTTTGGCAGGATATATGCCAAATTTAAGGGCTTTTCAACAATGTTTTGATGCTTCAAAGAAAAGCTTTGCTATTCTTGACATTTTACTAACAAAATTTTGGATTTTTTAATTGTTTTATTAATTAACCGGATTTTGAGTTTATACAAAACATTTTGATATGTTGTAACCCAATTTAGCCAGTTTTTACTCTTTAGCAGTTAATGACTAATGTTTTAGGTATTTTCTGACAATGTTTTCATACTTTATTAGCAAATTTTGTTATTTTTGACATTTCATAAAAACAATTTTGCTTTTTTCGATAATTTATGACCGGATTTTGGTGCTTTATGACAATATTTTGATGTTTAAAGATCGGAAAAATATTGCAATAAATATTTTGTTTAAATTTAAAAAAATTGCAAATGAAATGAATAAAGATAGTGTTATACCAAACAACTAATTTCACTTGTAAAATAAAGATGAGATATTTATTATTGGGCACAATTATGAACTAAGTAATCCACTAGTCCCAGTGTTTGTCACAAATAATTTGTTGTCAATCTCTTTTACTGTAATTTAATAACAATCAACATTTGCCTCTTATAATAAAATAGCACAGGTACGTAAAAAATTAAAAAAACTAATCTTTTGATAACAAATACTCGGGCAAGAATCGCCTACTATACTAGCACAAATGCTTGTCGTCAAAAAATTAGTTGTCTGTCTCTCCTGCAGTAATTCAATAACAACCGACATTTGCATCTCAAATGTAATACCAATAAGTACATCATAAGTGACGGCAATATCCAATCTAATGATGACCAATACTTGGGCAAGAATCGCTTACTAGCCCAAGTGTTTGTCATAAAAGAATTGGTTGTCTGTCTCTCTAGTTGTAATTCAATATCTACAAACATTCACTCCTCAAACGTAATAGCAAGAAGTAGATCAATAACTGAAATCAGCAGCTAATCTCTTGATGACAAACATTTAGGCGAGAATCGCTACTAACCCAAGTGTTTATCATAAAAAAAAATTGATGGTTCATCCAGCATTCATTCTTCAAATGTATTAGCAACAAGTACATCAATAACTTACAGCAATATACAATCTCTTGCACAAGCACAAGTGTTTGTTATCAAACAAACTGGTATTTGTCTCTCATACTATAATTTAATAATGACATTTATACAAAAAATATACTGATAATAAAATGATTATACTACAAATAAACGACTTACTGCTTTAAAAACCAAGATCTAGGTCCCATCATCATAACAAACAATTTATATCCAATCCATTTCACTAAACACTAATACACACAATTTAATATTTACATAAAATTATGTTTAATTGCTTTTTTCCATTTTTCACTACGCAATAACTAGAGCCGTTGAACTAAAACACACTCACTCAACCACGGACACCGGACTACTAAGAGCAAGACCAACCCGAGCTTTGCTGTTATACTCCTCCCCTCTCTGTCGCCAACTGCCGGAATTTTTGAATTGAATCAAATCATTAATTAATATTTTCTTTATCAAAAAAGCACACAAGAAAAGCAACTAGTATAAATTCCATATAGAAAAAAATAGCTTTTTAATAAACTTATTCCCAAATCTATGCAATCGTCATTTAAACTGGGATTTTTAATTAAATCAGCTTAAAAAATAGAAATTTATTTTAATTAATTAAATGTACAGATTAACTAAATATTTTTTTTATAAACAAAATTAAATAATGATCAGTAATCTATCAGAAAGTATTATTTCAATATTATAATCAAATTATATAATTACCTCGACAATTACTCTTCTAAATCAAGCAATTAATTCAGCAAAAATCAAAGTCATATCCTCCATGCTTTTACCCAGGTTATCACTTAATTATTATTAATTATCCGGCGTAATTTTATTATTATAAGCAAATAAATTAAACAATAAAATCATACGAAACGGCATTGTCAAATATTTCACTTCAACTGGAAACTATATAAAGTGCATGCATTTTTTTTCTGCAACTGATAAAGAGGTCTCCAAGTAAACAACTTTTTATGCGGTAAAAAATGATTTATTCTTTCGATACACTAATCACCTTCAAGTTTATTTTATATATTTGATAAAATATATTTAATATATTGGAAAATAATAAATTATAAAAATAGAACAAAGCAATAGCGTTTATTATAAATATTATTACTAATACTTTTTTTAACAGTTTATGCCAAATTTGGGTGTTTTTCAACAATGTTTTGATGTTTCAAAGCCATATTTTGCTATTTTACAAACAAAATTTTGAACTTTTTACCTGATTTTGATTTTATACAAAACATTTTAATATTATATGACCGGATTTAGCTATTTTTTACGTTTTAACAGTTTTCATACTTCATGAGCGGATTTTGCCATTTTTGACATTCTATAAAAACAATTTATGGCCGGATCTTGGTGGTTTCTGACAATATTTTGATGTTTCAAAGTCGGATTTTACTTCTTGTCAACAATAGATGACAGTTCATGACTGTGTTTTGCTATTTTTAACATTTCATTAATAGAATGTTGCACTTTTCAATAGTTTTGTTTCTTTCTAACATTATTTTTGATATTTTATAGCTAGATAAACAAAAAAATTGGTTTTAATAAAAAAAAAAAATCACAAACCGGGTGAATATGCTTAATTGACTAAATTCACTTACAACTTGAAGATAGAAATTTATTAGTAATCAACTTCAATTTTATGACTAACTTCACTTATAACTTAAAGATGGCAATTTATGTTTAATCGACTAACTTCATTTATAACTTGAAGATGGCAATTTATGTTTAATCGATAATTTGTAAAGCCTCGTTCATACTCATCCGATTTGCGTTTTTTTATTGTAACAAAATATTTCTCGCAAAATCTCGTTCATACTGATCCGATTTTATTATTGCGATTTTTTCTAGTGACATTTTGCTTTTATTTTAGTAACTTTTATATTTATACTAATATTTGATTTACAAATTAGATTTATAATACCTTTCAAAACTTAAAAATATGTTTTAATTTAGTTATACTTGTTTTAAACAATAATTATTTTATTGTATTTAAACATTATTTAAAGTTTAAAAGTAAAATTTATATTTTTAGTATTTATATGAACCAATTTTCACCACATATTTAAAACTAATTATTTTTGTAAACATAGTTTTATGTAATTTGTAATAATCAATAAAATTATTATTTTTTTAAATACATAACCTATATGACATATCAACCTTGAAATGAAGTTAGGTACTTTTATTAAAAATAAAATCGCACAATGTTCAAACTGATTCAACATTATTAATTAAAATTCAATGGCATGAAGTTAGGTACATTCTTAAAAAAATCGCAAAATGTTAAAATAATCGCAATTTTTTGGTTTGACAGGCGGCCATTTTTAATCGCAAAAAAAATGAAAAAATCGGATGAGTATGAACGAGGCTTTAATCGCAAAAAAATCAGTTTTATGATTAATTGACTAACTTCACTACAATTTGAAGATATCGTTATATCATTACTTGACTAACTTCACTTATAACTTAAAGATGGCAATTTATGTTTAATCGACTAACTTCACTTGTAATTTGAAAATAGCTAATTTCATTTATAACTTGAAGGTGGCAACTTACAACTAATCAACTGTAGATGTTTTCCATTTGAGCGCTTCATGCACTCAGTGCATTTTAAAATTTTGCGGGCAAGAGTGTCGCACACTTGACAAAAGCACTAGAAAATGTTAGGCGTTCTCTACCTTGAAAAACACCTTTTGACAAATAAATTCAAAAATCACTGAATTAGTACCACCAAGTGCGACTATTTCGTCATATGGAAGACCTACATATATATTAGCTGCTTTCCCATTACAAGGGTTACTTACCCCAGCGCAAGTTACACTCGAGAGTCTTGCACCTTTATGAGAACATGATTCTGTAGCCTTTGTGCATATGTCAAATCTAAGATTTTTTTAAATATTTAGTAATATGCGCGTTCGTTTCGCCAATATCACTAAAATTTTGATCACTTGGTGATGATAAATTAAAAGAATTCGGTGACATAAATTTAAAAATTTGGCGAGTAATGAATAAAACAATTTGAGATCAAGTGAAATTGGTCGTTCTTTGTTATGTATCATGTTAAACAATAATTAAGTAATACTAAATATTTAAAAAAATCTTAGATTGACATCACTTATATTTATGTGATTATTATTTGATTTGTTTCTTTGTCATTAATATTTAATTTTTGTTTGTCATTTTTTCTGTTGACTGTTCCTGATATATATTTTAATTAAGTACAGCCGTTACTATTAGATGTAATTTTTAAATCAACCAATCAAATGAGGAAGTGCAACAAGCCCCGCTTGAAAGGTTGGGGCTAGAAGAAGAAGGGAAGGACGACTTTGTGCAAGTTACCCCACTTATGTATACGTAACGGGAACGCAGTGCATCTTGCCCTGGCGTGCACCAGGGTCTGTCAGAACGTAACGGGAAAGCAGCTTATGACGTTTAAAAATGCAATTAACATGAAGCTTGGTATAGAGTTTATATTATTATTTATATTATAGATGGTCCTTTAGTACAAATAGAGATCACTGGCAACATTTTTGAATAAATGATGACGTCTTATATAATTAATTGACTAACTTCACTTATAACTTGAAGATAGCGATATACCATAAATCAACTAATTTCACTTGTAACTTGAAGATAGTAATTTATAACTAATCAACTAACTTCACTTATAACTTGAAGATAGCAATTTATGGTTTTAATCGACTAACTTCACTTATAATTTAAAGATGGCTATATATTCATTAATTCCCGTATACTTTTTAGCACCGCACGACGATTCAACAAAATGATAGTTATTAGTTTAAAAAGACTATTAATGCCGATTCACGAAATGATAAACCATACTTACTTTTCAATCAAATTAGCTGCAAATCCTGCTGTTTTAAAAAAATCAGGTTAAATAAATTAAAGCCACAATTACTTTTTTCTTTACATATTACACTTTACAAATTACTTTGTTTTTAATTTAAACGTCACAACTTTTATAATCACAGATGAACTCATTATTATACAGATTAAAAAGGAAATACATACTTAAATATAAATATATCTAAAATACGCAAGATTAAATTAATTAAAAAATACATGCAGTTCTTGGCTCGCCAATAAAGATAATTACCTTAATTTTAATATTCTGAGTCAAATTCAATTCGGACAAACTTTGTTTATCCCTCGCTATCACTAGACGTGGAAATATCATAAACTGACTCATTATCTAAAAGAAAAAAACAATGACATTTTTACCCATAAAATGATGCTAGATACACTGATGAAGGGAGCATACCCTGAAACACTGAAGTAATACTTACACTGATCCTGATAATCCATGACGACTTCATATTGATTATTGTAATCCCTGAGACTAACTTTCGTTGCATTGTAGTTGTGATCCATAACGAGTACATGTTTAGTGTTAATACGAGGTATATAGATCTGAAATATAGGCGGATTGCTGGCAGTGAGTAGCTGCAGCCGGCATTGTTCTGGTGGCTCGATTAGATCAAAGGTATCTGTCTCAATGTTCCATGTGAACAGACAGCTAGTTACATAAAGGTGTGGCTTCGGATTCGAGTTTGGCTCACTTAGCTTCAATGCTCCTATTTTTATCACAGCTTGACATATTATGTGGCCATCTAATGGACATATCTTAAAGAAAAAATAAACAAATTGATTTCGGTGCAGATTAATCTAGACCAGTGTTTTTTAAACTTATTTTGTTTGTTACTACCTCAGCCTTTGAATATATAACTGTAAATTAATTACGTAGTTTATACTACCGAACCCGTTAATTGAGAGAATGGAGGCGCTGACAAAGCCTAGTATCCACCCACACTCTCATATTAAATGTAATTATGGTTACATGAACACTAATCACGTATTAGACTAATATCCTGAATTAATAAATGCCACAATTTCTTAAAATGCTTTGCCGGAGCTAGAGCTGAAACCCGATTCACCTAACTCTCCGTTAGCCCCGGTACCCCCTCACCTTCCTCGACATCGCAGTCGTTCAAGAGAAGACTCCTTGAATTTGAAGAAAAAACTTTCTTCAAATTCAAGGAATCAAGGAAACGTCTCCGTTACCGGCTTCACAACAATAATAATTCATCTTTCCGACAGCTGTCCGTGTAGTCCTACCTTGAATTAGACCCAAGACACATTAGCCCTAAGTTAAAGCTGAGAAAAATCAACAACAATCTCATGAAAGCAACTTAAAGCAGAAGAACTGCTGGAGATCCAAACGGCAGATAACCTACCCCCAAGCATTGTCAATAGAGCAAGACCAATATGACCCTACCCTTTCCATCTTCCTCACATCCATCCATCACCTAAATCAGTTCTCAAACTTAGATAGAATGTAATTTAATACTACTTACATGTATTAATTTAATATCATAGTCTTCACAATGAAGGAACTCCAGTTGTTGCTCCGTGCATAGTCTTTGTGCTCTGATTTGTACGAATTGTTCGCAGTCCAATGACCGTTGGGTCACTATCAGTTGTGTTTCCAAAACCTGATCGGCCTTAAATTCAGGCACAATATCCAAATGTTGATCGGTAAGGGTTTGAACTAATATCGGTATCTCAATCGGTATATTGTAATCATCTAAAAAAACTAACACAATAAAACAATTCACAATTAACCACACAACAATTACCTCTACTCTGTCCAGAAACTAAGGAACTATTTTCGAAGTCGCAGCTTGAATATCTCCGGACCACTTTCTTAATCCATTTACACGATTCTTCTTTTTTAGAATCAACTATAAGCAAGCCTAGCGGTGGTTGCAAATATCTATGATCATTAAAATGTATATTCGTAAAGTTACTGATCTGCCTCAATACCAATTTAGAATCGTAATCTGAACAATCGCTATCCATGCTTGGTGAATAAACGTTGAATTTTCTGGCGGATTCTTTTGGACTTATAGGGGATTTTGAATGGTGGGGGGAGTTGCGTAATCCAGGACAGTATATATTCCGGCCAGCCGGACTGAACTGTCCATTACGGGAGTTTGGCGATTGCATAGGAGAACGAATTCCGGGAGATCTTGGACTTAAAAACAAACTATTTGTAAATTCGGGCGATTTAATACCTTTCGATTTGTAAAGATACCGTCGTTCTCGTCGCAATGAATTGAATGGCACAATATTTTCCGAATTATCTTCGGAGAATTCATATTTTTTATCGGCAAGACGCTTTTTTCTAAACGAACTTAATTTTTCGCACTTTTCAGTTTCTTCTGTAAATTCATACGCCTTCTCTGCAATTTTACGATCAATTTTTAATTTATCGGCATTTTTTTGAGAATTTGAGCTTTGAGGTATGGAAAAGAAACAATCTTTATTCTGTAAGCGTTTCAATCTGGGATCTACAATGTTTTGAACTAAAGCGTTATGGTAACTTTTGCCCGTTACGTTTAGAGGCTCGCAACTTATATTTAATTCATGGAAAGGTTTATTGCAATCATTACTTTCTAAATCGTATTCACTAAAGTCTTCTAATATCGCTTCTACAATACTGTTGGTACTGAAATTATCGCTAGCAGTCTCGGATACTTCCGACATATTGTCGGTGAAGTTTGCCTGTTTGTCTTCGTCCCGTGTTAAGGTATGGAATGAGGGTATTAGTGGTAGTGTCGGTTTATAGCATGACGTATTGAGTATGTGGATGTAATGGCCGGTGTTTATGACTAAATGATCGGGGTACGAACAGGATATATGCGGATCAAATTTTGGTATTGGTTGCGTCATGGTGAACATATAGTGGAGCATAAATCCGTGTGTTAAACACCATCCTTGCGACAAAGAGTCTGTAATGCAAACAATAATATCTATTTATAGAAACACAATCATTTTCAGCAGTGGCGGATTTTGTTGTTTCATTATATATAAAAGTTCTGTAGCAGTCGCAATTAATCCTATTCGAAGCACCAAAATTTAATCCTATTCGAAGCACCAAAACCGCGCATTGTTGCATAGCTTCATGCTGAGGACACATTTCTTCGAATAACAACTCAAAATATTGACAAAACATATTCCAAACATTGCTAGACTTGTTAGTTTGACCAAAATTTAATAATAACGATTTTTTGAAATATTTCGGATTTATCGTAAATCAGTGTTGCATATATTCATGTTGAGAACACAATTCATAGAATAATAACTCAAAATATTGCCAAAACATGTATCATAAAAATAATTGATTCAATGGTGTTCGAATTATTACTTCTATCCATTCCGCACAAAATCCACCACTAATTCTAAATAATACAATTTGTTTATTTTTATCAAAAAAACACAACTTACCATCTATTTGTCTAACATTTCCATTACAGTATTTGCAATTAGTCTGAATTGGCAGTGTTAATATAGTGAGGTACGCCATTGCTGGATTCGTTAATCTGAAAATAGAATAAATTCTTCGTGAGCAAAAATCTACACACTTTAACAGATTTGATATTTACTTACGCTAAGCCATAACAGTAGAATTTATGTGGATCAGTAGGATATTGTATGAACACAATCTCATCTAATTCAGGTCCTTTGAGTAGTTTGAAAATTCGATGTTTGGATAAGAAGATGAGACTCTTGCCCGGCACAAACTTCCATATATATAGTTCGTATTCTACTGACGGTAAAAGACTTATAACGTCTTCAATTATGTCCTTGTTGGTATAGCTGATGAAATATTTGCCGCAGACTGTGAAGCCCATATAAATGTGGCCGCTGAAATAATAACAATTACTAACAAAAATTGAATACCGATTATATCAATTGAATTCAAATTTGATAAACAAAATGTATGTAATGGTGAAAGGGATATTGCAATATACAAAATAACATAATAGTCCAAACAAAAAGCGCATGCGCTATATTAAACTGTATTATTTGCGCATGCGCGTTGCTTATGCGACTGCAAATTATAAATTTAGCTCTGGTTAGTTTCTCCAAAACAAAGAAGTCCACAAGAAAAATATTTGATTCAGTGTAGCCTTGGAATTAAACTGTTAACCACAGTAACAAATGGCGCCCAACGTGGAGCATAACAGAATCAATTTTGATTCAACCCCACTAAAAAAGAGAGAACCTGGAGAAAAATATTTGTTCAATATAGCCTGTAAACTAAAACTGTTGGCCAGCCTGCCCTAACCGGAAACAAATGGCGCCCAATGAAGTGCATAACTGAAGCAACTATGATTCAACCACATCGACAACATCCTGAAAGTAAGAGCAACATTATCATGACTCCTCGGCGCACCAAGTTTAAAAAAGCCTGTAAGGAAAACATTTGTTAGCTCGGGAACTAAAATGTTAGTCAAGCCTACCCCAGTCGGTAAAAAATGACGCCCAACGTAGGGTACAATTGAAGCAACTGTGCTTCCACCATACCAACAACACCCTCAAAGCAAGAGCAAAATCATCCTGGGCGCTCCAAAACAAAGAAGCAAGATACCGCAAGATCCGATCAGATCGCGTAAGCCCTAACAGAGACCGTTCAAAATTTTTATGACAACTTCGGTTGAATGCAGCTAATGATCACATACCACCAAACATATTTAACAGACACACACTTAATTTCGGTACATTGGCATAGTAGAGTGTCACTTCAGATCGCTTACACTTCTTACAAAGAAGTCTTTGACTCAGAATTGCCAATAGCAATTGACATCTGCGCTAAAGAGAACTTCCTACCACAAGTCTAAGCCTGCAAACTTGCTGACGCAAAATTAGGAAAATACAAAGAAACAAAGGTTTTTATATCTAGAAACCTGACCTCAACAGTGCCCATGCATCTCGGCTTGCACTCACGGAGTTGCACTCTCACTTACGGCGGTAAGTCGCTTCCCTGGGGATCATTCATTTCAACCCTTTACTAACGCTATGCATCTTGATTACTAACCTGCTTCCAGGAATCATCAAAACTCAGAGCATAGCACACTCCTCCGAGAAGCACTTCGTAAACCCTAGAAAACCACAAATCCAGCAACACTATGAGGCGTGCACCTGGCTGGATTACCACATCTGCATGCACCAGGTAAAGCAGAGATCGTATACCAATTACGACCAACCCCAAGAAGAAATCAAGCATTGATGCATCAGGGGAGAAACCAATATCTAGCTCCACAATCTAGAAAAAGACCACGCCACCCTCTCCACAATCACCAACTCCCCTACAGCTATTACTATTCAAAATAGGAGCCGGTAACAGATACTCTGGTGACTACATCGACACACACGTACGCCCCTTCGTGATAGGCGTAGTCGAGCGCAAGACAAAATTCGCATGAAAGAAATCGAGAACCCAGAATTACGAAGACAGTAACATGAACAACATCTACTGTAACCAGTGGCGTGGCAAGGCCCGCAAACGCACAAAGTAAATAAAACTAAATATTTTTATACTTCATAGCCGGATTTTGTTATTTTAGACATTCCATGAATAGAATTTGCACTTTTTGACCGGATTTTAGTACTTTTTAAAATATTTCATGGTCAAATTTTACAATTTTTGACATTATATTAAAAAAAATTGCAATTTTAAACAATTTATGCCGGACTTTGGTTGATTTTTACAATATTTTTGATATTTCATAGCTGGATTTTGATATTTTTGAATTTTCATAGAGATTTTGACACATTTTGATAGTTTATGGCCAGATTTTGCTATTTTATGTCATTTTAGACCAGAATTTTTCAGTTTCCAACCGTTTTTGGCTCTCTTTAGAAATATTTTAGTATTATATGACCGGATTTTGCTATATTTTTAACAGTTTATGACCAAAATTGGCCATTTTTAACAATATATTTAAATTTCATAGCAAAATTTCGCTATTTTTGGAAAAATCATAAAAAAATTTACTGTTTATAGACGGATTTTAGTGCTTTGTTGCAATATTTTGAGACCAAATTTTGTCATTTCTGACATTTTATGAATAAAATTTTGCATTTTTAAACTCTTTCTGGCCGGATTTTGATTCTATCTAAAAATATTTTATTGTTTTGGCCAAATTTAACTACTTTTGACTTTTAACAAGTAAAATTTTGCACTTTTTACCTGTTTAAGACCAACTTTTAGTGCTTTCTGATAATATTGTCAAACTTCATAGCCAAATTTTTATATTTTTAACATTCTATCAAAAGAATTTGGCTTTCTGATCATATTTTGATGCTTCTATGCCAGATTTTTGACATTCCATGATGAGTTTTGCAATTTTCAACAGTTTATGGTCGGATTCAAGTTCTTTTTAACAATATATGATAATTCATGGCCAGATTTCGCTATTTTTGACATTTTATTAAAATAATTTTGCACTTTTTAACAGTTTATGGCCCGATTTTGACCACAACCTACTCTCGGCTTGCACTTCTCGCCAACGGTAGCATTCTGAACGTGTGCCGTGTGTCTTCCACCTCGAGAAATTTGTCCACCACTCCCTCAACTTCCAAGGAAAGTCGGTAAACAACCGGAGTTCCGTTCATAGAAAAGTTATAAAAAGCCAAAACCTGCTTCAACACAATCGCTCAAATCTTCAACAAAAATCGGTTTCAAAACTCCTTAAGCACTTAAGTTGTGACAAGTCAAAACTTGTTCCAACACATTTGCCTAGATCTACGATAAAAAGTAGATCTAGAACTCCGCAGGAAAGAATGACAATGGCAAGATCTACTCTAATGACCAAAATTTCGTTCAAAAACAAATTGTGACAAGTCGAAAACTGTCGCCCAGAACTCTGCAAGCAACAATGAGAACGATATCAACTCTAATGACCAGAACTCCGTCCAAAGACAATTTTGTGGCAAGAGAAAATCTGTACCCATACAGATTCACGACAATAATCGGTTCCAAGCTTCCTTATGCAGTCCCCTGGCACAGCAACGACGACAACATCTACTCTGACCACAGAAAATCCATACAAAAACAAGTTGAAACCTGTCCTAACACGATTGCTCAGATCAACAACAAAAATCAGTTTCAAATTTCCGCAAGCAGTTTCCTTGGCACCAACGAGGACAACCAAAATTTCAAGTAAAAAGTAAAAACCTGTTTTGACACAATCGCCTAGATCTACAACCAGCATCAGTTCCATAATTCCGCGGCCAGCAAAGAGGATTTGCTCTGACTTAAACTCCGTCTAAAGACAAGTTGTGACAAGTCAAAACCTGTCCCTACACGACCCCCTAGATCAAAAACAAAAATCAGTTCTCTGTTCGCTGGTTAAAATAACAATAACTCTGACAACAGAAATTCCGTTCAAAAACAAGTTGTGACAAGTCAAAACATAAAGAAACACAGAACGCCAGGCATACTTCAAAGCAAAAATAACCGAGAATGGAATTCCGTCCAATGCAAAGCCAACGATAAGTGTGACCCGTATACTTGTGCTGCAATAACCACAAGACTCCTGGTGCATCCAGACCCATACCTGGTGCAACACTTCAATCACATTGAAGTTAAAACAATACAAACAGTTAGCAAATAAATTGATCTTCAAGAATCGTCATCCGAGAGTCGATTCATCGCTCATCCCCAACGAGACTCTAACAAGTATCACTATGAAGTTAAATTGAATAATGTTACGCTTGCCCACTGCAGTTAAAGCTACTGTCCCGCAGTCAATAATCTGAAAGCCCCGCCCAAAAATGTTAAATTTATTCCTCTCTTCTCCTAATTTAGAGACAAAAATTAGCAGAGAGAAGCAAATCCAATTTCTAAATCATTAACACTTGGGTGGGTAGGCGGGGTACTTCAGTTAAAACTACGATCTCGGAATCATAATCTAAGTGGATCTGTCATTCTCTTTCTACAATTTAGAGACAAATGCCATTCGCAGAGAGGAAAAAATCCAATCACTAACACTTGGGTGGGTGGACGAGGTACTCCAGTTAAAACTACTGACCCACAATCAATGATGAAAGTGCCCCACCCGCCCACACGACTGTTTGTTATCTAGAAGTTGGATCTGTCAACCTCTTCCTACATTTTAGAAACAAATGACATTCGCAAAAAGAAGAAAATTCAATTTCTAGATAACTAACACTTGAGTGACACTAGAAATGATAAACGCAACAAAGAAAGTGGTTAAAATAGGAATCGAATAGACACTTACAAACCCTGATACAAAACATGAGGTCTTCTCCGCAACAAAAGTTGGAAAAGAAGAAAAACGACTTGGTAATAAGCGGTAAGCGGCACTCAATGTCGGACTTTGCAAATAAAGGGAGCATATCGCAGCCCCAAAACTGTGCTTTAATCAAGAAGATGAAGGCAACGACGGGAATGCTAAGATGAAGCGACTGTTTAGCCCGGTAACCACAAATAAGAAGGAGGCAAAAGAAACGCCTAATTCAAACCTGCAGAAAACAATTTCAACTCTTGATAGAATACAAGAAGAGCACCAAAAGGTCAAAATAGCATATAGTGTATTAAGAGCCAAAAAAATAGCTGCACTAAAGAGCAAAGCGAGTGACGGCTGCTATGCCCACGGACTATGGACATTATCCTGCTTCGAGCTTGCACCGACCTGCTGACTCACAGACAGTACTGATTCCTCCATCGTGGTCCACGTCCCATCCCCTAAGAACTCCATAAATCAGACCATAGCGTCGCTTCCGCAGCGAACGCAAAATTTCCCTCCTACCTACCCGGGGAGTGCACATACTTAGCTGCGGATTTGTCTCCCTGTAAGCTATAGACCAACCCCATACGCTTGACAGACGTCTTCAACCCCTGGGGGATGCCTTCACCAAGCTGCCAACGAGTTTAACGTTTGACCGGGACACCCCAGTTAAAATTACGGCCCTCAATCAATAAACTGCGTGCCCCGCCCACCCACCAGACTGTCTGTTATAAAGAAATTGGATCTATCACTATCTTCCTCCAATTTAGTGATAAATGACATTCGAAGAAAGAAGAGAATCTCATTTCTAGATCATTAACAGTTGGGTGGGTGGTCGGGGCACCCCAGTTTAAACTACTGCCCCGCAATCAATGATGAGTGACGCGCCCACCCACCCGACTGTTTTTTATTGCAAAGTTAGATCTGTCATTCAATTCTACAAATTTAGAGACAAAATGACATTAGCAGAGAGAAGAGAACCCAAATTCTAGACTGCAAACACTTGGGTAAGTGCGTGGGCGGCCACTCCAGTTGGAACTACAGATCTAAGTGCCCCGTCCGCCCACCTGACTGTTTGTTATCAAGAAGTTAGATCTGTTATTCTCATTTAGAAACAAATAACGTTTGCAGGTAGAAAAAACCTAATTTCTAGATCACTAATACTTGGGTGGATAGGCGGAGCATACTGTCCCGTAATCAATAATCTGAGTGCTCCGCCCACCCACCGACTGTGTGTTATCAAGAGGTTGTATCAGTCTATAAAAAAAATCTATCGTAAAATCACGTAACTCATTGGTGAGTGGGCGGGCACTCCAGTTAAAAACTACTATAGAGCCATCAATAACAATTAAAATCTGATCTTTGTGAGCCTAATTTATTGGAAATCTAACCATTATTGAAGCTGCTATAAGAGGGGCCAGTTGGTAGACAAAAAAAGAGTTTCCGAGTAGGCGGAAAAAAAGTTTGTGAGTGGGCAAAAAAGAGGTTTGTGGTTGAGCAGAAAAGAAGCGAGTTAATGAGCAGTAGGTCAACAAAAAACTTTCTGGATGGTTAGAAAAAGGTTTTGTGGGTCGGCAAAATATGAGTTTGTAGATAGTTAGAAAAAAGATATGTGGGTGAGTAAAAAGGGCTTTGTGAGTGAACAGAAAAAGATTGTGAGTGGGCAGAAAAACATTTGTAGTTGGGCAGAAAAGAAAGTGTGTAAGTGAGCAGAAAAAGAGTTAGTAAGTGAGCAAAAAAGGGGTTTGAGGGTGAGCAGAATATGAGTTTATGGTTGGTCAGAAGATTTGGCAAAAAAGAGGAGAAACCAGAAAAATTTCTGACAAAAGTTTGTTTTTAATGTATCCTATCAACCCATGTCATTTTTATGTCAACTCATTTCATTTAGTTAAAAAAAAAACCAAAGAAATAAGTTGACAGAACATACAAAAACAAACATTTAAATATTATTTGCTGATTTTATATAACAAAAAGCAATGTTTCCACACCAAAGTAGATTCACTGTCATGCACTGGGGCACACTTCTTAGTACATTATAAAGCAGCAATACACACCCATTTTACTAGATTGTACTATAACCATTGCATACTTCAATCAGTGATTTAAAGCCAAAACTGTAATCTTGATTTTTAATCTCATAATAGCTTAAGATTAGTATTACTTTCTGCTATGATTGCAATATTATTTTATTTATTTATTATCAAAAGTCTATAATTAATTTATTCAGTTCCATAACCAGCTATATCGTAAGACCAACCCCATAACAATTTTAGCATCAAACTTTAAGTAAAATAAATACTAATGGCAACAATGCATATTTAACAATATTAATAATCAAAGATTCCCATGGTCTAAAAGTCTATATTATTACATTACATCCTTGATTTAAATTAAACAACCTTGACCCTTAATGAAATTTGATATAATATTAGGTAAATAAACCAATTCGTTTAAATTAACAATTAAAAACAATAATTTCAATTTAAAATCCCCCTCTTTTAGTTAAATAATTCACTCATCCATTACAATTAACCATGCGATATCCTCTTTAAATAATAATTGTCTATTACTTACAAAGATTGATGATCAACAATCAGATCCTCCAATTTTAACTTGCATTTGTGATGTATGTGATTGAATATTGGTTCAGTCTTACATTTCTTGTTCCTTGTAGCCCTTCCAAACATCTACAAACAAATTATTTTATTATGCATCAGATTAAATCAGGAACTTTTATTGATTTTTATCAATTCACTTGAATTTAATTAAATTTTATTACCTATTAAACAAAATTATTACAATTGTTACCAGACATTAATTGTTGATGTTTTTAATGTTTTGATAAAGAATAAACAAAATAATTAATATTAAAAAGAATTTTAGGTTAGTTTACCTGTCTGTTAATCAGTCTATGGATGACGTTTGTGGTAGGACTCGATTCCGTAGTGCTTTTCGACGGTGATGTCGTTCTACAATCATTGGCAACGTTTTTAAAGCCATAAAGTTCCGATAAACTCGGATCCGAGCTATCGGAACTCTGATTGCTGTCATCGTCGGACACGCACGACGCCATGTTTTGATGTTTACTGTTTGGAGGCTACGTTGTCGGATCATTGCGACTGTAACTTCAACTATCTGAAAAAAATATTTGTAAAGTTATTTGAATAAAAATTCATTGATTAAATTATTAATTTATTTTAATTTAATTTATAATGTTGCTGTAGGAATGCTGGTTTGTTTAAAATTATTGAATTTAGGGTTTGTTTAAGTTAGGGGTGAAGTTGTTTATGGAATGTTGTGGCAACATAGCTGGGACATTTAAATCAATTTTGTTTAAAAATAAATCCAGTTTGATTTTCTTTACCCGTTTCACCTTCTATTCTAAGTTATCCAGAGGATATCAAAATGTTTTTATATTGTATTGATTTGATTAAATTCTATATTTAGATATTTTTTTTAAATTAAATTATAATAAATTTAATTTGTTTTTAAATTTATGAAAATACAATAAATACAATTCAATCAATAAAATAATAATTCAAAAAAATTAGTATTATATTATTCAATCCATAGGCGCCGAGGTTTGCAATTTCTAGTGGGCACAAAATAATTATAAAAAGTCACAAAAGTATGTAACTGTCATAAAGTATTTCTTAACTGTCAAAAATATTTTGGAGCTACATCATATACTTCTTGAAGATATAACAAAGTATCTATGCGCTGCTATAAACTTTCCTCAACTATTAAAAAAAAACAAACCTTGTCATAAATATTAAAAATAACTGTTAAAATGTTTTTAATCTGTCATAAATGACATTGTAAGCTTTCATTAAGAGTTACCACAAATGCAAACATTTTTTTTATTAACGTTCCCAATCTTTAATAAATGTTTTTAAGAAGCTATGATAAACGTTCCTGAACTATAATAAATGTCCAAAATTGTTCTTAAACTACAACAATGTTTTTGTGCTGTCATAAATAACATAATAAGTACTTGGGCTGTCACAAATGATATAAAACTAAACTTAAATTGTCGTAATATGCTTCTGGTGTAATTTAAATGTCAAAATGATAATGAATTAGTTAAATAATTTGCAAAACATTCCAGAAACTGTCATAAAACATTTTTAAATTAAGATAAAATGCCCATAAAATGTCAAAAATATCATAAATGTTCTTGAGTTGGTATAAATGACATATAATGTTCTACAACTGTCAAAGAAGTTTGTTTCAAAACTGTCATAAATATTTCTGAACTGTCATAAATGTCATAACATTTTCTTGAACTAACATAGCGATCATAAACTGTCACAAATGTTTTAAAATATTCTTGAACTGTCATAAAATGTGTATAATCTGTTTTGAAACTGTCATAAATGTCATAAAATTAAACCTAAACTGTCATAAATTGTTGTTAAAATAGTTTTTAATAACTTAAACGGTTATAAAATGCTAATATAAACGTCAAAATGATATTAAATTGTCAACATGATTTGTAAAGTGTTTATTAAATGTTCATTAACGGTTTTTAAACTGATATAAATGACATATATAAGTATCCTCAATTGTCATAAAAGTTATAAAATGTTAAACTGTCAAAAATATTCTTAAACTGTTAAATAATTCATTCATTCATTAAAATAAAGGTTAAAATGATAATGAGTTGATAAAGTAGTTCACAAAACGTTCCTAAATTCTCATTAAAAATAATTTAAATTGACATAAAATGTCTATTAACTGTCAAAAACATTATAACATTTTTTTTGAGTTGTTATAAATGACATATAATGTTCCACAGTTGTCATAGAAGTTGTTAATTGTTTCAAAACTGTCAATAGTACTCCTGAAATGTCATAACATATTTTTAAGCTGTCACAAATGTCATAAAATGTTTTTGAACAAACATAGTTATCATAAAATGTTTCCAAATGTTGAAAAACTGCCATAAACTTTTCAAAATATTTCTCAACTGTCATAAAATGTGTATAAACTGTCATAAAAGTTATGAAATGTTCATAAACAATCA
The DNA here is from genome assembly GCA_963932245.1 of Tachinus rufipes. Taxonomy (NCBI): domain Eukaryota; kingdom Metazoa; phylum Arthropoda; class Insecta; order Coleoptera; family Staphylinidae; genus Tachinus; species Tachinus rufipes. Next base: position 4,000,027 of record OZ010744.1, read on the forward strand.
CAAATGTCATAAATATCAAAACATGTGTTTGAACTATCCCAAATGTCAAAAAATTAAACCTAAACTGTCATAAATTGTTGTTAATATTATAAAATAGTCTTTAACTACTTGAAGTTAGTCATAAAATGCTAATATAAATGTCAAAATAATATTGAATTGTTACAATAATTTGCAAAATGTTTTTTAATTGACATAATAACCTTCCTAAGCTGTCAAAAAGTTATAAATTGTTTTAAAACTGTCATTATATATACCTCAACTACCATAAATGTCATAAATGTTTTCAAACTGTCAAAAATATGTGCATCAACTGTCATAAAAGTCCTATATTAAACCAAAACTGTCAAAAATTATTGTTAATGTCATAATATACTCTTGATCTGTCATAAAACGCTTCTGGTGTAATATAAATGTTAAAATTATTTGAATTGTAAAAATAATTTGCAAAAAGTTTCAAAAATTATCATCGGAGGTTTTTATGTTGACTTAAAATGTTCTTGAGCTGTTATAAATGACATAAAATGTTCCTGAGTTAAAAACTGATTCAAATCTGTCAAAAATATTCATAAACTATCAAAAACGCCATAAAATAATATTAAACTGTCATAAAATGTTCTTGAACTAACATAACTATCAAAAAATATTTCTAAACTTTAAAAAATGTCAAAATGTATTCCTCAATTGTCACAAAATAATCATAAACTGTCATAAAACTCATCAAATATTCATGAAAAATTACAATGTTATAAGATATACCTCAACTAACATAAATATTATAAAATGTTCTCAAATTGACATATTCTATAACAAGAAACGAGTTTAATAAATAGCAATCGTACACGCAATTTATTATCTCTCTTTCCGAATTTCAATACAAAGTCAACTTTATTTTGCAAACTACCTGAGATAAAAGTAGTCCATGCCCTTGGTCCATTTATAAGCAGAGATTATAATCTTTGTCGTTTAAAATCATTGCTCAGCGCCGCGTCGCTGTTTCTCCCATGCCAGGTAGGTAGGTAACTTTAGGTCAAGTGCTAGAGTATATTAGTTTGCTTTAAAAATTACTTCCTTTTTTCATAAAATATGAACTTTAAGATGAGTTTTAAAACTAAAATTGTTTAAGAATATTTAGAGAATTAATTATCGAATCTAATAAACCGTTTTTGTATAAATCATAAAAACTATTGAATAATCCCAATATATCTAATATTAATGAACAGCTGTGGTGAACATAATCTATTAATATAGAAGTTGTTATTGCATTGTAACATACAATAGTGGATGGTTTAATTGATGATGACAGCGCTGTTGTTCAATTTGCAATTTAGTTTCAATAAATACAATGTGCTGGGAGCGTTAGGGTGGTATGGTCGGAACGCCGCAAGAACTCAAAACTAAGTTGGAATCGTTTGTTTTACGGCCCCATTAAAGAGCATCAACTTGTCCGCATCATCAAAAGTCATTCGGATTGTTTAAATTTGTATTTATAGCTCAATGTATGAATGTATGCATAAGTCAGATTTAAAATTAAACTTTCAGTTTATTTAGTAATCGAATAATATTGCAAATAAAAGTATGTTATGTATTATCGTATAATAATACAATTATTTACAAAAATATTATTAATTTAAAATGTATAATGATGTAATTTTCTTTTGAACGTTTTTCAAAATTGAATTAAATTGTAATGCGTTACCTAAACCTTTTTATGCAAAGAACGCATTAAACATGCAATATTTAAACTGAAAATGCATTTTTAAAGCGTATGTGTACAAAAACAGCTTTCTTTTAAGAGTTTCTTAAAAATTTATTTCTTTTAAAGAGTTTCCATGACTCTTTTATAGCACAAATGCAATGAACATGCAATAATTAAATTAAAAAAAAAGGTTTTTTACAAAAAAGAAAAAAACAATTTCTTTCAAACAGTTTTTTACGTTTTAATTGATTTTTATTGTGTTTTAAAAGATCATTTAATGCAAAAATTACGTATTGAACTTGGCGTTTTTGTACAAAAATGGTTTTTTCTAATCATTTTTTAAGTTTTAATGCGTTTGCAAGAAATTGATTTATAAACATTTAGGCGAGTGGTCGGGACCTAAAGTAAAGTTAAAACTACTGCCCCGCAATAGTTAAACTTAGTGCCCCGCTCACCCACCCAACTGTTTGTGAACAAAAAAGTTGAACCATGTAAAATACCTTCAAGAAAGACAACGAGGTCATGTTCAAAGAAACCAAAAGCAAAAATCCTATAACATTCGTACTAATCAAGATTCCAGATAATAATAAATGTTCCAATAGAGCAACCGATTGGACTCGAACCTAAACAAACAGATAATCTCACTTGAAAACTAAAATTGAAACTACTCTCTCACAACCCATGGACAGTGTCCCTTGCCTACCTACCTAATCAAGAAATTAAATCACTAACACTTGAGCGGGTGTGCGGGAACTAAAGTTAAAACTACTGTCTTACAATCATTAAACTTGTAGGGCATTTCATAGTGCCCCGCCCTCCCACCCAGTGTTTGTGATCCCACTTCTTAATCACAATCACTTGGGCAGGTGAACGGAAACTAATTTGAAACTAATGTCTTGCAATCATTGAACTTAGTGCCCTACCCACCCACCCATTAAGAAATTGATTTACAAACACACGGGTGGGTGAGCGGGAACTTTAGTTTTAACCAATGAATTGTGTCCCCCGCCCACCCACCTAATAAAGAAATTTGATCACTAACACTTGGGCGGGAACTAAAGTTGAAACTACTGTTCCGCCACAAAGAAATTGATTTACAAACACTTGAGCTGGTAGACGGGAGCTAAAGTTAAAACTATTGTCTCGCAACTAATAAACTGTGTCCTACGCCCACCTACTCAATCAAAAAATTTAATCATTAACACTTGGGCGGGTGAACGGTATCTAAAATTGAAGATACTGTAATGCGTTTTTAAAACTATTTTGTTCAAAAAACGCTTTCTTCTAAGCGTTTTTTAAATTTAAATGATTTTTAAAGCGTTTTCAAGACTCTTTTATGCAGAAAACGCATTTAACATGTAATATTTAAACTGTAAATGCGTTTTAAATTAGCTTTTAATGCGTTTTCAAAAACCTTTTATGCAAATAACGCATTAAACACGCAATATGAAACTGTAAATGCGTTTTTGACTCGTTTTTGTACAAAAAATGCTTTCTTCTAAGCGCTTTTTACATTTTAAGCATTAAACTTAACAAATTTAAACTGCAAACGCGTTTTTGTACAAAAAAGCGTTTTTAATGCGTTGTCAAGGCCCTTTATGCAAAAAATGCATTAAACATGCAATCATTAAACTGTAAATGCGTTTTTTAAATAAATAACGCTTTCTTCTGAACGTTTTTTAAAATTAAATTAAACTTTAGTACATTTCCTTTACGTTTTTATGCAAAAAACGCATCAAACCTGCAATGTTTAAACTGTAAAAGCGTTTTTGTACAAATACAGTTTTTTTTAACGTTTTTAAAAGCGTAATTAATTTTTAACGTGTTTCCATAACTCTGTTACGCAAGAAATGCATCAAAACGCAATATTTAAATTTAAATGAGTTTTAAAAGGCGTTTTGTACAAAAAACGCTTTTCTTTAAGCAGTTTTTTACATTTTTATTGCGTTTCTAAGATCCTTTAATGCAAAAAACGTATTTAATATGCAATACTTAACATTTTTTAAATGTTTTTGTACAAAATTCAGTTTTTTAAGCATTTTTAATTTTTAATGCGTTTTTAAAACTTTTTTATGCAAATAACGCATTAAAAACGCTATCTTCTAAGCATTAAATTTACTTCTTCTGAACGTTATTTTACATTTACAAGACTAAACTTGCAATATTTAAATTCAAATGCGTTTTTTGTAAAAATGACAGATGACAGATGACAGATGACAGATGACAGATGACAGATGACAGATGACAGATGACAGATGACAGATGACTGATGACTGATGACAGATGACAGATGACAGATGACAGATGACAGATGACAGATGACAGATGACAGATGACAGATGACAGATGACAGATGACAGATGACAGATGACAGATGACAGATGACAGATGACAGATGACAGATGACAGATGACAGATGACAGATGACAGATGACAGATGACAGATGACAGATGACAGATGACAGATGACAGATGACAGATGACAGATGACAGATGACAGATGACAGATGACAGATGACAGATGACAGATGACAGATGACAGATGACAGATGACAGATGACAGATGACAGATGACAGATGACAGATGACAGATGACAGATGACAGATGACAGATGACAGATGACAGATGACAGATGACAGATGACAGATGACAGATGACAGATGACAGATGACAGATGACAGATGACAGATGACAGATGACAGATGACAGATGACAGATGACAGATGACAGATGACAGATGACAGATGACAGATGACAGATGACAGATGACAGATGACAGATGACAGATGACAGATGACAGATGACAGATGACAGATGACAGATGACAGATGACAGATGACAGATGACAGATGACAGATGACAGATGACAGATGACAGATGACAGATGACAGATGACAGATGACAGATGACAGATGACAGATGACAGATGACAGATGACAGATGACAGATGACAGATGACAGACTTTTGTACACTTCTCAAAAACTTGATGTTTCAGAATTGCGCCAAATTTTAGTAAAAAATCGCATTTTTTTTAATTAAAATGATTTTCAATGAGTTTCCAAGACTTTTTTATACAGAAAACGCATTAAATAAGCAGTACTTAAATTGTAAACTTGTTTTCAAAGCGTTTTTGTACAAAAAAATGCTCTTTTCTAAACGTTTTACAGCGCTAAACGTTTTTTTACATTTTAAGCATTAAACTTGCAATATTAAAACTGTAAAAGCGTTTTTGTATATAAAAACGTTTTCTTCTAAGCGTTTTTTAATATTTCAAAAATTAAACTAAAAATATTTAAACTGCAAATGCGTTTTTGTACAAAAAAGCGTTTTTAATGCGTTGTCAAAACTTTTTATGCAAAAAACGCATTAAACATGAATGTTTTTCAAAATTGAATTAAATTATAATGCGTTTCTAAAACTTCTTTATGCAAAAAATGCAATAAACCTTCAAACTGTAAATGCGTTTTTATGTTTTTTTGTGCAAATACAATTTTTTTTTACGTTTTTAAGTTTTTGATCTATTATTAACGCGCGCGTTTATGTATTATAATGCAATACTTAAACTTTAAATGCTTCTAAAGGTTATATGTACATCAAATTTCATTAAATTCCAATCAAGAATACAAAAGTTATAAAACTATTTTGCTTAAAGCTAAATTTCATCAAAACTCAAAAATTAGACGCCATTTTGTTAATAACAAAATTAATAAAAAAATTACATAAACGTTAGACTAACCATACTTAAAGGTTATTTGTGTATTAAATTTCATTAACTCCAAACAGTAATAAAGAAGTTATAGATCTATTTTGATTAAAACTGGTTTTTACCTAAACTCATAAATCCGCAGCCATTTTGTTGTTTCACAAAATATTTTGTATCTAATTAAAGAATATTATTTGAACATTTATAGGTTATTTGTGTATAAAATTTGATCAAATTTTTGTTAAAAATAATAAAGTTATGCAACTTTTTTGACTTGAGACAAATTTCAAATTTATTAAAAACATCCCGCCATTTTGTTAATTTTAAAAATAATTTAAATCTAATATGGTCATTTAATTTACAAATTTATCATTTAAATTTAAACCAAATTTGTTTAAATTTCAGCCAATAATAAGAAAGTTATGCAATTTTTATGATTTCAACCAAATTATAGTCTAACTCAAAAATCTACCATCATCTTGATAGTTTTTTGAAGTATTAAAATCCAATTAAATTATTATATTTGCCCTTCAATAGGATATGTGTAAATAAAATTTAATCCATTTCCAAACAATAATAAAAAAAATTTGCAACTTTTTTTATTTCAACCAAATTATAATCTAACTGAAAAATTTAATTTTTAGAGTAATTAAAATCCAATTAAATTATTATATTTGCACGTATATAGGTTATGTGTAAATAAAATTTGATCAAATTCCAAACAATAATAAAAAAGTTATGCAACTTTTTTGACTTCAGCCAAATTATAGTACAACTCAAAAATTTACCGCCATCTTGATAGTTTTTTGAATAATTAAAATCCAATTTAATTATTATATTTGCATTTCAATAAAATATGTATAAAATAAAATTTGATCCAATTCTAACCAATAATAAAAAAGTTATGCAACTTTTTTGACTTTAGCCAAATTATAGTCTAACTCAAAAACCTACCGCCATCTTAATAATTTTTTAAACAATTAAAATCCAATTAAATGATTATATTTGCGCTTCTATAGGTTATGTATAAATAAAATTTGATCAAATTCCAACCAATAATAAAAAAGTTATGCAACTTTTTTGACTTAAGTCAAATTACAGTCTAACTCTAAATCTACCGCCATCTTGATAGTTTTTTGAATTATTAAATGTCAATTAAATTATTATATTTGCACTTATATACGTTATGTGTAAATAAAATTTGATCCAATTTCAACTAATAATAAAACAGTTATGCAACTTTTTTGACTTCAGCTGAATTTCATTCAAATTCAAAAATCTTCTGCCAATTTGTCAATTTTCAAAATTTTTGGTTCTAACTTCTAAACAATATTTTAAACATTTTTTGATATATTATTCAAAAACCTTAATGAGTTGTTGTCACCTAAAATGTCGGAATTATTAAATTATTTCAGATTTTACTAAATTTTATTGAATCACTTAATTGGCCGCCATTTTGTTATTTATAAATTTTATTGGACGCCATTTTAGTATTGGTTTTTTATCAATTTTTTACATCAAAATCTAAAACTAATATAATTTTGAATGGTTAATTTTGCTTATAACTAAAGAAATCTGTTTAATTCAAAGTTTGTTCAGATCAGTTAATTAGCCCCCATTTTGTAAATTATTAAATCTATTTAATGCCTTTGTTTTTTAACAATGAAATTATTAAACTGTAAATGCGCTTTTAAAATAAAAAATGCTTTCTTTTAAATGTTTTTTAAAATGAAATACGCAAAAAACGCAATAAACCTGCGATATTCAAACTGTAAATGCGTTTTCAAAGCGTTTTTGTAAAAAAACCTCTTTCATCTGAGCGCTTTTAAAAACTTGATTTATCTTTAATGCTTTTTCATAAGTTTTTTTATTGAACAAATGTATTAAACATGCAATATTTAAACTGTTAATGCATTTTCAAAGCGTTTTTGTCCAAAAAATGCTAACTTCTGTGCGTTTTATTGAAATTTCATTAATTTCAATGTAATTCCGTAAATATTTTATGCAGAAAATGCATTAAATATGGTGTATCTAAACGATAAATAAGGTTTTGTAAAAAATAAAACGATTTTTTTCTGAGCGTTTTTTATACTTTAAGCATTAAAGTGGCAATACTTAATCTGTAAATGCGTTTTCAAAGCGTTTTTGTACAAGAAAATGCTGATTTAATTGAGTTTATAAAAAAAAATAGAAATTAAAAATTTTACTACAATTTACCAATTTTTTATTGATTTTTAATGTATGATTTGATCAAAATAATCCAGGATTTGATTAAAAAAATATCATGCAAACTATTTTATTATAAATTTTATTTAAGTAGTCAACCTTATCATCAATTCAATCAAATAAGATATAAATAAATATTATTTATTATCTTATCAACAGATCACAATAGTACAAATGAATTAATTTAAAGCATATGGTTCAGATTCAGCAGTATCCAGATAGAAATCTCCATGAGCCCTAAAATTAAACAAAAAAATATTTAGAAAAATTGCAATTTTAGAAAAGATTTTTACAATTAAATAAAGCATACATAATTTCTAAAAAAAATAGTATTATAAAATTGTCATGGATAAAGTACAGTATTCCACTTGTGCGTAATGGTTTATTCACTATTTTCAAACTTTACTTCCGTTTGAAAGTGAAATTATATAAATTAATCAAAATACTTACTCTCTATCAACTCCATATTGTCCCATATGAGAAACTTGATTACCATCACATTCACCAGCTTTAAAATCTTCATAACTTCCACATTTAACAGCTTTAAATCCACCAGTTAATAACGATTCTCCAAAGAAATAATAAGCCCTATAATGAGCACAAGTTCCAAAAAGATCTGGACCACATCCTGGTTGACTCATACCACCACCATTTGGATAATAATCAGCATGACCTACAGAACTTCTCAATCCCAAAAATCCTCCATTTGTATGAATAATGTGAACAAAATCAGCATCAGTTGGATCAATACAATTTTCAGGTTCATCAATATAAAATAAAACTCTAGCTGGATCTAATGCTATTAAGGTGCTTGGTTTTCCATTCATTAGGGGACCAATGTGACCAATTACTTGTCCTCCCAAACTTTGCCCGACTAAAGTAATTTGACTAGATGGAATATCATAAGTGGCCATCATTTTATTAATAAAATCGGCTATGAATTCAGCAACTATTGGTACTGATCTTCTGGCGACTGTATAGAATTCATTAGCAGGGCGGGAGTAATCAACTACTAATACATTAACATCATCAGTGGCCAAAACTCCATCTCTTGTTAAGGTGTTGGTTTTGCTTAAATAAGTTCCTTGCCATCCATGAGTTGTGATTACAGTTTTCTTGGTAGGATCAAATAAGTCTGATTGTATGGTTCCATCAAACTCATCAGCTCTATGTAGGATTCCATCAGTTGGATTGGATCTAGTGTAAAGATATACAGTTACATCTGAAATATTTGCAATTCTTCCTGTTACTGGAGCTTTTAAATTGATTAGATGTAGTTTTCCAGATTCATCTTCCATTAAAGCAAAATGATCATTACTGTTAGCTCTTTCTTCTTCCGGAAAGTATCTACGTTTGAATTCATCTTTTGTGTCTGTAATTTTTTAATTAGTTTTGTTTGTTTTAGGTTTAATTTAAATTACTTACGTGGTTTGGCAATGACCACTGCTGATAATGCCAAAAATACAAATACCAACTTCATGTTTGCAATTAAACTAAATTAATTTAATCGGAGAATGGTATATATTGATTATTTTTTTTAATAAAAATTTTTATCTAACAATGGTTTGATTGTAATCAAAATTATTTTGATTGTTTTAAGATAGGAATGTGTTTATTATAAATGCAAGGTCATTGATTTTTAATTGTGATGAGGAACAATCATTCAAATAGAGTGTGGTTGTATTGTATAAATAGTTTTTGAAGTGAGACTTGAGTTGACTTTATGTTTTTATTAATTTAGATGTTTTGTACTAAAACTACTCATTATTGAAAATAATATAAATTTTTATTGGTTACTTTATAGTGCGTACACACTTGCAACAATGTGCCGTAATATTCCAAAACATCACCAAGCAACAGCGTCCTATAACTTGTCGGTTTTCTGCCGTCGGATCAAAGAAATTTAATTTCGTGATGCAAAGATGTTGCGCGACGGTGTTGCGTTACGGCACATTGTTGCAAGTGTGTACGCACTATTACAAATCTCAAAATATTGACACATAACTTGATACAAAATCACTAAAGTGGATTCAAGTTCTAACTATGGCATCAATGTATAAAATTTGATTTATATAAAGTGATAAAAATGTGTTTGGATTGACAATTATTGAAGCTTCCATCCATACAAATATTTAAATTAGCCAATTAATCTTATTTGATTTAACCTTTTTATTTCATTGCTGACTGTTACAATTTGAAATTATGATATTTCAGTAATCTCATCTAAATATCTCTGCATCTGTGCATCTGAAGCATGCTTCGGATAGCAGCAGCGAGAACAAAGACAGATCAAAACAGTTTCCCATTATGAAATTAATTTGCCCTTGTAACCTGGCACCTCCAGCTACGTGTTTCCCTTAATCTATGCGCAAATATATTAATCTGCGCAAATGGAATTGCATAAATGTCTGATGAATCAATTTAATAAAAAATAAATATTATATAAATTAATTGTTTTAATACACAATACTCAGTTTAGTTACTGAATACAGAACAAGGTAGATTCATAAAGGGCAAAGGGTTAATTATCAATGAGAGAATTTGACTGTACGACAACACGATACTTGAAAATTAATTTGTGTAATTTATATTCTCAAAAGCATTAACAAACCGACTAATATGGTCCTTTCAAGCACAAAACATTGCAGTTTAGTTTATACATTGTTACAATTTATGACTGAATTAATCAATTCAAAATTATTAATCTATATTAGCCAGTAAAGGTTACAGCAATCAATTTAATATCGTAAATCAGTGCAACATTTAGAGCAAAAGTGTACTAATAATTTCAAATATTTTGTGATAATTTGAATCTAATATTTTTTTTAAGTACAGCCTTCAGTGATATTTAATTCAATTAGCCATCAGTATTTTGATTGAAACATTAAAAAAAATTAAATAGAATTTTGAAAAATATCTAAATTTTGTAGTCTAAAAAGTATTTTGTAAAAATTTGAATTAAACATTTAAAAAATCATAACCTCCAATGATGATTCAACCAAATTTTTGTACTAGACTAAATATTTTCAACAATTTGCATTTAATTTAATAAAAATAAGACCGGATTTTTGTATAAAAGGCCGGATTTTTATATTGTAAGCTGGATTTTTGTACTTTCAGACAGATTTCTGAACCAATCAGAGGGATTTCTATATATAAAATATACTTTAACATATTACAATTAATTAAGTAAACAGAGAGCCGGATTTTCATACTTATGGCCGGATTTTTTTACTTTAAGTCAAATTTCTATACAAACCAGCCGGATTTTTGTACATTTATGATACATTTTAACAAATTACATTTAATTTATTAAGAATAACGTAAATTTTTTTTATTAAAAATTAAATTTTAAAACTTTTATCCAGATTTTTATACTGTGAAACGGATTTTCGTACTTTAAGTTAAATTTATTTAATAACCGGCCGCATTTATTTACATTTAGGATACATTTTAACAATTTACATTTAATTTAATAAAAATAACGTCAAATTTTTGTAGTAAAATTAGGATTTTCATACTTTAAAACGGATTTTTATACTGTAAGCCGGATTTTTATACTGTAAGCCGGATTTTTGTACTTTAAAATAAATTTCTATACAAACCGGCTTGATTTCTGTATGTTTAAGATATATTAGAATAAAAATAAGGTTAAATTTTTGTAGTAAAAGCCAAATTTTCATACTTTAAGCCAAATTTTGATACTGTAAGCCGGATTTTTTAACTTTAAGCCATATTTCTAAGCAAATTGGCCGGATTTTTGTATATTTAAGATACATTTTAACAATTTAATATTATTTTATTAAAAATAAAGTAAGACTTTTGTATTAAAGACCGGATTTTCATACTTTAAGCCAGATTTTTATACTCTTAGCTGGATTTTCGTACTTTCAGCCGGATTTCCAAACAAACCGGCCAAATTTTTATACAGTTAGAATATCTTCTAACAATTTCTATTTAATTTATAAAAAATAAAGTCAGATTTTTGTATCTATGGACGGATTTTCATACTTAAAGCAAGCAATCAACGTTTGCACCTAGAAGTTCCTAAACTCTGGAAGTTCAAACAGCAGATTTATACCATAGACCATACATAGGCTATCTTGGCGTCCTTGCACTCAGTGCTAAAAAATATTTCCAGGAAATTGCGCAAAACTTGGTAAACAAACGAGCAATAAACACACGCACATAAAATCTAAGAATCTGCTCGTTTTTGGGCAGAACTGGTCGTCTCCAGACCGGAAGAACGGTGACAATCAAAAATTTGAGTTCCTCTCTACAATTAAGTTAAGTCTGTCAACTTCCTCTTCTAATTTAAAAACAAATTACAATAGCAAAGACAAAAAATCAGTTTTTGGATCACTAACACTAAAACTACCGTTTCGCAATCAATAATCTGAGTGCCTTGCCCACCTACCCAATTGTCCAGAAATTAAACCCATCACCCTCCTCCTCTAATTTAAAGACAAATAACAATTGCAAAAAAAAATCCAGTTTCTGAATCACAAACACTTCGGTGGGTAGGCAAAGCACTCCAATTAAAACTACTGTTTTGCAATCAGTGACCTTAAAGCCCCAAACACCCAACCGACTGTTGGTTATAATAAAATTAAATAAATCTGTCAACTTCCTCCCTAAATTTATGAACAAATTACTCTTGGCTTCCAGCACGTTTATCCGGTGATGGGTGGTTTGGTGATTTGAACCCAGTCACTGGTAAAATACATTTAGGACCGGCGGCGGTCGTGCCTGATTTTCTTTAGGAGGCAGCATACGTTCTGTATTGTATAACCCGATAGGGCTATATACGCCAATTAACGGCGGCGTCGGCTAGCTTTTTGGCTAGGTCGGGATTGGAGAAATAGATTTTAAAATAAAAGGGCGCCAGGTCCGCACAATTAATTTATTCAAACAGCTCATTTAAGAAATTTAAATATACACTAACATTAATATATCGCACTTGCAACTTTCGTACTCGGCGACTCGTGACTTTGTTTCTTTGTTTCTTATTACGCAATACTCTTCCGCAAACCAAGAAAAATCGGAGAAGAAAAAAATCGATCTTCCGATCCAAGCATTTTTATATTCTTCTCATTCGTTCTATTTGCTGGCACTAGATGGCAAAGGAAGAATTAGGAAGATTTTCTGTTGATGGCGTCTACTAACAACGGCAACGATACAATTGTTAACTTTTGTCGTAAGATAACGTATCAAGGAACAGGTTGATGAGTACTACCGCACAGTTTTGATGTTTGGTAGCATTTTCAGTTGCAAAACTCATCGTAGTACACGTTCCATAATAATGGTCCTAAAATCGATCCCTGTGGAACTACCCATTTAATTTTTTGGATTGTCTGCTCCCTCACTAACAATGTTCTTTCAATAAAGTAGCTTTTCACTTTTTGCAGATGTATGATGCCAAGTTGACTTATGTCGTTATTTCAATTGCATTCAACGTCAACTTGCTCATTACAAAACCATACTGTAACCTACTTAAACCTCTGCTTAAGTACCTTTCTGGTATAGTCTAAAAGACACAATTTCAGATCTAAGAAAACTCACCAGCCAGTAATAGCCCACAGTCTCCTATTAATTTAGTCACAATTTCCACAACATCAAAAGGTTTTAACGTTTTATCAAATTAATTTTATCCACCGCTTTGGTTACCTTTTCTTCCGTAAAAAACGCTATTTTTTCTAAAATTTTGCTTTGTGATCTTACGCTAAATAAACTGATTACAATTCGGTAGTTTTTACCTCAATACTTAAGGCACATAATGAGAGACTCAAAATATAAACTTCTTCAATTGATCGTGCAAGGAAAGATTAGTGAAACAAGAAATATTGGAAAACGCCGCGTGTTGTAGCTTACAAATCTTAGAGACTAGTTTGGTTGCAGCAACATTCAACTCTTTAAAGGTGCAAATAGCTATGATGATAGCAAACCTCCAATAAAAAATTCACAAAAAAAGTCTTTACCTCAAATGTCATTTTCTACGTTCTCTATGAGTTTATTCCAAGTTTTTTGTTTTGCGTTGTTAATCGTCTTTTTGAGCTGCTATCTGAATTGTTCTTTTGCAATTCTCTTTTTTTTTCTTCCGTACTGCTTGCACGTTTTCTTGTTCTGATTTTCCACAAATATATTGGATTTTTCTTTCCACAAACTCTGCCCTTTCTTGTGCTAAGCAGATATCAAACCTTACTAATAAGTTTTGAAAACATTTATGGTATTTTAAAGTTTGCTCTATATTCCCGCACTCAAGTAATTGAAGATTTGCTAGTTTATAAAAAAAGCGTTAACAGAAGACTCCCAAATTGTGATAGCTAGGTTAAAGTGTGGAAATAAAAAAAAAAAAATAGCATTAAGTGGTCAGCTAGTTTAAGTGGTTTGTCCATGCTGATTTTGATAAGCTGGAAAGTTTTTTTGGCAGCCTTGTCCCACATAAAAGGCTTTTGACTGCGTCACTATCTAGGCATTGCCAGGTACGTATTTTTAGGTGCAAAGTCCCAAAAAACTGCATAACCAAGTTTTGTTGGTTGGTCTGGAGTGATTCTAGATCAGCGTTAAATAGTGTTGCAAAGCTTTATTCCTTTCTGCCTTAATTTGGTATTCCAAATATTCTACCTCGGTTTTGGCACTTCCTCATTTTGCATTTTAAACCGTTTTCTAAGCAAACCCGCCACCACTCTTCAAATTAACTTCTGGAATGATGCAGAAGCGTTTTTCAGGCCAAACGGTATGACGCTGATTGTATAATGGCAATGCTGCTTTTCTAGTAAAATTAACCCGTTTTCAGTCCATCTTGCTAAAGATTTTTGCCCCACTAAAGTCCTTTAAAATTCGTAAAACTTTGGTAAAGAAGAAACCTCGTCTTTGGTGAAAACATTTAATTTCCAAAAATCTATACAAAACTTTGATAAGCATCTTTCTTTTTGATCAGTGTTACCAAAGAGCAGTAGTCGCTGGTACTTTTTTTGATAATGTCGGTGGACAATTTTTCTTCTACTTCCCGTAGGATCACGGTCTTCTTGTGCATATCGTATGTATATTGTTTACCGTGGTGCCCTTATTAGAGTGTGATCTTAAAGCTCAATTTTGTGTGTTATTGTGCGGGTAGTTGTGGGTAGTTGTGGGTATTACATTATCTGCAAATACCAAAGCGTACCCTAAAAGGCGCACAACCTTCCCCAAATTTTTGAAGATAGCAGTAGAGCCACAAAAGTAGAAGAGATTGTTGTAGGCACGTGGCCTCACACCAACTCTGCTACCAACAAACACCACCCAGAATCAAGACTGCTGAGGTAAATCTACTGGCTGCAACGGACGAAATGATCTGATCCAAGACGACCTATTCCCTGGAAGGTGACTCTAACAATATACAACCAAGATCCAGCAATAAATTACACTATTAAACTATCGGCTGTAATAGTACAGTATAGTCCCGGCAGTACCCAAAAAAGAAAATGTTATCGACCTTCACCAAAACCTTTTGGTACCATGGAAGTACCCTGTCTTATCTCCAAGACGTAATTTTCTAAACGGGCAGGTCTCATTGTATTGTTCCACTCTCTGAAGCAGTTAACAGAAAAATTAAAGCCTAGACTGTACTAACCCCATTTTATTCATTAAGCATAACACTAACCAAAAAACCACCATTATTAACCGCCTCGGACAAAACTTAGACTGTGACAATTAGCGTCCAACGTGGGGCAACTTGAAGTAAAGAAGCTCCAAATCCCTCAAACCCCCCAAACCAAACACCGGATAAGACACCAGCTCCTGAAAAAAATTTCCCAAAAAATTGGACTAAATGAAATTGTAGGCGGGTAGCTTCTTTTACTATAGCCCACCCATCCACTCAAGTGTTAGTCATCAAAAAATTATTGTTTCTCCCACCTCTTGTGGCTATTATGTACAAGACTATAAATAACAGATGTCACTTAGACATCAGAGAATTGTTAAACAATGAATCCATTAATTGCTTGAGTAGGTGAGTGAACAACAAGTTAAAAATGTCAGCTGGTAGCTTCGTCTACTATGGTGTTAGTCATCAAAAAAATCTATTACTTCTCCCATTTCTTGTGATCTTTAAGCTATTAATTACGTACAAGACAATAAATGTTAGCACTAGACATCAAAAAATTGTTTAAACTAACGCTTAGATAGGTGAGTGTGTAGGCACCAAGTTGAAATTGAAAGCGGGTAGCTTCTTCTACTATAGCCCACCCACTAAAGTGTTTGTCATCAAAGGATCTATTACTTCTCCCAACTCTAGTGTTCTTGTAGCTATTACGTACAAGACAAAGAATGTCAAATGTCACTTAAACACCAGAAAATTGTTTAACAATAAGTTCCTTGATAACTAAGGCTTGGGTGGGTGGGCGGGCAACAAGTTAAAATTGTGGGCGGGTAGCTTCTTCTACTATAGCCCACCAACCCACACAAATGTTAATTATCAAAGGATCTATTACTTCTCCCACCTTTTGTGTTCTTTAAGCTATTACATACAAGACAATGAATGTCAGTTGGCACTTAGACATCAAAGAATTGTTTAAATTGATAACTAACGCTTGGGTGGGTGGGTACCATGTTAACATTGTGAGCGGAAGCTTCTTTACTATGACCCACTCAACTACCAAAGTGTTAGTTATCAATAAATTCAATGTTAAACAATTCTCTGATGCTTCAAGTGCAAACTGCTGCCAATAAGCATTTTGGTGGAGACGCGCTACAGAAATCAGATTCCTTTTAAAGCGGAAAAGAGCCGGTAGGTTTTGTACAACCCAGGAGTTTCAGGTGACGCATTGTGGTGGTCGAATAGAAAGTAGTTGTTGCCTGGTTGCATGGTTAAGATCCAGTTTCGTCAAAAACTTGTACAACACTGACTTTGCAACGTTTAATATAATAAAATAATCACCTCTCACTGGTCCATTTATGCTGCGCCCGCAAAGCGGCATTAATACACCCACTTACTAGACTGCAACCTTTGGTTTTACAACATCAAAACGACTTCCGGACCAATTCTAAAAATACATGTACTGACAACCTAATCTACAAAAAAAAATTATAAGTTTAACATGTAAGCTAGCACTCTCACAAAAAAAAACTAAGTACCTATATATTGTGCTTAACTTCTAACCATAGCTTACTTGACATCCAGGAACCCTTATCAAAACCTATAAAAGTAAGTTGGGCATGACTGGAAGATTATCTGAAATAGAAACCTCTAAGATCCAGAAAACTAGAAAACTAAAATTCTATCTCTAAAAGTTCAAGAAGTGTGATTGGCTAACCACGCCAATTTCCGAACTGACATTGCACCTTGCTAGCTGGACACAGATTGGGATGAAAAAGATTCTAACGAGAAATATCACGCTGAGACCTACGCCCAACGCAGCTCAATAGACAAGACTTAAACGCAACGGAAGTCAAGCATCACCAGTGACTAACATAATTCTCTTGGATGTAGACGTGGACCTAAAATCTTGTGACGTAGCATTCATGAGTTATCACCAGGTTGACCTCAACCTATCACTAAATGACGCAGCACCCAAAACGTGGCTCCAAACTCACTAAGCAAACCAGACGCCCGTAAGCCTCAAAAGTCAGTGATATCAACACTAATTCACCTACCTTTGAGGAAACATTAGTAGTTTATCCAGAACCAAAACAACAACAACAGTAAGAAGAAAACTGAACTTACCATACCGTGATCTTATCCTGGATGTACATACCCAGAAAGATTAACTATTTCCCGAAAAAAGTGCAAAAACTATAGTGCCTACTCCAAAAAAACGCACAACCTTCCGCAAACCCTTAAAAATATCAGCAAAACTGCAAAAATAGGAGACATTATTGCAGGCAATTGTCGGCAAGACGCCCACCCACTCAACAATTAGTAATTAGAGATTGAATCCATCACCCTCCTCCTCCAATTTGAAGACAAATTAAAATTGCAAATTTCTAAATTACTAACACTGATAAGTTAGCTGATCAACAAGCACGGAATAAGATTACATGACCTACCATAAACTTGCATTTTCGTCTCAAGTCCGTTGACAATCCACAACTGTAACTGCAGCTTCCTTACAAACTGCTCTAATCCTGGTGCCGCCAACAACCAAACCGTAGTCGTATCCCCAAGATGTTCCGGAAAACTGCGGATCAATACACCCTGTGCTTGTACACCCCGTCAAGGTTTCAAGACAATCACTAGTAGCTGCACATCTACACCGGGCAACCAAAAATAACTAAAAAAAAACGAGAAAATGTTCCGTTCAAGAGCAATCAGCTATCGACAAAAACCCCGGGTAGGCGGGGCACTATACAGTTAAAACAACCAACTCAAAATCAATGATTTAAGTGACTAGCCCACCTACTCAACTATTCGTTATTCAGAAATAAAATCCGTCACTCTCTCCCAATTTAAAAATAAAATCAAAATTAAAAAAAATCTAATTTCTGAATCACTAACACTCACACAACCTAACCTAACCTAACCTACCTAACCTAATCTAATCTAACTTAACCAATAATCTAAGTACCCCGCCCACCCACTTTACTGTTGGTATGATTAGGGGTGAGTAATTTTAACTGAATTGCACTATTCCTCACCCCGCCCCCAATCTTTAATAAAAAAGTCAGATTATATGAACAATTGCTTCTGAATTATTCATTATCATCCAAAGACTCTATAAGATCTTTTTCTAACTTTTTTGTTTTTTTTAATTGCAAAGAAAAAAAAAAAAAATTATGGGTCACTAACACAATTTAATATTTTGACATTTTTCAAAAAAACTAAAAAAAAAAAAATTAAAAATTATTGAAATTTTTATCAATAAATTTCAGACGTCTTTAGAGTATTTGTAAAATTTTGAAATATTTTTTTAATTGTAACCTTCAGTAATAATTCATTTAATTATTCCCAATATTTGAGTATGTCATTAAAAAAAAAAAATTAAAAAAATTAATTAAATTCTTAAACAATAATTTTTACACTTCTTTAGAGTATTTAGTAAAAATTTAAATTAAATATTTCAAAAATTGCAACCCCCGTGATTATTTCAGTTTAAATTTGACATTTAAAAAAAAATTATCCAAATTTGTATTAATAATTTTGACATATTTTAAAAGAAAATTTGAATAAATACTTTAAAACTTTCAACATTTTTTTAATAAAAACAAATTTTAAAAATGATTCAAATTTGTTATACAGATTTTGAACCAAATTTGCAATAATATGAACAATTGTGCGCCCAAACCATTTCTTCCGGAATAAATGGGTTAATTCAAGACTACTTGTGTTAATTCTATTCTCATTGTGCGTTTTATAGAGGTTGTAAATATTTCAACAGTTCTGTTGATTTAATAATGAATGTTGGCAGTAGCAATACAGCCACTGTAATAATATACGACCCTCGATTATCCCAACATTTCAATTAATCGAATTAGACATAGGAGATTTCAATCCGTCGAAAATTGGGGGATTAATCCCATCGTATTTTTCAAAGGCGCAAATCAAATATCAGCGGGAAAAAGGGGCGCTTTGCACACACACACTCGCACACATACAAAATATAGTAAAAACGGAGGCGGCAGGATCACGCAGGAGCAGCAGGGCGGCGGCGAACCTCGTGCAAATCCGTCAGACCTCGTCCAGGGAGGGGGCCGTGCACAAGACAGGGAACCGTGCCGAATTTAAATCGGTTCCTTTTTAAATCGCATTCCCACTTAATTATTAAGCAATTAAATCGTGTAGTGATTTGCCACCCCCGTGAGTGCCAGTGCTGCGACACCTTTCCTACCACCCCAGCAACGACTAAATCAATCAGTGGTGTATTAGCCCCGTGCGTCGGACGGACATCTTGCACAGAACTGAGGAGGGCTCGCGTAATGAGATTATCAACGGTTAGGTGTGTGACAAGGTTAAGCAAGGGGTGGTAACGTGCTGTGATACTGTGTTTTTTATTTATTTTTTATTTAATCAAAGACTGACCCGGGGGGCCAGAATTAACCAGACTACAATATCGATTAAAACGAGGCGGCCGCATCAAACGCTGCTTTTTCGGTGCACGGTCTTCGAGCCACCTTCCTAAGATGCTATGGATTCCAAACGACAATAAACACAGAAAAGCCCTGTGCAGAAAATACGATAGGTGATGATGTTTTTTTAATAGGTATTTAGTAATACAACTTTTCAATTTATTAATTCATTCATTACATGCATGCATACATACTATTTGGGGTTGAAAAATACAACGTTACTACTACTACTACTTACTACGAGTTATGTAATAGGTTACCGTCACCAGGGGGCGTTCATGGACAATTAGTTTTCTTGTTAACATTTACTATATTTGCTGGTTGACCTGCTTCTTTAATTTATTTCTTTTATTTGAATTAAATTTGCATGTAAAATTAGGTCAAAAACATGTCATATTGATTTTCAATTATTGAGTTAGAAAATTTGGCATTACATCATAAATCATCATAAAATTTTGTTTTAATTAATTGAATTTGCTTTGTAAGATTACCGCAATGTTGTAAAATTTTAAATGGTCGGGAGCAATGAAGTAATCAGATATAAAGTATATAGCTAATGTTAAGTAGTACCCAGAAAGATATAAAGTTTATGAGTCTTTTGGGTTGAAAATTTAAAAGTTTTATTATAAATTCAGTGGCGTTAATTTTGAGTTTATTTAAATTGTCTTTAGCAAGCTAGTGCTGCTTTAAAGGTGTATGTGGATGTTAAAGGGTGTTGTTGTTGAAGTTCATCCCGTACATTTATTTGGTTTTAATGTCTAGACTGTAAGCTGGTCAATACAAAAAGCGTAATCCAACTTCTACATTTACATATTTGCTAACAATTCCATTTGTCTGTTTTATAATACAATTAAAATGTTTTACAACTTTCGAAAAGTTGTTTGTTATATTTTAAAATAAAATTGCAATCACCACCAAATTGTATTGCGTTTGAAAACGCCTTATATTCTTCTTAAACGTAAATAGTTAAAAAGAAATGTTCCGTAGTCTTAAAACAATTTTTAATAGTTTAGGAACATTTTGCAATAGTTCAAAATCATTTTTGTCATTTAAAATCAATTGGTAAACATTATAAAGCAATTCAAAAACATGTTCCTTAGTCTTAGAACATTTTATAATAGTTTGGGAACATTTTGAGACAGTTCAGAAACATAAAAAAAATTATTTAATTATTTTTGAAAATTAAAACAACTGATTAAGATTATAAAACTATTCAGGAACATGTTCCGTAGTCTAAGAACATTTTATAACAATTTGGTAACATTTTGTGACAGTTTTGAAACATATTAATTATCATTTTTGGCATTTTAAAACAACTGATAATTATTATAGAACAATTCAAACATGTTCCTTAGTAATGGAATATTTTGAAACAGTGTAAGAACAATTTGTTCAGGAACATACTAGTTAGTAAATATCAAAATCATGTTCATAAATGTCAAAATTATGTTTCGTGAATAACAAAAATCATGTTCCAAGAATATCAAAATCATGTTCCGTAAATGCCAAAATTATGTTATGTAAATGTCGAAATAATGTTCTATATAACGCAAAAACAGTTTAAAAACATTAAAACTAAGTTTTGATGTCTTTAAATAATAAATTAAAATTGTAATGTTCAAGAAATGTCAAAACTATGTTTTGTAAATGTCAAAATAATGTTCTTGTATTTTATACGTCGCATGATAATTTTAAAAATGTCAAAACTATGTCATAATGTTTTTGAAACATCAAATTAAAGTTATATTGTTTTAAAAATGTCAAAACTATGTTATAATCACCATAAAATAAAAAATTAAAATTGCAATGTTTAAAAAATGTCAAAACTATGTTTTGTAAATGTCAAAATAATGTTCTAATGTTCTATACAAAGCAAGAATATTTTGAAAATGTCAAAACTATGTTATAACGTTCTTAAAATATCAAATTAATGTTATAATGTTTAAAAAACGTCCAAACTATGTTTTGTAAACTTAAAATAACGTTCTAATGTTCCATACAACGCAAGAATATTTTAAAAATGTCAAAACTGTGTCATAATGCTTTTAAAATATCAAATTAAAGTTATAATGTCAGAATTGTCAAAACTATGTTCTGTAAATGTCAAAATAATGTTCTAATGTTCTATACTGTACAAGAACGTTTAAAAAACGTCAAAATTATGCCATAATGTTCTTAAAATATCAAATTAAAGTTATAATGTTTCAGAAATGTCAAAACTATGTTCTGTAAAAGTCAAAATAATGTTCTAATGTTCTATATAACGTAAGAATGTTTTGAAAATGTCAAAACTATGTCATATTGTTCTTAAAAAATGAAATTAAAGTTATAAAGTTTTGGAAATGTCCAAACTATGTTCTGTAAATGTAAAAATAAAGTTCTAATGTTCTAATCAACAAAAGAATATTTTAAAAATGTTAAAGCTATGTCATAATGTTCTTAAAATATTAAATTAAAGTCTAATTTTAAGAAATGTCAAAATTATATTCAGTAAATGTCAAAATAATGTTCTAATATTCTATACAACGCAAACATATTTTAAATATGTCAAAATTAGGTTATAAAGTTCTTAAAAAATCAAATTAAAAATATCATGCTTAAAAAATGTCTAAACTATGTTCTATAAATGCCAAAATAATGTTTTAATGTTCCATACAACGCAAAAATACTTAAAAATGTCAAAATGTTATTAAAATATCAAATTAAAATTAAAATGTTTCAAAAATGTCAAAACTATGTTCTGTAAATGTCTAAATAATGTTCTATACAATGCAAAAATATTTTGAAAATGTCAAAACTATGTTCTAAAGTTCTTAAAATATTAAATTAAAGATATAATGTTTAAGAAATAACAAAACTATGTTTTGTAAATGTCAAAATAATGTTTTAAAAATTTATACAACGCAAAAATATTTAAAAATTTCAAAATTAAGTCATAATGTTCCAAATTAAAATAAAAATGTTTCAAAAATGCCGAATCTTTGTCCAGTAAATGTCAAAATAATGTTCTAAAGTTCTATACAACGCAAAAATATTTAAAAAAATCAAAACTATGTCATAATGTTCTTAAAATATTAAATTAAAGTTATAATGTTTCAAAAATTCAAAACTATGTTTGATTAATGTCAAAAATAATGTTCTGTAGTTCTATACAACGCAAGAATATTTAAAAAATGTTAAAACTATGTTATAATATTCTTAAAATATCAAATGTCAAAATAATGCTTTAATGTTCAATACAACATGGAAATAATTTAAAAATGTAAAAACTATGTCATAATGTTCTTAAAATACGAAATTAAAGTTATAATATTTAAGAAATGTCAAAATTATGTTCTGTAAAAATCAAAAAAGGTTCTAATGTTTTATACAACGCAAAAATGTTTTTATGAAGTCAAAACTATGTTATAATGTTCTTAAAAAATGTTAAAACTATGCCATAATGTTCTTAAAATGTTTAAAAAATGTCAAACTATGTTCTGTAAATGTCAAAATAATGTTCTAATGTTCATACAACGCAAGAATATTTAAAATATGTCAAAATTATGTCATAATGTTTTTAAAATATCAAATTAAAGTTATATTGTTTCAAAAATGTCAAAACTATGTTTTGTAAATATCAAAATAATATTCTAATGTTTTACACAACACAAGAATATTTTAAATATGTCAAAACTATGTCATAATGTTCTTAAAATATCAAGTTAAAGCTGTAATGTTTAAGAAATGTCAAAACTATGTTCTTTAAATGTCAAAATAATGTTCTAAGGTTCTATACAACGCAAGAATATTATAATAATATCAAAACTATGTCATAATGTTCTTAAAATATTAAATTTAAGTTACAATGTTTCAGAAATGTCAAAATAGTGTTCTAATGTTCTATACAATGTAAGAATAATTTAAAAATGTCAAAATAATGTTCTAATGTTCTATACAACGCAAAAACATTTAAAAAAAGTCAAAACCAAGTCACAATGTTCTCAAAATATTAAATTTAAGTAATAATGTTTCAAAAATGTCAAAACTATGTTTTGTAAACGTCAAAATAATGTTTTAAAGTTCTATACAACGCAAAAATAATTAAAAATGTCAAAACTATGTCCTGGATATGTCAAAATAATATTTTAATGTTTTATATATAACGCAAAAATAATCTAAAACTCTAAAAATAACAAAATTGTGTGAAATACTTTTAGTATTAAATTACCAAATTGTTTATAAACCAAAATGTAATCACTGATTTTTGTTCATTTTTGTTTTCAAGAATACTTTATAAGTTAGCAGTACTAAAAAATTTAATTTTGAATTAAAACTAATTTTTGTAAACTTTTGAAATTGATTTTGTTGTTTTTTAAACTATTGAATCACCAAATTGTTTATAAAACAAAAATTAATCGATAAATTTTGTTTTCAAAAATCTCAATATAGTACTTTATAAGTTGATAGTACTAAAAGTCTAAGTTTAGTTTTAAAAATTATTTTTGTTGATTTTTGAACATAATTTTGTTAATTTTTCACCAAATTGTCTATAAAACAAAATCTAATCAATGAATTTTGTTCATTTTGGTTTTTAAAAATTTCAATATAGTACTTTATAAGTTGGTAGTACCGAAATATTAAATTTTGTCTTAAAAGTATTTTTTGAATTTTTTTAAATTTTTTTCAAGTATAGAACCACCAAATTGTCTATAAAACAAAATCTAATCGATAAACTTTGTTCATTTTTGTTTTCAAAAATCTCAATATAGTACTTTATAAGTTGATAGTACTAAAAGTCTAAGTTTAGTTTTAAAAATTATTTTTGTTGATTTTTGAACATAATTTTGTTAATTTTTCACCAAATTGTCTATAAAACAAAATCTAATCAATGAATTTTGTTCATTTTGGTTTTTAAAAATTTCAATATAGTACTTTATAAGTTGGTAGTACCGAAATATTAAATTTTGTCTTAAAAGTATTTTTTGAATTTTTTTAAATTTTTTTCAAGTATAGAACCACCAAATTGTCTATAAAACAAAATCTAATCGATAAACTTTGTTCATTTTTGTTTTTGAAAATCTCAATATAGTACTTTGTAAGTTGGTAGTACTAAAAAATTTAATTTTGTATTAAAAATATTTTTTGTAAATTTTTTAATTTTTTTAAGTCTATAAAACAAAATCTAATCAATGAATTTTCTACATTTTTGTTTTTAAAAATTTTAATACAGTACTTTTTAAGTTGGTAGTATTGAAAAATTAAATTTTGTATTGAAAATACATTTTGTACATTTTTTAATTTTTTTTTAAGTTTTGGGTCACTAAATTGTCTATAAAACAAAATCTAATCGATGAATTTTGTTCATTTTTGTTTTCAAGAATCTTAATATGATACTTTATAAGTTGGTAGTACTGAAAAATTAAATTTTGTTTTAAAAATATTTTTTGTAAATGTTTTATTTTTTGTATACAACTACCAAAATGTCCATAAAACAAAATCTAATTAATGAATTTTGTTAATTTTTGTTTTCAAGAATTCTAATGTAGTACTTTATAAGTTGGTAGGACTGAAAAATTTAAGTTTGTATCAAAAATATTTTTTGTACATTTTTTAATTTTTGTTAAGTATAGAACCACTAAATTGTCTATAAAACAAAATCTAATCAATAAATTTTGTTCATTTTTGTTTTCAAAAATTTGAATATAGTATTTTATAAGTTGGTAAAACTAAAAAATTAAATTTTGTATTGATAATATTTTGTGAGAATTTTTTAATTTTTTTCAAGTATAGAACCACGAAATTGTCTATAAAACAAAATCTAACCGATCAATTTTGTTCATTTTTGCTTTCAAGAATATTAATATAGTACTTTGTAAGTTGGTAATACTGAACAATTGAATTTTGTATTGAAAATATTTTTTGTAATTTTTTAAGTATAGAACAATCAAATTGTCTATAAAACAAAATCTAATCAATAAATTTTGTACATTTTTGTTTTCAAGAATCTCAATATGATACTTTATAAGTTGGTAGTACTGAAAAATTAAATTTTGTATTGAAAATATTTTTTTTTTATTTTTTTTATTTTTTTTAAGTATAGAACCACCAAATTGTCCATAAAACTAAATCTAATTGATTAATTTTGTTCATTTTTGTTTTCAAAAATCTCAATATAGTACTTTGTAAGTTGGTAGTACCAAAAAATTAAATTTTGTATTAAAACTATTTTTTGTAAATTTTTAATTTTTTTTAATTTATTGAACCACCAAATTGTCTATAAAACTAAATCTAATAGATAAATTTTGTTCATTTTTGTTTTCAAGAATCTCATAATAGTACTTTGTAAGTTGGTAGTACTAAAAATTAAATTTTGTATTAAAAATATTTTTTGTAATTTTTTTAATTTTTTTAAGTATAGAATCATCAAATTGTCTATGAAACAAAATCTATTTGATGAATTTTGTTCATTTTTGTTTTCAAGAATCTCAATTTGATACTTTATAAGTTGGTAGTACTGAAAAATTGAATTTTGAATTAAAAATATTTTTTGTACATTTTTTAATTTTTTTAAGGTTAGAACCACCAAATTTTTTTATAGAACAAAATCTAATGGATGAGTTTTGTTCATTTTTGTTTTCAAGAATGTCAATACAGTACTTTATAATTTGGTAGTACTGAAAAATTAAATTTTTAATTAAAATTTTTTTTTGTAATTTTTGAAAATTTTTTAAAAAGTATAGAACCACCAAATTGTCTATAAAACAAAATCTTATCGACAGATTTTGTTCATTTTTGTTTTCAAGAATTTCAACATAGTACTTTGTAAGTTGGTAGTACTGAAAAATTAAATATTGTTTTGAAAATATTTTTAGTAATTTTTTTATTTTTTTTTAAAGAATAGAACCACCAAATTGTGTTTAAAACAAAATCTAACCGATGAATTTTGTTCATTTTTTTTCAAGAATCTCAATATAGTATTTTATAAATTGGTAATACTGAAAAATTAGGTTTTGTACTAAACATTATTTTTGTTAATTTTTGAACTTAATTTTGTTAGTTTTTCACCAAAATATCTATAAAACAAAATCTAATCGATAAATTTTGTTCTTTTTTGTTTTCAAGAATTTCAATATAATACTTTATAAGTTGGTAGTACTGAAGTATTAAATTTTGTATTGAAAATAATTTTTGTAATTTTTGTAATTTTTTTTATGTATAAAACCACAAAATTGTCTATAAAACAAAATCTAATCGATGAATTTTGTTCATTTTTGTTTTCAAGAATCTCAATATAATACTTTATAAGTTGGTAGTACTGAACATTTTAAGTTTGCATTAAAACAATTGTTTTTGAATTTTTGAAATTGATTTTGTTATTTTTTTAAGTATTGAATCATCAAATTGTCTAAAAAACAAAATCTAATCAATGAATTTTGTTCATTTGTGTTTTTAAAAATCTCAATAATATTTTATAAGTTGTATTTGATTATTATTGAAACTTTTAAGCCATATGTTTGGTCATTTTAAATTTATTTAAGTTTAGAATACTTTGTTTTTAAATCAAATTAAGCCAATAATATTGTGCAATTCAATAAATTACATTTATTACATACCATACACTAAGTAATAACTAATATACATTCTTATTATAATATTGTGAGTAGTAATTTATTTTATTACATACTAATGATACGCGTATGAACTTTTACGCACCGAAACGGAAGCAACCTACAAAATTTACAAATTCAGCTTTTAGCTTCAGAAGGTTAAGCAAGAGATGGAGCGTGAGTCTTGTAATCAGTAGTAAATTTGGATATTTGTTAACCCACTTTCCACTTTACTTTAATATTCAAACGAGAGTCAAGCGTCATTTGCATATACGTATCCCAGGAATGTCTCAAATTAGAGGGAGGGCGAAAACGTGCAGTGCTATTGATTTTTAATTACGGCTCACCGTAAAAACGTATGTGAGTATGTACTATACACATACACGTAGTATATACACGTACTAAATACTCAATTTATCACAATTTATGCCACATTTATATTTATAAATGAATCATTAAATTTAATGTCTTTATTAATTTTTTTGCTTTTTGCTTTAAATATAATTTAATTTATTATTATTAGTTTACATAACATTACGCAAATATTTTTAATTTTTCCTCAATTATTATTGATAAAACATTCGATTTCATAAATCATTAACGTCTAAAAGATTCATTAATTAAATTCCAATTAACTGCCTCTTTGCAAACGGAGGGAAGAGAAATTTCAGTTATTAGTTTTGTTGAAATGTGGCATTTTTAATTTTCACTTCGGGGCCAGTGCGGATCCCTTTCAATTCCAACTCCCCGAAGGTCACATCTTTCATCTCATTAAATTGAACAACAGCGATATTAAATTAACTCTTAATTAAATTTCTCATGAATTATTTGCTCATTTTACTTGCAGCATTGTTTGTTCAATAAATACAAGAATAATACGAACAGAATCAATTATTTAAAACCAAATCATTTATTAACTGCGAAAGAAAATTATATTTATTTAAGAAATGATTATTAAATGTAAACATTGGAAAATAAATATAAAATTTTTTATTATGCAAAAAGAATAAATTTCAAAAAGTTAACCAACATTACAGATAAAAACATATTAAAAATTAATGAACTTATTCATTCATTAATCCCATCCGACCAATTAAAACTTTTTAATATAAATTATAATTATAAAAATAAAGAATGCACCACTCCAACAACTTACTGGCATTACAGTTTGGCAGTTTTAAACTTTCTAGACGGACTATTTAATTTTTTTATGATAGATGTCGCCGCCGCTACAACTTTGCGCTAGTTTACCGCTGTCATCGTCCTCGCATAAATATTTTTTTGCTATATTAATAATTCAAATAATTCTTTATCATGAAGTTCAAACATAATATTATTGTGATACTTTATTCTTTACTTATTTTAATTAATACTCACACCAAAATTGTTTAAATTTTTTCTGTTTGGGTGAAACCGTGTTTAGGTATATATTAATCTCAATTATGTCGACGTGACACGTTTTCAACGGCACCATCATATGCTCGTTTTAAAGACCACGGGAAATAGCGGAGGCGCCGGGTGGTACCTTTAAAGCGTCACCTTCTGCACAAAAGACGCAATTAATTAATACTAAACCACACACCAGAAGTAATTTATTAAGTGGACTAAATCGAAGACCTTGAGTGAATTATAATAATGTAAAATTAGATTAATTAAAAATACAATTTAATTTAAAAATAATTATATTGGAGTGTTGGCTTTGATTGCCTGCCAAACAATATTAATGAATTTACGCTGTTCTCAAAATGTGTTAGAATTAGTGATTTATAAAAATATTTATATCTCTGTAACTAAACATTAAAAATTTATGGAATTTTTGTGAATTGTAGTACTATAATAGTATTAATAACTGACAAAAATTTATTACATTTTATACGCTGAATTTTTATACAACATTTTTTGATTCTACACTATTCACAAAATGTGTTAGAATTATAAAACCATTTGTAACTAGACTTTTAGAATTAATTAAATGTTTGCATTTGTTGTACTATACAAGTACTAATTTTGAATGAAAACGTACAAGCACAGCCCAATTTAAATAGACATTGCAAATTTAAGTTCAAAATCTGCTTAACTTTTTAAAAATTAAAAAAAAAATACAAAAAAATGTTTTCAGTGAGTAATGATTCATTACTCACAGGTACATATGCACCCGTGAGTAATATCTTATTACTTATAAGTGTATATTAGAGTGTTAAAAAAAATTGTTTTCTTCAATTTTCGGTATATTTGGTAATATGATTATTTGTAATGAGAAAACGTATTTCAAACCTTAGCAAATCAATTTTCATCTAAATTTGGCCATGCTATCGAGCTTATTAAAGTTAAAAATTTGATTGATAGTTGAGAATCAAGCAATTTTTTTTATAAACCTTAAATGTCAATATACCATTTTTAACCTCTACGCCACATAAATAATTTTACACTTTTTAAACTCTATTGAAATCATTTTGTTGAAGTAAACTCCTATAAAAAAACTTTTTGGTCATTGAAAGACGCGGCTGGTCTTAAAATAGCCGTAACTAATTGTTTTTTGTAGAGATATGACCGTGCTTAGCATATGCGATTGATTCCACCTCAATATTTGCATAATATCAACAATTTTTTTAGAAAGTAGCAAATTTAGAGTTGTCAAAAATTGAAATTCTTTTTTGTCAAATTTATTATAAGAACGCTAATGTTATGCAAATTTCATACAACAATTAGCTTTGTTAAGCAATGTAAGTATTAAAAAAAGTTAAATGATTGTGGTCGATACTATGTGATATTTTATTATAAAATGAATAAATCAACTTTTCTATTAACTACATTACACATATATTTAAAAAACCGTAGCTAGTTTCAACTTTTACAAGAACATCATCGGACGGTTGTACTTGCTTGTATCACTGTCCGATGATGGCTTGTAAACGTTGAAACTAAGTACGGTCTTTTAAATATATGTGTGATATAAACAAGTAAAACCGTCCGATGAGGGTCTTGCAAAAGTTAAAACTAGTTACGGTTTTTAAATAAATTAATTAAATGTTTATTTATCAAAAATTACACAAAATTGCCATGTAAAATACTATATTTGTGTTAAATCACTCAGAAAAGCATGAAATCTGCACAAAAATACGTATTTTTTTCATACTATTGATAAAAAACACCATTTTTATACCAAATTAGTATAAAATTACTCAAAAAAGCTAATTTTTGCATAAAATTTGGACAAACAACATATTTTTATTATTATTTCACAAATATAACAAAATGTAAAATTGCTCCGAAAACCTAAAATCACACTAAAATCTCATAAAACTCTTAAAAATTAATTAAAATGACAATTTTTACACTAAAATATCTCAGAAAACTTAATTGTTACACAAAATTCATCAAAAATCACACAAAATTGTCATTTAAAATACTACATTTAAATCAAATCGTTCAGAAAAGCATAAAATAAGCACAAAAAAACGTACTTTTTTATGTAGGAAAAATAAAACGTTTTTTTTGTTGTATTTTTGCATTAAAATCTCTCAGAAAACTTATTTATTGCACAAAAAACCTAAAATTCATCAAAAATTACACAAAACTAGCATGTTTTATAATAAAATCATTTAAAATCGCTCAAAAAAGCTAAATGTTGCACAAAATTGTTGAAAAATTGCAAAAGAACTTATTTTTTCATTAAACTCATTAAAAATTAATTAGAATAACTGTTTTTTACACTATAATCCCATAGAAAACCCAATTCTTGCACAAAATTTATCAAAAATTACTATTTAAAATACTAAATTTGTATAAAATCGCTCAGAAAAGCAATAAAACTATTCTAAAACTGCAAAAATCTTATATATTTGCATAAAATTTGCACGCAAAAATAAAATTTTCATATAAAACTCATTAAAAATTAAACAAAGTGAATTTTTTTGCAGTAAAATATCTCAGAAAACATAATTGTTGCACAAAATACTCAAAATTTATCAAAAATTACACAAATTTGGCATGTTTTATAAAAAAATCGCATAAAACCGCTCAAAAAAGCTAAATGTGCACAAAATTGTTCATTAAAATTTTAATTAAAACGACAGTTTTTTACACTAAAATATCTTAAAAAACCTAATTCTTGCACCAAATTTATCAAAAATTACTATTTAAATCTTATAATTGTATAAAATCGTTCAGAAAGCAATAAAACTGTTCTAAAATTGTAAAAATCCCAATTATTTGCATAAAATTTGTACAAAATACAATTTTCTTATAAAACTCATTAAAGACCACGCAGAATGGCAGTTTTTTTGCAGGAAAATCTCTTAGAAAACTCAATTGTTGCACAAAATACTTAAAATTTATTAAAAACTACACAAAATTGAAATATTTTATAATAAATTCATATAAAATTGTTCAAAAAAGCTAAATGTTTTACAACATTTTTCTAAAATTGTAAAAAAAAATATTTTCTCATAAAACTTATCAAAAATTAATTAGAATAACAGTTTTTTACACTATCTCTTAGAAAATTCAATTTTTGCACAAGATTGATCAAAAATTACCATTTAAAACTCTATATTTGTATAAAATCGCTCAGAAAAGTTTTTCTAAAATTGCAAAATCCCCAATTATTTGCATAAATTTTTTTACAAAAATACAATTTTCATATAAAACTCTTTAAAAATTAAACAGAATGGCACTTTTTTGCAGTAAAATCTCTCAGAAAACATAATTGTTGCACAAAATACTCAAAATTCATCAAAAATTACACAAAATTGGCATGTTTTATAATAAATTCGTATAAAATCGCTCAAAACAAAAAACAAAATTGTTTTAAAATTGCACAAAAACATATTTTCTCACAAAACTCATCAAAAATGAATTAGAATGACAGTTTTTTACACTAAAAAAACCCGATTTTTGCACAAAAGTCATCAAAAATTACCATTTAAAATACAATACTTGTATAAAATTGCTCAGAAAAGCTATAAAACTGTTTTAAAACTGCAAAAATCCTGAATATTTGCACCAAAATACAATTTTCATATAAATCTAATTAAAAACTACACAAAAAACCAGTTTTTTGCAGTAAAATCTTTCAGAAAACCTAATTGTTGCACACAATACTTAAAATTACACAAAATTTACATGTTTTACAATAAATTTGTACAAAATTTGAGCTAAAAATTGCTTAAAATTGTTCTAAAATTGCAAAAAACATATTTTCTCATAAAATTTGTCAAAAATTAAATAGAGTAACAGTTTTTTACAGTACAATCTCTTAGAAAAACCAATTCTTGCACAAATTTTTTAAAAAATTACTATTTAGAATACTCTTGTTCAAAAAAGCTATAAAACTGTTCTGAAAAAATGCAATAAAATCTCTCAGAAAATTTAATTGTTGCACAAAATACTTAAAACTCATAAAAAATTACTCAAAATTGGCATGTTTTATAATAAATTTGTATAAATTTGCTCAAAAAAGCTACAAAATTGTTCAAAAATTGCAAAAAACATATTTTCTCATCAAACTTATTAAAAATTAATTTGAATAACAGATTTTTACACTATAATGTCTTAGAAAACCTAACTTTTGCAAAAAACTCATCAAAAATTACCACTTAAAATACTATATTTGTATAAAATTGCTTAAAAAAGCTGCACTAAAATTGCAAAAATCCCAATTATTTGCATAAAATTTGCACAAAATACAATTTTTATATAAAGTTCATTAAAAACTACACAGAATGGCAGTTTTTTTGCAGGAAAATCTATCAGAAAACTTAATTATTGCACAAAAAACTTAACATTTATCAAAAATTACACAAAACTAGCATGTTTTATAATAAAATTATTTAAAATCGCCCAAAAAAGCTAAATGTTGCACAAAACTGTTATAAAATGCAAAAAATCATATTTTCTCATAAAACTAATAAATAATTTTTTACACTATATTTTTTTAGAAACTACAATTCTTGCACAATATTCATCAAAAATTACTATTAAAATACCATATTTGTATAAAATCGCTTAGAAAAACAATAAAACTGTTCTAAAATTGCAAAAATTCTAAATATTTTAATAAAATTTGCACAAAAAAACAATTTTCTTATAAAAATGATTAAAAACTACACAGAATGGCAGTTTTTTTGCAACAAAATCTTTCAAAAAACTAAATTATAGCAGAAATTATTTAAAATTCATCAAAAATTACTCAAAATTGGCATGTTTTATAAAGAATTTATATGAAATCGCTCAAAGTGCTAAATGTTGTACATATTTGTTGTAAAATTGCAAAAAAAAAACATATTTTTTCATTAAACTCATCAAAAATTAATTAGAATAACTGTTTTTTCACTATAATCTCATAGAAAACCCAATTCTTGCACAAAATTCATCAAAAATTACCATTTAAAATACAAAATTTGTATAAAATCGCTCAAAAAAGCAATAAAACTGTTCTAAAATTGCAAAATTCTTTTATATTTGCCTAAAATTTGCACAAAAAATCAATTTTCTTATAAAACTTATTAAAAAGTACACAGAATGGCAGCCTTTTTGCAGTAAAATCTCTTAGAAAATCTAATTGTTGTACAAAATACTCAAAATTCATCAAAAATTACACAAAATTAGCATGTTTTATAATAAATTTGTATAAAAATGCTCAAAAAAGCTAAATGTTGTAGAAAAAACATATTTTCTTATAAAAGTCATCAAAAATTAATTAAAATAACAGTTTTTTACACTATAATCTCTTAGTAAACCTAATTGTTGCATAATGTTTATCAAAAATGACTATTAAAATACCATATTTGTATAAAATCGCTTAGAAAAGCAATAAAATTGTTCTAAAACTGCAAAAATCTCAATTATTTGCATAAAATTTGCACGCAAAAATACAATTTTCATATAAAACTCATTAAAAATTAAACATAATGGCGGTTTTTTGCAGTAAAATCTCTCAGAAAACATAATTGTTGCACAAATACTCAAAATTCATCAAAAATTACACAAAATTGGCATGTTTTATAAAAAAATCGTATAAAACCGCTCAAAAAAGCTAAATGTGCACAAAATTGTTCTAAGACTGCAAAAAACATATTTTTTCATAAATCTCATTAAAATTTTAATTATAAAAACAGTTTTTTACACTAAAATATCTTAGAAAACCTAATTCTTGCACCAAATTCATCAAAAATTACAATTTAAATCTAATAATTGTATAAAATTGTTCAGAAAAGCAATAAAACTGTTCTAAAATTGCAAAAATCTTAATTATTTGCATACAATTAGCACAAAAAAAAACAATTTTTTTAATGAAACTTATTAAAAGCTACATAGAATGGCAGTTTCTTGCAGTAAAGACTCTCAAAAAACTCAAAATTTATCAAAAGTTACAAAAAAATGGCATGTTTTATAATAAATTCGTATAAAATCGCTCAAAACAAAAAACAAAATTGTTCTAAAATTGCAAAAAACATATTTTTCCATAAAACTCATCAAAAATTAATTAGAATGACAATTTTTTACACTAAAAAATCCAAATTTTGCACAAAAATCATCAAAAATTACTAATTAAAATACAATATTTGTTTGAAATCGCTCAGAACAGAGTTTTATAGCTTATAAAACTGTTCTAAAATTGCAAAAATTTTAATTATTTGCAAAAAAATTGCACAAAAAAACAAATAGCTTTATAAAACTCATTAAAAAAAACTACACAGAATGTTAGTTTCTTGAAGTAAAAATTCTCAGAAAACTTAATTGTTCCACAAAATACTTAAAATTAATTAAAAATTACACAAAATTGATGTGCTTTATAACAAAGTCATACAAAAACACTCAAAAAAGCTAAATGTTGTACAAAAATGTTTTAAAATTGCAAAAAAAACATATTTTCTCATAAAACTTATAAAAAATTAATTAAAATAAAAGTTTCTTACACTATAATCTCTTAGAAAACTCAATTCTTGCACAAAATTCATTTATTTAAATACTATATTTGTATAAAATCGCTCAGAAAAGCTATAAAACTATTCTAAAATTGCAAAAACCCCAATTATTTGCATAAAATTTGCACAAAAAAACAATTTTATTATAAAACTTTTTAAAAACTACACAGAATGGCATTTTTTTTGCAGTAAAATTTCTCAGAAAACTTAATTGTTGCCCAAAATACTTCAAAACTTTAATAAATTTGTATAAAATTGTTCAAAAAAGCTGAACAAAATTGTTCTAAAAATGCAAAAAACATGTTTTCTCATAAAAATCTTAAAAATTTGTGTAAAATCGCTTAGAAAAGCAATAAAACTATTCCGAAATTGCTAAAATCCCAATTGTTTGCATAAAATTTGCACAAAAAAAACCAAATTTTTTACCAAACTTATTGAAAACTACACAGAATGACAAAAAATACACAAAATTTGCATGTTTTTTAATAAATTCGTATAAAATCGCTTAAAAAAGCCAAATGTTGTACAAAATTGTTCTAAAACTGTAAGAAAGCATATTTTCTCATAAAACTCAAAAATTAATTAGAATAACAGTTTGTTACACTATAATTTTTTAGAAAACCCAATTCTTGCACAAAATCTATGAAAAATTACCATTTAAAATACTAATTTTGTATAAAATCGCTCAGAAAAGCTATTAAACTGTTTTGAAATTGCAAAAACCCCATTTATTTGCAGAAAATTTGCCAATCTTTTTCAAAACCTGAAAAAGGTTCCAATTCATTTTGAAAACAATTATTTTATACCTTATGGCCGGATTTTGACATTTTTCATATTCAATATTAAAATTGTTGCACTTTTCAACCGTTTATAGAAGATTTCTTTAATAATATTTTAGTATTTCATGCCTAACTTTGCTATTTTTACATTTCATTAAAATAATTTTGCACCTTTCGAAAGTTTTTGAAAATATTTAAATGTTTTGAATAATTATTAACTTTTCATAAATAAAAATTCAGTTTATAAACAAATTTTAGTGTGTTCTGACCATCATTTTCATACTTTATAGTTAAATTTTGCTATTTTTGACATTTTACACCCATAGTTTGGGTTGGAGTGGCTTACCCACGCACACAACAAGTGTTAGATATTAAGAAGTTGGATCCCGACCGTCTCTTGTAACTAAATGACTTCTGGCGTTTGCAGAAAGATGAAACAGTCAATCTCTTGACATCAAAGGGTGTGTTTTTAGATTTATGTTTTACTAACGATCGTGATATTTCTGTGATAGAAGCTGTAGATGTTTTGTTAAATTTAAGCCAACACCATACTGCGTACTTGTTAACTATAAAATGTGATACTACCTGTGATATTTTAAATTGTAATTATGTTTTCAATGATTTTAAACTTGCCGACTACAACGCAATCAATAATTATTTGTTGAATGTTGATTGGACTGCACTATTTTATAACTGTAATATTGATATGTGTCTTGATGTATTTTACTCTGTAATCGATTATGTTATTGATTGTTTTGTCCCTAAAAAACTGTGGCGTGAAAGCAATTTTCCTATTTGGTTCAACAAAGAATTGATATCACTTACTAAACTCAAGAAAACTATACACAAACGATATAAATCTTCAAAACTATTGTCGGACTATAATGAATTCCAATCTATTCGTACTACGTGCAAAAATCTCAGTGCTCATCAATACGAGCAATATATTTTACAAACTGAAAGTAAAATTCAAAATAATCCAAAACATTTTTGGAGATTTGTTAATGAGAACAAAAAAACTAATGGTTTTCCAGCCACAGTGCATTATAAAGATCAAACTTGTAATAATGGGATCGACATTGTAACTAATTTTGCAGATTTTTTTCTTCAGTCTATGATAACAAAACTCATCTAACTCCATTGTTTAATTTTAATAATAACGTAATACATTCAAAATTTGTTATTAGTTTGTTTGATGTTTTTAAGGGAATTGAAAACCTTAAATGTAATTTAAGCGTTGGACCCGACGGCATTCCCTCTTTACTGTTAAAAAAGTGAATTTATTCTATTGCAAAACCATTGCACTTACTTTTCAATGGAAACAAAGCTATATTACGCTTTTGTTTAAATCTGGAGCCAAAGAAAATATCACTAACTATAGAGGCATTTGCATTCAATCTGCTATACCTAAATTGTTGAGCAGCATGGATTTCGTGAAGGGCGTTCCACACTTACTAATTTACTCTGTTATGAAAATGATATTTTAAATGCATTTGAATCTAAAGTACAAGTTGACTCAATCTACACCGATTTTTCAAAGACGTTTGATCGTGTGAGTCATAATATTTTGATTGCCAAGCTCAGTGCTCTGGGATTTCATCATGATGTGACTTCCTGGTTATTCAGCTTTTTGAAAAATCGCACGCAGTGTGTAAAAATTAATAACTTTTTGTCACAGCCCATTCTTGTTTCATCTGGTATTCCTCAAGGATCTCATTGTGGACCAATTTTATTTTTGCTTTTCATTAATGATATCTCACAGTATATCAATTCATCGTCATTTCTTTTATTTGCGGATGATTTAAAAATGTATAGAAGAATATCATCTCTCAATGACTGCCATCTTTTACAACTGGACTTGGATTCTATAAATACTTAGTGTTTTATTAATAAATTATTTTTTAATGCTGATAAATGTTTTTCAATAAGTTTCCATAGAACTTTAAGTAAAATTTCTTTTAACTATAATTGACACTAAAGTGATAAACAAAGTCACACAAATAAAAGATTTAGGCGTTATTTTTGATCATAAACTTGCATTTGTTGAACATATAAACATCATGTGCAATCGTGCCATAAAAATGTTAGGATTTGTATATAGAATGTCCGCGGATTTATCAGCCAGTACATTTAAACTTTTATATTGTGCTTTGGTGCGTTCGCATTTAGAGTATGCTCCGTCAGTTTGGAGTCCTGTTTATGAAATTCATAACCGTAGTATTAAACAAATTCAAAAAAAGTTTTGTCGTTTATTGTCTTATAAATCCGGCATATTATCTGTAAATTATGATTACTGCTACATTGCTTTATTGTACAATCTACCGCCATTGAAGATTCGCCGCAAAAGAGCTGATTTGTCGTTCTTGCGTAATTTAATTATGTCTGAGATTGATTGTCCGGAGCTACTTGGTACTCTTCCATTCCATGTAGCACCTAATAATAGACATAGCAGACATTCTTCTTTATTTCGCGAGCCTACTCATTCTACTAATTATGGTTTCAACAATCCACTCGGTAGAATGTGTAGATTTGCAAATAATTTACCAATATTAATGTATTTTGTGTCTCTAAATCTACGTTCAGAAGTCAGCTAAGTCATGCTGACTAATGTCTAATATGTGCGCTTTTATGAATGGTATATTTGTATTCTTTATTTTTGTATTGTAAAACATCATTGTTTATGTATATTTGATGTAGATGTAAATGGTAAGATTATACCGTCAACAAAGTATTATTATTATTATCAAACACTTGGGCGGGTGGATGGGTGGGTGGAACACTCAAAAACATAATAACAAGTCAATAATTTTAATTGGAGTAGACCAGCCACCCACTAAAGTGTTTGTTATCAAGAAGTTGGATCACGACCGTCTCTTGTGACCAAATGACTTCTAGCGTTCGCAGTGAAGTCAAACATTCAATCACCAACACTTGGGTGGTTAGGATTATAGTGTCCACCAACCCAAGTGTTATCAAGAAGTTGGATTACAACCTTCTCTTGTAATTAAGTAATTTCTGATGCTCGCAGAAAGGTTAAACTTACAATCTCTTGATAACAAATACTTTGTGGGTAAGTGGGACACTCCATAGCAAAATACCAAATTAGCTGCTTGGAGTGGCTCACCCACCACCCAAGTGTTAGTTATCATAAAGTTAGATCACCATTTTGTGACTAAATGACTTCTGACATCCGCAGAGAAGTCAAACATTTAGTTTCTTTCAAAATGTTACACTTATAACTAAATTTTGTATTTTTAACAATAATTTAATACTTTGTGGGCTTTAAAACCTTTTTGTAAATTTTTAACTTTTTATTAAAAGAATTTTGCACTAAATCTCGTATTGGATCACAAAGTATAAATTTTTCAAGATGTATCTGGAGGTTTCTTAAAGCTTTTAACTGCTTCTAGAAGCTTCAAACATATCTAGATTGCTTTTAAATTATTCCAAATTATTTTAAATTAAAAACAAAATCTTTAAAATGTATCTCAAAACTTCAACATGCATTGTTAAATTTCTAAATGTTTCTCAAAGTTTTAAATGCTTTTTGATTATTAAAGCTACAAAACGCATCCGAAAACTTAAAGCTTTGAAAACCTGTCAACTTCAAATCAATTTTCTAAATCTACACTATTTCAAAATGATCCAAAAACATTAGTAACTAAACATTAAAAATTAATAAAATTATTTAAATTGTAGTACTAGAATAGTACTAATTCTAATCATTCAAAAGGATATATTGTTCAAATCTGATATTTCAATGCCCTCAAATAACTCCTCTTAACCAGTTAATAAAATCATACATTTATTCGCTGGCAATTTAAAATATTTATCACATAAAAATGGCATTGAAAGAGAGTCCAAGGGTAGGTTAGTTATAAATTGCACCCCAACGACTTTTCGCGTTTTGTAATCGTTTATCGTGGCACTGCACGGGGTCACGCACCGACAATTGGGCGGTTTTGTTGGCGGTTATTCTAACCAAGCAGACTTTCATATACCCCTTTAATACCTGCAAATTAACTATGAAACTTAATAACCCCCTTCAACTGAAACGACTCACGTGACCGTTTTAAATAAACGCTTTGCAGACAAATATTTCATACAATAAAAAATGTAACCATTGTTGTACAATCAATTAGCAAGTTCTGTTTATAACAAACAATGTTAAACATATTAATTATAAGGTCAATATAATGGGGTGAACTTGTCCGTTAAACTTAATTTAGTTTCAGCTTAAACAAACAATGTAGGGCAAAGCAAATCCCCAATTTAGATATTTTAATCAACGTTTACCATCTTGTTATGTGTTAAATCAAACTATTACATCTTAAACTCAATTATTTTTGGGTTAAATTTATTATCATTTTTCTGCACACTCTATAAA
This sequence comes from Tachinus rufipes, assembly GCA_963932245.1. Classification (NCBI taxonomy): domain Eukaryota; kingdom Metazoa; phylum Arthropoda; class Insecta; order Coleoptera; family Staphylinidae; genus Tachinus; species Tachinus rufipes. Next base: position 4,040,379 of record OZ010744.1, read on the forward strand.
TCTATTCGATTTGAAAAGTGAATTTATATCGACCCTTCAAAAAAAAAAAGTAAACGGCGACCGGAAGGTGAAATTTTTCATCCGTGATACGATCTGAGAGAATACGGAAGCGCTGGTCCCTTAAACATTTCCCCTATAAAAAATATTATGCAGATGATATCTTCTGGGAAATGCCGAAACGGCTTAATGTGATTTAAGCGAGGGATACTGTGAGATTTATGCAAGTCAAAGAGACAACACAAGAGATAATAAATTAGCTTTTATCTTTGATTGAATTTGGGTCAAAGAGTTCATATATCTGGAATTAATGTAATTAAAAGTTTGTTTATTTTGATTGAGTTAAATTTAATTTAATCAATTTGCACTATTGTTATCATTTTATTTCTAAAAATTTTAAAATATAATAAAAATGTGTTTATTGTGTTAAAACGCATTTAAATCTTCTAAGGTCTAACAATCTTATGAAAGCTATAAATAACTAAAATACTTTTAATCATCATTGATAGTAATGTATAATTTAGAAAAAACTAATTTGCAGTTTGCTACTCTAAAAATTATAATACCGCAGTTTGATATGCCATAAAATTGTCGTGCCATTCTTAAAGCTAAGAAGTGAATAATTCTACCCATAATTTCTAAACTAAACATTGGAATTTGATGCAATTTAGTAAACAGTATCTTTATTGCCAAGACTCAAAACTATGTAAATTTAAAAGATATCCATACAATGAATTTGTCATAACCTCAACTTAATTGACATGGTCTAACTCCTTCTTGAAGTTATATGGTAAATAATTTTAATCATAACCTCCAAATTAAACATTGAAAATTGATAAAATTTAGTAATAATTATTTTTATTGACAAGACTCCAAACTGTGTTAATTTAAACGATATCCATACGATAAAATTGTCATAACCTCAATTTAAATGACATGGTCTAACTCCTTCTTGAAGCTATATAGTAAATAGTTTTAGTCATAACTTCTAAAATAAACATTGAAATTTGATGAAATTTAGTGAACATTATCTTTATTGCCAAGACTCCAAACTGTGTAAATTTAAAGGATATACATACGATGAATTTGTCATAACCTCAACTTAATTGACATGGCCTAACTCCTTCTTGAAGCTATACAGTAAATAATTTTAGTCATAACTTCTAAACTAAACATTGAAATTTAATAAAATTTAATGAACATTATCTCTATTGCCAACACTCCAAACTGTGTAAATTTTATAAATATCCATACAATGAATTTGTCATAACCTCAACTTAATTGACATGGCCTAACTCCTTTTTGAAGCTATATAGTAAATAATTTTAGTCATAACTTCTAAAATAAACATTGAAATTTGAACATTATATTTATTGCCAAGACTCCAAACTGTGTAAATTTAAAGGATATACATACAATGAATTTGTCATAACCTCAACTTAATTGACATGGCCTAACTCTTTCTTGAAGCTATACAGTAAATAATTTTAGTCATAACTTCTAAACTAAACATTAAAATTTAATAAAATTTAATGAACATTATCTCTATTGCCAAGACTCCAAACTGTGTAAATTTTATAAATATCCATACAATGAATTTGTTATAACCTCAACTTTATTGACATGGTCTAACTCCTTCTTGAAGCTATATGGTAAATAATTTTAGTCATAACTTTCAAACTAAACATTGAAATTCTATAAAATTTAGTGAGCATTATCTTTATTGCCAAAACTCCAAACTGTGTAAATTTGAAAGATATCCATACAATAAATTTGTCATAATCTCAACTTAATTGACATGGCCTAACTCCTTCTTAAAGCTATATAGAAAATAATTATAGTCATAACTTCCAAATTAAACATTGAAATTTGATGCAATTTAGTTAACATACTTTTAATTACCAATACTCCAAGCTGTGGTAATTTGAAAAACATCTATACGATGAATATGTCATAACCTTAATTTACATGACATGATCTTCTTGAAACTATAAAATAACTAATTTTGCTCATAACTTTAAATCTGAACAATGTAATTTAATACTAAAGTTATTTTAAAAAATAAGAAACATGTAATTACTAATATTTATTATCACAATTGCTGTAATTTGTAAGGGTTCAAATAAACTGCTTGCATTGTAAGGATCCAATTACGTTTCTTTCGCTCGGTCGCAAACACGCTTTATGTCGTCTCAGACGGTTAATTAGACTATTTTGCATCGCTTGTTTTGTTTAGAAATACAATCGAGTGTTGTGTTGCAATGTAGAAGGCAAAAAATAGCATTGTTCTCAGATGTTTTTCACTCAGATCAAAAAAATTAATAATGCAAGACTTTGAATTCAAAATATTTGGGATTGCGTGTCAGCCAACCCAAAACGTTTCATGAGAATTTCCCGTGATGGATGTTCTTATCGCCATGAACGGCGCGCCGTTAAAAAAATGAACGTTTTTATTATCGTTTCTATATATATATTTTTCTAATAAATTATTTATATAATATTCATATTAGAACTATAAAACACATCTTATTACTTAGTTGGGAGTTAATTTGTCAGTGCTGTCGCATGTCTAGACTACCACTTCAACAATCGTTCGTTATACGCTATTGAGATTGGAATGTTTTATGACTTGCTACATTGTATATATATGCTTTAATAGCCAATTGTATTACACGAAAAGTTTGTTGTGGTAATAAATGTTTGCTTTATTTGCAGATTTTGTTGATCCTTATTTATATATTTTAGTACGATGCAATTTGCAAATAATAAATTGGATAAAAAAGGTTGCTGGATGAAAGATGATTTCCAGAAATATGTAAAATAAATTTAGATATAACTATGAATAAAGAAATAATAGTAATGCCCGGCGCTTCCACCATAAACGTAATTCACCTTAACTTTGACGATAATTAAGCGATGCATGGAATGTTACATGCAAGATAAAACGTCACAGCATATAAACCGGTTGTGATATATATTAGCAAATGCATAACGTCATTTTAGTTTAAAGTATGCACGCTTTTAAAACAATGTAAAGCGGAAATGGTATAATTTTAATCAACCCCTTCCTTATCTACATTAAAATCTTCATTAAAGTTTACACACATAAAACTTGTTAACATTAATAATAATTTAAATAAATTTGTTTGTTTTCAGGTGGCTATCCCGGAGCTAATCTGGTATGCAGTGGCGGAAATTGGCGCGTTCAAAGATCACATCCGGTCGATCACGCACGCGCAATATGCTCTGCTGCGGCAGACGCAAGGTAAGTTGTACATACATACATACATACACACAAAATGATAATCCTGGTTTTCAAATAATAGGGACTCGTTTGTAATAACATCCCGAAGGTTTATATCTTGACAACATAATGATGCCTTTATAATAATGGGCCGCCACGTCAGTGCTGAATAATGGGGGCCGCTCAGCCGTAACGATCATAGTCACGGGACACAAAAAATTTATTTATATAGGTCACGGAAAATGGAATCGACATTTTTCGTTAAAATAGGTTTTTTAGTGCATGATGATACTCAATTTTATAAAGGCAGTATATCATTAAAACGATTGTTAAAAAATTTAATAAAAATACCTGTCGGATTCAATATTGAATAATATAAAAATCAATTTCCTCTTTGGTATTAAGCAAAGATTATCCTTGGAATATAAAGTTGAACCAATACTATAAAACGAGATGAATATTTAAGTCGAGATATAATGAATATAATTCGTGTCGTAAAAGTTTATATTGAACCAGCAAGCGATGATTTAATAATATATTTATCAAACATATTTGTTAGTAGTAATAATATTTTATTTGATAAATTTGATTAACTACAATGTATCGTTTGTTTAACACTTAGCACTTTAATAGTTACAGCTGGCAGGTCATTAAATTAGAGGTTATGTCAAATCTGCCGTATCAATTTATTAAATTTCATACAGCTGGTAGTAATGAAGTATGGCTGACAAAAAAAATATGTTAGACGTTTTTAAAACATTCTTAACTTTTGTCCATATTTATGGAACATTTTTGACATTTGTAAATTTTTTTTTTCAAGAATAATTTAATTTTGAGCACTGAGAAACACATTTTTAATAGTTGTAAGCATTTTTGAATAAACTTTATTGATAACTGTAGAACATTGTTGACATTTTTGCTAATTGTACAACATTTGACAAGTGTGGAACAGTTTTGTGAGTTGTAGAACAATTTTGACATTTTTGGAAGTTTTGAAATATTTTTAGCAGTTTGAAACTCTTTTGACAAAGTTTTAAAACATTTTTCTCAAATTTGACAATTGTAGAACATTTTTAACATAAACAAAACATTATTGATAACTGCAAGACATTTATGACGTTTACTGTATATTTTTGATGTATATCAATAATTATTTAACATTTTTAACGGTTCTGGAACATTTTTGACGGTTGTAGAACATTTTAGACATTTGTAGAACATTTTTGACAAAAACGGAACATTATTAATAACTGCAAAACAGTTATGACGTTTGTAGTACATTTTTTACATTTCTTTATATTTAAAAAGCATTTTTGACAGATATGGAACATTTTTGACATTTTTAGAACATTTTTGACAAATCTTTGAAACGTTTTTGTTAACTGTTAACCACTTTTGACAAAAATAAAATGTTTTTAATAACTGCAGAAAATTTTTAATATTTATACAAAATTATAGAACATTTTTGACGTTTGTAAAACATTTTTGACATTGGACATTTATGACTAAATATTTTTGACAAAAATAAAACATTTTTGACAGTTATGTTACATTTTTGACGTTTGTATAACATTTTGGGCAAATCTTTAAAACATTTTTGTAAACCGTTAAACAATTTTGGACAAAATAAAATATTTTTGACGTTTCTGGAACAATTATGACGTTTGTTCATAATTATGGAAGATTTTTGATAGTTGTAGAACATTTTTGACAAAATTTTAAAACATTTTTGACAACTCTAAAACATTTTTGACAAACTTCAAAGCGTTTATAACGTTTGTAGTACATTTTTGACGTTTGTTCATAATTATAGAACATTTTTGACACATGTGAAACATTTTTGGTAGACACGGAACATTTTTTATACTAATAGAACATACCAATAAATTTGACAGTTGTAGAACATTTTTTACTAAACTTTAAAACATTTTTAATAATTGTAGATAATTTTTGTCAATTTGTTAGTATTTTTGACAAAAATGAAATACTTTTGACGTTTCTAAAACATTTTTTACATTTGCCCAAGTTTTTGGAACATTTTAGACACTTTTTGACAAAACTATAAAACATTTTTGACATAAATTACACATTTGACACATATTTCTGACAGTTTTTGAACATTTTTGACAAGACTTTAAAACATTTTTGACATTTGTAGAGCATTTTTGACAGAAATGTAACATTTTTGATAACTGCAGAGCATTTATGACATTTGTGGTACATTTTTGACGTTTGTTTACAAATAATTAACTTTTTTAATAATTATAAATTATTTTATAGAACATTTTTGACAAATCTTTGAAACATTTTTGTTAACCGTAAAATCATTTCTGACAAAAATAAAATATTTTGTCATTTTTGGAACACTTTTGACGTTATTCCATAAATATAAAATACGTGTTAAACATTTTTGACGTTTGTAAAACCTTTTTAACAAAATTGGAACATTTTTGATAACTGCAAAACATGTAAGACATCATTAAAACATTTTTGACGTTTTTTATAATTATAAAGCATTTTTGACAAAACTTAAAACATTTTTGACAATTGTGCATTTACAAACCAAATTTCATTACAGCATCTTCAATTGTTTCTTAATTACAGCCCATTTTTGAGGTTTAAAGCTTAAATTTGTTAAATTAACAGCCGCCATTTTGTTATTTATAAAGTTAGGTTAATAATGTTTTGGAATTAGTAAATATGATTAATTGTGCACTTACAAACTAAATTTTATTAAAATATCTTTAATTGTTTCTTATCTACAGCTAAATTTTGAAGTTAAAAGCTCAAATTTGTTAAATTAACAGCCGCCATTTTATTATGTATAAAGTTAAGCTATTGATGTTTTGGAATTAGTTAATTGTGCACTTACAAACCAAATTTCATTACAATATTTTCAATTCTTTCTTAATTACAATCAAATTTTGAGGTTAGAAGCTTAAATTTGTTAAACTACCAACCGCCATTTTGTTATTTATAAAGTTAAGTTATTGATATTTTGGATTTAATAAATTTGATCATTTGTGTACTTACAAACCAGTTTTCATTACAGTATCTTCAAATGTTTCATAATTACAACCACATTTTGAGATTAGATGCTTAAATTTGTTATGTTAACAGCCGCCATTTTGTTGTTTATAAAGTTAAATTATTGATGTTTAGGACTTAGTAAATGTGATCAATTGTGCACTAACGAACAAAAATTCGTTACAACATCTTCAATTGTTTCTTAATAACAACCAAGTTTAGAAGTTAGAAGCTTAAATTTGTTAAATTAACAGCCGCCATTTTGTTATTTATTAAGTTAAATTGATGATGATTTGGAATTAGTAAATTTAATCATTTGTGCTTTTACAAACCAAATTTCATTACAATATCTTCATTTGTTTCTTAATAACAGCCAAATTTTGAGTAAATTTGATTATTTGTGCACTTACAAACCAAATTTCATTGATATACCTTCAATTGTTTTAGAATAACAGTCTAATTTTGAGTTTAAAAGCTTACAATTGTTAAATTAACAAGCGCCATACTGTTATTTATAAAGTAAAGTTATTGATGTTTTGAAATTAGTTAATTTAAATATTTGTGTACTTACAAACCAAATTTCTTTACATTAGCTTCATTTGTTTCTTAATTATAGCCAAATTTTGAGGTTAAAAGCTTAAATTTGTTAAATTAACAGTCGCCATTTTGTTACTTAGGAAGTTAGGTTATTGTTGTTTTAAAATTAGTAAAATTGATTATTTGTTCACTTACAAACCAAATTTCTATACAATGTCTTCAATTGTTTCTTAATTACAGCCAAATTTTGAAGTTTAAAGATTAAATTTGTTAAATTAATGGCCGCCATTTTGTTATTTATAAAATTAGGTTAATAATAATTTGGAATTAGTAAATTTGATCATTTATGCATTAAGAAACTAAATTTCACTACAATATCTTCAATTGTTTTCTAATTGCAGCCAAAATTTAAGATTAAAAGCTTAAATTTGTTGAATTAACAGCCGTCATTTTGTTATTTATAAAGTTAGGCTATTGATGTTTTGGAAATAGTAAATATAATTATTTGTGCACTAACAAACAAAATTTCATTACAACATCTTCAATTGTTAATTAATTACAGCCAAGTTTTGAGGTTAGAAACATAATTTTGTTAAATTAACAGCCGCCATTTTGTTATTTACAAAGTAAGGTCATTAATGTTTTGGAATTAGTAAATTTGATCAATAGTGCACTTACAAATCAAACTTTATTACAATATTATTATTATTATTATTATTATTATTATTATTATTATTATTATTATTGTTAAATTAACAGCCGCCATTTTGTTATTTATAAAGTTAGATTAGTGATGTTTTGAAATTAGTAAATTTGATTTTTTCTGCACTCACAAACCAAATTTCATTACAATATCTTCAATTGTTTTTTAATTACAGCCAAATTTTGAGGTTAGAAGCTTAAATTTGTTAAATTACCAGCCGCCATTTTGTTATTTATAAAATTAAGTTATTGATGTTTTGGATATAGTAAATTTAGTCAATTGTGCTTCTACAAACCAAGTTTCATTACAATATCTTCAATTTTTTTTTAATTACAGCCAAATTTTGAGGTTAAAAGCTTAAATTTGTTAAATTACCAGCCGCCATTTTGTTTATTTCTAAAATTTATTGATTTTCTAAAATTAGTATAAAGAATCTTTTGTTTCCCTACAAAACAAATTTCAATGTTTCTTAATTACAGTCAAATTATGAAGTTTAAAGCTTTTCTTAAGTTAACAGCCGCCATTTTGTTATTTATAAGGTTAGGTCTAAAGAAAAATAAAATATAACAGCAAATTAAGCACATATTCAAAGTTATTTATAAATCATTATATGTTGTCTGCTGTCCAACAAAATACATTTTATAATAGCTTTATTTAAACATAAAGCAACTGAGTGGATTGTATTCAAAAAGCAAATGCACAATTTTAATCTAATTTAAAATCAAAATCCAATAATTGAATAATAAAAATATGTCCATCATTGTATGCTGTATTTCCGTCTATAATGTATTGTTGTAATAGTAACCGTTAGTCACATACAAACTACATTACCAAAAACCCTATTTTAAATGCAGGAAGTGTTTGAATAAATAGCGAACCCCTACCATTAAAATCGCGCAAACATAAAGGGGTTAATCGGCTTCTAAGTTCCTGGAAATTATGCAGCTTCAGCAACCGGCAAGTTTATATCCCGCAATGCAGCAAATATGCCGTAGAAGTTCACAGATTTAAGATTTACCAAACACTGTCAGGATTAAATATTAAAACTTTTTAACCCGGAACTATGACATTAATAAAGTTTAGTGGGTTGTAAATCTTGATAGTAAATTTTTCAAAATTAAATTTTATTTTCAAATTATATTATTTTAATTCAATTTTATAATATAAATATAACATTTTAATTAAATTAGTTTGTTGTTTTTAATATAAAATCTGTAATAAATTTCAGCCTGCAATGCGGCACATAAAGTTGCACACAACTGATGCTGCATAATTCGCAGAATTTTAAAGCCGATTAAATTCGTATTTATGTTCTATTCGATTTTAAGAAAGTTTCTCTTTGTTTATATACTTTTAGTTTAAAAGTTTTTAAGGGTTAATGTTTGAACCGGTGCTTAAAGCACTACGAGAATGTATTGATTTGATTTAGAAAAAAAGTTTATAATGATTCTTTTTCTTGTTCGGAATATAAATATAAAAGGATGTGTAAAAGTTTGTAACCAAAGGTATGTGATAGAATTTTAAGTTAACATAAAGCAAACCATGTTATGTTTGCATTTAATTTGCTTAAACAATAAAAATTTAATTAAATATTTCCAGAACTTACAATTATTCTATTTTCCACTAGCCTGAAACAAAAGAAAAATATATTAATTCAATTACATTGCATGTTTTGAAATCACTTACAACCAACCATTGCATCTACAATTCAACAAGTAAATTTAAATATCACTTCGTGTTCTAGTTTTAATAATAATTAATAGATTTGTTAGCGCTGTAAAAAAGTTAAACTATTTGTACTGTGATTGCATGTTTGAATGCAGTTATGAAAACAATTTGCTTGAAAACAATGTAAATATTATTGCCAACAAGTAAATGGAAAGATATTTCGAGTGTCATGATTCGTTAGGAAGTTGGTGTAAAAGAGGTCGTCATTGCATGCGAATGTTATAGTTACTGCATGCATACGTCATTCAAATTTATTAAAATTATTGCGAAATAAACGATTTTAAATTGTAGTCATCATAGACACGTGAGGTGGTAATTTGTTAGAATGAAAATCGATTGTTGAGTATTATGCAATTATGGATATTAAATTATTTGATTTAAGTTTGTACAATGAAGTATTTATAATATACGTAATAAATATTTTTAATAATTAGTATCATTATGGTACTACCGCACAAAAAAATCATTAATTTTAAAACATTAGTTACAGTTACAATTGTTTTATAATGCAATTCTGACACATTTTAAGAATAGTACAGATTTAAGAAGTTTTACAATTTGGTTGGTTGGTTGGTGTTAAAGCCAATTTTTAAAAATATATCTTTTAGAAATTTTCAAACTTGTTTGTTTGTATGTTTTGAACAATTTTGACTTTTTGAGAAATAAAACAAAAACTGATCGTACAATTTTGTTGCAATTTTTTGTACGAGATCATCAATTAATGTTTTAATAATAAAAAATACAAAAAACCTTATATTTTAATCAAATTTTTTTTTTTTTAATTTTAAAACTATTATTTTCAAATTTTGAACAATTTTCACTATTTGTGAAATAAAACAAAAACTAATCGTACAATTTTGTTACAATTTCTTGTACATGATCGTCAATCAATGCTTTAACAATAAAATTTTAAAAAACAATTTTTTTTTATCAAAAGTGTTTTTTTTTTTAATTTCAAAATTGTTATTTGCAAATTTTGAACAATTTTCACAATTTGTAAAATAAAACAAAAACTACTAACACAATTTTGTTGCAATTTTTTGTACATAATTTTCAATAAATATTTTAACAATAAAAAATACAAAAAACAATAAAATTTTATTAAAAGTATATTTTTTTTAAATTTAAAATTATTTATTTGCAAATTTTGAACAACTTTTACTATTTTTAAAATAAAACAAAAACTAATTGTACAATTTTGTTGCAATTTTTTGTACATAATTATCAATCAATGCTTTAACAAAAAAAAATTTAAAAAAACAATATATTTTTATCAAAATTATATTTTTTTAAATTTCAAAATTGTTTATTTGCAAATTTTGAACAATTTTCACTACTTGTGAAATAAAACAAAAACTAATCGTACAATTTTGTTGCATTTTTTTTGTACATGATCATCAATCAATGCTTTAACAATAATGATTACTAAAAACAATATATTTTTATTAATAGTTTTTTTTTTCATGATAAAATTATTATTTGCAAATTTTGAACAATTTTTACTATTTGTGGAATAAAACAAAAACTAATTGTACAATTTTTTTGCATTTTTTTTACATGATCATCAATCAATGCTTTAACAATAAAAAATAAAGAAAACAATATTTTTTTATAAAAAGTATTTTTTTTTTCATTTTAAAATTATTATTTGCAAGTTTTGAACAATTTTTACTATTTGTGGAATAAATCAAAAACTAATTGTACCAGTTTGTTGCAATTTTTTGTACATGATCATCAATCAATGCTTTAACAATAAATAAAACTAAAAACAATATATTTTTATAAAAAACATTTTTTTCTTTCAAATTTCAAAATTGTTTATTTGCAAATTTTGAACAATCTTCACTATTTGTCAGATAAAACAAAAATTAATCGTACAATTTTGTTGCAATTTCTTGTACAGAATCATCAATTAATGCTTTAATTATAAAAAACACTAAAAATCTTATAATTGAATAAAAAAATATTTTTTTTTTAATTTTAAAATTATTATTTTCAAATTTTGAACAATTTTCACTATTTGTAAAATAAAACAAAAACTAATCGTACAATTTTGTTGCAATTTTTTGTGCATGATAAACAATCAAAGTTAAAAAAAAAAATACAAAAAACATTATTTTTTTATCAAAACTATTTTTTTTTTCAATTTTAAAATTGTTTGGAAATTTTGAACAATTTTTACTATTTGTGAAATAAAACAAAAACTAATTGTACAATTTTGTTGCAATTTTTTGTACATAATTATCAAATAATGCTTTAACAATAAAAATTATAAAAACAATACATTTTCATCAAAACAATTTTTTTTTTAATTAAAATTGTTTATTTGCAAATTTTGAACACTTTTCACTATTTGTGAAATAAAACAAAAAATAATCGTACAATTTTGTTGAAATTTTTTGTACATAATCATCAATTAATGCTTTAACATTAATTAATACTAAAAAACAATATATTTTAATCAAAAGTATTTTTCTTTTAATTTTAAAATTATTATTTGCAAATTTTGAACAATTTTTACTATTTGTGGAATAAAACAAAAACTAATTGTACAATTTTGTTGCAATTTTTTGTACATGATCATCAATCAATGCTTTAACAATAAAAAATTCAAGAAACAATAGATTTTTATCAAAATTATTTGTTTTTAATTTTAAAATAGTTTATTGCAAATTTTGAATAATTTTCACTATTTGTGAAATAAAACAAAAACTACTCACACATATTTGTTGCAATTTTTTGTACATAATCATCAAGTTAAACATTAACAATAAAAAAAAACTTTGTCTGCAAATTTAAAATAATTTTTACTATTTGTGAAATAAAACAAAAACTAATCGTACAATTTTGTTGCAATTTTTTGTACATAATCATCAATCAATGCTTTAACAATAATTAATACTAAAAACAATATTTTTTATCAGACATTTTTTTTTTTAATTTTAAATTTATTATTTGCAAATTTTGAACAATTTTCACTATTTGTGAAATAAAACAAAAACTAATTGTACAATTTTGTTGCAATTTTTTGTACATGATCATCAATCATTGCTTTAATAATAAAAAATAGAAGAAACATTATGTTTTTATCAAAAGTATTTTTTTTTTAATTTTAAAATTGTTTATTTGCAAATTTTGAACAAATTTCACTATTTGTGAAATAAAACAAAAACTAATAAAACAATTTTGTTGCAATTTTTTGTACACGATCATCAATCAATGCTTTAACAACAAAAATTACAAAAAAGATTATATTTTTATCAAATATATTTTTTTAGAAATTTTTAAAATTGTTTTTTTTTGCAAATTTTGAACAATTTTTACTATTTGTGGAATAAAACAAAAACTAGTTGTACAATTTTGTTGCAATTTTTTGTACATGATCATCAATCAATGCTTTAGCAAAAATTAATATTAAAAACAATATATTATTATTAAAAACATTTTTTTTCTTCAAATTTCAAAAATGTTTATTTGCAAATTTTAAACAATCTTCACTATTTGTCAGATAAAACAAAAATTAATCGTACAATTTTGTTGCAATTTCTTGTACATAATCATTAATCAATGCTTTACTAGTAAAAAATACAAAAAACAATATATTTTTATCAAAAGATTTTTTTTTTAATTTTAAAATTGTTTATTTGCAAATTTTAAATAATTTTCACTATTTGTAAAATAAAACAAAAACTAATTGTACAATTTTGTCGCAAATGTTTGTACATGACCATCAATTAATGCTTTAACAAGAATTAATACTAAAAACAATATATTTTAATCAAAAGTATTTCTTTTTTAATTTTAAAATTGTTTATTTTTAAATTTTGAATAATTTTCACTATTTGTAAAATAAAACAAAAACTAATTGTACAATTGTATTGCAATTTTTTGTACATGATCAATAATTAATGCTTTATTAGTAAAAAATACAAAAAATATTATACTTTTATCAAAAGTATTTTTTTATTTTATTTTAAAATTGTTTTTTTGCAAATTTTGATCAATTTTCATGATTTGTGAAATGAAACAAAAACTAATCGTACAAATTTTGTCGCAATTTCTTGTTCATCATCATCAATCAATGCTTTACAATAATTAATACTAAAAACAAAATATTTTTATCAAAAGTATTTTTTTTAAATTTTAAAATTGATTATTTCCAAATTTTGAACAATTTTCACATTTGTGAAATAAAACAAAAAGTAATTGTACAATTTTATTGCAAGTTTTTGTACATAATTATCAATTAATGCTCTAGCAATAATTAATACTAAAAGCAATATAATTTTATCAAAAGTATTTTTTTTTTTAATTTTAAAATTATTATTTGCAAATTTTGAACAGTTTTCACTATTTGTGAAATAAAACAAAAACTAATCGTACAATTTTGTTAAAATTTCATGTACATGATCATTAATCAATGCTTTAACAATAAAAATTTGAAAAACAATTTTTTTTATCAAAAGTATTTTATTTTTTAATTTCAAAATTGTTATTTGCAAATTTTGAACAATTTTCAATATTTGTAAAATAAAACAAAAAATTCTCACACATTTTGTTGCAATTTTTTGTACATAATTTTCAATTAATATTTTAACAATAAAAAATACAAAAAACATTATAATTTTTTCAAAAGTATTTTTTTTTAATTTTAAAATTGTTTATTTGCAAATTTTGAATAATTTTTACTATTTGTGAAATAAAACAAAAACTAATGGTAAAATTTTGTTGTAATTCTTTGTACATGATTATCAATTAATGCTTTAACAGTAATTAATACTAAAAACAATATATTTTTATCAAAAGTTTTTTTTTTTTCATTTTAAAATGATTATTTCCAAATTTTGAACAATTTTTACTATTTGTGGAATAAAACAAAAACTAATTGTACAATTTTGTTGCAATTTATTGTACATAATCATCAGTCTGCTTTAACAAAAAAAAATTTAAATTTTTTTTTTTTTTTCAAATTTTAAAATTGTTTTATTGCAAATTATGAACAATTTTCACTATTTTTCAAATAAAACAAAAACTAATCGTTCAATTTTGTTGCAATTTTTTGTACATAATCATCAATTAATGCTTTAACAATAATTAATACTTAAAACAATATATTTTAATCACAAGTAATTTTTTTTTTAATTTTAAAATTGTTTATTTGGAAATTTTAAATATTGTTCACTATTTGTGAAATAAAACAAAAACTAAACGTACAATTTTGTTGCATTTTTGTGTACATATTTATCAATCAATGCTTTAACAAGAATTATTATTAAAAACAATATATTTTAATCAAAAGTTTTTTTTCTTTTAATTTTAAAATTGTTTATTTGGAAATTTTGAATAATTTTCACTATTTGTAAAATAAAGCAAAAACTAATTGTACAATTTTGTCGCAAATTTTTGTACATAATCATCAATCAATGCTTTAACAAGAATTATTATTAAAAACAATATATTTTAATCAAAAGTTTTTTTTCTTTTAATTTTAAAATTGTTTATTTGGAAATTTTGAATAATTTTCACTATTTGTAAAATAAAACAAAAACTTATCTTACAATTTTGTTGCATTTTTTTGTACATGATCACCAATCAATGCTTTAACAATAATAAATACAAGAAATAATAAATTTTTATTAAAAGTTTTTTTTTTTTTAATTTTAAAATTGTTTATTTGCAAATTTTGAACAATTTTCACTATTTGTGAAATAAAACAAAAACTAATTGTACAATTTAGTTGCAATTTATTGTACATAATCATCAATCAATGCTTTAGTAATAAAAAATACAAGAAACAATATATTTTTATTATAAGTATTATTTTTTTAATTTTAAAATTGTTTATTTTCAAATTTTGATTAATTTTTACTATTTGTGGAATAAAACAAAAACTAATCGTACAATCTTGTTGTAATTTTTTGTACATGATCATCAATTAATGCTTTAACATTAAAAAATACAGGAAATAATATATTTTAATCAAAAGTATTTTTTTAATTTTAAAATGATTTATTTGCAAACTTTGAACAATTTTTACTATTTTTAAAATCAAACAAAAACTAATTGTACAATTTTGTTGCAATTTCTTGTATATTATCATTAATTAATGCTTTAACAATAATTAATACAAAAAAACAATATATTTTCATTAAAAATATATTTTTTATAATTTTAAAATTATTATTTGCAAATTTTGATCAATTTTTGCTAATTGTAAAATAAATTAAAAAGTAATTGTCAATCTTGTTGAAATTTTTTGTACATGATCATTAATCAATGCTTTAACAATAAAAAATTTAAAAAATAAAAGATTTTTATCAAAAGTATTTTTTTTTTAATTTTAAAATTGTTTATTTGCAAATTTTGAATAATTTTTACTATTTGTAGAATAAAGCAAAAAGTAATCGTACAATCTTGTTGCAATTTTTTGTACATATACATCAATTAATACATTAACAATAAAAAAAAAAACAAAAAACGTTAAATTTTTTCAAAAAAATATTTTTTTTCATTTTTAAAATTGTTTGTCTGCAAATTTTAATTAATTTTTACTATTTGTGAAATAAAACAGAAACTAATCGTACAATCTTGTGCAATTTTCTGTACATGATCATCAATTAATGCTTTAACAATAAACAATACAAAAAACATTAGATTTATATCAAAAGTGTTTTTTTTTTTAATTTCAAAATTATTATTTGCAAATTTTGAACAATTTTTACTATTTGTGAAATAAAACAAAAACTAATCGAACAAGTTTTTTTGCAATTTTTTGTACATGATCATCAATCAATGCTTTAATAATAAAAAAAAAACAAGAACCATTATATTTTTATCAAAAGTATTTTTTTTTCTTAATTTTTAAAATTGCTTTTTTGCAAATTTTGAACAATTTTCACTATTTGTGAAATGAAACAAAAACTAATCAAACAATTTTGTTCCAATTTTTTGTACATGATTATCAATCAATGCTTCACACTGAAAAATACAAAAAACAATATAATTTTTTCTAAAGTTTTTTTTTTTTTTAATTTCAAAATTGTTCATTTGCAAATTTTAAATAGTTTTTACTATTTGTTGAATAAAACAACAAAAACTAATCGAACAATTTTGTTGCAATTTTTTGTACAAGATCATCAATTAATGCTTTAATAATACAAAAACCTTATATTTTCATCAAAAATTTTTTTTTTAAATTTTAAAATTATTATTTTCAAATTTTGAACAATTTTTACTATTTGTGAAATAAAACAAAAATTAATTGTACAATTTTGTTGCAATTTTTTTGTACATAATTAACAATCAATGCTTTAACAATAATTAATACTAAAAACAATATTTTTTTATCAAAAATATTTTTTTTTTAATTTTAAAATTGTTTGTTTGAAAATTTTGAATAGTTTTCACTATTTGTGAAATAAAACAAAAACTAATTGTACAATTGTGTTGCAATTTCTTGTACATGATCATCAATCAATGCTTTAACAATAAAAAATTAAAAAAAACAATTTTTTTTTATCAAAAGTATTTTTTTTTTGTAATTTCTAAATTGTTATTTGCAAATTTTGAGCAATTTTCACTATTTGTAAAATAAAACAAAAACTACTTACACAATTTTGTTGCAATTTTTTGTACATAATTTTCAATTAATATTTCAACAATAAAAAATACAAAAAACAATATAATTTTATCAAAAGTATTTTTTTTTTAATTTTAAAATTGTTTGATTGAAAATTTTGAATAATTTTCATTATTTGTGAAATAAAACAAAAACTAATCGTACAATTTTGTTGCAATTTTTTGTACATAATTATCAATCAATGCGTTAACAAAAAAAAAAATTAAAAAACAATATATTTTTATCAAAATTATTTTTTTTAAAATTTCAAAATTGCTTATTTGCAAATTTTGTATAATTTTCACTACTTGTGAAATAAAACAAAAACTAATCGTACAGTTTTGTTGCAATTTTTTGTACATGTTCATCAATCAATGCTAGAACATCAATTAATACTAAAAACAATATAGTTTTATCAAGAGTATTTTTTTTTTAATTTTAAAATTGTTTGTTTGGAAATTTTGAATAATTTTCACTATTTGTGAAATAAAACAAAAACTAATCGTACAATTTTGTTGAAATTTCTTGTACATGATCATCAATCAATGCTTTAACAATAAAAAATAAAGAAACAAAATATTTTTATAGAAAGTATTTTTTTTTTTAATTTTAAAATTGTTTATTTGCAAATTTTAAATAATTTTTACTATTTGTGGAATAAAACAAAAACTAATTGAACAATTTTGTTGCAATATTTTGAACATAGTCATCAATCTATACTTTAACAATAACAAATAGTAAAAACAAAATAATTTTATCAAAAGTAATTTTTTTTTTTAATTTTAAAATTGTTTATTTGCAAATTTTGAACAAATCTCACTATTTGTGAAATAAAACAAAAAGTAATTGTACAATTTTGTTGCAATTTTTTGTACATGATTATCAATTAATGCTTCATCAATAATTAATACTAAAAGCAATATAATTTTACCAAAAGTTTTTTTTTTTTTATTTTAAAATTATTATTTTCAAATTTTGAACAACTTTTACTATTTGTGAAATAAAACAAAAACTGATCGTACAATTTTGTTGCAACTTCTTGTACATGATCATCAATTATTGTTTAAACAATAAAAATGACAAAAAACTTTATATTTTAATCAAAAGTATTTTTTTTTTTAATTTTTAAAAAGGTTTTTTTTGCAAAAATTTTGAACAATTTTTACTATTTGTGAAATAAAACAAAAACTAATCGTACAAGTTTGTTGCAATTTTTTGTACATGATCATTAATCAAAGCTTTAACAATAAAAAATTCAAGAAACAATAGATTTTTATCAAAAGTATTTTTTTTTTAATTTTAAAATTTGCAAATTTTGAATTTTTTTTACTATTTGTAGAATAAAACAGAAACTAATCAAACAATCTTGTTGCAATTTTTTGTACATGGTCATCAATCAATGCTTTAACAATATAAAATACAAAAAACAATAAATTTTTATCAAAAGATTTTTTTTTTAACTTTAAAGTTGTTTTTTTTGCAAATTTTTAACAATTTTCACTATTTGTAAAATGAAACAAAATCTAATCGTACAATCTTGTTGCAATTTTTTTTACATAATCATCAATCATTGTTTTAACAACAAAAAATACAGGAAATAATATGTTTTCATCAAAAGTTTTTTTTTTTTATTTAAAATTGTGTATTTGCAAATTTTGAACAATTTTTACTATTTGTCAAATGAAACAAAAACTAATAGTACAATTTTATTGCAATTTTTTGTACATGATCATCAAATAATGTTTTATCATAAAAAAATACAAGAAACACTATTTTTTTATCAAATTTTTTTTTTTCAAATTTCAAAATTGTTTATTTACAAATTTTGAACAATTTTCACTATTTGTAAAATAAAACAAAAACTAATTGTACAATTTTGTTGCAAATTTTTGTACATAATCATCAATCAATGCTTTAACAAGAATTATTATTAAAAACAATATATTTTAATCAAAAGTTCTTTTCTTTTAATTTTAAAATTGTTTATTTGGAAATTTTGAATAATTTTCACTATTTGTAAAATAAAACAAAAACTTATCGTACAATTTTGTTGCAATTTTTTGTACATGATCATCAATCAATGCTTTAGCAATAAAAAACACAAGAAACAATATATTTTTATTAAAAGTTTTTTTTTTAATTTTAAAATTGTTTATTTTCAAATTTTGAATAATTTTTACTATTTGTGGAATAAAACAAAAACTAATCGTACTATCTTGTTGTAATTTTTTGTACATGATCATCAATTAATGCTTTAACATTAAAAAATACAGGAAATAATATATTTTTATCAAAAGTATTTTCTTTTAATTTTAAAATTGTTTTTTGCAAATTTTGAACAATTTTCACTATTTGTGAAATAAAACAAAAACTAATCGTACAATTTTGTTGCATTTTTTTGTACATGATCATCAATTAAACAGTATAAAAAATACAAAAAATAATACATTTTTATTAAAAGTACTTTTTTTTTAATTTTAAAATTGTTTATTTGCAAATTTTGAACAATTTTCACTATTTGTGAAATAAAACAAAAACTAATCGTACAACTTTGTTGAAATTTTTTGTACATGATCATCAATTATTGCTTTAACAGTAAAAAAAAAAACAAAAAACAATATATTATTATCAAAAGTTTTTTTTATTAATTTTAAAATTGTTTTTTGCAAATTTTGAACAATTTTCACTATTTGTGAAATAAAACAAAAACTAATCATACAATTTTGTTGCATTTTTTTGTACATGATCATCAATTAAACAGTATAAAAAATACAAAAAATAATACATTTTTATTAAAAGTATTTTTGTTTTAAATTTTAAAATTGTTTATTTGCAAATTTTGAACAATTTTCACAAGTTGTGAAATAACACAAAAACTAATCGTACAATTTTGTTAAAATTTCTTGTACATGATTAGCAATCAATGCTTTAACAGTAAAAAATACAAAAGACAATATATTTTTATCAAAAGTACTTTTTTTTTAATTTTAAAATTGTTTATTTGCAAATTTTGAACAATTTTCACTATTTGTGAAATAAAACAAAAACTAATCGTACAATTTTGTTGAAATTTCTTGTACATGATCATCAATTTATGCTTTAACATTAAAAAAAAACAAAACACAATATATTTTTATCAAAAGTATTTTTTTTCAATTTTAAATTGTTTATTTGCAAATTTTGAACAATTTTCACTATTTGTGAAATAAAACAAAAACTAATCGTACAATTTTGTTGCAATTTTTTGTACATGATCACCAATCAATGCTTTAACAATAAAAAATACAAAAAATAATAAATTTTTATTAAAAGATTTTTTTTTTTTTAAATTTTAAAATTGTTTATTTGCATATTTTGAACAAATTTCACTATTTGTGAAATAAAACAAAAACTAATTTTACAATTTTGTCGCAAATTTTTGTACATGATCATCAATCAATGCTTTAACAAGAATTAACACTAAAAACAATCTATTTTAATCAAAAGTATTTTTTTTTTTAATTTAAAAAAATTTTATTTGGAAATTTTGAATAATTTTCACTATTTGTAAAATAAATCAAAAACTAATTGTACAATTTTGTCGCAAATTTTTGTACCTAATCATCAATCAATGCTTTAACAAGAATTAATACTAAAAACAATATATTTTAATCAAAAGTATTTTTTTTTAAATATTTTAAAATTGTTTATTTGGAAATTTTGAATAATTTTCACAATTTGTGAAATAAAACAAAAACTAATTGTACAATTTTGTTGCAATTTTTTGTACATGATAATCAATCAATTTATGAAAACTTTATTGATTTGTAATGCTTAGTTACAGAGGTACAGATGTTTTTAAAATGGAGTTTTTTGAAATATTTTCTAAATAGTGTAGGTTTAATAATTAATTTTAAATAATAGCATATAAAATAAATAAAACACAAAAGTAATTAAAAGTAGCAAATTTTAATTAATTATTAAATAAGGATATAAATTTAAGGTGCACTAAATAATACATTTTAGTACTTATATCTTTATGTAATACTCTTTCCTTTATAAAACTTTTAACTTTATTAATGGTGCTATATAATATGACTTAATGGGTCATTAAAACATTAAATTTAACCTACATTATTAGCATTTACAAAGAGATATTTTATATGAAACTTTTCTATGTATAAAAAGAAAATATTATATTAAAAATGTACCTTCAGTAAAGTCCCCAAAACATCAAATTAGTTAGCACATGTGAATCACAAAATAATTAATGCTATTTGCATGAATAATGCAATACCACCGCACTAAACAACATCTCGAGTCGACTAATCGCACCACTACAAGTAACCCGACCGGGTCGTTCCAATGCTGATAAGAAGAGAAACATTATCGTTACAAATAAAATAAATAGAATGCTCCATTCCAATTTATTTGTTTATTTAATTTAAACCAAGATTAATTAAAATAATTTCAGTTGTGCAAACAATATTTTACAATAATTTTTAATTTGTTTTGTTTTGCTTCTTAAGCTTTGGAATTCTTAACGCCTACCCTTAATCTTGCTATTTCATGTTTAGTTAAGATTGATTAGTACAAATGGGGCAATTACTGTAGGCTGACTTAATATAAGGATTGAGTGACAGGATTTATTGTGTAATAAAAATATTTAACATTCTATTAATACAGTCTCATTCATTTGTTGTAATACTATTACGTTTGATGGTGATGAAAAAAAAAAAATATAAATGTCGACTGCAGGGTCATCAAAAGGAAAAAAAAGCCCGCGACTGTGAAAAGGAAGCCAAATAAATGATCAAAGAAAAATTATCTTGATTCATTTATGTTGTTTGCGTACAGACGATGCGTAATAGAAATGTAATAAATTATATTGGATGGTTGGCATTTAATTAAGTTAATAAATTATGTCTGAATTAACTAATATTTCACAAATTTGTATGATTTAATGCAAATATATTCAAACTATAGTTAAGAAAATTACTCGATAGTATTAGCAATGTAACAAGTTTGATCAGTAAATTATTATTAATAAGATTGTTTTGAAACAAGTTAAAAAAATTATTATGCTTTAATAACGATTAATTAGCTTGGTAATAAAATCGCCTATTAAATCTAAATTTCCATTAACAACAGATTTATGTTGATGCTAATGATGCAGACATTAAAGGCGACTTCGATTATAAAACGAAATTGCTTTAATAACTCGTGTATCAACAGCAAATAAAATTAAGGAAAGCTATTAACATCGTATCGATTGATTTTGTTATAGCTAGCGTTAAGAGAAGGAAATTATATAATAATAATTATTTTTTTATGTCAAAATTAATGACGTGTTTACTTTAATACATCTATAATTGTGTTAAAAAAATTGAGAGACAAAACTACATAACCTCAAAGTTTTTGACATGAGCTAACTAACTAAGTTCAGTAAATGAATAGAAAGATAATTGACATTTTAAGTTTAGATACATTTTTTATTCAATTGAGGTTATGTCAATATTATGACAATTTAAGTGTATGAATTTTTATAAATATTTTACAGTTGGTACTAATAGTATTCAGGTATAGTAGTACCAAGTTACATAAAAATCCAATAAACCATTTTTGAGTTCTAAGAGTTTGAATTTGTATATAAAGTTTCTAAATTTAGTTAAAATTTTGATTGAAATGAAGTTATCTCAAGATTATGACAAATTGAGCAGATGGATTTTTATAATTTTTGTACAGTTGGTATTAATGGTATTCAGGTATAGTAGTACCAAATTACACAAGAATCTAAAGTACAATTTTTGAGTTCTGAGAGTTTGAGTTTGTATATAAAGTTTCTAAATTTAGTTAAAATTTTGATCGAAATGAAGTTATTTCAAGATTATAACAAATTGAGCGTATGGATTTTTATAATTTTTGTACAGTTGGTACTAATGGTATTCAGGTATAGTAATACCAAATTACACAAAAATCTAATATACCATTTTTAAGTTTTGAGAGTTTGAATTTGTATATGAATTAAAATTTTGATCAAAATGAAGTTATCTCAATATTATGATAAATTGAGTGTATGGATTTTTATAATTTTTGTACAGTTGGTACTATTGGTATTCAGGTATAGTGGTAATAAATTACACTAAAATCCAATTTACCAATTTTAAGTTCTGAAAGTTTAAATTTGTATATAAAGTTTCTAAATTTAGTTAAAATTTTGATCAAAATGAAGTTATTTATCATGACAAATTGGGCGTATGAATTTTTATAATTTTTGTACAGTGAGTACTATTAGTATTCAGGTATAGTAGTACCAAGTTAAACAAAAATCCAAAGTATCATTTTTGAGTTCTGAGAGTTTGAATTTGTATTTAAAGTTTCTAAATTTAGTTAAAATTTTAGTTAAAATGAAGTTATCTCAAAATTAAGACAAATTGAGCGTATGGATTTTTATAATTTTTGTACAGTTGGTACTAATGGTATTCAGGTATAGTAATACCAAATTACACAAAAATCCAATGTACCATTTTTGAGTTCTGAGAGTTTGAATTTGTGTATAAAGTTTCTAAATTTAGTCAAAATTTTGATCGAAATGAAGTTATCTTAAGATTATGACAAATTGAGCGTATGGATTTTTATCATTTTTGTACAGTTTGTACTAATGGTATTTAGGTATATTAATACCAAATTGCACAAAAATCCAATGTACAATTTTTGAGTTCTGAAAGTATAAATTTTTCTAAATTTAGTTAAAAT
The DNA here is from genome assembly GCA_963932245.1 of Tachinus rufipes. Lineage (NCBI taxonomy): Eukaryota > Metazoa > Arthropoda > Insecta > Coleoptera > Staphylinidae > Tachinus > Tachinus rufipes. The sequence goes on from OZ010744.1 coordinate 4,063,968, forward strand.
TTTGATCAAAACGAAGTAATCTCAAGATTATGACAAAGTGAGCCTAAGGATTTTTATAATTTTTGTACAGTTGGTACTAATGGTATTCAGGTATAGTAGTACTAAATAACACACAAATCCAATAAACCATTTTTGAGTTCTAAAAGTTTGAATTTGTATATAAAGTTTCTAAAATTAGATAAAATTTTGATCAAAATAAAGTTATCTCAAAATTAAGACAAATTGAGCGTATGGATTTTCATCATTTTTGTACAGTTTGTATTAATGGTATTTAGGTATAATAATACCAAATTGCACAAAAATCCAATGTACCATTTTTGAGTTCTAAAAATTTGAATTTGTATATATACAGTTTCTAAAGTTTGTTAAAATTTGGATCAAAATGAAGTTAACTCAAGATTATGACAAATTGAGCGTATGGATTTTTATAATTTTTGTACAGTTGGTACTAATGGTATTCAAGTAGAGTAGTACTAAATTACACAAAAATCCAATTTATCAATTTTAAGTTCTGAGAGTTTGAATTTGAATATAAAGTTTCTAAATTTAGTTAAAACTTTGATCAAAATGAAGTTATTTCAAGATTATAACAAATTGAGCGTATGGATTTTTATAATTTTTGTACAGTTGGTACTATTGGTATTCAGGTATAGTAGTACCAAGTTACACAAAAATCTAATGTACCATTTTTGAGTTCTGAGAGTTTGAATTTGTATATAAAGTTTCTGAATTTAGTTAAAATTTTGATTGAAATGAAGTTATCTCAAGATTATAACAAATTGAGCGATGGATTTTTATAATTTTTGTACAGTTGGTACAAATGGTATTCAAGTATAGTAGTACCAAATTACACAAAAATCCAATAAACCATTTTTGAGTTCTGAGAGTTTGAATTTGTATATAAAGTTTCTAAAACTAGTTAAAATTTTGATTGAAATAAAGTTATCTCAAGATTATGACAAATTGAGCGTATGGATTTTTATAATTTTTGTACAGTTGGTACTAATGGTACTTAGGTATAGTAGTACCAAATTACACAAAAACCCAATGTACCATTTTTGAGTTCTGAGAGTTTGAATTTTTCAAAATTTAGTAAAAATTTTAATCAAAATGAAGTTATCTCAAGATTATAACAAATTGAGCCTAAGAATTTTTATCAATTTTGTACAGTTGGTACTAATGGTATTTAGGTATAGTAGTACCAAATTACACAAAAATCCAATGTACCATTTTTGAGTTCTGAGAGTTTGAATTTTTCAAAATTTAGTTAAAATTTTGATCAAAATGAAGTTATCTCAAGATTATAACAAATTGAGCCTAAGAATTTTTATCAATTTTGTACAGTTGGTACTAATGGTATTCAGGTTTAGTAGTACCAAGTTACACAAAAATCTAATGTACCATTTTTGAGTTCCAAAAGTTTGAATTTGTATATAAAGTTTCTAAATTTAGTTAAAATTTTAGTTAAAATAAAGTTATCTCAAAATTAAGACAAATTGAACCTATGGATTTTTATCATTTTTGTACAGTTGGAACTAATGGTATTCAGGTATAGTAGTACTAAATTACAAAAAATCCAATAAACCATTTTTGAGTTCTGAACATTTTAATTTGTATATTAAGTTTCTAAAATTAGTTAAAATTTTGATTGAAATGAAGTTATCTCAAGGTTATGACAAATTGAGCGTATGGATTTTTATAGTTTTTTTACAATTGATACTAATGGTATTCAGGTATAGTAGTACCAAATTACACAAAAATCTAATAAACCTTTTTTAAATTCTGAGAGTTTCAATTTGTATATAAAGTTTCTAAATTTAGTTAAAATGTTGATTGAAATGAAGTTAACTTAAGATTATGACAAATTGAGCGTATAGATTTTTATAATTTTTGTACAGTTGGTACTAATGGTATTCAGGTATAGTAATACCAAATTACACAAAAATCCAATAAACCATTTTTGAGTTCTAAGAGATTGAATTTGTATATAAAGTTTTTAAAATTAAATAAAATTTTGATCAAAATAAAGTTATAATTTCTATACAATTGGTACTAATAGTATTCAAGTATATTAGTACTAAACTACACAAAAAACCTATGTATCATTTTTGAGTTTTAAAAGTTTGAATTTGTATGTTAAGTCTTTAAACTTAGTTAAAATTTTGATTGAAATGAAGTTTGAGGTTTTGTTAAAATTATAACAAATTGAGCGTATAGATATTTATAAATATTTTACAATTGGTACTAATGGTATTTAGGTATATTGGTACTAAATTACATAAAAATTCAATATACTTCAATTAAGTTCAAAATTTTTGAAGTTGATTGGTGAGTTTTTAAAATTAATTAATAAAATAAAGTTTTGATCGAAATGAGGTGCGGTTAGGTTAAGTTAGGTTTCATTTTTCACAGTTGGTAGCTATAATATTAAGGTATATTAGTACCAAATTGTATTAATTTCCAATGTACCGTTTCAGAGATAAACTTAATTAAGTTGTCTCTAACTACTCTCAATTAAACCGGGCAAGATTAGTTAATTTAAGGTTATGTTAAATTTAGCGTATCAATTTGTTTCAGCATAATTTGTAGTTATAGTACTAAGGTATATTGGTACCAAATTCTAATATTTTCCAATGTACCGTTTCAGAGATAAACTTAATTAAGTTGTCTCTAACTATTCTCAATTAAAATGAGCAAGATTAGTTAATTTAAGGTTATGTCAAACTCAGCGCATCAATTTGCTTCAACTTGGTACAGTTTGTAGTTATAGTATTAAGGTATATTGGTACCAATTTGTATTATTTTCCAAAGTACCGTTTCAGAGATAAACTTAATTAAGCTGTCTCTAACTACTTTTACTTATAATGGGCAAAATTAGTTAATTTAAGGTTATGTCACATTCAGCGCATCAATTTGCTTCAATTTAGCACAGTTTGTAGCTATATTATTAAGGTACACTTGTACCAAATTGTATTATTTTTCAACGTACCGTTTCATAGATAAACTTGATTAAGTTGTCTCTAACTACTCTCAATTAAAATAGGCAAGATTAGTTAATTTAAGGTTATGTTAAATTTAAAGTATCAATTTGCTTCAACTTAACACAGTTTGAAGTTATAGTATTAAGGTATATTAGTACCAAATTGTATTATTTTTCAATGTACCGTTTCAGAGATAAATTTAATTAAGTTGTCTCTAACTACTCTCAATTAAAATGAGCAAAATTAGTTAATTTCAGATTATATCATATTGAACGTATCAATTTGCTTCAACTTAGCACAGTTTGTAGTTATAATATTAAGTTATAATGGTACCAAATTGTATTATTTTCCAATGTACCGTTTCAGAGTTAAACTTAATTAAGTTGTCTCTAACTATTCTCAATTAAAATGAGCAAGATTAGTTAATTTAAGGTTATGTCAAACTCAGCGCATCAATTTGCTTTAACTTGGTACAGTTTGCAGTTATAGTATTAAGGTATATTGGTACCAAATTGTATTATTTTCGAATGTACCGTTTCACAGATAAACTTATTTAAGTTGTCTCTAACTAATCTTATTTAAAATAGGCAAGATTAGTTAATTTAAGATTATGTCAAATTTTGCGTATCAATTTGCTTCAATTTGGCACAGTTGGTAGCTATAGTATTAAGGTATATTGGTATCAAATTGTATTATTTTCCAATGTACCGTTTCAGAGATAATCTTAATTAAGTTGTTTCTAACTATTCTCAGTTAAAGTAGGCAAGATTAGTTAATTTAAGGTTATGTAAAATTCAGAGTATCAATTTGCTTTAACTTTACACAGTTTGTAGCTATAGTATTACGGTATATTGGTACTAAATTGTATTATTTAAAATCTTTATTTAAAAACCTTTAAAATAATTATTTATAAATGTTTCTCCTTTCTAAATTTTTAAATTTTTTGTAAAGTTTAACCAAACTTTGAAAGTATTCTATAATCGTTAAAGATTTCTGTAAAATAAAATTAATCAATAAATAAAATGTTTGATTGTTTTTTTAATTAAGGGAATTGTTAGTCCATAAATGTAGCCAGCATTAAATTAAAACGTTACGAATACAAACGGAAATGCAAATCGCTGTTGCAGCGATTAGTTCCAGCGATTGAAACATCCACAGATTAGTGGATACAATTAACCATCGATTTTTGTCTGCAATAAATTGTTTTAATATCCCTTGCGTTGATAATTTAGTAACAGTAAAGCAACGACATAAATCGGTTGCAATATTTTTGCAACAATGATTGGCCAGATTCCTCATATTATTAATATGCGAGTCTCTCTAGAGAATATTGTGTTTGATATATGGTATATGGAATGTGCTTCCTCCTTCTGCGTCCCGAGCGACGGCGGTATGCGGCAGCAAAGCAGATCGATCCAATCGCGCGGACCGGAGCAAAAAGACAAAGCCATCGCGAATGAGGGGTTGTGGGTGGGATTGTTAAGGGGCACGCGAACGTTTGGCGGTTTCTGAAACTTCCAAGTTTGAGCAAACACCATCATCTCGCCCGCTATTTGCGCACGGAGTGAAAAAAAGTTGCCACTTCTGTCGGGTAATTGACATCTAGCAAGACACCAATTAAATATTTATACTATAAAGAGATGTTTATCATGTTGTATGTAAATATGCATTTAGAAGATTTTTTTTTATAAAACAATGATTCTGATAATTTTATTAATGCAATATTATTAAAAGTTAATTAAATGATTAAATAAATTATAAGAAAGTACAATTAAAAACAGATCGGATTATAAAATAATTACTCAATTATCTAAAGAACAATTTTAATCAAAAAGATTTGTTTTAATGAAATTACAAAAAAAATAAAAGTTTAACAACATTTAACATTTCTCTACTTCATATATACATAATTTCCATCAAGCTTAAACATAACGATAAGATCTGCTGCACAGTTCTTCCTACTAAACCTTGCAAACAGGTTACCACTAAACAAACTATGACAAACACTTTGGCGGGCGGACAGGAACACAGTTTCAAATGACCGGCTTAAATTTTTTAAAATGTCTTCCTGCCCGCCCGCCCAGTGTTTGTTATCAAAAATATGTTTACGTCATCACTTTTTTGTACCTCAATACTTCTGTCAGTTTTTTTGTTAGGTTAGGTTAGGTTAGGTAAGGTTAGGTTAAGTTATGTTAGGTTAGGTTAGGTTAGGTTAGGTTAAGTTAGGTTTTTTTTTCGGGTCATGAGTCTACTAAGTGTGCTTGGGAAGACCTATGAGCACCACCTAAAGAGGAGGCTCAAAGAAGAGCTAGAAAAGAAAAGGGCAATATCGGACGCCCAACACGGTTTTAGGAAATAGCGTGTGACTGTGGACGCCATCATAGTAGCCAAAATGCTGTGCAAAGACCAAAACAGCGCGTAGACAGTGATTATCTTCCTGGACGTTAGAAACGCTTTCAATACGGCCAGGTGGAGTAAGATCATAAGTCGCTTGAAAGAGATTGGGGTGTCCAGATACCTCCAGGACATTTTGGCCAGCTACTTGAGTGAGAGAACGCTCCGCATCGCAGAAGGGGAGGAGAAGAAGCTGACACAGGTCCTACAGTAGAGTTTGTACGACCCTGTACTTAGACTTGATATCCCGGAGAAATGCAGGATAGTAGCGTACGCCAACAATCTGGTAGTGGTGGTCAGGGCAAAGGGTGCTGCAAGGCTCCAGGAAGCATCAAACGAGGCCTTAGTGGCCTAAAACGGTTGGATAGCTAAAAACGGGCTGGAGGTCGCCTCCGAAAAGACTAAAGCTCTTATAGTAAAGGGAGCAAGAAGAAAAGGCAAAGCAGTTTTTACGCTTAGAGAAAAGGAAGTAAAACCCAAGAAAACAATGAAGTATCTGGGAGTATGGCTGGACGCAAATTAGATGTTTGGACACCACGTGGTAAAGTCAGAAAGGCCAAAAAGACAGTCACGGCACTAACGAAAATCCTTCCAAACGTTAGTGGTCTAAGGGCTAGGAAAAGAACAGCTTACCACGCGGTGGTTCAGTCCGTTATGACCTACGCAGCGCCTGTGAGGAAAAGTGTACTCGGCGTAAAGCGGCACAGAACCGCGCTGATCTCTACCCAAAAAAAAGTCCTGCTGAGGCAAAAATTATATAATTTAAAATTTTTAACAGAATTAAGCCATTAAATTAAAGTTTGCTTAAGGAATATCAAGTTGCGGTTTAAAAATTAGGATGTAGCATACTTAAATTTACTAGAAACTTTTATTTGCATCCTTAAATTTGTATAAATTTGAACCGCAACGGACCAAAATTAATCAAATTTCCGTTATTTAAAACAAAAATGTGTTATTAAAACAAATGCTACGCAGCAGTTATAAAAAATATGAAACTGCGAATCAAAAATTTAAACGCAGCACACTTGATTCCTTAAGAAAAAAATATTTGCTAGTTTTAATTTGCAAAAATTAGACCGTAACAAACAAAAATTGATCAATCCGTTATTTTTATTAGAATTGTGTCATTAAATTGAATTTCACGCAGCAACCTTAAACAGAACAAATTTGCTGATAGAAAATGTAAACGCAGCACACTTTAATTACTGAGAAATTGTATTTTTAACCTTTAAATTAATATGAATTTGTCCATAGCAAACTAAAAATTGATAAAAATTTTACGGAATTGTGTTACTAAATTGAAACTCACTTAAGAACCACAAGAAATACCAAATTGAAGTTAACTAATTTGGATTCAGCATACTAAATTTTATCTAAAAACAATAAAATATTTTTTTTTGTTGCTTAAAGTTGGCTAGATTGATCAAAAATTAAATAAATTCCGTAATTTGTCTCAATAAATTGAATTCTACGCAGCAACCGTAATTAACATCAACTTATTGATAAAAAAATCAAACGCAACACACTTTGATCACTTAGAAAATATTATTTTCAACTCTTAAATTATATCAATTTGTCCGTAACAACTAAAAATGATCAAGAATTTGTTAAATTTTACGGAATTATGTTACTAAATTGAAGCTCCTTTAGCAACCACAAACATTATCAAGTTGAGGTTAAAAAAATTGGATTCAGCATACTTGATTTTATTTAAAAAGATTAAACAATTTTCCTTTGTCTTTAAGACTGGCTGGATTAGCCCAAAATTAGTCAAATTCCGTAATTTATCACATTAAATTGAGTTTTACGCAGGAAACTTAACAAATCTAACTTAATTAAAAAAAAAACAGACGCAGCATACTTAAATTTCTTAACGAATAATAGTTGCATCCCATAATTTGTAGAAATGTAGTCAAAATTGTACAAAATTGATAATTTTTTTTGTTAATTTTACCAAAATTTTGTCATTCAATTGACATTTGCGCAACAATTACATGAATTATTAAATTGAGGTTAGAAAGTTTAGATAGTTTTATTTAAAAACAATAAAATGATTTCACTTTGTTGCTCAAGGCAGGCTAGATTAATCCAAAATTAGTCAAATTCCGTAATTTATTGCGGAATTGCGCTATTGGATTGAATTTTACACAATAATTGTAAGTTGCATTAACTTGTAAGTGGTAAATTAAACGCAGCATACTTAAATTTTTTTAAATGTTGTATTTGCATCCACCAATTTGTAGAAATTTAAGCGCAACACCAAAATATATTATTTTTTTGCAATAAATATAACACAAAATTGAAGTTCACGCAGCAATTACAAGCAATATCAAGTTAAGGTTAGGAAATTTGGGTTTAGCATACTTGATTTGACTAAAAAAATAAAATTGTCAATTATTGTCACTTAAAACTGGCTAGATTAACATAAAATAAACCAATTTCCGTAATTTGTATCATAATTTCGTTACTTAAATCAAGCTAGCGTGGTAACTATTTGGAGTATCAAGTTGAGGTTAAAAAATTTGGATGTACCATACTTGATTCTATTGAAAATCATTAAAATTATTACTTAATGTCACTCAAGGCTGCTTAGATTAGCTCAAAATTAACAAAATTCCGTAAATTACTGAAAAATTGCCTTATTGAATTAAAAAATTTTAGTCAAAACTAATTTAGAAATAGAAAAATTAGACGCAACATACTTGAATTTTATAAAAATAAATATTTGCATCACTTAATTTGATTGTAACATATTAAAATCTATCGATTTTCCGTTATTTACACTAAAATTATGGTCAATTAATTGAAGCTTCTGCAGCAACCACATGAAATATCAAATTGAGGTTAGAAAATTTGGATGTAGCATATTTGAGTTTATTTAAAAACGTTAAAATTATTTCCTAATGCCACTTAAGGAAAGTTAAATTTTTCTAAAATCAATCAAATTTCCGTAATTTACATTGGAATTTTGTTACTAAAATCAAGCTAGCGCAATAACCATATAGAATATCAAATTGTTGTTAAAAAATTTGGAATCAGCATACTTTAATCCATTCAGAAATACTGAAATTGATACCAAATGTTTGATAGTTAGATTAACTTCTATTAATTAAATTTGAGAAATTTATAACGGAATGTAGATATTTAAATCAAACTAGCTCAATAACTACATGGAGTATTGAGATGCGGATTAAGCGGTCCCACCAATAGACATTAAAGTGCTAGAATTGGATGATAGGTACAGGACCAGAAAAGCAGAGCGGGAAACAGCCTACAGCGTAGAAAAGACGTGGCAGCAACATTGAAAAGACATTGTGGACACCGCTCAATGGACAAAAAGGCTGATTCCAAACATCGCAATCTGGAGTGGTTGCCTTAATAAAATAATGAATTATTTCTTGACCCAATTTTTGTCGGGCCACGGCAGCTTCAAGACATACACAAAAAGAATTGATAAGGCTGTTGACGACGGCTGCCACTACTGCGGTGAACAAGACTCTCCCAAACGTACAATCTTCTCCTGCAAACGTTTGAAGGCCTGGAGAAGGAAAACAGAAACGGCTTTAGATGAAAGTTTATGGGTAGATAGCCTGATGGATCTGATGACTGGATCTAAGATCAACTGGTCACACATCTACAATTTTGTGACAAAAACTATTAAAAAAGGCCAAGGCAAAAAAAGTAAACAAAATTTAAATAACGAGAGAGTGTCCAGCCGGGTGGGCGATGAAAAATCCTTTTCTAAGGTATTCCGTCCAACTGGTACAAAAAACAGAGGTTTTTTAGCGGGTGTAAGTCCCACACTCCCGGACTCATTGAACTAAGGTTAATGTTAGGTTAGGTATTACAAATACTTGGGCGAGTGGGCAAGTTTTAAAACCACCGGTTAAATTCTTATAAACTGTGTTCCCGCCCACCCGCCCAAGTGTTTCTTATCAAAAAAATGTTAACGTTATCATTTTCTTGTACCTTAATGACTTCTGTCAGTCTTTTTGTTAGGTTAAGTTAGGTTAGGTTAAGTTAGGTTAGGTTAAGTTAGGTTAGGTTAAGTTAGGTTAGGTTAAGTTAGGTTAGGTTAAGTTAGGTTAGGTTAAGTTAGGTTAGGTTAAGTTAGGTTAGGTTAAGTTAGGTTAGGTTAGGTTAAGTTAGGTTAAGTTAGGTTAGGTTAAGTTAAGTTAGGTTAAGTTAGGTTAGGTTAGGTATTACAATTACTTGGGCGGGTGGGCAAGAACTCAGTTTAAAACCACCAGCTCAATTTTTATAAACTGTGTTCCCGCCCACCCACCCAAGTCTTTGTTATCAAGAAATTGTTTACGTCATCACTTTTTTGTGCTTTAATGACTTCTGTCAGTCTTTGGTGTTAGGTTTTTAGTAGCAGAAACACGGCAGGTAGTGGCAACTTCAAATTTCTTTATGACAAACACTTGGGCGGGTGAGCGGGAATACAGTTAAAAATTACCGGCTCAATTTTTTTAAAATGTGTTCCCGCCCGCCCTCCCTAATGTTTGTGACTAAGACATTGTATATGTCACCTCTGTCTTCTATCATAATGACATCTGTCAGTCATTCTGTCATAACTTCTAATTTTTTTCTTTCTTAAAAAACAATAAAATGTTCTTAAATTGTCACAAATGTTACAAAAAGTTTTTAAATTGTTATAAATTGTTGTTAAACTAGTAACTAAAAAGAATTTCATACACTAGCACTAAAGATTTGAGTGATTACTATTGTCATAAAGTTACTAAACGTAGTAATCTTAATCTAGATTGAAACAAGACAATTTTACCTTACTCTATACATGTCAAACATATCGTAGAATTAATTATCAAAGCGAGTATGTTTACCGCAGTTTGCGAATATCAACTATAAGCCAGATCAGATTAACCATTTGATCTCTACACACAAAGCGCTTCACCTTACAAAACTCACCCTAAACTAATTCTGCTAAGCAAGTACATTTTTCTTGGAACATAATCTATTAAATCTCGCTCGCGCGATCTTCCCTTCATCACAGATTCATCCTCATATTTTTTGCTATATTTATTTTTTGCTCCTTAAAACCTAACCCATTCATATTTGCCCACATAACGTGTGTTTAATGCCACCGCATCAGTCATCCTCGGATGCCGCAAAAAATAAAAACAGATTGATGGATAAAAAATCGTTGGTGGAAGAAGAAGAGTAATAAAAGACTGCTAAAACGCGACTTGCACGGGTTCGCGTTTCAATATTTATCATCGCGTTTTCCATGAAATTCAAATGAGGGAAAAGGTTACGCGATGCTTTCGCATAGATGGCGGAGGGGACCTTAAGGGGCTTATTTTGTGCTGCCTGGAACAGGACGCCCTCTATTATCCGCTAATGGAAATTTTGTACTCGTTATGCAAATGGAATTTATTATGTGTGTGGCTGAAGTATTCTGCGGAGATTGCCAATTATTATTTTGGTTAATATTCAATATTATTCCTGATATTTAATCAGGCATAAATAATAACCATAAACTTATTCCATGCGTATGTTTGGTCTAAGCTTGAAATGCCGAAATTGTATTTAAGGTCAGTCCTGTTAAATGACAACAGTTGTCTGCAGGCAAATTGCATTGCAACCCTCCCAAATCAGATTGACATATTGAATTTTTTCCTTTTCCCCAAATTTATCTCTCCCCATTTTAAATGATGGACGGCTGTATCCGTCGATCAATCGCTGTGGATGGCCCTTCCTAACAGCCCTTATCGAACGATGCCTTCGTATAAGCCCCACGCGAATTACCCTTCACGTCCATCTTACGTTAATTACTCGTACATGTGTGAGTGTTGAGTACACGCTACGTAAAATTCTCCCGCATTCATAAACAAAGGGGAGTGTTTGCATGTAACGTGTTGTATGCATCTGCATGCACTTCCGCCCCCGGCCATTCATGCCTCAGTATATTGTACGCTCATACACATGCAAAACGTCAACCTGAGTCGCTTATCAACTTATCACAAATAGCATAATCACGTGTGCCTTTGAATAAAATTATTTTTAAGTTTGCGTGACTTTTTTATTATCCTTTTGCTCTCTAAATTGTTGCATTTATGCATACATGTTGAAAACAAATATTACCTAATTAGTAAAAAATCACGTTTTATACTTTTAATTATTAATATATATATAATATATATGTATTTAAATCCTTGACCCAAATTTGTCGAATACCCAGGTGAAATATCACATTGGGGAAGTCAATTATGCAAAAACACGAATTAGCTTTCTCCGATACGATGCTAATATGACAGCAAGTATTAAATAAAACATAAACTGTTAACTTGAACCTAAAATATGTACCACAGTACAAACTGTCTCAAAGAAGCTCATTATTTTATTGTTGGAGTGGTTGTAGTTTAAAAGTTAAAATAAAAAATGTTTTAAAAATTAATTCAAAATTATTGCTTTCAAATAAAAGATTTTTGGATATAAGGAACACAAAAAATTTGCACCCGGCGCTTCCGCCATTGTTGTTTGGATTTTGCAATTTTTGAGCATCAATATTTCTAAAATTCTACAAGGCCCGGCGCAGACACCATTTATAGAAAACTTTAAATGTCTACTAAAGAAAAAAAAAAAAAAATAGAAAAAGTGTGAAAAAGTTCTAAGATCATCAAAGATTATATAAATTTTAAAAAATAAATATTTAAACTTGTCTTACAAATAAATTTTTGAACAAAAACTAATAAATAATTATTATTCTTGCCTCACATAAAATTTCAAACCCATCAATCTATTTTGATTGTCTTCAGATATAACTAAAAGTGTAAACCCCCCAGTGTGCTTTAAAACCCCAAATATAATTGAAGTTGAAATCGGAAAACAACCCAATCCACTAAGCGTATTAATCTAATAATCTCTACCATCAAAACGAACATTTTATTACAAAGACTAAGGTATTGATAACAATATAAAATTATTACACCTGTATGCATCCACAATGAAAAACTAATAACGCGCCCCTATTTATGCCAGTCGACCATTCAAATCTAAATATCGCGTGTGAACGTCGCAACGGCGATAGTGTGGCACATCGTCTAGTTTTTTTATTCGATTCTGATGCATGGGCGGGAGCGAATATGCAGAACGCTATTTATTCACTTCCGTGTGCAGTGAAAACGTGTTTATCGCACGGAGATTATTTCCTGAATTAACGGGATAATAGGGATAAGGTGTATGGGAACTTGTGTGCAACGCCGGCTGGTAAACATGAAGCAGCATCTATTAAGACAGTTAAGCATTTATTTTCAAAATTGAATATAGTTGAGCAAATTTTGGTTAGAAAATAGTATTTTGATCTTATTTTTATTAAAAAAATCAATAATTGCGTTATTCAAAACCAAATATTTCATAAATTGCTATAATAAATTGTTATAAAGATTAATACAATTCTTTTCTTCTGTTTCAGGTAAGGAATTGTCAGCAACAACCTTCTGCATAAACTAGTAACTATTAAATTGTCACATTGAGTTATGTTTGTAAGTCGGTAATAATGTTATAAAGTGCATCATAGTAAATTAAGTTAATAATTTATAATTGTGTGGTGTTACATAATTAGTCCCTCGAACCCAAGCAACTCTGAAGCATATAATTTAACAGTTAGCAAATTAGGTTATATCATGTGTAAATTGCACCATGTCCTATATCCTATTAATGCAGTTTACAGGTAAATTATTGATTAATAGTAAGTTGAATTTGTCAATTATAATTTATTGGTAATGGTTTGTAGTGTTAATACAAATTTTATTAATTTGCAAATTTTGTACTAAATTAATTTTATTAGAATGCAATTCAGTAAATACATACCGGTCATGTCAAAGCCAAAAGATTGAATCAGTTTTAAATTTGAAAATAGCCACAACTTCAAAACAAAACAATAAAAATTATTCAAATTTAGTACCTGATTAATTCATTATTAGTAGTACTGACTGTGTAAATTTGATTAAAATCTATACATTGGTTTTATTATACTTTGCAATAAAATCAACTCAATCTCAACAAACTTAAAACTGTAAAATAATTAAAATTATCCATAATTTTGAAACAAAACATTAAAAGTTAATAAAATTTGGTATTTGTTTACTTCATTATTAGTAGTACTGACTGTGTAATTGATTGAAATCCATACGTTGGTTCTAACATACTCTGCAATAAAATCAACCCAGCCTCAACAAACTTAAAATCGTAATCTAATTAAAATAATCCATAACTTTGAAACAAAGCATTAGAAGTAAATGAAATTTAGTATTTGTTTACATCATTATACGTAGCACGGGCTGTATAAATTTGATTAAAATCCATACGTTGGTTTTAACTTACTATGCAATAAAATCAACAAACTTAAAATCATTAAATAATTAAAATAACCCATAACTTTAAAACAAAGCATTTAAAGTTAATGAAATTTGGTATTTGTTTACTTCATTACTAGTAGTACCGACTGTGTAAATTAAATTAAAATCCACACGTTAGTTTTAACATACTCTGCAATAAAATCAACCCACCCTCAACAAACTTAACATCGTAAACTAATTAAAATAATCCATAACTTTAAAACAGAGCATTAGAAGGTTATAAAATTTGGTACTTATTTACTGCATTATTAGTAGTACTAACTGTGTAAATTTGATTAAAATCCATACGTTGGCTTTAATAACTCTGCAATCAAATCAACAAACTTAACATTAGTAAACTAATTAAAATAATTCATAACTTTGAAATAAAACAATAAAAATTAATAAAAATTTGTACTTGTTTACTTCATTAACAGTAGTACCAACTGTGTAAATTTGATTAAAATATATACGTTTGTTTTAACATACTCTGCAATTAAATCAACCCAACCTCAACAAACTTAAAATCGTAAACTAATTAAAATAATTCATAACTTTGAAACAAAACATTAAAAGTTAATGAAATTTAGTATTTGTTCACTTCATTATCAGTACTACTTACTGTGTAAATTTGATTAAAATCCATTCGTTGGTTTTAACATACTCTGCAATATAATCAACCTACCCTCAACAAACATAAAATTGTAAACTAAATAAAATAATCCATAACTTTGAAACAAAGCATTGAAAGTTTATGAAATTTGGTACTTGTTTACTGCATTATTAGTAGTACTGACTGTGTAAATTTGATTAAAATCTATACGTTGATCTTAACATACTCTGCAATAAAATCAACCCAATCTCAACAAACTTAAAATCGTAAACTAGTTAAAATAATTTATAACATCAAAAAGAAGCATGATAAGTTAAAAGTACTTTGTTTCCTTCATTATTAGCAGTACTAATTGTGTAAATTTAATTAAAATCCATACAATGGTTTTTACACACTTTGCAATAAAATCAACAAACTTAAAAGTAAAAACATTTACAATTAAGAAGCCAAACTTTAACTAACAAAAAACGGCAACTTTGGCTTCATCACTGCTTCTACAAATAATTTGATAATCGATTTTTTTTTACCTTTTATAATTTGGTTCACAGGCTTAACAGACACAATAAATAATATTCAGTTAACAATTACATTTAAAAATTAAAAAAAAATAATTAAAAAATTTATTTATTTTTTTAAACATTTTATTTAGAAGTTAGAATTTTGTTTACCAATATCTTCTGTATGTCTGGTATCAATTTTGAATAAATATTTATAAAACTCAATCTTTCCCATAAGTACAACAAACGTCAAATTTAGAATTAATCAAAATTTTCAAAAATTTGCAAAAAATATCAACAATTTTTAAAACTTTATTTTGAAGTTAGAACTTTGTTGTCCAATATTTCATAAATGTTTGGTATAAATTTTGAATCAATATTTAAAAAATTCAATCCTCTCCATGAGTTTGAGTAATGTCATAAATTTAGAAAATAATCAAAATTTTCAAAAATTCACAAAAAATATTTAGAATTTTTAAAATTTTATTTTGAGGTTAGAACTTTGTTTATCCACATCTGCAGTATGTCTCGTATTAATTTTGAACCATTTTTAAAAAAATTCAATCCTCCTTATAAGTACAAGTAATGTTATAGATTTTAAAATAAATCAAAATTTTCAAAAATTCATAAAAAATATTAACAACTTTTAAAACTTTATTTTGAGGTTACAACTTTGTTGACCAATATCTTATAAATGTTTGGTATAAATTTTGAATTGATTTTTAAAAAACTCAATTCTTTCCATAAGTTTGAGTAATGTCCTAAATTTAGAAAATAATCAAAATTTTCAAAAATTCCCAAAAAAAATTTAGAATTTTTGAAAATTTATTTTGAGGTTAGAACTTTGTTTACCAATATCTTCTGTATGTCTGGTATCAATTATGAATCAATTTAAAAAAAATTCAATCCTCCCCATGATTACAAGTAATGTTATAGATTTTAAAATAAATCAAAATTTTCAAAAATTCATAAAAAATATTAACAACTTTTAAAACTTTACTTTGAGGTTACAACTTTGTTGACCAATATTTTATAAATGTTTAGTATAAATTTTGAATCAATATTTAAAAAACTCAATCCTCCCCATGAGTACAAGTAATGTTATAAATTTTGAAATAAATCAAAATTTTCAAAAATTCATAAAAAATATTAACAACTTTTAAAACTTTATTTTGAGGTTAGAACTTTGTTGACCAATATCTTAAAAATGTTTGGTATAAATTTTGAATCAATATTTAAAAAAATCAATCCTCTTCATAAGTTTGAGTAACATCATAAATTTAGAAGATAATCAAAGTTTTCAAAAATTCACAAAAAATATTTAGAATTTTTAAAACTTTATTTTGAGGTTAGAACTTTGTTGACCAATATCTTATAAATGTTTGGTATAAATTTTGAATCAATATTAAAAAAATTCAATTCTCTCCATGAGTTTGAGTAATATCATAAATTTAGAAGATAATCAAATATTTTAAAAAATTACAAAAAATATTTAAAATTTTTGAAATTTTAATTTGAGGTTAGAACTTTGTTGACCAATATCTTCTGTATGTTTGGTATAAATTTTGAATCATTATTTAAAAAATTCAATCCTCTCCATAAGTTTGAGTAATGTCCTAAATTTAGATAATAATCAAAATTTTCAAAATTTCACAAAAAATATTTAAAATTTTTGAAATTTTATTTTGAAGTTAGAACATTGTTTATTAACATCTTCTGTATGCCCGGTATTAATTTTGTATCAATATTCAAAAAACTCAATCCTCCCCATGAGTACAACTAATGTTATAGATTTTAGAATAAATCAAAATTTTCAAAAATTCATAAAAAATATCAACAATTTTTAAAACTTTATTTTGAGGTTAGAACTTTGTTGCCCAATATCTTATGAATGTTTGGTATAAATTTTAAATCAATATTTAAAAAACTCAATCCTCTTCATGAGTTTGAGTTATGTCATAAATTTAAAAAATAAATAAAATTTTCAAAAATTCACAAAAAATATTTAAAATTTTTGAAATTTTATTTTGAGGTTAGAACTTTGTTTATCAACATCTTTTATATGCCCGGTATTAATTTTGTATCAATATTCAAAAAATTCAATCTTCCCCATGAGTACAACTAATGTCATAGATTTTGAAACAAATCAAAATTTTTAAAAATTCACAAACATTATTAACAATTTCTAAAACTTTATTTTGAGGTTAGAACTTTGTTGACCAATACCTTATGAATGTTTGGTATAAAATTTAAATCAATATTTAAAAAATTCAATCCTCTCCATGAGTTTGAGTAATGTCATAAGTTTAGAAAATAATCAAAATTTTCAAAAATTCCCAAAAAATATTTAGAATTTTTAAAATTTTATGCTGAGGTTAGAACTTTGTTTATTAACATCTTTTGTATGCCCGGTATTAATTTTGTATCAATATTCAAAAAACTCAATCCTCCCCATGAGTACAACTAATGTCATAGATTTTGAAATAAATCAAAATTTTCAAAAATTCACAAAAAAAATTAAGAGTTTTTAAAACTTTATTTTGAGGTTATAACTTTGTTGACCAATATCTTATAAATGTTTGGTATAAATTTTGAATTAATATTTAAAAAATTCAACCCTCTCCATGAGTTTGAGTAATGTCATAAGTTTAGAAAATAATCAATATTTTCAAAAATTTACAAAAAATATTTAGAATTTTTAAAATTTTATTTTGAGGTTAGAACTTTGTTTATTAACATCTTCTGTATGCCCGGTATTAATTTTGTATCAATATTCAAAAAACTCAATCCTCCCTAGGAGTACAACTAATGTCATAGATTTTGAAATAAATCAAAATTTTCAAAAATTCACAAAAAAATTAATAACTTTTAATACTTTATTTTAAGGTAATAACTTTGTTGACCAATATCTTATGAATGTTTGGTATAAATTTTGAATCAATATTTAAAAAATTCAATCCTCTCCATAAATTTGAGTAATGTCCTAAATTTAGAACATAATCAAAATTTTCAAAAATTCACAAAAAAATTAACAATTTTTAAAACTTTATTTTAAAGTTAGAACTTTGTTGACCAATATCTTATAAATGTTTGGTATAAATTTTGAGTCTATATTTAAAAAATTCAATCCTCTCCATAAGTTTGAGTAATGTCCTAAATTTAGAAGATAATAAATATTTTCAAAAATTCACAATAAATATTTAAAATTTTTGAAATTTTAATTTGAGATTAGAACTTTGTTTATCAACATCTTCTGTATGTCTTGTATCAATATTGAATCAATATTTAAAAACATAATCCTCTCCATAAATACAACGAACGTCATAAATCAAAATTTTCAAAAATTTACGAAAATGATCAACAACTTTTAAAACTTTATATTGAAGTTAGAACTTTGTTGCCCAATATCTTATGAATGTTTGGTATAAATTTTGAATCAATATTTAAAAAACTCAATCTTCTCCATAAGTTTGAGTAATGTCCTAAATTTAAAACATAATCAAAATTTTCAAAAATTTACAAAAAATATTACCAACTTTTAAAACTTTATTTTGAGGTTAGAACTTTGTTGACCAATATTATATGAATGTTTGGTATAAATTTTGAATCTATATTTAAAAAATTCAATCCTCCTCATGAATTTGAGTAATGTCATAAATTTTGAAGATAATCAAAATTTTCAAAAATTTATAAAAAATATTACCAACTTTTAAAATTTTATTTTGAGGTTAGAACTTTGTTGACCAATATCATATGAATGTTTGTTATAAATTTTGAATCTATATTTAAAAATTCAATCCTCCTCATGAGTACAACTAATGTCATAGATTTTGAAATAAATCAAAATTTTCAAAAATTCATAATAAATATCAACAACTTTTAAAACTTTATTTTGAGGTTAAAACTTTGTTGACCAATATTTTATAAATGTTTGGTATAAATTTTAAAATAATATTTAAAAAATTCAATCCTCTTTATGAGTTTGAGTTATGTCATAAATTTAAAAAATAAACAAAATTTTTAAAAACTTACAAAAAATATTTAGAATTTTTGAAATTTTATTTTGAGGTTAGAACTTTATTTACCAATATCTTCTGTATGTCTGGCATCAATTTTAAATCAATTTTTAAAAAATTCAATCCTCCTCATGAGTAAATGTTATAAATTTTAAAATAAATCAAAATTTTCAAAAATTCATAAAAAATATTTTGAAGTTAGAACTTTGTTGCCCAATATCTTATGAATGTTTGGTATAAATTTTGAATCAATATTTAAAAAACTCAATCTTCTTCATAAGTTTGAGTAATGTCCTAAATTTAGATGATAACCAAAATTTTCAAAAATTTACAAAAAAAATTAACAATTTTTAAAACTTTATTTTGAGGTTAGAACTTTGTTGACCAATATCTTATGAATGTTTGGTGTAAAATTTGAATCAATATTTAAAAAATTCAATCCCCTCTATGAGTTTGAGAAATGTCATAGATTTAGAAGACAATTAAAATTTTCAAAAATTCATAAAAAATATTTAGAATTTTTAAAATTTTATTTTGAAGTTAGAATTTTGTTTATCAATATCTTCTGTATGCCTGGTATCAATTTTGAATCAATATTTAAAAAACTAATTCCTCCCCATGAGTACAACTAATGTCATAAATCTAGAAGAAATAAACCAAAATTTTCAAAAATTGACAAAAATTTGACAATTTTTGAAATTTTAATTTGAGATTAGAACTTTGTTTACCAATACCCTAATGTAAAAGAAAGTAAGCGTAATTGTTAAATTTTTATAATTTTGTGCCCAGGCTTAGTCACCCCAATACCAGCACACATTTAGAAAGTTTATTTGTCATAACTCGGAAACGGTACATTGTATATTAATGCAAATTGGTCTCAGTATTTGACGTTTAAAAAATCAAATTAGAAAACATTTGGTCAACTTTTTAAATTTAAAGACTAAATTCCTAACGTTTAAAAATGCAATTTATTAACAAATTATTTATACAAAAAAGCTTAATTCATGTAAACAAAATAGTAAAGTTTTTTTAAAAATGCAATTTCTGTAACTTTTTAACTATTTAAAAAACTTACAGACAACTAAAATTTATAATTCAGTAATTACATGGTCGTAAATTATTTAATTATTTAAAAATGCATTCATTAAACTAAACTTTTATATTTTCTCTATCAAGCATCATTTGAATTTTTGCAAACCACCGTAATAACAGTCAAGTTTCAGAAACTGTATTAAAACTTTTTATCATATTTCACCGCACTACACACTCCACAGTTGCTGGAATGTTAACAAAACGTTAACGACCCCAATTGCGCGGCACTTATATATTATGGTAGATGTGTTTGGGCTCTTATGTATATACAAAAATGTATGTTGCATGTAATATTGATTAAAACATTACATTTATTGTTAATAAAGTTATTTGTATTGTTTTAAATTAATAACTGCATTACTAAAATAAATATAACTTGCTAACCATACATTGGAAAATAATGTTATTTAGTACAAATAGACTTTACTATCATAAGTACCAATGGCCTTAAATAGATTAATTTTGATACGCTCATTCTGACATAACCTTAAATTAATTGACATGAGCTGACTCATACCATACATTTACAACATTATTAAAACAAAGATAACTCGCTAACCATACATTGGAAAATAATGTTATTTGGTACAAATGAACTTTACTATCATAAGTAGCAATGGCTTAAAATAGATTAATTTTGATACGCTCAATCTGACATAACCTTAAATTAATTGATATGGGCTGACTCACCCCTCAAGGTTACCCCATTACTAAAACATAAATAACTTGCTAACCATACATTGAAAAATAATGTTATTTAGTACAAATGGACTTCACTATCATAAGTATGAATGGCCTAAAATAGATTAATTTTGATACGGTTGTTCTGACATAACCTTAAATTAATTGACATGAGCTGACTCATATCATACATTTACTACATTACTTAAACAAAGATAAGTCAATAACCATACATTGGAAAATAATGTTATTTAGTACAAATGGACTTTACTATCTTAAGTAAGAATGGCCAAAAATAGGTTAATTTTGATACGCTCATTCTGACATAACCTTAAATTAATCGATATAAGCTAACTCACTCCATCACTAAAACAAAGATAACTTGCTAACCATACATTGGAAAATACTGTTATTTGGTACAAATAGACTTTACTATCATAAGTACCAATATCCTAAAGTAGATTAATTTTGATACGGTAATTTTAACATAACCTTAAATTAATTGACATGAGCTGATTCATACAATACATTTACTACATTACTAAAACAAAGATAACTCGCTAACCATACATTGGAAAATAATGTTATTTGGTACAAATAAACTTCTCTATCATAAGTACTAATGACCTAAAATAGATTAATTTTGATACGCTCATTCTGACATAACCTTTAATTAATTGACATGAGCTGACTCATACCATACATTTACCACATTACTAAAACAGAGATAACTCGTAAACCGTACATTGGAAAATAATGTTATTTGGTACAAATAGACTTCACTATCATAAGTACCAATAGCCTAAAATAAATTAATTTTGTTACGCTCATTCTGACATAACCTTAAATTAATTGACATAAGCTGACTCATACCATACATTTACCACATTACTAAAACAAAGATAATTTGCTAACCATACATTGGAAAATAATGTTATTTGGTACAAATAAACTTCTCTATCATAAGTACCAATGACCTTAAATAGATTAATTTTGATACGCTTATTCTGACATAACTTTAAATTAATTGACATGAGCTGACTCACACCATACATTTACCACATTACTAAAACAGAGATAACTCGTAAACCGTACACTGGAAAATAATGTTATTAGGTACAAATAAACTTCTCTATTATAAGTACCAATGACCTAAAATAGATTAATTTTGATAAGCTCATTCTCACATAACCTTAAATTAATTGACATAAGCTGACTAATACCATACATTTACCACATTACTAAAACAAAGATAACTTGCTAACCATACATTGAAAAATAATGATATTTAGTACAAATGGACTTCACTATCATAAGTACCAATGGCCTAAAATAGATTAATTTTGATATGCTCATTCTGACATAACCTTAAATTGATTGGCATGAGCTGATTCATATCATATATTTACTATAAAAAAAAAATTAATTAAATAGTTCTTTACACGAAAAGTTGGTTTAGCTTTATACAATAACAAATAATCACTCTTTACTGCAGATTAAATTGAATGCTTTTGTCCTTTTAACCCTTTTGTAATTAAAAATTAAATTTAAAACACTTTATTATAATTTACTATTTTATTAATTAAAATTATTAGTATAAGCCAGACAAAACCACAATTTCAATTATTCCCTAGTAAAAAAACAAATTACACAATTTTAATTACTCGAAATGCCGGTTTAAACTAATTAAAATATAATTACAAAATGAAATTTTTATTCATAACGTTTACTCATTCATTAAAACCATTGCAGTATTAAAATAATCAATACTCAACCCTGAATGAAGATAAAAAATAATTTGTTATAGTTTTTGTTTGATGTTTGTATTTCTCTTGTAAAAGTTAATCGGAAAATAATAACACGGAAGTAATAATAAATATTGCGTGAAGTACAAATGATTAGGGGTAAATTGTAAACTTTAGCAATTACGATAATAGCAACAGTGTGTATGTATCAAATCTTTTCCATTGAAAAAATGTTTACAAATCATTAAAAAATAGTAGTGGAGTAGGGCATGCGCCTCCGTCGTGCACGTAAAGAAAAAGAAATTAATTGCAGTACAATGTCATAGTTTACTAGAACGCGTGGTCACCGCGCATCAATTAAACTTAGGGGAATAAATGATTGCCCCCTGGATCGTACAGCGTGAACTCGGCAATGAATAAGGCTATAAATGTTGGCGGGAAACGTCTACAAACCAATAGGATAATATAGTCGCGCGCACCCTTACGAGCATATGACGTCAGAGCGGGAAAATCGATAACAAGGGTGGCCGAAACTGAGTCGGTGGTTCAAGTTGAGTCGGTTAATGTGCGATAAAAATGGCAAGGGCTGCTTTTTTACAAGAAAGGTAAATTAATTCAAAATCTATATGTGTGTGTGATAGTGCCGCGATTTTAAAAACTACTCTGCCAACTATTTTTATTTAATAATAAAATATTGGCGGGTACGTTGCTCTCAAATTACATTCAAGGACACCAACACGAATTTTTACACACATTTACAATCAAACACAGAAATAAGCCGCATTGCCATTTATATACATTTCGCACGTTAACTAATCAAATAATTAAAAAAAAAAAAACTATGCATGCGAAATATACCCCAAAACGCTCGTCCCCTGTTCTTCACATAATATGCTTTTTGTGTGTGTTGCTCTTGTTGTTATAAATAAAAGGTGAGATGTGTCGCTTATTTATTTTTAAGAATATATAGTTACAAAAAATAATATAATTAGCATTACGTTAATGTGATTAAAATAAAATAATCTATACAGTAAGTTTATAATACAACCGTTACTATGATTACTACTACTACTACTACTACTACTACTATTGAACCTCTTGTTTAATATATAATAAGTAGAACTGCCTCGGAATTAAAGTTTGACAATATTTGTTTTAAATAATTTAATTACTTAAAAGTTAGTTTTAAATTAGGTTAAGATTGTTTTAAATATAATTTTATATGGTGGATGCGCCGGGCTATCAAAATAAAAACGTTTTTACTCCATTTCTCGTACATTTGGGGTTTAAAGTAAACATGTCTTGTATTCTATTCATGTGGGTGTTGTGGAAATATACTATAATAATATTTAATTTAGCTAATGTTTACTTTTAATATGTATTTAATAATAATAAATATTATTTAAAATCAAGGCATATGAAGTAATCGCAAAAAAACTTAATTACTAAATTAATGCTTTTTGCATTTCAATTGTCAGGAATTACATTTTTTTATTGAGGTTATGTCAAATCTGTTTTATCGAATTAGTTATAATTGCTAGTAATAGTACTGAAAAAATAGATTCAAACACTTTAAATAAATCAATTAAGATCAATTAAATTGAGGTTATGTTAAATCTGTCGTATCAAATTAGTTACAATTTATACAGTTGGTAGTAATGGTATTACAAAATACTGTCAATAAATTTCAACTCAATCCAATGCATAAATTAGGAGTTATGAAATAAACCAATTAAGATCAAATAAATTGAGGTTATGTCAAATCTGTCGTATCAAAATAATTACAATTTATACAGTTGATAGTAATAATTGTAAATAATTTGCATCAGAATCCAATGTATGGGTTACAAGTTATAATTTTATTTAACACTTATCAAATGAATCAATTGAATCCAATTAAAGTAAGGTTATGTCAAATCTGCTGTATTAAATTAGTTACAATTTATTCAGTTAATTGTTAAAATGTTAAAGTATGCTCTTAATAAATTGCATCTAAATCCAATGTATGGATTGAAAGTTAAAAATTTATTTTAATACTTAAATATTTATCAAATTGAGATCAATTAAATTCAAAAAATGTCAAACCATTTGTACAGTTGGTGGATATGGTATTAAAATATATTATCA
Organism: Tachinus rufipes; assembly: GCA_963932245.1. Lineage (NCBI taxonomy): Eukaryota > Metazoa > Arthropoda > Insecta > Coleoptera > Staphylinidae > Tachinus > Tachinus rufipes. Next base: position 4,088,474 of record OZ010744.1, read on the forward strand.
TTAATTTGCAACCAAATTCAGTGTATGGATTGCCAGTTATGACTTTATTTTAATATTTCAACACTCATTCAATAAATAAATAAAAATCAATTAAATTGTGGTTATGTCAAGCTTGCCGTATAAATTTAGTTACAAATTATAAAATTGGTAGTAATAATATTAAAATATATTGTTAATAAATTGCATTACAATCCAATGTTTGTATTAAGAGTTATGATTTTTTATAAATTAAACTCTTATCAATTGGATTGAAATAATTTAAACTGAGGTTATGTCAAATTTGTTGTATCAAATTAGTTACAATTTATACAGTTGGTAGTATTGCTATTAAAATATATTGCAAATAAATTACATTAAAATCCAATGTATAGATTGCAATTTATGAATTTATTTCAATACCCCAACATTATTTGTATTATTAAGTTGACATAATTTAAATTAAGGTTATGTCAAATCTGTCGTATCAAATTAGTTATAAATTATAAAATTGGTAGTATTGCTATTAAAGTATATTGTCAACAAGTTGCATTAAAATCTATTGGATGGTTTGCGAATTATAAATTTATTTTAATACTCAATTAAGATCAGTTAATTTGAGGATAAGTCAAGTCTGATGTATAAGTTAAGTAAGTAAAATATTATTTTATTTACATTTTAATACTATATAATACTAAAAAAGTTTGTAAATTTAGTTAAATTAACGTTAATTTTAAGGGTATGACACTTTTGTAAACAATTTTTGATTGTGTTTAGAATTCAAAAACTTTTATTTTATTTAGTAAAAAGGTTTTCTGTAAGATTTTTGTTAAATTTTATGTAATAACTTTGTTTTCTGCAGAACTTTTGATAAATTTAATACACAAAAATACAATGTTTGCACAATTTTATGTAATAAACTAGTTTGCTGCGCAATGTTTTACAAATTTTGTATTATAAACAAATTTTCTACGCAATTTTTGGACAATTTTATGCAATAATTAAGTTTTCTGTGCAACTTTTGATAAATTTACTAAGACAAATGTTGTTTATGCGTGGTTTTTGCACTACTTTGTGTAACAAATAAGTTATCTGCCCAATATTTTATATAATTAATTGATTTTCTGAGCAATTTTTGAACTATTTTATCCAATAATGCGATTTCTGTATTATTTTTAATGATTTAATTATTGCAAATAAGATTTATGAGCATTTTCTTTCTCCACAATCTGTTTTTTGCGCAATTTTTAATAATTTTTAATAATTTTAATTTATCATAAACAAGAGAGCAATTTTTTGAATTACTTACTTTTCAATCAATTTTATTTTATAAACGCCTTTTCTAAGCGATCCTTGACGTAATTTATGCAATAAATAGGTTTTTTGTGCAGTTTTTAAATAATTTTGTTGCAATAAATGCATTTTCCATATAATTTTTGATAAATTAATTAAGAAAATAAAATTTATGTGCAGTTTTTGCTCTACTTTTTAAATTAAATGAGGCTTCTTAAGATTTCTGATATTTTTATGTTATAACTGCTTTTTCTGAGCGATTTTTAGGGTTTATGCGCGATTTTTGCGCTACTTTAAGCATTAAATATATTTTTTGTGCAATTTTTGAATATTTTTTTGCAATAAATGATTTTTAATATAATTTTTAATGAATTAATTTAAAGAATTAGGGTTTATGCGTAATTGTTGCTCTACTTTTTAAATTAAATGGGTTTTTTGTAAGATTTTTGATTAATTTATAAAATAACTGCTTTTTCTAAGCAATTTTTGAAGTTTATGTGCAATTTTTGCGCTACTTTATGCTTTAAATGTGCAATTTTTGAATAATTTTTTTCAATAAATGCATTTTTTATATAATTTTTGAAAAATTAATTAAAAGAAATAAATTTTATGAGCAGTTTTTGCTTCACTATTTGATTTAAATAGGTTTTCTGTAAAAAATTTGATTAATTTTATGACATATCTGCATATCTGATTTTTGCGCAACTTTATGCATTAAATGGTTTTTTGTGCAATTTTTGAATAATTTTTTGCAATAAATGCAATTTTCATAAAATTTTTGATGAATTAATTAAAAAAAAATATAGATTTTATGAGCAGTTTTTGCTCTAATTTTTGAATTAAATAATTTTTTTTAAGTTTTTTGATTAAATTGATGACATAACTGCATTTTCTGAACAATTTTTGAAGTTTATGCGGAACTATTGCTTTATTTTTGCGCAATTTTTAAATATTTTTTTGCAATAAATGCTTTTTCTATATATTTTTTGATGAATTAATTAAAAAAATAGATTTTATGCTCAGTTTTTGTCCTACTTTTTGAATTAAATAAGTTTTATGTAAAATGTTTGATTAATTTTAATGACATAACTGCTTTTTCTGAGTAATTTTTTCGCTACTTTATGCATTAAATAAGTTTTTTGTGCACTTTTTGAATATTTTTTGCATTAAATGCATTTTCCATATAATTTTTGATGACTTAATTAAAGAAAATAGATTTTATGCAAAGTTTTTGCTCTACTTTTTAAATTAAATGAGTTTTTTGTGCAATTTTTGATTAATTTTTTGCCATTTTTGCCAAATTGATAAATTTATTTAATAGGATTTATGCATTATTTTTGCTCAATCTTTGATAAATGTTATGCTATAAACATATTTTTTTCTTGCGTTTTAGATAACTTTATAGTTTTTCTGTTCATATAACAAACAAATTTTGCTCTATTTTGAATAATAAATTAATTTTTTGCAAGGTTTTTAGACTATTTTGTACATTAAATGAGTTTTTTGCTAGATTTTTACTTTATTTAGTAGAATATTGTGTTTTTTGTAATTTTTTGACAAACTTGATTAAAAAAATGTTGTTTATTTGCATTTTTTGCACAATTTTAGGTAAAAAATAAGTTTTCTGCAAGATTTTTGGACTAATTTGTGCATTAAATGGGTATTAGTGCGATTTTTATTCTACTTTGTGCAATAATTGTGTTTTTTGTGCAATTTTTAATTTATTTTCTTAACCAAATGTTGGTTATGAGCAATTTGAGCCCTAATTTTTGGACTAATTTATGCAATAATTGTGTTTTTTTGTGCAGTTTTTGATAAATTTACTTTAATTATGAGGAATTTTTGCACTATTTTTCGTAATAAATAAGTTTCCTGAGCGAGTTTTGAATTATTTTATGCAAAAATTGTGTTTTTTGTGCAGTTTTTGATAAATTTTCTTTAATTATAAGCAATTTGTGCACTACTTTTTGTAATAATTAAGTTTCCTAAACAAATTTTGAACTATTTTATGCAATAATTGTGTATTTTGTGCAATTTTTGATCAATTTCCTCAACCCAATGTTGGTTATGAGCAATTTGTGCACTACTTTTTGTAACAATAAGGTTTTCTGAACAATTTTTGAACTGTTTTGTGCAATAATCGTGTTTTTGTGTCCAATTTTTGATGAATTTACTTTAATTATGAGCAATCTATGCAATATTTTTTGAAATAAATAAGTTTCCTGAACGTTTTTTAAACTATTTTATGCAATAATTGTGTTTTTTGTGCAATTTTTGATAAATTTACTTTTATTATGAGCAATGTGTGCACTACTTTTTGTAATAAATGGGTTTCCTGAGCAATTTTTAAACTATTTTATGCAGAAATTGTGTTTTTTGTGCAATTTTTGATAAATTTACTTCAATTATGAACAATTTATGCATTAAATTTTGTAATAAATGAGTTTCCTAAGCAATGTTTGGACTAGTTTTTGCAATAATTCCTGAGCGATTTTTGAACTATTTTATGCAATAATTGTGTTTTTTGTGCAATTTTTGATAAATTTACTTTAATTATGAGCAGTTTGTGCACTTCTTTTTAAAATAAATAAGTTTTCTAAACAGTTTTTGAACTATTTTATGCAATAATTGTGTTTTTTGTGCAATTTTTGATGAATTTACTCTAATTATTAGCAATTTGTGCACTACTTTTTGTAATAAATGGGTTTCCTGAGCAATTTTTAAACTATTTTATGCAGAAATTGTGTTTTTTGTGCAATTTTTGATAAATTTACTTCAATTATGAACAATTTATGCATTAAATTTTGTAATAAATGAGTTTCCTAAGCAATGTTTGGACTAGTTTTTGCAATAATTCCTGAGCGATTTTTGAACTATTTTATGCAATAATTGTGTTTTTTGTGCAATTTTTGATAAATTTACTTTAATTATGAGCAGTTTGTGCACTTCTTTTTAAAATAAATAAGTTTTCTAAACAGTTTTTGAACTATTTTATGCAATAATTGTGTTTTTTGTGCAATTTTTGATGAATTTACTCTAATTATTAGCAATTTGTGCACTACTTTTTGTAATAAATGGGTTTCCTGAGCGATTTTTAAACTATTTTATGCAATAATTGTGTTTTTTGTGCAATTTTTGATGAATTTACTCTAATTATTAACAATTTGTGCACTACTTTTTGTAATAAATGGGTTTCCTGAGCGATTTTTAAACTATTTTATGCAATAATTGTGTTTTTTGTGCAATTTTTGATAAATTTATTTAAAAAAATGTTGGTTATGAGCAATTTTTGCACTACATTGTGTAATAAATAGGTTTTATGAGCAAATTTTTGAGCTATTTTATGCAATAATTGTGTTTTTTGAGACATTTTTGATAAATTTACTTGAGCAAATGTTGGTTATAAACTATGCTTGCACTAGTTTGTGTAATACACAGGTTTTCTTATTTTTAATAAATTTATTTAAGCAAATGTTGGTTATGGGCAATTTTAGCACTACTTTGTGTAATAAATAAAACTTTTTAAGCAGTTTTTGAAATATTTTATGCAATAATTGTGTGCAATTTTTGATAAATTTACTTAAGCAAATATTGTTTACGCACTACATCGATCGTAACAAGCAAGGAAACCGAACCTGTTGTTCAAAACCGGAATTCTGGCATTCAAAGCTAGAATTTTAGTTAAGAGTAGACAGACAGATTTTTAAGAAATAGAGTATTTCTTATTCCTACCTTTATCTAATCTAGCTTTTGAATTTTCAAAACTGGTGACTTTACGTACCCAAACTCCCAGCCCCGGAAATCAGATAGTTTGTCCTTTATAAAACATACATCCCAACCTTACTTTATTTATTATTAATTCATTTATTTCTGCTGCCAAGAAAGAGGTTAAAACTACCACATCTGGAAATTTAGCCGCAAATTTAGAAAGTATTAGGTTCTTTAACTTGCACGCAACATTGAGGCAGTACATGGGACTTACTAAAGATTTTTTCTTACCCAAAACAACGTTTTTTTAACCAAAAAAATGTACCCTCCAAATAGGGAACTCAAACCCAAAACTGCTAGTGGCATGTCGAGTACGCTAACCACTACACCACTTAACCTAACCTAACCTTACTACTAATCCCGACCTGGCAGTAGGTATGAAAGGTAATATCATATCATAATGGCTTGTTCTGGATCTAATTAGTTAAGGCAGAAACCGTAGATTTGAAACGAGTAATTAAAAAAATGTTTGGATTGAGTCTTATGAGTACAAACCTCAGTCTATTGTTTCTTAGTAGATTGTGGAGCAAGTAGAACAAATTCACGATACAATTAAATTGCAGAAACAACTTTTACTAACTAATTTAATAAACCAAACACTGACTTAGTTTGTAACTTAAAAAAAAAAAAAAAAATTGAGTTCAAACGGTAGTCCAAGAAAATTCATTTTAATAAATAGGTTTGTAATTTTTTTTATGATTTTATTGTAAATTTAGATCTAGGAAGTTTGATTCTGTATAAAAACATACCAAAGAAGCCTTAAATGCTGTTATTTTGCTAATAATAAAGCTTCAAATAGACATTAGTAAAACTAATTTATATGTGGTTATAAAATGCATTTTTAAAAGTTATCTGTGGAATTTTTAAAAATTTATTTTTAAACTTAGATCTAGAAGGCTTCATTCTATACGTAAACATGTCAAACAAGCTTTAAATGTTGCTATTTTGGTAGTTATAATACCCCAAATAAACATTACTGAAATTGATTTGTATCAAGTTTGGTTATAAAACGCATTTTGGCAAGTTGGCTGTGGAATTTTTGAGTAAATTATTGTAAATTTATATCTAGAAGGCTTATTTCTATACAAAAATATGTAAAACAAGTTTTAATTTCTGCTATTTTAATTGTAATAAAGTCTCAAGTAAGTATTAGTAAAACTAATTTATGTAAAGTTTGATTGTAAAATGCATTTTTAGAAGTTAGTTGTGGAATTTTTAAAGATTTATTTTTAAACTTAGATCTAGAAGGCTTGATTCTATGCGTAAACATAACAAACAAGCTTTAATTGTTGCTATTTTGGTAGTTATGATACCCCAAATAAACATTACTAAAACTGATTTGTATTGAGTTTGGTTAGAAAACGCATTTTGGCAAGTTGGCTGTAAAATTTTTGATTAAATTATTGTAAATTTAGATCTAGAAAGCTTAATACAAAAACATGTCAAAAAAGCTTTAATTGCTGCTATTTTAGTAGTAATAAAGCTTCAAATAGACTAATTTATGTGAAATTTGGTTGTAAAATGCATTTTTAGAAGTTAGCTGTAAATTTTTTAAAAATTTAATTAAAAATTTAGATCTAGAAGGCTTAATTCTACATTCAAACATGTCAAACAAACTTTAACTGTTGTTATTTTAGTAGTTATAAAATTCCAAAGAAACATTACTAAAATTGGTTTGTATCAAGTTTGGTTATAAAACGCATTTACCTGTGGAATTTTTGAGTAAATTATTGTAAATTTAGATCTAAAATACTTGATTCTATATGTAAATATGTCAAACAAACTTAAATTGTTGCTATTTTGGTAGTTATGAAGCCCCAAATAAACATTACTGAAATTGATTTATTTAAACCTTAGTGGTAAAATGCATTTTTAAAAATTAGCTGTGGAATTTTTAAGGATATTATTGTAAATTTGGATCTAGAAAGCTTAATTCTGCACAAAAACATATCAAACAAGCCTTAACTGTTGCTATTTTGATAGTAATGAAGCCTCAAATAGACATTACCAAAATTGATTTTTATTTAATTCAGCTGTAAAATGCATTTTGACAATTAGTCTGTGGAAATATTTAAAAACTGATTGCAAATTTAGATCTAAAAGTCTTGATTCTATATCAAAACATGTTAAACAAGCCTCAATTGTTGCTATTTTACTAGTAATAAAGCTTCAAATGGACTTAACTAAAATTGATTTATACCGAGTTCTGTTGTAAAATGTTTTTTGACAATTTGTCTATACAAATTTTTAAAAATTGATTGTAAATTTAGATCAAGAAAGCTTAAATCTGTATAAAAACATGTCAAACAATTCGTAGTTGCTACTATTTTGATAGTAATAAAGCATTAAATTGACAAAACTGTCAAAGTTGATCACTGCCACAAGTTATGTCAAATTTAATCTGTCATTCTTGTTAAATAATATTTAATCAAATACTAACAACCACAAACAGTCAAAAATCAGATAGTTTTTACAACAACAAAATTTGTTGGCTTCAACAATTAACCCAATTCAGTCCAGATGCTCCTCTAACTAAAATCTAAAAAAAAACTTTTAAACAATCCATAATGTACCAAAAAAATGAAAATGGCATTAGGAAGCTACTAACAACGTATTGCAACCCAAAACGAACTATAAAAAAAGCAATAGATTTATGAACAACAAATTCTAATAAATACTAAATATAAAAATGTTAAAACTTTGTTGTTTTAGAATGGTTGTTTGAATTAGATACTTTTAGTAGAAGTAAAACACATAATTGGACGGTTTGCAAATCTGAAAATTGTTGAATAAAAATACCAAAATATGCATGTTTATGTAAATCCAATTAATATTCAATCAATAAAACATTGTTACAATTGAGAACCCAATTTCCTGTCGCCCTAAGAAACATATTACAATTGCTGGCAGTCCAAGACAAACATATGCTGAAATAACTAGAATAAAACCAAGTCTATCCATGTTTTAATTTATTTCAAGACATTATAATTATGTTAACATAAATACACTAATTCGGTTTTAATTTATTAATAAATTATTAGCAATTTGATTTTTATCAATAGAATACACAAGTAAATCGTTTTAACAAATATTACATTTTCATACCTTTAAAATCCCCACTATTCCATGTGTTCCACGCACTAAGTTTTAATTTTAATTTACTAATTATTATTATGAATAATGCTACAATATACACTTAATAAATAAACACGTCCGATCAATGCACGCACACGACTCACAATACTGTGAGAGAGCATGACTAAGCGTTATCGTCTTGCGCACGAAGAACTGAGTCGAGATAAGCCGCTTGGTAAAAAAATTGTTTATGCATTAAATGCGAGTCGAATATATTTTCCTTATCTAAAGATTTACAATGAAATTGATAAAGCGTTCTTTGGCTATTTATATATTTATCGAATTGTTCTAGAATATTTGTTTATGTAAAATATTTTTATTGCATTACTACTTCAAGTTCTGATTAAACAGAAATAGTTACTTAACTAGAGACATAAAATTTATGCAAATTAAAATCTTACTTATGTCAATACATTAAATATGAAATCTTTAACATTAGTAAATGAGTTGTTAAAATTACATTACACAAACCACCACCGTTGCTTGAATATAAGGTTAGTTGGGCTTTGAAAAGTTTTAAATTCAATTTTGAAGTTTGACTCTTGCATTTGAAACTTGCATCATGTGCATGCTTTTTTCAGTGGGAATGAAAATCTTTAAAGTCACTTTAGAAGACGACCTTAAATATTACTCGAGTTTCCAGTTAGAAAGTTTTGTATGTACTATGCAATGGATATTTGAAAGTTTGTATAGACAGAATAAATATTAATATAAATAAATGTTTGTTATATATTAAGCAAATTTAATTAAAACCGTGTATAGTTTCAAGATGAAAACTAATTAAGTAATCGCGTAAAACCCTTGTATGCACTCAGGATAATATTAATCCCATCATGCTGTGTACAGCTATATATTTCCACAACATATAAAAACTAATACAATCGCCTCGAAAGAATTTAGCAGTTATTTCCGCGGCTTTCCACACTAATCCGACTTCCCAGACGGCCGCTTTTCAAGCCGTAAATTATTTTATTCTCAAATTATAATTTCTCCGACACATCTCATTTTGCAGCCAAGTTATGGAGGATTACGCGTTGTTATTATTATATGTATTTTTTTAATGGCAAGGCGCAATTCTGAATGCGACCGTTTTTAATTTACGCCGCAGTTAAAAGCGCTTATAACTTTTTTAACATGTAATTATACAGCGAGAATCTGTGGAAGGAAAAAAATGAATGTATACTCGCTTGTAAATGACAGATGCCAGACGGAATTAATTTCAATTGTAAAGCCGATTATGGAGGTTGTAATTTCATTAAATGTTTTATTGTTTTTTTATTTCATTTCTTGGATATTATTTCTATTGCGTTAGATTTGTTACTGTAATAAATCAATTTATGTTATTTTTTGTGTGGAATATAAATTATGTATTGATAAAAAATTTGTTACTAGTACTGCAATTTTTAGGGTTCCTTGAGGTTCAAACTTGGGCCTGTCAATAACTTCAAAAAAGCACAAATTATAATATTATTATAATTTGGTAACAATAAACAAAATTTCCATAAGTACTAATTAATAAAATTGCATCAAAATTGATACGCTAGTTTTTACATAAACTTAACTTAAATGGCTTCACGCAATCAAAGCAAAAAGCTTATTGTATAACTTCAAAATTCATAACTCCCAAACGATGCATTGAATATTAATGCAATTTAGTTCCAATATACTGCATTATCATAAATATTAACAGCAAAAAAATATTTTAAATTGATACGCTCAATTTGACATAACCTCAACTTGATTGATGTGAGCTAACTTGGTTTCTACATTTATTGCATCACTAAAATAATCATAACTTGCTAACCATACATTGAAATCTAATGCAATTTGGTACTAACATACTTTATTATCATAAGTACCAACTGTGTAAAATTGATATGAATCGATACTCTAAATTTGACCTAACCTTAAACCAATTGATGTGAGCTTACTAAGTTTTTACATTTACAGCATCACTAAAACAACCATAACTTGCTAACTATACATTGGAATCTAATGCAATTTAGTACTAACATACGTTATTATATTCAGTACCAATTGTGTAAAATTGATTAGAATCGATACTCTAGATTTGACATAACCTTAATCTAATTGATGTGAGCTTACTAAATTTCTACATTTACTACATCACTAAAACAATCATAACTTGTTAACTATACATTGGAATCTAATGCAATTTGGTACTAACATACTTTATTATCATAAGTACCAACTGTGTAAAATTGATATGAATCGATACTCTAAATTTTACCTAACCTTAATCCAATTGATGTGAGCTTACTAAGTTTTAACATTTACAGCATCACTAAAACAACCATAACTTGCTAACTATACAATGGAATCTAATGCAATTTAGTACTAACATACATTATTATAATCAGTACCAATTGTGTAAATTTGATATAAATCGATACGCTGAATTTGACTTAACTTTAAACTAATTGATGTGAACTTACTGGGTTTTTATATTTACTGCATCACTAACAACTATAACTTGCTAACTATACATTGGAATCTAATGCAATTTAGTACTAACATACGTTATTATATTCAGTACCAATTGTGTAAAATTGATTAGAATCGATACTCTAGATTTGACATAACCTTAATCTAATTGATGTGAGCTTACTAAATTTCTACATTTACTACATCACTAAAACAATCATAACTTGTTAACTATACATTGGAATCTAATGCAATTTGGTACTAACATACTTTATTATCATAAGTACCAACTGTGTAAAATTGATATGAATCGATACTCTAAATTTGACCTAACCTTAATCCAATTGATGTGAGCTTACTAAGTTTTAACATTTACAGCATCACTAAAACAACCATAACTTGCTAACTATACAATGGAATCTAATGCAATTTAGTACTAACATACATTATTATAATCAGTACCAATTGTGTAAATTTGATATAAATCGATACGCTGAATTTGACATAACTTTAAACTAATTGATGTAAACTTACTGGGTATTTATATTTACTGCATCACTAACAACTATAACTTGCTAACTGTACATTGGAATCTAATGAAATTTTGTATTAACATTCATTATTATCGTAAGTACCAAACGTACAAAATTGATAAGAATCGATACTCTAGATTTGACATAACCTTAATCTAATTGATGTGAGCTTACTAGGTTTCTACATTTACTACATCACTAAAACAATCATAACTTGTTAACTATACATTGGAATCTAATGCAATTTGGTACTAACATACTTTATTATCATAAGTACCAACTGTGTAAAATTGATATGAATCGATACTCTAAATTTGACCTAAGTTTTAACATTTACAGCATCACTAAAACAACCATAACTTGCTAACTATACATTGGAATCTAATGCAATTTAGTACTTACATACATTATTATAATCAGTACCAATTGTGTAAATTTGATATAAATCGATACGCTGAATTTGACATAACTTTAAACTAATTGATGTGAACTTACTGGGTTTTTATATTTACTGCATCACTAACAACTATAACTTGCTAACTGTACATTGGAATCTAATAAAATTTTGTATTAACATACATTATTATCGTAAGTACCAAACGTGCAAAATTGATAAAAATCGATACTCTAGATTTGACATAACCTTAAACTAATTGATGTGAGCTTACTAGGTTTCTACATTTACTAAATCACTAAAACAATCATAACTTGTTAACTATACATTGGAATCTAATGAAATTTAGCATTAACATACGTTATTATATTCAGTACCAATTGTGTAAAATTGATTAGAATCGATACTCTAGATTTGACATAACCTTAATCTAATTGATGTGAGCTTACTAGGTTTCTACATTTACTACATCACTAAAACAATCATAACTTGTTAACTATACATTGGAATCTAATGCAATTTGGTACTAACATACTTTATTATCATAAGTACCAACTGTGTAGAATTGATATAAATCGATACTCTAAATTTGACATAACCTTAAACCAATTGATGTGAGCTTACTAAGTTATTACAATTTTAGTATCACTAAAACAATCATAACTTGCTAACTATACGTTGGAATCTAATGCAATTTAGTACTAACATACGTTAATATAATCAGTACAAATTGTGTAAATTTGATATAAATCGATAAGCTGAATTTGACATAACTTGAAATTAATTGAAGTGAGCTTACTGGGTTTTTACATTTACTGCATCACTGAAACAATCATAACTTGCTAACTATACTTAACGCAATTTGGTACTAACATACGTTATTATAATGAGTACCAACTGTGTAAAATTGATATAAATCTATATGCTGAATTTTACATAACCTTAAACTGATTGATGTGAGCTAACTTGATTTTTACATTTACTACTCTATTAAATCAAAGATAACGTGCTGACCATACATTGGAATTTAATGCAATTTTGTACTAACATACTTTATTATCCTAAGTACCAACTGTGTAAAATTGATATAAATCTATACGCTGAATTTAACATAACTTTAAACTAATTGATGTGAGTTTACTGGGTTTTTATATTTAATGCATCACTAAAACAACTATAATTTGTTAACTATACATTGAAATCTAATGCAATTTGGTACTAACATATTATATTATCATAAGTACCAACTGTGTAAAATTGATATAAATCGATACGCTGAATTTGACACAACCTCAAACCAATTGATGTGAGCTAACTTGGTTTCTACATTTACTGCATCACTAAAATAATGATAACTTGCTAACCATACATTGGAATCTTATGCAATTTGGTACTAACATACTTTAATATCATAAGTACCAATTGTAAAAAATTAATATAAATCGATACACCCAATTCAACATAACCTCAATATAAGAAGTCATGTTAGGTAATTGTCATTAATTTTGAAATTTTATACTATTTAGATAATAACTTTTTTTTTCATTAACTGAAACCAGTTAAAATTTAGTAATTTAATTTAATAACTATTGTTTAATAGTTTCTTAAATTTGTGTTAGTTAATTCTTACAATTAACAAAATGGCGGTCGGTTAATTGTCAATAATTTTGTAGTTTTGTGCTAATTAGAATAATTTTTTTTCATTTGACTGAAATCAGTTAAAATTTTATAATTAAATAGAAAAACTAATGCTTAATAGTTTCTTAAACTTGTGTTAGTTAATTCTTACAATCAACAAAATGGCGGCCGGTTAACTGTCATTAATTTAGTAATATTGGGCTGTTTTGATAATAACTTTTTTTTCATTAACTGAAATCAGTTAAAATTTGGTTGTTAAATGGAATAACTATTGCTTAAAAGTTTCTTTAATTTGTGTTAGTTAATTCTTACAATTAACAAAATAGCGGCCGGTTAACTGTTATTAGTTTTGTAATGTATGCTATTTAGGTAATAACTTTTTTTTTATTAACTGAAATCAGTTAAAATTTGGTACTTAAATGGAATAACTATTTCTTAAAAGTTTCTTAAATTTGTGTTAGTTAACTCTTACAATTACCAAAATGGCGGCCGGTTAACTGTCATTAATTTTGTAGTTTTGTACTATTTAGATAATAACTTTTTTCTATTAACTGAAATCAGTTAAAAATTGGTAGTTTATTAGAATAACTGTTGCTTAATAGTTTCTTAAATTTGTGTGTTAATTCTTACAATTAACAAAATGGCGGCCGGTTAACTGTTATTAAATTTGTAATTTTATGCTATTTAGATAATAACTTTTTTTTAATTAACTAAAATCAGTTAAAATTTTATAGTTAAATAAAATAACTATTGCTTAATAGTTTCTTAAATTTGTTTTAATTAATTCTTACAATTAACAAAATGGCGGCCTGTTAACTGTCATTAATTTTGCAATATTTTGCTATTTAGATAATAATTTGTTTTCATTAACTCAAATCAGTTAAAATTTGGTAGTTAAATGGAATAACTATTGCTTAAAAAAAATTTAAGTTTGTGTTAGTTAATTTTTACAATTAACAAATTGGCGGCCGGTTAACTGTTATAAGTTTTCTCATTTTATGCAATTTAGTTAATAACTTTATTTCCATTAACGAAAATCAGTTAAAAATTTATACTTAAATAGAATAACTATTGCTTAGAAGTTTCCTAAATTTGTGTTAGTTAATTCTTACAATTAGCAAAATGGCGACCGGTTAACTGTTATTCATTTTGAAATTTTGTGCTATTTAATTAATTACTTTTTTTCCATTAATTGAAATCAGTTAAAAATTCGTAGTTAAATGGAATAACTAATGCTTAACAGTTTTTTAAATTTGTATTAGTTAATTCTTACAATTAACAAAATGGCGGCCGGTTAACTGTTATAAGTTTTCTCATTTTATAATATTTATTTAATAACTTTATTTCCATTAACTGAAATCAGTTGAAAATTTATAGTTAAATAGAATAACTATTGCTTAATAGTTTCTTAAATTTGTGTTAGTTAATTCTTACAATTAACAAAATGGCGGCCGGTTAACTGTTATAAGTTTTCTCATTTTATAATATTTAGTTAATAACTTTATTTCCATTAACTGAAATCAGTGAAAAATTTATAATTAAATAGAATAACTAATGTTTAATAGTTTCCTAAATTTGTGTTAGTTAATTCTTACAATTAACAAAATGGCGGCCGGTTAACTGTTATAAGTTTTCTCATTTTATAATCTTTATTTAATAACTTTATTTCCATTAACTGAAATCAGTTAAAAATTTATAGTTAAATAGTATAATTATTGCTTAATAGTTTCTTAAGTTTGTGTTAGTTAACTCTTGCAATTAACAAAATGGCGGTCTGTTAACTGTTATTAATTTTGTACTTTTATGCTATTTAGATAGAAACTTTTTTTCCAGTAACTGAAATAAGTGATAACTTGCTAATCATACATTGAAATCAAATGCAATTTGGTGCTGACATAGCTCTTTATAATAAGTACCAACTGTCAAAAATTTAGAAAAATCGATACTCTCAATTTGACATAACCTCAAATTTGATAATGTTAGCTAAACTAGTTTCTATATTTCTTAAATCACTAAAATAATCACAACTTGCTAACCATACATTGAAATCTAATGCAAATTAACACCAACGTACATCATCATCAAAAGTACTAATTGCACAAAAATAATGTGAATCGACACGCTCAATTTGCAATAAGCTCAAACTAGATAATGTGAGCTAAATTGGTTTCTACATTTACTACATCACTAAAACAATCATAACTTCCTAACCATACATTGAAATCTATAGCAGTTTGCTACCAACGTACCTCATTATCAAAAGTACTAACTGCAAAAAAATGATATAAATAGATACGCTTAATTTGCAATAAGCTTAAACTAGATAATGTGAGCTAAATTGGTTTCTACATTTACTACATCACTAAAACATTCATAACTTATTAACCATACATTGGAATCTATTGCAGATTGGTACCAATGTACTACATTATCATAAATACCAACTGCATAAAATAAATTAAAATTAATACGTTCAATCTGACATAACCTCAAATTGATTAACATAGTTGATTCATTCCATTTGCTTATCTCATTAATAAAACAAAGATAACTCACTAACCATAGATTGGAAACCAACATAATTTGGTACCAATATAGAGCATAATCATAAGTACCAACTGCGTAAAAAATATTAAAATTAATTTGCTCAATCTGATATAACCTCAATTTATTTAATATGAGCTGACTCATTCTATATGTTTACTTGATTACTAAAACAAAAATAACTCACAAACCATCCATTGGAAAATGATGTAAATTGGTACTAATACACTCCATCCGTATCAGTACCAACTGCGTAAAAATGATCAAAATTGATACGCTTAATTTGATATAACCTTAAATTAATTAATATAAACTGATGTTTTCCATACGCTTAACTCATTACTAAAACAAAAATTACTCGCTAACCATACATTAGATATTGATGCAAACTATTAGTAATATACTCCTTAACCTTTAGTACCAACTGTAAAAAATTGATAAACATTCACACCTAGAACTTTACATATCCTTAACTCAACTGATTGTATGCAACCAAATCAACAAACATGACATTTCTGTTTTGAGCTACTAAAAGTTGTATTAGATCAAAGCGCAAACCTCTCTTCTGTTTCTGCTTTAATTTTATCTTTTGTGTGTGAAGATAAAGCCAAGTTAAAACATGTAACGTTTAATTATTTGTTACTGATTCAAACTTTTGAATTGCAATTAAATTATTGTTTTCTTAAAATGGTAAACAGTTTTAATTATTTTTGTCTTTAAAATTGAGTATAATTATTATAAAATAAACCACAATTTAATCTAACTCTGAACACTATGAAAACTATTTCTAAAATAATAAAATCATTTAATTAGCCGTGCGATTCAAACTGTAAATTTCCAAACTATTTCCCAGCAAATTGCAATCCTTAGTTTTCGGCTGACATTACCTCATAACGTTCTTGATAAATGCACGCCGCCAAAACTTTCCAGTTCTTAATGAAACTCTTAACCGAGTAATCTCAGAGGTAACTCATTAAGACTTATTTCAACATATTTTTCCAACCAACTCTATCTTAATCAAACTCGAAACTTATAGTCACCAAACTAAACTATTAAATACATTTATTGATTGTGTTGACCTACTTAACATTGCCAAGAGTATAAATTTATAATTGATGTAATTTTAGACATTATTATAAAAAAAAATAGTTCTCTGCTCTGTCGCCAGAATAAATCCCGAAATTAAATATCGACATCTTTCACAAGCCGGTTTTAATCTCCATTGGATAGATGTGTGAGTTTGGGATATTGATCGGCACTCTGATTCCCATATCGCGTTTCATTTTTGTATTGTGTTTATACACAGATATATACACAAAAAATACAGCAGTTTTATGCGTGATTTATGTCATCTGCAAATTGAAAATGCCGACGAATAAAGTACAGACACTTCAAGTTGTTTACTTTGATGTTAATATTAGATTTTTATGATTACATTGCATGTGAGTAATTGATTAGTGAAATCGTTAACATCATATGTTATTGGATTTATGAAGATATTGTATTATATTATTATGATGATAATCTTGACAACATTTATTAATGCTATCGCATGTTTGTGGTTATAAAAGGGATGGTTTTATGTTTGAGAAATATTCTAATCAATTAATGTAAACATAATTGATTGTTTTATAATGATTGGGTAATATTTTATATTAGAAGGTAAACATGATTGACATTTATTTTAGATTATCGATTTAGTTTTACTTTCTAAATCGATTTGTTAATATAAACATTCTGGGTTACCTCCAAACCTTATTCATAACAGATTACAGAAAACGGTTTTACTGGTAATAAATCAAAACAGTTCAATTAGGAAAAACGGCAAACACAAGTGAAGATAAATAACAATTCAACTTCAGAAGAAAATTTGCTTTGATGCTGATAGTAGAGTTGAAATATAGAATTTTTAAGTCAAACAAAAAAAAACATTTTAAAAATAGAGTACTTACTATTTCTATTTATCGTAATAAGACGTTTATGACTGCAAACAAAGCACATTTTAATTATACAAATTTGAATCAAATGTAATTTAAATAAAGTTATTGCAAGCCTACTAAGATTGTCTAGAAATAAATTAATAATCAAAAATTAGGCTTACCAATATAATTTTAATGTTTTCCAAAGTTGGTACCAATATAGTACTATAATTTAATAAAGTTGTTTTAGAATTCAATACGTAGAGAAAAAAAAACATTAAGTCTTAAGATTATTTTGGTATTTGTTTAGAAATAATTTAATTTTAAGAAATCAAGTGTACAAACATGATTCCTAATTAGTATAAAGTTAATACCAATAAAGTTCTATAATTTTCTAAAATTATTTAAATGTCCAATGCATATGTTTGATGTTAAGACAAAAGTAAACAACCAATTCTACTAAGATTCATCTGGTATTTGAATAAAAATTATTTAATTTTAAAAAATCCAGGGTACCAATATAATTTCCAGTTGGTGCACAGTTAGTACCAATATAGTACTATAATTTACTAAAAGTGTTTTGATATCCAAAGCATATTTTGAATGTTATGACTAAAAAACCATTAAATTTACTATTACAGTTCTGATATTTATCTGAAGATCATTTTATTTAAAAAATCGGACCAACCAATATAAATATATTTTTGTCCAAAGTTGGTACTAAGATAGTATTTTAACATACATGAAATATACTACATTCCAAAGCATAATTTGGATTATATGGCTACCTAAATTGTTCTAAAATTTGTCTAAAAATTGATTAATTTAAAAAAAACAGGCTTACTAATATGATTTTATTTTTATCCAAAGTTGGTACTAAGATAGTACTTCAACATACTTAAAATATATTATATTACAATGCATAATTTATTAAATTAAATGGCTACAAATCTACTAAAATAGTTCTAAACTTTTTCTAAAAATTGATTAATTTAAAAAAATCAGGCCTACCAATATAATTTTATTTTTGTCCAAAGTTGGTACTAATATAGTACTCCAGAATACTAAAAATGTACTATTTTCCAACGCTTAGTTTAAATTTTATGGCTTAAAAACCATCAAATCTACTAAAATAGTTCTAAAATTTGTACGAAATTAATTTAATAAAAAAAAAATCAAGCGTACCAATATGGTTTTAATTTTGTTCAAAGTTAATACTAAGATAGCACTCTAACATACTGTAAATCTACCAACTTCCAATGCATAGTTTGGATTTTATGGTTTAAAAACCATAGAAGCAACTAAAATAGTTCTTAATTTTATCTAAAAATTATTTAATTTTAAAATAATTAGGCTTACCAATATAATTACATTTTTGTCCAAAATTGGTACTAAGATAGTACTTCAACATACTTAAAATATACTGTACTCCAAAGCATAATTTAGATTACAAGTCTACTAAAATAATTCTGAAATTTGTCTAAAAATTGATTAATCTATAAAAATCAGGCCTTCCAATATGATTTTATTTTTGTCCAAAGCTAGTACTAATATAGTACTTTAACATACTTAAAATATATTATATTCCAAAGCATAGTTTAGATTAAATGGCAACAAGTATACTAAAATAGTTCTAAAATTTGTCTAAAACTCAATCAATTTAAAAAAATTAGGCGTACCAATATGATTTTATTTTTGTCTAAAGTTAGTACTAAGACAGTACTTTAACATGCTTAAAATATATTGTATTTCAAAGCATAATTTATATTAAATGGTTACAAGTCTACTAAAATAGTTCTAAAGTTTGTCTAAAAATCGATTAATTTAAAAAAGTTAAGCCTATCAATATAAATACATTTTTGTTCAAAGTTAGTACTAATATAGTATTCTAAAATACTAAAAATGTACTAATTTCCAATGCTTAGTTTAGATTTTACCATCAAATTTACTAAAATAGTTCTAAAATTTGTCTGAAAATTATTTAATTAAAAAAATAAAAATCCAACGTTCCAATATGGTTCTAATTTTGTTTAAAGTTAATACTAACATAGTATTTTAACATACTATAAATCCACCAACTTTCAATGCATACTTTAGATTTTATGGTTTAAAAACCATCAAGGCAACTAAAATAGTTTTGAGATTTGTCTAAAATTTATTAAATTAAAAAAAAAATAAGCTTACCAATATAATTCAATTCTTTTCTAAAATTGGTACTAAAATAGTACTTCAATTTAATAAAAAAATACTAACTTCCAATGCATAATTTAGATTTCATAGCTTAAAACCCATCAAACTTACTAAACTAGTTCTAAAACTATAGTTGAAAAATTATTAATTAAAAAAAAATAGGATTACTAATATAATTTCATTTTTGTCCAAAATTTGAATTGAGGTAGTACTAAATTATCACTAAAACGTACTAAAAATAATGTACTTATTTTAGATTTTATAATCTAAAAACCATCAGGCCAAATAAACCTCTTTCAAAAATTAACTAAAAATTGTTTAATTAAAAAAAAATCAGACGTACCAATATAATTCTGTCAAAATTGGTACTAAAATAGTACTACAACATACTGTAAATGTACTAATTTCCAATGCTTAGTTTAAATTTTATAGCTTAAAAACCATTAAATCTACTAAATTAGTTCTAAAATTTTTCTAAAAAATTATTTAATTTTAACAAAGCAGCCGTACCAGTATAATTCTTTTTTGTTTAGAGTTAGTACTATGATAGTACTCCAACATACTAAAAATAAACTAATTTCCAATGAATAATTTGGATTTTATGCCTCAAAAACCATCAAAGTTAGGCTAAGAAGTTCTAAAATTTGTCTAAAAATTATTTAGTTTAAAAAAATCAGGCGTACCAATATGTTTAAATTTCTGTTTAAAGTTAGTATTAGAATAGTACTCCAACATTCTATAAAAATATTTACTTCCAATGCATAGGTTAGATTTGGTGGCTTAAAAACCATCAATATTTACTAAAACAGTTTTGAAATTTGTCCAAATATAATTTAATTTAAAAAAATTAGGCATACTAATATGATTGTAGTTTTGTCCAAAATTGGTACTAAGTTAGCACTAAAACATACCAAAAATGTATTTACTATTATTGCATAATTTGGATTTTATAGCCTAAAGACCATCAAGCCTAATAAAATTTGACTAAAAAATCATTTAATTTCCTAAAATTAGGCGTACCAATATGATCGTCTTTTTGTTCAAAATTAGTACTAAGATAATACTTCAACATACCAAAAATGTACTACCTTCCAATGCATAGTTAAGATTTTATTGCTTAAAAGCCATCAAACCTTACTAAAATAGTTCTAAAACTTGTCTAAAATTCAATTGATATAAAAAAAAATCAGGCTTACCAATATAATTCTAATTTTATCCAAAGTTGGTACTAAAATGGTACTACCATAACATCCTGTAAATGCATTAACTTCCAATGTTTAGTTTATATTTTATGGCTTAAAAACTATCAAATCTACTAAAATAGTTCTAAATTATTTTTTTTTAAACTATTTAATTTAAGAAAATCATCCGTACCAGTTTGATTCTTTTTTGTTCAAAGTTAGTACTAAGATAGTACTCCAATATACTAAAAATAAACTATTTTCCAATGCATTGTTTGGATTTTATGCCTCAAAAACCATCAAAGCTAAAAAAAAGTAGTTCTACTTGTCTAAAAATGATTTAATTTAAAAAAATCAGGCGTACCAATATGTTTAAATTTCTGTTTAAAGTTAGTATTAGAATTGTACTCCAACATACTACAAAAATACTTATTTCCAATGCATATGTTAGATTTGGTGGCTCAAAAACCATCAATCTTTACTAAAACCGTTTTGAAATTTGTCCAAAAATAATTTAATTTAAAAAAATTGGGTATAATAATATGATTTTAGTTTTGTCCAAAATTGGTACTAAATTAGCACTAAAACATACCAAAAATGTACTTATTATAATTGCATAGTTTAAATTTTATAGCCTAAAAACTATCAACCCTAATCAAATTATTTTAAAATTTGACTGAAAAACATTTAATTTCTTAAAATTAAGAGTACCAGTATAATTATTTTTTTGTTCAAAACTAGTACCAAAATAGTACTTAAAAATACTAAAAATTTCTTTCTTTCCAATGCATAATTTAGGATTTTATAGCTTAAATACCATCAAAACTTACTAAAATAATTCTTAAACTTGTCTAACAATTGGTCGATTTAAAAAAATTAAGCGTACCAATAAAAATTTAAATTCATTTAAAAGTAGTACTAAGATAATACTCCCACATATTAAAAATTTACTAACTTCCAATGCATAGTTTGGATTTTATGACTTAAAAACCATCAAACCTTACAAATTTAAAAATTTAATTAAATAACACATAATTTAAAAATAAGAGCACTAATTAATTTTTATTTTTGTCTAAAGTTAGTACTAAAGTAGTACTAAAACATACTAAAAATGAATTAACCTTTACTGCTTAGTTTGGATTTTATGGTTTAGAATCCATTAAGCTTACTAAAATTGTTCTAAAAATGGTTTAAAAATCTTTAAATTTTAAAAAATCAAGCGTACCAATAAAATTTTAATTCTGTCCAAAGTTAGTATTAAAATAGTACTCTAATATACTAAAAATTAACTAACTTGCAATGCTTAGTTTAAATTTTATGGCTTAAAAACCATGTTTACTAAATTAGTTCTGAAATTTGGCTAAAATTTATTTAATTTTACCAAAATTAGTACTAAAGTAGTACCAAAACATACTAAAAAAGTATTAACTTCTAATGCATAGTTAAGTTTTAATGGCTTAAAAATCATCAAACCTTACTAAAATAGTTCTAAAAACTGTCCAAAATTCAATTTATTTTATAAAATAAGGCGTACTAAAATGATTTTATTTTTGTGCAACATTAGTACTGATATAGTACTCTAACATACTACAAACGTACCGACTTTCAATAAATAGTTTAGATTTTACAGCTTAAAACCCATCAAGCTTACTAAAACAGTTCAGAAATTAGTCTAAAACTTATAGTACCAATAAAATTCTATTATTGCTTAAAGTTAGTACTAAGTTAGTACTAAAACATACTAAAAATTTATTAACTTCTAATGCATAGTTTAGATTTTATAGCTTAAAATACTTCAAGCCTTATTAAAATAGTTTTAAAAATTGATTTAAAACTATATATTTTAAAAATTAAGCGTACCAATATGATTGAATTATTTATCAAAATTGGTACTAAGATATTAGTCCAACATACTAAAAATGTACAAACTTTCAATGCTTAGTTTAGATTTTATGGTTTAAAAACCATAAAGTCTACTAAATTAATTCTAAAATTTATCTAAAAATTATTTTATTTAAAAAATGCAAGCGTACCAATACAATTCCATTTTTGTCTAAAGTTAGTACTGAGATAGTACTCTGACATACTAAAAACGTAATGACTTCCAATGGATAGTTTGAATTTTATGGCTTGAAACCTATCAAGTGTACTAAAACAGTTCAGAAATTTGTCTAAAACATGTTTAATTTAAAAAAAGTTAAAGGTATTAATAAAATTCTGCTTTTGTTTAAAGTTAGTACTAAATGAGTACTTAAACATACTAAAAATGTACTAACTTCCAATGCTTAGTTTAGACTTTATAGTTTAAAAGCCATGAATTCTACTAAATTAATTTTAAAATTTATCTAAAAACTTATTAATTTAAAAAATGCAAGAGTACCAATCCAAATCTATTTTTGGCCAAAGTTAGTACTGAAATAGTACTCTAACATATTAAAAATGTACTAATTTCTAATGGATAGTTTGAATTTTATGACTTAAAACCCATTAAGCGTACTAAAGCAGTTCAGAAATTTGACTAAAACTTGTTTAATTTAAAAAAATTTAAAGTTAGTACTAAATTAGTATTGAGATTTTATGGCTTAAAAATCATCAAGTCTTACTAAAATAGTTTTAAAATTTGATTAAAAAACTTTTAGATTTAAAAATCAGACGTACCAATATGAATGAATTTTTTATCAAAGTTGGTACTAAGATAGTACTCCAACATACTAAAAATGTACTAAATTCTAATGCTTAGTTTAGATTTTATAGTTTAAAAACCATAAAGTCTACTAAATTAATTCTAAAATTTATTTATAAATTATTTAATTTAAAAAATGCAGGGGTTTCAACATGATTCTATTTTTGTTTAAAGTTAGTACTAAGATAGTACTCTAACATACTTAAATTGTACTAATTTCCAATAGATAGTTTGGATTTTATGGCTTAAAACCCATCAAGCTTTCAAAAGTAGTTCAGAAATTTGTCTAAAATTTGTTTAATTAAAAAATTAAAAGTACCAATAAAATTTTATTTTTGTCTAAAGTTAGTACTAAGTTAGTACTAAAACATACTAAAAATGTATTAACTTCTAATGCATAGTTGAGATTTTATAGCTTAAAAATCATCAAGCCTTACTAAAATAGTTTTAAAATTTGATTAAAAATTATTTAGATTTAAAAATCAGGCGTACTAATATAAATAATTTTTTTATCAGAGTTGGTACTAAGATAGTACTCCAACATAATAAAAATGTACTAACTTCTAATGCATAGTTTAGATTTTTTAGCTTAAAAACCATCAAGCCTCACTAAAGTAGTTTTGAAATTTTGTCTGAAAATTATTTAATTTTCAAAAAATAAGCGTACCAATAAACTTTAATTTTTGTCCAAAGTTAGTACAAAAACCGTACTGCAACATACTAAAAATGTACTAATTTTCAATACATAGTTAGAATTTTTTGGCTTAAAAACCTTAAAAACAATAAAGTTTTATTAAAATAATTTTAATTTTAGTTTGAAATAAATTGATTAAAAAAAAATTAGGCACACCAATACAGTTTTATTTTTGTCCAAAGTTAGTACTAAGTTAGTACTAAAACATACTAAAAATATAATAACTTCTATTGCATAGTTAGGAATTTATAGCGTAAAAGCATCAAGCCTTATTAAAATAGTTTTGAATTTTGTCTAAAAGTGATTTAGTTAAAAAAAAAAATAGACGTATCAATTTAATTTTCTTTTTGTCTAAAGTTGGTACTAAGATAGTACTCCAACATACTATAAATGTAGTAACTTATTATACTCATTTTAAATTTTATGGCTCAAAAACCATTAAGCCTACTAAAATGGTTCTATAGTTTGTTTAAAAATCAAGCGTACTAAAGTTTT
Organism: Tachinus rufipes; assembly: GCA_963932245.1. Classification (NCBI taxonomy): domain Eukaryota; kingdom Metazoa; phylum Arthropoda; class Insecta; order Coleoptera; family Staphylinidae; genus Tachinus; species Tachinus rufipes. The sequence continues at coordinate 4,113,362 of OZ010744.1, forward strand.
TTTATTTATAAACGTAATTAGTACTAAGTACTAAAACATACCAAAAAAATTACAAACTTCCACTACATAGTTTCGATTTTATGGTTTGGAATCCATTAAGCTTAGTAAAATTGTTCTAAAAACTGTAAATTTTAAAAAATCAGGCGTACCAATAAAGTTTATATTCTGTCCAAAGTTTGTACTAAGTTGGTACTAAAACATACCAAAAAAGTACAAACTTTCACTGCAAGCCATAAAATCTTAAGTCTTAAAAACCACCAAGTCTTACTAAAATAAATTTAAATTTTGTCAAAAAATTATTTAATTTAAAAAAATTAGACGTACCATAATGATTCAATTGTTCTCCAAAGTTGTTACTATATTAGTACCCCAACATACTAAAAATATACTAACTTCTAATGCATAGTTTAAATTTTATAGCCTTAACCTTACCAAGCTTACTAAAATATTTCTAAAATTTGTAATTTAATTTAAAAAAAGTTAAGGGTACTTATGCGATTCAACTTTTGACTTAAGTTAGTACTAAGATAGTAATTGTATTTTTAGTAGCAATAAACTACATTATCATAGCTAAAAATTACACAAATTTCATTAAAATGTATTTGACCAACTTTGCATAACTTCATTAAACATTTGTAATTCTCAAACGGCTTATTAGGTTTTACTACAATATGGTAACAATATACTACATTATCATAACTACCAAATGCACAAATTTCATTAATATTTTTATGCCAAACTTTAATTTTTCTGGTTTCATGTAACCCAATGAAAAAGCTTGCTGAAAACATTAAACATTTTTAATTCTCAAACGGCTTATTAGATTTTGCTTTAATTTGGTACCAAGATACTAAATTATCATAGCTACCAAATGCACAAATTTCATAAAAATTTATTTGCCCAACTTTGCATAACTTCAATTTAATTGATTTTATGTAACCCAATAAAGAAGCTTGCATGAAACATTAAAAATGTGTAAACGGTTTATTAGATTTTGCTACAATTTGGTACGAATATACTACATTATCATAACTACTAATTGTATAAATTTTATAAAAATGTATTTGCCCCACTTTTCATAACTTCAATTTTCCTAAATTCATGTAACCCAATGAAAAAGCTTGGTGAAAACATGAAAAATGTGTAACTCCTAAACGATTTATTAGATTTTGCTATAGTTTGGTACCAATATACTACATTATTATAGTTACCAAATACTTGAATTTCATAAAAATTGATATGCCTAACTTTGCATATCTTCAATTTTCTTTACTTTATGTAACCCAATAAAGAGGCTTGCTGAAAACATTAAACATTTGTACTTCTCAAAGGACTTATTGGATTTTGCTACAACTTGGTAGCAATATACTATATTATTATCACTACTAATTGTCCAAACTTTATAACAATTGATACGCCTAACTTTGCATAACTTCAATTTTATCAATTTTATGTAACACAGTAAAGAAGCTTGCTAGAAACTCTAAAAATTAGTAACTCCCAAACGGTTTATTAGATTTTGCTAAAATTTGGTACCAATATACTACATTATTATAGCTACCAATTGCACAAACTTCATAAAAAATTATTGACCTAACACTGCATAACTTTAATTTTCTTGACTTCATCTAACCTAATAAAAAGCTTGCTAAAAACATTAAACATTTGTAATTCTCAAACGACTTATTGGATTTTGCTACAACTTGGTAGCAATATACTACATTATCATCACTACTAATTGTCCAAACTTCATAACAATTGATACGCCTAACTTTGCATAACTTCAATTTTATCAATTTTATGTAACACAGTAAAGAAGCTTGCTAGAAACTCTAAAAATGAGTAACTCCCAAACGGTTTATTAAATTTTACTACAATTTGAGACCAATATACTACATTATCACAACTACCAATTGTATAAATTTGATAACAATTGATTCGTCTAACTTTGCAAAACTTTAATGCAAAACTTTAATTTTAGTGGCTTCATCTAACCTATTAAAAAATCCTGCTAGAAACATAGAAACATTAAAAATGTGTAACTCCTATAACATTTTGCTACAATTTAGTACCGATATACTACATTATTAGAGCTACCAATTGCACAATTTTCATAAAAATTAATTTACTCAACTTTACATAATTTCATTGCAAAATATTGGAAATTTTGCAAAACTTCAATCACAATTAGTATGCATTCTCTATACTAATTTATATGAAAAAATATGAAAAAGATAAAAACATTTTTAACGCGTTTTATGCAATAAAAGTATTTTTTATTTGAAATTATATATACAGCGAGGATTCAATGACAAATGGGATTCGCCCACTATGAATCATTAAAATTTAAATCGAATAAGTTTTCCCCCCAATTTTCTAGCATCGCACAAAATCAATGTTAATTTTATACATGGAAATTTTGACATGACAAATTGCAACATTTTTTTGTAGAGAAATTAATGAATAAATTATATTTCAATTTTAAATAATAACATTTACAAATATTTTTAATTTAATTCAGATTCTATTCAAACCTTTCTGGCGCAACAAAACACATTTCATGATACTATTGTTCCGGTTTAGTTTGACCAATTCGATTGTAATTAGTAATTAGTTTCGTCAATGTGTTTCGATTATACAACTTTCCTAAAAAAAATTACCAATATCAACTGATCGAATTGCAAAATGTATTTGAATATGTAAATTTATTATAGCAACATTTGTCCGCATATTGCGGGAATACTTCGGGGAATTTAAATAAAAATTGAAATTCAAATAAAAAGCAGTAATTGAATTTCTATTGATAAAATTTGTTACAGAAACTTTGTATTATATTTATTAATATGCAATATGATTCATTTATTGTGTGCTAAGGCGGTTTATAAACGTTTAGTAATGAGGTTCTATTATATTATATACAGGAGCGGATAGTGTAACGTTAATTAATTTGCAATTTACATAATAATTTAATATATAATGAAGGGAGTCCAGGATAGTTGTTAATAATATGCTCATTATATAATTATTCTAAAGGTTACTAGTAAAACATCCAGTTTAGGTATAAACTATGTTAATTATACATGGTTTTAGTTAAATAACTAAGTTTAACTGGTATTAAATGGCAGCATATACATTTATTATAATGTAAAATTCTATTAATGTATATTAAAATAAAAGTTAATTGTTTTATTCCAAAATATTCTAAATTATTTTTTTGACATTTCAAATTGCCAAAATTATTTCTAAAAATTTTGGCAATTTAAGAACATATTTTTGCACATTAGAATACGTTTGACATTTCAGAAAGATTAAAATATATATATAAAAAAAAACATTTTGATAATTTAAGAACATTTTTTTGAACATTAAAACTTGTTTGACTGTTCAAGAATATTTTGTCGCACGTCAGAATATTTATTAAAAGTTCAAGAGTAGTTTTTGACAATTTTCAAAGACTTCAAAAAAACGTTAAAATATTTTTATTATTTTAGAAACATTTTGTCGAAAAACTTTTGTCCAGTTGATCTTTTTAGTTTATTTTTAAGTATGCTTTCGAGCTTAAATTCTTTCTCAGTCTAATGAAGATAATAATTTTCATGCTGCTTCTAGCTGTGAAAGTAACTTCCTCAGGAAGATGTTAATAGCTTTGTTACAGGCAATCGATCTATGCTTTCAATTTCTGTTTATTTTTAATTTCCGTTTACATCAAAAGTTTGGTCTTTTGAGTGTGTTTTTTTTTGTTGACTTTTGGGTGAGTGCTTAAATGCTTCTTTGGTTGCTGGGTATTTTTTGTTTTTAAGCCAGGCTATTGTCTACTTCCAGTTCTATATACATCAATTCTTTTTTTTTAAACCTCATTTTCTGAAAGGTTGTTTTAAAATCTCATGCTCTCAAGTGCCTAACTTTGAGCACCATTTGTTGCCGGCGCCGCCTTGCAAGTGTTAGTGATGGCATCATCAAACATCAACAAAAGTCGATAAACCCGTTGACTAATTTGTGTGTATTATGTGTAGGACACGGAGGAAAAGTTTCTTAAGTGTGCGCAAAATTCATCTTGCCCACAGCTTATGCAGCAATGATACAGAGATTGCATTTTGTGTGCATGAACTGTCGCTGCCTACCAGACGATAGTTTAATGTCTGACGGCAAAGAAGACGGTCTGTTCCTAACTCAACAATGATAGGAATTTGACGGTAATTCTACTATAACTCGTCAGTAGTGACGGAACTGAGTATCTGCTCCGGAATCACTTGCATACTCTTTTATTTTTAACTTTGTCTTTGCTATTACGCACTAAATTTGATTTGTTAATATGGTTTAGGCATTATTAGTTCTTTGGCCTTAATTCTGCTCACGATGGTCTTGTAAATTGTTATTGCATATTATTTAGAATTCTCTATTAGTGTGGGCAAGATTAGTTAATTTGAGGTTATGTCAAATTGAGCGCATCAATTTAATTAAATTTTACAATGTTGGTAGCTATGATATTAAAATATATTAATACTGAATTATAATATTTTTCAATATACCGTTCCAAAACTATACATTTTTAAGTCGTATCTTAAAACTAACCATCGATGTGCATCAGATTAGCAAAAATAAGGTTATGTCAAATTAAACGTATCAATTTGGTTTAATTTTACACTAATGATACCTATTGTATTTAAGTATATTAGTACTAAATTAAATCATTTTCTAAAGAACCGTTTTAAAGTTATGCATTTTTAAGTTGTTTATTAAAAGAATCCATAGATGTGTATCAGATTAGCTAAAATGACGTTATGTCAAGATAAGCGTATCAATTTGGTTCAATTTTACAACGTTGGCAGCTATGGTATTAAGGTATATAGGTAATAAATTATATCATTTTCCAATCTACTTTTTTAAAGTTATGCATTTTTAAGTTGTTTTTTAAGATAATCCATTGATGTGTATCAGATTAGCTAAAACAAGGTTATGTCAAATTGAGCGTATTAATTTGGTTCAATTTTACAATGTTAGTAGGTTTAGTTTTTAGGTATATTAGTACTAAATTATATAATTTTCCAATGTACCGTTTTAGAGTTATGCGTTTTTAAGTTGTTTCTTAAGATAATCCATTGATGTGTATCAGATTAGCTAAAGCAAGGTTATGTTAAATTGAGCGTATTAAATTAGTTTAATTTTACAATGTTGGTAGCTATAGTATTTAGGTATATTGATACTAAATTATATCATTTTCCAATGTACCGTTCCAAAGTAATACACTTTTAAGTTGTTTCTTAAAACAATCTACTAATGAGCATCAGATTAGCTAAAATCAGGTTATGTCAAATTGAGCGTATCAATTTGATTCAATTTTTCAATATTATTAGCTATGGTATTTAGGTATAATGGAACTGAATTATATTATTTTCCAATGTACCGTTTCAAAGATATGTACTTTTAAGTTGCTTCTTAAGACAACCCATTGATGTGTATCAGATTAGCTGAAATGACTTTATGTCAAATTGAGCGTATCAATTTAGTTCAATTTTACATTGTTGGTAATTATGATACTAAGGTATGTTAGTAATAAATTATATCATTTTCCAATGTACCGTTCCAAAGTTATGCAGTTTTAAGTTGTTTCTTAAGACAATCCATTGATGTTAATCAGATTAGCTAAACTGACGTTATGCCAAATTGAGCGTATTAATTTAGTTTAGTTTTACACTTTTGATAGCTACGGTACTTAGGTATAATAGTACTAAATTATATCAATTTACAATGTACCATTCTAAAGTTATACAATTTTAAGCTGTTTCTTAAAGTAATCCATTGCAGAGTATCAGGTTAGCTAAAATAAGGCTATGTCAAATTGAGCGTATCAACTTTGTTCAATTTTACATTGTTTGTAGCTTTGGTACTTAAATATAGTAGTATTAAATTATATCATTTTCCAATGTACCGTTCCAAAGTTTTTCATTTTTAAGTTGTTTCTTAAAGCAATCCAATATTGTGCATCAGATTAGCTAAAATGTGGTTATGTCAAATTGAGCGTATCAGTTTGGTTCAATTTCACAACGTTGGTAGCTATGATAATAAACTATATTAGTACTAAATTATATCATTTTTCAATGTACCGTTTCAGAGTTATGCAGTTTTATGTTGCTTCTTAAAACATTCCATTAATGTGTATCAGATTAGCTAAAATGAGGTTATGTCAAGTTGAGCGTATCAACTTTGTTCAATTTTACATTGTTGGTAGCTATGGTACAAAGGTATATTAATATTAAATTATATCATTTTCTAATGTACCGTTTTAAAGATATACATTTTTAAGTTGTTTCTTAAAGCAATCTAATATTGTGCATCAGATTAGCTAAAATGTGGTTATGTCAAATTGAGCGTATCAATTTGATTCAATTTTACAACGTTGGTAGTTATGATAATAAGCTATATTAGTACTAAATTTTATCATTATTCAATGTACCGTTTCAGAGTTATGCAGTGTTACGTTGCTTCTTAAAACAATCCATTTATGTGTATCAGATTAGCTAAAACAAGGTTATGCTAAATTGAGCTTGTCAATTTAGTTCAATTTTACAACGTTGGTAGCTATAGTATTAAGGTATATTGGTACTTAATTATGTCGTTTTCCAATGTACAGTTCCAGAGTTATGCATTTTTAAGTTGTTTTTTAAAACAATTTATTAATGTGCATCAGATTAGCTACAATAAGGTTATGTCAAATTAAGCGTATCAATGTGGTTTAATTCTACAACGTTGATAGCTATGGTATTAAGGTATATTGGTACTAAGTTATGTCGATTTTTAATGTTCCGTTCCAGAATCATGCAGTTTTATGTTGATTCTTAAGACAATCCATTGATAATAATCAGATTAGCTAAAATGACGTTATGCTAAATTGAGCGTATTAAATTAGTTCAATTTATTATTGTTGGTAGCTATGGTACTTAGGAATAATGGTACTTAATTATATTATTTTCCAATGGTCCGTTCTAAAATTATACAATTTTAATTTGTTTCTTAAAGTAATCCATTGCAGAGTATCAAATTAACTAAAATAAGGTTTTGTCAAATTAAGCGTATCAACATTGTTCAATTTTACACTGTTGGTAGCTATGGTACTAATGTATAGTAGTATTAAATTATATCATTTTTCAATGTACTGTTCAAAAGTTATACAGTTTTAAGTTGAATATTAAAGCAATCCAATATTGTGCATCAGATTAGCTAAAATGGCGTTATGTCAAATTAAGCGTATCAATTTGGTTCAATTTGACATTACTGGTAGCTATAGTATTAAGGTAAATTAAAACTAAATTATATCATTTTCCAATGTAACGTTCCAGAGTTATGCTTTTTTAAGTTGTTTCTTAAATTAATCTATTGTGTATCAGATTAGCAAAAATGAGTTTATGTCAAATTAAGTCTATAAATTTGGTTCAATTTTACATTGTTAGTAGTTATAATAGTTAGGTATATTGGTACTAAATTATATCATTTTCCAATGTACCGTTTCAGAGTTATACATTTTTAAGTTGTTTCTTAAAGCAATATTGTGCATCAGATTAGCTAAAATGTGGTTATGTCAAGTTTAGCGTATCAATTTGGTTCAATTTCACAACGTTGGTAAATATGATAATAAGCTATATTAGTACTAAATTATATCATTTTCCAATGTACGGTTTCAGACTTATGCAGTGTTACGATACTTCTTAATACAATCCATTGATTAGCTAAAATAAAGTTAAGTCAAATTGAGCGTATCAACTTGGTTCAATTTTACATTGTTGGTAGCTATGCTACTTATGTATTTTGGTACTAAATAATATTGTTTTCCAATGTACGGTTTCAGACTTATGCCGTGATACGTTGCTACTTGATACAATCCATTGATGTGTATCAGATTAGCTAAAATGAGATTATGTCAAATTGAGCGTATTAAATTAGTTCAATTTTACATTGTTGGTTTTTATAGTATTTAGGTATATTGGTACTAAATTAAATCATTTTCCAATGTACCATTTTAGAGTTATGCATTTTTAAGACAATTTATTGATGTGCATCAGATTAGCTAAAATAAAGTTATGTTAAATTGAGCGTATCAATTTAGTTCCTTTTTACACAGTTGTTAGCTATGATAATAAGCTAAATTGGTACTAAATTATATCGTTTTCCAATGTATCATTTCAAAGTTATGCGTTCTTGAGAAGCCTTTTAAAATGCTCTTATGATAATGATCAGATAGGATAAATTGAGGTTATGTTGAATTGAGCGTATAAATTTTGTTCAATTTTATACAATTGGTAACTATGATAATAAGCTATATTATTACTAAATTGCATCATTTTCCAATGTACCATTTCAAAGTTATCCGTTTTTAAGTAGTCTGATGAGATGTTTTTCTGATGCGAGTCAGATTGGATTAATTAAGGGTATGTCAAATTAAGCGTATTAATTTTGTTAAACTTCACACAATTGGTAGTTATGATAATAAGCTATATAAGTACTAAATTGCATCATTTTCCAATGTACCATTTCAAAGTTATCCGTTTTTAAGTAGTCTGATGAGATGTTCTTCTGATGCGAGTCAGATAGGATTAATTAAGGTTATGTCAAATTAAGCGTATTAATTTTGTTAAATTTTACATAATTTGTAGTAATGATAATAAGCTATATTAGTACTAAATTGCATCATTTTCCAATGTACCATTTCAAAGTTATCCGTTTTTAAGTAGTCTGATGAGATGTTCTTCCGATGCGAGTCAGATAGGATTAATTAAGGTTATGTCAAATTAATCGTATTAATTTTGTTAAATTTTACACAATTGGTAGTTATGATAATAAGCTATATTAGTACTAAATTGCATCATTTTCCAATGTACCATTTCAAAGTTATCCGTTTTTAAGTAGTCTGATGAGATGTTCTTCTGATGCGAGTCAGATAGGATTAATTAAGGTTATGTCAAATTAAGCGTATTAATTTTGTTAAATTTTACATAATTTGTAGTTATGATAATAAGCTATATTAGTACTAAATTGCATCATTTTCCAATGTACCTTTTCAAAGTTATCCGTTTTTAAGTAGTCTGATAAGATGTTCTTCTGATGCGAGTCAGATAGGATTAATTAAGGTTATGTCAAATTAAGCGTATTAATTTTGTTAAATTTCACACAATTGGTAGTTATGATAATAAGCTATATTAATACTAAATTGAATCATTTTCCAATGTACCGTTTCAAAGTTATGCGCTTTTATGCGCTTTCAAGATGCATGTCAGATAGCATAAATTGAGGTTATGTCAAATTTAGCGTATTAATTTTGTTTAATTTTACACAATTGGTAGTTATGATAATAAACTATATTAATACATAATTGCATTGTTTTCCAATGTACCGTATCAAAGTTATGCGTTTTTAAGTAATCTACTAAGATGCTTTTATGATGCTGGTCAGATAGAACAACCTGAGGTTGTATCAAATTGAGTGTATTAATTTTGTTCAATTTTACACAGTTGGTAGTTATGATAATAAGCTATATTAGTACTTAATTGCATCATTTTACAATGTACCGTTTCAAAGTTATGCGTCTTCAAGTAATCTACTAAGAAGCTTTTACGATGTAGGTCAGATAGCAAAAATTGAGATTATGTCAAATTTAGCGTATTACTTTTGTTCAATTTTACCCAGTTGGTAGTTATAAAAATAAGCTATATTAGTACTTAATTGCATCATTTTTCAATGTACCGTTTCAAAGTTATGCGTTTTTAAGTAATCTACTAAGATGCTTTCAAGATGCGGGTCAGATAGCATAAATTGAGGTTATGTCAAATTTAGCGTATTAATTTTGTTTAATTTTACACAGTTGGTAGTTATAATAATAAACTATATTAATACATAATTGCATTGTTTTCCAATGTACCGTATCAAAGTTATGCGTTTTTAAGTAATCTACTAAGATGCTTTCAAAATGCGGGTCAGATAGCATAATTTGAGGTTATGTCAAATTGAGCGTATTAATTTTGTTCAATTTTACACAGTTGGTAGCTATAATAATAAACTATATTAGTACCTAATTGCATCATTTTCCAATATACCATTTCAAAGTTAAGCGTTTTTAAATAGTCTATTAAGATGCTTTTATGATGCAGGTCAGATAAGATAATTTACGGTTATGTGGAATTGAGCGCATTAATTTGGTTTAACTTTACACAGTTTTTAGCTATGATATTAAGGAGTATTAGAACCAAATTGTTTTATTTTTCAATGTATGGTTTCAGAGATTTGCATTTTCAAATTGTGTACTAGATTAGTTAAAATGAGTTTAAGCCAAACTGAGCGTATTTATTTAGTTTAATTTTACACAGTTATTAGCTATGGTATTAAGGTATGTTGGTATTAAGTGGAATTATTTTTTAATGTATCGTTTCAAAGTTATAAAATTTAAGTTGTCTCTAAAGACAATATTAGTATTCCAACAATTACGTCGTCAATAACCATCAAACAAACCAAATTTGATTAAAATATTCCAGAAAATGCATTTGTAGTTTCGAATCCAACAAATATATTTAATTTTAAATTATTTATATTAAATAAAGTACTTTGACATCAACAATAAATACAAGAAACTCTAAAACTTGATTCGACGGCTGTTGCTTATTTATAACTTTTCGGGTTTGCTGGGCTTTGAAAAGTTTTGAATTCAATTTTGAAGTTTGACGCGCATGCATTTGAAACCTGCATTGTATACATTTGCAATCGACATAAAAATCTTTGTAAGAAATCCTTAAATATTAATCTAAAGAAAGTATTGTGTAAACTCAAGCCAACAAAGTTTAATTTATAAATTATTTAAATTTAATTTCTATAAATTACTTCAAATCTCACTTCATTAAAAAAGTTTTTCACAAAATACAATTGTGCACAAATAATAAAAGTTTTGCGGAATGTGAAAAAATACTGACACCACTACAAATAAACCGTCCTGTCGCACGTTCATAATAAAACATTCAGATTTCCCCGCAGGCTCGGGCGACGGAAAGGAACCATCCGCATAACGCGAATTTTTTTATCGCCTGATTTATCCGTCCTCATTTAATTCATTCAAATTGTGCCCGTTGGTGATATTTGTTACGTTACGACTCTTTATAAATTCTTAACAAAACTTTTAAAATTATTTATAATATATGTTTGTATTCCTTTGTCCTTTGTAATACTAGAAAATCTGTCATGTAAATTTTTAAAAAGATATGCATGAGCTAGTCTTTACTATCAAATATGTATGGAATGTCTTTTGGTCCAAGCATGTCGTGATCTAATTTCGGTCGATCGCATTTGTATTCAACGTCTGCCAGATCCACCCACAATATCGTATTATGCTATGGCCGATGGCGCCAAATCATCTTGTCAAAGAATGTAATAGAGTCACATCAAACTATAAACCATATTATATAGTTTGCAAAAGGAATGTTAAAATATTTTAATATTTAATTGTATGCTTTAAAACAAACAAATAATACATTATTATTCTACTCGCATGTAATGATTTGTAACAATTTTAATTAATGATATCAAAATAGAATATTCTTACTGAAAACTTTTCAATTCAAAAATTTAACCGGTTTACATAATTCACATATTTAATGGGCACCGTGGCCCATTTGCAAACACGCTACGTTGCCATTGTCACTTATCCCCGCCGTCGATTCGTTTCCTTTCTACCTCATTTATAATTCAATTGAATTTCATTAATAATTCATTCCGCTCCTTAATTACGATCTGATATAGTTAAAAAATACACACCGCATAGATAGAGAAAACGGGAACACAAACAAAACGATTGAAACACAACGAAAATGAACTCATTAGCATCCCTCCACTAAACAATACCATAATTTTGATATTAATCTTGAAGAAATTAATTAGAAACGTTCGATGTTGTATAATAAATCAGTGCATCATTAATAAAACTTTTTTTAAACAAATTAAGCCTGAATTTGTTTGCATAATTTAATAAATGTTAATAAAAATTTTACAGTACCAAATTGCGCCATTTTTGAGTTATAAATTTATAAGTTTTTTTTTATATTTCAGTTTAAGTTGGCAATTTTTAATAAAATGCGATTATGTTAAATTGAGCGTATGGATTTTGCTGAATATTTTACAGTTGGTACTACTGGTATGAATGTATATAAATACCAAATTACACAAAACTCCAATGTACCATTTTTGAGTTATGAATTTATAAGTTTTTGTTAAGTATCCTGATTTAAGTTACAAATTTTGATTAAAATGAGGTTATGTTTAATTCAGCGTATGGATGTTGCTAAAAATTTTACAGTTGGTACACTTAGTATGTAAATACATAATTACCAAATGACATAAAACTCCAATGTACCATTTTTGAGTTATGAATTTAAAAGCTATTGTTAAGTTTTCTGATTTAAGTTAGGAATTTTGATTAAAATGAAGTTATGTTAAATTCATCGTATGGATGTTGCTGAATAATTTACAGTTGGTACTAATAGTATGTATATATATAATAACAAAATAAGATTAAACTCTAATGTACCATTTTTGAGTTATAAATTTATAAGTTTTTGTTAAGTATTCAAACTTAAGTTAGAAATTTTGATTAAAATGAGGTTATGTTCAATTCAGCGTATGGATGTTGTTGTATATTTCACAGTTGGTACTAATGGTATGTGTGTATATAAAAACCAAATTGCATACAACTCCAATGTACCATTTTTGAGTTATGAATTTATAAGATTTTGTTAAGTATACAGGTTTAAGTTGGCAATTTTAATTAAAATGGGGTTATGTTCAATTCAGTGTATGGATGTTGCTGGATATTTTACAGTTGGTACTAATGATAGGTATGTATATAATTACAAAATAACATAAAACTCCAATGTATCATTTTTGAGTTAGGAATTTATAAGATTTTGTTAAGTATTCAAACATAAGTTGAAAATTTTGATTAAAATGAGGTTATGGTAAACTCAGCGTATGGATGTTGCTTAATAATTCACAGTTGGTACTAATGTATCGTTTTTGAGTTATGAATTTATAAGTAATTTGTTCTATCTTTAGAACTAAGAATTAAGTAAATAACCACAAAAGTTACAATATCTTCTAAACCAATCATTAGAACGTGTTACAGATGTTACATAGTTAAGTACCAACAAAGTACTAAATACTATAAAATATAGACCTAATTTTATTAAGTGATTTTTTCTGTAGCTAAAGTCAAAGACAAAATAGTATCAAACTAAGAATTAAGTAAATCACCACAAAAATAACTTTATCTTCTAATCCAATTATTAGATCGTGTTACAAGTTTTACAAAGTTAAGTACCAACAAAGTACTAGAAAATATAAAAATTAGACCTAATTTCATTGAGTGATTTTTTCTGTAGCTATAATCAAAGACAAAATAGTATAAAACTAAGAATTTAGTAAATGACCACAAAAATTATTATATCTTCTAAACCAATTATTGGAACATGTTACAAATTTTACAACGTTAAGTACCAAGAAAGTACTAAATAATATTAAAATTAGACCAAATTTCGTTCGGTGATTTTTTCTGTGGCTATAGTCAAAGACAAAATAGTATCAAACTAAGAATTAAGTAAATGACAACAAAAAGTACTATATCTTCTAAACCAAACATTGGAACGTGTTACAAATTTTACAAAACTAAGTACCAACAAAGTACTAAATAATATAAAAACTAGACCTAATTTCATTGAGTGATTTTTTCTGTAGCTGTAGTCAAAGACAAAATAGTATGAAACTAAGAATTTAGTAAATGACCACAAAAGTTACTATATCTTCTAAACCAATCATTGGAACGTAATACAAATTTTACTAAGTTAAGAACAAACAAAGTACTAAACAATATAAAAATTAGACCGAATTTCGTTAGGTAATTTTTTCTGTAGCTATAGTCAAAGACAAAATAGTATTAAACTAAGAATTAAGTAAATCACCGCAAAAATAACTTTATATTCTAAACTAATTATTGGAACGTGTTACAAATTTTACAAAGTTAAGTACCAACAAAGTACTAAATATTATAAAAATTTGACCTAATTTCATTGGGTGATTTTATCTGTAGCTATAGTAAAAGGCAACATAGTATCAAACTAAGAATTAAGTAAATCAACACAAAAGTTACTATATCTTCTAAACCAATCATTGGAACGTCTTACAAATTTCACAAAGTTAGGTACCAACAAAGTACTAAATAATATAAAAACAAGACCTAATTTCATTGAGTGATTTTTTCTGTAGCTATGGTCAAAGACAAAATAGTATCAAACTAAGAATTTAGTAAATGACCACAAAAGTTACTATATCTTCTAAACCAATCATTGGAACGTGTTACAAATTTTACACAGTTAAGTACCAACAAAGTACTAAATAAAATAAAAATTAGACCTAATATTATTAAGTGATTTTTTCTGTAGCTATAGTCAAAGACAAAATAGTATCATATAAGGAATTAAGTAAATTACCACAAAAGTTTCTATATCTTCTAAACCAATCATTGGAACGTGTTACAAATTTTACTAAGTTAAGTACCAACTAAGTACTAAATAATATAAAAATTAGATTTAATTTCATTAAGTAGTTTTTTTTGTAGCTATAGTCAAAGACAAAATAGTATCATACTAAGAATTTAGTTAATCACCACAAAAGTTACTATATTTTCTAAACTAATCATTGGAACGTGTTACAAGTTCCACACAAATAAGTACCAACAAGAAACTAAATAATATAAAAATTAGACCTAATTTCGTTAAGTGATTTTTTTTGTAGCTATAGTCAAAGACAAATTAGTATCAAACTAAGAATTGAGTAAATCACCACAAAAGTTACTATATCTTCTAAACCAATTATTGGAACGTGTTACAAACTTTACAAAATTAAGTACCAACAAAGTACTAAATAAGATAAAAATTGGACCTAATTTCATTGGGTGATTTTTTCTGTAGCTGTAATCAAATGCAAAACAGTATCAAACTAAGAATTAGGTAAATTACCACAAAAGTTACTATATCTTCTAAACCAATCATTGGAACATCTTACTAATTTTACAAAGTTAAGTACCAACAAAGTACTAAATAATATAAAAATAAAACATAGTTTCATTAAGTGATTTTTTCTGTAGCTATAGTCAAAGGCAAAATAGTATCAAACTAAGAATTAAATAAATCACCACAAAAGTTACTATATCTTCTAAACCAATCATTGGAACGTCTTACAAATTATACAAAGTTAAGTACCAACAAAGTCCTAAATAATATAACAATTAGATCTAATTTCATTGGGTGATTTTTTCTGTAGCTATAGTCAAAGACAAAATAGTATTAAACTAAGAATTTAGTAAATCACCACAAAAATAACTTTATCTTCTAAACCAATTATTGGAACGTGTTACAAATTTTACAAAGTTAAGTACCAACAAAGTACTAAATACTATAAATATTAGACCTAATTTCATTAGGTGATTTTTTCTGTAGCTATAGTCATAGACAAAATAGTATCAAACTAAGAATTAAATAAATCACCACAAAAGTTACCATATCTTTTAAACCAATCATTGGAACATCTTACAAATTTTACAAAGTTAAGTACCAACAAAGTACTAATTAATATGGAAAATAGACCTAATTTCATTGAGTGATTTTTTCTGTAGCTAAAGTCAAAGACAAAATAGTATCAAATTAACAATTAAGTAAATCACCACAAAAGTTATTATATCTTCTAAACCAATCGTTATAATGTGTTACAAATTACACACAAATAAATACCAAATAAGTAATAAATACTATAAAAAGTTGACCTAATTTCATTGGGTAATTTTTTCTATAGCTATAGTCAAAGACAAAATAGTATCAAACTAAGAATTAAATAAATCACCACAAAAGTTACCATATCTTTTAAACCAATCATTGGAACATCTTACAAATTTTACAAAGTTAAGTACCAACAAAATACTAAATAATATGAAAAATAGACCTAATTTTATTGAGTGATTTTTTCTGTAGCTAAAGTCAAAGACAAAATAGTATCAAATTAACAATTAAGTAAATCACCAGAAAAGTTACTATATCTTCTAAACCAATCATTGGAACGTCTAACAAATTTTACAAAGTTAAGTACCAACAAAGTACTAAACAATATAAAAATTAGACCGAATTTCGTCGGGTAATGTTTTCTGTAGCTATAGTCAAAGACAAAATAGTATTAAACTAAGAATTTAGTAAATCACCACAAAAATAACTTTATCTTCTAAATCAATTATTGGAACAAGTTACAAATTTTACAAAACTAAGTACCAACAAAGTACTAAATATTATAGAAATTTGACTTAATTTCGTTTAGTGATTTTTTCTGTAGCTATAGTCAAAGACAAAATAGTATCAAACTAAGAAATAAGTAAATCACCACAAAAGTTACTATATCTTCTAAACCAATAATTGGAACGTGTTACAAATTTCAAAAACTTAAGTACCAACAAAGTACTAAATACTTTAAAAATTAGACCTAATTTTGTTGGGTAATTTTTGCTGTAGCTATAGCCAAAGACAGAATAGTGTCAAACTAAAAATTAAGTAAATCACCACAAAAGTTCAATATCTTCTAAACCAATCACTGGAACGTGTTACAAATTTTACACAGTTAAGTACTAACATAGTACTAAATACTATTAAAAGTAAACCTAATTTAATTGGATGATTATTTCTGTAGCTATAGTCAACGACAAAATAGTATCAAACTAAGAATTAAGTAAATCACCACAAAAGTTACTATATCTTCTAAACCAATCATTGGAGCGTCTTACAAATCTAACAAAGTTAAGAACCAACAAAATACTAAATAATATAAAAATTAGACCTAATTTTACAAAGTGATTTTTTCTGTAGCTATAGTCAAAGGCAAAATAGTATCAAACTAAAAATTAAGTAAATTACCACAAAAGTTACTTTATCTTCTAAACCAATTATTGGAACATGTTACAAATTTTACACAAATAAAAACTAACAAATTATTAAATACCATAAAAATTAGACCTAATTTCGTTGGGTAATTTTTTCTGTAGCTATAATCAAAGACAAAATAGTATC
Source organism: Tachinus rufipes (assembly GCA_963932245.1). Lineage (NCBI taxonomy): Eukaryota > Metazoa > Arthropoda > Insecta > Coleoptera > Staphylinidae > Tachinus > Tachinus rufipes. The sequence goes on from OZ010744.1 coordinate 4,130,491, forward strand.
AAACTATAAATTATGTAAATCAACACAAAAGTTACTATATATTCTAATACAATCATTGGAACGTGTTACAAATTTTACAAAGTTAAGGACCAATAAAGTACTAAATAATATAAAAATTAGACCTAATTTCATTGGGTGATTTTTTCTGTAGCTATAATCAAAGACAAAATAGCATCAAACTAAGAATTAAGTAAATCACCACAAAAATAACTTTATCTTCTAAACCAATTATTAAAACGTGTTACAAATTTTACAAAGTTAAGTACCAACAAAGTACTAAATAATATATAAATTAGACTTAATTTTATTGAAATTTTTTTTCTGTAGCTATAGTCAAAGGCAAATTAGTATCAAACTAAAATTTAAGTAAATAACCACAAAAATAACTTTATCTACTAAAATAATTATTGGAACGTGTTACAAATTTTACAAAATTAGGTACCAACAAAGTAATAAATAATATAAAAATTAGATCTAGTTTTATTGGGTGATTTTTTCTGTAGCTATAGTCAAAGGCAAAATAATATCAAACTAAAAATTAAGTAAATCACTACAAAAGAAACTTTATCTTCTAAACCAATTATTGGAAAGTGTTACAAATTTTACAAAATTAAGTACCAACAAAGTACTAAATACTATAAAAGTTAGACTTAATTTTTTTATGAATTTTTAAGTAGTTTGTTCAATCTTTTCATTTGAGTTTGTTACTTTAATTAAATTAAGATTATATTGAATTGAGCTTATGAATGTTAATAATTTTCTCACAGTTGGTACTAAAGGTATTTAGGTATATTGGTCTAAATTTGCATTAAATTTTAACGTATTGTTTTTAAGTTTATTAAGTTTTTGTATTTAGGTAAATTTAATTTATTTTTTGAGTAAAAAAATGTATAATATTTATTACATGCCTCATCTATACTATTATTGCATTCTAAGAATTTCCTACATACACATCACGCTAGAGAATCTTCCTCCAAGCATGCATTTGCAATATCCACCACTGACATCTCATCCCAGTCCTTCAAAACTAACATTCTCATCAAGCATCCAATATTGTTGAACCGAGTACTATTTCATCATTCCAACAACTACATTAATCAAATGCCGGTCATGTAGAGCAACAAATAAAAATAAAATCCCATCTTGTCAAATTTCTTATTGGTTTTTCTTTATTTCTCTCTCTTCCATTGCTTATTAATGCGACATGATCCCGCATTTTGTCCTCACATTTTCCAACGAATAACTTTAAGCACAGTTAGTGAAGAGTAGAAGGGCACGCGCACGTCTCCGGAATTTGAAATGCCGTTCCTTTAACATCCATCATTTTGTCGGGACATCGATCCGGGGGCATTATGTGCGTCGAATTACAGGAAGACACTCCACGGGGCGTCATCTTGGGGCTCCACAAGAACGGTGGAAATCAAGAATATTACCTTTTGTTTCTCAAGGGATTAAATATTTGTATACGTGGCTTTGGTGTCTTTGTTTTTATTTTATATTATATTTATTTGATAGCAGAAATAATTTGGTTTTGTTGAATCAACGTAATGAATTTTTATGCAAAGTTTTCTGAATAAACACTGTTTTTCAATTTTTTTCCAAAATTTTTTTTTTCAAAATTTTAAACTGCAATTCGTTGCCAACATAATAACCTAGTAAGTAAAAAAAAAAAAAAAAAAATTTACTTAAAAATTAGTAGATTTTTAAACATTATTTGCCATAATAAATCTTTTTCAACTTTTTAAAACAAAAAAACCCGCACTTGATGTAAATTTAACCCACATCATCATAAAATAATTGTTTATTTTGACTAGATTCCATGCAAAAACACATTCACCATAAAATAAATAAAAAACAAAGTAAATAATTTTAAAATGTATAAACATCACTGATTACATCCAGCTTACATATACACACAACAAAATGAAACGTCCAAAACATCATTACATAATCATCAAACACATGTTATCCGCGTTTTAATTCATTTTGTTTAATTTGCATCGCATGCAACGCAACCATTTTCATTTTATCTATGTGAAACAGCAAATGTAAGCTTTGCAGATTTCAGTATAAACGGGGTGAATAAACAATGATTATATAAATAGTCAAACATTTGAATAAAAAAAATTATTTCAAATTAAAATATAAATAAATTTTTTATATTATAAAATTTCATCTTACGAAATAGGCTTTTTTATTAACCATATAAATTTAATACATTCCTTTCAGTATATCACATTTTATATTTTTTCTACACTCCACTCGTATTACAACATTCTCCCTGCATTTTTCACTGCTTTATAACCAGTATTCATTTCTATATATCAACAAAGAGTCGTGACATTCTCCAAGTACATTGTAGCTTTGTCTTTCATTTTATTGCATTCTTTATTTTCCCAGCAATTCCGCAATGTGAATGAAACCCCTAAACACACATCATTTAATTCTTTAAAATATAAAATATTTTAAATTGGGTTTTCATTAAAATTGGATTAAAATGTAATGAGATTAATATGAATTGTTGTATTATTATTGCGCATAAATTCATTTTAAATAATAATTGGCAACATATTGATAGCTTTTGTGTATGTTTTTTGGTTTAATTTAATTGCAATTGAGCGTAATGAAATTGCGCTATACAAAAGCAATGTATAACGTGATGTAAAATAATAGTTTATGATCATTTTTGCAAAACTCTTGATAAATTCATAAAACACAATAATTTAATAAAATATTGATTGTTTTTATTTTGCACAAATCGCACACGTTTTAAAGTTTAAAGCAAAGCAACATTCTTACAGGTTTTGATTTATTATTCATTGATTTAACTAAACATTTAAACACAAGAAATAACCGCCATTTTGTTTTAAATTAAGATTAACAATTCTCATTTTGTATTTAAGTTGCAATGTAATTGCTCAAGTATTGTAGAAAGTTTAATAAGTTTTCTTCAATAATTTCCAAAGTTATTAAACAATTTCCATAAAAATAACACTTGAAGAGAAGTAAAACTTCCAATTTCTTGATAAGTAGCACTTGGGTAGGTGGGCGGGAACTCCAGTTTAAACTATTTATTCGTATTCATGTTCTGGAGTAACCCACCCACCCACCCAAGTGTCCGTCATCAAGCAGTTGAATATAACCATCACCTCTTGTGATGTGGAGACTTTTAACAATTTCAGAGAAGTGTAACTTCCAATTCTAGTTTAAACTAATTATTTGTACTTATGTTGTGAAGTGACCCACCCACCCGCCCAAGTATCCGTCATCAAGAGATTGCATATCATCATCACCTTCTGTGATATAGAGACTTTTAACTAACTAACTAACACTTCTGCGGGAACCCCAGTTTAAACAATTTGCCTGTACTCATGTTCTGGAGTGACCCACCTACCCGCCACAATATCTGTCATCAAGGGGTTGGATATCACCATCACCTTCTGTGATATATAAACTTTTAACGTTTGCAGAGAAGTGAAATGAAAATTTCTTGATAACTATCACTTGGGTGAGTGGGCGGGAACCCCAGTTTAAACAACTCGTCCGTACTAATGTTCTGGAGTGACTCACCCACCCGCTTAAGTGTCCGTCATCAAGGGATTGGATGTCACCATTACCTTCTGTGATATGGAAACTTTTAACGTTTGCAGAGAAGTGAAAAATCCAATTTCTTGATAACGAACACTTGGGTGAGTGGGCGGGAACCCCAGTGTAAACAATTTTTCCAAACTTATGTTCTGGAGTGACCCACCCACCCGCCCAAGTGTCCGTCATCAAGGAATTGCATATTACCATCGCCTCCTGTGATATAGAAACTTTAAACGCTGTGAAAATCCAATTTCTTGATAACTAACATTTTAGTAGGTGGGCGGGAACCCCAGTTTAATTAACATGTCCGTACTCATGTTCATTTTGTTTTAAAATAAAGTAAACAATTGCCATTGTGTGATTATGTTGCAATGTAGTTGCGCAATTATTGTACAAAATTTCATAAAAAATTTAGAGCAGTTCGTGTTGATTGATCACCAAGTAAAAGTTTTAGTTAATGCTAGAGAATTAAAAACATAATTAAGTTTGCTCATAAATTTTGTTTTATAACAGAAAACATTAAAATCCGGCGTTAAAGTATTGACATTTTTTGGGTTTGTAAACGTGAAAATCAGACAACTAATTTTCAAAACTCAACCAAAAAACATTAAAGTTTGCTTATAAATTATGTTTTATGACCAAAAACATCAAAATTTGCAAAGAAATCAATAAAATCCTACCAGAAAACATTAAAATTCAACTTAAAAATATCAAAAATTTTTATACAAGTTATCAAAATACTGCAATAAACATTTAAAATCAATTAAAAATTTTATAATCATTAAAATTCTCGCCAAGAAATCATTAAAATCCGGCTAAAAAACAACAAAATTTGGAAATACATCATTAAAATCCGGCAATAAACTGTCAAAACCAACAAAAATCAATAAAGTTTAGTCATAAATTATGTTTTATGACTAAAAACATCTAAATTTTATAAGAATTCATTAAAATCCGACAGGAAAACATAAAAATTTAGTAAACTATTATGTTTTCTGCCCATAAACCTGTACACTCGGCAATCATCACAATTTGATAAACAACATTAAAATTTAGTCATAAATTATGTTTAATAACTAAAAACATCAAAATTTTATAAAAAATCATTAATATTCGGTCAAAAAACATGAAAATTTTGTCAAATATTATGTTTTTTGCCCATAAATGTGTAAATTAGGCAATAAATCATCAAAATTTAATAAGAAACATTAAGCTTTGGTTATAAATTATGTTTTATAATTTAAAACAATAAAATTTTATAAGAATTCATTAAAATCTGGCCTAAAAACATCAAAATTTAGTAAAATATTATGTTTTATGCCCATAAACGTGTAAATCCAGCAATCAATCATTAAAATTTGATAAAAACATTAAAGTTTAGTTATAAATTTTGTTTTTTGACTAAAAACATTTAAATTTTATATGAATTTAATAAAATCCGGCCAGAAAACATCAAAATTTAGTGAAAAATTATGTTTTCTGCCCCTAAACGTGTGAAATTGGCAACAAATAATCAAAACTTAATAAAAAGCATCAAAGTTTAGTAATAAATTTGGTTTTATGAATAGAAACATCTGAATTTTATAAAAAATTATTAAAATCCGGCCAAAAAACATAAAATTTAGTGAAATATTATGTTTTCTGCCCATAGACTTGTAAATCCGGCAATCAATTATCAAAAATTGTTAAAAAACAATAAAGTTTGGTCATAAACTATGTTTTATGACCAGAAACATCAAAATTTTGTAAGAATTTTTTTGAATCCGGCTAGAAAACACCAAAATTTAGTAAAATATTATATTTTTTGCCTATACACGTGTAAATTCGGCTATAAATCATTAAAATTTAATAAAAAGCAATATAGTTGGTCATAAACTATGTTTTATGACAAAAACATTCAAAGTTTATAAAAATTAAATAAAATCCGGCCAGAAAACATCAAAATTTATTGAAATTTAATGTTTTTAGCCCATAAAGTGTAATTTTGCCAATAAGTCATCAAAAATCAATAAAAAACTTCAAAGTCTGGTTATAAATTATGTTTTATTAATCAAAACATAGAAATTTTAAAAAAATTTATTAAAAAAAATCCGGCCAAAAAACATCAAAATTTAGTGAAATATTATGATTTCTGCTCATAAACAAGTAAATTCGGCAATAAGTCATCAAAATTCAAAAACAAATTTTTAAGTCTGGTCATAAATTATGTTTTATAATCAAAAACATCAAAATTTTATGAGAATTCATTAAAATCCGGCCAGAAAACTTCAAAATTTAGTGAAATATTATGTTTTCTGCCCATACACGTGCAAATTTGACAATCAATCATCAAAATTTAATAAAAATAATAAGGTTTGGTTATAAATTATGTTTTATGACTAAAACATCCAAATTTTATAAGAGTTCTTAAAAATCCGGCTAGAAAACATAAAAATTTAGTGATATAAAGGGTCCGCCAAATAACTTTTTTTTTTTGAAAATGCTATAAAAAAAAAACTACTGAATATTTTCTCAAATTTCTTTTTTTATTTGAAAGTACAATCCTTCCGGTTAATAATGGAAAATAATTTCATTCAAATGGCTGCCTCGGCTGGCCATGCAGTAGCCTACACGATCGGTCCAATTTTTAAGCACATTATCGATTGTGTGCAGCTGTATTTCATTAATGGCTTCATAAATATTTTCCGTTAAAGCGTCAATTGTCTTTGGATTGTCGGCGTAACACTTATCTTTGAGGGCACCCCACAAATAATAGTCCAACGGTGTCAAATCGCAGCTCCGAGGTGGCCAAACGACATTAGCTCTGCGGCTATTGATGCGATCTTCAAAAACAGGGCGCAAAACATCGAGTGTAGCTTCGGCTGTGTGGCACGTAGCGCCGTCCTGTTGAAACCAAATGTTGCCAATATTCTTCTCTTCAATTTTTGTGAACAAAAATTCGTTCAACATGGCCCGATAACGATCGCCATTGACTGTAACGGCCACTCCTTGCTTATTTTCGAAGAAAAATGGCCCAATTATGCCTCTGAACCAAAATCTGCTCCAAACAGTGACTTGTTTTGGGTGTACCGGCTTTTCAATGTATACGTGCGGGTTTTCTGTGCTCCAAATGCGACAATTTTGTTTGTTTACATACCCGCCAAGATCAAAATGAGCTTCATCCGAAAAGATGATTTTTTTGGCAAAATCGGCATCTTCTGTAAGTCGATCGCAGGCCCACTCAGCAAAGCAAAAACGCATTGGATGGTCAGTTGGCTTCAACTCCTGAATCAATTGGACTTTGTATGGCGTCATACCAAGGTCTTTATGCAAAATTCGTCTCAATGAAGTCTCCGAAATGTTCAATTGTTGAGAACGACGGTGAATTGATGTTGATTGCGCTTCACGCACACTTTCTGCCACAGCATCAATATTCTCGGGTGTACGCACTATTTTTGGCTTTTCACGCTTTGGTTTATCGATGAGGATGCCAGTTTCTTTCACCTTTTTCACAAGATAACGAACATCTGAGCTGACGGTGCTTCTCTTCTTCCAAAATCCGTACGCAATTTTCGCAAACATTCTGCAACATTACCATGATTTTCAAAGTAATGTCGCAATATTTTCGAGCGTTGTTCAAGCGTATACACAACCATATTTGTTCAGCGGAAGGATAAAACTAATTATCTGTCAAATCTGACATGAGCTAAGTGTTACCATTCACGAAATAAGCACTAGTTGAAAAAAAAAACTTTAGATGGCGGACCCTTTATTATGTTTTCTGTCCATAAACGTGTAAATTCGACAATAAATCTTTAAAATTTTATAAAAAAACTTTCAAGTTTGGTTATAAATTATGTTTTATGACTAAAACATCAAAATTTTATAAGAATTCATAAAAATCCCGCTATAAAACATCAAAATTTAGTACAATATTATGTTTTTTGCATATAAACGTGTAAATTTGGCAATAACGCATCAACATTTGATAAAAAACATTAACGCTTAGTCATAAAATATGTTTAATGACTAAAAACATTCAAAATTTATAAGAAATTATTAAAATCCGGCAAAATAACATCAAAATTTAGCGAATCATTATGTTTTCTGTCCATAAAAGTGTAAACTTGGCAAAACATCATCAAAATTTAATAAAAAACAAACGCAAATTTATTAAAATACGGCCAGAAAAACATAAAAATTTGTTAATATATTATGTTCATAAACGTGTAAAATCGGGAATAATTTATTAAAAAAAAATAAGTTTTTGTCATAAATTATGTTTTATGACTAAAAACATCTAAATTTTATAAGAATTTGTAAAAATTCGGCCAGATAACATCAAAATTTACTGAAATATTTCGTTATCTGCACTAAATTTTAAAAAATTAATAAAAAACAATAGGGTTTGGTCATAAATTATGTTTTATAAATAAAAATTTTATAGAAATTAATTAAAATCCGGCCAGAAAACATCTAAATTTTGTGAAATATTTTGTTTTCTGCCCATAAACGTGTAAATCCAGCAATTAATTATTAAAATTATATAGATAACAATAAAATATAGTCATAAATTAGGTTTTATGACTAAAAACATCAAAATTTTATAAGAATTTATTTAAATCCGGCCATACAACATCAAAATTAAGTGAAATATTATGTTTTCTGCCCATAAACGTGTAAATTTGGCAATAAATCATCAACATTTGATAAAAAACATTAAAGTTTGGTTAAAATTTATGTTTTATGACTAAAAAACAAAATCAAAATTTAGCAAAATATTATGTTTTCTGTCCATAAACGTGTAAATTCAGCAATAAATAATCAATAATTTAATAAAAAACAATAAAATTGTATGCTATGATTAAACACATTTAAATTTTATAAGAATTTATTAAAATTCGGCAAGAAAACATCAAAATTTAGTGAAATATTATGTTTTATGCCCATAGACGTGTAAATTCGGCAATCAATCATCAAAATTCAATAAAAAAAACTAGTTTGGTCATAAATTAAATTTTATGACCAAAAACATCAAATTTTCGTAAGAAATTATTAAAATCCGCTCAAAAAACATCAAAATTTAATAAAATAACATGTATTTATTAAAACTTTAACATCATAAATTGTTTTATAACTGAAAACATCCAAGTTCCAAAAAATAACAAAATTTGAATATAATTGAACAAAATCCGGTAATAAACAGACAAAATTGATCTAAAACCATTCTAACTCTAGCCAAAAAAAAATAAATTAAATAAATAAAATTTAAAAACAGTCAAAATTTAAATAAAAAACACTAAAATTTATGGATCATTATGCTTCCTGCTCATAAACGTGTAAATCCAACAATCAAACATCAACATTTTTCAAAAAACAATAAATTTAAGTGTTTTATCACAAACAACATAAAAATTTGACAAGAAATTATTAAAATTGACTCAAAAAACAACATCATTTTGATATAAATAGTCAATATCCAGTAATAAACAGTTAGAATGTCAGTAAAACTATAATATTTTAATAAAAAATTATGTTTTCTGACCCTAAACTTGAAAATCCTTTGGCCAGTCATCAAATTTTAACCAAAAAATATTAAAGTTTGGTCAAAAGTTATGTTTTATGGCATCAAAATTAGTTAAAACAATATTAAAATGCAACCAAAAACTATTAAAGTTTAGTGAAATAATGTTTTATAACCGTAAACGTAAATTCAGTACAAAACAATTTAAGTTTGGTCATAAATTATGTTTTTTGATTAAAAACATTAAAATTTTATAAGAATTCATTAAAATCCGGCCAAAAAACATAAAAATTTAATGAAATAATATGTTTTGTGTTCGTAAACGTAAAAATCCTGCTAGCAATAATCAAAATTCAACCAAAAAACATTAAGTTTAGTCATAAAGACCTAGGTTGCAATTTATGTAAAGTAATTTTTAATAAAATCTAAAATTTTCAAAAATTATCAAAAATTATTTCTGTTTTTGGAATTAAATTTTGAAAACAAAAACTTGTTCAACAGTGTTTTGGCTAAGTTTTTCTATAGTTTTGGATTTTTATTTCAACAATTGTGTCCTCAGTTTCGATTTATCGAAAGCAGTAATTTTTAATAAAATCAAAAATATTTCAAAAATGATCAAAAATTGTTTCTAAATTTTGAAATTAAATTTTTGAAGACAGGAACATGTTAGCCAATGTTTTGGCTAAGTTTTTCTAAAATTTTGGATTTTTATATTAACAATTTTGTCCTCAGCTTCGATTTATGCAAAGCAATAATTTCAAATAAAATTCAAAATATTTCAAAAATAATCAAAAATTGTTTTTTATTTTTGAAATTAAATTTTGAGCAAATTAACATGTTAAGCAATGTTTTGACTTAATTTATCTAAGTTTTTGGATTTTTATTTTAACAGTTGTATCCTCAGCTTTGATTTATGCAAAGCAGTAATTTCTAATAAAATCCAAAATATTTAAAAAATAATCAAAAATTGTTTCTGATTTTTGAAATTAAATTTTGAGCAAATTAACATGTTTTGCTTAATTATTTTTAAAATTTTGAATATTCATTTCAACAATTGTGGTGTCCTCAGTTTTGATTTATGCAAAGCAGTAATTTTTAATAAAATCCAAAATATTTCAAGTATTATCAAAATATGTTTCTCATTTCTGAAATTAAATTTTGAGCACAGAAACATTTTAACCCATGTTTTAGCTAAGTTTTATTAAAATTTTGGATTTTTATTTCAACAATTGTGTCCTCAGCTTCGATATATGCAAAGCAGTAATTTCTAATAAAATCAAAAATATTTCAAAAATTATCAAAATATGTTTCTCATTTCTAAAATTAAATTTTGAGCACAAAAACATGTTAAACCATGTTTTAGCTAAATTTTTCAAAATTTTTATAAAATTTTGGATTTTTGTTTCAACAATAGTAACCTCAGCTTCGACTTATGCAAAGCAAAATAAAATGCAAAATATTTCAAAAATGATCAAAAATTGTTTCTGATTTTTAAAATAAAATTTTGAGTACAAAACATGTTAAACAATAGTAAAGAAATATTTTTTTAAATTTTAGTTTATATTTTAAGAATTGTAATCTCAGCATTGATTTATGCAAAGCAGTAATTTTTAATAAAATCCAAAATATTTCAAAAATTATCAAAAATTGTTTCTAATTGTTGAAATTAAATTTTGAGCACAATAACATGTTAGGCAATGTTTTAACTAAGTTTTCTTAAAATTTTGAATATTTATTTCAACAATTGTGTCCTTAGCTCCAATTTATGCAAAGCAATAGTTTTTAATAAAATCTAAAATATATTAAAAACTATCAATTTTTTTTTCTGATTTTTGAAATTAAATTTTGAGCATAATAACATGTGGGTCCATGCTTTAGCTAAATTTTTCTAAAATTTTAGATTTTTATTTTAACAATTGTGTCCTCAGCTTTGATTTATGCAAAGAAGTAGTTTCGATTAAATTAAAAATATTTCAAATTCAAATTCAGTTTTTGTAATTTAATTTTTGTAATTAAAAGTAGCATGTAAGGCAATGTTTTGGCAAAATTTTCTTAAAATTTTGGATTTTTATTTCAACATTTGTATAATCAGCTATATTTTATGCAAAGCAGTAATTTTTATTAAAATTCAAAATATGACAAAAATGGTCAAAATTTTTTTCTCATTTTTAAAATTAAATTTTGAGCATAATAACATGACAAGCCATGTTTTAACTAAGATTTTCCACAATTTTAGATTTTTATTTTGACAATTGTGTCCTCAATTTCAATTTATGCAAAGCAGTAATTTCTAATAAAATCCAAAATATTTCAAAAATGATCAAAAATTGTTTCTGATTTTTGGAATTCAATTTTGAAAACAATAACATGTTAGGCAATGTTTTGGCTAAGTTTTTTTAAAATTTTGAATTTTTTGTACAATAATCGTGACTTTGCTTTGCTTTGCTTTGATTTAAGCAAAGCAGTAATTTTTTATAAAATTTAAAATATTTCGAAAATGATTAAAAATTGTTTCTTATTTTTGAAATTGAATTTTGAAGAAATAATCAAATTAAACTATGTTTGGTTAAATTTTTCTAAAATTCTAGATTTTTATTTCAACATTTTTGTCCTCTGCTCTTTAATTTATGCAAAGCAGTAGTTTCTAATAAAATCCAAAATTTTCAAAAATTATTCAAAACTGTTTCTGATTTTTAGAATTAAATTTTAAAGACACTAACATGTTAAGCAATGCTTTGGCAAAAAAAATTTAAAATTTTGGATGTTTATTTTAACAATTTTGGCCTCAACTTTGATTTATGTAAAGCAGTAACTTCTAATAAAATCCAAAATTTTCAAAAATTATCAAAAAAAAATATTTTAAATTAAAAACTAAGCAAATCAACATCTTAAGCAATGTTTTGGCTTAATTTTTCTGAATTTTTAAATTTTTATTTCAACAATTGTGTTCTCAGCTTTGATTTATGAAAAGCAATAATTTTAAATAAAATCAAAAATATTTCAAAAATGATCAAAAAATGTTTCTAATTGTTGAAATTAAATTTTGAGCACATGAACATGTTAAGCCGTGCTTTAACTAAACTTTTCTAAAATTTTAGATTTTTATTTTAACAACTGTGTCCTCAGCTTTGATTTATGCAAAACAGTATTTTTTTTTTAAATCCAAAACATTTCAAAAATTATCAAAAACTGGTTTTGATTTTTAAAATTTAATTTTGAACAAATTAACATGTTTAGCAATATTTTGGTTATGTTTTTATAAAGTTTTGTAATTTTATTTCAACAATTGTGTCCTGAGCTTCGATTTATGCAACAGTAATTTCTAATAAAATCAAAAATTTTCAAAAATTATTAAAAATTGTTTCTAATTTTTAAAATTGAATTTTGAGCACAGTAGATTATTAAGCAATGTTTCCGCTAAGTTTCTTTAAAATTTTGAAATTTTATTTTAACAATTGTGTCCTCAGCTTCAATTTATGCAAAACAGTAATTTCTAATAAAATCCAAAATTTTCATAAATGATCAAAAATTGTTTTTGATTTTTAGAAATAATTTTTGTAAACAGTAAGCAATAGTTTGAATTTTTTTCTAACAATTTTGGCCTCAGTTTCAATTTATGCAAAGCAGTAATTTTTAAATAAAATTCAAAATATTTCAAAAATGATCAAAAATTGTTTTTGATTTTTGAAATAAAATTTTGAGAACAAAAACATATTAAGGTAATATTTTTCTAAAATTTCAGATTTTTATTTTAACAATTGTGTCCTCAGCTTTGATTTATGCAAAGCAGTAAGTTTTAATTAAATCAAAAATATTTCAAAAACTATCAAAAAGAATTTTTGATTTCTGAAATTAAATTTTGAGCACAATAACATCTTAAGCAATAATTTGGCAAAACTTTTATAAAATTTTGGGTTTTTCTTTCAACAATTGTGTTTTGATTTATGCAAAGCAGAAAATTGTTATAAAATACAAAATATTTCAAAAATTATCAAAAATTGTTTCTGATTTTTGAAATTAAATTTTAAGCAAACTAACATGTTAATCAATGTTTTTGATTAATTTTTCTAAACTTTTGAATTTTTATTTTAACAATTGTGTCCTCAGCTTTGATTTATGCAAAACAGTATTTTTTTTTAAATCCAAAATATTTCAAAAATAATCAAAAATTGTTTTTGATTTTTGAAATTAAATTTGGAGCAATTGTAACAAGTTAAGCTATGTTTTAGCTAATTTTTTTTAAATATTTGGCTGACCAAAAACATTAATCAATAAAATTAACAAAATTTTGATATAAACAATCAAAATTCTGTATTAAAATAATTAATACCAAAGTATGCAGTGCGCAACGTATTTAGCAATGCACAATTTGAGAGCAGACGTAGACAATATATCTGATAATAGATTATTAATTTTATTTTATTTTTTATAGGATAATGGGCGAGAGGCGTTGGATCTCACGGCATCGCCACTTCGTGCACCACCCGGCCCCACCACTAGAAACAATCATCCTCCGCCCATGGTCATACAGGGTGACTTCCGGAAGGTAAGCAAAGAAATACATAAATCCTACAACAATTAATAAAAACTAATTCCATATAATAAAAAACATTAAAATGTTTTAAATTTTACCAAAAGAAGCATTAATCAAACCATTTAATCACTTATTTACTCAACACCTTGTTAAATAAAAAATCCATCAGTTGAGTAAACAGACTAAATAGTGTTGTACATAAACAACATTATGAATATTGAAGTAAGTATTAGGAGAAAACTTTAATAAATAATAAGGATCATCAATAACGACTGGAAGTGGCTATTAAGGGCTTCATAAAATATTCTCTAGACGTCTGTTACTTTTTTTTTTCTCTAGTCCTAACACCGATCGATGGCGAGTGCATTAAGGGTAGTTCGATGTTATATTACTTCACGTTGCCTTCATTTAAATACAAATAAGGTGTGTTACCATTTGTCAAACTATATGATTTATAGATTGTTTTAACAAAGTAATTTTATATTTAACTATCTTCAATTGTGTGCAAAGATAAATTTGAACACAATGGAAAATACTGGAATTTTGTTTCCCCAAAGTCAACTAAAATATATTGCAAATGGGTTGGGATACTCAAGAACCTCAGGGACACATTGAGAAGGATAAATGATTTTGACAAAGTGGAGTAAAATTTAATGCGCACAGAGTTGTTTATTGTGGGGTGATAAGATGTAAGGCATTCAAGTTATAATATAATAGACATTTATGCGAGTTTGAGAATATTTGTGATTCTGTTAAGACAATATTAAGGAAGAGATTTTATAAAGATTTTTTGTTAGTAGTTAATTTAATAAATAGATTAATCATAATTTTAAATTTAATACAATACAATATTTCAAAGCAAATTAATTTTCAAAAATTGTTGAGAAAAATGTTCCTTATAATTATTAAGACTTCTCAGAGTTTTTTTAAATATCTCAAGACTTTCAAAGTTGTCTAAGCTTTCCTTAGTTTAAAGATTACAAATTTTTTTTTTTGGTTTTTGCAAAATGTGAGAGTGGTATACTTACTATACAAAGCAATTTATCTGAAACACTGTTTTTTGAGCTGTGATGCAATAATTCAAATTTCTTCGTATTTTTTTGAATTTTTCTTCTCTTGTCAATCTAATAAAATTGTAATTATGGATTTATAAAGCCATTAATGCACTTCCAAAAAATTATGATTGTTCAAATATGTTTGTGTTAATTTCAATGCACAATTTGCTTCTATTTTCATCAAACCTAATATTAATTTAATGATGGGCAATCGAATATTAATTGCCTAACTCGAAACACATTTTCTCTATGTGTTTAGTGTAATAATTGTTGTAATTAGAATGTATTTGATGATTATCAAACATCACACAGACTATCATCGTTTGTAGATTAACCGAACTGAGAGATTAAATCGCATCTGATTCATCATACACCAGTGGTACAACCACAATATAATTGCTTATGATTTTCGGTCCATTGTAAAGGAATTTGTGTTTAATCTAAACGGTTTTATTGTGTTAACAAAATTGAAAGGATTTATTCAAGGCGATAGAAAACTCTTTGGCGGCACAACACAATACTTTTTTTATAAAATAATTTATATAAAATGCTTTAAAGTAATTTTAATTAATTAAAAACTTAAATAATTATTGCAATTTTTTTGATTTAATCAAAATATTTGCAATTTTCTCAAAATTTCTTCAAATGAACAAATTATTTTCTTCTACAAAATGTTTTTAAAAGACAATTCTACAAATAAATTTACTTATTGGTATTGTCTGAATAGTCAATTTAACCTCTAAAATAATAGTTTTTGGATTTTTTTCAAATACTGCGTAATGCGGCGGTTTCAAATCAATTTTTTTCAAAATTTCTTTAAATAAACCAGTTTTTTTCTTCCTATAAAACGTCTTCAGAAGACAATTTTATATATAAATCCACTTAGTGGTGTTGTGTAAATCATCAATATTACCTCCAAATTGTCATTTTATTTAGATTTAACTAAAATACGTAGTAGGGATGATTAAAACCAAATTTTCTAAAAATTTCTTCAAATAAACCAGTTTTTTTCTTCATATAAAACGTCTTTAGAAAACAATTTTATAGATAAATCCACGTACTGGTGTTGTGTAAATTATCAATATAACCTTAAAAATGTTGTGTTATTTAGATTTAACTAAAATACGTATCAGAGATAATTTAAACACAATTTTCTAAAAATTTCTTCAGATAAACCAGTTTTTTCTTCATATAAAACGTCTTCAGAAAACAATTTTATATATAAACCCACTTACTAGTATTGCGTAAATCATCAATATAACCTCCAAAATGTCATTTTATTTAGATTTAGCTAAAATACGTAGTAGGAATGATTCAAATCCATTTTTCTAAAAATTTCTTCAAATAAACCAATTTTTTTTTATATAAATTGGCTTCAAATGATAAATTTTTATATGATTCCACTTATTGGAGATATTTCTTACTTCTGCAAACGTCAATAGTCACTATGTCTGTCACAAGGAGAAACGGTTATATCCAGATCATAATTACCATTAAGTTATTTGAACTGGAGGAACTAATATCCATTCTTTTAATAACCAACACTTGGGTAGGTGGAAGGGTCACGCCAGCCCATAACTACCATCAAGTATTTTAAACTGGAATGACCACCCACCCGTCCTAAAGTTTGTAATTAAAGAATCTTAAGTTTTTTTCTGTCGTCCCTAAGTCAGAGGAAAATGATGTGCTATCCAATCTCTTCATGACAAATACTTGTATGAAATCATAATTACCATCAAGTACTTTAAACTGAAATACTCACCAACCTATCCAAGAGTTTGTTATTAAGAAACTGAAAGTTTTTCTTCTTTGCAACTGATAAAAGTCTCTTTGCCCAAAAGGTAAAGAATAATATCAAATCCTTTGATAACTAACATTTGGGTGGGCAGGTGGGTCACTCCAGATCATGATTACTAGCAATTAGCTCAAACTGAAATACTCATTTATCAGTCCAAGTATTTCTTATTTAAGAATTAAAATTTTGTTTTTTCTGCAAGTGTTAGAAGTTGCTTAGTCAGCGAAAGAAAAAGTAATATGCATTTGTTTTAATAATCAACACTTGGGTGAGTAGGTGGGCCACTCTAAATTTAGTACCACAAAGTAATTTAAAGTGAAGTGACCACTTACCCGTCCAAGAATTTGTAATTAAAGAATTTATAGTTCTTCCTCTCTGCAAGTGTTAGAATTTTTTATGTCAGAAAAAAAAAGGAAGGTTATATCTAATCTCTTAATGACTAACATTTGGTTGGATAGGTGTGTCACTCCAAATTATGATTACCATCAAGTACTAGAGTACCATCCCATTCAGAAAAAAATTGTTTTTATGAAAAAAAAGTCTCTTCTTTGCAACTGTTAACGTCTATTGCCCAAAAGAGAAGAAATAATATCAAATTTTTTGATAACCAACGCTTGGGTGGGTGGATGGGTTACTCAAGATCATGATTACCAGCAATTAGTTCAAACTAAAGTGCTTTCTTTTTATCCCAAATATTTGCTATTTAAGAATTATAAATGTCTCCTTTTTACAAGTACTATAAGTTCCTTAATCAGCGGAAAAAAAAATAATAAGCAATCTTCTAATAACCAACACTTGGGTGGGTGGGTGGGTAAGTCACTTCAGATTAAAATTACCACTAAGTAGTTTAAAGTAAAGTGGCCACTTACTCGTCCAAGAGTTTGTAATTAAAGAATTTAAAGTTTTTCCTTTCTGCAAGTGTTAGAGTATCTTTAGTCAGAGAAAAAAGAGGTGACACGCAATCACTTGATGATCAACGCTAGGGTGGGTGGGTGGGTCATTTCAGATTATGATTACCACCATCAAGTAATTTAAACTGAAGTAAACACCCACCCACCAAAAAGTTTGTTATTGCAAAGCTTAAAGTTTTTCTTCTCTGCATGTGTTAGAAGTTTTTATGTCAGAGAAAGAGGAGGTGATATAAAATCTCTTAAAAACCAACAATTGGGTGAATGAGTGTGTCACTCCAATTTATGATTACCATTACCAAGTACTTTAAACTGGAATACCCGCTAACCCATCCAAGAAATTGTTTAAAAAAAAAACTTTTTAAAACTGTTAAACGTCTTTTTGCCCAAAAAAGAAAAAAATACTATGAAATCTTTTAATAAACAACACTTGGGAAGGTGAATAGGTCACTTCAAATTATGATTACCATCAAGTACTTTGAACTGGAATGCTTACCAACCCTTCCAAGAATTTGTTTTCAAGAAAATAAAAAAATGTCTCTTCTTTGCAGCTGTTGAACGTCTTTTCGCTCAAAAGAGAAAGAATCATGTAAAATCTTTTGATAACCAACATTTGGGTGGGTGGGTGGTCACTCCACATTATGATTACCATCAAGTACTGAAGTACCCACAAACTCATCCAAAAGTTTGATTTCAAGAAAATAAAAATTTCTCCTTTTTGCAGCTGTTAAACGTCTTTTTGCCCAAAAAAAAAAAAAAAAAACCAAATTTTTTGATAACCAATATTTGGGTAGGTGGGTCACTCTAGTTCATGATTACTTCTTCTCTGTGTAAGCGTTAGAAGTTTCTATGTTAGAGAAGAAAATGTTGAATTTAATTTTTTGATGACTAGAAATCATAATAACATCAAGTTTTTTGAACTAGAGTGCCTATAAACCCCCCCCAAAAATTTGTTACTAAGAAATTATAAATTTCACTTCTTTGCAAGCGTTAAAAATATATTTGTCCAAAAAGTAGAAAATGTTAAAGTTTTTTATGATCAACACTTGGGCGGGTGGGTGGGTTATTCCAAATCATGATTACCAGCGTAGTTTAAACTAGAGTGATTACTCACTTGCTAAACTTAATATTTGTTCAATTTTATAAAAAAATAAAACTCTTCAATTGTGTCATTACTTCAACTTGCCCAAAATCATTGTCAGCTCTGGGTTCTAATCTAAACAAATTATTAGTTTTCTTTGATTTTTTAAATCAATAGACTTTAACCTTTTGCAAAAAACGTTTATTAAATTAGTTTGCCTTTTTTAAACTTTGCTCTGATTTGTTAAAACTGTAGACTTTGGCCTAGTTTAAAGTTTGCTCTGATTTTTTCACTTGCTTCTTATCAATTTTAATTTCTTATATTTAGTATTCTTAGACTATTGCTTTCTTTGGTTTTTTCAAACAATAGACTTTTACTTCCAACAAAAAAGATTGATTGAATTTGAAATTTTGAGCATTGCTTTCACATTACTTAGATAATCTCAAAATTCTAGAAATCCAAATCCTCTGAAGTTTAGTTTGCTTTTCCAAACCGCATTTTATCAGCACGCCATTGTTGGCGCATTAATCTTTTCTCTTCCCGTAATGCTGGCAACTTAATTACGGGTGGATCTACTTTTAATCGGATTCTAAACTATTGGACAAATTATTAATCTACTTCAGACCAGGGAAAGATCTTGTCATAAAACCCTACGCTAACTAGGCGAGTTGAAAAGTTGTAAATAGTTTCCGTTGTAAGATTTGAATTTACAATTTTTGGTGCAGCTCATCATTAATTTACTCTTTTTATCTTATTATAGTCTCACCAAACCAATTAACTTCTACCTTCTTTAAAAATTGTTTATTGAATTTGTTTTTTTTCAATCATTGCTCAAGTAAAAACTGCAAATTTTGACTTATTTTAAAATTTAATCTGTATCTTCCAACGACTCTTTGCAGTTTTGACTTAATCCTTACCAAATTATTAGTCTCCTCTACCTTCTACAAAAAACTTTTTGATTTTGTGTTTATCAATCATATTTCTCTGTCTTGTAAAAACTGTAAATTAGTCTCAATGATGCTAAGAAGTCAAAGTTCGCTGGATTTTGCGTTGTGTTTATTAACTGAAAACTTGTTTTGTTTGCCGAGTAGGCAGAAGTAGTTTGTTAGCGTTTTGCTAAGATTTTGATGTTGGAACAAAACGTCTTGCTTGACGTTTGCGGATTGTGTTTCGAGTGTCTATTATGATGCTCCTAAGTCAAGAACTTTGATAAATTTTACGGATGTATTTTTCTTCGTTGTTTGATGTTGAACTCTTGAATTATATGTTTTCGGAAAGTGACGTTGCTAATGCTCAGTTTAGATGCCAGTTAAGATTCAGTTTTTTCTTAATTCTTGGTGTGTCAGTTTTTTTTAGAAGTCTTCTTTTTTCCTGACACTCAATCTTTTAGGCAATCATTAGTTGTTGGCAGGCAAACCGGCTTTTTCCTCAACGATCTGTTAGAAATGTCCAAATAAATTGTCTGGAGACATCTCTAGATCTACAGACTAAGTTTCATTAGCACTACAATCAAAACTTCAAATTTGTGATCCCGTCCACGCACTCAAGTGTTAGTTATCAAATCTCTTAATAACAAATACTTGTGCGGGTAGGTGGGCATTTCAATCAAACATACTTGGGCGTAATCATAAACTTGTGTCCTCGCTCACCCGCCCAAGAAATGGATCACAAACTTGGGCGGGTGGGTAGGGCACTTCAATTAAAATTATTTGAGCAAAATCTTAAATTTGTGTCCCCGCCCACCCACCCAAGTGTTTGGGCAGTTGGGTGGGACACTCCAATCAAAACTATTTGCGCAAAATCATAAACTTGTGTCTTCAACCACGTAAGTGTTAGTTATTCAATCTTCTGACAACATAGATTTGGGCGGGTGGGTGGGGGACTACAATCAAAACTCTTTCCTCGTGATCATAAACTGGTTTTCTAGCGCACCCTCCCAAGTGTTAATTATCTTATTAATAATTAACACTTGGGCGGGTAAGCAAGCAAATTGAAAGTTGTTCCTCTCTGCAAGTGTAAGAAATCCCTTAAACCGCGGGGAAAAAGTTAATAGCTAATTTCTTGATGAAAAAATGTTTGAAAGAGTAGGTAGGCCACTTTAAATAATAATTACCGTAAAGTATCGCTTAAAAGTTATCAATAAATTGTTAGTTTTTTTCTTTGCAAGTGTTAGAAGTTTCTTTGTCTAAGAAAGCTAAAGTAGTATCAAACTTTTTAATCACCAACACTTAACCGTGTGAGTAGAGTATTCCTAATCATGATTATCATCTAGTAGTTTGAACAAACCTAGCTCCAAAAAAATGTATTAACAAATATTTTTTTTTGCGATTGTTAGAAGTTTCTGTGTTAGAGGAGGAAATGTTTGATGACCTACACTTATGTGGGTAGGTGGGTAGATCATTTCAAGTTATAATTAATAGCAAGTGGTTAAAATTGAAGTGCCCACCCTTCTGCCCAAAAATTTGTTAGTAAGAAATTGTAAGTTTCTCCTCTTTGCAAACTTTAAAAGTCGTTTTGTCAGATTTTAATCAATTTAATTTTGACCACAATAACTTTGTTAGTGTGTAGCTCATAGGATTATAAAGTTAGGATTAATATAATTTGGCAGCATAAGCTCCAATATGTTTTAAATCAATGCTACAACTTATAGAATTGCAACGTGGCCAGATTTTAATCAATTTAATTTTGATCACTTTAATGCTTAAATTTGTTGCAGCAACTATGTCCGTGTGTAACTCATACATTTATGAAGTTAGGATTAGTATATTTTGGCAACTTAAGCTCCAATATGTTTTGAATCAATGCTACAACTTATAGAATTGCAACATTGCCAAATTTTAATTAATCTAATTTTGACCACATTATTGCTTAAATATGTTGCAATAACTTTGTTAGTGTGTATCTCATGGGTTTTCTAAAGTTAAAATTACTATATTTTGGAAACATAAGCTCCAATATGTTTTAAATCAATGCTACAACTTATAGAATTGCAACGTTGCCAGATTTGACTAAGAAGGAAAAAGTAATATCAAATCTTTTGATCACCAAAACTTGGGCGGGAAAATGGGTTAGTCAAAATCATGATTACTAGCAACGTATTTTGAACTAAAGTGCCTACTCACCCGTTTAATTATTTCTTATTAAAGATTTGAAAATTTCTCATTACTGCAAGTGTTAAAAAGGTTTTTAGTAAGCGGGAGAAAAATTGATATCCAATTTTTTGATTACCAATACTTGGGTAGGGCTATTCTAAAACATGATTACCATCAAGTAATTTAAACTAAAATTAAAAATTTCTTCCTTCTGTAAACGTTATAAGTTAGAAAAAAGAATGATAAACCTAATCCAACAGTTGAGTCACTTCCAATCATTGTAACCATCAAGAAATTTGAGCTAGAATAAAGTTTTTTTTTTGCAAGCGTTAAAAATCTTTTTGTCTAAGAAGTAGTTATAAGTTAATATCCATTCTTTTCATAAACAACACTTCGGTTAGTGGGTAGGTCACTTGAGGTCATGATTATCTTCAAGTAGTAGTTAGTAGTTTAAACTGGAGTGACTATCCACCCGCACAAATGTATGTTATCAAAAATTGAAAGTTTTTCCTTTTTTAGTCATAAAAGGAAATTATATCTATTCTCCTAATGATCAACATTTGGTTGGGTGGATAGGTCACTCTAAATTATGATTACTATCAATTAGTCTAAACTGGGGTGCTTGCTCACGCACAAGAAAATGTTTGATATCAAAATATTTAACGTTTTCTCACTCTGCAAGTGTTAAACGTTCCTTATCTAGAGAAAGAAGAAGTTATATTTAATTTCTTATTGACCAATACTTGGAAAGGTGGCTGCGTCACTCCAGATTATGATTATCATCTTACCACCTTTCCACCCAAAGATTTGTTAACAAGAAATTCAAAGTTTCTTCTTTTTGCATGCGTTTGAAGTCTCTATATTAAAAAAAAGGATGATAAATCCAATCTTTTGATGACCAACACTTGGATGAGACACTCTAAACCACAATTAACATGAAGTAGTTTAAACTAGAGTGTCCACTCACTCACCCAAGTGTTTGTTATCAAAAAATTGAATTTTTTTTTTCCAGAAGTGTTTGAAGTATCTTAGTCATGAAAAGAATAGCTAATAATAAGTATTTTAGGAAAAAATTATCTAAAATAAAATTGAGAGTGTGCACCCACCCGCTAATGGCTAAGTCACTTCAGATTATGATTACCATCAAGTAGATTAAATCAGAATAACTACCTATCCACCCAAAAATTGGTTAACAATAAATACAAAATTTCTTTTCTTTACACGCGTTTGAAGTCTCTATAATAAAAGAAAAAAATTATAAATCCAATCTTTTGATGACCAACACTTGGGTGGGACATTCTAAATTATAATTAACATCAAATTGTTTAAACTGAAGTGTACGTCCACCCGCCCAATTATTTGTTATAAAAAAATTGGATTTTTTTTTACTCAAAAATGTTAGAAGTCTTTTAGTTATCATAAAAATAAGTAATAACTAGTTTCTTCATGACCAACACTTATCTGGGTAGTTGAGAAGCTTCAGATAATATTTACTTTTAAAGAGTTTAAACTGAAGTGCCTACCTACTAAGTCTAAGAGTTTGTTAACAAAAAATTTCTATTTTTTGCATTGACTAGAAAAAAAAATGTTATATCCAATTTTTTGATGATATAACCGTCCAAAAGATTGTTATAACAAAATTAAAAACTTATCTTTTTTGCAAGCGTTAGACGTCTCTATGTTTGAGAAAAAAATGATCTAAATCAAAATTAAAAGTGTGCACCCACCCGCCCAATTATTTGTTATCAAAAAATTGGAAATTTCTTTTCTTCAGAAGTGTTAGAAGTTAGTCATGAAAAGATTAAATAATAATTAGTTTTTTAATGACCAACACTTAGCCGGGTAGTTGAATAACTTCAGATAATATTTACCTTTAAGGAGTTTAAACTGGAGCGCATACTTACTAAGTCTAAGAATTTGTTAACAAAAAATTTATTTTTTTTTCATTGCATTAAGGAAAGAGAATGTTATATCCAATTTTTTGATGACCAACACATAAGCAGATTTAACCGCCCAAAAGATTGTTATAAAAAAATTGAAAACTTCTCCTCGTTGCAAGCGTTAAACGTCTTTATGTTCAAAAAAAAAAAATGATCTAAATCATAATTAAAAGTGTGCACCTACCCGCCCAAGTATTTGTTATCAAATAATTAGAAATTTGTTTTCTTCAGAAGAAGTCTTTTAGTTAAAAAGGAGTAAATGATAGTTAATTTCTTGATGACCAACACTTAGCTGGGTAATTAGGTCATTTCAAAAAATATTTAATTTTAAAGAATTTAAACTGAAGTGCTTATATCTTGTCTAAACGTTTGTTAACAAAAATTTGGTTTCTATTGGTGTCCAAGTTTTTGATGACCAATATTTAAGAATCTAACCGCCCAAAAGATTGTTAAAGAGAATTAGGTGGGTCACTCCAGATTATGATTACAATTGAATAGTTTAAACTAGAATGCTCACTTACCCAAGTACGTTATGTTATCAAAAACTTTAGATTTACTACACTTTGAAAGCGTTAGTCTCTGTTAGAAGAAAAAATGAAGAATTCAAAGTTTGATGAGTGGGTCTCTCCAGATCATGATTATCAGCAAACAGTATGAACTAAAGTGTTCACCCAACCTAAGTGTTTGTTATTAAAAATTTGATTTTTTTTCTTTTTGCTAGCGTTAGAAGTCTCAAATATCTTCTACCAACTCTTATTGTCTTCATACCTCAGCGCTACTAAAGCATTTGAAAAATAAAGTTGCTCATTTCACAAACATTTATCTCAGAACCAGAAAAAACACTGTTATCTAAAAAGTGCATTTTGTCACCAATACTACTTACAATTGCTTCACAAATTAGTTGATCATTGCTTAGAATTTTTTTGCAAAGTTTTTTCCGTAATTGTGACTGACTAGTGATCTGTGTGCCTGTCAACCCGTTTTTTTCACTACAGTTGGCCATGCTCCTGGAATTGTGGAGTAAGCCATTTTAAGAAGTGATAATAGTAATGGAATTCCTGTAAGAGTATTCATCTTTGTTTAGCTCAGCATGTCTGGCCAGATCCGGGTTGGGGTAAACCGCGAGATTATTGAAGTCTTTTTTGAACAAAGTTTTGATGTGTTGGCGTAGCGGAGATTGTTACAAAATTATTTGTTTAAACTTACCGTAAAGCTCAAGCTCCAATAAATCTATGCAAAAAATAATTTTGAAAAGCTTATATACGAGTTTATTATTGTTTAACAAAAAAAAAATTTATTTACTGACATGCAATGTTGCCATATTTCATTTAATTCATTAATAACCTCAACATGTTTTGTAGAATTTTAAAGCTAACTTTGTTAAGTTAGGTTTAAAATTGTAAAAATGTTGACAAATTTAAATTTTTTCCAAAACTACAATGTTGCGATAATTTTGTTTTTTTAATACCAACCTTAATTTATGTTATATCATTTCAAAGCTAATTTTATAGGCTTCAATTTGTTTAGATAATTTTTTTAATATGCAATATAAATTAAAATTTATTTTGATAAACCTCTTAAATTTTTGTTTTGACCAAAAAAGCAATGTTGCCATAACTTCTTTAAATTAATTCCAAACTTAACTAACTGAATATTATATAAAAGCATATTTTGTGGGCTTTAATTTGTTTAAATAAAATATTTTTGTTGGGACTACAGTTTACGATTTATTTAAAAAACTTTGATAAGTTTTGATTTTAGCCAAACAAGCAATGCTGCCATAATTTATTTAATACAAAACCAGTTTCAAAATATTTTATATTAATTTAAAGCTAATTTTATAGGCTTTAATTTATGTAAATAAAATATTTTAATTTGGTTGATAATTTAGGATTAATTTTAAAAATTTTGATAAATTTTATTTTTAACCAAACAAGCAATTTGGCCATAACTTGCTTAATTTTATATTAATCTTTACACGATTTACATCATTTTATAGCTAAGTTTAAAGGCTTAAATTTATGTTTATTAAATATTTTTATTAAGGACTTGATTTGCAATTTATTTGAAGAAATTTGATGAATTTTGATTTTAGCCAAACAAGCAATGTTGCTATAATTTACTTAATTTATGACTAATCCTAACATATTGTACATCATTTTAAAGCTAATTTTATGGGCTTTAATTTACGTAAATAAAATATTTTTATTTGGGCCATAGTTTGCGATTTATTTGAAAAATATTGATAATTTTTGATTTTAGCCAAATATGCAATGTTGCCATAACTTGCTTAATTCAATACCAACCCTTAAAAGTTTTACATATATCTAAAGCTATTTTCAAGGGTTTTAATTAATGTAAATGAAATAATTTTATTTGAGCCTTAGTTTGCAATTTATTTTAAAAATTCTGATAAGTTTTAATTTTAATCAAACAAATAACGTTGCCATAACTTGATTAATTTAATACAAACCTTAACAAAAAAATGGAATTAGCAAGTTTTTTGCCAATTAGGCTTTGTCTAGTATGGAATGTACGTACAATCTAGACGTAAGTCCTTTATCAATTTGATTATCAATTTTTTTCACTTTTGTAAAATGAATTTAAAAATGCAATAATTTTTTAGTAATATTTATGTGCGCCGCCTCTGGTCATTACCTCCCCCCCTCCTCCCCCCTTACAAAATTCTAGATACGACCCTGAACTTATTGATAGTAACCAGTTTAACCAAATTTATTCTCAAACCCGATTTCGTTAAAATCATCATAAAAATCAATATCAATCCCCCAGATTACAACTTCAGCAATTTAAGTTATTCGTGAGATAGTCGAAAATTTATGAAATCCCATACTATGATTAATGACCAAACGGAAAATTATATTTAGATAATATTCCGCAATTAATCATTACTGTGATATGAATTTAGAAATTAATAATTTTCAGCCCGAGGAAGAAGTGTAAAATATACGCAAACGGGAAGTAGAGATATAAAATAACGCTTGAGGAAACTCTTTTATAAATCAATTATTGATGTGAAAAAAAAAACGAACAGAATGTATTTCCCGATATCATGCAACCGACGGGAGAAAATTAAACGGAAAGACGTCTTTTTTTTTTCTTTCTCATTCGAAAATAAAAATAATGATTGTGTTTTGGTCGGCTGCTTATTTGAGCGGGAATAGGTGGCATTTATTTTTGATTTATTGTTAATTACTTTTAGGAATGTCTGTATTAAGATTTCTAAATAAAATGTAAATATTATGTTTACAAAGAAACTAGGTTCCTTCATAAAAATGCTAAAGTATTTTTTTCCAGTTCTAGTAGAATCTTTATTAAAAAACGCACCTCTGCGTACTATCTATTACTATCTAAATACTCGGCATTATTTGGCACTGTATTCAACAATTCATAAATTACATTTTTTATAAAAACAAATCATCAATGTCAACTAAATTTAACAACAATTTAAATTTCGCACCTCTCAAAATCCCTATTTGAACTACAAACTTGTGGGGTAGAAAAGACTCAAGTAGTATTTGATTAAACCTGTTAATTTGCCGGATTAAATACGAGACAATTTAACTTCCACTCGAATTTTATTTGTTACGGTGAAATCAATTATAACGGTAATTAACTCTGAAGCGACGTAAACAAGATAGGGTTTGAAATAATATTTCAAGGATACATAAAAGAGTTACAAAACGTATCCAATTATAGCATCAGCTCGAGGGGTGAATATTAGTTACATAAATGGATGTTATTGAATTTGATTCTGTAAAATCGAATGTATCAAATTACTTAATAAATCCTCCATATTGCATAAATATTAATAATTAACACAAACTAATTGATGCTTCTTTTTCATCATCCCTTCAT
This sequence comes from Tachinus rufipes, assembly GCA_963932245.1. Lineage (NCBI taxonomy): Eukaryota > Metazoa > Arthropoda > Insecta > Coleoptera > Staphylinidae > Tachinus > Tachinus rufipes. Next base: position 4,157,863 of record OZ010744.1, read on the forward strand.
TATAATTTCAACAGCACTCCACATAATAACTCATGATGATTTTTTTTTGGGTACTAGGAGGTTAGAAAGGGGTCCTTAGAGGATTTATGTTACATTTAACTTAGATGTAGTGGGGGATCTTATACATAACTTGCGCATGAATACATCCGACTCGAAAGTTATACACTTGCGTTTAAAATTTTAACAAGATTACAAGGTTTGAAACTATTAAGTAGAGGACTTCAAAATTCCTTTTGACGCTTGATAATGAAGTAGATGTTTCACAGTCGTTGCGTTGTAATATGTATTTTGTTTGCGATTGTAATGTAAAGTGTATGCAAAGCTGTAATGAATATAAGAAGTAATGTTCTTTATTTGTGATTAAGTATTCTCTTTAGAAAGGATTTTTAAAAGGATTGTTTCTTAAATTTTAAGAAGTTATTGAGATGGGAAATTGTTATTTTAAATTTTATTATTTTATTGCTAGGTTCATCAAGCCAAGAGGCGAGCCAAATACATTACTGAAATTGATTTGTATCGAGTTTAGTTATAAAACGCATTTTGGCAAGTTAGCTGTGGAATTTTTGATTAATTTATTGTAAATTTAGATCTAGAAGGCTTGATTCTATACAAAAACATGTCAAAGAAGCCTTAATTGCTGCTATTTTAGTAGTAATAAAGCCTCAAATAGACATTAGTAAAACTAATTTATGTAAAGTTTGGTTTTAAAATGCATTGAGTTTGGTCGGAAAACGCATTTTGGCAAGTTGGCTGTGGAATTTTTGATTAAATTATTAAAAATTTAGATCTAGGAAGCTTGATTCTATACAAAAACATGTCATAAAAGCTTTAATTGCTGCTATTTTAATAGTAATGAAGTCTCAAGTAGGCATTAGTAAAACTAAGTTATGTAAAGTTTGGTTGTAAAATGCATTTTTAGAAGTAAGTTGTAGAATTTTTAAAGATTTAATTATAAATTTAAATCTAAAAAGCTTAATTCTATACGTAAACATGTTAAAAAAGCCTTATTTGGTAGTTATAAAGCCCCAAATAAACATGACTGAAATTGATTTATTTAAAGCTTAGTGGTAAAATGCATTTTTAGAAGTTAACTGTGGAATTTTTGAGGATATTATTGTAAATTTTGATCTAGAAAGCTTAATTCTGTACAAAAACATACTAAACAAGCCTTAACAGTTGCTATTTTAATAGTAATGAAGCCTCAAATAGACATTACCAAAATTGATTTATATTTAATTCTGCTGAAAAATGCATTTTGACAATTAGTCTGTGGAAATATTTAAAAACTGATTGCAAATTTAAATCTAAAAGGCTTGATTCTATATCAAAACATGTTAAACAAGCCTTAATTGTTGCTATTTTACTAGTAATAAAGCTTCAAATGGACTTAACAGAAATTGATTTATACCAAGTTCTGTTGTAAAATAATTTTTGACAATTAATCTATTAATTTTTTTAAGAATTGATTGTAAATTTAGATCAAAAAGGCTTAAATCTATATAAAAACATGTCAAACAAGTCCTAGTTGCTACTATTTTGATAGTAATAAAGCATTAAATTGACAAAACTGTCAAAGTTGATCACTGCCACAAGTTATATCAAATTTAATCTGTCATTCTTGTTAAATAATATTTAATCTGTCAAATACTAACAACCACAAACTGTCAAAGATCAGATAGTTTTCACCACAACAAAATTTGTTGGCTTCAACAATTAACCCAATTTAGTGCAGATGCTTTTCTAATTAAAATCCAAAAAAAACTTTTAAACAATCCATAATGTACCAAAAAAATTAAAACGGCATTAGGAAGCTACTAACAACGTATTGCAACCCAAAACAAACTATAAAAAAAGAAATAGATCTATAAACAACAAATTCTAATAAATACTAAATATAAAAATGCTAAAACTTTGTTGTTTTAGAATGATTGTTTGAATTAGATACTTTTAGTCGAGGAAAAATACATAATTGGACGATTTGCAAATCTGAAAACTGTTGAATAATAATACCAAAATATGCATGTTTATGTAAATCAAATTAATAATCAATCAATAAAACATTGTTACAATTCAGAACCCAATTTCCTGTCGCCCTAAGAAACATATTACAATAGCTGGCAGTCCAAGACAAGAATATGCTGAAATAACTAGAATATAACTAAGTCACTCCATGTTTTAATTATCAAAATGTTATAGAACGTATTTATTTCAAGACATTATAATTATGTTAATATAAATACACTAATTCGGTTTTAATTTAATAATAAATTATTAGCAATTTGATTTTTATCAATAAAACACGCAATTAAATCGTTTAAACAAATATAACATCTTCATACCTTTAAAATCCCCACTATTCCATGTGTTCCACGCACTAAGTTTTAATTTTAATTTACTAATTATTATTTTGAATAATGTTAAAATATACACTTAATAAATAAACACGTCCGATCAATGCACGCACACGACTCACAATACTGTGAGAGAGCATGACTAAGCGTTATCGTCTTGCGCACGAAGAACTGAGTCGAGATAAGCCACTTGGTAAAAAAATTGTTTATGCATTAAATGCGAGTCGAATATATTTTTCTTATCTATAGATTTACAATGAAATTGATAAAGTGTTCTTTGGCTATTTATATATTTATCGAATTGTTTTAGAATATTTGTTTATGTGAAATATTTTTATTGCATTAAATTTATTTATTATAAAATGCAGAATAGCAAATAGTTTAAACTGTAATAACTTGCTCACCCACCTAAGTGATTAAAAAAAATAGATGTTTCTCATTCCCGTAAACGTTAAATATTACAAGTTACAAAACACTGACTAACTAACCAATTAGTTGATGACAAACATTTGGCTGGGTGCGCAGGCTACTTCAAGTTTTGATTAAACAGAAATTGTTATAACTAGAGACATAAAAATCATGCAAACTAAAATCTTACTTATGTCAATACTTTGAATATTAAATCATCTTTAACATGAGTAAATGAGTCATTAAAATTACATTACACAAACCACCACCGTTGTTGTTTTTAACGCAGCAGAAAAGAGTAATTTTAAATTTCTTGATAACTAACACTTGTGCGGGTGGGCGGGAATCTCAGTTCAAACTATCCGCTCATACTCATATTCTGGAATGGCCCACCCACCCACTCAAATGTTTTTCATCCAAAAATTACATACCATCATCACTTTTAGTGACTAAGAGAGTTTTAACGCAGCAGAGAAGAATAATTTTAATTTTTTTGATAACTAACACTAACGCGGGTGAGCGGGAACCCCAGCTTTAACTATTCGCTTGTACTCATGTTTTGGAGTGACCCACCCGCACACCCAAGTGTTTGTCATCCAAAGATTAGATACCACCATCACCTCTATTGACTAAGAGACTTTTAACGCGGCAGAGAAAAGTAATTTTAATTTTTTTGATAACTAACACTTGGGCGGGTGGGCGGGAACCCCAATTCAAACTATTCGCCCATACTCATGTTCTGAAGTACAAAATTTTTTTATCAATGAAATGCAGTTTTGACTTTTTTTAAAACTATAGAAAGTGAAACAATAAATGTTGATGAATTAACAAAACTTTTTGGACATTTTTTAGAAAACTTTTGCTGAATTTAGGAAGTTTGTGGAACTTTTTGGGCAACTATGTCTAGTTTTAGAAACGCTTTATTTAATTTTTTAGTTTACAAAATTTGGTTTATCAATAAAACACAGTTTTAGAAACAGTTTGAGTTTTTTGGCCAACTATTTCAGCTTTTGTCAAGTTTTATTTGGTTTTTTAAAGTTTTCAAAATCAAAACTTGTTTTTATTGTTGCCCAACATTTTGTAAGTTAACAAAAATTCAACAAAGTTTATCCAAGCATCAATGAAAAATATTTTTTTACTTTTACTTTTACTTTAGTAGTAAACCTTTAAGGTCATTTTAAATTCTGGACTTTATTTTGACTTTTATTTTTTTTTGCAACTGTGTTAAGTTGTGGACAAACTTTATTTTTTTAATTTACAAAATTTTTGATAAAATAAATTTTAGTTTTCGCAAAATTTGATACAATAAATGCTAGCCAATTATCAAAATATTATGGACAGTTTTTAAATTTTTATGATAAAATTTAGAAACATTTTTTAGAACTAATTTTAGGTTAAAACTAAATTTGTATTTGGCCTAATTTTGAAAGCAATTAGAACCTTTTGAGCAATTTTTTTCAGCTTTATTTTAACTTTATTTATGATATTTGGAAATTAAAAAAAAAATTACAACTTTTTGGAACATTTATGACAACTAGAAAAAGTTTTTATGGAATTTTAAACATTGGAGAAGCTTTATATGTTTTTGTCACAGTTTTAAAAGCAGTTTTTTTGGGCAATTGTTTTAGGCTTTATTAAATTAATAAATTATCAAAAGCTTTTTTAAAGAAACACTTTTCTTGGGCAATTATTTTCGGCTTTAATTTTATTTTTGCTCAACTTGGAAGAACTTAGAACTCTTTGGGCAAAACAGTTACAAACTTTTTGCAAAATTTTAAGCTTTATCTGATTTTATACAATTGTAGAAGTTGGATATTTTGGGCAATTATTTTAAGCTTTGGAAAACTTGAATTTTTGGCATTAACATTTTTTGGAAATGCATAAAAACCAATAAATGTTCAATTATCAAAATCTTTTGGACAATTTGAATTTTTTTAAAGAGTTATGAGGACTTTTACTTAAATTTAGAAACATTTGCAATCTTTTGGGCAACTATTTGTAACTTTAGAATTTTTTTATTTGATTTATGCTAAGTTTTGAAAGGAGCTAGAACCTTTTGGCCAACTTTACAAAACATTTTGATTTTTAAAAACTTTATTGTTAAATAATCAAAATTTCTTGGACAGTTTTAAACTTTTTGGAACATTTATGAAAATTATTGTTCATTTACAAACATTTGCAACCTTTTGGGGCAAGTATATTTAGTTTTGCACAAAGTTTATGCCTAATTCTAGTAGTTAGAACCTTTTGGGCAACTGTTTCAGTTTTGGGCAAACTTTATTTGATTTTTCAACTTACAATTTTGACATCAAAGAAAGTTTTTTGCTGGTTTAGAAATAGCTACAAACTTTTGGGAAACTATTGAAGCTTTATTTGATTTATGGTTAGTTTTAGAAAAAGGTATAATATTTTTGGCATCAGTATCGTTTGGTTTTTGATTAGTAGAAGCAGTTGGGCAATTAATTTAAAAAAATTTCTTATATTGTTCAATTTTAGGAGCAATAAAAACTTTTTAAAAACTTATCAGCTTTGGACAAATTTTGTTAGAGTTTTAGCTTATTTGAGTAGCAGTTTGAACTTTTTTGCAACTGTTATCAGCTTTGGACAAGCTTTGTTTTGTTTTTGATCAATTTTAGAAGCAGTTTGATTACCAACGCTTGAGCGGGTGGGTGGGCCTCAGTAGAAAAAGCTTTAAACTTGGTTTTCGCCCGCCCACCTAAGCTTTTGTCATCAAGAAACTTGTTGTATTGCTAGCAACTTACACAAACGGTGGGTGAAATAATAAATCTTTTGATCACCAACACTTGGGTGGGCGGGTGGGCCACAGTAGATGAAGCTACTCGCGCCCACAATTTAAACTTGGTTCCCGACCGCCCACCCAAGCGTTTGTCATCAAGAAACTTGTTGTAAGCTAATCGTTTTTTGTATTGCTAACAACTTACACAAACAGTGGGTGGAATAATACATTTTTTGATCATCAACACTTGGGTGGGTGGGTGGGCCACAGTGAAAGAAGATACCCATCCCAAGTTAAACAATGAATTATTTTAACGCGGCAGAAAAGAGAAATTTTAAATTTCTTGATAACTAACACTTGAGCGGGTGGGTGGGAACCCCAGTTTAAACAATCAGCTTGTACTCATACTTTGGACTGACCCACCCATCCACCCAAGTGTTTGCCATCCAAATATTAGATACCATCATCTCCTCTAGTGACTAAGAAACTTTTAACGCAGCAGAGATGAGTCAATTTAATTTTTTTAATATTTAACATTTGGGCGGGTGGGCCAAAACCCCAGTTTAAACTATCCGCCTGTACTCATGTTCTAGAGTGGCCTACCCACCCATCCAAGTGTTTTCCATCCAAAGATTAGATATCACCATCACCTCTAGTGACTAAGATACTTTTAACGCGGCTGAAAAGAGTAATTTTAAATTTCCTGATAACTAACACTTGGGCAGGTGGGCGGAAACTTCAATTTAAACTATCTGCTTGTACTCATGTTCTGAAGTGGCCCATCCACCCACCTAGGGATAAGATACTACCATCACCTCTTGTGACTAAAAGATTTTTAACGCAGCAGAAAAGAATAATTTTAAATTTCTTGATAACTAATACTTGGGCGGGTGGGCGGAAACCCCAGATTAAACAATCCGCCTGTACTCATGTTCTAGATTGGCCCACCCACCCACCCAAGTGTTTGTCATCCAAGGATTACATACTACTAGTGACTACAAAACTTTTAACGTAGCAGAAAAAAGTAATTTAAATATTTTTGATAACTAACATTTGGCGGGTGGGCGGGAACCCCAGCTTAAACTATCCGCTCTACTCATGTTTTGGAGTAAGCCAACCACCCACCTAAATGTTTGCCATCCAACAATTAGATACCACCATCACTTCTAGTGACTAAGAGACTTTTAACGCGGCAGAAAAAAAAGGTTTTAAATTTTTTGATTATTAACACTTGGGCGGGTGTGCGGTTAAAACTATCCACCTGTACTCATGTTCTAGAGCGGCCCACCATCCCACCAAAATGTTTGCAATCCAAACATTAAATACCACCATTACTTCTAGAAAAAAAAAATAAGAATAGAAGTTTCCAGCTTAGTTAAAGAAGATTGATAATTTGAGGTTATGTAAAATTCAACGTGCCAAACTAAATGAAAATAATATAACTTATACTAATAACATTGAAATCTATTGTTGACAAATTGTATCAAAATTCAATAAATAGTTTAGAAATTTAAAATATTTTAGTGAGAATATGAGTTTTAAGCTTGATTGGGGTAGATTGATTAATTTAAGGTTATGTAAAATCCAGCGTGTTTAATAAAATAAAATTAATACAGCTTATACTAATAATATTGAAGTACATTGTTGCCAAATTGTATCAAAATTAAATAAATAGTTTGAAAATTATAAATATTTTAGTAAGAATATGAGTTCTAAGCTTGATTAGAGTAGATTGATTAATTTGAGGTTATGTGAAATCCAGCGTGCCAAATAAAATAAAATTAATACAGCTTATATTAATACTAATGAAGTATATTGTTGACAAATTGTATCAAAATTCAATAGATAGTTTGAAAATTATAAATATTTTAGTAAGAATGTGAGTTCTAAGCTTGATTAGAGTTGATTGATTAATTTGAGGTTATGTAAAATTCAGCGTGTCAAATTGAATAAAATTAATACAATCAATACTAATAACATTAAAGTGTGTTGTTGCCAATTTGTATCAGAACTAAATAAGTAGTTTGAAAATTATAAATATTTTAGTAAGAATATGAGTTCTAAGCTTGATTAGGGTAGATTGATTAATTTGATGTTACGTAAAATCCAGACTGCCAAATAAAATAAAATTATTACAACTTATACTAATAATATTAAAGTATATTATTGGCAAATTGTATCAAATTTCAATAAGTAGTTTAGAAATTAAAAATATTTTAGTAAAAATATGAGTTCCAAGCTTGATTAGGGTAGATTGGTTAATTTGAGGTTATGTAAAATCTAGCGTGCCAAATTAAATAAAATTAATACAGCTTATACTAATAATATTGAAGTATATTGTTGGCAAATTGTATCAAATTTCAATAAGTAGTTTGAAAATTAAAAATATTTTAGTAAGAATATGAGTTCTAAGTTTGATTAGGGTAGATTGAATAATTTGAGGTTATGTAAAATCCAGCGTGCCGAATTAAATAAAATTAATTATACTTATACTAATAATATTAAAGTATACTGTTGGCAAATTGTATCAAATTTAAATAAGTAGTTTGGAAATTAAAAATATTTTAGTAAGAATATGAGTTCTAAGCTTGATTAGGGTAGATTGAATAATTTGAGGTTATGTAAAATTCATCATGCCAAATTGAATAAATTTAATACAACTTATACTAATAACATTAAAGTATATTGTTGGCAAATTGTATCAAAATTCAATAAGTGATTAGGAAATAAAAAATAAAAAATTTCAGCTTGATTAAGATAATCACTGATAACATAAAATGATTAGACGCAACTTAATCCCATCGTATAATCTACTAACACTGATAATCTAGTTGATGCTTGATGCGCATTAAATACATATTAATTACTCCCGAACTAATTATTACTAAACACATAGAGAAATTTGCCCCTACTTGGTCATTGATAATTGATTCCTCATTCCATCAATTTGCTGAAAATCGGATTCCATTAAAACAACAGTTTTCAATGAATGTTAAATTAACATAAACAAGCTTATTGTTTGACAAATGTATTATTAATTATGATTATGATTAATTACATTACATTCATCTTTGCTGAATTTAATTTTTTTTTGCAAATATTAACAAAAAATCCAATACAATTTTGAATAAACAAACAGCAACTTTGATCGTATTCGATTACATTGTATTGACAAAGTCACACTCCTGCAAAAATAATACAACTGGATATTTTAGAAAACAAATATCTCCCACGAGTATAGCACACACCAAGAATGTAAAGCTTGCAAAGTATCGTCCACCTAAAAAAAAAACTCCAACTAAAACCCTCGCTTGATACATCTCTCATTTGCATTTAAATAGCCACAGTGTAATTTGTTTATTTAAAATAAGACCCGATTAATTTGCGCAACTCGTGTAATTTAATTAATTACAGGTCATCCCCAAAACTTTCCACTGAAGTTTCTAAAGGTATCTTGTAATTAGGATCCGCGTATCGATTACAACAAGCTCGCGACAGAATGGGACGTTAGGATTTATGCGGAACGTTATCTGGAGAGTTTTTTTTTAATTCTAGAGGGTGAGAGATGCTGATTGTAATTAACCGCTTCTCTCTTTGCGCAGTGATTTAATGATGGAGTTGGAGCTCCTTAAGAATCGACGGGTTTTAAATGAAAGGATTTTATATTCGCTTGGATGATTCGATTGATTAAATTTTTTTTTAACTTTGTTTTCACAGTAAGTGCCTTTTATTCAATTCAATAAACGCATTCATATTGATATAATTACCATTTTTTTTAATAATATTCATTATTTACAATTTAATGAACAGTAAATATTCCATTAATGTTTTTCTTTGTTATTACATCAAAGTAATTCAAAATAGCTTTCAATTTACAATAAAATAATTGATCATAATTTTATTTTTTTATTAAGTAAAAGTTTGATTTGAAAAAAAGGTTATTATTGAAATGCAATGTTGCCATATTTCATTTGATTCATTGACGATCTAAACATGTTTTATATGGTTTTTAAGCTAATTTTGTAAAGATTAATTTATTTAAATAAAATATTTCTAATTGAGCATTAAATTGGGAATTATTTTGTAAATTCTGACAAGTTTAGATTTTTTCCAGAACTACAATGTTGCCACAACTTTGTTATTTTAATACCAACTTCAACTTTTATTATATCATTTTAAAGCTAACTTTATGGGCTTTAATTTGTTTAAATGATTTTTAAAATTTGTGATATAATTTAAAATTTATTTTGATAAACCTCTTAAATTTTTGTTTTGGCCTAAATAACAAAGTAGCCATAACTTCTTTAAATTAAGTCCAAACTTAACTAACTGTATATTATTTAAAAGATTATTTTGTGGGCTTCAATTTGTTTAAATAAAATATTTTTATTGGGACTATAGTTTAAGATTTATTTTAAAAATTTTGATAAATTTTGATTTTATCCAAACAAGCAATGTTGCCATAATTCATTTAATACTAAACCAATCTCAAAATGTTTTATATTAATTTAAAGCTACTTTTATAGGCTTTAATTTATGTAAATAAAATATTTCAATTTGGTTGATAATTTAAAAATTATTTTAAAAAATTTTATTAATTTTATTTTTAGCTAAACATTCAAAGTTGCCATAACTTGCTCAATTTAATATTAATCTTCACACGTTTTTTTTACACTATTTTAAAGCAAAATTTGAAGGCTTTAAATTATGTTTATTAAATATTTTTATTTGAAACTTGGTTTGCAATTTATTTGAAGAAATTTGATGAATTTTGATTTTAGCCAAACAAGCAATGTTGCCATAACTTGCTTAATTCCATACTAACCTTAACATGTTGTATATCATTTTAAAGCTAAATTTAAGGGCTTTAAATTATGTAAATAAAATATTTTTACTTGGCCCTAAGTTTGAGATTTATTCTAAAAATATTGATGAATTTTGATTTTAGCCAAATATGCAATGTTGCCATAACTTGCTTAATTCAATACCAACCCTTAATTGTTCTACATTTATTTAAAACTATTTTCAAAGGCTTTAATTTATGTTAATGAAATATTTTAATTTAAGCTTTAGTTTGCAATTTATTTTGAAAATATTGATAAATTTTGATTTTAGTCAAACATACAAAGTTGCTATAACTTACTTAATTCAATAGTAACCTTAACTAGTTGTACATCATTTAAAAGCTATTTTTAAGGACTTTCATTTATTTAAATAAAATATTTTTATTTGGACCTTAAGTTGCGATTTATTTTGAAAAAATTGATAAAATTTGATATTAGCCAAACATGCAAAGTTGCTGTAACTTACTTAAATCAATACTAATTTTAACATGTTGTACATCATTTTAAAGCTAATTTTAAGGACTTTAATTTATTTAAATAAAATATTTTTATTTGGACATTAGGTTGCGATTTAGTTTGAAAATATTGATAAGCTTTGATTTTAGCCAAACATGCAATGTTGCCATAACTTACGTAATTCAATAATACCCTTAATATGTTGCACATCATTTTAAAGCTAATTTTAATTACTTTAATTTATCTAAATAAAGTATTTTTATTTGGACCTTAAGTTGCGATTTATTTTGAATATATTGATAAACTTTGATTTTAGCCAAACATGCAATGTTGCTATAACTTACTAAATTCAATACTAACCTTAACATTTTGTACATCATTTTGAAGCTAATTTGTAGGGATTTAATTTATGTAATTAAGGTATTTTGATTTAAACCTTAGTTTGCAATTTAATTTGAAAATATTGATAAATTCTGATTTTTGCCAAACAAACTTTGTTGCCATAACTTGCTTAATTCAATACCAACTTTAACATGTTTTACTTCATTCTAAAACTAATTTTAAGGGTTTTGATAAATTAATAAACATATTTTGATTTGAGCCTTAGTTTAAAATTTATTTTGAAAAATCTGATAAATTTTGATTTTAGCCAAATATGCAATGTTACACTAACTTGCTTAATTCAACACCAACCTCAACATTATTTATATTATTCTAAAGCTATTTTTAAGAGCTTTAATATATGTAAATGAAATATTTTTAATTTTGAATTAAAGTTCAAGACTTTGCAAAAATTTTTAGATTTTTTTAATTAAAATCTCTGTAAACTGTAAATTATTATAATAATTGAATCATATCATAACCTTAAAAAAAAAAAATAACAAACCAGTTGTCATCTTTACTACATCTACTGATATAAAGATCTAAATCATAGCAAAACATGTTACATGGGGTGCTATTTGTAGTAATAAATCAAAAATATTTTCTAACAGCAGTATTTTCTTGTGCTTAAGCTGAATTGATAAAAAAAAAAAAAAACCATCTGGCAAATTGTTAAAAAAAGCTGAAAACGTTATTAAATTTGCTATTACGCAATTTAAATTGTATTAATTACGTTCAAAATAAATGTGTGAATGATCTTGCAATTTTTATCAGTTTTAACACTTGAGGGTCTAGACTGGGTGGGCAGTAAATCAAATTAAACGTGAGCTTTTATCAACCCACCCTCTCTCCTTCGTGGCTCGAGGCCAAGAAATTGTTTCAACTCGTAAACGGATGGTTGTGCTCGCAGCTCATGCGTTCCAAACGAATATAAACCGCCCCTGCTGCAAAATCATTTCGATTTATATATCTGGCTCCGATTTATATACACACGTGCACGCTCCATTTAATTTATGTCCTTTGAATTAGTGTGCAATATAACTAAAAAAAAATGTCTTTTGTGTTGCAGGTTTCGGGAATTAGTACGGAAATTTTCAAACAGATAGAAACGGTAGAAAATGATCACGATGCTTCGACGGCGGCGGCGTTGGAGGTAAGTGTTTATTTGTATATATACTATTGAGGATTGCAACTATATCCAATTGATTTGATTAAGGTAATTATAATATTGAAACAGATGGTTACTAAACTAACTAAACAGATCATTTCTAATATTAAATGTAATTTGTTTTGTATACATGTATTTGTTTAGTATTAAGGGTGTTGAATTAAATAACATGTCGTTAATCAAATTTTATGTAGTGATAAGCTAAAACCAATTTAACCAGAAATTTGCAAGTCTAATCACTATTTCCACCTATTGCGTTGATAACGCCATGTATTATAATCCTTTGTAAACAAATTACTTGTTGGTTTATAGTTTATGATTGGTATTATTTGAAAATAATAAAACAATAAGGAATATTTTCTTTATACCAAATATTCTAATCTAATACAAATTATTTTTTCTAGTTTGAGACACATACACTAATGTTTCAAGTTAATTTTTATTTTTTTAAATCTCTAATCTGTGGCATTTGACACATATTTTTAGTTAATTTTATCAATTTTTTCCTAATATTTTCTGAATTATACTAAGATTTCAAAATCTGTAAAATCAATTAATTGGCGTCCATTTTGTTAAATTTAACTATATTTAGACGCCATTTTGAAAATGCGTTCTGACCTGCTTGCCATATATTTTCAATAAACTTCAACAATTTTTTTCCAATATTTTTAAAATTATTCTTAGTTTCTTGCAAGATTTCTATTTTTGTAAAGACAATTAATTGGCCGCCATTTTGTTAAATTTATCTATGTTTAGACGCCATTTTGGAATTACATTCTAACGTGATTGACACATGTTTTCAGTAAATTATATCAATTTTCTTTTAATATTTTTTGAATTATACTTAGTTTTCTACAAGATTTCAAAATCTATAAAATCAATTATTTGGCGGCCATTTTGTTAAAATTAATCAAATTGGGACGCCATTTTAGAATTACATTCTGACGTGCTTGACACATGTTTTCAGTAAATTTACTCAATTTCCTCCCAATATTTTTCAAATTATATTTAGTTTTCTACAAGATTTCAAAATCTGTAAAACAAATTAATTGGCGGCCATTTTATTAAATTTAATCATATTGAGATGCCATTTTGGAATTATATTCTGACGTATTTGACACACGTTTTCAGTAAATTTCATTAATTTCCTCAAAATATTTTCTAAAGTATTCTTAGTTTTTTGCAAGATTTTAATCTTTGTAAAGTCAATTAATTGGTCGCCATTTTGTAAAATTGATTTTTGTTTAGACGCCATTTTGGAAATATATTCTAACGTACTTGACGTATGTATTCAGAAAATTTCATTAATTTTTTCCTATTATTTATTGAATTATAAGTTTTCTAAATGGTTTCAAAATATGTAAAATCAACTAATTGGCGGCCAATTTGTTAATGTTAATCCTATTGAAACGCCATTTTAGAATTTCATTCTTACGTACTTGATACATGTTTTCAGTAAATTTAATCAATTTCCTTACAACATTTTCTGAATTATACCTAGTTTTCTGAAAGATTTCTGTTTTTGTAAAGTCAATTAATTAGCCGCCATTTTGTTAAATTTATTGATGTTTAGACGCCATTTTGGAAATATATTTTGACAAATTTGACACATGTTATCAGTAATTTTCATCAAAATCCTCCTTATTTTTTTGAATTTTTTTTAGTTATCCACAAGATTTCAAAATCTGTAAAATTAATTATATGGCGGCCATTTTGTTAAGATTAATCATATTAGGGCGCCATTTTGGAATTACATTCTGACGTGCTTGACACATGTTTCTAATAAATTTTATTAAATTACTCCTAATATTTTCTGAATTATTATTGGTTTTCTGCAAGATTTTTATCTTTGTCAATTAATTAGACGCCATTTTGTTAAATTTATTTATGTTTGGACGCCATTTTGGAATTATATTCTGACATGCTTGACACATGTTTTCAGCAAATTTCATCAATTTTCTCAATATTTTTTAAATTATAATTTGGTTTTCCACAAGATTTCAAAATCTGTAAAATTAATTAATTAGCAGCCATTTTCTTAAATTTAATCAAATTAAAGACGCCATTTTAAAATTACATTCTGACGTGTTTGACACATTTTTTCAGTAAATTTTTTAAATTTCCTCCCATTATTTTTTGAATTATACTTAGTTTTCTACAAGATTTCAGAATCTATAAAATCAATTATTTGGCGGCCATTTTGTTAAAATTAATCATATTGGGACGCCATTTTGGAATTACATTTTGACGTGTTTAACACAAGTTTTCAGTAAATTTGCTCAATTTCCTTACAATATTTTTCAAATTATACTTAGTTTTCTATAAGATTTCAAAATCTGTAAAATAAATTAATTGGCGGCCATTTTGTTAATTTTAATCATATTGAGATGCCATTTTGAAATTGCATTTTGACGTACATGACACACGTTTTCAGTAAATTTCATCAATTTCCTCAAAATATTTTCTTAAGTATTGTTAGTTTTCTGCAAGATTTTGATCTTTGTAAAGTCAATTAATTGGCCGCCATTTTGTAAAATTTATTTTTGTTTGGACGGCATTTTGGAAATATATTCTGACATGCTCGACACATGTTTTGAGTGAATTTCATCAATTTCCTCTCAATATTTTTCAAATTATACTTAGTTTCCACAAAATTTGAAAATCTGTAAAATCAATTAATTGGCGGCCATTTTGTTAAATTTAATCATATTTATACGCAATTTTGGAATTACATTCTGACGTGCTTGATACGTGTTTTCAATAAATTTTATCAATTTCCTCCCAATATTTTCTGAATTATTCTTAGTTTTCTGTAAGATATCTATCTTTGTAAAGTCAATTAATTAGCCGCCATTTTGTTAAATTCAATCATATTGGGACGCCATTTTGAAATTACATTCTGACGTGCTTGACACATGTTTTCAGTAAATTTCCTCCCTTTATTTTTCAAATTATACTTAGTTTTCCACAAAATTTCAAAATCTGTAAAATTAATTAATTGGCGGCCATTTTGTTAAATTTGATTATATTTGGACGTCATTTTGGAAATGCGTTTTGACATGCTTTACACATGTTTTCAGTAAATTTCATTAATTTCCACCCTACATATTTCAAATCATACTTAGTTTTCCACAAGATTTTAAAATCTGTAAAATCAATTAATTGGCGGCCATTTTGTTAAACTTGATTATATTTGGACGCCATTTAGAAAAATTTATTTATATTGGCACGTTATTTTGGAAATTGGATTCTGACATGTTTAAGACATGTTTTCGGCAAATTTCATCAGTTTCCTCTCAATATTTTAAAAATATACTTAGTTTTCTACAAGATTTCAAAATCTGTAGAATCAATCAATTCGCGGCCATTTTGTTAAATTTGATTATATTTGGACGTCATTTTGGAAATGCATTCTGACATGTTTGACACATGTTTTCAGTAAATTTCATCAATTTCCTCCCTACATATTTCAAATCATACTTAGTTTTCCACAAGATTTTAAAATCTGTAAAATCAATTAATTGACCGCCATTTTGTTAAATTAAATCATATTTAAACGCCATTTTAGAATTACATTCAGATATGCTTGACACATGTTTTCAATTAATTTCATTAATTTCCTCTTATTATTTTTCGAATTATACTTAGTTTTCCACAAGATTTCAAAATCTGTAGAATCAACCAATTGACGGCCATTTTGTTAAATTTGATTATATTTGAACGTCATTTAGCAAATGTTTTCTGACATGCTTGACGCATGTTTTCAGTAAGTTTGATCAAATTTCTTTCAATATTTTCCGAATTATTGCCAGTTTTGTACAAGATTTTAATCTTTGTATATTGTATAAGATAATGGACGGCCATTTTGTTAAATTTATTCATATTGGGACGCCATTTTAAAAATTAGATTTTGACATGCTTGACAAATATTTGTTGTAACTGTCAATTTAATCAAATTGTGAGTTGTAACTGTCAATTTAATCATATACATAAGTTGAAACTGTCAAGCATTAGTTGTAACTGTCAATTTAATCAAATTATAAATTGCAATTGTCAATTTTTTCTTACTATAAGTTGCAACTATTTTATTATCATTTGTAACTGTCAATTTAATTAAATCTATAAGTTGTAACTGCCAAACATTAGTTGTAACTGACAATTTAATCAAATAAGAAGATTTACCTGTCAACTTTTTTAAATTATAAATTGTAATTGTCATATTATCATTTGTAACTGCCGAGTAAATCAAATACATAAATTGTAACTGTCAAACATTAGTTGTAACTGTCAATTTAATCAAATTGTAAGATGTAATTGATAGTTTATTTATATCATAAGCTGCAACTGTTATATATCCATTTGTAACTAAATACATGTGTTGTAACTGTCAAACATTAGTTGTAACTGTCAAATTATTGAAACAGTAAGTTGTAACAATCAATTTAATCATAATATAAGTTGTAACTGTTAGATATCCATTTGTAACTGCCGTGCAAACCAAATACATAAGTTGTAACTGTCAAACATTATTTGTAACTGACAAATTAATCAAAAGAGAAGTTGTAACTATCAATTTATTTAAATTATAAGTTGCAACTGTAATATTATCATTTGTAACTGCTAATTCAATAAAATACGTAAGTTATAATTGTTAAACATTAACTGTAACTGTCTATTTAACCAAATTATAAAATGTAATTGTTATATTAATCATATTTCAAATTACAACTGTCATATTATCATTTATAACTGTCACTTTAATCATATTATAAGTTGCAACTGTCAAAGAATATTTGTAACTGTCAATTTAATCAAATGCATAAGTTGTAACTGTGAAATTCTTATTTGTAACTGATATTTAGTTATATTATCTTTTGAAACTGTCAATTTAATTAAATACATAAATTGTAACTGTCAAACATTATTTAACTGTCAGCTTAATCAAATTATAAGCTGTAACTGTCAATTTAATTAAACTAAAAGTTGTAACTGGCAAATAATATATTAAATTAAAGATAATTCAATAAACTTAAATTAAAATTTTTAAGATATCTATTAAATAGTGTTAAATTTAATAAAAGAATATGTGTAATTTCACTTTGTGATTTATACTCAAGTTTACTAGCAGTGTAGGTAATTACACTAATAGAATTATTTATGAATCCTTTCCAGTAACAGAAACGCGCTGTAATAATAGTAATTTGAGTACGAAACATGTTAGCACAATATTTACTTTACATCCCTCATTAATTCTCCTACTCAGACTCACTTCTATACACTTGAGTATCTACGCAATAAGTCGTTGCTCCATAAACCCTTTCGCAATCTGAATTCATTTTTAAATATTTCCTGCCATACTTTAAGTATTAATTAAGCGCAGGCATACGATCGTGATCCAAATAAATTCACAAAACTACATCCCCGCAAAAGGATACTTATGCAGAATATTAATTCTCGCAACCCTTCTTGTTTTATATCGCACCAGTTTTTTTTTAAACGAAAACAAAGCATAATTCGACTTTATAAAAGCGCATTAACAAAGTTTTCGCGTCCCCTATATATATTTTTTTTCAGTGTATAAATATATAGTTGCGTATTCGTGCCTTTGAAATGAACAAAAGAAAAGGTTTTTCCTCGCGCCATTTGCTCCCTGAATAAATTAAAAGAGGGAAGCAGTGGGAAATTTTACCGAAAAAAAAAATACATAAATAGAGTGAAAAATGTTAGGCAGCCTTTTTGTATAGGTGTGTGAAATGGAAGTGTTTTTTATTGTTGTTGTGTTGGAACGTTTACGTGTTTATTGTGGGTCTAATCAATGTTCTTTGTTGGTATGGCCATATTATCGCATCAATCAAGTTGCTATATTGGAAATTATCAGAATGAAATATCATAATAAAATGTATTTTATTGTTTATTCAAGTTTGTAAACATTAATTAGCTTTTTCCAATTGTGACAAATAATGTTTATTAAAAATAACTTTTTAGGTTTAAAATAAATTTGCCACAAACTATCTTCAGCGGGTGCTCATGATCTACAACTGTGTCATATTTAAAAACCATTTAACACACTTATAACCACACATGTTCCTATTTTGTAAACCAAATTTGATTAAATTGATTAAACAATTACGCCAACAATACTCAAATAAGTCATAAAATATGTTATATTACAATTTAAGGCAACAAACCTGACTTTAATAATATTTTCCATCAACACATTTATAGCTACTCATGTTTTAAATTTGTAAACCAAATTTGATCAAAATATTCCAACAATTACGCTATTAACACTTAAAAAAAGTTATAAAATAGGTTTCAAATAAACAGGTTTAAAGCTACAAAACTTACTTTAATTTTTTGCTTTAGTAACTACTAAACACACTAGTAGCCCATTTAGTAAACCAAATTTGATCAACGTATTTTAAAAGTTACGCAATCTACACTTAAAACAGTTATAATTTGACTATCGTCACGGATTACACAGCCTGAGATCATGCAACAAATTAAAATTGTTGGTTTTGATGATTAACCAACTTTTTAGAAAACTTCCAAACGTCAAAAATGATTTTTATTAAACCCAAAACTTGGTAAATTAAAAAAATACTCAAATCTGATAATTTGAACAATTTAACAAAAAAAAAACCAAAATTCAACATTGCTTGGCAACCTTGCTCAATAACAGTATTGCTATCAAAAAATATTAATAAAGAATTAAGCAAAATAAGTGCCAAAAAGTTTAAATTGGTCATGCAAAAATTAAATAAAGCTAAAATAATATATACCAAACTTTTTTTAAAATTGGTAAAAATTGTTTGACAAGTTGGCAACAGTTTCCAAAAATTTTGATTGCTTTTAAAGTTGCCCAAAACTTAAAGAAAACTAAAAGTAGCTGCCTAATTGTTTATAAAACTAATAACAATCAAATAACTTCTAACCTAACAAAAAAAAATTATTAAAGTTTCAAAAAAATTAAAACAATCAAATAAAGCTTGTCCAAAAGAACTACTAAAATTATGGAAAAATCACATAAACCTGTCTAAAACTAAATGTAATTGCCCAAAAGATTGCAAATGTTTTTAAAGAATAATTTTCGTAAGTTCTAAAGCTTTGTCCAAAAAGTTTTAATATCTAAACAATTTACTGTTTAACTTCCCAAAAGTCAAAACTGTTTTTTACTTATATTTAAAGTTTTTTAGGTTAATAAAACCAAATAAAGTTTGCCCAAATGTAAAAATAAGTGCCCAAAAAGTTCTAACTATTTGAACAATTAAAAAAAATTAAATAAATTAAATCCAAGACTAAAAACAGTTGCCCAAATGATTGCAAATGCTTTTAAATTAGTGCAAACAATTTAAAAAAATTTAAAACTAGTTTCCAAAAACCTAAACTTATTTTTATCAATTTTTTTTTAAAACTTAAAATATTTGCCCAAAAACCAATTTGTTACTAAAACTGCAAAATAAATCAGATAAAGCTTTTCTAAATCATAAAATTGACCAAAAATGCTTCTAAATTTGGAAAAAGTTTTATACAATTATCAAAAAATTTAAGGTTTTCCAAAAATTATAAATAATTTTCAATGCTGTCAAAAACTGAAAATAAATGTCTAAATGCTTTCAAAATTAGACAAAAAATCAAATTAAAAATTGCCAAATCTTAAAATAATTTGCCAATAAGATTTCAAATGCTTCTAAATTTGAGCAAATGCCATATTAAGTGGTTCAAAAAACTTATAACTGCCCTAAAATTTTAATAATAGATTATTTCATATTGTAACTTATTATTAATTAAAAAAATTGTAAAAAATTAAATAAGTTTGTACAAAGCTTAAAATAGTTGCCCAAAAAAATTCCAACTGCTTTTAAAAATTGTAAAAAATTTAGGTAAAGCTTTTCCAAAGCTTAAAATTGTCATTAAAGTTTGCAACTGCACAAAATTAACCAAATTTAGCTCAGAAAACTAAATTGCTGCAAACTATTTAACAAAAAAACTTAAAAACTCTATTTTTTTATTAAACCATAAGTTGTGCATTATAATTTTTTTTCAAAAAGTATTGCTCAAAATTAATCTAAAATTGCTCAAAAAATTAATCTAAAAGTTTCATAAAAATAACAAATTTTGTTGATTAGAAAACTCAAAAATATACACAAAATTTAACTAACTTTGTCTCAAAAAATTGTTAAAAAAATGCAAGTATTCCCCAAAATTTATTGAAAATTGCTCAAAAAACTTAACTATGGCATAAAGTTAATCAAAAAACAAATAAATATTGAACAAAATTAACCTAAAATTGCTCAATTTTACAAATTGTAATTGTTTAAAAAAACTAAACATTGCTCAAAAAACTCAAATGCTGTACGAAGTTCACTAAAAATGTCTTAAAACTTCAAATGTGGCCTAAAATTTTTTATAGTAAATATATCGTTTAAATCCACAATATTGAACTGAAAAATTGCATAAAGTTTATCCAAAAAAATTAAAACTTCAAACATTGCTCAACATTAATTTAAAGAAAATTAATTGTTGCATAAACTTGATGAAAAATTGCTAAAAATAAATCAAATAATGTACAAATTAATCTAAACTTACCTAGAAAACCCAAATTGTGTACAAAATTCAAGTGTTTTAACTAAACAGAACATAAACACAAATATCAACTGCTCACAAAATCCAAATTTGCCTAAACATGTTCAGAATACGTATTTGTTGCATAAAATTGATTGAAAATTGCTAAAACGTAAATAAATATTGCACAAATTTATCTAAATATACCCAGAAGTCTAAAGTGTGCATAAAAGTTAACAAAAAACGTTCAAAACCCCAATTATATTACAAAATTAATCAAAATTTGTTCAAAAATCTCAGATGATCTTGTCTAAATTTTGCATAAAATTGATCAAAAATTAATAAAACTTCAAATAATGCCTAACATTGCTGCATAGACTTACAATAATCTAGAATTGCCAAGAAAACCCAAAAATTACAACAACAAAATATACAAAACTGATCAAATCCCCAAGTATTAAACAAAGTTAATCTAAAATTGCCTAAAAAACGTAGTTGATAAAAAATTAATCAAAATTAGTTCAAAAATCTCAAATATTGCAAATAAAAAAAAAACATTTCTGAAAACCAAATATTAAGTTATTCAATCCAAAGGTTTCTAAAAGTTATCAAAATTTGTTAAACAAGTTATATATTTTGCAATATTATTCTAAAATCGCCCAAAGAATCATGTTTATGCACAAAGCTATTTAAATTTGTTCAAAAAACTGCATTACAAATTTATTCAAAAAAACAAATATTAATTTTACTGCTCAAAGGTTGCCCAAAATTAATCAAAACAAGCTAAAAAAATCAAATTTAGTTCAAATGTAATCTACTCAAAAAACTTAAATTTTGCATAAAGTTGATCTAAAATTAAATGTTGCACAAACTAGTATAAACTTGACAAAAAAAAAAACCAAACGCTGCATGAAATTTAACAAAAATTGCTTAGAACCTCAGATTTTACACAATATTAATCTAAAATTGCACAAAACTAATAAAAAAATCCTGAACAAAAAAAAACTTAAATGTTGCACAAAATTGAAAAAAAAAATTATTAAAACTAATCAAAAATTGCTCAGAAATTTCAAATGCAGCACGATATAAAACGCACAAGATTCCAAATTTTGTATAATAACTGCCTAAAATATCTATTTTTGCACAAAATTGATCAAAAATTGTTAAAACTTCAAATAATGCCCATTTACGTCATGCACAATGCTCAGAAAACTTATTTTTGTATAAAAGTTGCTTGGAAATCATGATTACTAAATAAAATATATTAAAATTGAACAAAAAACCTTATTTTTAAAATAAAATTTTTTGTTTAAAAACCGCAATTTTAACTCAAAAAATATAAATTTACTAATGAAATCAATTAGAAATTTTCCGTAGAATCCAAATCTGGTGCCATTTCAAGTCTATATCCTGTCAATAAGCCGCAAATGCCATAAAACCATGTTTTTGTTTTTACTAAGCTGGGCAAAAAGAAGCATTTTTTAATTTCTTTTTAACCGCCAAAGTTGACGTATTTTGATGTAAATTGATTGAAAAATATAAATATGTTCTGTGTGTTTGGGTTTTAAGAGTCTAAAACTCTGCAAATCTGCAAAGTAGGCCTATTCTTCAACATAAACTCTTACAAATGCACGTTTAGCCGCGCTGAGAGAAACAATACACCAAATATTATTAAAAATTTGAATTCTGGAGACAATTTTACATAAAAAAAAAGTCAGTGTTGTACTCATCGTCTATAGAAAAGTCCATCTAGAAAGAAATGTACAAAATTTTCAGACAAAAAATGCGTTAAAAATTAATTATTTTTTATATTCACAAAAAACATTATAAACACACTAGGGTGTGGTTTAAAACTTATTTTTTAACAAATTTTGATAAGCGCCAAGAAGATTTATGTTTGAATGCCAAAAATAATAATATTTTCTAATTTTCGCGCCGATAGATCGAGTCTAAATTTGTGCCGCAGGCGCAAAAACAAACAAACAAAGAGTAAAATGACCCAAAATTGTTTCAAACAACAAAAGATGACTTTGTTAAATTTCTGAAATAAACTTAAAAAAATATAATCCAAATAATCTTTAAGAAAAATTAAAAAAATTTTTTTTTAAGTAAATGTTGAACCAATTTTTATTTTCTAGATGGGTTTTTCATTGCCAGATAAGCACGACACTGACTATTTTTTATATAAAATTGTTTGCAAAACTCAATTTTTTAATAATATTTGGTGTATAGTTTCTCTGAAAACTGCTAAATGTGCATTTGTAAAAGTTTATGTTGAAAAATAGGCTTATTTTTGCAGTTTTTTTGTGTTTTAGACCTTTTAAACTCAAATACACAAAACAAATTTATATTTTCTAATTAACTTACATCAAAACACGTCAACTTTGGCGGTTAATTTTTTTTTTAAATGCTCTTTTTTGCCCAGCCCACTGAGAACAAAAACATGGTTTTATGGCTTTTGCGGCTTATAGACAGGGTATGGACTTATAATGGCGCCAAATTTAGATTCTAAAAAAAATTTATGATCGATTTCATTAGTAAATTTATATTTTTCAGTTAAAATTGCGGTTTTTAAACAAAAAATGCGATTAAGTTAAAAAACGACAAAAAACTTAAAAAAATTGTAGAATTTTTTTTATGGGTTTCATACCCTTATATACCAATCAAAAAAATACATGAGCAAGTTTCTCTCAATGCACCCCCCCCCCAGCTCTGGTCCGTTTGAAATGGAATTGCCCACATACAATATATCTAAAATGACAAACCAGCTTGATTTAAACAAAAAAAAGTTTTAAATTTGAGTTTGCCACTTGAAGATTATCAAAATTTACTCAAAATACTTATCTACAGCATAAAATACGAACAAAATACGTAGTTTTAGCATAAAATTTGCTTAGAAATTACGTTTACTATATAAAATATATTAAAATTGACACAAAAAATCGAAATTAATGCAAAAAACTTATTTACGGCACAAAAAAACGCGCAAAAAACTTTAATCTTAAAATTTGCTCAAGTGGGTTTTGAGCAAATTTTACAATTACATAACATACATCAAAACTTACACAGAAAAAAATAAAATTAACTGTAAAACCACGTTAACCACAAAAGATTAACCAAAAATAATGCAAAAAACATATTTTTAGCATAAAATTTGCTCTTAAATCATGTTTACTACGAAAAATATACCAAAATTGACTTAATTTTAACATAAAATTTGATTTAAAATTACGATTATTACATAAAATTGATTAAAATTAACACAGAAAATAAAATAAATAAAAATTGTTACAAAATATTTTGTTTTAAGCATAAAGTTTCTTTTAAATTTATGTTTACTACATAAAATTTATCTAAATTGATGCAAAAAAACTTATTTTCAACATAAAAACGCCCAAAAAACTTGGTTATTGCATAAAAATTACGATTAAAAACAAAAAACTTAATTTCATTATAAAATTCACTTAAGATTTAAAAATACTAGAAAAATATATCAAAAATAACATGAGAAACTTATTTAAAAAATGAAATTTGCTGCAAATCACGTTTACCAGCTGAAACTTATCAATATGTACAAAACAAATTTGTTTACCACATAAAAAACTTATTTTCAGCATAAAGTTTGCTCATAATTTACGTTTATTACATAAATTTAACTCTAAAACCACGTTTAACAAACATACAATTAGTCAAAATTATATAAAGTATAAAGTTTGCTCATAATCACGACTACTACATAAAATGAATTAAAGTTGTTACTAACAATTTTGTTTTAAGCATAAAATTCGTTCAAATTTTGTTCGTGCAAAAAAACCATTTACAACATAAAAAAACGAGCAAAAAACATGTTTTTAGCAAAAGATTTGCTAAAATCACAAAAACTACATAAAACCTAATAAAATTAACACAGAAAACTTCTTTGCAGCAAGAAAAACGTGCAAGAAAGCTATAAATTTGCTCTAAAATCACGTTTATTAATTGAAATATATCAAAGTTTACACAAAAAAACTTAGTTTTTAAATCAAATTTGCTCAAAAACCACGTTTACTACATGAAATTAGTCAAAACTATCACAGAGAACCTATTTACGGCATAAAAAACGCACAGAAAACTCATTTTTAGCATAAAATTTACTGTACAACTACGTTAATTACATAAAGTTGGTCAAAATGTACGTAAAAAACTTATCTATACTAAAAAAAACGCGCAAAAAAATTATTTTGATCATAAATTTGCAAATCATTTACGTTTATTTCATTAAATATATCAAAAATGTCACAAAATACTTATTTGAAGCATGAAATTTGCTTTAAAATCACGTTCACCACTTAACATTTATCAAAATTTACGCAAAAAACTAATTTACAGCACAAAAAACGTAAAGAAAACTTAATTTTAGCATGAAATTTGCTTGGAATTTTAAAATTACGTAAAAATTTTAAAAAACGCGCATAAAGGAATGAAATTTGCCAAAAAACAAGCAAAATTTAATAAAATTAACGCAAATTACGTTTCTCAAGTAAAATTAATTTAAATTGATACAAAAAAGCCATTTGCAACTTAAAAACGCGCATGTAACATGTTATTAGCATAAAACTTCGTTCTAAAATAAAGTTTATTACATAAAATTTATTTAAATTGACCCAGAAAACCCATTTGCAGCAAAAAATCAAGCATAAAATTTTTTTACCAAAAAACTGCTAAATATATATCAAAAATAATACAAAACATATTTTTAACATAAAATTTGCTCTATAAAATGTAAAATTAGTCAAAATTGACGCAGAAAACCCATTTAAAGCACGAAAAAAAGCAAAAAACTTATGTTTGTTATAAAATTAGCTTAAAATTCACGATTACTACATAAAATATGTCAAAAATCATACAAAAAACTTAATTTAAGCATTAAAATTGCTCTAAAAATAAAAAAAAAACACGTTTAGTACATAAAATATATTAAAATTGACGGAGACAACTTTTTTTTGGCATAAAATTTGCTTTACAATTACGTTTACCACATGATTTTTATCAAAATTCAAGCAAAAAAAAAATAAAAAAACAAGTAGAAAACTTTTGTTTGCATCAAAATTATTTGGAAATTACACAAAATATATTTAAATTAGTACAATATACTTATTTTTAACATAAAATTTGATCTAAAGCGTTTATTACATAACATTTATGAAATTTGCTCTTATATTAGGTACTACATAAAATAAATCAAAATTGACACTAAAAATTTATTTTAAGCATAAAAATTGTCATAAAATTAAGTTTACCACAAGAAATGTATCTAAATTGATGCAAAAAACTCATTTACAGCATGAAAAACGCGCAAAAAACTATTAGCAGCAAGAAAAACGCAAATACAACTTATTTTTAACATAAAATTGCTCTAAAACCACGTCTACTACAAAAACTAAATCAAAATTGACACTTGACATAATAATCTAATTTAAAGAAAAAAATTGCTTCAAACTTACTTCATAAAATTGGTCAAAATTAACTTATTAACTAATTAAAAAAACTAATTAAATCACAAAATTAGTTCTTAACTTACGGTTACCAAATAAAATGTATCTATATTTATGCAAAAACCCCATATAGAGCATGTAAAATGCAAAAAAATATGTTTAGCATAAAATTTGCTTGAAAATTACCATTACTGCGTAAAAAATATCATAAATGACAAAAAAAACTTATTTTTAACTATAAAATTTGCTCTAAAATTTTGTTTACCACATGACATTTACCAATAAAGCAGAAAAGCCATTAACAGCATAAAAAAACGCACAAAAAACTTATTTTTATGATAGATTTTTCTAGAAATTCACGTTTACTTCATAAAATATATCAAAAACTACAGAAAAGTTTACTACATAAAATGTATATAAATTGATGCAAAAACCCCATTTGCAGCTTTAAAAACGCGTAAAAAACTTACTTTTAGCTACAAATTTGCTCTAAAATCACGAGAATTATATCAAAATTCACATAAAAAACTTAGTTCTAACATGGAATTGATACAAAATTACGTTAAATACTTAAAATTTTACAAAATTAACACAAGAAACATATTTACAACATAAAAAACGCAAAAAAAACTTATTTTTATCATAAAATTTGCTTAAAATTTACGTGTCTAAAATGAAACAGAAAACTTAATTTTAGCATAAAATTTACTCTAAAACTACGTTTACTAAATAAAATTATTGAAAATTGACGTAAAAAACCTGTTATGAAAAAAAACTTGTTTTTAGAATAAAATTAACTCTTTACCACATAAAATTAGTCAAAATTAAATCAAAAAATCCAATAACTGCATGAATATTCATGTATAGTATAAAGTATGTTTATACTTCACGATTACTACATAAAATGAATAAAAATAGTTACAAATTTTTTTTTTTAAGCAAAAAATTCTATCTAAAATTACGTTTACCACATGACATATATCTAAATGTATGTAAGAAACCCATTCACAACATGAAAAACGCACAAGAAACATGTTTTTAGCAAAGTATTTGCTTTAAAATTGCGATTACTATAAAAAATCTAATAAAATTAACCTCTTTGCAGCATGAAAAACTCGCAAGAAAGCTACAAATTTGCTCTAAAATCACGTTTACTAAATGAAGTACATCAAAATTTACACAATAAAATTAATTTTAACATAAAAATTTACGTTTACTACATGAAATTAGTAAAAACTAACAAAAAGAACCTATTTACGGTATTAAAAACGCGCAAAAAACTTATTTTTAGCATAAAATTTGCTCCAAAATCACGTTTACTACACATAATTAATGCAAAAATACTATTTACAGCTTGAAAACGCATAGTAGATTTATTTTAACATAAAATTTACACTAAAAACACGTTAACTATATAAAATTGGTCAACATGTACACAAAAAACTTATTTATACTATAAATAAACGCGCAGAAAACATATTTTTATGATAAAATTTGATCATAATTCACGTTTACTTCATTAAATATATTAAAAATATCACAAAATACTTATTTAAGCATTAAATTTGCTTTAAAATTACGTTTACCACTTAAAATTTATCAAAATTTAAAACTAATTTACAGCACAAAATTTAATTTTAGCATGAAATTTGCTCGGAAATCACGTTTGCTACATCAAAATTTATGCAAAAAACCTATTTGGAACACAAAATCAACTTTGAAATCTTTAAAATTACTTAAAAAAACGTTAAAAAATGCGCATAAATGAAATTTGCCAGAAAACAACGTAAAATTTAATAAAATTAACGCAAAATTTTTATAAAACTAATAAATAATAAATAAACAGTTCAACGTAGAAGGCTGCGCAAAGAATGCACAAAGAGTGTTTTAACAAAATTGAAAATAAATCTAAAATCACTTAAAAAACCTTAACATTTTACAAAATGATCCAAAACTCAAATGCTGCACGTAATTTAACAAAAATTGATTAAAAACTCAAACAATGTTAAAATTAATTTTAAAATTGCTCAAAAAATGTAGTTGTACTTAATTAATTTTACAAAACTCTCCAATATTATACAAAATTTAACAAAAAAATTGTCAAAATTATAAAGTTATTTAGTTAGCAAAAATTACTAAAAATGTAATGTGTCTAAAATTGATCAAAAATTGTTCAAAAAATCTTGTTGAGACACAAAATTGATTTCAAAATATGCACAACATTAATTAATAATAGTAATTAGTTTATTTAAATGTAAATTAGTAATTTAAACTTGCCCAGAGGTTAAAAATGTGTATAATAAAAATTGCTCAATACTCAAAATATTGCATAAAATTAATTAGAATTTACAAAAAAAATTCAAATGATGCAGAATATGAAACACAAAACAAGCCAAATTCCATTCAAAACATTGCTAAATCATAACTTTTTATGTAAAATTTATCTAAATTTACAGACAGTTTTAAAATTTTAATTGTTGCACAAAATTAACTAAAAATTGCTCAGAAAACAATTAAATTACATAAAACTCCAAATTTTGTTCAAAATTAATATAAAATCAACATTATATTCAAAAATCGCTAATTGTTGTAGAACAATAACTAAAAATTGTTCAAAAAATCCAAAAGTTGCACAAAATTACCTAAAATCTAAAATATTAAACAAAATTAATCCAAAGTTGCATAAAATTGATCAAAACTCAATAAAATCCAAATATTGCCCAAGTTTGATTAAAAATTGTTCAAAAAACTCAAAAATTAAATTATTAAAAATTGCTCAAAAATCTAAAATACTATATAACATTTAACAAAATTACCACTAAAGTTTGTTTTAAGCATAAAGTTTGTTCTAAAATTACGTTTCAAAAATGAAATTTATCTAAATTGATGCAGAACAACCATTTGCAGTAGTAAAAACGCACATAAAACAAGTTATTAGCATAAAATTTGCTCTAAAATAAAGATTAACACATAAAATTGATTAAAATTGACTTAAAAATCCATTTGCAGCAAAAAAGCATAAAACGTATTGTTAACATAAAATTTGTTCCCAAATACTTCCAAAAACTCATTTGCAGCACGAACAATGAAAAAAAATTTTTTTGTTACAAAATTGGCTTAAAAAAGCAGGAAAAACGCGCAGAAATAATTTGTTTGCATAAAAATTATTTGGAAATTACGTTTAATTATATATTTAAATTGGTACAATAAACTTATTTTAAGCATAAAATTTGGTTTAAAATTACGTTTAACACATAAGATGTATATAAATTGATGCAAGAACCCCATTTGCAGCATCAAAAACTTGTAAAATACTTACTTTTAGCTACAAATTTGTTCCAAAATCACGCCAAAAACTTATTTTTATCTTAAAATTTGCTCAAAATTTAAGTTTACTTAGTAAATAGTATCAAAAAAGGCACAAAAACTAATTTTTAACATAAAATTTGCTCTAAAACTATGTTTACTACAAAAAATATATTAAAATTGACTCAAAAAACAATTTTTAACATAAAATTTGGTTTAAAACCACGTTTACTACATAAAATTAGTCAAAATTGACGCAGCATAGCATGAAAAATTAACTGCACGAATAGCATAAAGTATGCCCAGAATCACAATTACTACATAAAATAATTTAAAATTGTTACAACATTTTTTGTTTTAAGCATAAAATTTGTTTTAAAATTACGTATACCACATGTTTTTAGCAAAAAATTGTATTAAAATCATGTTTACTACATAAAATATATCAAGATTCATACAAAAAAACTGAAGAAATTTGTCAAAATGTATGCAGAAAAAGTATTTATAATATAAAAACGCACAGAAAACTCATTTTTATCAAAAAAAATTGCGCATAATTCACGTTTACTTTATCAAATATACCAAAAATGATACAAAAAAATTGTTTTAAAAATGAAAATTGCTTTAAAATCACGTTTACCACGCAGAAAACTAATTTACAGCACAAAAAAGTACAGAAAACTTATTTTTAGCATAATATTTGCTAGAAAAATATGTTTTCTACATAAAATAGATCAAAATAGGCACAATAAACCTATTTTAAACATAAAATTTGCTCTAAAAATACATGTTCTATTTAAAATTTATGTAAATTGACAAAGAAAAACAAGTTACAGCATAAAAAATTGCGCAAAAAATTAAGGTTAAGTTTAAATTTTGCTTGGAAATCACAATTACTACATAAAACAAATTAAAATTGACATTAAAAATTTGATTTAGGCATCAAATTTTATATAAAATTACGTTTACTACGTGATATGTACCTAAATTGATGCAAAAACTTATTTTTAACATAAAATTTGCACTAAAAACACGTAAAATTGGTCAAATTTGACACAGAAAACCTATTTACAGCATTATAAATGCACAGAAACCATGTTGACTGCTCAAAAACCACGTTTACTACATAAAATTAGTCAAAATTAACGCAAAAAACTTATTATTGACATAAAAACGCGTAAAAAACATATTTTTATAATAAAATTTGCATAAATTTACGTTTTCCAGATAAAATTGACTCTATTTACAGCATATAAACGCATAAAAAATTTCTCAACTGCTCAAAAATCACGTTAACTTGCATGAAACTAGTAAAATTTGATACAGAAAACCTATTACTACAAAATTGACTCAAAAAACTTATTTACAGCATAGAAAACACACAGAAAATTTCTCAACTGCTCAAAAATCACGTTTACTGCATGAAATTTTCAGCACTAAAAAACGCGCAAAAATCATAATTTTATGACAAAACTTGCTTGAAATAAATAAAATTGGTCAAAAATTACTCAGAAAACTTATTTACAGTCTAAAAAATGCGCAGAAAACTTCTCAGCTGCCCAAAAATCACGTTTACTGCATAAAATTAGTCAAAATTAATGCAGAAAACTTATTATTAGCAATAAAAACGCGCAAAAAACATATTTTTATGATAAAACTTGCTTGTAATTCACGTTTGCTAGACAAAATCATTCAGAATTGATTCAGAAAACTTATTTATAGCATAAAAACGCATAAAAAACTTCTCAACTGCTCAAAAGTCACGTTAATTTGCATGAAACTAGTCAAATTTGATACAGAAAACCTATTACCAACATAATAAACGCGTAAAAAACATATTTTTATGATAAAATTTGCTTGAAATTTTCGTTTGCCAGATAAATTTAGTCAAAATTTACTCAAAAAACCTATTTATAGCATAAAAACGCATAGAAAAAATTTCAGCTGTTCAAAAATCACGTTTGCTACAGGAAATTAGTCCAAATTAATGCAGAAAACTTATTTTTATAATAATTTTTTTTTGAAATTCACGTTTGCCAGATAAAATTAGTCAAAATTAGCTCAAAAATCTTATTTGCAGCATATAAAACAAACAAAAAACTTATGAACTGCTCAAAAATTACGTTTACTGCATGAAATTAGTCAAAATTGATACAAAACACCTATTATCGACATAAAAAAAGCGCAAAAAACATATTTTTATAATCAAATTTGCTTGAAATTTACGTTTGCCAAAAAAAAATGATCAAATTTGACTCAGAAAACCTATTTACAGCATAAAAATGGACAAAGAACTTCTCAACTGCTTAAAAATCACGTTTACTGCTAAAATTAGTAAAAATTAATACAAAAAACGCGTAAAAACATATTTTTATGAAAAATTTTGCTTGAAATTCACATTTGCCAAATAAAATTGGTTAAAATTGACTCAGAAAACCTATTTACAGCATAAAAAACGCAAAAGAAAAATACTCGACTGCTGAAAAATCACGTTTACTGCCAGAGATTAGTCAAAATTAATGCAAAAAACTTACTATCAGCATAAAAAAACGTGCAGAAAACTTAATTTTATTAAAAAATTTGCTTTAATTCAAGTTTTCCAGATAAAGTTAGTCAAAATTGACTTAGAAACCTATTTACAGCATTAAAAACGCTCAAAAAACTTCTCAACTGCTCAAAAATTACGTTTACTACGTTATACTAGTCAAAATTAAAGCAGAAAACCTATTTACAGCATTAATACGCACAGAAAACTTCTCAACTGCTCAAATATTACGTTTACTGCATGAAGTTAGTCAAAATTGCTACAAAAAATCCAATTACCAACAAAAAAACGCTTAAAAAACATATTTTTATAATAAAGTTTGCTTAAAATTGCGTAGAAAACGTATTTTTCTAATTAAACTTGCCTGAAATTCACGTTTTCCAGATAAAATTGATTAAAATTGAATTAAAAAACCAATTTACAGCAAAAAAACGCACAAAAAACTTTTTAACTGCTCAAAAATTACGTTTATTGCATGAAATTAGTCAAAATTGATACAGAAAACCTATTACCAGCATAAAAAAACCGCGTAAAAACATATTTTTATAATAAAATTTGCTTGAAATTTACGTTTGCCAGATAATATTAGACAAAATTGATTCAAAAAACCTATTTACAGCTTAAAAACAAACAAAAAACTTCTTAACTGCTCAAAAATCACTTTAAACTGCATGAAATTAGTCAAAACTAATATAAAAAACTTTTATCAGCATAAAAAACGCGAAAAAACATATTTTTTTAATAAAATTTACTTGAAATTCACGTTTTCTAGATCAAATTTGTCAAAATTGACTCAGAAAACCTAGTTACAGCATAATAAATCGCACAAAAAACTTCTCAACTGTTCAAAAATCATGTTAATTGCATAAAATTAGTCAAAATTGATACAAAGAACCTAATACCAGCATTAAAAACCCGTAAAAAACATATTTTTATAATAAAATTTGTTTGAAATTCACGTTTGCCACATAAACTTTATTAAAATTGTCGCTAAAAAAACTAAAATTTATCAAATATGTCGCAAAAACCTATTTGTAGCACAAAATTGACTTTAAAATCTTTAATAATATGCAAAAAATGCGCATAAAACTCTTGAAATTTGCAAGAAAATTACTTTTACTATATAAAATTTAATAAAATTATCTCAGAAAACCCATTTAAAGCATAATATTTCCTTAAAAAAATATAAAATTGTGCAATAAGAAGCTTGGAAATTACGTTAACGAGATGAAATTTATCAAAATTGACTCAGTAAATCCGTTTATGACATAATTAACTGTATTTTTTGCTCACTGAGTGCTTTCAATGTTATGTAACACATACATTATTAGTAAATAGAAAAATGTTCATCAAGAATATTCAATAATACAATGCAATATAAATAAAACGCTTCTGAATGTTAACAAAAATGTTTTGATTTCATTTATTATTGTATAAATACAGAACGCATTTTAATAAATAAAATTATAATCGTATTGATTCCATACAATTAACTATATAATAAATAAATATCCTCTCAAACTAATTATAATCATATGTATATCAAAGCAAAATTATTTTTGCTCGACCACATGTCAATACAACATGGTTTTAACTTAATTAAATTTTCAACAAATTTCCTTTTAAAATATTTTGTTGACACATGACCACAAAAAAACCCTTTTGTGTCCGCCCCTTTAGTGTACACGCTCGTGAAAGAATCTTTACGATGTGGCCGACAATGTTTTATAAATTTGAACACAATGTCGCAATAGAATTGCATTTTCAGTTCATAAATGTTTTCATTGCAAAGCCATAAAATCCTTTCTACATATTTAATTTTAAGCTAGGATGTTGTAATTAAATTATGAAATAATTTCGTGAGGATTATACCATTTTTATCCTCGCTTCAAATAATCAAATTAATTTCAAAAACATTATGTTGGACACACATGTGCGGGTTTTATGTGCTGATATTAAATTCTGTACAAAGTTGTCAATTAACGTTTGATGACTTCAGTAGATTGGTTTGTGTAATAAAGAATTTATCGAGTACACATGTAGCTATTTCTCATTAATTTTATTATACATTTAATGAAATATTTTTATTCTAATTAAAATCTGTGAATGTTTCTGAAAAGGGTTTTAATAATTTTTTTGTAATTTGCAGCATGTGGAGCGTCGGGGTGAGATGATCGTCCGCATCCTCGACCCCCGTCAGCTGGGAAGAACAGCCGGGGACGCTGCGAAACGCTTCATGTCCATGCAGGACGCGAAACACAATGTGCAATTTGTCGAGATTGTAAAGAGGCCCGGACAGACCCTTGGGCTCTACATAAGAGAAGGCAACGGGATTGATCGCAGCGACGGCGTCTTCATATCTCGCATAGCCCTGGAATCTGCCGTCTACAACAGCGGATGCCTAAAGGTACTTTTCACCACTCACCCAACCATCTATCGATTGAAATTTTCGCGGAACCATACAGTTAAATATCATTACGGCCGAAAGAGCGCGCGGCAAAAGCGTATAAATAATTCACACAGCGTCGCCGGAATAACGCTTGTTACAAAACCCGGAGCCTCATAAAATTCCCTTGATGGGTCTCGTGGATGTCCCCCCCTTGTGCACTAATTTAGATTTTCATTATGCTGCTTAGAAGGGAGAGATTAAATTAGTTTCATCATTGAATGCGGAGATTTTTTTCGCTGGATTGTTACAAACTAGACAAGATAAACAGCCAGCTTAAATTGTACGAGTCAATGAATTGGAATCCAGTTAGCATTACTATCAACACTTACCAAGATAACCAACATTACGGATCAGTTAACGCAGGCTTATAGACTTCTTTACTAAGTGCATGCTTACATGCTTTTAGTCATTCATCAAAATTATCACCAGTTCAATAAACATACAACAAAAATAAATTATTATTAATTAAGTCTTGCAATGTATAAACCATTTTGGCAGTTTTGGAGCTTATTTTGGAGTCCACATTTGTCATTTTGTGTTGTATCGCTTCACGATTGACAATCCTATTACAATATTTGGTCGCATTGCAATTGATTTCAATTTAGATCATTTTTGCACAGTTAGTACTGCTGATGTTGTATATTAGTACCAATTTTATCATTTTACAATAACAGTTTAGAAATAATAATTGTTTTAATAATCTTCTTGGTTTAAAATCAAGTCAGTTAAATTTAAGTTGTGTCAAATTGAGCGTATCAATATACAACATATTTGCATAATTGGTACTAATAATATTGTTCTATTTTGTTACCAAATTTTATCAATTTCTAATAAACAATTCAGAAGCTAAAAGTATTTCATTAATTTCCTTGTTTTAAAACCAAAATTGATCGAATTGGTTAAACATAGGTTATATCAAATTAAGCGTATCAATTTAGATCATTTTTGCACAGTTGGTACTCATGATATAGTAAAGTAATGTTACCAAATTTCATTAATTTCCAATGAACAGTTTAGAAGTAATAACAGTTTAACTGGCCTCTATGGTTTAATGTTAAATTGACTCAAGTCGGATTAAATTTAGGTTTTGTCAAATTGAGCGTATCAATTTAAATAATTTTTGCACAGTTGGTACTAATAATATTGTTCTATATTGGTACCAAATTTTAACAATTTCCAATGAATACTTTAAAAGTTATAATTATTTAATTAGTCCTCTTGGTTCAAACTTAAAATTTGCCAAGTAGACCAAATTCAGGTTATGACAATTTAAACGTACCAAACTTAATTATTTTTGCATAAAAAGTACTGATAATATTGTTATATATTGGTACTAAATCTCATCAATTTCCAATGAATAGTTTAGAAATTATTATTATTTTATTGATCTCCTTGGTTTAAAACCAAAATTGATCAATTCGATTAAACTTAGGTTATGTCAAAATTAGCCTATTGATTTAAAACATTTTTGCACAGTTGGTACTAATGATATTGTTTTACAGAGTTATCAAATTTTATCAATTTCCAATAAACAATTCAGAAGTTATAAGTGTTTCATTGATTTCCTTGTTTTGAAACCTAAGTTAATCAAATTGGTTAAACTCAGATTATGTTAAATTAATTGTACCAATTTAAATCATTTTTCCACAGTTGGTACTCATGATATAGTAAAATATTGTTACCAAATTTTATTAATTTCCAATAAATAGTTTAGAAGTTATAACAGTTGTATTGGCCCCCATGGTTTAATGTTAAATTGACTCAAGTCGGATTAAATTTAGGTTTTGTCAAATTGAGCGTATCAATTTAAATAATTTTTGCATAGATGGTACTAATAATATTGTTCTAAATTGGTACCAAATTTTAACAATTTCTAATAAATAGTTTAAAAGTAATAATTATTTAATTAGCCTTCTTGGTTTAAACTTAAAACTTGCCAAGTGGACCAAATTTAGGTTATGTTAATTTAAACGTACAAAACTTAATTATTTTTGCACAATAAGTACTGACAGTATTGTTATACATTGGTACTAAATCTCATCAATTTCCAATGAATAGTTTAGAAATTATTATAATTTTATTGATCTCCTTGGCTTAAAACCAAAATTGATCAAATCGATTAAACTTAGGTCATGTCAAAATTAACCTATTGATTTAAATCATTTTTGCACAGTTGGTATTAATGATATTGTTCTACAGTGTTATTAAATTTTATCAATTTCCAATAAACAATTTAGAAGTTATAAGTATTTTATTGATTTTCTTGATTTAAAATCAAAATTGATCGAATTGGTTAAACATAGGTTATGTCAAATTAAGCGTATCAATTTAAAACAACATTTTTGCACAGTTGGTACTCATAATATTGTTGTATATTGATACCAAGTTTTATTAATTTCCAATGAACAGTTTAGAAGTTATTACAGTTTTATTGGCCCCCATGGTTTAATGTTAAATTGGCTCAAGTCGGATTAAATTTAGATTTTGTCAAATTGAGCGTATCAATTTAAATAATTTTTGCGTAGTTGGTACAAATGTTATTGTTCTATGTTTCTAAAAAATTTCATCAATTTCCAACGATTAGTTTAAAAGTTAAAAAAAAATTATTATCCCCTTTGGTGTAAAGTTAAAATTTTCCAAGTAGACCAAACTTAGTTTATGTCAATTTGAACGTACCAAATTTAAATATTTCTGCACAGTAAGTACTGACAGTATTGTTGTACATTGGAACTAATAATCATCAATTTCTAATAAATAGTTTAGAAATTATTATTATTTTATTGATCTCATTGGCTTAAAACCAAAATTGATCAAATTGATTAAACTTAGGTTATGTCAAAATTAGCTTATTGATTTAAATCATTTTTACACAATTGGTACTAATGATTTTGTTCTACAGTGTTATTAAATTTTATCAATTTTCAATTAACAATTTAAAAGTTAAAAGTGTTTTATTCATTTCCTTGTTTTAAAACCAAAATTGATCAAATTGGTTAAACTTAGGTTATGTCAAATTAAGCGTATCAATTTAGAACATTTTTGCACAGTTGGTACTCATAATATTGTTGTATATGGATACTAAATTTCATTAATTTCCAATGAATAGTTTAGAAGTTATAACAGTTTTATTGGTCCCCATGGTTTAATGATAAATTGACTCAAGTCGGATTAAATTAAAGTTTTGTAAAATTGAGCGTATCAATTTAAATAATTTTTGCACAGTTGGTACTAATGATATTGTTCTATATTGGTACCAAATTTTAACAATTTCCAATAAATAGTTTAAAAGTTATAATTATTTAATTAGTTCTCTTGGTTTAAACTTAAAATTTGCCTAGTACACCAAATTTAGGTTATGTCAATTTAAACGTACCAAACCTTATTATTTTTGCATAATAAGTACTGATAATATTGTTATATATTGGCACTAAATCTCATCAATTTCCAATAAATAGTTTAGAAATTATTATTATTTTATTGATCTCATTGGCTTAAAACCAAAATTGATCAAATTGATTAAACTTAGGTTATGTCAAAATTAGCCTATTGATTTAAATCATTTTTGCACAGTTAATACTATTGATATTGTTCTACAGTGTTATCAAATTTTATCAATTTCCAATGAAAATTTCAGAAGTTATAAGTATTTTATTGATTTCCTTGTTTTAAAACCAAAATTGATTAAATTGGTTAAACATAGGTTATGTCAAATTAAGCGTATCAATTTAGAAAATTTTTGTTCAGTTGGTACTCATGATATAGTTAAATATTGTTACCAAATTTCATTAATTTTCAATAAATATCTTAGAAGTTATAACAGTTTTATTGCCCCCATAGTTTAATGTTAAATTGACTCAAGACGGGTTAAATTTGGGTTTTGTCAAATTGAGAGTATCAATTTTAATCATTTTTGCACAGTTGGTACTAATGTTAATTTTCTATGTTTGTACCAATTTTTATCAAATTCCAATGATCAATTTAAAAGTTATAGTTGTTTTATTATTCTCTTTGATTTAAAGTTAACAATTTTCCAAGTGGACCAAATTTAGGTTATGTCAATTTGAACGAATCAAACTTAATTATTTTTACACAATAAGTATTGCTGTAAAAACTTAGGTTATGTCAAAATTAGCCTATTAATTTAAATCATTTTTGCAAAGTTGGTACTGTTACTATTGTTGTAAATGGGTACAAAATTTCATCAATTTTTAATGAACAGTTCAAAAATTCTAATTATTTTAATGGCATTCTCAGTTGAAAGTTAAAACTAGACACTTCAATTAAATTTAGTTTATGTTAAATTGTACGTATAAATTTAAATAATTTTTGCACAATTGGTATTAGTGATAATGTTGCACATAAATAAAGAAAAAAACATCAACTTTTAATGATCAGTTTGAAAACTACAAATGTTTTATTAATTTTTTAGTTTAAAACTAAAATTGGATAGTCAATTAAACTTGGATTATGTCAAACTGAGCTTATCATTTTAAATCAATTTTGCACAGTTGGTACTCATAATAATGTTGTATATTAGTACCTAAATTCATCAATTTCCAATAAACAGTTTAAAAATTACAGTTGATTTAATATTCCCCTTAGTTAAAATTTAAAACTAGCCGCAAACAAATTTAGTTTAGGTTAGGTTTTAGATTATTTTTGTACAATTGGTAAATAATAATATTAAAGTACCTTTGTTACCAAACTTCCCAAACTTTGAATGATCAGATTAGAAGTCATAATGTTTACTTGGTCCTTTTAGTTTAAATTTAAAATTAGGCAAGTCGGATTAAATTTAGGTTATGTCAAATTGAACGTATCAAAACAAATTATATTTGCACAATTTGTACTATAGATATTGTTATATAATGCTACAAAATTTATCTAATGCCAATGAATAGTTTAGAAGTTATAAATGTTTTATTAATCTTCTTGATTAAAAACCAAATCGGTTAAACTTAGATTATGTTCAACTAAGCGTTTCAATTTAAATTATGTTTGCGCAGTTAGTACTAATATTATAGTTCTTAATTAGTATCAAATTTTATCAAATTTCAATAAATAGTTTAGAAGTTATTAATGTTTTATCAATTTCCTTGATTTAAAATCAAAATTGATCAAGTCAGTTAAACTTAGATTATGTCTAACTGAGCGTTTCAATTTAAATTATATTTGCACAGTTAGTACTAATAATATTGTTCTTAATTCGTACTAAATTTTACTAAATTCCAATAAATAGTTTAGAAGTTATAAATGTTGTACTGAGTTTCTTAATTTAAAATCAAAATTGATCAAGTCAGTAAAACTTAGGTTATGTCAAACTCAGTGCATCAATTTGAATCATATTTGCACAGTTGATACGAATGATATTGTTCTTAAATGGTACCATGATTTATTAAATTCCAATAAATAGTTTAAAAGTTATAATTATTTGATTGATTTCTTTAGTTTAAAATCAAAACTGATCAAGTCAGTTCAACTTAGATTATGTTAAACTAAGTGTATCAATTTAAATCATATTTGCACAGTTAATACAAATTTTATTGTTTTTAATTGGTACCAAATTTTATTAAATTCTATTGAATAGTTTAGAAGTTGTAATTGTTTTAGTAATCTTCTTAATTTAAAATTAAAATTAAAAGTTACTTAAATTATGTCAAACTGAATGTATCAATTTGAATCATACTTGC
This sequence comes from Tachinus rufipes, assembly GCA_963932245.1. Lineage (NCBI taxonomy): Eukaryota > Metazoa > Arthropoda > Insecta > Coleoptera > Staphylinidae > Tachinus > Tachinus rufipes. Next base: position 4,198,237 of record OZ010744.1, read on the forward strand.
ACAGTTAGTATTAATGAAAATGTTCTAAATTGGTACTAAATTTAGAAGTTACAATTGTTTTATTAATCTTATGGTTTAAAATCATTGTTACAAAGTTGATACTGATAATATTGTAGTATATCGGTACCAAATTTAATTAATTTTTGTTTCTACAATTTTTTAACTAACAAAAAAAAAATATTAAACCAGAACTCAAAGCTTTTACTGATTATTAGAGAAATTTAATTCACTGACCAAAATTTGCAAAATATTCAAATTAATGAAAATTTCTATTAAAAATTTAGTTTTCTAAAATGATTTCTATATCTTTTTCAACAAACTAAGCTAAAATTTCTCTAAAATTTTAAAGCAGAACTCAAATTCCTGCTGGTTATTACAGAAAATCAATTTATTAACCAAATATTTCAATATTCTCATTTAATAGAAATTTATATAAAAAATTAAAGTTTTCAAAATGGTTTTTATAGTTTTTTCAACAAACTAAGTAATATAAAAAAAAATAAACCATAACTCAAAATTCTTATCACATTATCACATAAATTCAATATAATGACCAAAATTGCCTGATGATAATTATTATAAAAAATAAAATTTTCCAAAACAGTTTCTATAACTTTTTAAACAAATAAATAATAAAAGTAATGATTTCTCCAAAATTTTAAACCTTAACTCAAAATTCGTGTTGGTTTTTATAGAAATTTATTTTAATAACCAACATTTGCAATATTTTTAAATTAATAAAAATTTCGATAAAAAATTAAATTTTCCAACAAGTTTCAGTGATTTTTCTAACATACTAAGGTATTATACCGTTTCCAAAATTTCAAACCAATATTCAAAAATTTTGCTGGTCATTAGAAAAAAATCAATTTAATAAACAAAATTTGCAATATTTTCAAATTAATAGAACATTCTATAAAAAATAAAACATTTACTTTCATTTTGACAGCTTTTTTGACATTTTCAAACACTATTTGCTAACTTGGGATACAACTAACAGCTTTGGAGCATATTTTCGCTGTAAAAAAACTTATTCTGATATCTAATTTTGAAACGCATTTTGACAGTTTTAGGGTCTATTTTATTTATATTCAAACAGCATTTGACATCCTGCATCTTAGAACATTTGTAAATATTTTGAAATATAGCTTAAATTGCGTGTAGAACAAATTGCAACACTTTAGAGAGGTTAAAAGTAATTATTGTAATAAATAAAAAACACAACATTTTGACAGCTTTGGAGTACATTTTAGCACCATCTGACAATTTTGGAAAACATTACTAAGATTTAAAACACCATTAGACAGTATACACATCTTTATAGATTGAATTAATTATGTTCAAAATTTTTGTACTTTAAAGTACATGTATAAAGTTTTTGGAGCACATTTCGGCAACTAATTAAATTTTCGAACACCGTTTTACAGTTTAAATTACGTAAAACACATTTCTGCCCTTTAGAAAAGTTAAAATTAGTGTTTGTATTATAAAAACAATTTGACAACTTTGGGGCATATTTTGACGCAAAATGTTGTGAATATTATTCTGAAAACTTAAAAAATATTCTTATCTTATAATAAAATTTAATAGTTTTAGAATATGTGTTAGCACATTGGAATAACTATCATATATTTTAATAGCTTGAATCATAAGTAGATACAATTTTTGCACTTTAGAGTACATTTTGATTGCTTTTAAGCACATTTAAACAGTTAACTAAGTGTACTTGAAACAACATTTTATAGCTTGAGTTTCGTGTAGAACAGATTTAGAAGACACAATCCTTGTTGAATATTAAATTTGTAATATTTATAAAATAAAATATTCCAAAATGATGTTTTCTGCAAATGTTGACATGTTCAACAGTTTTGTAATAAATGTTCTAAATTTGTAAATCATGTTCCTTACTTGTTAAAATAATCTACAAGCAAATTAAATCAGCAAAAGTCACAATGTTCTTCAAATGTTAAAACAATTTCAAAGTCAAAAATGGTTCACATTAATATCAAAAACGTAAATATGATTAACAAATGTCACAAACGTTTTAAGACAGTCAAAAATATTCCTTAAATCTGCCGATAAAACTTCTAAAACTGTCTAAATTACTCTAAAACTGGAAAAAAAGTTTTACAATTGTAAAAACTAATTGATATTTCTAAAGTGTGTTCTATGCATGCTATACAATTGCTCCACAATATGATTACTAAATGTGAGAGAAATTTTAAAATTATTAAAAAGTAAAAAGTTCAAGAATTGTTAAAAAAGTTCCAAAATTGTCAAAAATGTTAAAACACTTTTAAAAAAAATCTAAAATTAACAAAAATGTTTCAAAATTGCCAAAAATATTTATTCAAGTTAGTTTTGTTCCAAAATTGTCAAAAACGTTTCTCAATTTGTTGATATATTTTAAAATTTACAAAAATATTCCAAAACTATCAAAAATATTTCTTCAAGTTTGTTGATATTTTCCAACATGGCAAAAATGTTACAAAATTTCAAAAGTGTAAAAAAATGTTTTTAGTACTTTGGTCAAAATTGTCAAAAATATTTTAAAATGATCAAAAATGTTTTAAAAATGTTTATCAAATCTGTCAATATGATTTAAAAACTGTCAAAATTTTCTAAAACTGTTGAATAATCCAAAACTCTTAAAAATGTTATTAAATTGTCAAAAATGTTCAAAAATTATCAAAAATTTTGACTATGTTAATATTTTTCAAAATTGTAAGCCATAACATAACATCAGTCCGTTCAAATAAAAAAAAACGTCAAAAATGTTCTGAAATTGTGAAAAACGTTACATAATTGTCAAAAAATTTAAATATGTTTAAAAATTTTTTATCAAATCTAAATTGACAATAATGATATAAAATCATCAAAAAAAATATCTCATGTCTGCTCATATTTTCTAAAATCATCAAAATATTCCATCGTTGTCAAAATTTTTTTGACATTTTTTGAAAATGTTACAAAATTTTCAAAAATAACCTTCAAACCTGTTGATATGTTTCAAAAACTTTCTAAAAATCTCACAAAAATCCAAAATTGTCAAATATGTTTTTTCAAGTCAGTTAATAAATTCAAAAATGTTCTAAAACTGTAAAAAATACTACAAAATCCTCAAAATGTTTTAAAAGTGTCAATAAAAATTTTAAAATTAACAAAAAAAAACCTTAAACAAGGTTATTTAAAATAATAATAATATATCTTTTTTACTATCTAAGGTACAATTTTTCTAAAATATTAAACCAGAACTCAAAATTCTTGCTGGTAATTACAAAAGACTAAAACTTGCAACATTAATACTAATAAAAATTTCAATTAAAAAAAAAGTGTTTTTAAATTTTTTTACAAATTAAAGTTTCATTTCTCTAAAACTTTAAGCTGAAATTAATTCAAAATTCCTACAAAAATTCTTTTTAATGACAAAAAATAACAAAATTTTAATTTGAAAATTTCTATAAAAACTAAAAGTTTTTAATAAGGTCTTTAATTCAATAAACTAAAGTTTAATTTATCGAAAATGTTAGGCCAAAACTTAGAATTCCTGCTGGTTATTAGAAAAATGTATTCTAATGACCAACATTTGCAAAATAATAATATGTATTTCTATAAAAACATTTTTTTTTTTCAAAATAATTTTTATAGTTTTTTACTAACTGGTTTAATTTCTTCAACATTTTAATGAAAACTCAAAACTTATGTTGGTCGTTATTACAAAAATACAAAAATTATATGTAATATATTCAAACTAATGGAAATTTCCACAAAAACAAAATTTCTGGTTTAAAATTTTGTAAAAAATATATAATAGTTAAACAAATTATAAAAACCATTTTGAATTTTTTAATTTGGTATAGAAATTTCTATTATATAAAACTTTTACTAATTTTAATCATTAAATTGAATTTCTTTAATAACCAACAGGAATTTTGTCCTCAAAGTGCAAACATCTGTTTTACATGTAACCCAAATTCTATCCTAGGCAATCAAATGTTCAAAAATGTAAAAAAAATCATAAATTGATTCAAGCTCTGTACATTGCTTTAAAGCACATTTTGACAATAAGTAATTGTCAAAATATGCTCGAAACCAATCACAGTGTACATTAAAGTGCAAAAATCTTATTTATTTTAGTGTATAATATAGTATCAAAAAGTATTTTTTAAATTGTTCCTAAAATGTACTCCAAAATGTAAGAATGTGATTAAAAATAAGATGTCAGAATGTTTTTTAAGTTGTCAAATCATTAATTACAAGAAATCGCTTTTATAAGTATCAACATATGTTTTATTTTAAGTGTCAAAATGTCTTTGTAGTTTCAAACCTGGGGGTTTGGCTCGGCCGCTTCGTGCCCGGCTCCGTAAATTTTCCTTACTTATTTCAAGTCTTGTCGTTTCGATTTTCATTTAAAAAAACAAAAAAAATGTTAACTAAGATTTTTAAACTCTATAGCATATGCGATTGATTTGACCACGATTTTTGCACGATTTTTTCGATTTTTTCAGACGGTGGCAAAATCAAAGCTGGCAAAAAATTCACAAATGTTGATTGTTGGAGTTGTATAACACAAAGTATATTAGCATGAAATCATTGAAAGTATGTGACATTTGCAATAAAAAAATGTTTTTCATATAACTGGCATTTAAAGTTTTGGGTTATTGTTACATATAATTTGTACAAAAAATATATTTCCATGTTCATCAAAAGTTATACAAAATTGCAATTTTTTTATACTAAATTTGTATAAAATTGCTTTGAAAAGCTAATTGTTGCATTAAGTTTGCACAAAAACACATTTTCTTTTAAAATTTATCAAAAATGACATAAAATTGCAATTTTTCATTCTAAAATTCTAAAAAATTGCTCAGAAATGCTAATTTTTGCAAGAAATTTGATAATAAAAACACATTTTCTTATAAAATTCATCAAAAATGACATAAAATTGTCAATTTCTATATTAAAATTGTCTAAAATCGCTCAGAAAAGGTAATTCTTGCAAGAACTTTGCACATAAAGTCACATTTTCTTATTAAATTAATGTAAATATATCAAAAATTACATAAAATTGTCATTTCTTATACTAAAATTGTATAAAATCGCTCAAAAAACAAAGAACTTTGCACATAAAAACCACATTCTCTTATAAAAATTTTGAAATATTACATAAATTTGTCATTTTTTATACTAAAAATGTATAAAATCGCTCAAAAAAGCAAGAACTTTGCACATAAAAACACATTTTTTCATAAAATTTATCAAAAATTAGATAAGATTGTCATTTTTATGCCAAAAATGTATAAAATCGCTTAGCAAAGCTAATTTTTGCAGGAACTTTGCACATAAAAACACATTTTCTTATCAAATTTATCAAAAATTAGATAAGATTGTCATTTTTTATACTAAAATTGTAAAAAATCGCTCAAAAAACATAGAACTTTGCACATAAAAACCACATTCTCTTGTAAAATTTATGGAAAATTACATAAATTTGTCATTTTTTATACTAAAAATGTATAAAATCTCTCAAAAAAACAAGAACTTTGCACATAAAAACACATTTTCTTATAAAATTCATTAAAAATTAGATAAGATTGTCAAATTTATGCTAAAAATGTATAAAATTGCTTAGCAAAGCTAATTTTTGCAAAAACTTTGCACACAAAAACACATTTTCTTATCAAATTTATCAAAAATTGAATAAAATTGTCATTTTTTATATGAAAAAATTGTAAAAAATCGTTCAAAAAACAAAAAACTTTGCACATAAAAACCACATTCTCTTATAAAATTTAAGAAAAATTACATAACTTTGTCATTTTTTATACTAAAAATGTATAAAATCTCTCAAAAAAGCAAGAACTTTGGACATAAAAACACATTTTCTTATAAATTTCATCAAAAATTAGAAAAGATTGTCATTTTTATGCTAATAATGTATAAAATCGCTTAGCAAAGCTAATTTTTGCAAGAACTATGCACATAAAAAAACATTTTCTTATAAATTTCATCAAAAATTAGAAAAGATTGTCATTTTTATGCTAATAATGTATAAAATCGCTTAGCAAAGCTAATTTTTGCAAGAACTATGCACATAAAAACACATTTTCTTATAAAATTCATCAAAAATTAGATAAGATTGTCATTTTTATGCTAAACATGTATAAAATCGCTTAGCAAAGCTAATTTTTGCAAGAACTTTGCACACAAAAACACATTTTCTTATCAAATTTATCAAAAATTGAATAAAATTGTCATTTTTTTCACTAAAATTGTATAAAATCGCTCAAAAAAGCTAGAATTTTGCACATATAAACCACATTCTCATATAAAATTTATGAAAAATTACATAAATTTGTCATTTTTTATACTAAAAATGTATAAAATCGCTCAAAAAAGCAAGAACTTTGCACATAAAACACATTTTCTTATAAAATTTATCAAAAATTAGATAAGATTGTCATTTTTATGCTAAAAATGTATAAAATCGCTTAGCAAAGCTATTTTTTGCAAGAACTTTGCACGTAAAAACACATTTTCTTATTAAATTTATCAAAAATTGAATAAAATTGTCATTTTTTATACTAAAATTGAATAAAATCGCTGAACTGAAAAAAGCAAGAACTTTGCACATAAAAACACATTTTCTTATAAAAAATTTCAAAAATTAGATAAAATTATTATTTTTATGCTAAAAATGTATAAAATCACTCAGCAAAGCTAATTGTTGTAAGAACTTTGCACATAAAAACACATTTTTTATAAAGTTTATTAAAAATTAACTAAAGTTGTCATTCTTTATAGAAAATTTCTCAGAAAATCAAGAAATTTTGACATAAAAACACATTTTTTTATAAAAATAATCAAAAATTACATAAAATTGCAATTTTTTATACTAAAATTGAATAAAATTGCTCAGAATAGCTAATTATTGCAAGAACTTTACACATAAAAACTCATTTTCTTATAAAATTAATCAAAAATTACTTAAAATTGTCATTCTTTATACTAAAATTGTATAAAATCGCTTAGAAAAGCTAATTGTTGCAAGAATTTTGCACAAAAAAAGCACATTTTTTAATCTTTTTTTTTAAATTATATGAAAATGCAATTCATATTCAAAAATTGTATAAAATTGCTCAGAAAAACTAATTGTTGCAAAAATTTTGCACACAAAAACGCATTTTCTTAAAAAAAAATCATCAATAATTATTATTTGTATACTAAATTTGTATAAAATTGCGTAGAAAATCTAATTGTTGCAAGAACTTTGCACATAAAATCTCATTTTCTTATAAAATTCATTAAAAATTACATCAAATTGCAATTTTTTACACTAAAATTGTAAAAAATTGCCCAGAAAAGCTAATTAATGCAAAAAATTTGAACATAAAAACTCATTTTTTATAAGATTCATCAAAAATTACATAAAAAGGCCATTTTTATACTAAATTCAAATAAAATCGCTCAGAAAAGCTAATTATTGCTTGAAATTTGTACAAAAAAACATATTTTTTTATCAAATTTACCAAAAATCATAATTTTTATACTAAAATTGTATAAAATTGCTCAGAAAAGCTACAAAATTGTTCTAAAATAGCAAATATCTCAATTATCTTGCCATAAAATTTGCACAAAAACCTAATTGTTGCAATAAAATCATTAAAAACTATACAAAATAGCAGTTTTGTACACTAAAATTCTTCAGAAAGCTAATTATAGCAAAAACAGTTTTAAAATGACGCAAAAATTGCATTTTTGGCACAAAATTTGCACAAACTATAATAAGATTTTTCCATAATACTAAACCTTAACTCAAATTTTCTGCTGGTTGTTACAAAAATTCAATTGAATGACCAAAATTTGTAAAATTTTCAAAAATGTTTTCTATATTTTTTTAACAAAATAAATTATAAATTTTCTAAAGTTTTAAATCAATACTTTTCCAAAATTCCTGCTGGATATTAGAGAAATATAACATACAATGAGAGTGCAAAAATAATTTCAAATAAAACGTTAATAAAAACTGAAGCTAATAAGTTAAATATGAATTCAAAAAAACTTCCGCAAAATTGTTCCAGTCTATTCAATCGTTACATCCGTATAAAGGCAATCTACAAAAGAATTGAATAAACGAGGAAGAAGAACATTATTTTCTCAACCTTTATACAACGTTCAACTTCCCATTGATGTCCTGTAATCCATCCGAGCATTCTTTCAAACCTTCCCTCACACATTTCCCGTCTAATCTCTACCATTTTCTTTTAAACTCCTCGCTCCTTAAAGGACGTGTGTCGCGATTACGATTATCCCTTTAATTCCCACCCGTTGTAACCTCCCCAAAAAAAAAAAATATATATAACGTTTTTTTTTCCGGAAAGTATATTTCGCAGTTCACAAGAGGCTGAAGAGGGTGACGGCACCGTCACGGGATAATCCGGGTTATATTTCAACTGAAGAAATCCCCCTAATCGCATTTGTCGTCTGGAGGAAACACTACTACCTCGTCCGTGACTTGACATACTTAACATTTGTGCCATCGCCCGATTTGCACACTTTCTACAAATATCACGTAGTATTTGAACAGATCAAATGTATTAAAATATATTCGAAGGTAAGAGTTCGGAATATTGATTCTGAAGGTAGTGCAAAATCTAGTTATCAGGAAGTAAAGATGAATTTTATTATAATATTCAGATTGAATATGCAATCCAAAAAATTAAGTCAAACTTTACACATTATTAAATAAATGTTGGTGTGACAGTAAAAGCTGGAAACGTTTCATACATAAATTGTAATGGAATTCTAGCTCGCTTGCCCTACATACCACAATAATAACGTTTCTGTTTTACAGGTCGGCGACGAGATTCTGGCGGTGAATTTGGTGGACGTGACGCGAATGAGCCTCGACGATGTGGTAATAATCATGTCGATACCCAGGCGGCTCGTCCTCGCGACGAGACAGAGGAAAGGCAGCAAGGGTGGTCAAAGTTCCCCGAATGTGCAACCCCGCGCTGAACATAAGGCACCTCCAGTGGTTGTCATTAAACGTGATTTGAGGGAGGATGAAATCGACGAACCTGATTTGAGCCAACATAGGTAACAAAACGTTTTAATTTAGATACGGAATTGAAGTTTACAAATTGAATCTTAATTAATTTGATATAATCAGCAATGATGAAATAAAACATAATAAACTGTTACATTTGTGATAAATTTTTATAAAATATCAGGAATTTGCACAAAACTATTTAAAGAAACTTATAGAATTTATCAAGCTAAGCAGAAATTAAATTTACTTTAATTGTTATAATTACAAAAATTTGAGCGTATAGATTTGAATCAAATTAACACCATTTTTAGTACCATAATAGTACTCAATGTATGTGAAAATTAAAAGAATTCCAATGTTTGGTTCCTGAGATATTGCACCAAGCGTCAAACAGTATTAAAGTCTGATTAGTTAACTAAACATTAGTTTATATCATTGTGAAGCTAAATTAAGCGTATCGATTTCAATTAAATTTACACAATTTTTAAAACTATAATAGTACTCAATTCATAAAAAATTTAAAAGTATTCCAATGTTTAGTTCCTAAGATATTGCGTTTGGCGTCAAAAAGTATTAAAGTTTGATTAGTTAACTAAAAAATAGTTTAAATCATTATGGAGCTAAATTAGCCGTATCAATTTCAATTAAATTTACACAATATTTAAAACCATAATAGTACTCAATTCTTGGGAAATTTGAAAGAAGTCCAATGTTTAATTCCTAAGATAATGCGTTTGGCGTCAAACAGTATTAAAGTCTGATTATTAACTAAAAATTAGTTTATATCATTGTGGAGCTAAATTAAGCGTATCGATTTCAATTAAATTTACACCATTTTTAAAACCATAGTAGTACTCAATTCTTGGGAAATTTAAAAAAATTCCAATGTTTAGTTCCTAAGATAATGCGCTTGGCGTCAAACAGTATTAAAGTCTGATTATTATCTAAAAATTATTTTAAATCATTGTGGAGCTAAATTAAACGTATCAATTTCAATTAAATTAACACAATTTTTTAAATTATAATAGTACTCAATTCTTATAAAAATTTAAAAAATTCCAATGTTTAGTTTTTAAGATAATGCGTTTGGCGTCAAATAGTATTAAAGTCTGATTAGTTAACTAAAAATAGTTTAAATCATTGTTGAGCTAAATTAAGCGTATAGATTTCAATTAAATTTACACAATTTTTAAAATTATAATAGTACTCAATTCTTGGAAAATTTAAGATAATTCCAATGTTTAGTTCCTAAGATAATGCGTTTGACGTCAAACAGTATTGAAGTTTGAGTAGTTAACAAAAATAGTTTAAATCATTGTAAAGCTAAATTAAGCGTATCGATTTTAATTAAATTTACACAATTTTTAAAACCATAATAGTACTAAATTCTTGGGAAATTTAAAAGAATTCCAACGCTTAGTTTCTATGATAATGCTTCTGGCGTCAAACAGTATTAAAATCTAATTAAATAATTAAAAAAATAATTTGAATTGTTCTTCAGATAAATTTGGCGTATCAAATTAAATCAAATTAGCACCATTTTAAGTACCTTATTAGTACACTATTTTAATAATTTTCAATGTTTGGTTTCTGAGATATTGCTTCTTACGTCAAACAGTATTAAGATCTAATTCATTAACTAAAAAACCGTTTGTATCATCCTGCACATAAATTAAGCGTATCAATTTTTAACAAATGATTACCATGTTTAGTACCATACTAGTACTCACTTCTGAGAAAATTCAAAAAAATTCTAATGTTCTTTTTTGGCGTCAAACAGTTTTAAAATGTAATTAAATAATTTAATAATGTATCATTCTGCAAATAAATTGGGCGTGTCGATTTAAATAAAAGTAACACCATTTTTAGTACCATAATAGTACTCAATTTTCATGAAATTTAAAAAAAAATTAATGATTAGTTCCTGAGATATTGCTTCTTACGTCAAACAGCATTAAAATTTAATTAATTATTTTAAAAAAAGTTTGTATCGTCTTGCAAATAAACTGGGCGTATTGATTTAAAACAAATTATCACCATTTTAAGTACTATAATAGTACTCAATTCTCTAGAAGTTTGATTTCTGAGATATTGCTTATGGCGTCAAACAGTATTAAAATCAATTTTATAATAAAATTCTTACCTAACTTCTTTCATAACAGTGCAAAACTTACCTGAAATTAAAAAAAAACTATATTAATATATTTAAACATTTAAATTTGTTACAGAGACACCATGAGGCAAAGACATACAGGGGACGGAAGGGAGATGAGCGAATCTCGGTCACGGTTAGGACTTGGTTTGGACGGTCGTGGACACACAGGAAGCGGCCAAGACACAAACGGTTTAGATCTTTATTATAATTCCCGGCCGCCGGATTCATGGGGATATCAACCGCCGCCGCCGGTCATCACAGAACAACCCAAATCCAACATCCAGCATTTCCAACCGTACGAACGCAGCTACCCGAACACGTTAGAGAGCCTTGCGGAAAAGGTACACTCTTTCGGACTGCCAAACAGGAGAATGAGTGCTGGAAACCAACCATTACCACCAAGGTAATAAAATACAAATATTGCAAAAGCGCAAAGCTATTGAAACATTTTATTTACAAAAACAGTGTAGACTGTGTGAATCAGTTACATTAGGTCCATTCCAACACACAAACCGTTTAAACTATGCACACAAACAAAATAATGTGCATAAAAAACTGCCTAAAGTATGACAAATATTTGTTTGTGTGTATGGTTTGCACTGATTGAAAATAGCCCAAATCGTGTGTTGGAACAGACATTTCACTATAGATTGATTACAGAATTAAATTGCCCATTATGCAATTAGTTTAATTTAAAATCTATAACCTTTTACATTAGTTACTTTAAATATTATTTTATAAATACCAAATTATGAACAGCTTTAAGTTGGCATTTAATGAATTTAACACAGTTTGATATGTTTTCAATCAATCAATTTTATCATCTAAATAAGATTATTTCTGTTTTCTGTACCTAGTTTAGTTTGTGGGCGAGTTACTTCTTCTACTGTGACCCATCCACTCGCCCAAGTGTTAGTCATCAAAAGATCTATTGTCCCCCCCCCCCCCCCCTGTGTGGTTTGATTTAAATATGAAAGAATTGTTTAACAATAAATCTTTTGATAACTAACGCTTGGGTGGGAATGTGGGAGCAAAGTTTAGTTTGTGGTCGGCTACTTATTCTACTGTAATCCACCCACCAGCCCAAGTATTACTCATCAAAGAATTTATTGTTCCTCTTACCTCTTGTCTGCTTGGATTTAGATTTGAGAGAAGAGTTTAACAATAAATCTCTTAATAACTAACGCTTTGGTGGGTGGGTGGGTGGAATCAAAGTTTAGTTTGTAAGCAAATTACTTCTTCTACTGTGACCCACCCACCCGCCCAAGTGTGGGTCATCAAAGGATCTATTGTTCGTCCTTTTGTGAGATAACTAACGCTTGGATGGGTGAGTGGGAATAAAGTAAAGTTTGTGAGCAAGTTACTTTTTTTAAGGTGACACACCCACCCGTCCAAGAGTAAGTCATCAAGGGATCTATTGTTCCTCCTACCTCTTGTGAGTTTGGATTTAGATATAAGAGAATTGTTTAAGAAAAAATCTGTTAATAACTAACGCTTGGGTGGGTGGGTGGGAACAAAGTTTAGTTTGTGGGCAAGTTACTTTTTTTACTATGATCTACCAACCCGCCCAAATGTTAATCATCAAAAGATCTATAGTTTGTCCCACTTCTTGTGAGCTTGGATCTAGATATGAGAGAATTGTTTGACAATAAATCTCTTGATAACTATCGTTTTGGTGGGTGGGTGGGTGGGAACAAAATTTAAATTGTGAGCAAAATATTTCTTTTACTGTAACCCACCCACCCGCCCAAGTGTTGGTAATTAAAGGGATCTATTGTTTGTCCCACTTCTTGTGTGCTTGGATTTAAATATTAGAAAATTGTTTAAAAATATATCTCTTGATAACTAACGCTTGGGTGGTGGGTGAAAACAAAGTTTAGTTTGTAAGCAAAATACTTCTTTTCCTGTAACCCACCCACCCGCCCAAGTGTTAGTCATTAAAGAATCTATTGTTTGTCCCACATTTTGTGTCCTTGGGTTTAAATATGAAAAAATTGTTTAACAATAAGTCTCTTACTAACTAACGTGGAAAAAATTATTTCTTCTACTGTGACCAACAAGTACAAGTATACGCACGAATGTCATCCCACACAGACAAAGAAGTGGACATATTCTACAAAGATATATGTCTGGCTCTGGGGGACATAAAAACCCAGTTTACCATAATATGCGGCGATTTTAACGCCAAAATCGGTATTAAAACAAACCAGTAAGAGACATGTCTAAGAATCTTCGGATCAGAGAAAAAAAAATGCTTGCGGTGAAATAATGGTGGACTTTCTCTTACAAAACGATCTCTACTAAATGAATAATTTCTTTACGAAAAAACTTAATAGAAGATGAACTTGGGAAAGCCCAGACGGAAGAACTCGCAACGAAATTGATTTTATAATCTTCAATAATAAACAATAGTCAAAAACGTAACAGTACTCAACAAATGCAGAACGGAAAGTGACCACAGAATGGTAAGAAGTAAAATCCAAATAGACCTGGACCCCACTGGATAAATTTAAAACGGACTTTGCCGATACTCTAAAAAATAACGATCACTCGGAAACAAACATAGAAAGTCTAAATGACGCAATAACGGAAGCTATACAAAAAAGCAAAGATACCAACTGCCCTAAATCCAGGTAAGAAGAAAAGATTAACCAAGATGCTAAAAACTGCAAGAAGCAATACAAGCAGCAGGCACGTTTCTGGTAAAGAAAATACAAACACTACATAACTTCTGTCTACACGATAGCACAATTCCAGACAAGTGGCGCAACGCAATTACCATCTTACTCCACTAAAAAAAGGATAAGACCAACTTGCAAATCTACCGACCCATAACACTTTTGGGCCAACTCTACAAACTATTCACAAAATTAATAACTTCAATATTAGAGAAGAAATTAGATTTTTACCAACCAAACAAACAAGCTGGATTCCGCTCTGGGTTTGGAACAAACAACAAACAAAGCATCAAAGTTCTAATCCAAAATTCAGTGGAATACAACAGACCACTAGCACTTGCAATTGTGGATTTCCATAAAGCTTTCGATACTGTAAAGTTAAACGCCATCATGACCGCATTGAGAGAGTGTCGCATTGATTACAGATACTCAGAACTAATCTATAAAATCTATCAGCACGCTACAATATCTGTAAAGTGAATAAGGAAGAGGAGTAAGACAGGGAGATACCATGTCCCCAAAACTATTTATAACGGCCCTGCAGTATGCCCTCAATAAGCTTAATTGGGAAACAAAAAGCATTAACATAAATGAAAAAAAACTAAACCACCTTCGTTTTGCAGACGACATAGTCCTCATAACCGACAAGAGAGTTAAGACAGATGCTGGAAAAACTTCATATCGTATGCTTGAAAGTTGGATCTGGAAATTAACTTTTCAAAAACGAAAGTAATGACTAATTTGGTACCGAGCAAACACTTTAACATCGGAAACACAAACGTAGATTTAGTCTACAAATACATATACCTTGGTCATGAAATCAGAATATCTAGAAATATCCAGACCTGCAAATTGCAGAGAAGAAACAACCTTGCTTGAGCAGCATATAGGAAACTCAGCCATATCTTTAAAAGAAAAATTCCGATATGTTTGATATGACATATGGGGCGGAAACTTTAACTCTAACCGCCAATACGGCAAGAAAACTTGAAATAACCCAAAAAAAATAGAAATATTAATGATCGGAGTAATCCTACACCACCATACCACCAATGAAGACCTACGGGGAAAAACTAAAGTGGCATACGTAATCGAGCGTATAACTAAACGTGGGTCAAATGAAGGACAAAAAATAAACAAAGAAAAAACTAGAGTGGAGACCAAAAACCAATAAACGTAGCAGAGAAAGACCACCTACGCGTTGGACCTATGACCTATAAAGGATCGCAAACAACTGGATCCACAAAACTCAAGACAGAAGACGATGGAGTGCTATGGAAGAGGCCTATGTCCAGCAGTGAACGGAACGGGCTGGGTGATGATGATGATGATGATGATGACTGTGACCAACCCACCCGTCCAAGTGTAAATCATCAAAGGATCTATTGTTTGTCCCACCTCTTGTGTATTTAAATTTAGATAAAAGAGAATTGTTTAATAATAAATCTTATAATAACTAACGCTTGGGTGGGTAGGTGAGAACAAAGTTTAGTTTGTAGACAAGTTACTTTTTTTATTTCACTAAATAGATTAAAAAATGTCCAAGAAAATGTATAAATCGCTCATAAAATTTTTTTATTAAAATACATTGTACAAAATACCTTAAAAATTCCTTTCATTTCTTAAAATTGATTAAAAATTTACTGAAAATCAATTCTTTTACTAAATTAAGCAAAAAACCTTAAAAAATACTTTTAATTTTTATTTAATTGCACAAAATGAATACAAAACTTAACAAAAATTAGTCAAAAAACTTTTAAATTTTACAATCTTAATCAAAATGTCCAAGAAAATGCTTAACAAAAATTCACTAAAAATCAAGCGCAAAAAACTTTTTTAATTCCCAAAAATGTATCAAAAATTGGTCAGAAATATACATCACTAAACTTATATATCGCTTTTTTACATTTACAAAAAACAAATTTATTGCACGAAATTGATTAAAGATTGACCAAAAACGGCAAAAAAATCTGTTTTCTCACAATACTGAAAAAAGGCCCAAAATTGCTAAAGTTGCCCATAAACTACTTACTTAACAAAATTGGAAAAACACATTTATTGCATAAAATTCGTCAATATGTTTAAGAAAATGAAAAAATTGTTCATAAAACATTGTAATTGTCCAAATGTAACTAAAAATTTACCAAAATTTGCTCGAAAAACCTTTATATTTTACTAAAAAATCTTCAGTTTACAAAAATTGCATAAATTATTCTAAAAACTGCACACAAAAAACCTGTTAGTGGTCTAAAATGTATCAAAAATTGCTCAGAAAATTTATTTATTACAAAAAGTAATCAAAAAAATGTTCAAAATTGATAAAAAAACGCACAAAAGCATCATTTGTTCCATAAAATATTTTAAAACCGTTTATAGAATAAATCGTAACAAAATTTCAAAAATTGTGTTAAAAAGAACAAAAATAGTTTCAGAAAAAAGCAAAATCCGACCATAAACTGTTGAAAAAACAAAATTATTTTCATAAAAGATCAAAAATAGCAAATTTCGGCCAAAAAGTATAAAAAAATTAACATATTCATAAAAGTTAGAAATAGCTAAATCCAGCCATAAAACATCAAAAACAGTTCAAAATACTGTTCAAAAGTACTACATATCAGCAGTATATTAGTGTAAACAAATTTTTAAAATAAAATCCTGCTATGAAATATCAAAATACATAAAAAAAACAAAACCTGGTCATAAACTGATAAAAAGTGTAAAATTTTATTCAAAGAATGTAAAAAATATTAAAATTTGGTCATAAAGTATAAAAATATTGTCAAAAAGTAGCAAAATTTACAATAAACTGTTGAAAATATAACATTTTATTTGAGAAAAGTGAGAAAAAGCAAAATTTTGTTATAAGTATAAAAATATTTTCAAAAACAATTAAAAGTGCAATAAAAAGCAAAATCCGGCCATAAATTGTTAAAAAGTAAACATATTTTCATAAAAAATAACAAAATACTTTTAGAAAGAACCAAAATGAGCAAAATAGTTTAAAATTTTATTCATCTTTAGCATTAATTGCATATAAAACCTCTTTTATTTAACTTTATTTTTAAATCGTTCAGTAGACTTTTTTATAGCACAAAAATGATTAAAATGCCTAAGAAAAAGCAAAAAATGCCTTTTATTAGGTACTCAAAATTCACTCAAAATCAAACGCCAAAAACCTTTTAATTTCCCAATAATGTATCAAAAATTAGTCAGAAATATACATCACAAAAATCATCAATAACTTTTTTACATTTTAAATTTATAATTATTGCACAAAATTAATTAAAGATTGACCAAAAACGCCCCAAAAAACGGTTTTTTCAAAATACTAAAAAAAAATGCCCAAGAATTACAAAAGTCGCCCATAAACTATTTACTTAATTAAATTGGAAAAATACTTTTATTGCACAAAATTCATCAACATGTCCAAGAAAATGCAAAATGAAAATTTAACCAAAAATTTACCAAATATTTTGCTCAAAAAACCTTTATATTTTACAAAAAAAACTTTATTGCATAAAATAATCCGTACAAAAAATCTATTTACAAAATTTGAATGAAAATCGCACAAAAAAAACTCATTTCTGCATAAAATGTTTTAAAAATTGCACAAAAAAACCTGTTTGTAGTCTAAAATGTATCAAAAATTGCGCAAAAAACCTATTTGTTACAAAGAGTAATCCAAAAAATGTTTAAAATTGATCAAAAACGCACAAAAGTACCATTTGTTGCACAAAATATTTCAAAAGGTGCACAAAAAACTTTTTTTAGAATAAAACGTAACAAAATGTCAAAAATTGTGTTAAAAACAATCAAAATCCGACCAAAAACTGTTGAAAAAGCAGAATTATATTAAGAAAAGGTCAAAAATAACAAAATCCGGTCATAAAGTATAAAAATATTGTAAAAAAGCACAAAAATTTAGTAAAAATAAATAAAAATTCATAAAATGTTAGAAATAGCTAAACCCAGCCATAAAACATCAAAATCCGGCCAAAAACAGTTAAAAAAGTTCAAAATACTGTTCAAAAGTACTAAATTTTATCAGTTTATTACTGTTAATAATATTTATAAACAAAATCCGGCTATAAAATATTAAAATATTTTCAGAAAAAATCAAAATCTGGTCATTAACTGACAAAAAGTGTAAAATTCTATTCATAGAATGTCAAAAATAGTAAACGGCCATAATGTTTAAAAATATTGTCAGAAAGTATCAAAATTTATCATAAACTGTTGAAAAATACAACATTTTCTTTAGAAAATGTCACAAAAAGCAAAATTCTGTTATGAGTAATTTTCAAAAACAATTAAAAGTGCAATCAAAAGCAAAATGCGGCCATAAATTGTTAAAAGTAAACATATTTTCATAAAAAAATAGCAAAATACTTTTAGAAAGAACCAAAATGTGCAAAAAAGTTTAAAATTTTATTCATCTTTAGCATTAATTGCATATAAAACCTCTTTTATTTAACTTTTTTTAAAATCGCTTAGTAGAAAAGCACAAAAATGATTAAAATGCGTAAAAAAACGAAAATTGCTTTTTATTGGGTACTCAAAATTCACTCCAAATCAAACGCCAAAAACCTTTTAATTTCCCAAAAATGTATCAAAAATTAGTCAGAAATATACATCACAAAATTCATCAATAACTTTTTTACATTTTAAATTTACAATTATTGTACAAAATTGATTAAAGATTGACCAAAAACGCCCCATAAAACGGTTTTTTCAAAATACTAAAAAAAAGGCCCAAGAATTACAAAAGTCGTCCATAAACTAATTACTTAACTAAATTGTGAAAACACTTTTATTGCACAAAATTCATCAACATGTCCAAGAAAATGCAAAAAGAAAATTTAACCAAAAATTTACCAAATATTTAACTCAAAAAACCTTTATAATTTACAAAAAAAACTTTATTGCATAAAATAATCCGTACAAAAAATCAATTTACAAAATTTGAATGAAAATCACACAAAAAAGCTCATTTCAGCATGAAATGTTTTAAAAATTGCACAAAAAAAACCTGTATGTGGTCTAAAACGTATCAAAAATTGCGCAAAAAACCTATTTGTTACAAAGAGTAATCCAAAAAATGTTTAAAATTGATCAAAAACGCACAAAAGTACCATTTGTTGCATAAAATATTTCAAAAACTTTTTTTAGAATAAAACGTAACAAAATGTCAAAAATTGTGTTAAAAAGAATCA
Source organism: Tachinus rufipes (assembly GCA_963932245.1). NCBI lineage: Eukaryota > Metazoa > Arthropoda > Insecta > Coleoptera > Staphylinidae > Tachinus > Tachinus rufipes. Next base: position 4,217,335 of record OZ010744.1, read on the forward strand.
AAATCCGACCAAAAACTGTTGAAAAAGCAAAATTATATTCAAAAAAGGTCAAAAATAACAAAATCCGGCCATAAAGTATAAAAATATTGTAAAAAAGCACAAAAATTTAGTAAAAAGGTGCAAAATTCTATTCATAAAAAGTTAGAAATAGCTAAATCCAGCCATAAAACATCAAAATCCGGCCAAAAACAGTTAAAAAAATTCAAAATACTGTTCAAAAGTACTAAATTTTAGCTGTTTATTACTGTTAATAAAATTTAAAAACAAAATCCAGCTATAAAATATCAAAATATTTTCAGAATAAATCAAAATCTGGTCCTAAACTGACAAAAAGTGTAAAATTCTATTTATAAAATGTCAAAAATAGTAAAATACGGCCAAAATGTTTAAAAATATTGTCAGAAAGTATCAAAATTTATCATAAACTGTTGAAAAATATAACATTTTCTTAAGAAAAGTCACAAAAAGCAAAATTCTGTCATAAGTAATTTTCAAAAACAATTAAAAGTGCAATAACAAGCAAAATCCGGCCATAAATTGTTAAAAAGTAAACATATTTTCATAAAAAATAGCAAAATACTTTTAGAAAGAACCAAAATGTGCAAAAAAATTTAAAATTTTATTCATCTTTAGCATTAATTGCATATAAAACCTCTTTTATTTAACTTTTTTTTTAAATCGTTCAGTAGACTTTTTTATAGCACAAAAATGATTAAAATGCCTAAGAAAAAGCAAAAAATGCTTTTTATTAGGTACTCAAAATTCACTCAAAATCAAACGCCGAAAACCTTTTAATTTTCCAATAATGTATCAAAAATTAGTCAGAAATATACATCACAAAATTCATCAATAGCTTTTTTACATTTTAAATTTACAATTATTGCACAAAATTGATTAAAGATTGACCAAAAACGCCCCAAAAAACGGTTTTTTCAAAATACTAAAAAAAAGGCCCAAGAATTACAAAAGTCGCCATAAACTATTTACTTAACTAAATTGGAAAAACACTTTTATTGCACAAAATTCATCAACATGTCCAAGAAAATGCAAAAAGAAAATTTAACCAAAAATTTACTAAATATTTTGCTCAAAAAACTTTTATATTTTACAAAAAAAACATTATTGCATAAAATAATCCGTACAAAAAATCTATTTACAAAATTTGAATGAAAATCACACAAAAAAACTCATTTATTGCATAAAATGTTTAAAAAATTGCACAAAACAACCTGTTTTTGGTCTAAAATGTATCAAAAAATGCGCAAAATTTATCAACTTGTCCAAGAAAATGCAAAATTTGCTTATAAAACATATTTATTGTACAAATTTAACCTAAAATTGACCAAAATTTGCTCAAAAAACCATTTATTGCATAAAATAATCCGTACAAAAAATCTTTTTAGAAAAATTGAATAAAAATCGCATAAAAAAACTCATTTATTGCATAAAGTATTCTAAAAATGCACACAAAACCTGTTTGTAGTCTAAAATATATAAAAAATTGCGCAGAAAACCTGTTTGTTGCAAAAAGTTATCCAAAAATTTATCGAAAAATGCAAAAAAGAACCATTTGTTGCATAAAATATTTTAAAACTTATTCAAAAAACCGTTTATAGAATAAAATGTAACAAAATGTCAAAAATTCCAACCATTGCCTGTTGAAAAAGCAAAATTATATTCATAAAAAGTCAAAAATAGCAAAGTCCTAAAATAAGTCAATAAGTACTAAGCTTTAGTTAAAAAGCACAAAATTCTATTCATAAAAAGTTAGAAATACATCAAAACATCAAAATCTGGCTCAAAAACAGTTGAAAAAATTCGAAATACTGTTCAAAAGTACTAAATATTAGTAGTTCATCTATCATATCAAAATATTCTCAGAAAAAATCAAAATTTGGTCATAAACTGACAAAAAATGTATGTCATAGAATATATAATGTATACAAATATTGTCAGAAAGTAGCAAAATTCACCATAAACTGTTAAAGTATACAACATTTTATTTATAAAAAATTAAAAATGTCAAAATTCTGTCATAAATATAAAAATAATTTCAAAAATAACCAAAATCCGACCAAAAACGGTTATAAGTGCAACAAAAAGCAAAATCCGGCCATAAATTGTTTAAAATGTACACATTTTTATAAAAAAATAGCAAAATATTCTTAGAACAAACCAAAATGTGCAAAACTTTATTTAGAAAAAGTCAAAAATAGCAAAATCAAGCCATAAATTATAAAAATATTAAAAAAAGAGCATTAAAATTGAGTCATTAACTGTTCAAAAGTTCGAAATTCTATCAATAAGAGTCAAAAATAGATAAATCTGATTATAAAACATTTAAATATCTTCCTATGTAAAAACTTTTATTCATAAAATGTCAAAAAATCATTAAAATATTGTTGAAAATCACTAAAAATTCTTGAAATTTTAAAAATAAAACAATCAAAAATAAAAAAAATCAGAAAAATTAAAAATCCAGTCATAAACTGTCAAAATGTGTTTGAATTTTAAAATAGGCATCAGAGAGTAAGCTTGTGGGACCTTCTGCATAGCAAACCCTTATTTTAAAAAATAAAATATTTTTACTAGAAGCCTATTTTTGAAGATATTTAAAGAAAATTAAAACTTTGGATTTTTAATAAATGTTAAAACCTTAATATATCTTTGTTAATTTAAAATATATCCTAATGCAATTTTATGTATATTACAAAATAATTAATTTAAAACACGTTTTTAAGAATAAAATATTTTTGTTGGGCCTTAGTTTAAAAGAAAATTAAAGAAAACTATCAAAAAATATTTTTCATAAATGTTAAAAACTCAAGATTTTTTTTCTCAATTTAAAAGATAATTTTATTGAAAAAACTGTTAATTGTAATAAAATAAATTTCAAACAAGTTTAAAAAATAATTATTTTTATTTGGTCTTTGGTTTTAAAGATAATTGAAGAAAACTAATATTAATGTTTTTGAATAAATGTGAAAAACTTAAGATATTTATTTTAATCTTAATGATATCTCTATAAAACTATATTTATGTAACGAAAAATTTAATTCAAAACATATTTTAAAAAGTAAAATACTTTTATTAGAAGCCTAGTTTTGAAGATATTTAAAGATAATTAAAAGTTTGGATTTTTAATAAATTTTAAAACCTTAATAAATCTTCGTTAATTTAAAATATATCTTAATGCAATTTAATGTATATTACAAAATAATTATTTTAAAACACATTTTTAAGAATAAAATATTTTTGTTTAGGTCTTAGTTTAAAAGAAAATTGAAGAAAACTAACAAAAATTATTTTACATAAATGTTAAAAACTCAAGCTTTTTTTCTCAATTTAAAAGATAATTTTATAAGAAAAACTGTTAATTGTAACAAAGTAAATTTAGAACAAGTTTTAATATAAAAATATTTTTATTTGGGCTTTGGTTTTCAAGATAATTGAAGAAAACTAATAATAATGTTTTTGTATAAATGTGAAAAAGTTAAGATATTTTATTTAATCTTAATGATATCTCTGTAAAACTACATTTATATAACGGAAAATTTAATTCAAAACATATTTTAAAAAATAAAATATTTTTATTAGTAGCCTAGTTTTAAAGATATTTAAAGAAATTTAAAAGTTTGGATTTTTAATAAATGTTAATATCTTAATATATCTTTGCTAATTTAAAATAAATCTTAATGCATTTTAATGTATATTACAAAATAATTAATTTTAAACACGTTTTTAAGAATAAAATATTTTTGTTTGGGCCTTAGTTTAAAAGAAAATTGAAGAAAACTATCAAAAATTATTTTTCATAAATGTTAAAAACTCAATTTTTTTTTCTCAATTTAAAAAATAATTTTATTGAAAAAACTGTTAATTGTAACAAAATAAATTTGAAACGAGTTTTAAAATGATAAGGTTTTTGTGTAAATGTGCAAAACTTAAGATATCTATTTTAATCTTAATGATATCTCTATGAAACTATATTTATGCAACGGAAAATTTAATTCAAAACTTATTTTAAAAAATAAAATATTTTTATTAAAAGCCTAGTTTTGAAGATATTTAAAGAAAATTAAAAGTTTGGATTTTTAATAAATGTTAAAATCTTAATATATCTTTGTTAATTTAAAAGATATCCTAATGCAATTTAATGTATATTACAAAATACTTAATTTAAAACACGTTTTTAAAAATAAAATAATTTTGTTTAGGGCTTAGTTTAAAAGAAAATTGAAGAAAACTAACAAAAACTATTTTTCATAAATGTTAGAAACACAAGATTTTTTTCTCAATTTGAAAGATAATTTTATAAAAAAACTGTTAATTGTAACAAAATAAATTTGAAACAAGCTTTAAAAATAATTATTTTGATTTGGGCTTTAGTTTTGAAGATAATTGAAGAAAACTAATATTAATGTTTTTGAATAAATGTGAAAAACTTAAGATATCTTTTTTAATCTTAATGATATCTCTATAAAACTATATTTATGTAACGGAAAATTTAATTCAAAACATATTTTAAAAAATAAAATAATTTTATTAGAAGCCTACTTTTGAAAATATTAAAAGAAAATTAAAAGTTTGGATTTTTAATAAATGTTAAAATCTTAATATATCTTTGCAAATTTGAAAGATATCCTAATGCAATTTAATGTATATTACAAAATAGTTAATTTAAAACACGTTTTTAAGAATAAAATATTTTTGTTTGGGCCTTAGTTTAAAAGAAAATTGAAGAAAACTAACAAACATTATTTTTCATAAATGATAAAAACTTAAGATTTTTTTATCAATTTAAAAGATAATTTTATTAAAAAATCTGCTATTTGTAACAAAATGAATTTGAAACAAATTTTGAAAAATAATTTTTTTTATTTGGGCTTTGGTTTTGAAGATAATTGAAGAAAACTAATAATAATGTTTTTGTATAAATGTGAAAAACTTAAGATATCTTCATTAATTTTAATGATATCTTTATGAAACTATATTTATGTAACGGAAAATTTAATTTAAAACATATTTTAAAAAGTAAAATTATTTTATTAGAAGCCTAGTTTTGAAGATATTTAAAGAAATTTAAAAGTTTGGATTTTTAATTAATGTTAAAATCTTAATATATCTTTGTTAATTTAAAATATATCTCATTGCAATTAAATGTATATTACAAAATATATAATTAAAAACACGTTTTTAAAAATGAAATATTTTTGTATGGGCCATAGTTTAAAAGAAAATTGAAGAAAACTAACAAAAATTATTTTTTTTAAATGTTAAAACTCAAGATTTTTTTGTCAATTTAAATGATAATTTTATTAAAAAACTGTTAATTGTAACAAAATAAATTTGAAACAAGTTTTAAAAAATTATTATTTTTATTTGGGCTTTGGTTTTGAAGATAATTGAAAAAAACTAATAATAATGTATTTGTATAAATGTGAAAACTTAAGATATCTTTTTTAATCTAAATGATATTTCTATAAAACTACATTTATATAACGGAAAATTTAATTCAAAACATATTTTAAAAAATAAAATAATTTTATTAAAAGCCTAGTTTTGAAGATATTTAAAGAAAATTAAAAGTTTGGATTTTTAATAAATGTTAAAACCTTAATATATCTTTGTTAATTTAAAATATATTTTATTGCAATTTAATGTATATTACAAAATAATTAATTTAAAGCACGTTTTTAAGAATAAAATATTTTTGTTTGGGCCTTAGTTTAAAAGAAAATTGAAGAAAACTAACAAATTTTTTTTTTATAAATGTTAAAAACATAAGATTTTTTTCTAAATTTAAAAGGTATAAAAACACTGTAAAGCTTACAGATAGCTGCGCAACTAGTAAATATCTTCCAAAGCTAGCAGAAATTGATGTTAGAATATTCTAAGTCCAAAGCATTATTCAATAAATTTTTAATTGTATTAAAAAAACTTAAGAATGAACAGAAATAGCAGAGTTAAAAAATACTTTTCCAAAAAACTTAGTAGCCAGTACTATTGTTCATCCTACAGGATTTTATTTGATATTGTTTTTTTAAATTTTATTTTTAATCTTTATGTTTTGTTGTTACTACGTTACTAAACTCAAAATGGTTTTCAGCGCAGCTTCATCAATATTTTATAACTTTTGCTTAAAATTTAAACATTTAGATCTGGTTACAAAAAACAAAAACTAAGTTAAATTGTAACTTGTTTCTAAATTATTATTTTTTACAGATTATCGCAACAACAAAGTCCTTCCTCACACTACTACGTGCAACACCAAGGAACAGGATCGCGGCGAATCATGCCAAGATCTGGTTCCGACCAGCACTTACCCCATACCGAATACTCAGATTATACAAGCATAACCCCAGCCGGTAGACACAGTCTCTTAAGATCAAGTCTTAAATCCGGCTCAACACTCAGTAGATATAACCAGAGATATGCGGAACAAAGCTCGGTCGCTGCACAATTGGCTCAAGCCAAATACGCCAGTTCCGGCCAATATTCGGGAGGCACATTAACGAGAAGAAATAGAAGCAGTTTGGATTATTCAAGTGATACCGAAGCCACATGTGGACCTAGAAGTAGTTACTATTATTACAGGTAACTAAATTGAAGCTATTAAGGTTAGATTGTATTGATTTAATGCTTTTTTATAGTCGCAATCAACAGTCGGGGCCTGTACCCCATAGCAATATACCCTCGCTGGCGAGAGCCAATCCATTAACTTCAACTGATATAACGACCAAATTTAATTCATTACCTAGAGATGCAAGGGGAGGAACTAGGTAAGCTAAGATTTCAAAACTAATATTTTTGGTTAATTAATTAATTAATTAATTCAATCAGGCTGGCTATGAATAAGAGATTCGGAGCCGGATCTATATTACAAGATGAAGCCGATGGTAATATGTCAGCGCCTGAAATGCCATCAATCAGGCAAAGGGGTGAGTTAAGAATCAATTAAATTATTTTGTTATTATTTGATATTGAAATCTATTTCCATCCTTCATGCGCTTTCTTCGGCACATTTCATATCATATTTTCATGTGACACGCTTCATCCTTAACCCCAATAAAATCTTGAGCTTTCCTCCATCGCATCATCATATTATTTTTTCTTTGTCATATGCGTTTGTGAAGGGAGGGTACCTTCGTCACCTAACATATTCACTTCAGATGAATATAGACAATGGCTGAGTCGAACGCCGTCCACTTCGGCCATTTACGAGCAGATCAGAGCCTCCCGTGATGTGTTAAACCAACAAAGGGCGGCCCGTTTCACCTACAGCGCGGAGAACATCCATGCTGCACTCAAGGACGTAAGTATCTGCATGTTGCGGGTTTTTGTTTGTTTGTGGTGGTCCGTGCCTTTAACTGATTTTGTGCATTCAGACGGAAGGAGGATATTTTAACAATTACGGACGACCCGGAGTTACGGCCACTTTAGATAGGCATTTCACGAGATCGCAACATCAAACCCCCGCTCGTTCATTGTCAACTCAACATATCACATCATCATCATCAGGTAAACAAATATAAACTAAACACTGAGTTGTACACGTTAGACACTTAGCTGGTCCTTAGCATCCCATTTTGCCTCCCCATAGTGTTTGTTGATTGTTGTTTCTAGGTTGTTTTAGCTGCATCCGTAGAGTGTGTGGATTGTTTTAACAAGTGGTCGGGTTGTTAATTTACATGTTTTTACAGCTTTAGCTTCGTCGAGGTCTCCTTCTATGCGTAGGATGAGGCAGTTGTTGGATTTGGATTCTGTAAGGACGGGGGCGCCTAGTCCTGTTCCCACGCCTAGTGGGACTTTACCGAGAGGCCAGAGGCAATTAGATATTAACCCCGCAGGTAAGTAATATTTATTTACAAACAAATAAACATAAAAGCAAATTATTGATGCCTTTTCTTTTAATATTGGGGAAAATTACTACTACTTGATTACTCACACTCGCGTGGAAGGGTGAAGAACTTTATTAATATAATTACGTTCAATTGTTGAAAAAGTTTTACCCGCCCGCCCACCTAACTGTTTATTATTCAGGAATTAGTTGTGGTGACTTTTCTTTTGTTAAAAAAACTAAGATATTAAATGTACTTATCACAAATACGCGTGGGGAAAGGAAAATTACAAACTACTTAATTACTAACACTAGGGTGGGTGGGCGGTGATCATTAATAAAATAATTACGCTCAACAAATTTTTTATAAATCACCGTTTTGCATGGATTTATGCTGAACACTCAATTGATAAAATATTGACTCAAAATGATGACGAAATCTTGTCCAAATATTGCTCAATATGCAAATTAGTTTAAAATTGAGTTTTGGAAATCAAAATTTTTTTTATGATTTTTTGAAATATTTTGGATTTTAATAAAAATATAACCTTGCATGAATTAATGCCGAGGACTCAATTGTTGGAATTGTAGCTTAAAATTTTAACTAAACTCAGTACAAACATTGATCAATTTGCAAATTGGCTCAAAATAAAATTTTAAAAATCAAAAATTATTTTTGTGATTTTTTAAAATATTTTGGATTTAACAAAAATCTTGCATGGATTTATGCTGAAGACCCAATTGCTGGAATATTAACTCAAAAATTTAACTAAACTTAGTTCAAACGTTGCCTTAAATGCAAATTTGCTCAAAATTAAATTTTGGAAATCAAAAATATTTTTTGTAATTTTTTGAAATATTTTGATTTTAACAAAAATTATAGTTTTGAATAGATTTATGCAGAGAACTCAATTGTTGGAATAATAATTCAAAATTTTGAATAAATTTAGTTCAAACAGTGCTTTTAAAAGAAATTAGTTCAAAATTAAATTTTAGAAATAAAAAATTAACATTTTTTTTTTGTGATTTTATGAAATATTTTGTATTTTAACAAAAATTATCTTTGTCTTGCATAGATTTGATGAATAATATGAACCAAAAGTCAATAGAATCAACAAAAAATTAAGAAGTCAACAAATTATGTAAAAAATTGGCAAAAAAAAAACAAAAAATGTACAATAAGTGGTTAAAAAAGACAAAAAGTGGTTGGAAATAGACAAAATAGGCAAAACTATTTTGAAAGTAAACGGAATAGACAAAAAGTAAACAGAATGACACAAAAATAACAGAAAATAGGCAAAAAATTAACAAAATATAGACAAAATAGACAAAAACAAACATAAATTAAACAAAGTAGGCAAAAATAGACAAAAAGTAAACAGACTAAACTAAAAGTGGTTATGATGGACAGAAAATTATTATTATTATTATTAAAAAGCACAAATAACAAAGAATAGGAAAAAACAGTTACTTACAAATTTAACAAAACAGACAAAAAATAAACAATTTAGACAAAAACAAACGGAAAATAGACAAAGTAAACATCAAGTTTTCAACAAGTAAACAGAAAGTAGACAAAAATGAACTAAATTTACAATAAATAAACAAAAAATGGCATAAAAACAAACAAAAAATAGACAAATTAGACCAAAACAAAAAAATAAACAAACTGGACAAAAACAGCCAAAAAGTAGATAAAAATAAATAAAATATAAAGAGAGTAAAGAAAATATAACCAAATTAAGTAAAAAATTGCCAAAAATAAACAAAAACAGGCGGAAAGTAAGCAAAAATAAAACAAAAATTGGGTGGAAAGTAGACACAATAGACAAAAATCAACAAAAATACGGATGGAAAGTAGATAAAGTAGACAAACATAAGCAAAAATTAACTAAAAAGTTAACGGAAAGTAGAAAAAATAAACGGAATGAAAACGAAATCGACAAAATAGGCGAAAAGTAAACTAAATAACAAAAAGTAAACAGACTGGCCAAAAACTAGCTTAAAAATTAACAGAATAGACAAAACATTGACCTAATAAGCTAAAAGGTGCCAAAAAATAGACGGAGTAAACAAAAAGTAAACTTAATGTACCACACTTAACAATATAAACAAAACAGTAAACAAAAAATAAACAAAAAATAAACAAACAAAAAGCAAAAATAGGCAAAAAGTAAACGGAGCAAACAAAAAATGAACAAAAAAGTGGCTAAACATAAACAAAAACCACACTAAACAATATGAACAAAACAGCAAACAAAAAATAAACAAAAAAAACAAAAATAGGCAAAAAGTAAACTGAGCAAACAAAAAATGAACAAAAAAATAAACAAAAAACAAACTAAATACCTAAAAAGTGGCTAAACATAACCAAAAAGTTGACACAATAGACAAAACAAACGGAAAGTATACAAAATATGCACAAAATAGCCAAAAAGTAAACAAAATAGACAAAAACAAACAAAAATATAAAAAAAAAGTAGACAAAATAGACAAAAAAAAATGACAAAAAATAGCCAAAATAAAATAAAGAAAATGAAAATAGAATGAACAAAACAAAAAAAACAAATTTATCAAAAAATTAACAAAAATTAGACAAAATCAACAAAATGGACAAAGTAGGCAAAAAGTTTACAACAAGTGGTGAAAAAGTAAACAAAGTAGACAGAAAATTAACAGAATTGACAAGAAATAAGCAAAAAAATGCCATAAAAATAAACAAAAAGTAGACAAATTGAACAAAAACCGACTAAAATTTTGCTTGACTAAACAAATAGCCAAAAAGTAGATAAACAAGTTAAAAAAGTAAACAAAAACAGACAGAATGGACAAACTATATATTGAACAAATAAAAAGTAGCCAAAAATAACCAAAAAGTAGACAAAATAAACAAAAACAGACGGGAAATAGACGAAGTAAGCAAAAAATACTGAAATAAAGTTGGCAAAAAGTAAACGCAATAGACAAATCAACAAAAATGACAAAATGAACAAACTCGAACGGAAAGTAGACGGAGTTGACAAAACAAACGAAAAGTGAACAAAATAAAGGAAAATGCGGCCGAAAAGTAGAAAAAATAAAGAAAAACAAACAAAAAGTAAACAGAATAAGTAAAAAGTAACCAAAAAATAAACAAAATAAATAAAAGCAAAATAGACAACAAATGCTTAATAAAGCCAAAACATAGACAAAAAGATAGAGTAGTAGACAGAATAGACAAAAACGGACCAAAAGTAAACATAGTGAGCAAAAAATAGCCAAAATAAATAAATTAAACAAAAAGTGGCTAAACAGTAAACAAAAAAATTAAAAAAAAAACAAAAAATTACAGAAAATAAACAATGTAGTCAAAAAGTGGCTAAAAATGAAACGGAGTAGACAGAAAATTGACAAAATAAACAAAAAAACGGACAAAAAGTGCAGAAAGTGGCTGAAAAATAAATGGAAAATTGGCAGAATAGGAAAAATAAACGGAAAGTAAACAAAGTATGCACAAAGTATCCAAAAAGTAAACAGAGTAAACAAAACGGACAAAAAATAGATAAAAAGTAGATTAAATAGACAAGGAAATGGGCAAAAATATCAAAAATATAGTAAACAAATAATGAACAGAATATACAAAAAAGACTAAATTAGTAAAAAAATTAACAAAAATTAAACAAAATCAACAAAATAAACAAAGTAGACAAAAAGTATCCAACAAGTGGACGGAGAATAGAAGAAGTAGACAAAAAATTAACAGAATTGACAAAAAAAGGCAAAAAATTGCTTAAAACAAACAAGAAGTAGACAAATTGGACAAAAACCGACAGAGTTTTTTTAAATAGACTAGAAATGGCCAAAAAGTAGATAAATAACAAAAGAAAAATAGACAAAAAGTGTGTACATAATATGAACAGAACAAATATAAAGTGCCTAAAAATAAACGAATGCAAAAAATAATTAAAAATGTGAACGGAAAATAAACGCAATAGACAAAAATCAACAAAAAGGAAACAACTCAACTAAACTGAACAAAAATAGCTAAAAAATAAACGAAATGTGAACAGAATAGATAAAAAGTGGCCAAAAAGTAGACGGAGTAAACGAAAAGTAAACAGAAAGTAGCCGAAAATAAATAAAAACAATGAGAAAGTAAACAAAGTAGACAAAAAATAGTAAAAAAAAGGCAGAATAAACAGAAATGAACGGAAAATAAACAAAATGCTCAAAAAATAACCTAAAATTAAAAAAATAAAAAGTGAACAAAATAAATAAAAATGGATAAAACAAGCAAAAAATTAGATGGAACAAAAAGTAAAAAGAATGCACAAAAATGAACAAAATAAAAATAAACAGAAAAGACAAAAAATAAACAAATAATAATTGAAAAATTAACGAAAAAAAGACACATTAGACAAAAATGGAAGAAAAGTAAAAAAAAGTGGCATAAAATTTAACGGAAAATAGAAAAAATAAAATAACAAAAAAAATAAGAAAACAGGCAAAAAGTAGTTGAAAAATAAACGAAAAGTTGACAGAATAAACAAAACAAACAAAAAGAACAAAAAGTAAACAAAATAAGCACAAAAAGCAGCAAAGTAGACAAATTAAACCAACACGGACAAATAATAGACAAAAAATAGACTAAATAAACAAGAAAAGTGACGGAGTGGGCAAAAAAGAGCCAAAACAAAAAAGAAAAGTGAACAAAATAAAGAATAAAAAAAAAACAAACAAAAAAAATAATAAAAAATGGCGGAAAATGAACAGAATCAACAAAAACAAACAAAAAGTAGATGTAAGTAAAGAAAAAGTGGCAAAAAGTAAAAAGCAGCCAAAAAGTAAAAAAAAAGATGGAAAGTAGACAAAATGAACAATAGACAAAAAGTAAACAAAATTAACAAAAAAACAATCAAAAAAGCAGACAAAACAAAAAAAAAGTAGCCCAAAAATAGAAGACGTAGAAGACGGAAATTGGACAGAATAGACAGAAGCAATTATAGAAACCATTTTGTAACTTTTTTTTTAATAAATTATTTTTCTGTAATAACCGCAAGAATTTTGAGTTTTGATTTAAAACATTTTGGAAACTATAGGTTTGTTAAAAAAACTTTGAATTTTGTTTGGTCGTGATCTATAAAAAAAATATAAAGAAAAAAATATTTTGTTGACATTTTGTAAAAAAGTACGAAATTTTTGGAGAAGAAAATGACAATTTAAAAATTTATTTATTGAAACAGTAAAATATTGATGCAATGACAAACTTGACAGTAAAGTAAAAAACACAATATAAATTGATATGATCTTAAAATGACAAACAAATCAATGGCAATATTGTAATATGACAGTGAATCGTCAAAATAAGACAAAATAATATAAAAAAAATCAACTGCCAGTAAAGTAAAATTAAATTGACGGTTAAGATTAGAAAATAACAAAGTGTCAGTTTAGTCAAAATGACAACAATAAAATTGGTAAAGGATTAAATAGTCAGGTTGATAACTTGTCAAAATGCCAAAATGTCAATATAACAACTTAATTCGTGTAATATCGTTAAGAGCAGTTTGTCAGAATAACAATTTCAGTTTTTAGTAAATGATATTTAATAACAAAATTTTAAGTTTGATAAAAAAATTGCTAAATGATATTAAATAGAATAAAAATTTATCAACTTTGAGTTCAGTTTCCGATAAATGATATTTAATGACAAAATTTCAGTAAAGTCAAAATAACATAACATGTCAACATGACAACTTTGAAAACTTGGTTTATGACATTTGACAATGTGACCATTTTAGTGTTGACAATTGACGATTAAAGTAAAAATAATTATACCAAACTGACTATATGATATTATAAAACAAATAATTAACTTTCAATTTACGTAAAATAATAAAATAAAATAAAAAAATTAAAATTACAAATAATCATATTAACATTTTTGAAAATTTGGTAAATAACGTTTGATAAAAGTTTGTCAAAATAACAATTTCAATTTTTAGTAAAAGACATTTAATGATAAAATGTCAATAAAGTAAAAATGAATCATAAAAATATTAAATAAATAACAATTGATCAAAATTACACAAAATATCAATACAAAAAGTTGAAGTATTTTATGTTGCCATTTTATAGCTAAAGACATTTTCTAACAGAATTTTGGTAGTTTTTTACATGATTCTTAAGTTTGGTGGCCGGTTTTCAATGTTTTTAAAATCTTATAACTTTTTACAGTTTCTCAAAAAGACGGATTAAGTGTTTTTTTGTTTTGTTTTTTTTGCCAAGTTTTTGACATTTTATTATTGGATTTTAGCTTTATATTATTCAATTTTGTTATTTTTAACAACATTTTTACGTATTTCTAAAATTGAATGGTAAAATTTTAATCATTTTGCCACAAAATGCCTAGATTTTAATATTGTTTGCAATTGCATGACCAAATTTTTGCAAAGTTTAATAAACAGATTTTGTTACTTAATGGCCGGATTTTATTAATTTTGATTATTTTATAATTAAGTTGGATATTTTTGGCATTTCATAACCGGATTTAAGTGTTTATTAAATAAATTTTAAGTTTTGTTGTTGGATTTTAGTATTATTAACATTTATTAGCCGGATTTTAGTACTGTTTGCTATTTATAGCCGGATTTTTACATTGTTGACAATTAATAAACGGATGTTGCTACTTTAAAACGGAATTTTATACTTCTGTTAAATACTAGCCGTATTTTTTTATAATTTTAAATATTTGGCAATTAGATTTTGATATTTTTGACCAAAATTTATAATTTTTAACTTTTTAGGGGCACATTTTGGCATTTTTTATATAAATCTTTAGTTTTTGTAGCCAAATTGTAATATTCTTAACATGCTGGGTTTTAGTACTTTTTAACAGTTTATGGTCGGATTTTTACATTGTTGATTTATAATACACGGATTTACTGACCGGATTTTGGTTGTTTTTAGCACAATTTTAATCATTTTTGGGACATTAATAATTTTTACTTCTTATGGCCGGATTTTAATACGTTTTGTCATATTAACTTTAATTTGTCAAATATGATAGTCTGTATAAACTTAAATCATTTTTTTTAGAATTTGTGACTGTTGAAATAAACCCATTTTGTGGAAACTTAATTAAATTGATTTGCCAAGAAATTTGAAGTTAGTTATATCTGCAAGTGTTAGTTTTTATGTAAAAAAAAGAAGTAATATCCAATCACTTGATAACAAAGACTTGGGCGCTAGCCCACCGCCCACCCGGATGAAAGCACTCTAGAACATGATTGCGGATAGATAGTTTGTACTAGAGTAAAGTTTTTTTTTTATTTATTTTAATTCAAATAAATCATTTTTATTATAAAATGTTTTTAGGATACAATTTGACATACAAATCACAAAAGACTTTTACTAAAACTTATCTGGTCTTAAACTTTACAAGATGTCACAAAATTGCACTAAAATATCACAAATAGTCATTAAGCTATCACAAGATATTCCAGCAATATCACAAAATGATTTAAGAGTAACTAATCTGTTCTTCCACTTTCAAAGGTGTGACAAAATGTTTCTAAAATATCACAAATGTCATAAGATATTCCTGCACTAATCTGGTTTTGAACTTTAGAAAAGATATCACAAAATTGTTCTAAAATATTACAAATTGTCTTTAAACTGTTATAAGATATTATTGCAGTATCACAAATATCACAAATTAATTTTACAAGCACAAACCTGTTTTGAATTTTTAAGGGTATCACAGAAATGTCTTAAAATACCATAAAATGTCATTAAATTATCATAAAATATTTTTGCAATACCACAAGTATCGAAAAATGTTTTCGGAGTAGATAATTTTTCTAAACAATCACAAATTGTCAATAAACTATCATAAAAATATATTAGCAATATCACAAAATGTTTACACAAAAACTAATCTGTTCGTGATTCATTAAAATATCAAAAAATCCAATAAACTCTTGCGAATGTCACTAAATTGTCATAAACTGTCACTAAACTGTTATTAGATATTCCTGCAATATCAAAAAACGGTTTTAAAGTACGGAATCTGCCCTTAAGCTCTTGGTAGTGTCACAATATTTTCCCAATCCATCACAAATTGTCATAAAATGTTTTTACAAAAACTAATTAGTTTTTGATTCTTTTAGATATTTTTTGCACTCATAAGAGTGTGTTTATTATTACCCAAAATTTGAATTACTAACAATTGGCAACAAATACTTGTAGTTATACTGCAAACTATGACAATTGTCATTTTTAAAATTAAGATATATTTAACATTTCAAGAAACTATAGACAATGTTGAACTTCAATACTAAATAAATTTTTCTCTTAAAATAAATATTACAATTTTAAAACAATTCATAATATACCAAACAAGATTTGAGAGACTGAAAATGGCAAAAAAAACTACAAACAACGTTTTGGGTCTCTAATAAAGCCAAATTTTATAAGATCTGTTTCAACACATAATTTAAACGATTTGCAAATTGTGTGTAGTAGTAAAAACTATTATATATAGTTTAATTTCCATTTGTTTATGTAAATCAAATTGATATCAAATAAATAAAATATTGTTATAATTGAAAACCCAATTTACTGACGCTTTAAGTTGCACACCGTCTCTCAATGTTTCCCTTTTCTAAATGTTATAAAATGAATTTACTTAAATACATTGTCATTATGTTAACATAAATAAAAAATTTCAGTTTTAATTTAATAATAAATTAATAGCATTTGTACGATTATTATTAATATAATATATAATAATATATTACATTTTCATACCTTTAAAATCCCCATTATTCTATGTACGTACTCCATTGCACTAAATTTTAATTTTAATTCACCAATTATTATTATAAATAATGCAGAAACATTCACTTAATAAACAAACGCGTCCGATCCATGCAGGTGACTCAAGGGTACTGTGCGAAAAGAGCATGACTGAGCGTTATCACCTTGCGCACGAAGAACAAAGTCGAGATAAGCCGATTGGTAAAAAACTGTTTATGCATTAAATGCGAGTCGAATGTTTTTTTCTTATCTAAAGATTTACATTGAAACTGATAGTGTTCTTTGTCTATTTATATATTTATCGAATTGTTCTAGAAGTTTCTAATAATATTTATGTTAGAAATATTTTATTAGTAAATGTGAATGTAAATGAATTTTATTTATTTTATTATAAAATTTATTAATTTAGGTTTAGTTTTATTATTGTATCATTGATTTCAAAAGTAAAATTTAGAAACTGTTTGATCCAAAAAAATTGTAAAATTGCAATTTTTAAAACCAAAAACAATTCCACGGATTTCTGGAGGGTAGATATTTGAATGAATAAAAAAATAATGAGCACTTAAAAGAAGTATACGTGGAAAGATTTAGCAGGGTATGTGTGAATGGTAAAAACAGTAATAAACTTTTAATAATTAAACTGACAAACACTTTGTAATACAAACAATTTAATACTAACTGCTTTGTTTTACTTTTCAGAATTTTTGAAGTACAAAGTAGACAAACCTAGTGGTGTCCCTGGAGCTGGATCTTTAGGAGGACTATCATTAGGCTCTGCATTAGGAGAAGAACCTGTAAGCGGTATGCTATGGGTACACCTATTAGCAGGTCGCGGGCTTCGTGCATCTACAGGTACTTCAGCAGCAACAACACCAGTAACACCAAGCGGTGGAACTGCACCTAGTATAGGAGGCGGAGGTTCAACAGGCATGAGAGATCTATATTGTGTATTAGAATGCGATCGCGTGCACAAAGCAAGAACGGTTGTACGGACCGGAGATCTTGTATTTGATTGGGACGAAAGCTTCGAATTAGATCTTGTATATAATCGCGAATTGGATTTATTAATTTATTCCTGGGATCCGCAATATCGGCATAAATTATGCTACAAAGGATCCGTGCATTTGCCTTCCTTGCTCAAGTCGGGACCTCTTCATCAACTCGCCTTGAAGATTGAACCCAGAGGTAAATAATCATTAATCATTAAAAAAATTATCTAACAATTAATAAATTTTCAGGAACATTATATCTAAGACTGCGACATACCGACTCAATCACATTATATAGAAGACGAGGCCTTTCTAGTCTAACCTTATCACGAACCCAACCATTATTCGGTGTAGATTTAGAAAGCATAGTAAGTCGAGAAGCAAAAACCGGTGGTATACCAGGTGGAGTTTCTACAGGTTTACAAGGACCCGGACAACAAGTTCCAATTATTATTAGAAGATGCGTTGAAGAAATCGAACGTAGAGGTTTGGATATCATAGGTCTTTACAGACTCTGCGGTTCTGCTACTAAGAAACGTATCTTGAGAGAGGCGTTTGAAAGGAATAGTCGATCAGTTGATTTGACTCCTGATAATGTTCCTGATATTAATGTTATCACTGGAGTTTTGAAGGATTATCTCAGGGAGTTACCGGAACCTCTGTTTACTAAATGCCTTTATCAAATGATGGTTGATGCTTTAGGTGTTTGTTTACCTGATGATCCTGAAGGAAATGCTAAATTGATGTTTTCGATTTTGGACTGTCTTCCAAGAGCAAATAGGGTGAGTTATAATTTGCATTTAATTTTTTTAATTTACATAAATTATATTACAACAAAATATAAAAATTAGTTAATTCTTGTTAAAAATATTTGATAATAATTTGCAAAACTGCGTCTGAATTAAAAGTAAAAAAACAAAAAAAAAAGATATAATTTTTGAAACTGTTATAAAAATATAAATAATTTTGATAATAATAATAAATTTTCACATATGATAAAACTTTTTTTAATTTTTTTTATCAAAATTTTTTTTAAATTGTAGCTTTTGCTTATCGAAACCAAGATATAATTTTTAAAATTCTTGCAGTATTTTAAAAAATAGTTAAAAATAAAAATAAAATAATTTGATTATAACAATAATTTTTTACATCTTTAAATTGTGTTGTAAAAATTTTCTTTGTAGTTTTTATATAATAAACCATTCATCAATTTTTTTTGTTTTTTTTTTACGTTTTTACGTTTTTTGAATAATGCAGTTTTTTCACCAAAAAATGTTTTTTCAGACGTTCTTAATGTGTTTATAGAAAAAAAAACTTTCAAAAAAATTTCGTTGATCTAGTAAAACAATTTAGATTATTTTTATAAAAAAATGTATGTTTTGAAGATTATTAAATTATTTCATTAAAATATAGTTAGTCACGGTATTAGAGCGGTATCAAAAGGTTTATGGTCAAAATCACAAAGCTCCCTATGGAAGAAATAAGTAAACTAGGAAATAAATACAGCTAAAGGTTGATTGTCATATTATTTTTTTTGTATGATGAATATTTAACCATTTAGTAAGAATTTATTTAATTTAAATTATTTATTTTATAATTATAAGTTACCAATAAAACTGCAGTTTTACGATACCGGACGTAGTCAAAGACCTTATCTGGTACCAGACTAGGTCAGTACAATGTATCCCACTAGTAAACAGATGCTAGTACAAAAAAAGCATTTTCTCAGATTTTTTTCCATAATTAAAGTAAAGAAACGCTTTTGGAGTGATTTTTGTTGGTTTGATAAGACAAAAGCACCTTATTATTTATAATTATTTTTAAGTTTTGTTCAATAAATGCATTTTCTAAACAAGTTCTCAATAACTCTGCTTTATAATAGTGTTTTATGAGCGATTGATTAAGGATTTTATCAAACAAATACTTAATTATTTTATATCTAATTTTTTCTGACAATTTCCTTAATGATTTTTTTTTTAATTATTTATTTTTTGAAAGATTTCTTGAGATTTTATGTAAATAATACAATTAATAAGCTTTTTTGAGCAAATTTTACTAAAAATCTTTGATTTTTGACCATTTTTTTAGTTATTTTATATAATTAATGCACTTTTTCAAAAGTTTTTAAAAATACGTTTTATGAGCAATTTCTAGATAATTATTGAATTAAAGAACCTGTATTTTTTGACAATTTTTTTGAAGATTTTTTAAGACTTGAGGTAAAAGATACGTTTTTGTTGTAATAATTACAAAAATACGTTTTATGAGCAATTTAAAATTGATTTTTGATAGAATCTGTCGTTTATGACAATTTTTGGAGAATTTAAGTTATATAAAAAATGATTTATAAGCAATTTTGAGAAAAAAATTAGCAAAAACCTTAAATTTTTAATTATTTTTTTGCTTGCAATTTTTTTTTAAGATTTCTTACCACATCTTTTAATAAACACGTTTTTATAAGCTTGTTTTAAGCTGATTTATTAAGAACAAGATGTTTTATAAGCAATTTTTAAATAAATTATGCCAAAAACCTTTATTTTTTGACCATTTTTCCAATTTTTTTTTTATTTTCGCAGTTTCTTAAAGATTTATTGAAACTTTATGTAATCAATATGTTTTTACAGAAAATTTTTAGTTGATTTAGTAAGAAAATGATGTTTTATGAAAAATTTTTAAATAAATTTGCCAAAAACCTGTATTTTCTAACCGTTTTCTCAATTCTTTTATATAATTAATACATTTTCTTAAAAATGTTTAGAAACATCATGTAAAATATACGTTTTTATTTGAGAAAAAATGCTTTGTGAGCAAATTTTAAAGGATTTTTGATAGAATCTGTGCTTTCTAAACGTAAATAATAAGTATTATAAGCGTTTTTTTTGTTAATTTAATTAAAAAATGCATTTTATAAGCTTTTTAAAAAGAATTTTTGATAGAACCTAAACGTTTAGACAGTTTTAAGTACAAAGGACGTTTTATAAACGATTTTCTGTTAAATTAATTTAAAATAATGTCTTTTTGAACATTAAGCTTGAAAAACAAATTTATTGTTATGCTTGTGCATAGGCGTCTTACAAAGACGAATGACAAAATATCGAAATGTTTTTGAACAATCAATAGGTAATTTTTGCCAAATATTAAGTTGAATTTGTATTATTTTCTTAATAATTTTATTTAATTAATGCATTTTTTCAAAAGATTTAGGATAACCCCAAAAACGTCATACCAAAAGGCCTGAAAATAAATTCATCAAAACCTGGGAAAAGATGAAAATAAAGTTTATAAATCTTAGCTACGCCACATTTTCTAACAATTTATCTAGTATTTTATCTAATTAATGCATTTGTCAAACATTATGAGAAAATACGTTTTTATGATAATTTTGTAGTTAATTTAATAAAAAAATAATTTATGAGCGATATTTTGACAAATTTTTATAAAACTTATATTTTCTGAACATTATCTAAACTAAGAATTTAGTTACTGCAATTTTTTGATACATCTAGTGAAAAATAACTAATAATTTTTTTTTTTTAATATTATTTAAAAAACGTTTTATACGCGATAATTTTAGGTATTAAGTATAAGTAAAAAGTGCATTTTATATTTGATTTTTGATAAAACCTAGATTTTCTGACAATTTTTTATCTACTTTTTTCTAATTATGCATTTTTTCAAAGGTTTCTTAAGGTATAAATATAAAGAATATGTTTTTTAAAAGTTTGTTTGATGGACTAATTAAAAAAATGCGTTTTATGTGCGATTTAAAGATGGTTTTTAATAGAAGTTGTATTTTTTGACAATTTTCTTAATTATTTTCTCAAAATTTTCCAAAAAAATACGTTTTATGAGCTTTTTTTGTTATTAAAATAAGAAAAAAATTATTATGCAAAAATGCTTGTTTTAATTGATTTATTAATTAAAGCATTTTATCAAAAATTTCTGAAACTATTTGTGAATAATTCGTTTTTATAAGCATTTTTAAATTAAATTAATAAGAAAAAAAGCAAGATTTTTTGAGTTTTTAGTTAAATTAATTAAAAAAAATGTGAGATTTTTGACAAAAGCTTCTACTTTCTGACATTTTCCAAAATGTTTTATTTAATTAATGCATTTTTTCAAAGATTTCTTGAGACATAATTTGAAAAATACGTCTTATAACCGTTTTTTAGTTAGTTTGCTGCTTTGTAAGCAATTTTTAAAGGTATCAAAATATCAAGTACTTTGAACTTGTTATTTCTAAACATTTTCTTAATTATTTTGCGTTTTTTCTTATTTATGCATTTTGTCAGAAATATTTTAAGGTATAAATGATACAAATTATATATAATATTAAAATTAAAAAATTTGTTGTATGAGAGATTTATAAATGATTTGAAAACAAAATTTGTATTTTTTGAACATTATGTCATTTAATTAATGCATTTTTTAAGAGATTTTTTAAAGCATTAAGTTTATTTCTTAATTTAATAAAATAAAGATGACAATTTTTGAAAGATTTTTGATACAAACTGTATTGTCTGATTATTTTTTAATCTTTTTTTTTTTATTTCTAAAGTATAAATGTATAAAGTACGTTTTATAAAAGTTTTTTAGTTAATAATAGTTTTGGCAAAAACTTTATTGTTTTCAACAATATGTCTCAAAGATTTTTGAAGAGATCATGTAAAAATACGTAGATTGATTTAATAAGAAAAAGATGTTTTTTGAGCAATTTTTAGATGAAATTTGATAAAATCTGTATTTTTTGACAATTTTCTTAAGCGTTTTTTGGTTGATTTAATAAAAAATGTACTTTTTTAAATAAATTTAGTCAAAAACTGTATTTTCTGACTATTTCATAAAACCTAAATTTGTTTAAAAAATTTTAGAAACCATTTTGGAAAAATTTATTTTAAATAGATATTTTATATAATTTGAAAATATTGAAGATTTTGGTCTAGTTTGAAAGTTTGGAGAAATCATACCTTAATTTGTTTAAAAAATTATAAAAACTATTAAAAAAAATTATATATATTTTTTTATAAAAATTTTCAATAATTTAAAAAAATTGCAGAATTTCTGTAATAACCAACAGGAATTTGTCTGGTTTAAACATTTTAAAAAAGCATACCTAAATTTGTTAATAAAATTATAGAAACTATTTTGTAAAAAATTATTTTTAATAGTAATTTTAAATAATTTAAAAATACTGAAGATTTTGGTCATTAAAATTAATTTCTATAATCATTAGCAAGAATTTTGAGTTCTGGTTTAAAAATTTGATCTCAATTTGTTTAAAATAATTATAGAAACTATTCTGGAAAATTTTTATTTGTAATTTTAGTCATTAAATTGAATTTCTGAAATAACCAACAAAAATTTTGAGCTTTGGTTTAAAATTTTAAAGAAATTATACTTAAATATGTTTCAAAAATTATAGAAACTGTTTTGGAAAGATTTATTTTTTATAAAAAAATTCTAATAATTTAAAAAAAAAATGTAGATTTTGTTCATTAAATTGAATTTCTGCAATAACCAACAAGAATTTTAATCTCTGGTTTAAAATTTTAGAGAAATCATACATTAATATGTTTAAAAAAATGTAGAAACCATTTTAGAAATTTTATTTTTTATATTTTATTTTTTTTTCAATAATTTGAAAATTTTGCAGACTTTGGTCATTAATATGAATTTCTTTAATAACCAGCAGGTATTTTACGTTCTGAATTTAAAATTTAAAAAAAAAATAATATTTAAGTTTGTTAAAAAAATTACAGAAACCATTTTGAAAAATTTTATTTACTAAAAAAGTTCGATGAAAATAGTGCAGATCATTAAATAATTTTTTTGCAAAAACCAACAGGAATTTTGAGTTCTAGATTAAAATTTTAAAGAAATTATTCTGTAGTTATGTTGTAAGCGTTTTCTAGTTATTAAAAATACTACAAGTTTTATGACCAATTTGTCTAAATTTTGCAAAAAAAATCGTTTATTCTCTGACCATTTTCTCAATCATTTTATATAATTAATGCATTTTTTCAAAACTTTCTTAGCTTATTAGTTGATTTAATAAGAAATTTGAGTTTTATGGGTTTATAAATAATTTTGGCAAAAATCTTTAATTTTTGAACATTTTCTCAATTATTTGATTGTTCGTATGTAACTTCTCAGGATTGCATTTTGAGGAAAAAATTATAACAAACTTTTTCTCTGAATTTGTCTAAAAAATAAGTTTTCAAAGTTTTGAAAATTTTGCAAAATTTTAAATGTCAGTTTTTCTTTAAAAACAAGATGTTAAGTATTTTTTTTTCAAATATTGATTTTTAAATGTAAAGCACGTTTGTATCCATATTTGAGAAAAAAAAATACCTATAATGTTTTTTTTTTTAAACTCTCATTTAAAGTTTTGCAAAATTTTCAAAACTCAAAGAAAAAAAAAATTGATCTTTAGAATTAGACATTTCACAAATGACATTACACCGTATTTTGCATAAAGACTTAAGTCTTAAGGTTTTTTAAGTTTGTAAACGTCGTATCTTCGCTGATTAGGTCTTTCAAATGCATCAAAATGATCCGAATTTTATCAAAAAATTATCTTCAGTGATGAGGCCAATTTTCACCTCGGAGGTTACGTTAATAAGCAGAATTCTCGCATTTGGGGCTCAGAAAATCCAAGAATGATTGTTGAAAAGTCTTTGCATCCTCAACGTGTCACTGTTTGATGCGGTTTTTGGGCTGGCGGTATGATTGGACCCTACTTTTTCAAAAATGAGGCTGATGCAACTGTTACGGTGAATGGATGGCGCTACCGAGCTATGATTCATGATTTTTGATGGCCGGAATTGGAAGATATTGATGTGGACGCCGTTTTTTTTAGCAAGACGGCGCTACGTGCCACACAAGCAACGATACAATCGCAATTTTGCAAGAAAAGTTTTCTGACCGTGTTGTTTCTCGAAGAGGTGATCACAATTGGCCACCGAGATCATGTGATTTAACACTTTTAGATTTTTTTCTTTGGAGCCATGTAAAAGATAAGGTCTATGCCAATGCTCCACAATCGATTCAAGACCTTAAAGATGGAATTCGTAAAGTTATCGAAGACATACAACCGCAAATGTGCAAATTGGTCATGGAAAATTTTATGAAAAGAATGTGGTACTGCAACCGTAACCGTGGCGGCCATTTGACTGATATTGTTTTCAAATGTTAATGGCATACCTTCTTCTTTACAATGAAATAAACATTTATTGATTTCTTTTAAAAAATACCCGTTTTTTTTTAATATCAAAATGAAACCTCTTATTAAAAAACCCTATATAAGCGTTTTTTAGTTGAATTAATCAGAAAAATAAAAAAGTATTTTTCTAACTATTTTTATAAAACCTGTATTTTCTGACAATTCCTTTTATAATTTATGCACTTTCTTTAAAAAAATTAATGTATAAATAGAACAAATACGTTTATAAACGTATTTTTTTATTAATTTAATTTTAAAAAATGCGTTTTATAAGTTCAAATTCGTTTAAAATTGACTTTTGAAAAAACCTGTTCAAAAATTATCTTTGAACAACTTGTATTGTCTGGCAATTTTCCTAACTATTTGCTTCTTAATTTATGCATTTGATCAAAAATTGTTTAGGTTTATGTAAAGAATGCGATTTATGAGCGTTTTTAGTTGATTTAATAAGAAAAAGGTTGTATGAGCAAATTTGAATCATTTTTTTTTAATTATTAAAGCATTTTACAAAAAATATTTGAAACAATATCTAAAAAATACATTGTTTGATCGTTTTCTAGTTGATTTAATAAAAATAAAACATTTTATAAGCAATTTTTAGATAATCTTTGATATAATCTGTGCATTTTGACAATTTTCTCATTTATTTTTTTTCAGAAATTGCTTAAGGTATTCTAAAAATTACATTTTATGAACGTTTTTGATGTTGATTTATTAAAAATAATATGCACAATTTTTAGATTAATTTTTTCAAAACCATTATTTTGTAATGGATTTCTTAATTATTTTATCCTAATAATGCATTTCTTTTTTAATTTTTTTAGGCATTATTTAAAAAATACGGTTTTTTAGTGTTTTATTAGTAATTTTTAGATAAATTTAATTGAAACTTGTATTTTATGACTATTTTTTTAATAATGTTATCTATTTAAAACATTTTTTAAAGATTTATTGATACATCATGTGAAAAAAACCGTTTTTTAAATAAATTAATTAGAAAAGTGTTTAACAAGCAATTTTTAAAATAAATTTTTACGTAATTTTTAGTTATTGCTGACAATTTTTTAAAATTATTTTATCTAATTAATACATTTTAACAAAATTCTTAAGACATAAAAGCATAATATAATTGATAATTGTGACCTCTACTACGTGATAATTCATGTTAATGAAATAATAAAACAAATTTGTGATAAAAAACATAGTAAATTGTTTTATTATTTCATTAACATAAAAACATTTTTATGCGCGTTTTTTAGTTAAAGAGAAATATGCTTTATGAACAATTTTTAAATGATTCTTAAAAAAACTTGTGTTTTCTTAAGATTTCTTAAAATTTTATTCAAGAATCGTGTAAAGATTATTTTTATTAAGGTTTTTTGTTAATTTAATAACAAAAAACCGCTTTATGAGCAATTTTTAAATGATTTTTGCCAGAATCAGTATTTTTTCTGATCAATTTCTTTATTTAATTTATAAAATTTTCTCAAATATTTTTTAAGATATTGTATAAAAATACCTTACATGACTTTTTTTCTATTGATTCAACAAAAAAACACCTTTTATGAGCAATAAATGAATGAACTGTATTTTTTGACTATTTTTCTATCATTTCTAATATATCCAATTAATGCATTTTCTAAAAGATTTTTTAATATTTATAATGTTAGTGTTTTTGATTGTTGTTTTAAGAAGCAATTTTAAACAATTTTTAAACTGTTTTTATCAGAACAGTTTTTTAATTATTTTATTTACTTTTATTTTTATTTTTATTTATTTTTTTTTTTCATTTATTTTTTTAATTTATGCATTTTCTCAGAAATACATTACATTATGAACGTTTTTTGTTGATTTAATTAAAAAATGCGTTTTGTAAAGGATTTTATAGATCATTTTTAAACTACTTATTATTTGATCTAATTAATGCTTTTTCTTAGAAATTTTTTAAAGCATTAAGTAAAGAAAAGGCGTTATTTACATTATGTGTTAATTTAAATGATTTTTGAGCTGTATTTGTTGATCATTTCTTCATTTTTTTTTTTAATTTACACATTTTTTTAAAGATTTCTAAAAGTATAAAATGTAAAAAATGGTAAAATAAGCTTCATGAGCAATTATAGAGTGGTTTTAAACAATAACCTTATTGTAAATGAAACTAAACTTTGTACTGCAATTTGGCATGATTATATGGAGAGGTACATCTGATTTGCAACATTTATTCAAAACTCAGGAAAGGGCAATTATTATTATTTTTATAACATGATATTTAAATTTATGTATTTTAAAATAACAATCTTTTAACAACTTTCGGTTTAATATATTCAATAAGGGCAGAAAGACTTTGGTCGATAGCCTTTTTCATATTCATATCCATACTCATTTCTATCTTACTTTTATATGTATATGTTTATTTTCTTAAAAAAAATTGTATGTGTGTATATGAAATAAATTTGTTTACTACTACTATATTCAATAAATATAAATTTGCTCTTTTAACACAAGAATAGAGGAATACTTTGAATATCCAAGAATACAATTGTCTTATTTTTTATATATATTATAATATATTAAAAACTTACTTTATGTGAAAAAAAAATTATTTATTTGAAAAAACGTTATTGTATATACTCAATATTAAACTATATTCTTTAAATACATTTTTTGATCAATAATTATATTCTATCTTTGATTTTCTTAACATAAGTTGTGTATATTGTATTTGTACTATACACGTAGTAAATTATACTTTTTTTGTCTTTATTTATAGCGTCGACTACTAAGGTCAGCTATGTAAAAATAATAATAACTTCAGGTTAGAGACATCAAATTAAATTTTTTAAATAAATATATTAATACTAAACCTGATTATCACTAAAAACTAATATCACAAAACCTACTAGCCAAACCTAAACCTCTATCACAACTGACAGAGAAGCTATACAATACTTCGATGGCAGACTCTACAAACTAACTAAACCTAATATCACAGATTGCACCTAAGGACTAAGGTGCTTTAAATGACTCAATAATACAAACTGGTCAATAAAAGCAAATAAATGTAAATAATATTATTATAATTTTTTATTTTTTTAATTAATGCATTTTTGAAAATTTCTTGAACGATTTTTAAATAATCCTGTATTTTCTGTCAATTTTCTCAATTATTTAATGTATGATCACAAAAATGTATTCAAGATTCATGTAAATACATTCTATAAGCGTTTTTCTGGTTGATTTAAGAAAGAAAAGCGTTGTAGAAGCGATTTTTGAATATTTTTTACAAGAACCAGTATTTATTTATCAGTTTTTTTTTATTATTTCATCCAATTAATGCCCTAAAAAGCTTTATTTAAAAAATACATTTTATAAACGTTTTTTATGTTTAATTAATGACATAAAAACGCTTCAATCCAAATCAAATCAACTAATGCATTTTTTAAGGTTTTTTGAGACATTATTTGAAGAATACAGTTTATGCACATTTTGTGTTGTCAAATTAAAAGATAAATACGATTTATGAGCAATTTTAAATAGTTTTTGCCAAAACCGATATTTTCTTACTAATCTTTTGAATATTTTATCCAACTAATTATTAAATATTAAATGAATTAATAATTCATTCAAATTCAATTTAACGACCATAGTGGCCAAGAGTCAAGCACAGACAAATGTTTCGGTTCTACAAACCTCGTCAGTGTGCTTTGTATGACTATGGCATTGCATAATAGCAAAAAAACAAATTTGAATAAATAATTCAACAAATGTATGATGTAAATAATCAAACCAACGACTGTAGACATTTAGTATTAAAATTGCACAACAGCAACAACAAGCAACAGTTTGTAAGATTATTTACATTAATTAAATATTATACTTTTATAAGCGTTTCTCAGATATTTTTTGCTAGAATTAGTATATTCTAACTAATTTCTTGGATATTTTAATGCTCCCTATTAGAAGAAATGTTGAATTTTTTTTGGGAAGGAGACTGTAATACAGTTAAATCCTTAGCCAGACAGGCAACCGCATTTTTAGAGCGTTTTATTCAAATCAAATGAGCGAAACAAATTTATCATTTAAAATTAATAAATGATGTATTTTATGTACGTTTCTCCTAATAAGGAACATTGCGTTAACACCTTCGACACAATAGTAAATATAAATTATATGGTTACTTTGATTTTATGTAAATTGTCTCTTTGACCAGTGAGATGCTAGGCACACTGATGATGGGTGCCTACCCTGAAACACGAGTATGTCTCTTACTAGATGAAAAGGCAATTTACATAAAATACATCATTTATTAATTTTAAAGTACTTTTTTTAATGCTTATTTAATAAAATAAAAACGCTTCATGGGCAATTGTTAGATAGCGTTTTTTTATTGTTGATTTATTAAGATAGAAGCAATTTATGATCAATTTTTGAATAATTATTATCAAAATAAGTATTTTCTGCACAATCTTAACTATTTTATCCAACTTATTCAACTTATAGGGTTTTCTGAGGAATTATTTTGTATTCGTTATGAACGCTTTTTATGTTGATTTAATGACAAGTTTTTAAATGAATTTTATCAAAACCAGTTTAAATTATTTTATTTATCTAATGCATATTAACAAAAAATATTTAAGTTTTATGCAAAAAAATTGGTATTATGCTCGGTTTTTTGTTAATATATTAAAAGAAATGCCTTTTGTGATTGATTTTTAAATAATTTTTGAAAAACCTGTGTTTTGTATAGTAACAATTTTATTAATTATTTCATCCAGTTAAATATTTTTTTAAAAATGTATGTTACAAATACATTTTATTATAATAAGCAATAAGCAATTTTAAGATAAATTTTGAAAAAATATTTTCTAACCATTTTTTTAATTCAATTAATGCATTTTCACAGAAATTTATTAAAAAATCACATAAAGAATACGTTTTATAAGCAATTTTTTAGTTGATTTAATGCGTTTAATAAGCAATTTTCAAATAATTTTAAAAGAATTATTATTTTCTAAATATTTTATTAGTTTTATTAGTATTTTTTCAATTTTTTTTTTTTAATCTTTTGAGCGATATTTAGATCATTATTGTTTGAACTTGCATTTTCTCAAATCATATTTGATCTAATTAATGCATTTTCTTAAAAACTTATTAAAAAATAATGTAAAAACTGGTTTTATTAACGATTTTTGTTATTTTAATTAAAAAAAAACATGTTTCATAAACGATTTTTGATGATTTTAGAGAAAACAAGTATTTTTTGACTAATAAATTAGTTTTTTATCTAAATTATGCATTTCTAAAAAAATCACTAATAAAACACTTAAAAAAAATGTTTTATAAATATTTTTTTATTGATTTAAAATTGCGTTTTATGAAAAAAAAATTAATGATTTTTGAAAGAACCAGTATGCTGTGATTATTTTATTGATTATTTATGTAATGAATTTTCTCAAAAAGCTATTAAAACATTATTTATATTGATTTAATAAAAAAATAAATAATTTTTAATAGAACTGGTATTTTTTGACAAATTTCTAATCATTTTATACAATATCTCATCTAATTAATGCATATTTTTATAAAATTATTAAAGTATGATTCAAAAATTACGTTTTGTGTGATTTTTTTGTTGATTTAAAAAATAAAAGTTCTTTGTGGGCTTTTTAAATCATTTTTGTGTTTTCTAATCATTTTATAAAATTATATTATCTAATTAATACATTTTTAAATACGCTTTATAAACGTAAGTTTTATGAGCAATAAATTAAATAATTAATGCATTTTCTCTAAAATTGATTAAAAAATCACGCACAATATAGGTTTTATGCGCAACTTATTTCATTTAATAACAAAAAAATGCTTTTTAAGAACGAACAATTTTCAAATAATTTTTGGCAGAACTTGTTTTTTGTAGTTTTATTAGTTATTTCATCCAATTAATGCATTTTCTCAAATATTTATTAAAGGTCTAAAATAAAAATAGGTTTTATGCGCGGTTTTTGTTGTTTTATTAAAAAAAAACGCGTTTTAGAAGCAGTTTTTAGATAGATTTAGATAAAATCTGCATTTTTGAAACATTTTATTGATTTTTTTATATAATTATAGGTTTTCTTAAAAAATATTCATTTTTTTTTTGAAAAACACGTTTTATTAGCGTTTTTCTTAATTAATTAAAAAAAAAATATATGTTTTATGACCAATTATTAGATGATTTTTATGAAAATTGGTATTTTCTAACTATTTTAATAATTTGTATATCTAATTAATGCATTTTCACAAAAAAAAAATTAAATTACAAAAATTAAAATTATATTATTAAAAAATCGTTTATAAAAAGTGTTTTTATAAGCAATTTTTTGTTCATTTAAGTAATAAAAAGATGTTTTATAAACATTTTTTACAGAGAATTAGTATTTAAGTATTTATTAAAAAATCGATTAAAAATTAACGATTTTTTAATAATAAAATTTCATTATTGAAAAGCGTCTTTGAGCAATTTTCAGTAAATTTTAGAAAGAACCTGAATATTCTTAACATTTTATTAACTATTTTATCTATAATTTTTTAGTAAATTTAATAAAAGAAAAATGCATATTATAAGCGCGACTTTTAATGATTTTTAAGTAAACCTGTTTTTTGTAAACATTTTATCAAGTATTTTATCTCTAATCAATGCATTTTCTCAAAGATTTATGTTAAAAACACGTTTTATGTTAATTTTTGAACGGTTTTAAGATTTTAATAAAACCTGCATTTTCTGAGCATTTTCTTTTAATTTAATATGAAAAAAAATCATTTTAAGAGAATCAGTATTTTTGATCATTTTATTATATATGTTTACGTAACAGACAGTTTTACAATAATTCATTATTAAAGCACATACAAAATCGTTTTATATAATAAATAAAATGTGTTTTATGAGCATTTTTAAGATAAATTTTGTAACCGGTATTTTGTAACCATTTTATTAATTATTTTATTTTTATGCATTTTCTTATATGCTATTAAAGATGTATGTGATAAATAAGCATTTTTTCTAATTTTAATTTGAAAAAAATGCATTTTATAAACAATTTTAATAAATTCTGTATTTTCTGAACATTTTATTAAATATTTTTATATGATTTTTTTTAAGTTAGCAGTTTCTGACTATTTTATAATTTTTTTTTTATAATTTATGCATTTAAAAAATATATTGAAAATTTATGTAAAAACACTTTTTATGAAGTATACTTTAAAGAATTTCATGCCATAATAACTTTTTATGAACTATTTTATAATGACATTGTCTATTAATTGCATTTTTTGATTATTGTAGCTAATTAAGTAGTGTTCATAACAAATTTTTAATAATTTTATACAAAAACCGTTGTCAAAAGTATTTTTTATACATATATTTTATATTGCATTTTGATGATGAAATAAATATTTAAATTATAAATTTATAATCGACGTTTTATGACAATTTCATCCATTTTTGATCATTTCATTATAAAATTTATACAATGTTGTTACTGTATGTTTATTTTAAAACTGTCTGACAAAGTTTTTCAGGTAATTTATAACTGCATCACAAGCAATTACAAATTACCATAAACTTCTTATCTATCATGCCATGTTGCAATGTTTTATTCGATTATTGTATATATTTCCTAACAGTAAATTTCATTTTCAAAATGATTGCAAACGTGAAAACGCCACACCACACCTGGCGCATTACAGTCATTGCTTTCCGTTATCTCCTGCCACATAAAAAAAAGACATATAAATCTACTACCTGTCAGCTACAATTTAATCCTCATCGCCATTTATAATTTAATATCAGTAATTCATCTTAAAATCCAACATTTCATTTATCTAATGCTACTTTTTTTATTTGTCTATCCATTTATCAACCTATTTTTTTTTTATTTTCAGGCCACGTTAATCTTCTTAATGGATCATCTGGCCCTTGTAGTCTCCGCATCAGATAGAAACAAGATGTCCGCACAAAATCTAGCAACAGCATTAGCACCTGT
The DNA here is from genome assembly GCA_963932245.1 of Tachinus rufipes. Taxonomy (NCBI): domain Eukaryota; kingdom Metazoa; phylum Arthropoda; class Insecta; order Coleoptera; family Staphylinidae; genus Tachinus; species Tachinus rufipes. Next base: position 4,250,203 of record OZ010744.1, read on the forward strand.
GCTGATCCTACATTCGAATACAGATTCCCATCAATCTGGCGTGAAACAGTCAGATGTCGACTACACTCAACCGATTGGAGTACTGAAATACCTTCTACAAATTTGGCCGACGCCAAAACATCACTCAGGTAATGTGTTGTTTACTCACATGTTTTATTGACCTTTCACCGTATTACCATTATAATACCGACACATTGATTACATCTCATGATATTTATTAAAATAGTATACTCAATCAAATAAAAACTCACTAGCATAGTCACATAATAAAACTGGTGTAGTAATAACGGAGAATTATCACTGATTTGTATCATAATATGTATTACAAGATTATAATAAATGTTAATTGATATTGTTGTATTTAATTTTAGTAAGATTAGTTGTAGTTGCACTTTTTTTTTTGTTGTTATTAAGATTAGCACATTTCGACCGTTTTACTGCACCAAACATTACACATATCTATTTTTATGTATCTTCATGTTGTTGTCGCACTATTAAATAAGTTCTTTTAGTATTAATACAGGACCCGGCTAATTTAATTGTTTTAGTTTGTAGATTAAATTAACTATGATAAAAGAATTAATATAGAGCTAAGAAGTAGAGTAGTAAATAGTATACAAAATTTTATTTTGCTATTATATAAAATATTGGTAGTATACTGCGCCGCATAAATAAGCATTAATTTAAGCTATAATTTGGACACAGTTCAGAAGAATTTGACCGGTGGTTTCAAACTATGTTACCGCCCACTCGCCCGAGTGTTTGTCATATAGAAATTTAAAGTTACCACCACTTGCCCATTTTTCTGCAGCTAAAAAACCTATCAGAAGGACTGATCGAAGTCATGAAAGTACAAGAGATTAATGACGTAAACAATTTCTTGATAACAAACACATGGGCGGGCGGGCGGGCGGGAACACAGTTCAGAAGAATTAGACCGGTGGTTTTAAACTGTGTTCCCGCCCACACACCCGAGTGTTTGTGATAAAGAAATTTGTAGTTACCACTACTTACCCTGTTTCTGCAGCTAAAAACCTAACAGACGGATTGACAGAAATCATTAAGGTACAAGAGAGTGATGCTGTAAACAATTTCATGATAACAATCACTTGGGCGGGCGGGCGGGAACAAAGTTTTAAAGAGTTCTATCGGTGGTTTTAAACTGTGTTCTCGCCCACCCACCCAAATGTCTGAGATAAAGAAATTTAAAGTTACCACCACCTGCCCTGTTTTTGCAACTAAAATACCTAACAGAAGACCTGACAAAAGTCTTTAAGGTACAAAAGAATAATGACGTAAACAATTTCTTGATAACAAACACTTGGGCGGGCGGGCAGGAACATAGTTCAAAAGAATTAAACCGGTAGTTTTAAATTGTGTACCCTCCCACCCACCCAAATGTCTGTAATAAAAAAAATGATATTACTACCACCTGCCCTGTTTCTGCAGCTAAAAAGCCTAACAGAAAAACTGAAAGAAGTCATTATGATACAAGAGAGTGATGACGTAAACAATTTCTTAATAACAAACACTTGGGCGGGCGGGCGGGAACACAGTTCAGAAAAATTGGACCGGTGGTTTCAAACTGTGTTCCCGCCCACCCACCCGAGCGTTTGCTATAAAGAAATTTGAAGTTACCACCACCTACCGTATTGTTCGTAAATTGTGTAAAATTATCAAACTAGTTTTTTTGTAAATCATATCTATTTTTTTTCTATTTATAATTTTCTTTAAAGTGGAAACCATTCACAATGGTTTCCACATTTGCAACCTAATCACCCTTTAAAGAAATTTTTATTTTATAGTTCTTTGGAATCCATAAAGGTTTATCTTTTTCTTATTTCTAAAACTTGTACTACTAATATAAAACTACAATAAAACCAAATTTTATCAAAATTCATTTAATGGTTCAGAAGTTATCTGGTTTTAAAACATCTTTAATAGTTTCAGTTTTGTCGTGTTTATTTACTTTTTTTATAATTATAGTACTGGTACTACATATATTCAAGTATAATTAAACCAAATTTTACCAAAATCCATTGAAAGGTTTAAAAGTTATCTGGATTTAAAACATATTCAACAGTTTCAGATCAAACTAAAGAAGATATGTCAAATTGAGATTATGCAAAATTTGACGTGGCAATTTTCTTATAAATTGTAGATCTGGGACTACTTACATACAACTGTAATGAAACTAAATTTTATCAAAATCCAATAAGTGGTTTGGAAGTTATTTGGTTTTGAAACATCTTTAATAGTTCCAGACCAAACCAAAGTAGATAGATCAAATTAAAGTTATGCTAGATTTGCCGTGTCAATTTTCTTCTAAATTGTAGTACTGCTACTACATATAAACATCTTTAATTGAACCAAATAGACCAAACTAAAGTAGATAGATTAAATTGAGATTATGCCAGATTTGCCGTATCAATTTTTTTCTAAATTGTTGAACTTGTACTACTTATATAAAACTAACATAAAACTAAATTTGATCAAAATCCAATAAATAGTTTAGAAGTTATCTAGATTTAAAACATCTTCAATAGTTTTAGACCAAACTAAACTAGATAGATCAAATTGAGATTATGCCAGATTTGCCTTATCAATTTTTTTCTAAAATGTTGAACTTGTACTACTTATATAAAACTAACATAAAACCAAATTTGATCAAAATCCAATGAATAGTTCAGAAGTTATCTAGATTTAAAACATCTTTAATAGTTTTAGACCAAACTAAACTAGATAGATCAAATTGAGATTATGCCAGATTTGCCGTGTCAATTTTTTTCTAAATTGTTGAACTTGTACTACTTATTTAAAACTAACATGAAACCAAAATTGATTGAAATCCAATGAATAGTTTAGAAGTTATCTGGATTTAAAACATCTTCAATAGTTTTAGACCAAACTAAACTAGATAGATTAAATTGAGATTATGCCAGATTTGCCGTGTCAATTTTTTTCTAAACTGTTGAACTTGTACTACTTATATAAAACTAACATAAAATCAAATTTGATCAAAACCCAATGAAAAGTTTAGAAGTTATCTAGATTTAAAACATCTTCAATAGTTTTAGACCAAACTAAACTAGATAGATCAAATTGAGATTATGCCAGATTTGCCGTGTCAATTTTCTTCTAAATTAGAGACCTTGTACTGCTTATATAAAACTAACATAGAACAAAATTTTATCAAAATCCAATAAATAATTTAAAAGTTATCTGGATTTAAAACATCTTCAATAGTTTTAGACCAAACTAAAGAAGATAATACAAATTGAGGTTATGAAAGATTTGCCGTATCATTTTTTTTCTAAATTGTAGTACTGGTACTACATACATACAACTATAATGGAACCAAATTTGATCAAAATCCAATAAGTAGTTTAGAAGTTATCTGGTTTTGAAACGTCTTTAATAGTTTCAGACCAAACTAAAGAAAATAAGTCAAACTGATATTATGCCAGATTTGCCGTGTCAATTTTCTTTTAAATTGTAGTACTGGTACTTCTTACATACAATTAAAATAAAACTGAATTTTATTAAAATCCAATAAGTGGTTTAGATGTTATCTGGTTTTAAAACATCTTTAATAATTTCAGACCAAACTAAAGTCGATAGATCAAGTTAAAATTGATTCCAAATTTATTGTGTCGACTTCCTTTTAAGTTGTAGTACTGGTACTACTTACATAAAGCTACAACAATACCAATATTAATTAAAATCTAATGAATAGTTCAGAAATTATCTAGTTTTGAAACATCTTTAATAGTTTCAGACCAAACTAAAAAGATAGATCCACTTAAGATTATGCCAAATTGACCATGTCAATTTTCTTCTGATTTGTAAATTTAGTACTATTTATAAAAATATAAAACTACAACTAAACCAAATTTTATCAAAATCCATTGAATAATTTAAAAGTTATCTAGTTTTGAAACATCTTTAATACATTTTTACTAAACTAAAGAAGACCAAAATAAGGTTATGCCAAATTGACCGTGTTGATTTTTTTGTAAATTGCAAAACTGGTACTGCTTATATAGAAGCACAATAGAACAAAATTTTATCAAAATCCAATAAATGACTTAGAAGTTATCTAGTTTTAAAACATTTTGGACAAAAATAAATCTAAAACTAAGATAAATCTATGCCAAATTAGCTGTGTCAATTTCCTTCTTAATTGTTGTATTGGCACTACTTACATAAAATTACAATAGTACTAAATTTTATTAAAATCCAATGAATGGTATAAAAGATATCTGGTTTTGAAATATCTTAATAGTTTTAAACCAAACTAAAAAAGTTAGATCAAATTAAAGCAATGCCAAATTGACCGTGTCAATTTTTTTCTGAATTTTAGAACTGGTACTACTTACATAAAACTACAATAAAACTTAATTTTATAAAATTTTAATAAATGGTTTAGAAGTTATCTAGTTTTGAAAAAGTTAACATCATTTATTCAGGAATTTTCACAAAAAAGAAAAACTGTTGTTGATCATCAATAGTGCTTTGCTGCAGTTATGGTTATGGTGACAAAGAACTATTGGTATCCAAGTTACATATTGGGTTTGGCTAGATCTGAGTCGTAGTTTTTAATAAATTTTCAATTATTGTCGTAATACTTTGTTTGTTAAATGTTGTTTCTTAAAGATCTAAATTTTGAGCGTTTGAAGCTCTATTTGTGATAAGGTTTGTTCAGTGAACTCAACAAAATCCGAAGATGTTCTTTATGGCAAAGTGGCCCAATCTTCAGCAACAATTTCTGCAATTTGCCTTGAAGCGTTACACAAAAAGGGAGTGGTTAAGAATGCTCCCAGTAAAGCTTTGCTCTACAAAAAGTTTGTGATGACGTTTGTTGGTAGATGACGTGAGGCAAGTTTGCATTTGCAGCAAATCCGATTCTTGGCTTGTCCCACCTTCATGCATGTGACGCAGATAAGGACTTGTTTTAGCAAATAGGTTAAGTTTGGAAAATGCTTGTACTTTGGATGTATTTACCGTTCTTTTTAAGTTATTTGTTAACATTTTTTCTACGCGGCAAAATATTTAAAAAAATTTGTTTGACGCTGCAAGTGTTAGAGATTCAGTCAGAGGATACGGAAGGAATATCCAATCTTTTGATGACCAACATTTGGGTGAATCAATTCTAATCATGATTACCATCAAGTAGTTTAAACTATAGTTTTATCCACCCGCTCAAGAGTTTGTTAACAAAAATTAAAAGTTTCTTTTCTTTGCAAGCGTTGAAAAGTATTATACAATATTTTGATGACAAACACTTAGATGGGTTAGTGGGGTCTCTCCATACCATGGTTACCAACAAGTAGTTTAAACTGGAGTGCCCATCCAATTGCCTAAGATTTTGTTAACAAGAAATTAAAAGTTTTTTTCCTTTGCAAGCGTTAGAAGTCTTTTTGTCCAAAAAGAAGAATATGATATCTAATACTTTGACGACTTGGACGGGCTGGTGGGTCCTTCCATATTATTATTACTAACAAGTATATTGAACTAGAGAGCGCAACCACCCGTTCAAAAATTTTGTTATCAAGAAATTAGAAGTCTGTTCTTTTTGCACGCGTTTGTTCAAAAAGAAAAAAAAAGATAATATCATCTTCTTTATGGCCAATCGTTGGGCAGAAAGATGTGTTACTTCAAATAATGATTACCATTGAGTTGTTTGAACTAGAGTGACCACCCACTTACTCAAACGTTTGTTAACAAGAAACTTTCTATTTTTTGTAAGCGTTAAGTCTCTATGTTAGAAAAAGCGATTATGCATTCAATCTTTTATTGACCAACTCAAAAGTAAGTGTGTGGTTTACTTTAGATAATAATTAGTAGTTTGAGATGCAATTTTTCAAAATCGGAGTATGCAAACCTAAAAAGAACAAAATTTAATGTTCTGCTCGAATTTATCAACTTCTCCCAAATCGATGTGCTTTTTAGTTAAACTCAATTTGCAAAGTTTACTGTAGTTTACATATTATTTTGTGCTTTGCGGAATTCTTTAGTGGCCAACAAACTTAGTAATCCACCGTTCAAAGTAATCTATTTTAGAATTGCAGCGTTCATTGAAATGAATCGGGGCCACGCCAACAGACCCTCGAGCAACGTCGGCGTTTTTGCAAAACCCTTGGACACCATACCGGAAACACCGCGGACCACTACACATGCACACACACATACACCCTCACACACATCCTCACACACACATGCTACACACAACGAAAAAACCGCGCAGCCTGTTCTAAACGAGAACGTAAATTCCTAACGGATTATTCAAATGAAGGTTACGTCAAATCTGTTTTAGCAAATTAGTTACAATTTATACCATTGGTAGTAATGGTATTAAAGCATATTAACAATAAATTGCATTAAAATCCAATGTATGGATTGTGAGTTATAAATTTATTTTATGACTTAAATACTTATCGAATAGATCAATTGAGATCGATTAATTTGAGGTTATGACAAATTTGTCGTATTGAATTTGTTACAATTTATACAGTTGGTGAAAATAGTTTTAAAGTATATTGTCAATAAATTGCACTAAACTCCAATGTATGGTTTGCCAGTTATAAATTTCATTACCTCAATGTTTACTGCATTAACAAATTAAAATCATTTAAATTGAGGTTATGTCAAATTTGTCGTATCAAATTAGTTACAATTTCTACAGTTGGTAGTAATGCCATTAAAATATATTGTCAATAAAATGCATTTAAATTCAATGTATGGTTTTAAAAATAATGTTATACTTAACACTTTAAAATTAAATTTAGGTTTAATTTTTAGTTTTTAATATTTTGTTGCGGGTCCTGTACTTAATTAGTGCATAAGCATGAGAATAATAAGTAAATGTTGTATTATCTATAGACTAGCTAGTGTGTTTAGGCCGTGAGTGTGTTGATGTGTCGGGGTGTTGTTGGTATTGAGAGGGGGACCTTTTCAGACAGGTCGACGCGGCAGACTACCCGGGCCGCGTGGAGACAGTCGCAGTGTGTGTCCTCCGGGGGTCCAGGGACCACAGGTCCGCCCAGTAGAGCAATCTCGGCTCTCAGCGGCTCCGTTTCCTCCTCCTCCTCGCTCTCTAGTCTCGGCCCCACGAGGCCCTGTGCCGCCGGTCCCATCACACCAGACACTAGTAAGTAAACCCACCAAGATTATGTAATTAGCAAGATATGATCATGCAAATGCACTCAGTGACGTAATGCGCAGTAGGAACCATAATGCGTTTGCCAGTGACCACATCTTTAAAGTTATAGTATTATGTTTATTAATAGTTTTTAACAACTTGTTTTGAATTATCTTCAGAATATTAATTAATTTTGAACAATTTTTGTAAAATTTCTCACTGAAATTGATGTTTTTAATTTTTTAAAGGTAGTTTAAAAAATAGCAAAACTTTTAGGATAGTTTAGGGTTGCTTTGTAACAAATTTTAAAATTCAAGACCAATTATTTTGGAAATTTTAACCAATTTTAGAAGTTTGTAAAATGTTTTACTAAAATTGATGTTTTTGATGTTTTCAATTTTTTAAGGGTAGTTTAAAAAATATCAAAGTTTTTAGGATAGTTTAGGGTAGCTTTGCAAAATTTTTTAAAATTTAAGACCAATTATTTTGGAAATTATAACCAATTTTGGAAATCTGTAAAATGTTTTACTAAAATTGATGTTTTTGATGTTTTTAATTTTTTAAAGGTAATTTAGAAAATAACATAGTTTTTAGGATAGTTTAGGGTTGCTTTGTAAAAAATTTTAAAATTTAAGACCAATTATTTTGGAAGTTATAACCAATTTTGGAAATCTGTAAAATGTTCACTAAAATTGATGTTTTGATGTTTTTAATTTTTTAAGGGTAGTTTAAAAAATAGCATAGTTTTTAGGATAGTTGAGGGTTGCTTTGCAAAAATTTTCAAAATTTAAGACCAATTATTTTAAAAATTATAACCAATTTTGAAAATCTGTAAAATGTTTCACTAAAATTGATGTTTATGATGTTTTTAATTTTTTAAAAGTAGTTTTAAGAATAGCAAAGCTTTAAGGATAGCTTAGGGTTACTTTGTAAAAAAAATTTGAATTTTAAGACTAATTATTTTGGAAATTATAACCAATTTTGGAAATCTGTAAAATGTTCACTAAAATTGATGTTTTTGATGTTTTCAGTTTTTTAAGGGTAGTTTAAAAAATAGCAATGTTTTAGGACAATTTATGGTTGCTTTGTAAAAAGTTTCAAATATTAAGACCAATTATTTTGGAAATTATAACCAATTTTAAAAATCGTACAATGTTTTACTAAAATTGATGTTTTTGATGTTTTCAATTTTTTAAGAGTAGTTTAGAAAATAGCAAAGTTTTTAGGATAGTTGAGATTTGCTTTGCAAAAATTTTCAAAATTTAAGACCAATTATTTTGAAAATTATAACCAATTAAGGAAATCTGTAAAATGTTTCACTAAAATTGATGTTTTTGATGTTATTAATTTTTTAAGATTAGTTTTAAAAATAACAAAGCTTTAAGGATAGTTTAGGGTTGCTTTGTAAAAAATTTCAAAATTTTAGACCAATTATTTTGGAAATTATAACCAATTTTGGAAATCTGTAAAATGTTTTACTAAAATTGATGTTTTTAATTAGTTTAATTTTTAAGAATAGTTTAAAATTAGAAAAGTTTTTAGAATAGTTAAGGGATGCTGTAAAAAAAAACTTTTAAAATTTAAGACCAATTATTTTGGAAACTAACCAATTTTAGGAAAATTATGTAAAAAGTTTCACGAAAACTGATGTTCTTGATACTTTAAATTTATTAAGGGTAGTTTTAAGTTTAAAAAAGCCTTCAGAATAGTTAAGAATTGTTGTGCAAAAATTATCAAAATTTTGACCAATTATTTTGGAAATTATAACCAATTTTAGAAAGATTAAGTAAAAAGTTTTACTAAAACTGATGGTTTTGTTGTTTTTATTTTTTTAAGGGTAGTTTAAATGAAAACAATGTTTTCAAGATAATTTAAGGCTAATGAGCAAACATTTTCAAAATTCAAGACCAATTAGTTTCAAAATTCAAGACCAATTTTGGAAACATTTTATAAAATGTTTCACTAAAATTGATGTATTTGATTAATTTAATTTTTTAATGGTAATTTCAAAATCAGCAAAGCCTTTAAAATAGTTAAGGAATGCCGTGTAAATCTTTTCAAAATTTACGTCCAATTATTTTGGAATTTATAACCAATTTTGGAAAAATTATGAAAAAAGTTTCACTAAAATTAATGATTTTGATATTCTAAATTTATTAAAAGTAGTTTAAAATTTAGCAAAATCTTTAGAATAATTAAGGGTTGTTGTGTTAAAAAAATTCAAAATTCAAAACCAATTATTTTGGAAATTATAACCAATTTTGGAAATGATGTAAAATGTTTCACTAAAATTGATGTTTTTAATATATTCAAATTTTTAAGGGTAATTTTGAATTATACAAAAATTTCAGGATCGTTTGGGGTTATAGTGTACAAATTTTCAAAAATGAAGACCAATTATTTTTGAAATTATATCTAGTTTTGGAATCATTTTGTAAAAATTTACTAAAATTGGTGGTTTTGATATATTTAATTTTTTAAGGGTAATTTTAAATTTAGCAAAGTTTTTAGAGTAGTTTTGGGTTGTTGTGAACAATTTTTCAAGATTCAAGACCAATTATTTTGAAAATTGTAACCAATTTTGGAAAAATGATAAAAAAAGTTTCACTAAAATTAATGATTTTGATATTTTAAATTTATTAAAAGTAGTTTAAAATTTAGCAAAGCTTTTAAAATAGTTAAGGGTTGTTGTGTTAAAATTTTCAAAATTCAAAACCAATTATTTTGGAAATTATAACCAATTTTGGAAATAATGTAAAATGTTTCACTAAAATTGATGTTTTTAATATATTCAAATTTTTAAGGGTAGTTTTAAATTTAGCAAAGTTTTTAAGATAGTTGAGGGTTAGTGTGTACAATTTTTCAAAATTTAAGACCAATTTTTTTGGAAATTATAACCAATTTTGGAAACTAATGTACAAATTCACTAAAGTTGATGGTTTTAGAATATTAAATTTTTTAAGGGTAGTTTTGAATTTAGCAAAGTTTTTAGAATAGTTTACAGTTGTTGTATACAAATTTTCAAAATTCAAGATCAAATTTTTTGGAAATTATAACCAATTTTGAAAAAATTATGAATAAAGTTTCACTAAAATTAATGAATTTGATATTTTTAATTTATTAAAAGTAGTTTAAAATTTAGCAAAATCTTTAGAACAATTAAGGGTTGTTGTGTTAATATTTTCAAAATTCAAAACCAATTATTTTGAAAATTATAACCAATTTTGGAAATAATGTAAAATGTTTCACTAAAATTGATGTTTTTAATATATTCAAATTTTTAAGGGTAGTTTTGAATTTAACAAAGCTTTTAGGATAGTTGAAGGTTCTTGTGTACAATTTTTCAAAATTAAAGACCAATTATTTTGAAAATTATAACCAATTTTGAAAACATGATTTAAAATGTTTTACTAATTTTACTAAAATTGATGTTTTTAATAAATTTTATTTTTAAGGTTAGTTTTAAATATAATCAAAATTTAATGACAGTTTTAGGCTTGTTGTGTAAAAATTTCCAAAATTTAAAACCAATTATTTTAGAAAGTATAACCAATTTTGGAAACATTTTGCAAAAAATCACTAAAATTGATGGTTTTGATATATTTAATTTTTTAAGGGTAGTTTTAAATTTAGCAAAGTTTTCAGCATAGTTTAGGGCTGTTGTGTACACTTTTTCAAAATTTTATACCAATTATTTTGGAAATTATAACCAATTTTGGAAAAAATTAACTTTTTTATCAAATAATTCTGAAGATGATTCAAAAATTTGTTCAAACTAGTTGATAAGAAAAATGAATATTTTTGTGATAATGCTCAATTAATGATTTATAATTTAGGGCCCATCATCAGTAAACAAAGGTCCCTACCGTCCGCTCTCACCACGAGTAGGACCACCAGTTGCAGCACCAGGTCTCAAGCCTCGCCAGGTGATAGTATCCTCTCCAGGTTCGCCAAGCAGTAGCAGTGATTCCCAATCGGGATCGGATTCAGTCAAACACTGCCTACCAAGCCGTGTCAGCTCACCAGCCATTAGAGCATCACCGTCACGCAATTCACCAACCATTAGAAACTCTCCATCAGTAACAAACGGCATTCACAACTCACCAACATCGACAAGCATCACAACAAATTCAACAGGTCCCAGAAATTCACCATCAGTTACCAGTTTGAGTCGTGCCAGTCCATCAATACTACAAAACACAACTAGAAGCAGTTCACCTGCAATGCAAGGAAGCTCTGCTGGTATGGCGGTTACTTTAACTTCAGGTACGAGTGCGCTTTCTACTCTGTCAGGATTACAATCTACTATTTCCAATATAAGTACAACGGCTAATAATTTGTATAGTTTAAACTATACTCAACCTACAACGTATGCTAGCACCAATCCATTCCTAACTGGTGCTTACATGAATTACAATCCAGAACTCAGCTATTCCAACGATAAATATAACACTATTTCATCTTCGAAACCATTTGCTTTCGACAATGGCAAAGAAGTGAAATTCAGTTATGAAACTAAAGATAAACCATTCAGTTTTGATAATGGAAAAGATTTAAAGCAATTTGCTTATGATAGCGGAAAAGAAAAACAATTTGCTTATGATAATGGTAAAGAAAAACCATTCTCTTACGATAACGGAAAAGATAAGCAATACTCATACGATAATGGAAAAGAAAAACCGTTTAGTTTAGAGCAAAAAAGTTATGCTTATTCGGATCCCTATCAAGAATCCAAATATGATTACAACGAAAGCAAATATAGCACTTTAGGATCAAAATCTAGTTATTTGGGTTATTCCGATTTGAATAAATACAGTCCTAATAAGGATACCAGTCCTGGTTTATTGGGTGTTGAAGAAACACCAACACCAACAAGCAGTATTGAAACAGAAGATAGTCACACGCGAGAAATTTTGGAACGTGATGTAGATGGCGACGGCGAGCAAAGCGACTGAAGAGCACAAATTTAAACGTGGCAGCACTACAATAAAAGACAAAATAGGGTAATAACAACTTCATCAAACGTTTCACCATCATCATCATTAATAAAAAAAAAAAGGTGAGGCGCCTACAGTATATGTCTGCTTCTTAGAATCAAACTTAATTAGGATCATTGTTAACTATTAAATAAATTATATTATACGATTCTAGTTGGTAGATGAAATATGGATATTTATAAAAAAATGAAAATATAGAAATATTAAGTGGGTGATTAGATCATTGTTATGTGTTTGCACAACTTCTTTTTGAGATTTTTTAAGAGGTATATATATTATATAATGAAGAAGGTAAAAACCAAACCGTAATCATTTTATTAATTATATATAATCGGTGTTGATATTACCTTGAATGAAGATTATAAACCAATGCACAAAATAAGTACTTTTTGAATATATAATGAAGAACACTGCCATTTTACTCGTACCATAGGCAGTCTCATTTTAGTTAAATTATTCTTAGCTAATGACTAGTTATAACGTCGGAATTTAATATTAATCCTATACACCGCGCGGACACAATTTTTCCAAAATAGCTGTTCTGTATATAAATAAGCCAGTTTTTTGGGTGGTTGAAATTGTACAGCGATTTTTATTTCAATTTTTGGGGCGGATTATTTATTATACGCGGGGATTAATTTGTTATGCCCTGTAAATATATATTTAAAGAATACTAAGAGCTAAACAATAAAATTGCTTCTAGAGCAATGAGACCTATTATTATATGTAGCTATATGTAAATGGGATGAGAACGATTTGATTGCTTTTTTACTTGAGGAAATTAATATAAAAAATTCGTTTCTTTTAGTTTCGGTGCTAGTTGCAATACAAATGATAATAGTGGATGGAAGGATTAGGCTTGGAGTATATTTTATATTAAAATTATCACATTTTTAGAATAACCAAAATTTGATTACAATAAAAATATAAAGAATTAGTGTATCTAAAAAAACTAAAGCAATTTTGGACAAATACTTCAAAAAAAACCCTCACAATAAAAATTTTTGTAAGCATGATTTAAAAATGCTTAAAATTTAATTATCTGGCTTTAATAATTACTCCAATTTATCAAATCTTTATCTTCATGAATAGTAAGATGCAAAGTCTTCTCTTTCGTTTTCTTAAGAAAATTGCATATCTACTGATGAAGTAAGTGATTTCAATGTATTCAAATATTTTTTAGGATGGAGTTGATTCACAATATGTTCCAAATAATTTTTCAGCCGTAAATTTGTAATTCAACGCGTCCAAAAAATTTGGTTTAGAATTGACAAGTGATGATTAGAGGTGGTTTCTACGCTTCCAAAAAAAGCCAACTAATTACTGCTATTGATGAGATTGTGGCATGTATTATATTGCAAATGATTGCGGTTTTCTCCAGCATTGATTCAAAGAATTTTGTTCTAGATAATTGGTAAAAAATACGCAAAGCCAATATCATTTGATCCAGTAAGGTTGTAGCATCTTTTTGCAATATGTCCTAATTGACCACATTTGTTTCCAGCAGTCAGTTTTGATTGAAGTTGTTTCCAAATAATATTTTTAGGGCCGCTACCACAAAAACCTACTATTTTGCTTCACTGATAGTAGTGAGGTTGTGGCATCCTTTTGCAATATTCTCTAAATAATTATCATCTATCTTCAGTTGTAAAATTTGAAGTCGAAAAGTTAATAAAGTGTTTGGTAGACCTTAAACGATTAAAAACTCTCCTAAAAAATTCAAGTTCAAGTTTTTTGAGCGATTTTTACAATATTTTTTGCAATTAATTAGTTTTTTGAGTGTTTTTTAAATTTTTTTATTTTAGAATCGTTTCAAATCAACACTTTTAGGTTCATAAAAATAAATTTTAAAAAAAGTTGAAGAAGTTTATTCTTTGATTTCATAAGTTTTTTAAGGAATTTTTTGTCAGATTTTACTCAAATGTTTCAAAACCAGATTTTAAGATCAGAAAAACTGAAAAAATAGATATAAAACAATTTCTATAAATTTTCACAAACAAAAATTAGTTTTTTGAGTGAATTTTGTATCAAAAATGTTTTAAAATTACATTTTAAGTTAAGAAAAAACTGACACAGTTTAAAAAAAAATACTGTGAAAAATTTTGAGCGATTTTTGGAAAATTTCATTAAATAGTTAATTTTTTGTGAAATTTTTGAAAGATTTTACCTTATAAATGTTTCAAACCCATATTTAAAGTTCAAAAAAACTTGGAAAAGATTTTAAAGAGTTTTTTTGGTTTTCTGAGCAAATTTTGTAGGTTTTTTGACAAAAAATTAGTTCAGGATAAATTTTTTGAGCAATTTTTGCATGAATCACACAAAAAATAGTGTTTTAATGGATTTACCAGCGGAAACATTGTTCAAAAAGTTCAAAAAAACTTCAAATGAATCTAAAAAAATTTCTAAAAAAATTATTCTGAGATTTTATAAAGTTTCTGATCGATTTTTGTCAAATTTAACACACAAAAAATGTTTTTTGATGAAATGTATAGCAGAAAAGTGGGAAATTTGTTCTAAAATTTAATAACTTTCTAAGATCGTTTTGAAAGATTTTAGTTTTTTTTGTATTTTTTTAAGAAATTCATAGCAAAAATGTTTAAAAACCATATTTTAAGTTCAGAAGAATTTTTAGTTTCACACAAAAAAATTGTGTTTTTAGATAATTTTTAATGAATTTTATAGCTTCAAACTACAATCTAAACAAAAAAAATTAAAATTATAGTTTTTGTTCAGTTTTTTAAGCAGTTAAGAGGCAGCAGGATTTTATTTGAGTGTTTTTTGATGAATTTTATAGCAGAATTGCTTAAAAACCACAATTTAAGATTAGAAAAGCATGAAAAAATTTGTAAAAGTTTCTGGGAAAGTTTGTTCTAAAATTTTATACATTTTCTGAACATTTTTTTGAAGATTTTACAAAAAAAATTGTTTCAAAATCATATTTTAAGTTCAAAAAATTTAAAAATAATTCTGAAATTTTGTTTTTTGGGTAATTTTATAAGGTTTCACACAAAAATTGGTTTTTTGGTGTAATTTTTCAAACTTCATAAAACATTCTAACATGAAAAAAAAAAAATTTTTACTAAAAATTATTTTACTAAAAAAAATGTTTTTTTATAGCAGAAATGTTTCAAAACCCCAATTTAAGTTTAGAAAAACATGAAAAAAATTGTTCAAATTTCTGGAAAAGTTTGTTCTAAAATTTTTTTAAATTTCTGAGCTATTTTTGAAAGATTTCACACAACAAAATAGTTTTTTTGTGTATTTTTTAAGCTTAAATGTTTCAAAATCATAATTTAAGTTTATAAAAACTTAAAAAATCATAATAAAATCTCTGGAATTTTGCTTTTTGGATGATTTTTGTAAGGATTCGCACAAAAATTAGTTTTATGGGTAATTTTTGATGAATTTTATAGCTTCAAACCACATTTTAACATAAAAAAACTCCAAATAAAATTGATTTTAGATTACACTTTTTTATTTTAGTTTTTTGAGAGGTTTTTGTAAGATTTTACCAAAAAACATTGTTTTTGGATTGATTTTTTATAGATTTTATAGCAGTAATGTTTCAAAACTACATTTTAAGTTTAGAAAAACATGAAAAGATTTGTAAAAATCTCTGGAAAAGTTTGTTCTAAGATTTTATAAATTTGTTGAGCAATTTTTGGAAGATTTAACACAAAAAAATAGTTTTTGGTGTATTTTTTAAGATTTTCATAGCAAAAATGTTTTAAAATCATATTTTTTATTCAGAAAAACTCAGAAAAATCACTGGAAATAATGCACATAAAAAATTATTTTTTTTTGTAGTTTTTGATGAACACAATCTAACATAAGATCTCTAAAATTTACGTTTAAAAAATTGTTTTAAATTACATTTTACAGTTTTTTGAGAGAGATTTGTAGGATTTCATTGAAAAAAAAAAATGTTTTTTAATGGATTTTATAGCAGAAATGTTTCAAAACCACAATACGAGTTCAGAAAAGCATAAAAAAAACTAAAAATCTTTGGGAAACTTTGTTCTAAGGTTTTATAAATTTTCTAAGCAATTTTTGAAAGATTTCACTCAAAAAATAGTTTTTTGTGTATTTTTTAAGCAAAAATGTTTTAAAATCATATTTTAGGTTCAAAAAAACTTAAAAAATCTCTGGAATTTTCTTTTTTGGATAACTTTTGTTTGTATTCTCACAAAAAATAGTTTTTTTTGGAATTTTATAGCTTCAAACCATATTCTATCATGGAAAATCCTAAAAAAGATTTCAAAATAAAATTGTTTTTAGATTACACTTTTTTACTTTAGTTTTTTAAGAGATTTTCGTAAAATTTTACTGAAAAAAAAAAGTTTTTTGAGTGATTTTTGATGAATTTTATAGCAGAAATGTTTTAAAACCACAATTTAAGTCCAGAAAAGCATAAAAAAATTGTAAAACTTTCTGAAAAAGTTTATTCTAAAACTTTATAAATTTTCTGAGAATTTTTGAGAAGATTTTACAAAAAAAAATTTTTGTAATATTTCAAACAAAAAAATAGTTTTTAAATTATTTTTTATGGCTTTTTTAAGGTTTTTATGAACTTTACTTAAAAACCTTAAAAAAGCCCTGGAAAAGTTTTTATAAATTTTCTGAGTAATTTTTGAATGATTTCACACAAAAAACTAAGTAATTTGTGTAATTTTTAAAGGAATTTATAAAGAAATGTTTCAAAATTTACAAAAAAAAAAATTTTTTTTGAAAAAAAACATTTAAAACAAATTTGAATGTTTCTAAGCAATTTTTGTAAAGTTTCACAGCAGAAATGTTTAAAAATTACATTTTAAATTAAAGAAAATTTCTGAAAAAATATGTTTTAAGTTTTCAGAGCAATTTTAGTGGAATTTTATACACAAAAATAGCCTTTTAATAGATTTGATAGCATTCCACAACATTCTAAGTTTAGACACTCAATAAAAAACTTTAAAATCTCTAGAAAACTTTGTTACTAGATTGCATATATTTTTTAAACAATTTTTTTCAAAAAATTAGGTGTGTTTTTTGATAGATTAAAAAAAAGATTTTACTAACAAAATTTGGTTCTTGAGTATTTTTTGCAGGATCTTAAATATTTAAAACGTTTACACAAAAAAATAGATTTTTGACAGATTTGATGGATTTTATAGCAGAAATGTGAACCATATTTCAAAATTTTAAAAAATATTTGAAAAAAATTGATTTTAATTTTCTGAGCAAATTTTCATTTCAATTTCACAAATTTTTTTTGACGAATTCTAAGCAGAAATGTTTCAAAACTACTTTTTAAGCTCAGAAAAATTTAAAACCAAATTGAAAACATTTTTGAACATTTTCTTATCAATTTTCATAAATTTTATGAGCAGTTTTTGTAAGATTTCAGACAAAAAATAGTTTTTTGTTAATTTTACAGAAGAAATTGTTCAAAACTGCTTTTTAAATTTAGAATTTTTTAACTTTTTTTCAAATTTTATAAGGTTTTTAAACAATTTTTGTAAGATTTTGCACAAAAAAAATAGTTTTTTGAGTAATTTTTAAAGAATTTTATTAAAAAATGTCAAATTAAAGTTTTAAGTTAAAAAAAAACAGCAAAAAAGTAAAAAAAATGTTTTTTTCTGAGCCATTTTTTTGTAAGATTTCAAACAAAAATTATTTTTTTGAGTGATATTTTACCAAACATATTACAAAATCAAATTTTAAATTAAAAAAAAAAACTTGAAACTTTCAAAAATTGCAAAAAAAATGAAGAATTTTAAACAAAAAAATTGTGTATTAATAGATTTAATCCACATTTGAAAATCAAAACAAGTTGAAAACATTTAAAAAAAAATCCCTGAAGTTATTTTTTAATAAAACTCAAAAGTTTTCTGTGCAAAAATAGCTTTTTATATCAAAAATGTTTCAAAGCCACAACAGAAAAATCTGGAAAAAGTGAAAAAAAAAATGTTTTTTGAGTCATTTTTGATGGAAAAAATATTTTAAATCCAGAAAAACATGAAAAAATTATTGTTTAATCTTACATTTTGTTTCGAAGCAATTTTTTAAGATTATCTAAAAAAATACATCAAAAATTACTCAAAATATAATTTTTTGTGTATTTTTAGCAGAAATGAGAAAAGAAAAATTTTGAAAATTTATAAAATCAATCAAATTTTATAGAGTTATAGTGTTTGAAAAACAAAAACAAAGTTTAAATTTCAAAAAACCTTCATAAGTTTTTAAGCATTTTTTGGAAGATTTCACTCAAAAAATAAGTTTTTTCCTGAATTTTAAAGATTTTTTAGCAAAAATGTTTCAAAACCAAATTTTAACTTCAGAAAAACTTTTAAAAGATTTTCTAAAAAAACATATCTTTAGATTTATCACAAAAACTTTAAAAAATCTTTGAAAAAATATTATATTACACAAAAAATAGTTTTTTTGTGGCTCACAAAAATTTTGAAAAAGTTTGTTATTTAATTTATCGTTTTCTGAGCAATTTTTAGAAGATTTCACTCAAAAAATATAGTTTTTTTTGTGTAATTTCAATACATTTTTAGCAGAAATGTTTCAAAACCAAACTTCAACTTAGGAAAAACTTTAAAAGATTTTCTAAAAAAACATTTCTTTAGATTTATTACAAAAACTTTAAAAAATCTTTGAAAAAATATTTTTTTAAATTTAAAGTTTTTTGGTCAATTTTTAGAAAATTTGACAACAAAAAATAGTTTTTTTTGTGTAATTTTAATGATATCTTAGCAGAAATACCAAGTTTTAACTTTAAAAATGCATTGTTTTAGACTTTATAACTTTTTGGAGTGATTTTTGAAAGTTATTACACAAAAAAATAGTTTTTGATGTTTCACAAAAATAAAAAAAGAAAATTGAAAAGAATTGTTCTTAAATTTTAAGTTTTCTGAGCAACTTTTTGGAATATTTCACACAAAAAAAATATTTTTTTGTTATTTTTAAGAATTTTTTAGCAAAAATGATTTAAAACCAAATTTTAGCTTCAGAAAAACTTTTAAAAAAAATTTAAAAAACATTTTGGATTGTACACAAAGAAAAATTGTATTTGTGTGTAATTTTAATAATTTTTTACCAAAAATGATTTAAAACCAAATTTTAGCTTCAGAAAAACTTAAACAAATTTTTTTTTTAGATTTTACACAAAGAGAAATAGGTTTTTGTGTAATTTTAATGATTTTTTAGCAGAAATGTTTCAAAACTAAATTTTAACTTTAGAAAAACTTTAAAAGATTTTCTAAACAACCATTTTTTTGGATTTTATAAGTTTTCGGAGTGGTTTTAAAAAAAATATTTTTAATTTTTTGATGTCTCACAAGAATTTAAAAAAATCTTGAAAGAATTTGTTCTCAAATTTAAAGTTTTCTGAGCAATTTTTGGAAGATTGCACAAAAAAAAATGTTTTTTGGTGACTGAAAACTTAGGAAGGATTTGAACAAATCTCTGAAAAAGTTTGTTCTTTGATTTCATAAGTTTTTTGAGCAAAAACTTTTTTTTATTAATTTTATAAACAAAATGTTTCAGAACCACATTTAAAGTTCAGAAAAACCAGTAAACAGATTTGAACAAACCTGTAAAGCAGTTTCCTAAAGGATTCTTGTAAGATTTCACACAAAAAATTAGTTGGATTTCATAGCAAAAATGATTCAAAATCACATTTTAAATCAAGAAAAAAGATTTTCAAAAATTGCTGGAAAAATTTGTTTTTAAATTTCATAAAATTTCTAAGCAAATTTTGTAAGATTAAATAAAAAAAAATCTGAAAAAGTTTTTGTAAGATTTCACATACAAAAATAGTTTTTAATTGATTTTTAAAGAATTTTGAAGCAAAAATGTTTCAAATTTATGTTTTATGTTTAGTAAAATCTGTACATTTAGTGGGAGATTTTTGGAAGAGTTCGTTCTTAACTTTTATTATATTTCTGAGCAATTTTTGTAAAAAAAATTTCTTTCAAAAAACCTAAGAAACACACAATCTAAGCGATTTTTATAAGATTTCACACGAAAAATTAGTTTGTTTGGTGATTTTTGATAGATTTCATAGCAAAAATGTTTCAAAATCACATTTTAAATCAAGAAAAATCTGAAAAAAAATTGTTGGAAAAATTTGTTCTTAAATTTAAATCAAGATTTCTAAGCAAAATTTCTATTTCTGTTAAACAAAGAACTAGTTTTTTAGCGATTTTTGATAAAATAGCAGAAATGTTTCAAAACTATTTTTTCAGTTTAGAAAAATTGTAAATTTTTTAAGAGAGTTTGTTTTTAGCTTTTATAAAATTTTTAAATATTTTTTGTAAAAATAATCTGTTTTTAAGTTCAGAAAACCCTAATAAATACACAATCTAAGCGATTTTTGTAGTATTTCACACAAAAATTAGTTTTTTTAGTGATTTCATAGTAAAAATAGATCAAAGCAACATTTTATGTTTAGAAAATCATAGAAAGGGTTTGAAAAAATTCTATAAAAGTTTGTTCTTACGTTTTCTAAGCAGTTTTTGAAGGATTTTATCTAAAAAATAGTAGATTTATATGCAAACATGTTTTAAAATACAATTTTAAGTTCAGAAAAATTTAAGTAAATTTAAAAAATCCCAAGATAAAGTTAATTCTTAAATTTTATAAATTTTTTGAGCGATTTTTATAAAAGTTTTTACTTTTTAAGTTCAGAAAAACCTAAGAAATGCACAATCTAAGCGATTTTTTTAGGATTCCATACAAAAAATAATTTTTTGGGTGATTTTTGATAAATTTCATGGCAAAAATAAAGCAAAACAACATTTTATGTTTAGAAAAACCTAGAAGAGATTTAAAAATAAATCTAGAAAATTTTGTTTTTACTTTTTCTACGCGATTTTATCTAAAAAATAGTTTTTTGTGTGAGTTTTAATAGATTTTATATCAAAAATGTATCAAACCGACATTTTCTGAGCGATTATTGTGAGCTTTTAAACAAAAAACTTTAAAAAATTTAAAAAAAGTTTTAAAAAGCACCCAAAAAAAGTTTTTTAATGTTTTTTTAACAGAATTGTACAAAATCTACATTTAGGTTTATTTAAACCTAAAAAAAAATTAAAAAAATATCTACTAAAGTTTGTTCTTTGATTTTATCGAGTTTTTTACACAAAAAACTAGATCTTTGAGTGATTTTGATAGATTTTAAGCAAATTTTTTTTAAAAACACATTTTAAATTTAAAAAAAAAATCTCAAATAAATTGTTTTTAAGTTTTCTGGGCGATTTTTGTATGATTTTACAGAAAAAAATAATTTTTTACGTGATTTTTGATAGAGATACAGTAAACGTAGATCAAAACAACATTTTAAGGTTAGAAAAACTAAAAAGTATTTCTGGACAATTTTTCTGAGCAATATATCTATACAAAAATTAGTTTTTTTTGGATTTCATACGTTTTCTGAGCGATTTTTGTAAAATTTCACACAAAAACATATTTGTTTGGGTAATTTTTGATGAAATTTATTCTAAAAAACTTTCAATTCAACATTTAAAGTTCAAAAAAGTTTGGAAAACATTAAATACAAACAATGAAAAAGTTTGTTCTCAAACTTCATACGTTTTCTGAGCGATTTTTGTAGGATTTCACACAAAATATGGATTTTTGATGGATTTTAAGCAAAAATGTTTTAAAATCACGTTTGAATGTTCAGAAAAACCTGTAAAAAATTTGTATTAATTTAAAAAAGTAGGTTTTGATTTCTAATTCTGCAAAAAATGTCATTTGTAGTGAACGCATCACTACAAATGACATTTTTTTCTAAATCTGAAGTAATAAGCAACAATTTTGTAAATCAAACTTGGTTATTCTAAAAATATTGAAACCCGGGCTCTTTCCATCCTAGAAGTAACCGACATAGATTGAAAACTAATCAATAAACCTTTCGGTGTGACTTAAGCACGCGCATGATTGCATGTGTGTGCATACGTCAGGCATATCATAGCTAACCTTCCACTTGCCTAAATAGCCTGTCTTAAATATATTAACCGTGGCTACGTATAAATATTATATATAAATAAATTTTAACATAACTATAAGAGAAAATAATAATAATATTAAATTAAAATGAAAATAACATCTAATGTACATGTTAGTGGCGCGTGTATGGCGAGAATGAAGAAACACTAGTCAATTTTAAGTTTGGTCAATTTTAGATGGGTAGTTAAATTTTTAGACTGTTGAATATTGCACTGGCTATAAAGATTATTATTGATTGATTGATTGATTGATTGATTGATTGATTGATTGATTATTAAAATTACAATTAAAACGCGATATTATCTGATAGAAAAGAATTTATTCGGGTTATAAAAAATTGTAGAGGAAAATATTTTATGTGGAAAATGTTGATGAAAAATTTAATGGATTTATGGATAGAAAATAGATCGATGAGGAAAATGTTATTATTATATTTTAATCACCGAATTGTGATAAGTGTGAGTTAATTTAAATAAATGGAAAAATTCGTTTTTATCAGATAAATTATAAACTGGGTAAATGTTCTTAGATAGGCAAAAGTACGAATGTGTGTGCACATATCATACGATTTATACTTTCCTACATGACTGAATAGCGAAGTGTGTGGCGGTGCAGTCGGGGGTGGTATCATAACCCATCCCCGACGACATCGCCGTGTGTACAATAACTACTACTATCATGCCTCGACCATTCCGTGTGTAGCGGGGGGCCGCGGGGCAGACATCATGCGGATCGGCCGTATACTTTTGATATTTACACTGTTTCTGGTGTTCGTATTTAGGACATTTTTATATGAAACTAATCGCCGCCGTTATTCTCCCCGCCGCCCCGTTAGACTTTCCTCTAATCTATAGACTCTATAAAAAAATTGTTATGTATACAATTATTTGTGGAAATATTTTACCAGGATTTAATTAATTGGGCCGCCATAATCACGGCCCCGATATTTCGGAATTTTTCTGTTCATTTTCTAATAATCGCGTCTTATACTTTTTAATGGTAGAATATTTCTGCTTCTCCATTAAATATAGATGTTAAAAAATATACAATAAATTATCAGTATTTAAACATTAGCTTTTCAAATGGCTAGACCCTCCTACGATGTACTTACAAAATAACGAAATAAATCTTTCAGTTGATTTTTGTTTCATTAAATATGTCTCGTTTTATTTCATAACCTTATACCCAATCCTTTAAACAAACAAAAATTCCAGCTTGTATATCCAAGAAGGAAACGTCACTGTGCGACAAAGAACAATATAGAACGGCGACAAAATAAAATAAAAATTCATCATTTTAATAAAACAGATACTATTAATAAAATAAAATTGAGAATAAGTATTCATTTTTACGACCATTGACTCTATGCAACCCTACTCACTCTAACAAGAAATAAATATTTAATTGAAATTATCTTATTAATTTATTAGACTTTTCTTTTCCCTTTTTGCTTTCTTTATCAATGTGTGCAATCACATCTAATGTCAATTTAATTAAACTTATTAAAACGAAGATGCAATCATCAATACGGATATCTTTACGAAGTTTTATAGCATATCATGCCTTTTAATAATAGTGAAACGGCAAAAACGTTCACCAAGCGACACAAAATAATTAGAAATTTAAAAATAAATTTTAAGTTCGATGCGAAGCGACTCAATAAGTCTCAAGCTGCTGCGCATTATTAAATCTTTGTTTATAATAACTGAATGAATTTTAAATTATATAACTATTTACTGAAATGTGCAATATAAGTAGCATAACAATAAACTTGCGTCAAATCAAAAATGTTGAGTTTTTTTTTTTAATATGTTCTAAAATTAGCATTTAACACATACGTGAAACAGTTGAAAAACGTGAAATGTAAATCATTTTTTGTGAGCTTAAAGTTCACTAAAATTCGCAAATGTAGACCAACGTTGGTAATTTTTTGGTTACTGGGGTAATTCGGACCCCTGATTACGATTCCGGAATCGCCGTTTCGAAATTCTTAACCGTTCACCTTCTAATTCATAGCGGATTTTTAGTGTATTTTTATTACGAAAACGTGTGAAACAAATATAGTTTTAACCGGCCGAGGAGGACGCAATTGCTCCTGTAGCAAGCCAACAGACCTCGGCAGATGCTCTTGCAAACCGGAAGTCCGTAGGTCAAAGGGTTTACCTTCGGCAATCGATTGTATCGCTTTAGTACGTACGTAAGCTCGTGTTTGTCAGAGTAAAATCCACAAATGTGGATGAAAGTTTGTAATTTTTTGATTACTGGGGTAATTTGGAGCCCTGATTACGATTTCGATATCGCCGTTTTGATATTCTCATCATTTCTCCCTCTTATCCAATAATGGCTATTTTCGGTCAATTTAAAAGTTCTAAATGCGTGAAACTAGCATACTTCTAGCCGGCCGATGGGGACCCAAATTTTTTTGTGTCAAGCCACAGACCCCAATAGGTTGTGGGCCAAAGCGGAAGTCCGTGCTTCAAGGGGTTCTCCTTCGGCGATCGAAAGAGTTGAAACATACCAAAGGGGGGGGTCTTTCTCCTTTTTGGACTAGGATTTTTTCAATTTTAGGAAAAAAAGGTCGGTTTTTTTGCTTTTCCTGACGTAAAATGAACCCCTGATTACGATTTTGGGGGTCCGACACCGATATTCCTAGTACAATGGCGGCAATTTTAAAATAACCGCTAAAAACACGCTTTTTTTGCGTTTCGAAGGGCAAAAAAGGCACTAAACGGTGAAGGGTAAGAACGCAATTGCTCCTGAGGGTAGTCAACAAACCCATCTAAATACCTGCCAAACCGGAAGTCCGTAGGTCAAAGCGTTTTTCTTCGGCAATCGACGAAAGTTTTGGTTTTATCAACAATACGTACATAAGCTCACGTTGCCACACTAATATTCGCAAATGTGGACCAATGTTGGTAATTTTTTGGTTACTGGGGTAATTCGGACCCCTGATTAGGATTCCGGAATCGCCGTTTCGAAATTCTTAACCGTTCACCTTCTAATTCATAGCGGTTTTTTAGTGTATTTTTATTACGAAAACGTGTGAAACAAATATAGTTTTAACCGGCCGAGGAAGACGCAATTGCTCCTGTAGCAAGCCAACAGACCTCGGCAGATGCTCTTGCAAACCGGAAGTCCGTAGGTCAAAGGATTTACCTTCGGCAATCGATTGTATCGCTTTAGTACGTACGTAAGCTCGTGTTTGTCAGAGTAAAATCCACAAATGTGGATGAAAGTTTGTAGTTTTTTGCTTACTGGGGTAATTTGGAGCCCTGATTACGATTTCGATATCGCCATTTTGATATTCTCATAATTTCTCCCTCTTATCCAATAATGGCTATTTTCGGTCAATTTGAAAGTTCTAAATGCGTGAAACTAACATACTTCTAGCCGGCCGATGAGAACCCAAATTTTTTTGTGTCAAGCCACAGACCCCAATAGGTTGTGGGCCAAAGCGGAAGTCCGTGCTTCAAGGGGTTCTCCTTCGGCGATCGAAAGAGTCGAAACATACCAAAGGGGGGGGTCTTTCTCCTTTTTGGACTAGGATTTTTTCAATTTTAGGGCCAAAAGGTCGTTTTTTTTGCTTTTCCTGACGTAAAATAAACCCCTGATTACGATTTTGGGGGTCCGACACCGATATTCCTAGTACCCTGGCGGCAATTTTAAAATAACCGCTAAAAACACGATTTTTTTGCGTTTCGAAGGGCAAAAAAAGCACTAAACGGTGAAGAGCAAGAACGCAATTGCTCCTGAGGGTAGTCAACAAACCCATCTAAATACCTGCCAAACCGAAAGTCCGTAGGTCAAAGGGTTTTTCTTCGGCAATCGACGAAAGTTTTGGTTTTATCAACAATACGTACATATGCTCACGTCGCCACACTAATATTCGCAAATGTGGACCAATGTTGGTAATTTTTTGGTTACTGGGGTAATTCGGACCCCTGATTACGATTCCGGAATCGCCGTTTCGAAATTCTTAACCGTTCACCTTCTAATTCATAGCGGTTTTTTAGTGTATTTTTATTACGAAAACGTGTGAAACAAATATAGTTTTAACCGGCCGAGGAGGACGCAATTGCTCCTGTAGCAAGCCAACAGACCTCGGCAGATGCTCTTGCAAACCGGAAGTCCGTAGGTCAAAGGGTTTACCTTCGGCAATCGATTGTATCGCTTTAGTACGTACGTAAGCTCGTGTTTGTCAGAGTAAAATCCACAAATGTGGATGAAAGTTTGTAATTTTTTGCTTACTGGGGTAATTTGAAGCCCTGATTACGATTTCGATATCGCCATTTTGATATTCTCATCATTTCTCCCTCTTATCCAATAATGGCTATTTTCGGTCAATTTGAAAGTTCTAAATGCGTGAAACTAACATACTTCTAGCCGGCCGATGGGAACCCAAATTTTTTTGTGTCAAGCCACAGACCCCAATAGGTTGTGGGCCAAAGCGGAAGTCCGTGCTTCAAGGGGTTCTCCTTCGGCGATCGAAAGAGTCGAAACATACCAAAGGGGGGGGTCTTTCTCCTTTTTGGACTAGGATTTTTTCAATTTTAGGGCCAAAAGGTCGGTTTTTTTGCTTTTCCTGACGTAAAATAAACCCCTGATTACGATTTTGGGGGTCCGACACCGATATTCCTAGTACCCTGGCGGCAATTTTAAAATAACCGCTAAAAACACGATTTTTTTGCGTTTCGAAGGGCAAAAAAGGCACTAAACGGTGAAGGGCAAGAACGCAATTGCTCCTGAGGGTAGTCAACAAACCCATCTAAATGCCTGCCAAACCGGAAGTCCGTAGGTCAAAGGGTTTTTCTTCGGCAATCGACGAAAGTTTTGGTTTTATCAACAATACGTACATATGCTCACGTCGCCACACTAATATTCGCAAATGTGGACCAATGTTGGTAATTTTTTGGTTACTGGGGTAATTCGGACCCCTGATTACGATTCCGGAATCGCCGTTTCGATATTGTCAACCGTTCACCTTCTAATTCATAGCGGTTTTTTGGTGTGATTTTATTACAAAAACGTGTGAAACAAATATAGTTTAAAGAGGCCGAGGAGGACGCAATTGCTCCTGTGGCAAGCCAACAGACCTCGGCAGATGCTCTTGCAAACCGGAAGTCCGTAGGTCAAAGGGTTTACCTTTGGCGATCGATTGTATCGCTTTAGTACGTACGTAAGCTCGTGTTTGTCAGAGTAAAATCCACAAATGTGGATGAAAGTTTGTAATTTTTTGCTTACTGGGGTAATTTGAAGCCCTGATTACGATTTCGATATCGCCATTTTGATATTCTCATCATTTCTCCCTCTTATCCAATAATGGCTATTTTCGGTCAATTTGAAAGTTCTAAATGCGTGAAACTAACATACTTCTAGCCGGCCGATGGGAACCCAAATTTTTTTGTGTCAAGCCACAGACCCCAATAGGTTGTGGGCCAAAGCGGAAGTCCGTGCTTCAAGGGGTTCTCCTTCGGCGATCGAAAGAGTCGAAACATACCAAAGGGGGGGGTCTTTCTCCTTTTTGGACTAGGATTTTTTCAATTTTAGGGCCAAAAGGTCGGTTTTTTTGCTTTTCCTGACGTAAAATAAACCCCTGATTACGATTTTGGGGGTCCGACACCGATATTCCTAGTACCCTGGCGGCAATTTTAAAATAACCGCTAAAAACACGATTTTTTTGCGTTTCGAAGGGCAAAAAAGGCACTAAACGGTGAAGGGCAAGAACGCAATTGCTCCTGAGGGTAGTCAACAAACCCATCTAAATGCCTGCCAAACCGGAAGTCCGTAGGTCAAAGGGTTTTTCTTCGGCAATCGACGAAAGTTTTGGTTTTATCAACAATACGTACATATGCTCACGTCGCCACACTAATATTCGCAAATGTGGACCAATGTTGGTAATTTTTTGGTTACTGGGGTAATTCGGACCCCTGATTAGGATTCCGGAATCGCCGTTTCGAAATTCTTAACCGTTCACCTTCTAATTCATAGCGGTTTTTTAGTGTATTTTTATTACGAAAACGTGTGAAACAAATATAGTTTTAACCGGCCGAGGAAGACGCAATTGCTCCTGTAGCAAGCCAACAGACCTCGGCAGATGCTCTTGCAAACCGGAAGTCCGTAGGTCAAAGGATTTACCTTCGGCAATCGATTGTATCGCTTTAGTACGTACGTAAGCTCGTGTTTGTCAGAGTAAAATCCACAAATGTGGATGAAAGTTTGTAGTTTTTTGCTTACTGGGGTAATTT
Organism: Tachinus rufipes; assembly: GCA_963932245.1. Taxonomy (NCBI): domain Eukaryota; kingdom Metazoa; phylum Arthropoda; class Insecta; order Coleoptera; family Staphylinidae; genus Tachinus; species Tachinus rufipes. The sequence continues at coordinate 4,278,585 of OZ010744.1, forward strand.
GGAGCCCTGATTACGATTTCGATATCGCCATTTTGATATTCTCATCATTTCTCCCTCTTATCCAATAATGGCTATTTTCGGTCAATTTGAAAGTTCTAAATGCGTGAAACTAACATACTTCTAGCCGGCCGATGGGAACCCAAATTTTTTTGTGTCAAGCCACAGACCCCAGTAGGTTGTGGGCCAAAGCGGAAGTCCGTGCTTCAAGGGGTTCTCCTTCGGCGATCGAAAGAGTCGAAACATACCAAAGGGGGGGGTCTTTCTCCTTTTTGGACTAGGATTTTTTCAATTTTAGGTCCAAAAGGTCGGTTTTTTTGCTTTTCCTGACGTAAAATAAACCCCTGATTACGATTTTGGGGGTCCGACACCGATATTCCTAGTAACCTGGCGGCAATTTTAAAATAACCGCTAAAAACACGATTTTTTTGCGTTTCGAAGGGCAAAAAAGGCACTAAACGGTGAAGGGCAAGAACGCAATTGCTCCTGAGGGTAGTCAACAAACCCATCTAAATGCCTGCCAAACCGGAAGTCCGTAGGTCAAAGGGTTTTTCTTCGGCAATCGACGAAAGTTTTGGTTTTATCAACAATACGTACATATGCTCACGTCGCCACACTAATATTCGCAAATGTGGACCAATGTTGGTAATTTTTTGGTTACTGGGGTAATTCGGACCCCTGATTACGATTCCGGAATCGCTGTTTCGAAATTCTTAACCGTTCACCTTCTAATTCATAGCGGTTTTTTAGTGTATTTTTATTACGAAAACGTGTGAAACAAATATAGTTTTAACCGGCCGAGGAGGACGCAATTGCTCCTGTAGCAAGCCAACAGACCTTGGCAGATGCTCTTGCAAACCGGAAGTCCGTAGGTCAAAGGGTTTACCTTCGGCAATCGATTGTATCGCTTTAGTACGTACGTAAGCTCGTGTTTGTCAGAGTAAAATCCACAAATGTGGATGAAAGTTTGTAATTTTTTGCTTACTGGGGTAATTTGGAGCCCTGATTACGATTTCGATATCGCCGTTTTGATATTCTCATCATTTCTCCCTCTTATCCAATAATGGCTATTTTCGGTCAATTTGAAAGTTCTAAATGCGTGAAACTAACATACTTCTAGCCGGCCGATGGGAACCCAAATTTTTTTGTGTCAAGCCACAGACCCCAATAGGTTGTGGGCCAAAGCGGAAGTCCGTGCTTCAAGGGGTTCTCCTTCGGCGATCGAAAGAGTCGAAACATACCAAAGGGGGGAGTCTTTCTCTTTTTTGGACTAGGATTTTTTCAATTTTAGGGCCAAAAGGTCGGTTTTTTTGCTTTTCCTGACGTAAAATAAACCCCTGATTACGATTTTGGGGGTCCGACACCGATAATCCTAGTACCCTGGCGGCAATTTTAAAATAACCGCTAAAAACACGATTTTTTTGCGTTTCGAAGGGCAAAAAAGGCACTAAACGGTGAAGGGCAAGAACGCAATTGCTCCTGAGGGTAGTCAACAAACCCATCTAAATGCCTGCCAAACCGGAAGTCCGTAGGTCAAAGGGTTTTTCTTCGGCAATCGACGAAAGTTTTGGTTTTATCAACAATACGTACATATGCTCACGTCGCCACACTAATATTCGCAAATGTGGACCAATGTTGGTAATTTTTTGGTTACTGGGGTAATTCGGACCCCTGATTACGATTCCGGAATCGCCGTTTCGAAATTCTTAACCGTTCACCTTCTAATTCATAGCGGTTTTTTAGTGTATTTTTATTACGAAAACGTGTGAAACAAATATAGTTTTAACCGGCCGAGGAGGACGCAATTGCTCCTGTAGCAAGCCAACAGACCTCGGCAGATGCTCTTGCAAACCGGAAGTTCGTAGGTCAAAGGGTTTACCTTCGGCAATCGATTGTATCGCTTTAGTACGTACGTAAGCTCGTGTTTGTCAGAGTAAAATCCACAAATGTGGATGAAAGTTTGTAATTTTTTGCTTACTGGGGTAATTTGGAGCCCTGATTACGATTTCGATATCGCCGTTTTGATATTCTCATCATTTCTCCCTCTTATCCAATAATGGCTATTTTCGGTCAATTTGAAAGTTCTAAATGCGTGAAACTAACATACTTCTAGCCGGCCGATGGGAACCCAAATTTTTTTGTGTCAAGCCACAGACCCCAATAGGTTGTGGGCCAAAGCGGAAGTCCGTGCTTCAAGGGGTTCTCCTTCGGCGATCGAAAGAGTCGAAACATACCAAAGGGGGGAGTCTTTCTCTTTTTTGGACTAGGATTATTTCAATTTTAGGGCCAAAAGGTCGGTTTTTTTGCTTTTCCTGACGTAAAATAAACCCCTGATTACGATTTTGGGGGTCCGACACCGATATTCCTAGCACCCTGGCGGCAATTTTAAAATAACCGCTAAAAACACGATTTTTTTGCGTTTCGAAGGGCAAAAAAGGCACTAAACGGTGAAGGGAAAGAACGCAATTGCTCCTGAGGGTAGTCAACAGACCCGTCTAAATGCCTGCCAAACCGGAAGTCCGTAGGTCAAAGGGTTTTCCTTTGGCGATCGACGAAAGTTTCGGTTTTATCGACAATACGTACATAAGCTCACGTCGCCACACTAATATTCGCAAATGTGGACCAATGTTGGTAATTTTTTGGTTACTGGGGTAATTCGGACCCCTGATTACGATTCCGGAATCGCCGTTTCGATATTGTCAACCGTTCACCTTCTAATTCATAGCGGTTTTTCGGTGTGTTTTTATTACGAAAACGTGTGAAACAAATATAGTTTAAAGAAGCCGAGGAGGACGCAATTGCTCCTGTGGCAAGCCAACAGATCTCGGCAGATGCTCTTGCAAACCGGAAGTCCGTAGGTCAAAGGGTTTACCTTCGGCGATCGATTGTATCGCTTTAGTACGTACGTAAGCTCGTGTTTGTCAGAGTAAAATCCACAAATGTGGATGAAAGTTTGTAATTTTTTGCTTACTGGGGTAATCTGGAGCCCTGATTACGATTTCAATATCGCCGTTTTGATATTCTTATCATTCCTCCCTCTTATCCAATAATGGCTATTTTCGATCAATTTGAAAGTTCTAAATGCGTGAAACTAACATACTTCTAGCCGGCCGATGGGGACCCAGATTTTTTTGTGTCAAGCCACAAACCCCAGTAGGTTGTGGGCCAAAGCGGAAGTCCGTGCTTCAAGGGGTTCTCCTTCGGCAATCGAAAGAGTCGAAACATACCAAAGGGGGGGGTCTTTCTTCTTTTTGGACTAGGATTTTTTCAATTTTAGGATAAAAAGGTCGGTTTTTTTGCATTTCCTGACGTAAAATGAACCCCTGATTACGATTTTGGGGGTCCGACACTGATATTCCTAGCACCCTGGCGGCAATTTTAAAATAACCGCTAAAAACACGTTTTCTTTTCGTTTCGAAGGGCAAAAAAGGCACTAAACGGTGAAGGGAAAGAACGCAATTGCTCCTGAGGGTAGTCAACAGACCCGTCTAAATGCCTGCTAAACCGGAAGTCCGTAGGTCAAAGGGTTTTCCTTTGGCGATCGACGAAAGTTTCGGTTTTATCGACAATACGTACATAAGCTCACGTCGCCACACTAATATTCGCAAATGTGGACCAATGTTGGTAATTTTTTGGTTAATGGGGTAATTCGGACCCCTGATTACGATTGTGTGTTTTTATTCCAAAAACGTGTGAAACAAATATAGTTTAAAGAGGCCGAGGAAGACGCAATTGCTCCTGTGGCAAGCCAGCAGACCTCGGCAGATGCTCTTGCACACCGGAAGTCCGTAGGTCAAAGGTTTTACCTTCGGCGATCAATTTTATCGCTTTAGTACGTACGTAAGCTCGTGTTTGTCAGAGTAAAATCCACAAATTTAGATGAAAGTTTGTAATTTTTTGCTTACTGAGGTAATTTGGAGCCCTGATTACAATTTCGTTATTGCTGTCAGGTCGGTTTTTTTGCATTTTCTGACGTAAAATAAACCTCAGATTACAATTTTGTGGGTCCAACCCCGATATTCCTAGCATCCTGGCGTCAATTTTAAAATTACCCAGTTTTATTAAGCTACATTAACCAAGAACTTTTAATTTTAGTTTAAATTAAGATTAAAATCTTTATTTTGTAGTACTTTATAAACTTTAATTAAATAAAATTGTATTTGATCAATTTTTCAAAAATGTGCTCTTAGCTGCATGGAATCTAAATTAATAGTTTCTAAAATAATATATTACAATATATTGTTATGATGAAGATAATAAGACGTTTTTATTTCAAAAATAAATAAAATATTAATCATTGACCTTCAAAACAGGCCTTGACCTAGAAACGCACCTTGCAACAATTGTCACTCTTATATAATAAGCAGTTGGTTAGTGGAAGTAAAAATTGCAATGTTGATGATCATCGATGCGGGTGCACAGCAACAAATATAGAAACTCTTACTTACAAACATCCACTATAAACTCAACAGAAGCGCAATCAAAATTATATTCCGCCGAGTAAAAAAGTGAAAGCTTGAATATTGGATAATATCTCGCCAATTAGGTGCGTATATACCACCTGAATGGGAGCGAAATTGTAGTAGATGAAACGACGAGCACGTGCCAACGTTTAATAAATAATGCAATTGTAAATTAATTAAAAATGTTTCTTTTTCAAAATTGTTATTTGGTGATTGGTTTGATTTGCTGGTGTAGTGCTTCGGTTCAAATTACTTTTCATAAACATAGATTGAGAAGGTTTGAAGATGGGAATCCAACTACTGCGAGACCTAATTTAAGGGAACGGGTTTCGAATCGGTTTTTAAGGCATCGACAAAGGACTACAACTAGAGTTTGCTATGGTAAGTGATTAATTAATCATTTTATTGAACAATTATTAGCTTTAGTTAATTTATAAGTAAATTAAAATCTGAAGATGGTAACAATTTTATTAGTATTAACAATTGAATTAAATTATTATTTTAAGAATGTGTAACTAGACTTTCTATAAATGTTTATAAAGAAACGATGTTTCCTCAAGGCTTAGAGTTAACAAATATAACATTCTTGCTAATTATATTATTGTTACAAATATTAGTTCAAATTTTTTTAAAGAATTACTTATATTCATTGTTTCTAAACAATGCTAATATTTTTATTTAAAAATAGTTTTTAAATAATTGTTGTTCTTGAATAATTTTGCATTTAAAATGTTAACTAATCCAGTTTTTAATATTAAATTTAAAACTTTCGTTTCAACTTTCAAATATTTAATAGAAATTGCTATTATACAAACTTATTTTTTCTCTAGGCATAATACAAAATCAGTCTTTTATTATCTTTATATTAGTTTTAAATTTAAAAACGTTTACTATGCCTTTAAGCAGATTTAATTATAATTCTTTTTGATTAAATATTTAATTGTAAGTTTAAAAATACTTTATTGGAATTTAAAACCACTCTACAAAACAGCAATCAACAATTTCAGTATGCTAATACCTAGTACCTGCAAATAAAATCTAAAAATTGCTTGCAATTTGCACAAAAACTATTTTTTCTTGTAAAATTTATGAAATATTGCACAAAATTTATTAATAACTATAAGATTAATAAAAATTTTGTTTGCATGAAATTTGCACATAAACTTTATTTTCTTGTAAAATTTATAAAAAATGCACAAAATTTATCAATAACTGACAAGAAAAAAAATTTATTGCTGGAAATTTGCACAAAAACCTATTTTATTTGTAGAATTCATCAAAAATTGCACAATTAATTAATTAATCAAAAACTAAACAAAAAATTATTTATTGCATAAATACATAATTTTCTTGTAAACTTCATCAAAAATTGCACAAAATTTATTATTAATTGACAAGAAAAATAAATTATTGCTTCAAATTTGCACAAAAACTTTATTTTCTTGTAAAATTCATCAAAAAAAGTACAATATTTATCAAAATTTTATCAAAAACTGCAGAGAAAATCAATTGAATGCTTAAAATTTCCACTAAAACCTGTATTCCTTGTGAAATTAACAAAAGCTGTACAAAATTGAGCAAAAACTATAAGCAAATATTATTTATTGCTAGAAATTTGCACAACAAATTATTTTTTTTATATTAATCCACAAATTTGCATTTTTTTAACAATTTGATCAAAAACTATCACCCATCACTTTTATAAAGCTTTTAAAAAGTTTTTAAAGCTTCTTAAAAGCTTAAACATAAATTCTCTTAGAGTTCTTAAAAAACTAATTATGGCAAAATAAGAATTAGCCGAATGAAAACGGAATAAGGAGTTATTGTTAAAGATACTGCAAAGATTGTAACAGTCGTAGAAAATTTCTATACAAAACTTTACTCCTCCAAATGCCCCAGAGAAAGTTAGAAGAAACTGAATAAACTATCTGTAATATCAACTCAGAAGAAATGCCAGACATTAGTAAAAAAAAACTGCTCTCCAACAAATAAAGAATAAGCGAGCCGAGGAGAAGACTAAATATAAAGTATTATTCTGAAGCTTGGAGGTGCAAACCTGTTAGAGGTGATCCGTATTCTGCAAAATCGATGCTTAGTTGAAGAAAAAATACTAATGAATTGGCAAAACGCTAAAGTAATTTTGATTCATAAAAAAGGCGATAACTCAAAAATTAAAAACTACTGTCCTATTAGCCTGTTATCGCATCTCTATACATTACTAACCAAAATTACTACAAATCAACTAACAAACAAATTAGACTTTTACCAAACGGTTGAGCAGGCAAGATTTAGGAAAGGCTATAGCACAACTGATCACTTGCAGACAATTCAAACGTTAATAAAAAAAGCGTAGAATATAATGTACCACTCCACCTGACATTTATTGACTACAAAAAAGCTTTTGACTTGGTAGAATTATGGGTGATACTGAGCGCAATGTTCGATGCAAGAATCGATTCAAAATATACAAATCTAATCAAAAACATATATGAAAATGCAACCTTTTGTGTCAAATTAGATGAAAATATTAAGACTAACCAAATAAAGATTTAAAAATTTGTCTGGCAGGTTTACACGATGTCCCCTAAACTATTCACTCTTTCATTTGAAAATATCTTCAAAGAACTAAATTGTTTATACCCCTTAAACATAGAAGGCAGAAACTTGTCATTTGCAGATGATATTGTAATTATGGGTAATAGCATTGAAGAAATACATACCATGCTACAAGAACTAAATCAAGCTTCCAAAAAAGTTGGATTAAATATGAACCTAAACAAAACAAAAGTAATAAGCAACACTAACCAACAGATATCTATTGATGGTAATATCATAAAAATTGTCGATCAATACATATACTTAGGCCATCAAATTAAATTAGACAAAAAAAAATCAAACCACTAAGATTTTCAGGCGAGTAAGATTGAGTTGAGACTAGGACACATTTAAAAAAACAGGAATGTCCCAATGTGTTTAAATACCAAGGTGTTCAATGTATTACTGCCTGTAATGACCTACAGGTTTGAAACTACCATCTTGACAAAAAAGAACACCAAAAAACTAAGAACAACCCAACGAGCTATGGAACGTGCAATGCTTGGAATATAATTGAAAGACAAAGCCAAAAATGAAGTAGTACACACTAGAACAGGCGTAACAGATGTAATACACCAAGTGGCAAACCTCAAGTGGAGCTGGGTAGGGCACGTCGCAAAGCAAGACTCAGACCGTTAGACAAATAGAGTTACACAGTGGAGACCACGCAGAACTAAAAGAAGTGTAGAGAAACCTCAGAAAATATGACTGAATGATGTAAAAAGACAAGTCGGCAAATGATGGCACCAAAAAACCCAAGACAGAAACATTAGAATAAATAAAGGAAGGCTTATGTCCAGAAGTAGACTTTGAAAGGCTGAAGAAGAAGAAGATAAAGAAAACCTTAATGTCTTCTGTCAGTCCTTCTGTTTTTTTAGCTGCAAAAACTGGGCAAGTCGTAGTAACTTCAAATTTCTTTATAACAAACACTCTGGTGAGTGGGCGGGAACACAGTTTAAAACCACCGGGCCAATTTTAAACTGTGTTCCCGCCTGCCTACGTCATCACTCTCTTGTACTTTAATGACTTCTGTCTGTCATTCTGTTAGGAACACGGCAAGTGGTAGTAACTTTTGTACAACAAACATTCAGGCGGGTGAGCAAAAACACAGTTTCAAACCACCGGTCCAAATTTTTTAACTTTGATCCCGCCCACCCGCCCAAGTGTTTGTTATCAAAAAATTGTTTACGTCATCATTCTCTTGTACCATAATGACTTTTGTCACTCCTTCGATTCAAATTTTTAGCTGTAGAAACACGGCAGGTAGTGGTAAGTTCAGTTTTTTTTATGGCAAACAGTTGGGCGGGTGGGTGGGCACACAGTTTCAAACCAACGGTCCAATGTTTTTGTACTGTATTTCTGCCCGCCCGCCTAAGTGTTTATTATTAAGAAATTGTTTGCGTCATTGTTCTTTTGTACCTTAATGACTTCTGTCAATCCTTCTGTTAGGTTTTCTAGCTGCAGAAACACGGCAGGTAGTGGTAACTTTAAATTTCTTTATGACAAACACTCGGGCGGGTGAGCGGAAACACAGTTTGAAACCACCAGTTCAATTTTTTTAAACTGTGTTTCCGCCGGCCTGTCCAAGTTTATGTTATCAAGAAATTGTTTACGTCATCACTCTTTTGTACTTAATTAACTTCTGTCAGTCCTTTTGTTTGATTTTTTTAGCTGCAAGAACACATCAGGTGGTAGTAACTTCAAGTTTCCTTATGACAAACATTCGGGCTAGTGGGCGGAAACACAGTTTCATTTTACCAATCCAATTTTTTGAACTAGTTCCCGTCCGCCCGCCAAGTTTTTGTTATTAAGAAATTATTTACGTCATCACTCTCTAGTACCTCAATGACGTTTGTTGGTCCTTTTGTTAGGTTTTTTAGAAAGAACTCGGCAAATGAAGGTATTTTCAAAATTCTTTAGGGCAAAAAAACGGGCGGGTGGGCGGGGACACAGTTTGAAACCATCGGTCCAATTCTTCTTAATTGTGTTCCCGCCCGCCCACCCAAGTGTTTGTTATCAAGAAATCGTTTACGTCATTACTTTCTTATATCTTAATGACTTCTGTCAGTTTTTTTGTTAGGTTTTTTTAGCTGCAAGAACACGGCAGGTAGTAGTAACTTAAAATTTCTTTATAACAAACAGTCAAGCGGGTGGGCGGGAACACAGTTTAAAATCATTGATCCAACTTTTCTAAACTGTGTTCCTCCCCGCTTGCTCAAAAGCCGAACTAGACAGATGCGCTAAAAAAATCAAAAGCAAGAAAGCGCCAGGGCCGGCTAAAGCCCCACCGGAACTGATAAAAATAACGACAGGAAACTATCCGGAAGAAACCCTAAAAGTAATGAACCAATATTTGGTAAATAGTTTATTCCCAAAAATTTGGAAACGTGCCAGAATTGAATTACTGGAGAATAGAGAAGCCACAAAAAATGGGAAGAAAATAGCAAACATATAGGCCAATATATCTCTTAGACGCTGGAAGAAAATTGCTGGAACAACTGCTAAAAATAATATTGGAGAAGAAAATAGACGACAAGTTGGCAACCAACCAATATGGCTTCCGTAAGAAAAGATTGACTGTGGACGCAATGCACGCAACCAAAACAAAGATTCGAAAGATCAAAAATTTTGTGTCTTGGTCACCCTAGATATAAAAAATGCATTTTACTCCGCCAGATGGAATGAGATATTAAAAGAGCTAAAAAAACAGAAATCAGAGACTATCTGATAAAGATCATAAAAGATTATTTGAAAGACAGAGTCATCATAGTCGGAATTAACACCATACTCTTAGTAACGTGCGGGGTACCGCAAGGATCGATGATGGGACCAACTCTCTGAAACATACTATACGACGCGGTAATAAGATTACTATATTATTATAATAATAACAGGTAGGACCCAAAAAAAAAAATTAAAAAAAATAACAAAGTAGTCAAGTATCTAGCGGTATACTTTAGCAAACATGATAACTTTAAAAAACACCTAAAAAAGACGGCTACAAAAGTCTTAAAAACAACTATGGCTTTGTCAAAAATAATGCCAAATGTAGAAGGTTCAAGAGCTAGCAAAAGACATACCATGTGCTCAATGATAAGTTCTGTGCTATTATATGCCCGATCAATCTGGAAAACAGCTTCTAAAGAGATGCCAAAACTGGCCATCCTAACAAAAGAACAGAGAAGAGGCGCGATCCGTATATGTAGTGCGTACAGAATGCTATCGCTGGAAGCAGCGCAAACAATAGCGGAAACCATACCAATTGATATCCTTGTTGAAAAGCAAAACCAGGCTCACGCAAAAAATGAAAAGTTGTCGGAATCTAGAAAAAAGTCGATAGAACTATGGTCAGAAGACAACAACAGAGCAGTTTGGACTAAATTTATGATAAAAAGTCTGCCGTCATGGATAAAAAGTTAATTATAACCTAACGCAGGTACTGGGAGGGCACGGCTGCTTTGGAGCTTACCTAAAAAGGTTTAAAATAAAAAACACCAATGCATGCATACACTGCGGCAGCAAGAATACAGTCACCTACACGGTACTTGACTGTAATGAGTCCCTGAAGATACGGATTAAAACAGAAAAGAAACTAAGAAAAAAACTAGAAATGAAAAACCTAGTACAGATAGTGCTAGAGAACAATGAGAACTGGGTTCTAGTAAACCACATGATTCAGACATCATTAAAGAAAAGAAAGCTAACCAAACAAATCTTAATAAACAACAGCATAGGCATAAAAACAAGAAGATTGAATGGAAAACAAAAAATACAAAACAGACGTAATGAAGCAATGCTACAGCGGTCCCGCTGCGCCTGTGATCACTAACTCTGGACAAGCCAAATCCCAGACCCAGCCTTTGGTGAATGTATTTCCCGTTAAAGGTTTTTCACCTTAAAAGAAAAAAAAAAGATTAGGTTAGGTTAGGTTAGGTTAAGTTAGGTTAGGTTAAGTTAGGTTAGGTTAGGTTAATTTAGGTTAAGTTAGGTTAAGTTAGGTTAAGTTAGGTTAAGTTAGGTTAAGTTAGGTTAAGTTAGGTTAAGTTAAGTTAGGTTAAGTTATGTTAAGTTAGGTTAAGTTAGGTTAAGTTAGGTTAGGTTAAGTTAAGTTTGGTTAGGTTAGGTTATTTTAGTGGTGGTAAGTCCCACACTCCCGGCCACGTTGAACAAACTGGTTGGGGAGCATTATGCGTTTTCCTCACAAATAAAAAAGATTAAGTTAGGTTAGGTTAGGCCAGAGGAGCTTGAAATATCTTGGCATCACTTGCAATATGAGTTCACACATAGCCTTGGCCGTTGAAAAGGCAGACCGTGTCACTGCCAAGCTTGCAAGACTTATGCCAATCGTGGCAAGACTCAAAAAGAGTAAAAGGAAATTAATATGTAGCGTGGTATCGTCTATTGTTCTGTGCGGGACACCTGTCTGGAGCCAGTGAACAGCCGTCCGTAAGTACAAGGACATCCTCTTGCGGACGCAACAAAAGGTTGCAATCAGAGTAACGTGCGCTTACAGAACAATCTCCACCAAGGCGGTGCTTGCAATTGCAAGCACAATACTACTACATTTGCTGGCCATGGAGAGGAGCTATAAAGCCCAAAACAACAAGCAGAAAAAGAAAGCGCAAGAGGCAATAATTGCGCAATGGGAAAAAGAGTGGGAAGAAGAAAGGTCGACAGGAAAATAGACTAAAAGACTCATCCCTGAAATAACCCCGTAAATAAACAGAAAACACGGCAACGTGGACTACCACTTGACTCAGTTTCTCAGCGACCATGGATGTTTTTGAAATTACCTTACCGTACTGTGGGACGGAAGACATGCTTGAACATACGGTTTTAGCATGCGCCAGATGGCTAGAAGAAAAGATCAGCTGGACGGCTGTACTAGGTGCCAAAAAAGTCACAGCAGCATTGTAGGGCACATGCTACAAAGCGAGCCCAACTGGAGGTGTGTCCAAATGGGCATCGGAAACACCCTAAGACAAAAAGAACAAGACGAAAGAACGGAAGCCCGTAAGTTTGCAAAATTGAAACAACAAAGTAGTAACTGCCAGCAAAGCAACGCCGTAAGGTAGTCCCGCAGGTAACTCTAGAACACAAGAGATGGTTATAGTGGGTTTGGTAGAAATATCCAGTTCTACACTCCATTGCATTGAATTAGGGCCAGTGCATAAAGCATTCTTTCCACCTCTCACAAAAAAAAGGTTAGGTTAGGTTAAGTAAGGTTAGGTTAGGTTGGTGGTAGTAATGCTGTCTTTGGAGTACAATTGGGACATTGTGGCCACCATGATAGGGTCCATGCTACGTATGAAAGAAAAAGAAGAGCGGGAGTTAGCTCCATGGTGTGGTGTGAATGAAGCGGGAAGGGAGGTGGGGCCGTAGCTACTCGTTAATGTATTTTGTAATTGTAAATTCAGTTCTTATGTATGTTTTGTAAACTGTTTTGTCAAAAATATGTAAAAAATGTGCGTGCCCAAAACTGGGCAAAAACCAAGGCAACAAAAAAAAAAAAAAAAGCGGTGTAAAATTTATGTAAATATGTGTTAATTGTGCCTGAAGACTGGCGCGCGTTTTTTAGCTGCAGGAACACGGCAGGTGGTGTTATCTTCAAGGTTTTTTATGACAAACACTTGGGAGGGTGGGCGGGAACACAGTTTGAAACCACCGGTCCAATTTTTCTAAACTGTGTTTCTACCCGCCCTCCCAAGTGTTTGTTATCAAGAAATTGTTTACGTCATTACTCTCTTATATTTTAATAACTTTTGTCAGTCTTTCTATTATTTTTTTTAGCTGCAAGAACACTGCAAGTGGTGGTAACTTTAAATTTCTTTATAACAAACACTCGGGCGGGAACAGAATTTGAAACTACCGGTCCAATTTTTCTGAACGGTATTCCCGCCAGCCCGCCCAAGTGTTGTATACGTCATCACTCTCTTATACCTTAATGATTATGGTCAGTCATAAACTATTGAAAATAGAACAAACTTTCATGAAACCTCAAAAATAGCAAAAATCTGGCTATCAAATATCAAAATGTAGTAAGAAAGCTCCAAAATCTGGCCATAAAAGTCAAAAAGAGCAAATTTCTATTTATGAATTGTCAATAAAATTAAAATCCGGCATTAAAACATTAAAATAATGTGAGGAAACACCAACATCTGGCCAAAAACTGTTAAAAAATTAAAGTTTTTTAAAAAACCTCAAAAATAGAAAAAAATCTGGCTATAAAATATCAAAATAATTTTTTAAAGTACTTAAAACTGTTTAAAATAACAAAATTCGGCCATAGAATTTGAAATTATTGTTGAAAAAACTAAAATCTGTTAAAAATCTTTTTAATAAAATGTGAAAAATAAAAAAAATTCTTTCTTCAAAAATCAAACTATTATCAAAAAGCATTAAAATTTGGTATAAACTATTAATAACGCAAATTTCTATTCATAAAGAGTCAAAAATAACTAAATCTGCTCAAAAAACTAATTTTTTTTTCAATAGAATCAAAATTTGATAAAAACGGTTTAAAAATGCAATTAATAAATAAGCAAATCCGGTCTTAACATCAAAATATTGTTAAAAATAACAAAATTTGATCAAAAACTATTGAAAAAAGTAACATTCTATTTAAAAATTGCTAAATTTTATTTATAAAGTCAAAAATCCAGCATAAAAACATCAAAATAAAGTAAATAAACAACAATACTCGGGCTTAAACCGTTAATAAATGTAAAAAATGTTATAAAGTCTTAAAAAATACCAAAATCCGTCTATAAAATATTTAAAAAAATAAGAAAGCATCAAAATTCAGTTTATAAAACTGTTAGAAAGAGCAAAATTAAGCTATAATTTGTTCAAAAGTGCAAAATTTTATTTATAGAATGTCAAAAAATATAAAATCCGTCTATAAACTATAAAAAAATAATTAAAAAAGCATCAAAGATAATAAAATTCTAAAAATAGCAAAATCCAGCTTTAAAATATCAAACATTTTGTTAGAAAGAACCAAGATCCAGCATAAACTGTTAAAGTGCAAATTTTTAACCCAATGAAGACAGACTATTGTATGTAGTTCACCATATAAAATAAATGAAAACTGAAATCTTAGTTTCGATTTTGAGTTCTTTGGCGTTTTGTCCCATAAGAACCAATGTTAATTTAAAAACGGCGCTGTACAAATTAAGAAATTATTTAAATCAACACAATTATTTATTTTATAATAAAAATTTCAAAACAGTTAATTTTATTATCAATTTAAAATAATAATTGGATTCAATTTAATTGATTAAAGAAAGTAACACACCAAACCAACAATTTGCATAAATACACAAACACTGAAAGGTTAAAAATGAAAGGAATCTTTGTCTTGAGCAACAAAAAATTAAAACATTCCTTTTGAAACAATTCTATTTTAAATCATTTCTGCCAAAATGACTAACATAATTGCTAAAACCACACAACAATAAAACTAGTTATAAAAGGTAAGATGTAAATCACACATTGCACAATAATCCTTTTATTTTTAAACATTGTGTCCGATTTGATTGGGTTGATGTAACATCACTTTGCTTTCACAAGTGCAAGTGGGACGATCCTGATAAACAATTATTTATTCTTTTATGCGAAAATATCAAATAAAAGCAATTGCTCAATTTTTGGTTAAATAACATTCACGTGGGTTATTTTGGCACAGTAATGTATTGAGTAGATTTCGCAATAAATTTTATATGCTTTCCAAAATTAAATCAATTTAGGTCAGGATTTTCAATGGATATAAAATTTTAATTAAATGTTAATTGGGATTTAAATTCCATTAAATAAATTTAATCTCTATTTTAGTTTTATATAATAAATATATATTTATATTAGTAAAGTTTGCAATATTATTATAAGACTTATTATTAATTTTTTTCAGATCTTGTTGGTTGTTTTGAAGTTCCCCATTCGAGATCGCCTTTACAAAAATCACCGGAAGCTCCCGGTGCTCTTGATACAAAGTTTTATTTGTTTAGAAGAAGCTTGAATTTTTCAGAACCTAATATTATCTTTTATGATGATAAAGGTGCTAGTTTGGGAAATTCAGTATTTGACCCAAAGTTACCATTGAAGGTTTATATACACGGATATATGAGTAGATGGAATGAAAAAGGAGCGTTTATTGCTGCGGATGCTCATTTAAAATTGGTAAGATAAAAAAATTTAATTATTTTTGAAAATTGCAAATTTTGGTCATTAAAGTAAGTTTATGTAATAACTAACAAGAATTTTAAGTTCTGGTTTAAAATTTTAAAAAAAATATAATATAATTTGATTAAAAAAATATAAAAACCATTTAGGAAAAATTGATTTTTAATAAAAATTTTGAATAATTTGAAAATGTTGAAGATTTTGGTCATTAAAATGAATTTCTGTAATAACCAGCAAGAATTTTGAGTTCTGGTTTAAAAAATTTGACAAATCATACCTTAATTTATTTAAAAAGTTATATAAATCATTTTGAAAATATTTATTTTTTATAGAAACTTCTATTAATTTGAAATTATTGCAAATTTTGGTCATTAAATTGAATTTTTGTAATAACCAACAAAAATTTTGAGTTCTGGTTTGAAAATTTTGAGAAAACAGACCTAAATTTGTATAAAAAATTTAAGAAACCAATTTAGAAAAAAATATTTTCAATAAAAATTTTGAATAATTCAAAAATATGAAAGATTTTGGTCATTAAAATGAATTTCTGTAATAATTAGCAGGAATTTTGAGTTCTGGTTTAAAAATTTGGACAAATCATACTTTAATTTATTTAAAAAGTTATATAAATCATTTTGAAAATATTTATTTTTTATAGAAACTTCCATAAATTTGAAAATATTGCAAATTTTGGTCATTAAATTAAATTTTTGTAATAACCAGCAAAAATTTTGAAGTCTAGTTTAAAAATTTTGATAAACCGTACCAAAGTCTGTTTGAAAAATAATAGAAACTATTTTGTAAAAATTTATTTTTAAAAGAAATTTTAAATTGAAAATATTGAATATTTTTGTCATTAAAATGAATTTTTGTAATAATTAGCAAGAATTTTGAGTTCTGGTTTAAAATTTTAAAGAAATCATACCTTAATTTGTATAAAAAGTGATAAAAACCATTTTATAAAATTTTTTTTTTATAGAAATTTAGAATAATTTGGAAATATTGAAGATTTTAGTCATTAAAATGAAGTTCTGTAATAATTAGCAGGAATTTTGAGTTCTGGTTTAAAAATTTAAAGAAATCATACCTAAATTTGTTCAAAAAATTATAGAAATAATTTTGAATTTTTTTATATTTTATAGAAATTTCCAATAATTTGAAAATATTGCAAATTTTGGTCATTAAATTAAATTTTTGTAATAACCAGCAAAAATTTTGAAGTCTAGTTTAAAAATTTTGATAAACCGTACCAAAGTCTGTTTGAAAAATAATAGAAACTATTTTGTAAAAATTTATTTTTAAAAGAAATTTTAAATAATTTGAAAATATTGAATATTTTTGTCATTAAAATGAATTTTTGTAATAATTAGCAAGAATTTTGAGTTCTGGTTTAAAATTTTAAAGAAATCATACCTTAATTTGTATAAAAAGTGATAAAAACCATTTTATAAAATTTTTTTTTATAGAAATTTAGAATAATTTGGAAATATTGAAGATTTTAGTCATTAAAATGAAGTTCTGTAATAATTAGCAGGAATTTTGAGTTCTGGTTTAAAAATTTAAAGAAATCATACCTAAATTTGTTCAAAAAATTATAGAAATAATTTTGAATTTTTTTATATTTTATAGAAATTTCCAATAATTTGAAAATATTGCAAATTTTGGTCATTAAATTGAATTTTTGTAATAACCAACAAAAATTTTGAGTTCTGGTTTAAAAATTTTGAGAAAACATACCTAAATTTGTATAAAAAATTTAAGAAACCAATTTAGAAAAAAATATTTTCAATAAAAATTTTGAATAATTCAAAAATATGAAAGATTTTGGTCATTAAAATGAATTTCTGTAATAATTAGCAGGAATTTTGAGTTCTGGTTTAAAAATTTGAACAAATCATACTTTAATTTATTTAAAAAAATATAGAAATCATTTTGAAAATATTTATTTTTTATAGAAACTTTCATTAATTTGAAAATATTGCAAATTTTGGTCATAAATTGAATTTCTGTAATAATCAGCAGGAATTTTGAGTTCTGGTTTAAAAATTTGAAGAAATCATACCTAAATTTGTTTAAAACAATTAAGAAACCATTTTAGAAAAATTTATTTTTAATAGAAATTTTGAATAATTTGAAAATATTGAAGATTTTGGTCATTAAAATGAATTTCTTTAATAACCAGCAAGAATTTTGAAGTCTAGTTTAAAAATTTTGAGAAAATATACCAAAATTTGTTTAAAAAATTATAAAAAACATTTTGAAAAATTTTATTTTTTATAGAAATTTCCATTAATTTGAAAATATTGCAAATTTTGGTCATTAAATTGAATTTCTGTAATAACCATCAAGAATTTTGAAGTTTGGTTTAAAATTTTCGAGAAAACATACCTAAATTTGATAAAAAAATATAAAAACCATTTTGGAAACATTTATTTTTAATAGAAATTTTGTTAAAATTGAGAATATTGAAGAATTTTGTTATTAAAATGAATTTTTGTAATAATTAGCAGGAATTTTGAGTTTTGCTTTAAAATTTTTGAAAAATCATATCTTAATTTGTTTATAAAAATATAGAAACCATTTTGGAAAAATTTCTTTTTTATAGATATTTCCATTAATTTGAAAATATTGACAATGTTGGTCATTTAATTGAATTTCTGTAATTACCAGCAAGAATTTTTAAGTCTGGTTTAAAATTTTTGAAAAAACATACCTTAATTTATTTAAAAAATTTAAAAAACTATTTTGGAAAATATTATTTTTTCCTGAAATTTCCATTAATTTAAAAATATTGCAAAAATTGGTCATTAAATTGAAGTTTTGTAGAAATTTTGAGTTCTGGTTTAAAAAATTTGAGAAAGCATACCTAAATTTGTATAAAAAATTTAAGAAACCAATTTAGAAAAAAATATTTTTAATAGAAATTTTGAATAATTTGAAAATATTGAAGATTTTGATCATTAAAATAAACTTCTATAATAATTAGCAGGAATTTTGAGTTCTGGTTTAAAAATTTAGAGGAAGCATACCTCAATTTGTTTAAAAAATTTAAGAAACCATTTTAGAAAAAAATATTTTTAATAGAAATTTTGAATAATTTGAAAATATTGAAGATTTTGATCATTAAAATGAACTTCTATAATAATTAGCAGGAATTTTGAGTTCTGGTTTAAAAATTAAAAGAAAACATACCTAAATTTGTTAAAAAAATATAAGAAACCATTTAAGAAAAAAATATTTTTAATAGAAATTTTGAATAATTTGAAAATATTGAAGATTTTGGTTATTAAAATAAATTTCTGTAATAATTAGCAAGAATTTTGAGTTTTGGTTCAAAAATTTAGAGAAAGCATACCTAAATTTATTTAAAAAATTTAAGAAACCATTTTAGAAAAGTTTATTTTTAATAGAAATTTAGAATAATTTGGAAATATTGAAGATTTTGGTCATTAAATTGAATTTCTGAAATAATCAGCAAAAATTTGGAGTTTAGTTTAAAAAAATTAATTAAACATACCTAAACTTGTTTAAAAAACTATAAAGAACATTTTAAAAAACTTTATTTTTTATAGAATTTTCTATTAATTTAAAAATATTGCAGATTTTGGTGATTAAATTGAATTTTTGAATTAACCAGCAGGAATTTTGAGTTTTGGTTTAAAATTTTAAAGAAATAATACAATAATTTGTTTAAAAAATTACAAAAACTTATTTGTAAAACTTTAGTTTTTATAGAAATTTCAATTAATTTAAAAAAAATGCAAATTTTGGTCATTAAACTGAATTTATGTAATAACCAGCAAGAATTTTGAGTTTTGCTTTAAAAAATTTGAAAAATTATATCTTATGTTGTTTAAAAAAATATAAAAACCATTTTGGAAAATCTTCTTTTTTATAGAAATTTCCATTAATTTGAAAATATTGACAATTTTGGTCATTAAATTGAATTTCTGTAATAACTAGCAAAAATTTTAAAGTCTGGTAAAAATTTAAAAAAATTATATCTACATTTGTTAAAAAAATTATAAAACTTATTTTAGAAAAAATTATTTTTATTAAAAATTTTGAATAATTTGAAAATATTGAAGATTTTGGTCATTAAAATGAATTTCTGTAATAATTAGCGGGAATTTAGAATTCTGGTTTAAAAATTTAGACAAATCATACTTCAATTTATTTCAAAAGTTATAAAAATCATTTTAAATTTTTTTATTTTTTATAGAAACTTCCATTAATTTGAGAATATTGCAAATTTTGGTCATTAAATTGATTTTTTGTAATAACTAGCAAGAATTTTGAAATCTGATTTAAAAATTTTGAGGAAGCATACCAAAGTTTGTTTAAAAAAATTATAGAAACTATTTTGTAAAAACAAATTTTGAATAATTTAAAAATATTGAATATTTTTGTCATTAAAATGAATTTTTGTAATATATAGCAGGAATTTTAAGTATTGGTTTAAAAATTTGAAGAAAGCATACCTAAATTTGTTTAAAAAATTATAGAAACCATTTTGGAAAAGCTTATTTTGAATACAAATTTTGAATAATTTGAAAACATTGAAGATTTTAGTCGTTAAAATAAATTTCTGTAATAACCAGCTTAAATTTTGAAATCTGGTTTAAAAATTTTAAGAGAACATACTTTAATTAGTTTAAAAAATTATAAAAATTAATTTAGAAAATTTTATTTTTTATTTAAATTTCCAATAATTTGAACATATTGCAATTTTGGTCATTAAATTGATTTTCTGAAAAAAACAGCAAGAATTTTGAGTTCTGGTTTAAAATTTAAAAAAAATCATAACTTAATTTGTTTAAGAAATTTGTATAGAAATCATTTTGGAAAAAAAAATTCAATAGAAATTTTGAATAATTTGAAAATATTAAAATTTTGGTCAATAAAATGAATTTTTGTAATAATTAGCAAGAATTTTAAGTTCTGGTTTAATATTTTGGAGAAATCATATCTTAATTTGTTTAAAAAATTATAAAAATCATTTAAAAAAAATTTAATAGAAATTTTGAATAATTTGAAAAGATTTTGGTCATTAAAATTAATTTTTGTAATAAATAGCAAGAATTTTAAGTTCTGGTTTAAAATTTTGGCAAAATCATACATTATTTTGTTTAAAAAATTTAAAAAATATTTTGAGTTTTTGAATTTTTTATAGAAACTTTCATTATTATGTTAATTAGATTTTGGTCATTAAAATAAATTTCTGTTATAATTAGCAGAAATTTTGAGTTCTGGTTTAAAAATTTTAACAAATCTGTAATAACCATCAAGAATTTTGATGTTTGGTTTAAGATTTGTAAGAAAACATTCCTAAATTTGATAAAAGAATTATAAAAACCATTTTGAAAACACTTATTTTAAATAGAAATTTTGTTAAAATTGAGAATATTGAAGCATTTTGTTATTAAAATGAATTTTTGTAATAATTAGCAGGGATTTTGAATTTTGCTTCAAAAATTTTGAAAAATCATTTCTTAATTTGTTTAAAAAATATAGAAACCATTTTGTAAAATTATCTTTTTTATAGATATTTCCATTAATTTGAAAATATTGCAAAAATTGGTCATTAAATTGATTTTTTGTAAAAAAATTGAGTTCTGGTTTAAAAAATTTGAGAAAGCATACCTAAATTTGTATAAAAATTTTAAGAAGCCATTTTAGAAAAAAATATTTTTAATAGAAATTTTGAATAATTTGAAAATATTGAAGATTTTGGTCATTAAAATGAATTTCTGTAATAATTAGAAAAAATTTTGAGTTCTGGTTCAAAATTTTGAAAAAATCGTACTTTAATTTGTTAGAAAAAAAATAGAAACCATTCTGAAAAAAAATATTTTTTATAGAAATTTCTATTAATTAGAAAATATTGCAAATTTTGGTCATTAGAATAAATTTCTGTAATAATCAGCAGGAATTTTGAGTTCCGGTTTAAAATTTTAGAGAAATTATATTTTAATTTGTTAATAAATTATAGAAATTGTTTTTGAAAATTAAATTTGTCAGAAATTTTAATTTTTTTTATAAACAATGTTGTTAATAAATAATTCCAATTAATTGACCATTTCAAAGATATCATCAATGCCAACACACATTTATAATGCGATTAATAAACACAACCATATTATTAAACCAAACAACATATTACCATACCCAACCAAACAGAAAATAACACTTAATTTAAATACTAAACATACACAAACACACATAAGTATATGATTTAAAGGTCGGATGCATTCAGTTCAAAACCATCATCACCTCAAAGTCGTTGACATAGAAACGTAACTAATTACATATTTGCGCAACCAACAAAACGTATTATTATGAATAAAATCTATATGTAAATAATTGTCATTACAATTTGTTATGTAATTCTTATAATTATTTCAATGAAGATAAACGACGGAGAAATCTGTATTGGTTCATAATTCGCAATCGATTGCTAAATTGTTTTTATGTAGGTTTAAAAATTTGTTACAGTTATGTTTGCAAAATGTTATAGAAAAGGGAAAATGGAATAGGTGTAATGCAATATTACTATTATAACTTACCAATGTGTTGTTGATGTTGGATTCGTTATGGTTCTGCAACAAAATAATTGTTAATTAAGTTTAATGGATAGAGAAATTGAAACTTGAATGAAATAGATCAGTTTAAGTTATTATTATTCAATGATTAATAATAAATTCAATAAAATAAACTAAAAATTGTGTTTAAATATAAATGTATCCACTACTTTCTAGTATAAATCTAGATTAAAAATTAAAAAAAAAATGATTTTTTTTTTATTTTGATGGTAATATTGGGGCAATTTTATTTCAAACGGACCAGAGCAGAAGGGGAAGGGGAGGGTGCATTGAGAAATTTGCTGTGTTTTTCTTCATTTCTATAACTTATTAGTAGCAAGAAAATTACGTTTAACACATCTAATAAAATTTGCTAAAATTTATTGCATAAATTTTCATATAATACAAAAAATATGCTAATAAAAAATTATTTTAACATAAAAATCATAAAACTTAAAATTTGCGCGCAAAACTCATTTGTAACATATAATTTACTTTAAAAACTTTAAAGTTTTTTATTAAATTTTGATGATTTATTGCCGAATTTACACGTTTATAGGCAGAAAACATAATATTTTACTTAATTTTGATGTTTTCTGGCCAATTTTAAATGAATTCTTATAAAATTCTATTGTTTTTATCATAAAACATAATTTATGACCAAACTTTATTTTTTTTATCAAATTTTGATGAATGATTACCGGATTTACACGTTTATAGACAGAAAACATAATATTTTACTAAATTTTTATGTTTTCTGGCCGGATTAAAAAAAAAACTTATAAAATTTTATTGTTTTTTATCATAAAACATAATTTATGCCCAAACTTTGTTGTTTTTTTATCAAATTTTGATAATTGATTAACGGATTTACACATTTATGAGCAGAAAACATAACATTTCACTAAATTTTCATGTTTTTTGACCTGATTTTAATGAATCCTTATAAAATTTGAATGTAATTAATCATAAAACATAATTTATGACCAAACTTTAAAGTTTTTAATTGAATTTTGATGATTTATTGCCAAATTTACACGTTTATAGGCAGAAATCATAATATTTTACTTAATTTTGATGGTTTTTAGCCGAATTTTTAAGAATGCTTATAATAATTCAATGTTATAAGAAGGAAAACATAATTTATGACCAAACTTTATTGTCTTTTATCAAATTTTGATGATTGATTAACGGATTTACACATTTATGAGCAGAAAACATAATATTTCACAAAATTTTCATGTTTTCTGGCCGGGTTTTATTGAATTCTCATAAAATTTAAATGTTTTTAATTATAAAACATAATTTATGACCAAACTTTAAAAGTTTTTTTATTAAATTTTGATGATTTATTGCTAAATTTATACATTTATGGGCAGAAAACATAGTATTTCAATAAATTTTCATGTTTTCTGCCCGGTTTTTAATGAATCCTTATAAAATTTAAATGTTTTCAATCATAAAACATAATTTATGACTAAACTTAAAGGTTTTAAAAAAATAATCATAATTTATTGTCGAATTTATACGTTTATAGGCAGAAAACATAATATTTTACTTAATTTTGATGATTTCTGGCCGGATTTTAAATAAATTCTTATAAAATTTCAATGTTTTTAATCATAAAATATAATTTATGACCAAACTTTATTGCTTGTTATCAAATTTTTATGATTGATTGCCGGATTTACACATTTATGGGCAGAAAACATAATATTTTACTATGTTTTTATGTTTTTTGGCCGGATTTTCATAAATTCTTATAAAATTTTGATGTTTTTGATCATAAAATATAATTTATGACCAAAATTTATTGTTTTTTATCAAATTTTTATGATTGATTAACGGATTTACACATTTATGAGCAGAAAACATATTATTTTACTAAATTCTTATGTTTTCTGGCCGGATTTTAATGAATCCTTATAAAATTTAGATGTTTTCAGTCATAAAACAAAATTTATGACCAAACTTTAACATTTTTTATTAAATTTTGTTGATTTATTGCTAGATTTAAACATTTAAGGGCAGAAAACAAAATATTTTCACAGAAAAGAAAAACTGTTTTGATCATCAATAATGCTTTGCTGCAGTTATGGTGACAAAGAACTATTAGTATCCAAGTTACAAATTGGGTTTGGCTAGATCTGAATCGTAGTTTTTAATAAATTTTCAATTATTGTCGTAATACTTTGTTTGTTAAATGTTGTTTCTTAAAGATCTGAATTTTGAGCGTTTGGAGCTCTATTTGTGATAAGGTTTGTTCGGTGAACTCAACAAAATCCGAAGATGTTCTTTATGGCAAAGTGGCCCAATCTTCAGCAACAATTTCTGCAATTTGCCTTAAAGCGTTACACAAAAAGGGAGTGGTTAAGAATGCCCCCAGTCAGGCTTTGCTATACAAAAAGTTTGTGATGACGTTTGTTTGGTAGATGACGTGAGGCAAGTTTGCGTTTGCAGCAAATCCGATTCTTGGCTTGTCCCACCTTCATGCATGTGACGCAGATAAGGACTTGTTTTAGCGCCTAGATTAAGTTTGAAAAATGCTTGTAGTTTGAATGTGTTTACCGTTCTCTTTAAGTCTTTAGTTAACATTTTCTCTACGCGGCAAAACATAAAATAAAAGTTTGTTTGACGTTGCAAGTATTAGAGAATCAGTCAGAGGATACAGAAGTAATATCCAATCATTTGATGACTAACACTTGAGTGGATCAATCCTAATCATGATTACTATCAAGTAGTTTAAACTAAAGTTTTATCCACCCGCACAAAAATTTGTTATCAAAAAATTTAAAGTTTTTTTCCTTTGCAAGCGTTCAAAAGTAATAAATAATATTTTGATGACAAACACTTAAACGGGTTCGTGAGCTCTTTCCATACCATAGTTATCAACAAGTAGTTTAAACTGGAGTGTCCATCCACCTGCCTAAGATTTTGTTAACAAAAAATTAAAAGTTTTTCTCCTTTGCAAGCGTAGAAGTCTTTTTGTCCAAAAATGTGAAGGTGATATCTAATACTTTAATGACTTGGACGGGCTATTGGGTTCCTCCATATTACTATTACTAACAAGTATTTTGAACTAGAAAGCCTAACGACCCGCCCAAAAATTTGTTATTAAGAAATTAGAAGTTTTTTCTTTTTGCACGCCTTTGTTCAAAAAGAAAAAAAAATCCAATCTTATAATGACTAACACTTAGGCGGGTAGGTGGATCACTTTAGTTCATTATTACCAGCAAGTAGTTTAAATGTTCACCTACCCTTCGGAGAGTTTGTTTAGAAAAGTTGAAAGTTTCTTCTCTCTGCAAGTGTTAGAAGTCTTTTATTTAGAGGAGTAGAAGATGATATCATCCTCTTCATGGCCAATCGTTGGGCAGGAAGATGTGTTACTCCAAATAATGATTACCATTGAGTAGTTTTAACTGGAGTGACCACCCATTTACCCAAATGTTTGTTAACAAGAAACTTTCTCCTTTTTGTAAGCGTTAAGTCTCTATGTTAGAAAAAAAGATTATGCATCCAATCTCTTAATGACCAACACTAAAGTGGGTGTTTGGTTTACTTTAGATAATAATTAGTAGTTTGAGATGCAGTTTTTCAAAATCGGAGTGTACAAACCAAAAAAGAACAAATTTTTAATGTTTTGCTTGAATTTATCGACTTCTCCCAAATCGATGTGCTTTTTAGTTAAACTCAATTTGCAAAGTTTACTGTAGTTTACATATTATTTTGCGCTTTGCGGCATTCTTTAGTGGCCAACAAACTTAGTAATCCACCGTTCAAAGTAATCTATTTTAGAATTGCAGCGTTCATTGAAATGAATCGGGGCCACGCCAACAGACCCTCGAGCAACGTCGGCGTTTTTGCAAAACCCTTGGACACCATACCGGAAACACCGCGGACCACTACACATGCACACACACATACACCCTCACAGACACCCTCACAGACACCCTCACACGCACATGCTACACACAACGAAAAAACCGCGCAGCCTGTTTTAAACGAGAACGTAAACTCCTAACGGATTATTCAAATGCAAGTTACGTCAAAACTGTCTTATCGAATTAGTTACAATTTATACAGTTGGTAGTAATGGTATTAAAGTATATTGACAACAAATTGCATTAAAATCCAATGTATGGATTGTGAGTTATAAATTTATTTTATGACTTAAATACTTATCGAATAGATCAATTGAGATCGATTAAATTGAGGTTATGACAAATTTGTCGTGTTAAATTAGATACAATTTATACAGTTGGTAGTAACGGTATTGAAGTATATTGTCAATAAATTGCAATAAAATCCAATGTATGGATTGCCAGTTATGAATTTATTTCATTACCTCAACGTTTATTGCATTAACAATTTGAGATCATTTAAATTGAGGTTATGTCAAATTTGTTGTATCAAATTAGTTACAATTTCTACAGTTGATAGTAATGCCATTAAAATATATTGTCATGTATGGTTTTAAAAATATTTTAATTCTCAAACACATTTAAATTAAATTAAGGTTTAATTTTTAGTTTTTAATATTTTGTTGCGGGTCCTGTACTTAATTAGTGCATAAGCATGAGAATAATAAGTAAATGTTGTATTATCTATAGACTAGCTAGTGTGTTTAGGCCGTGAGTGTGTTGATGTGTCGGGGTGTTGTTGGTATTGAGAGGGGGACCTTTTCAGACAGGTCGACGCGGCAGACTACCCGGGCCGCGTGGAGACAGTCGCAGTGTGTGTCCTCCGGGGGTCCAGGGACCACAGGTCCGCCCAGTAGAGCAATCTCGGCTCTCAGCGGCTCCGTTTCCTCCTCCTCCTCGCTCTCTAGTCTCGGCCCCACGAGGCCCTGTGCCGCCGGTCCCATCACACCAGACACTAGTAAGTAAACCCACCAAGATTATGTAATTAGCAAGATATGATCACGCAAATGCACTCAGTGACGTAATGCGCAGTAGGAACCAAAATGCGTTTGCCAGTGACCACATCTTTAAAGTTATAGTCTTATGTTTATTAATTGTTTTTAACAACTTGTTTTGAATTATCTTCAGAATATTTATTAATTTTGAACAATTTTTGTAATTTTTTTTACTGAAATTGATGTTTTTGATGTTTTTAATTTTTTAAAGGTAGTTTGAAAAAAAGCATAGTTTTTAAAATAGTTTAGGGTTGCTTTGCAAAAACTTTCAAAATTTAGGACCAATTATTTTGGAAATTATAAGCAATTTTGAAAATGTGTAAAATGTTTCACTAAAATTGATGTTTTTGATGTTTTTAATTTTTTAAGGGTGGTTTAAAAAATAACAAATTATTCAGGATAGTTTAGGGTTGTTGTGTAAAATTTTTCAAAATTAAAGTCCAATTATTTTGGAAATTTTAACCAATTTTGGAAATCTGTAAAATGTTTTACTAAAATTGATGTTTTTGATGTTTTTAATTTTTTAAGAGTAGTTTTAAAAATAGCAAAGTATTAAGGATAGTTTTGGGTTGCTTTGTAAAAAATTTCAAAATTTAAGATCAATTATTTTGGAAATTATAACCAATTTTGGAAATCTGTAAAATGTTTTACTAAAATTGATGTTTTTGATGTTTTTATTTTTTTAAGGGTAGTTTAAAAAATAGCATAGTTTTTAGATAGTTTAGGGTTGCTATGCAAAAATTTTCAAAATTTAAGACCAATTATTTTGAAAATTATAAACAATTTTGGAAATCTGTAAAATGTTTCACTAAAATTGACGTTTTTGATGTTTTTAATTTTTTAAAAGTAGTTTAAAAAATAGCAAAATTCTTAGGATAGTTAAGGGTTGCTTTGTAATTTTTTTTTTAATTTAAGACCAATTTATTTGGAAATTATAACCAGTTTTAGAAATCTGTAAAATGTTTCACTAAAATTGATGTTTTTGATGTTTTCAATTGTTTTAAGGGTAATTTAAAAAACAGAAAAGTTTTTAAGATAGTTAAGAGTTGCTTTGCAAAAATGTTCAAAATTTAAGACCAATTATTTTGGAAATTATAACCAATTTTGAAAATTTGTAAAATGTTTTATTAAAACTGATATTTTTGATATTTAAAATTTATTAAGGGTAGTTTCAAATATACCAAAACCTTCAGAATAGTTAAGAATTGTTGTGTGAAAATTATCAAAATTTTAGACCAATTATTTTGGAAATTATAACCAATTTTAGACAGATTAAGTAAAAAATTTTACTAAAACTGATGGTTTTGATGTTTTAAATTTTTTAAGGGTAGTTTTAAAAAAACAAAGTTTTCAGGATAGTTTATGGCTAATGTACAAACATTTTCAAAATTCAAAACCTTGTTTTGGAAATGATTACCATTTTTGAAAACATTTTGTAAAATGTTTCACTAAAATTGATGGTTTTGATATATTTAATGTCTTAAGGGTAGTTTTAAAGTTAGCAAAACCTTCAGAATAATTAAGGGTTGTTGTGTAAAAATTTTTAAAATTTAAAACCAATTATTTTGAAAGCTATAACCAATTTTGGAAAAATTTTGTAAATTGGTGTTTTTGATATATTCAAATTTTTAAGGGTAGTTTTGAATTTAGCAAAACTTGTAGGATAGTTGAGGGTTATTGTGCACATTTTTTCAAAATTAAAAACCAATTATTTTGAAAATTATAACCAATTTTGAAAACATGATTTAAAATGTTTTACTAATTTCACTAAAATTGATGTTATTGATAAATTTTATTTTTTAAGGGTAGTTTTAAAAATAATTAAAATTTTATGATAGTTTAGGGTTGTTGTGTAAAAATTTCCAAAATTTAAAACCAATTATTTTGGAAATTGAAACCAATTTTGGAAAAATTATGAAAAAAGTTTCACTAAAATTAATGATTTTGATATTCTTAATTTATTAAAAGTAGTTTAAATTTTAGCAAAACCTTTAGAATAGTTAAGGGTTGTTGTGTTAAAATTTTCAAAATTCAATACCAATTATTTTGGAAATTATGTAAAATGTTTCACTAAAACTGATGTTTTTAATATATTCAAATTTTTAAAGGTAGTTTTGAATTTAGCAAAGTTTTTAGGGTAGTTGAGGGTTATTGTGTACAATTTTTCAAAATTTAGGACCAATTATTTTGGAAATTATAACCAATTTTGGAAACATTTTGTGAAAATTCACTAAAATTGGTGGTTTTGATATATTTAATTTTTTAAGCGTAATTTTAAATTTAGCAAAGTTTTTAGAATAGTTCAGGGTTGTTGTGTACAATTTTTCAAAATTTAAAACCAAATATTTTGGAAATTATAACCAATTTTGGAAAAATTATGAAAAAAGTTTCACTAAATTAATGATTTTGATAATCTTAATTTATTAAAAGTAGTTTAAAATTTAGCAAAATCTTTAGAATAATTAAGGGTTGTTGTGTTAAAAAAATTCAAAATTCAAAATCAATTATTTTGGAAATTATAACCAATTTTGGAAATGATGTAAAATGTTTCACTAAAATTGATGTTTTTAATATATTCAAATTTTTAAGGGTAAATTTGAATTATACAAAAATTTTAGGATAGTTTGGGGTTATAGTGTACAAATTTTCAAAATTGAAGACCAATTATTTTTGAAATTATAACCAATTTTGGAAACATTTTGTAAAAATTCATTAAAATTGGTGGTTTTGATATATTTAACTTTTTAAGGGTAATTTTGAATTTAGCAAAGTTTTTAGAATAGTTTAGGGTTGCTGTGTAAAATTTTTTTAAATTCAAAACTAATTATTTTGAAAATTGTAACCAATTTTGGAAAAATTATGAAAAAACGTTTCACTAAAATTAATGATTTTGATATTTTTAATTTATTAAAAGTAGTTTAAAATTTAGCAAAGCCTTTAAAATAGTTAAGGGTTGTTGTGTTAAAATTTTCAAAATTCAAAACCAGTTATTTTGGAAATTATAACCAATTTTGGAAATAATGTAAAATGTTTCACTAAAATTGATGTTTTTAATATATTCAAATTTTTAAGGGTAGTTTTGAATTTAGCAAAGCTTTTAGGATAGTTGAGGGTTATTGTGTACAATTTTTCAAAATTAAAGACCAATTATTTTGGAAATTATAACCAATTTTCGAAATATTTTGTAAAAATTCACTAAAATTGGTGGCTTTGATATATTTAATTTTTGAAGGGTAATTTTAAATTTAGCAAAGTTTTTAAACCGTTTTGGGTTGTTCTGTACAATTTTTCAAGATTCAAGACCAATTATTTTGAAAATTGTAACCAATTTTGGAAAAATTATAAAAAAGTTTCACTAAAATTAATGATTTTGATATTTTTAATTTATTAAAAGTAGTTTAAAATTTAGCGATGCTTTTAAAATAGTTAAAGGTTGTTGTGTTAAAATTTTCAAAATTCAAAACCAATTATTTTGAAAATTTTAACCAATTTTGGAAATAATGTAAAATGTTTCACTAAAATTGATGTTTTTAATATATTCAAATTTTTAAGGGTAGTATTGAATTTAGCAAAGTTTTTAGGATAGTTAAGGGTTAGTGTGTACAATTTTTCAAAATTTAAGACCAATTATTTTGGAAATTATAACCAATTTTGGAATCATTTTGTAAAAATTCACTAAAATTGGTGGTTTTGATATGTTTAATTTTTTAAGGGTAATTTTAAATTTAGCAAAGTTTTTAGAGTAGTTTTGGGTTATTGTGTACAATTTTTCAAGACTCAAGACCAAATATTTTAGAAATTATAACCAATTTTGGAAAAAAATATGAATAAAGTTTTACTAAAATTAATGACTTTGAAATTTTAAACAATTTTGGAAACAATGTAAAATGTTTCACTAAAATTGATGTTTTTAATATATTCAAATTTTGAAGGGTAGTTTTGAATTTAGCAAAGCTTTTAGGATAGTTGAGGGTTATTGTGTACAATTTTTCAAAATTAAAAACCAATTATTTTGACAATTATAACCAATTTTGAAAACATGATTTAAAATGTTTTACTAATTTTACTAAAATTGATGTTTTTAATAAATTTTCTTTTTTATGGGTAGTTTTAAAAATAATCAAAATTTTATAATAGTTTAGGGTTGTTGTGTAAAAATTTCCAAAATTTAAAACCAATTATTTTAGAAATTATAACCAATTTTGGAAACATTTTGCAAAAAATCGCTAAAATTGATGGTTTTGATATATTTAATTTTTTAAGGGTAGTTTTGAAATTAGCAAAGTTTTCAGGATAGTTTGGCGTTGTTGTGTACACTTTTTCAAAATTTAATACCAATTATTTTGGAAATTATAACCAATTTTGGAAAAAAACTAACTTTTTTATCAAATAATTCTGAAGATGATTCAAAAATTATATTAAACTAGTTGATAAGAAAAATGAATATTTTTGTGATAAAGTTTAATTAATTATTTATAATTTAGGGCCCATCATCAGTAAACAAAGGTCCCTACCGTCCGCTCTCACCACGAGTAGGACCACCAGTTGCAGCACCAGGTCTCAAGCCTCGCCAGGTGATAGTATCCTCTCCAGGTTCGCCAAGCAGTAGCAGTGATTCCCAATCGGGATCGGATTCAGTCAAACACTGCCTACCAAGCCGTGTCAGCTCACCAGCCATTAGAGCATCACCGTCACGCAATTCACCAACCATTAGAAACTCTCCATCAGTAACAAACGGCATTCACAACTCACCAACATCGACAAGCATCACAACAAATTCAACAGGTCCCAGAAATTCACCATCAGTTACCAGTTTGAGTCGTGCCAGTCCATCAATATTACAAAGCACAACTAGAAGCAGTTCACCTGCAATGCAAGGAAGCTCTGCTGGTATGGCGGTTACTTTAACATCGGGTACGAGTGCGCTTTCTACTCTATCAGGATTACAATCCACTATTTCCAATATAAGTACAACGGCTAATAATTTGTATAGTTTAAACTATACTCAACCTACAACGTATGCTAGCACCAATCCATTCCTAACTGGTGCTTACATGAATTACAATCCAGAACTCAGCTATTCCAACGATAAATATAACACTATTTCATCTTCGAAACCATTTGCTTTCGATAATGGTAAAGAAGTGAAATTCAGTTATGAAACTAAAGATAAACCATTCAGTTTTGATAATGGAAAAGATTTAAATCAATTTGCTTATGATAGCGGAAAAGAAAAACAATTTGCTTATGATAATGGTAAAGAAAAACCATTCTCTTACGATAACGGAAAAGATAAGCAATACTCATACGATAATGGAAAAGAAAAACCGTTTAGTTTAGAGCAAAAAAGTTATGCTTATTCGGATCCCTATCAAGAATCCAAATATGATTACAACGAAAGCAAATATAGCACTTTAGGATCAAAATCTAGTTATTTGGGTTATTCCGATTTGAATAAATACAGTCCTAATAAGGATACCAGTCCTGGTTTATTGGGTGTTGAAGAAACACCAACACCAACAAGCAGTATTGAAACAGAAGATAGTCACACGCGAGAAATTTTGGAACGTGATGTAGATGGCGACGGCGAGCAAAGCGACTGAAGAGCACAAATTTAAACGTGGCAGCACTACAATAAAAGACAAAATAGGGTAATAACAACTTCATCAAACGTTTCACCATCATCATCATTAATTAAAAAAAAAAGGTGAGGCGCCTACAGTATATGTCTGCTTCTTAGAATCAAACTTAATTAGGATCATTGTTAACTATTAAATAAATTATATTATACGATTCTAGTTGGTAGATGAAATATGGATATTTATAAAAAAATGAAAATATAGAAATATTAAGTGGGTGATTAGATCATTGTTATGTGTTTGCACAACTTCTTTTTGAGATTTTTTAAGAGGTATATATATTATATAATGAAGAAGGTAAAAACCAAACCGTAATCATTTTATTAATTATATATAATCGGTGTTGATATTACCTTGAATGAAGATTATAAACCAATGCACAAAATAAGTACTTTTTGAATATATAATGAAGAACACTGCCATTTTACTCGTACCATAGGCAGTCTCATTTTAGTTAAATTATTCTTAGCTAATGACTAGTTATAACGTCGGAATTTAATATTAATCCTATACACCGCGCGGACACAATTTTTCCAAAATAGCTGTTCTGTATATAAATAAGCCAGTTTTTTGGGTGGTTGAAATTGTACAGCGATTTTTATTTCAATTTTGGGGCGGATTATTTATTATACGCGGGGATTAATTTGTTATGCCCTGTAAATATATATTTAAAGAATACTAAGAGCTAAACAATAAAATTGCTTCTAGAGCAATAAGACCTATTATTATATGTAGCTATATGTAAATGGGATGAGAACGATTTGATTGCTTTTTTACTTGAGGAAATTAATATAAAAAATTCTTTTCTTTTAGTTTTGGTGCTAGTTGCAATACAAATGATAATAGTGGATGGAAGGATTAGGCTTGGAGTATATTTTATATTAAAATTATCAAATTTTTAGAATAACCAAAATTTGATTACAATAAAATATAAAGAATTAGTGTATCTAAAAAACTAAAGAAATTTTGGACAAATACTTCAAAAAAAACCTATACAAATTGTCTTGAAAACGCTCACAATAAAAAATTTTGTAAGCAAGATTTAAAAATGCTTAAAATTCAATTATCTGGCTTCAATAATTACTCCAATTTATCAAATCTTTATCTCCATGAATAGTAAGATGCAAAGTCTTCTCTTTCGTTTTCTTAAAAAAAAAAACAAGAAAATTGCATAACTACTGATGAAGTAAGTGGTTTCAATGTATTCAAATATTTTTTAGGATGGAGTTGATTCACAATATGTTCCAAATAATTTTCCAGCCGTAAATTTGTAATTCAACGCGTCCAAAAAATTTGGTTTCGAATTGACAAGTGGTGATTGGAGGTGGTTTCTACGCTTCCAAAGAAAGCCAACTAATTACTGCTATTGATGAGATTGTGGCATGTATTATATTGCAAATGATTGCGGTTTTCTCCAGCGTTGATTCAAAGAATTTTGTTCTAGATAATTGGTAAAAATTACGCAAAGCCAATATCATTTGATCCAGTAAGGTTTTAGCATCTTTTTGCAATATGTCCTAAATGATCACAATTTTTTCCAGCAGTCAGTTTTGATTGAAGTTGTTTCCAAATAATTTTTTTAGGGCCGCTACCACAAAAACCAACTATTTTGCTTCACTGATAGTAGTGAGGTTGTGGCATCCTTTTGCAATATTCTCTAAATAATTAGCTTATATCTTCAGTTGTAAAATTTGAAGTCAAAAAGTTAATTGTTGAACAAAAATGAAGTGTTTGGTTTAGGGTCTAAACGATCAAGAACTCTTATAAAAAAATTTCAAGTTCAAGTTTTCTGAGCGATTTTTACAATATTTCTTGCAATTAATTAGTTTTTTAAGTGTTTTTAAAAAAAAATATTTTAGAAACATTTCAAACCAACACTTTAGATTCATAAGAACTCAGAATAAATTAAAAAAAAAGTTGAATAAGTTTATTCTTTGATTTGATAAGTTTTTTGAGGATTTTTTTGTCAGATTTTACTCAAATGTTTCAAAACCAGATTTTAAGATCAGAAAAACTGAAAAAATAGAAATTAAACAATTTCTATAAATTTTCACAAACAAAAATTAGTTTTTTGAGTGAATTTTGTATCAAAAATGTTTTAAAATTACATTTTAAGTTAAGAAAAAACTGACAAAGTTTAAAAAAAAAACTGTGAAAAATTTTGAGCAATTTTTGGAAAATTTCATATAAATAGTTAGTTTTTCGTGAATTTTTTGAATGATTTTACCTTAGAAATGTTTTAAACCCATATTTAAAGTTCAGAAAAACTTGGAAAAGATTTTAAAGAGTTTTATCATGGTTTTCTGAGCAAATTTTGTAGGTTTTTTGACAAAAAATTAGTTGTTTGGTAGATTTTATATCAAAAATGTTTTAAAATAACATTTCAAGTTCAAGATTCATAAGTTTTTTAAGCGATTTTTGCATAAATCACACCAAAAAAACCTAAAAAAAAAAAATCTAAAAAAATCTCTAAAAAAATATTTTAAAATTTTATAAAGTTTTTGATCGATTTTTGTCAATTTGATGAAATGTGTAGCAGAAAAGTTCTAAAATTTAATAACTTTTTGAGATCGTTTTGAAAGATTTTAGTTTTTTTGAGAAATTCATAGCAAAAATGTTTAAAAACCATATTTTAAGTTCAGAAAAATTTGAAAAAATTTATGAAATTTTCAGTTTCACACAAAAAAATTGTTTTTTTGGATAATTTTTAATAAATTTTATAGCTTCAAACCACAATCTAAACAAAATTCTTTTAAGATTACACTTTTTGTTCAGTTTTTTAAGCAGTTAGGAGGCAGCAGGATTTTATTTGAGTGTTTTTTGATAAATTTTATAGCAAAATTGCTTCAAAACCACAATTTAAGTTCAGTAAAGCATGAAAAAATTTGTAAAAATCTCTGTGAAAGTTTGTTCTAAAATTTTATTAATTTTCTGAGCATTTTTTTGGAAGATTTTACAAAAAAAAATGTTTCAAAATCATATTTTAAGTTCAAAAAAATTGAAAATAATTCTGCATGTTTGTTTTTTGTGTAATTTTGTAAGGTTTCACACAAAAATTGGTTTTTTAGTGTAATTTTTCAAGCTTCAAACCACATTCTAACATGAAAAAAAATTTAAAAAAATTTCTAAATAAAATTGTTTTTAGATTACATTTTTTTGTTCAATTTTTTGAGCAGTTTTTGTAGGATTTTACTGAAAAAAATTGTTTTTTGAGTGATTTTATAGCAAAAATGTTTCAAAACCACAATTTAAGATCAGAAAAACATGAAAAAAATTGTAAAAATCTCTGGAAAAGTTTGTTCTAAAATGTTATAAATTTTCTGAGCAATTTTTGGAAGATTTCACTCAAAACATAGTTGTTTGTGTATTTTTTAAGCAAAAATGTTTTAAAATCATATTTTAGGTTCAAAAAACCTAAAAAAATCTCTGGAATTTTGTTTTTTGGATGATTTTTGTTTGTTTTCACACAAAAATTAGTTTTTTTTTTGTAATTTTTTAAAAATTTTATAGCTTCAAACCATATTCTAACATGAAAAAACCTAAAAAAGATTTCTAAATAAAATTGTTTTTGGATTACATTTTTTTATTTCTGTTTCTTCTGAAAAAAAAAATTGTTTGAGTGATTTTTGATGAATTTAATAGCAGAAATGTTTTAAAACCACAATTTAAGTTCAGAAAAGCATAAACAAATTTGTTAAAATGTCCAAGAAAATTTGTTCTAACATTTTATAATTTTTCTGAGCAATTTTGGGAAAATTTCACAGCAAAAAATAGTTTTTTGTGTATTTCCTTAAGATAGTCATAGTAAATGTTTCAAAATCATATTTTAGATTCAAAAAAACTTAAAGAAAAACATTTTTTTTGCGTTTTTTGGTAATTTTTGATAAATTTTAACATCAGAAAAATCTTAAAAACTTATTAATTTAAAAAAAACTTTAAAATAATTTGTTTTTAAATTTCATACATTTTTCTGATTTTTTTTTGGGATTATTCCAAAAATATCACATTTTAAGTTAAAAAAAAAACAAAATTTGCAAAAAAAAACGAGGAATTTCACACACAAAAAATGTGTTTTGATAGATTTAATAAATTTGAAAATCAGAACAAGTTAAAAACATTTTTAAAAAATCCTTGAAGTTATTTTTTAATAAAACTCAAAAGTTTTCTGAGCGATTTAATTTCTGAGCAATTTCTGTCAAAACACACACAACAAAATAATCAAAAATGTTTCAAAACCACGATAGAAAAACCTGAAAAAGAGTGAAAAAAATGTTTTTTGAGTCATTTTTGATGAAAAAAATATTTTAAATCATGAAAAAATTATTGTTTAATCTTACATTTTGTTTTAAGCAATTTTTTAAGATTATCTTAAAAAAAATACATCAAAAATTACTCAAAATACATTTTTTTTTTGTGTATTTTTAGCAGAAATGTTTCAAAAACATATTTTAAATTCAATAAACCTAAAAAAAATTAAGAAAAATTTAGAAAATTAAAGCTTTTTTATAAAATCTATCAAATTTTATAGAAGAAGTGTTTGAAAAAAAAGTTGATATTTTAAAAAAGTTTTCTAAGCAATTTTTGGAAGATTTGACACAAAAAATTAGTTTGTTAGTGATTTTCAGAAAAACTTTAAATTAAAAAAAAAAACGCATTTGTCTGGATTTCATAAGTTTTCGGAGTGATTTTTGAAAGATATTACACACAAAAATTGTTTTTTGGTGGATCACAAAATTTTAGAAAAAATTTTGCAAAAACATTTTCTTTAATTTAAAGTTTTCTGAGCAATTTTAAGAAGATTTTACATAAAAAAAAGTTTTTTGTGTAATATTAATGATTTTTTAGCAGAAATGTTTCAAAACCAAATTTTAACTTCAGAAAAACTTTTAAAAGATTTTTTAAAAAAGCATTTTTTTGAATTTCATAAGATTTTTGAGTCATTTTTGAAAGATATTACACAAAAAAGTATTTTTTTAGTGGTTCACAAAAATTTAAAGAAATCTTTGAAAAAATTTGTATTTAAATTTGAAGTTTTATGAGCAACTTTTGAAAAATTTCACACAAAAAAAAAGTTTTTGTGTAATTTTAATGATATTTTAGCAGAAATGTTTCAAAAACAGATTTTAACTCAAGAAAAACTTTAAAAGATTTTCTAACGAAGCATTATTTTGGATTTCAAAAACTTTCCAAAAGATTTTTGTAAAATATTACACAAAAAATAGTTTTTTGGTATCTCACAAAAATTGTTGAAAAAGTTTGTTCTTAAATTTAAAGTTTTCTTCTCTTAAAGATTTCACACACAATTTTTTTTGTGTAATTTTGAATACTTTTTAGCAGAAATGTTTTAAAACCAAATTTTAACTTTTTTTTTTGGATTTCATAAGTTTTCCAAACAATTTTTGTAAAATATTACACAAAAAATAGTTTTTTGGTAACTCACAAAAATTACTGAAAAAGTTTGTTCTTAAACTTAAAGTTTTCTGAGTAATTTTTGAAAGATTTCACACAAAAAAATAGTTTTTTAGTGTCTCACAAAATTTAAAAGAATCTTTGAAAAAATTTAGCATTTTTTGTAAGAATTTCTAGAAAATATCTAATTTCTTGAGTGATTTTATAGCAAAAATGTTTCAAAACCTGAAAATCATAAAAACAAAATATTTTTTTTGTACATTTTTGTAAAATTTTATACAATAAATAGTTTTTTGGGCAAAAACTTTTTTTTTTTAATTTTATTAACAAAAAAATGTTTCAGAACCACATTTAAAATTCAAAATGTTTCAAATCACATTCTAAATCAAGAAAAGTCTAAAAAAGATTTTCAAAAATTGCTGGAATTTCTTTTTTAATTTCATAAGATTTCTAACCAAATTTTGTAAGATTTCACATTCAAAAATTGGTTTTTAATTGATTTTTAAAGGATTTTAGAGCAAAAATGTTCCAAAACCACATTTTAAATTCAAAAAAACTTTAGAAAAATTTTAAAAATTTTTCAAAATAGTTTTTATCAATTTTTGTCATACAAAAAACTAGTTTTTTGGGCGATTTTTGTTTAATTTTATAGCAGAAATGTTTCAAAACTATGTTTTATGTTTAGTAAAATCTGTACATTTTTTTGGAGATGTTTGGAAGAGTTCGTTCTTTACTTTTATGATATTTCTGAGCAATTTTTGTAAAAAATTTCACTTTCAAAAAAACTAAGAAACACACAATCTTAACGATTTTTTTAAAGATTTCACACAAAAAATTAGTTTGTTAGTGATTTTTGATGGATTTCGTAGCAAAAACGTTTCAAAATCACATTTTAAATCAAGATAAATTTGAAAAAAAAAAACTGTTGGAAAAATTTGTTCAAAAATTAAATAAAGATTTCTAAGCAAAATTTGTAAGATTCACGTCAGAATCGTTTCTTGAGTGACTGAAAGATTTAATAAAAAATTTTGAAAAAGCTTTTACAAACTGGTTTTAAAGGATTTTGAGCAGAAATGTCCTGAAACCACATTAAAATTTAGAAAAATTAAAAAAAAAATTTTAAAAAGTTTTTAGCTATTTCTGTTATACAAATAACTAGTTTTTGAGCGATTTTTGATAAATTTTATAGCAGAAATGTTTCAAAACTATGTTTGAGAAATTTTTGGATGAGTTTGTTCTTAGCCTTTATAACATTTTTAAGTAATTTTTGTAAAAAAAATCAGTTTTTAAGTTCAGAAAACCCTAATAAATACACAATCTAAGCGATTTTTGTAGTATTTCACACAAAAAATTAGTTTTTTTGAGTGATTTCATACCAAAATTAAATCAAAACAACATTTTATTTTAGTTTAGAAACTCATAGAAAAGGTTTGAAAAAAATCTATTAAAAGCTTTTCTTACGTTTTCTAATCAATTTTTGTAGAATTTTATCTAAAAAAATAGTAGATTTATATGCAAACATGTTTCAAAATCCAATTTTAAGTTCAGAAAAATTTATAAATTTTTTAATTTTTATAAAAGTTTTTATTTTTTAACTTCAGAAAAACTTAAGAAACACACAATCTAAGCGATTTTTTAAGATTCTACACAAAAAATAATTTTTTGAGTGATTTTTGATGAATTTCATGACAAAAATAGAGCAAAATAACATTTTTTGTTTAGAAAAACCTAGAACAGATTTGAACAAAAATCTAGAAAAATTTGTACTTACTACTATTTGTACTTAGAAAATAAGCGATTTTTGTAAGATTTTATCTAAAAGAATAGATTTT
Source organism: Tachinus rufipes (assembly GCA_963932245.1). NCBI lineage: Eukaryota > Metazoa > Arthropoda > Insecta > Coleoptera > Staphylinidae > Tachinus > Tachinus rufipes. The sequence continues at coordinate 4,318,197 of OZ010744.1, forward strand.
CTATCAAAAATGTATCAAACCGACATTTTCTGAGCGGTTTTTGTGAGTTTTTAAACAAAAAACTTTTAAAAACAAAAAAAAAATTTAAAAAGCACCCAAATAAGTTTTTTTAAATCTACATTTTAAGTTTTTTTAAACCTAAAAAAGATTTAAAATAATATCTTCAAAAGTTTTTTCTTTGATTTCATCAAGTCTTTCACATAAAAAACTAGATCTTTGAATGATTTTTCAGCAGAAATCGTTCAGAAGTACATTTTAAATTTAAAATTAAAAAAAAAAAATCTTAAATTTTCTGAGCGATTTTTGAAGGATTTAACACAAAAAATTAGTTCATTACGTGATTTTTGATGAAGATTATAGCAAACTTAAATTAAAAGAACATTTTAAGTTTAGAAAAACTTAAAAGTATTCCTGGAAAAAATTTCTGAGCAATTTTTGTAAGAATTTGCACAAAAAACTGTTTTTTTTTTCTTAGATTTCATACGTTTTCTGGGCGATTTTTGTAAAATTTCACACTAAAACATATTTTTTAGGGTAATTTTTGATGAAATTTACTCTAAAAAACTTTCAATGCATCATTTAAATAATCATTTAAAGTTCAGAAAAGTTTGGAAAACATAAAAAAAACAATGAAAAAGTTTGTTCTCAAATTTTATACGTTTTCTGAGCGATTTTTGTAAGATTTCACACAAAATACAATTTTTTAAGGATTTTTGATGGTTTTAAAGCAAAAATGTTTTATAATCACTTTTGAATGTTCAAATAAACTTGGAAAAGTAGTTTTTGATTTCTAATTCTGCATTTGCGTTCACTACAAATGTCATTTTCTCAAAAATTTGAAGTAATAAGCAACAACTTTGTAAATCATATTTGGTTATTCTAAAATTACTGAAACCCGGGCTCTTTCCATCCTAGAAGTAACCGACATAGATTGAAAACTAATCAATAAACCTTTCGGTGTGACTTAAGCACGCGCATGATTGCATGTGTGTGCATACGTCAGGCATATCATAGCTAACCTTCCACTTGCCTAAATAGCCTGTCTTAAATATATTAACCGTGGCTACGTATAAATATTATATATAAATAAATTTTAACATAACTATAAGAGAAAATAATAATAATATTAAATTAAAATGAAAATAACATCTAATGTACATGTTAGTGGCGCGTGTATGGCGAGAATGAAGAAACACTAGTCAATTTTAAGTTTGGTCAATTTTAGATGGGTAGTTAAATTTTTAGACTGTTGAATATTGCACTGGCTATAAAGATTATTATTGATTGATTGATTGATTGATTGATTATTAAAATTACAATTAAAACGCGATATTATCTGATAGAAAAGAATTTATTCGGGTTATAAAAAATTGTAGAGGAAAATATTTTATGTGGAAAATGTTGATGAAAAATTTAATGGATTTATGGATAGAAAATAGATCGATGAGGAAAATGTTATTATTATATTTTAATCACCGAATTGTGATAAGTGTGAGTTAATTTAAATAAATGGAAAAATTCGTTTTTATCAGATAAATTATAAACTGGGTAAATGTTCTTAGATAGGCAAAAGTACGAATGTGTGTGCACATATCATACGATTTATACTTTCCTACATGACTGAATAGCGAAGTGTGTGGCGGTGCAGTCGGGGGTGGTATCATAATCGATCCCCGACGACATCGCCGTGTGTACAATAACTACTACTATCATGCCTCGACCATTCCGTGTGTAGCGGGGGGCCGCGGGGCAGACATCATGCGGATCGGCCGTATACTTTTGATATTTACACTGTTTCTGGTGTTCGTATTTAGGACATTTTTATATGAAACTAATCGCCGCCGTTATTCTCCCCGCCGCCCCGTTAGACTTTCCTCTAATCTATAGACTCTATAAAAAAATTGTTATGTATACAATTATTTGTGGAAATATTTTACCAGGATTTAATTAATTGGGCCGCCATAATCACGGCCCCGATATTTCGGAATTTTTCTGTTCATTTTCTAATAATCGCGTCTTATACTTTTTAATGGTAGAATATTTCTGCTTCTCCATTAAATATAGATGTTAAAAAATATACAATAAATTATCAGTATTTAAACATTAGCTTTTCAAATGGCTAGACCCTCCTACGATGTACTTACAAAATAACGAAATAAATCTTTCAGTTGATTTTTGTTTCATTAAATATGTCTCGTTTTATTTCATAACCTTTTACCCAATCCTTTAAAAAGAAACTTTTCCAGCTTGTATATCCAAGAAGGAAACGTCACTGTGCGACAAAGAACAATATAGAACGGCGACAAAATAAAATAAAAATTCATCATTTTAATAAAACAGATACTATTAATAAAATAAAATTGAGAATAAGTATTCATTTTTACGACCATTGACTCTATGCAACCCTACTCACTCTAACAAGAAATAAATATTTAATTGAAATTATCTTATTAATTTATTAGACTTTTCTTTTCTCTTTTTGCTTTCTTTATCAATGTGTGCAATCACATCTAATGTCAATTTAATTAAACTTATTAAAACGAAGATGTAATCATGAATACAAATATGCATACAAAGTTTTATAGCATCTCATGCCTTTTAATAATAGTGAAACGGCAAAATCGTACACCAAGCGACACAATATAATTAGATATTTAAAAATAAATTTTAAGTTCGATGCGAAGCGACTCAATAAGTCTCAAGCTGCTGCGTATTATTAAATCTTTGTTAAATAATAACTGAATGAATTTTAAATTATATAACTATTTAATCAAATGTGCAATATGAGTAGCATAACAATAAACTTGCGTCAAATCAAAAATGTTGTTTTTTTTTTTTTTTTTTTAATTTGTTCTAAAATTAGCATTTAAACACATACGTGAAACGGTTAAAAAAAGTGAAATATAAATCATTTTTTTGTGAGCTTATGGTACACTAAAGTTTGCAAATGTGGACCAATGTTGGTAATTTTTTGGTTACTGGGGTGATTCGGACCCCTGATTACGATTCCGGAATCGCCGTTTCGAAATTCTTAACCGTTCACCTTCTAATTCATAGCGGTTTTTTAGTGTATTTTTATTACGAAAACGTGTGAAACAAATATAGTTTTAACCGGCCGAGGAGGACGCAATTGCTCCTGTAGCAAGCCAACAGACCTCGGCAGATGCTCTTGCAAACCGGAAGTCCGTAGGTCAAAGGGTTTACCTTCGGCGATCGATTGTATCGCTTTAGTACGTACGTAAGCTCGTGTTTGTCAGAGTAAAATCCACAAATGTGGATGAAAGTTTGTAATTTTTTGCTTACTGGGGTAATTTGGAGCCCTGATTACGATTTCGATATCGCCATTTTGATATTCTCATCATTTCTCCCTCTTATCCAATAATGGCTATTTTCGGTCAATTTGAAAGTTCTAAATGCGTGAAACTAACATACTTCTAGCCGGCCGATGGGAACCCAATTTTTTTTGTGTCAAGCCACAGACCCCAATAGGTTGTGGGCCAAAGCGGAAGTCCGTGCTTCAAGGGGTTCTCCTTCGGCAATCGAAAGAGTCGAAACATACCAAAGGGGGGGGGGGGTCTTTCTTCTTTTTGGACTAGGATTTTTTCAATTTTAGGATAAAAAGGTCGGTTTTTTTGCATTTCCTGACGTAAAATGAACCCCTGATTACGATTTTGGGGGTCCGACACCGATATTCCTAGCACCCTGGCGGCAATTTTAAAATAACCGCTAAAAACACGTTTTCTTTTCGTTTCGAAGGGCAAAAAAGACACTAAACGGTGAAGGGCAAGAACGCAATTGCTCCTGAGGGTAGTCAACAGACCCGTCTAAATGCCTGCCAAACCGGAAGTCCGTAGGTCAAAGAGTTTTCCTTTGGCGATCGACGAAAGTTTCGGTTTTATCGACAATACGTACATAAGCTCACGTCGCCACACTAATATTCGCAAATGTGGACCAATGTTGGTAATTTTTTGGTTACTGGGGTAATTCGGACCCCTGATTACGATTCCGGAATTGCCGTTTCGATATTGTCAACCGTTCACCTTCTAATTCATAGCGGTTTTTCGGTGTGTTTTTATTACGAAAACGTGTGAAACAAATATAGTTTAAAGAGGCCGAGGAGGACGCAATTGCTCCTGTGGCAAGCCAACAGATCTCGGCAGATGCTCTTGCAAACCGGAAGTCCGTAGGTCAAAGGGTTTACCTTCGGCGATCGATTGTATCGCTTTAGTACGTACGTAAGCACGTGTTTGTCAGAGTAAAATCCACAAATGTGGATGAAAGTTTGTAATTTTTTGCTTACTGGGGTAATTTGGAGCCCTGATTACGATTTCAATATCGCCGTTTTGATATTCTTATCATTTCTCCCTCTTATCCAATAATGGCTATTTTCGATCAATTTGAAAGTTCTAAATGCGTGAAACTAACATACTTCTAGCCGGCCGATGGGGACCCAGATTTTTTTGTGTCAAGCCACAGACCCCAGTAGGTTGTGGGCCAAAGCGGAAGTCCGTGCTTCAAGGGGTTCTCCTTCGGCAATCGAAAGAGTCGAAACATACCAAAGGGGGGGGTCTTTCTTCTTTTTGGACTAGGATTTTTTCAATTTTAGGATAAAAAGGTCGGTTTTTTTGCATTTCCTGACGTAAAATGAACCCCTGATTACGATTTTGGGGGTCCGACACCGATATTCCTAGCACCCTGGCGGCAATTTTAAAATAACCGCTAAAAACACGTTTTCTTTTCGTTTCGAAGGGCAAAAAAGACACTAAACGGTGAAGGGCAAGAACGCAATTGCTCCTGAGTGTAGTCAACAGACCCGTCTAAATGCCTGCCAAACCGGAAGTCCGTAGGTCAAAGAGTTTTCCTTTGGCGATCGACGAAAGTTTCGGTTTTATCGACAATACGTACATAAGCTCACGTCGCCACACTAATATTCGCAAATGTGGACCAATGTTGGTAATTTTTTGGTTACTGGGGTAATTCGGACCCCTGATTACGATTCCGGAATCGCCGTTTCGATATTGTCAACCGTTCACCTTCTAATTCATAGCGGTTTTTCGGTGTGTTTTTATTACGAAAACGTGTGAAACAAATATAGTTTAAAGAGGCCGAGGAGGACGCAATTGCTCCTGTGGCAAGCCAACAGATCTCGGCAGATGCTCTTGCAAACCGGAAGTCCGTAGGTCAAAGGGTTTACCTTCGGCGATCGGTTGTATCGCTTTAGTACGTACGTAAGCACGTGTTTGTCAGAGTAAAATCCACAAATGTGGATGAAAGTTTGTAATTTTTTGCTTACTGGGGTAATTTGGAGCCCTGATTACGATTTCAATATCGCCGTTTTGATATTCTTATCATTTCTCCCTCTTATCCAATAATGGCTATTTTCGATCAATTTGAAAGTTCTAAATGCGTGAAACTAACATACTTCTAGCCGGCCGATGGGGACCCAGATTTTTTTGTGTCAAGCCACAGACCCCAGTAGGTTGTGGGCCAAAGCGGAAGTCCGTGCTTCAAGGGGTTCTCCTTCGGCAATCGAAAGAGTCGAAACATACCAAAGGGGGGGGTCTTTCTTCTTTTTGGACTAGGATTTTTTCAATTTTAGGATAAAAAGGTCGGTTTTTTTGCATTTCCTGACGTAAAATGAACCCCTGATTACGATTTTGGGGGTCCGACACCGATATTCCTAGCACCCTGGCGGCAATTTTAAAATAACCGCTAAAAACACGTTTTCTTTTCGTTTCGAAGGGCAAAAAAGACACTAAACGGTGAAGGGCAAGAACGCAATTGCTCCTGAGGGTAGTCAACAAACCCATCTAAATGCCTGCCAAACCGGAAGTCCGTAGGTCAAAGGGTTTTTCTTCGGCAATCGACGAAAGTTTTGGTTTTATCAACAATACGTACATATGCTCACGTCGCCACACTAATATTCGCAAATGTGGACCAATGTTGGTAATTTTTTGGTTACTGGGGTAATTCGGACCCCTGATTACGATTCCGGAATCGCTGTTTTGAAATTCTTAACCGTTCACCTTCTAATTCATAGCGGTTTTTTAGTGTATTTTTATTACGAAAACGTGTGAAACAAATATAGTTTTAACCGGCCGAGGAGGACGCAATTGCTCCTGTAGCAAGCCAACAGACCTCGGCAGATGCTCTTGCAAACCGGAAGTCCGTAGGTCAAAGGGTTTACCTTCGGCAATCGATTGTATCGCTTTAGTACGTACGTAAGCTCGTGTTTGTCAGAGTAAAATCCACAAATGTGGATGAAAGTTTGTAATTTTTTGCTTACTGGGGTAATTTGGAGCCCTGATTACGATTTCGATATCGCCGTTTTGATATTCTCATCATTTCTCCCTCTTATCCAATAATGGCTATTTTCGGTCAATTTGAAAGTTCTAAATGCGTGAAACTAACATACTTCTAGCCGGCCGATGGGAACCCAAATTTTTTTGTGTCAAGCCACAGACCCCAATAGGTTGTGGGCCAAAGCGGAAGTCCGTGCTTCAAGGGGTTCTCCTTCGGCGATCGAAAGAGTCGAAACATACCAAAGGGGGGAGTCTTTCTCTTTTTTGGACTAGGATTTTTTCAATTTTAGGGCCAAAAGGTCGGTTTTTTTGCTTTTCCTGACGTAAAATAAACCCCTGATTACGATTTTGGGGGTCCGACACCGATAATCCTAGTACCCTGGCGGCAATTTTAAAATAACCGCTAAAAACACGATTTTTTTGCGTTTCGAAGGGCAAAAAAGGCACTAAACGGTGAAGGGCAAGAACGCAATTGCTCCTGAGGGTAGTCAACAAACCCATCTAAATGCCTGCCAAACCGGAAGTCCGTAGGTCAAAGGGTTTTTCTTCGGCAATCGACGAAAGTTTTGGTTTTATCAACAATACGTACATATGCTCACGTCGCCACACTAATATTCGCAAATGTGGACCAATGTTGGTAATTTTTTGGTTACTGGGGTAATTCGGACCCCTGATTACGATTCCGGAATCGCCGTTTCGAAATTCTTAACCGTTCACCTTCTAATTCATAGCGGTTTTTTAGTGTATTTTTATTACGAAAACGTGTGAAACAAATATAGTTTTAACCGGCCGAGGAGGACGCAATTGCTCCTGTAGCAAGCCAACAGACCTCGGCAGATGCTCTTGCAAACCGGAAGTTCGTAGGTCAAAGGGTTTACCTTCGGCAATCGATTGTATCGCTTTAGTACGTACGTAAGCTCGTGTTTGTCAGAGTAAAATCCACAAATGTGGATGAAAGTTTGTAATTTTTTGCTTACTGGGGTAATTTGGAGCCCTGATTACGATTTCGATATCGCCGTTTTGATATTCTCATCATTTCTCCCTCTTATCCAATAATGGCTATTTTCGGTCAATTTGAAAGTTCTAAATGCGTGAAACTAACATACTTCTAGCCGGCCGATGGGAACCCAAATTTTTTTGTGTCAAGCCACAGACCCCAATAGGTTGTGGGCCAAAGCGGAAGTCCGTGCTTCAAGGGGTTCTCCTTCGGCGATCGAAAGAGTCGAAACATACCAAAGGTGGGAGTCTTTCTCTTTTTTGGACTAGGATTATTTCAATTTTAGGGCCAAAAGGTCGGTTTTTTTGCTTTTCCTGACGTAAAATAAACCCCTGATTACGATTTTGGGGGTCCGACACCGATATTCCTAGCACCCTGGCGGCAATTTTAAAATAACCGCTAAAAACACGATTTTTTTGCGTTTCGAAGGGCAAAAAAGGCACTAAACGGTGAAGGGAAAGAACGCAATTGCTCCTGAGGGTAGTCAACAGACCCGTCTAAATGCCTGCCAAACCGGAAGTCCGTAGGTCAAAGGGTTTTCCTTTGGCGATCGACGAAAGTTTCGGTTTTATCGACAATACGTACATAAGCTCACGTCGCCACACTAATATTCGCAAATGTGGACCAATGTTGGTAATTTTTTGGTTAATGGGGTAATTTGGACCCCTGATTACGATTGTGTGTTTTTATTCCAAAAACGTGTGAAACAAATATAGTTTAAAGAGGCCGAGGAAGACGCAATTGCTCCTGTGGCAAGCCAGCAGACCTCGGCAGATGCTCTTGCACACCGGAAGTCCGTAGGTCAAAGGTTTTACCTTCGGCGATCAATTTTATCGCTTTAGTACGTACGTAATTTAGATGAAAGTTTGTAATTTTTTGCTTACTGAGGTAATTTGGAGCCCTGATTACAATTTCGTTATTGCTGTCAGGTCGGTTTTTTTGCATTTTCTGACGTAAAATAAACCTCAGATTACAATTTTGTGGGTCCAACCCCGATATTCCTAGCATCCTGGCGTCAATTTTAAAATTACCCAGTTTTATTAAGCTACATTAACCAAGAACTTTTAATTTTAGTTTAAATTAAGATTAAAATCTTTATTTTGTAGTACTTTATAAACTTTAATTAAATAAAATTGTATTTGATCAATTTTTCAAAAATGTGTTCTTAGCTGCATGGAATCTAAATTAATAGTTTCTAAAATAATATATTACAATATATTGTTATGATGAAGATAATAAGACGTTTTTTTTTCAAAAATAAATAAAATATTAATCATTGACCTTCAAAACAGGCCTTGACCTAGAAACGCACCTTGCAACAATTGTCACTCTTATATAATAAGCAGTTGGTTAGTGGAAGTAAAAATTGCAATGTTGATGATCATCGATGCGGGTGCACAGCAACAAATATAGAAACTCTTACTTACAAACATCCACTATAAACTCAACAGAAGCGCAATCAAAATTATATTCCGCCGAGTAAAAAAGTGAAAGCTTGAATATTGGATAATATCTCGCCAATTAGGTGCGTATATACCACCTGAATGGGAGCGAAATTGTAGTAGATGAAACGACGAGCACGTGCCAACGTTTAATAAATAATGCAATTGTAAATTAATTAAAAATGTTTCTTTTTCAAAATTGTTATTTGGTGATTGGTTTGATTTGCTGGTGTAGTGCTTCGGTTCAAATTACTTTTCATAAACATAGATTGAGAAGGTTTGAAGATGGGAATCCAACTACTGCGAGACCTAATTTAAGGGAACGGGTTTCGAATCGGTTTTTAAGGCATCGACAAAGGACTACAACTAGAGTTTGCTATGGTAAGTGATTAATTAATCATTTTATTGAACAATTATTAGCTTTAGTTAATTTATAAGTAAATTAAAATCTGAAGATGGTAACAATTTTATTAGTATTAACAATTGAATTAAATTATTATTTTAAGAATGTGTAACTAGACTTTCTATAAATGTTTATAAAGAAACGATGTTTCCTCAAGGCTTAGAGTTAACAAATATGACATTCTTGCTAATTATATTATTGCTACAAATATTGGTTCAAATTTTTTTTAAGAATTACTTATATTCATTGTTTCTAAACAATGTTAATATTTTTATTTGAAAATAGATTTTAAGTAATTGTTGTTCTTGAATAATTTTGCATTTAAAATGTTAACTAATCCAGTTTTTAATATTAAATTTAAAACTTTCGTTTCAACTTTCAAATGTTTAATAGAAATTGCTATTATACAAACTTATTTTTTTCTCTAGGCATAATACAAAATCAGTCTTTTATTATCTTTATATTAGTTTTAAATTTAAAAACGTTTACTATGCCTTTAAGCAGATTTAAATATAATTCATTTTGACTAAATATTTAATTGTAAGTTTAAAAATACTTTATTGGAATTTAAAACCACTCTACAAAACAGCAATCAACAATTTCAATATGCTAATACCTAGTACTTGCAAATAAAATCTTAATATTGCTTGCAATTTGTACAAAAACCATTTTTTCTTGTAAAATTCATCAAAGATTGGACAAAATTTATTAATAAAAAATAAATAACTAACAAGTAAGATTAATAAAAATTGCACAAAATAAAAAAAAATCTATTTATTGCTAAAAATTTGTACAAAAACTTTATTTTTATTTTAAAATTTGAACAAAAACCGCTTATTTAAATTATCAAAAATTGCACAAAATTTATCAAAAACTACAGGGAAATCTATTTATTAAGTAAAATTTTACAAAAATCTTTTTTTCGTTTTAAATAAATTGCACAAAATGTATCAATTATTGCTTAAAATTAGCACAAAAACTTTTTTCCTTGTAGAACTTGCACAAAATTAATCAAAAACTAAAGAAAACAAATTTTGTTTGCATGAAATTTGCACATAAACTTTATTTTCTTGTAAAATTTATAAAAAATGCACAAAATTTATCAATAACTGACAAGAAAAATAATTTATTGCTGAAAATTTGCACCAAAACCTATTTTATTTGTAGAATTTATAAAAAATTGCACAAAATTTATCAAAAACTGAACAAAAAATAATTTATTGCATAAAAACATGATTTTCTTGTAAATTTCATTAAAGCATTATTGCTTAAAATTTGCGCAAAAACCTTTTTCCTTGTAAAATGCACAAAAATTGCACAAAATTTATCAAACATTTAATACATAAAATTTGCAAAAAACCTTAATTTCTTGTAAAATTCATCAAAAGTTGCACAAAATTGATTAATAACTGACAAGAAAAATTAATTATTGCTTGAAATTTGCACAAAAACCTTTTTTCTTTGTAAAATGCACCAAAAAATGCACAAAATTGTTTAAAAACTAAAAAAAATATTATTTATTGCATGAAATTTGCACGAAAACTTTATTTTCTTGTAAAATTGTACTAAAATATACAAAAACTACAGAAAAAAAAATTTATTGCTTGAAATTTGCACAATCCTCGTTTTTTCTTGTAAAATTCATCAAAAATTGCACAAAATTTATTAAAAACTGCAGAAAATTTTAAAATACATAATATTTTTACAGCAAATAAAGTTTATTTGTTTGTAAAATTTATCAAAAAATGCACAAAAACTTTATTTTCTTGTGAAATTCATCAAAAAAATGCATAATACTAATTAATAACTGACAAAAAACATAATTTATTGCTTAAAATTTGTACAAAAACTTTTTTTTTTGTAAAATTTATCTACTTGTAAAAGTCATCAAAAATTGCACAAAATCGATTAAAACTTGCACAAAAACTTTTTTCTTGTAGATTGTATCAAAAATAGCAAAAAAAATCAAAAAATAAAGAACAAAATTATGTATGCATCAAATTTGCACAAAAAATTTACTTGTTTGTAAAATTTATCAAAAATTGCACAAAATTAATCAAAAACTAATGAAAAAAATATTTATTGCATAAAAATTGCACAAAAACCGTTGTTTTTTTTTGTAAAATTTAATCAATTTGCACAAAATTTATCAAAAATTAAAAAAAAATCATTTATTGCATGAAATTAGCAAAAAAACTATTTTTTGTTGTAAAATTCATCAAAAATTGTACAAAATCAATCAAAACCTGAAGAAAAAAATATTTATTGCATAAAAATTGTAAAAAACCTTAATTTTTTGTAAAATGCATCAAAAAATGTACAAAACTCATTAAAAACTGCAGAGAAAAATTATTTGTTGAATAAAATTCGTATAGAAACCTTTTTCTTTGTAAAATATACCAAAAATTGCACCAAATTTATCAATAATTACCAAATAAATCTAATTATTGCTTTAAATTTGCACAAAAACCTTATTTCCTTGTAAAATTCATCAAAAATTGTACAATATTTATCAAAATTTTATGAAAAACTGCAAAAAAAATCAATGGAATGCTTAAAATTTCCACTAAAACCTGTTTTCCTTGTAAAATTAACAAATACTGTACAAAATAAAGCAAAAACTATAGGCAAATATTATTTATTGCTAGAAATTTGCACAACAAATTATTTTTTTTTATTAATCCACAAATTTGCATTTTTTTAACAATTTGATCAAAAACTATCATCCATCACTTTTATGGAACTTTTAAAAAGTTTTTAAAGCTTCTTAAAAGCTTAAACATAAACTTTTTTAGAATTCTTATAAACTGTTCATGGCAAAATAAGAATTAACCGACTAAAAACGGAACAAGGAGTTATTGTTAAAGATACTGCAAAGATTGTAGCAGTCGTAGAAAATTTCTATACAAAACTTTACTCCTCCAAATGCCCCAGAGAAAGTTAGAAGAAACTGAATAAACTGTCTGTAATATCAACTCAGAAGAAATGCCAGACATTAGTATAAAAGAACTAAAAACTGCTCTCAAACAAATAAAGAATAAGCGAGCGCCGGGAGAAGACCGAATATAAAGTGATATTCTGATGCTTGGAAGTGCAAACCTGTTAGAGGCGATCCGTATTCTGCTGAATCAATGCTTAGTTGAAGGGAAAATATCAATAAATTGGCAAAACGCTGAAGTAATTTTGATCCATAAAAAAGGCGATAACGCAAAAATTTAAAACTACCGTCCTATTAGCCTGTTATTACTACAAATCAACAAACAAACAAATTAGACTTTTACCAACCGGTCGAGCAGACAGGATTCAGGAAGGGCTATAGCACAACTGATCACTTGCAGACAATCCGAACGTTAATAGAAAAAAGCGTAGAATATAATGTACCTGGCATTTATTGACTACAAAAAAGCTTTTAACTTGGTAGAATGAATGTCCGATGCAAGAATAAATTCAAGATATACAAATCAAGAACATATATGAAAATGCGACCTTTTGTGCCTAGTCAGATGAAGATAACTAACCAAATAAAGGCGTCTGGCAGGTGACACAATGTTCCCTAAACTATTCACTCTGGCACTTAAAAATATCTTCAAAGAACTAAATTGTTTATACCCCTTAAACATAGAAGGCAGAAACTTGTCATTTGCAGATGATATTGTAATTATGGGTAATAGCATTGAAGAAATACATACCATGCTACAAGAACTAAATCAAGCTTCCAAAAAAGTTGGATTAAATATGAACCTAAACAAAACAAAAGTAATAAGCAACACTAACCAACAGATATCTATTGATGGTAATATCATAAAAATTGTCGATCAATACATATACTTAGGCCATCAAATTAAATTAGACAAAAAAAAATCAAACCACTAAGATTTTCAGGCGAGTAAGATTGAGTTGAGACTAGGACACATTTAAAAAAACAGGAATGTCCCAATGTGTTTAAATACCAAGGTGTTCAATGTATTACTGCCTGTAATGACCTACAGGCTTGAAACTACCATCTTGACAAAAAAGAACACCAAAAAACTAAGAACAACCCAACGAGCTATGGAACGTGCAATGCTTGGAATATAATTGAAAGACAAAGCCAAAAATGAAGTAGTACACACTAGAACAGGCGTAACAGATGTAATACACCAAGTGGCAAACCTCAAGTGGAGCTGGGTAGGGCACGTCGCAAAGCAAGACTCAGACCGTTAGACAAATAGAGTTACACAGTGGAGACCACGCAGAACTAAAAGAAGTGTAGAGAAACCTCAGAAAATATGACTGAATGATGTAAAAAGACAAGTCGGCAAATGATGGCACCAAAAAACCCAAGACAGAAACATTAGAATAAATAAAGGAAGGCTTATGTCCAGAAGTAGACTTTGAAAGGCTGAAGAAGAAGAAGATAAAGAAAACCTTAATGTCTTCTGTCAGTCCTTCTGTTTTTTTAGCTGCAAAAACTGGGCAAGTCGTAGTAACTTCAAATTTCTTTATAACAAACACTCTGGTGAGTGGGCGGGAACACAGTTTAAAACCACCGGGCCAATTTTAAACTGTGTTCCCGCCTGCCTACGTCATCACTCTCTTGTACTTTAATGACTTCTGTCTGTCATTCTGTTAGGAACACGGCAAGTGGTAGTAACTTTTGTACAACAAACATTCAGGCGGGTGAGCAAAAACACAGTTTCAAACCACCGGTCCAAATTTTTTAACTTTGATCCCGCCCACCCGCCCAAGTGTTTGTTATCAAAAAATTGTTTACGTCATCATTCTCTTGTACCATAATGACTTTTGTCACTCCTTCGATTCAAATTTTTAGCTGTAGAAACACGGCAGGTAGTGGTAAGTTCAGTTTTTTTTATGGCAAACAGTTGGGCGGGTGGGTGGGCACACAGTTTCAAACCAACGGTCCAATGTTTTTGTACTGTATTTCTGCCCGCCCGCCTAAGTGTTTATTATTAAGAAATTGTTTGCGTCATTGTTCTTTTGTACCTTAATGACTTCTGTCAATCCTTCTGTTAGGTTTTCTAGCTGCAGAAACACGGCAGGTAGTGGTAACTTTAAATTTCTTTATGACAAACACTCGGGCGGGTGAGCGGAAACACAGTTTGAAACCACCAGTTCAATTTTTTTAAACTGTGTTTCCGCCGGCCTGTCCAAGTTTATGTTATCAAGAAATCGTTTACGTCATCACTCTTTTGTACTTAATTAACTTCTGTCAGTCCTTTTGTTTGATTTTTTTAGCTGCAAGAACACATCAGGTGGTAGTAACTTCAAGTTTCCTTATGACAAACATTCGGGCTAGTGGGCGGAAACACAGTTTCATTTTACCAATCCAATTTTTTGAACTAGTTCCCGTCCGCCCGCCAAGTTTTTGTTATTAAGAAATTATTTACGTCATCACTCTCTAGTACCTCAATGACGTTTGTTGGTCCTTTTGTTAGGTTTTTTAGAAAGAACTCGGCAAATGAAGGTATTTTCAAAATTCTTTAGGGCAAAAAAACGGGCGGGTGGGCGGGGACACAGTTTGAAACCATCGGTCCAATTCTTCTTAATTGTGTTCCCGCCCGCCCACCCAAGTGTTTGTTATCAAGAAATCGTTTACGTCATTACTTTCTTATATCTTAATGACTTCTGTCAGTTTTTTTGTTAGGTTTTTTTAGCTGCAAGAACACGGCAGGTAGTAGTAACTTAAAATTTCTTTATAACAAACAGTCAAGCGGGTGGGCGGGAACACAGTTTAAAATCATTGATCCAACTTTTCTAAACTGTGTTCCTCCCCGCTTGCTCAAAAGCCGAACTAGACAGATGCGCTAAAAAAATCAAAAGCAAGAAAGCGCCAGGGCCGGCTAAAGCCCCACCGGAACTGATAAAAATAACGACAGGAAACTATCCGGAAGAAACCCTAAAAGTAATGAACCAATATTTGGTAAATAGTTTATTCCCAAAAATTTGGAAACGTGCCAGAATTGAATTACTGGAGAATAGAGAAGCCACAAAAAATGGGAAGAAAATAGCAAACATATAGGCCAATATATCTCTTAGACGCTGGAAGAAAATTGCTGGAACAACTGCTAAAAATAATATTGGAGAAGAAAATAGACGACAAGTTGGCAACCAACCAATATGGCTTCCGTAAGAAAAGATTGACTGTGGACGCAATGCACGCAACCAAAACAAAGATTCGAAAGATCAAAAATTTTGTGTCTTGGTCACCCTAGATATAAAAAATGCATTTTACTCCGCCAGATGGAATGAGATATTAAAAGAGCTAAAAAAACAGAAATCAGAGACTATCTGATAAAGATCATAAAAGATTATTTGAAAGACAGAGTCATCATAGTCGGAATTAACACCATACTCTTAGTAACGTGCGGGGTACCGCAAGGATCGATGATGGGACCAACTCTCTGAAACATACTATACGACGCGGTAATAAGATTACTATATTATTATAATAATAACAGGTAGGACCCAAAAAAAAAAATTAAAAAAAATAACAAAGTAGTCAAGTATCTAGCGGTATACTTTAGCAAACATGATAACTTTAAAAAACACCTAAAAAAGACGGCTGCAAAAGTCTTAAAAACAACTATGGCTTTGTCAAAAATAATGCCAAATGTAGAAGGTTCAAGAGCTAGCAAAAGACATACCATGTGCTCAATGATAAGTTCTGTGCTATTATATGCCCGATCAATCTGGAAAACAGCTTCTAAAGAGATGCCAAAACTGGCCATCCTAACAAAAGAACAGAGAAGAGGCGCGATCCGTATATGTAGTGCGTACAGAATGCTATCGCTGGAAGCAGCGCAAACAATAGCGGAAACCATACCAATTGATATCCTTGTTGAAAAGCAAAACCAGGCTCACGCAAAAAATGAAAAGTTGTCGGAATCTAGAAAAAAGTCGATAGAACTATGGTCAGAAGACAACAACAGAGCAGTTTGGACTAAATTTATGATAAAAAGTCTGCCGTCATGGATAAAAAGTTAATTATAACCTAACGCAGGTACTGGGAGGGCACGGCTGCTTTGGAGCTTACCTAAAAAGGTTTAAAATAAAAAACACCAATGCATGCATACACTGCGGCAGCAAGAATACAGTCACCTACACGGTACTTGACTGTAATGAGTCCCTGAAGATACGGATTAAAACAGAAAAGAAACTAAGAAAAAAACTAGAAATGAAAAACCTAGTACAGATAGTGCTAGAGAACAATGAGAACTGGGTTCTAGTAAACCACATGATTCAGACATCATTAAAGAAAAGAAAGCTAACCAAAAAAATCTTAATAAACAACAGCATAGGCATAAAAACAAGAAGATTGAATGGAAAACAAAAAATACAAAACAGACGTAATGAAGCAATGCTACAGCGGTCCCGCTGCGCCTGTGATCACTAACTCTGGACAAGCCAAATCCCAGACCCAGCCTTTGGTGAATGTATTTCCCGTTAAAGGTTTTTCACCTTAAAAGAAAAAAAAAAGATTAGGTTAGGTTAGGTTAGGTTAAGTTAGGTTAGGTTAAGTTAGGTTAGGTTAGGTTAATTTAGGTTAAGTTAGGTTAAGTTAGGTTAAGTTAGGTTAAGTTAGGTTAAGTTAGGTTAAGTTAGGTTAAGTTAAGTTAGGTTAAGTTATGTTAAGTTAGGTTAAGTTAGGTTAAGTTAGGTTAGGTTAAGTTAAGTTTGGTTAGGTTAGGTTATTTTAGTGGTGGTAAGTCCCACACTCCCGGCCACGTTGAACAAACTGGTTGGGGAGCATTATGCGTTTTCCTCACAAATAAAAAAGATTAAGTTAGGTTAGGTTAGGCCAGAGGAGCTTGAAATATCTTGGCATCACTTGCAATATGAGTTCACACATAGCCTTGGCCGTTGAAAAGGCAGACCGTGTCACTGCCAAGCTTGCAAGACTTATGCCAATCGTGGCAAGACTCAAAAAGAGTAAAAGGAAATTAATATGTAGCGTGGTATCGTCTATTGTTCTGTGCGGGACACCTGTCTGGAGCCAGTGAACAGCCGTCCGTAAGTACAAGGACATCCTCTTGCGGACGCAACAAAAGGTTGCAATCAGAGTAACGTGCGCTTACAGAACAATCTCCACCAAGGCGGTGCTTGCAATTGCAAGCACAATACTACTACATTTGCTGGCCATGGAGAGGAGCTATAAAGCCCAAAACAACAAGCAGAAAAAGAAAGCGCAAGAGGCAATAATTGCGCAATGGGAAAAAGAGTGGGAAGAAGAAAGGTCGACAGGAAAATAGACTAAAAGACTCATCCCTGAAATAACCCCGTAAATAAACAGAAAACACGGCAACGTGGACTACCACTTGACTCAGTTTCTCAGCGACCATGGATGTTTTTGAAATTACCTTACCGTACTGTGGGACGGAAGACATGCTTGAACATACGGTTTTAGCATGCGCCAGATGGCTAGAAGAAAAGATTAGCTGGACGGCTGTACTAGGTGCCAAAAAAGTCACAGCAGCATTGTAGGGCACATGCTACAAAGCGAGCCCAACTGGAGGTGTGTCCAAATGGGCATCGGAAACACCCTAAGACAAAAAGAACAAGACGAAAGAACGGAAGCCCGTAAGTTTGCAAAATTGAAACAACAAAGTAGTAACTGCCAGCAAAGCAACGCCGTAAGGTAGTCCCGCAGGTAACTCTAGAACACAAGAGATGGTTATAGTGGGTTTGGTAGAAATATCCAGTTCTACACTCCATTGCATTGAATTAGGGCCAGTGCATAAAGCATTCTTTCCACCTCTCACAAAAAAAAGGTTAGGTTAGGTTAAGTAAGGTTAGGTTAGGTTGGTGGTAGTAATGCTGTCTTTGGAGTACAATTGGGACATTGTGGCCACCATGATAGGGTCCATGCTACGTATGAAAGAAAAAGAAGAGCGGGAGTTAGCTCCATGGTGTGGTGTGAATGAAGCGGGAAGGGAGGTGGGGCCGTAGCTACTCGTTAATGTATTTTGTAATTGTAAATTCAGTTCTTATGTATGTTTTGTAAACTGTTTTGTCAAAAATATGTAAAAAATGTGCGTGCCCAAAACTGGGCAAAAACCAAGGCAACAAAAAAAAAAAAAAAAGCGGTGTAAAATTTATGTAAATATGTGTTAATTGTGCCTGAAGACTGGCGCGCGTTTTTTAGCTGCAGGAACACGGCAGGTGGTGTTATCTTCAAGGTTTTTTATGACAAACACTTGGGAGGGTGGGCGGGAACACAGTTTGAAACCACCGGTCCAATTTTTCTAAACTGTGTTTCTACCCGCCCTCCCAAGTGTTTGTTATCAAGAAATTGTTTACGTCATTACTCTCTTATATTTTAATAACTTTTGTCAGTCTTTCTATTATTTTTTTTAGCTGCAAGAACACTGCAAGTGGTGGTAACTTTAAATTTCTTTATAACAAACACTCGGGCGGGAACAGAATTTGAAACTACCGGTCCAATTTTTCTGAACGGTATTCCCGCCAGCCCGCCCAAGTGTTGTATACGTCATCACTCTCTTATACCTTAATGATTATGGTCAGTCATAAACTATTGAAAATAGAACAAACTTTCATGAAACCTCAAAAATAGCAAAAATCTGGCTATCAAATATCAAAATGTAGTAAGAAAGCTCCAAAATCTGGCCATAAAAGTCAAAAAGAGCAAATTTCTATTTATGAATTGTCAATAAAATTAAAATCCGGCATTAAAACATTAAAATAATGTGAGGAAACACCAACATCTGGCCAAAAACTGTTAAAAAATTAAAGTTTTTTAAAAAACCTCAAAAATAGAAAAAAATCTGGCTATAAAATATCAAAATAATTTTTTAAAGTACTTAAAACTGTTTAAAATAACAAAATTCGGCCATAGAATTTGAAATTATTGTTGAAAAAACTAAAATCTGTTAAAAATCTTTTTAATAAAATGTGAAAAATAAAAAAAATTCTTTCTTCAAAAATCAAACTATTATCAAAAAGCATTAAAATTTGGTATAAACTATTAATAACGCAAATTTCTATTCATAAAGAGTCAAAAATAACTAAATCTGCTCAAAAAACTAATTTTTTTTTCAATAGAATCAAAATTTGATAAAAACGGTTTAAAAATGCAATTAATAAATAAGCAAATCCGGTCTTAACATCAAAATATTGTTAAAAATAACAAAATTTGATCAAAAACTATTGAAAAAAGTAACATTCTATTTAAAAATTGCTAAATTTTATTTATAAAGTCAAAAATCCAGCATAAAAACATCAAAATAAAGTAAATAAACAACAATACTCGGGCTTAAACCGTTAATAAATGTAAAAAATGTTATAAAGTCTTAAAAAATACCAAAATCCGTCTATAAAATATTTAAAAAAATAAGAAAGCATCAAAATTCAGTTTATAAAACTGTTAGAAAGAGCAAAATTAAGCTATAATTTGTTCAAAAGTGCAAAATTTTATTTATAGAATGTCAAAAAATATAAAATCCGTCTATAAACTATAAAAAAATAATTAAAAAAGCATCAAAGATAATAAAATTCTAAAAATAGCAAAATCCAGCTTTAAAATATCAAACATTTTGTTAGAAAGAACCAAGATCCAGCATAAACTGTTAAAGTGCAAATTTTTAACCCAATGAAGACAGACTATTGTATGTAGTTCACCATATAAAATAAATGAAAACTGAAATCTTAGTTTCGATTTTGAGTTCTTTGGCGTTTTGTCCCATAAGAACCAATGTTAATTTAAAAACGGCGCTGTACAAATTAAGAAATTATTTAAATCAACACAATTATTTATTTTATAATAAAAATTTCAAAACAGTTAATTTTATTATCAATTTAAAATAATAATTGGATTCAATTTAATTGATTAAAGAAAGTAACACACCAAACCAACAATTTGCATAAATACACAAACACTGAAAGGTTAAAAATGAAAGGAATCTTTGTCTTGAGCAACAAAAAATTAAAACATTCCTTTTGAAACAATTCTATTTTAAATCATTTCTGCCAAAATGACTAACATAATTGCTAAAACCACACAACAATAAAACTAGTTATAAAAGGTAAGATGTAAATCACACATTGCACAATAATCCTTTTATTTTTAAACATTGTGTCCGATTTGATTGGGTTGATGTAACATCACTTTGCTTTCACAAGTGCAAGTGGGACGATCCTGATAAACAATTATTTATTCTTTTATGCGAAAATATCAAATAAAAGCAATTGCTCAATTTTTGGTTAAATAACATTCACGTGGGTTATTTTGGCACAGTAATGTATTGAGTAGATTTCGCAATAAATTTTATATGCTTTCCAAAATTAAATCAATTTAGGTCAGGATTTTCAATGGATATAAAATTTTAATTAAATGTTAATTGGGATTTAAATTCCATTAAATAAATTTAATCTCTATTTTAGTTTTATATAATAAATATATATTTATATTAGTAAAGTTTGCAATATTATTATAAGACTTATTATTAATTTTTTTCAGATCTTGTTGGTTGTTTTGAAGTTCCCCATTCGAGATCGCCTTTACAAAAATCACCGGAAGCTCCCGGTGCTCTTGATACAAAGTTTTATTTGTTTAGAAGAAGCTTGAATTTTTCAGAACCTAATATTATCTTTTATGATGATAAAGGTGCTAGTTTGGGAAATTCAGTATTTGACCCAAAGTTACCATTGAAGGTTTATATACACGGATATATGAGTAGATGGAATGAAAAAGGAGCGTTTATTGCTGCGGATGCTCATTTAAAATTGGTAAGATAAAAAAATTTAATTATTTTTGAAAATTGCAAATTTTGGTCATTAAAGTAAGTTTATGTAATAACTAACAAGAATTTTAAGTTCTGGTTTAAAATTTTAAAAAAAATATAATATAATTTGATTAAAAAAATATAAAAACCATTTAGGAAAAATTGATTTTTAATAAAAATTTTGAATAATTTGAAAATGTTGAAGATTTTGGTCATTAAAATGAATTTCTGTAATAACCAGCAAGAATTTTGAGTTCTGGTTTAAAAAATTTGACAAATCATACCTTAATTTATTTAAAAAGTTATATAAATCATTTTGAAAATATTTATTTTTTATAGAAACTTCTATTAATTTGAAATTATTGCAAATTTTGGTCATTAAATTGAATTTTTGTAATAACCAACAAAAATTTTGAGTTCTGGTTTGAAAATTTTGAGAAAACAGACCTAAATTTGTATAAAAAATTTAAGAAACCAATTTAGAAAAAAATATTTTCAATAAAAATTTTGAATAATTCAAAAATATGAAAGATTTTGGTCATTAAAATGAATTTCTGTAATAATTAGCAGGAATTTTGAGTTCTGGTTTAAAAATTTGGACAAATCATACTTTAATTTATTTAAAAAGTTATATAAATCATTTTGAAAATATTTATTTTTTATAGAAACTTCCATAAATTTGAAAATATTGCAAATTTTGGTCATTAAATTAAATTTTTGTAATAACCAGCAAAAATTTTGAAGTCTAGTTTAAAAATTTTGATAAACCGTACCAAAGTCTGTTTGAAAAATAATAGAAACTATTTTGTAAAAATTTATTTTTAAAAGAAATTTTAAATTGAAAATATTGAATATTTTTGTCATTAAAATGAATTTTTGTAATAATTAGCAAGAATTTTGAGTTCTGGTTTAAAATTTTAAAGAAATCATACCTTAATTTGTATAAAAAGTGATAAAAACCATTTTATAAAATTTTTTTTTTATAGAAATTTAGAATAATTTGGAAATATTGAAGATTTTAGTCATTAAAATGAAGTTCTGTAATAATTAGCAGGAATTTTGAGTTCTGGTTTAAAAATTTTAAGAAATCATACCTAAATTTGTTCAAAAAATTATAGAAATAATTTTGAATTTTTTTATATTTTATAGAAATTTCCAATAATTTGAAAATATTGCAAATTTTGGTCATTAAATTAAATTTTTGTAATAACCAGCAAAAATTTTGAAGTCTAGTTTAAAAATTTTGATAAACCGTACCAAAGTCTGTTTGAAAAATAATAGAAACTATTTTGTAAAAATTTATTTTTAAAAGAAATTTTAAATAATTTGAAAATATTGAATATTTTTGTCATTAAAATGAATTTTTGTAATAATTAGCAAGAATTTTGAGTTCTGGTTTAAAATTTTAAAGAAATCATACCTTAATTTGTATAAAAAGTGATAAAAACCATTTTATAAAAATTTTTTTTATAGAAATTTAGAATAATTTGGAAATATTGAAGATTTTAGTCATTAAAATGAAGTTCTGTAATAATTAGCAGGAATTTTGAGTTCTGGTTTAAAAATTTAAAGAAATCATACCTAAATTTGTTCAAAAAATTATAGAAATAATTTTGAATTTTTTTATATTTTATAGAAATTTCCAATAATTTGAAAATATTGCAAATTTTGGTCATTAAATTGAATTTTTGTAATAACCAACAAAAATTTTGAGTTCTGGTTTAAAAATTTTGAGAAAACATACCTAAATTTGTATAAAAAATTTAAGAAACCAATTTAGAAAAAAATATTTTCAATAAAAATTTTGAATAATTCAAAAATATGAAAGATTTTGGTCATTAAAATGAATTTCTGTAATAATTAGCAGGAATTTTGAGTTCTGGTTTAAAAATTTGAACAAATCATACTTTAATTTATTTAAAAAAATATAGAAATCATTTTGAAAATATTTATTTTTTATAGAAACTTTCATTAATTTGAAAATATTGCAAATTTTGGTCATAAATTGAATTTCTGTAATAATCAGCAGGAATTTTGAGTTCTGGTTTAAAAATTTGAAGAAATCATACCTAAATTTGTTTAAAACAATTAAGAAACCATTTTAGAAAAATTTATTTTTAATAGAAATTTTGAATAATTTGAAAATATTGAAGATTTTGGTCATTAAAATGAATTTCTTTAATAACCAGCAAGAATTTTGAAGTCTAGTTTAAAAATTTTGAGAAAATATACCAAAATTTGTTTAAAAAATTATAAAAAACATTTTGAAAAATTTTATTTTTTATAGAAATTTCCATTAATTTGAAAATATTGCAAATTTTGGTCATTAAATTGAATTTCTGTAATAACCATCAAGAATTTTGAAGTTTGGTTTAAAATTTTCGAGAAAACATACCTAAATTTGATAAAAAAATATAAAAACCATTTTGGAAACATTTATTTTTAATAGAAATTTTGTTAAAATTGAGAATATTGAAGAATTTTGTTATTAAAATGAATTTTTGTAATAATTAGCAGGAATTTTGAGTTTTGCTTTAAAATTTTTGAAAAATCATATCTTAATTTGTTTATAAAAATATAGAAACCATTTTGGAAAAATTTCTTTTTTATAGATATTTCCATTAATTTGAAAATATTGACAATTTTGGTCATTTAATTGAATTTCTGTAATTACCAGCAAGAATTTTTAAGTCTGGTTTAAAATTTTTGAAAAAACATACCTTAATTTATTTAAAAAATTTAAAAAACTATTTTGGAAAATATTATTTTTTCCTGAAATTTCCATTAATTTAAAAATATTGCAAAAATTGGTCATTAAATTGAAGTTTTGTAGAAATTTTGAGTTCTGGTTTAAAAAATTTGAGAAAGCATACCTAAATTTGTATAAAAAATTTAAGAAACCAATTTAGAAAAAAATATTTTTAATAGAAATTTTGAATAATTTGAAAATATTGAAGATTTTGATCATTAAAATAAACTTCTATAATAATTAGCAGGAATTTTGAGTTCTGGTTTAAAAATTTAGAGGAAGCATACCTCAATTTGTTTAAAAAATTTAAGAAACCATTTTAGAAAAAAATATTTTTAATAGAAATTTTGAATAATTTGAAAATATTGAAGATTTTGATCATTAAAATGAACTTCTATAATAATTAGCAGGAATTTTGAGTTCTGGTTTAAAAATTAAAAGAAAACATACCTAAATTTGTTAAAAAAATATAAGAAACCATTTAAGAAAAAAATATTTTTAATAGAAATTTTGAATAATTTGAAAATATTGAAGATTTTGGTTATTAAAATAAATTTCTGTAATAATTAGCAAGAATTTTGAGTTTTGGTTCAAAAATTTAGAGAAAGCATACCTAAATTTATTTAAAAAATTTAAGAAACCATTTTAGAAAAGTTTATTTTTAATAGAAATTTAGAATAATTTGGAAATATTGAAGATTTTGGTCATTAAATTGAATTTCTGAAATAATCAGCAAAAATTTGGAGTTTAGTTTAAAAAAATTAATTAAACATACCTAAACTTGTTTAAAAAACTATAAAGAACATTTTAAAAAACTTTATTTTTTATAGAATTTTCTATTAATTTAAAAATATTGCAGATTTTGGTGATTAAATTGAATTTTTGAATTAACCAGCAGGAATTTTGAGTTTTGGTTTAAAATTTTAAAGAAATAATACAATAATTTGTTTAAAAAATTACAAAAACTTATTTGTAAAACTTTAGTTTTTATAGAAATTTCAATTAATTTAAAAAAAATGCAAATTTTGGTCATTAAACTGAATTTATGTAATAACCAGCAAGAATTTTGAGTTTTGCTTTAAAAAATTTGAAAAATTATATCTTATGTTGTTTAAAAAAATATAAAAACCATTTTGGAAAATCTTCTTTTTTATAGAAATTTCCATTAATTTGAAAATATTGACAATTTTGGTCATTAAATTGAATTTCTGTAATAACTAGCAAAAATTTTAAAGTCTGGTAAAAATTTAAAAAAATTATATCTACATTTGTTAAAAAAATTATAAAACTTATTTTAGAAAAAATTATTTTTATTAAAAATTTTGAATAATTTGAAAATATTGAAGATTTTGGTCATTAAAATGAATTTCTGTAATAATTAGCGGGAATTTAGAATTCTGGTTTAAAAATTTAGACAAATCATACTTCAATTTATTTCAAAAGTTATAAAAATCATTTTAAATTTTTTTATTTTTTATAGAAACTTCCATTAATTTGAGAATATTGCAAATTTTGGTCATTAAATTGATTTTTTGTAATAACTAGCAAGAATTTTGAAATCTGATTTAAAAATTTTGAGGAAGCATACCAAAGTTTGTTTAAAAAAATTATAGAAACTATTTTGTAAAAACAAATTTTGAATAATTTAAAAATATTGAATATTTTTGTCATTAAAATGAATTTTTGTAATATATAGCAGGAATTTTAAGTATTGGTTTAAAAATTTGAAGAAAGCATACCTAAATTTGTTTAAAAAATTATAGAAACCATTTTGGAAAAGCTTATTTTGAATACAAATTTTGAATAATTTGAAAACATTGAAGATTTTAGTCGTTAAAATAAATTTCTGTAATAACCAGCTTAAATTTTGAAATCTGGTTTAAAAATTTTAAGAGAACATACTTTAATTAGTTTAAAAAATTATAAAAATTAATTTAGAAAATTTTATTTTTTATTTAAATTTCCAATAATTTGAACATATTGCAATTTTGGTCATTAAATTGATTTTCTGAAAAAAACAGCAAGAATTTTGAGTTCTGGTTTAAAATTTAAAAAAAATCATAACTTAATTTGTTTAAGAAATTTGTATAGAAATCATTTTGGAAAAAAAATTCAATAGAAATTTTGAATAATTTGAAAATATTAAAATTTTGGTCAATAAAATGAATTTTTGTAATAATTAGCAAGAATTTTAAGTTCTGGTTTAATATTTTGGAGAAATCATATCTTAATTTGTTTAAAAAATTATAAAAATCATTTAAAAAAAATTTAATAGAAATTTTGAATAATTTGAAAAGATTTTGGTCATTAAAATTAATTTTTGTAATAAATAGCAAGAATTTTAAGTTCTGGTTTAAAATTTTGGCAAAATCATACATTATTTTGTTTAAAAAATTTAAAAAATATTTTGAGTTTTTGAATTTTTTATAGAAACTTTCATTATTATGTTAATTAGATTTTGGTCATTAAAATAAATTTCTGTTATAATTAGCAGAAATTTTGAGTTCTGGTTTAAAAATTTTAACAAATCTGTAATAACCATCAAGAATTTTGATGTTTGGTTTAAGATTTGTAAGAAAACATTCCTAAATTTGATAAAAGAATTATAAAAACCATTTTGAAAACACTTATTTTAAATAGAAATTTTGTTAAAATTGAGAATATTGAAGCATTTTGTTATTAAAATGAATTTTTGTAATAATTAGCAGGGATTTTGAATTTTGCTTCAAAAATTTTGAAAAATCATTTCTTAATTTGTTTAAAAAATATAGAAACCATTTTGTAAAATTATCTTTTTTATAGATATTTCCATTAATTTGAAAATATTGCAAAAATTGGTCATTAAATTGATTTTTTGTAAAAAAATTGAGTTCTGGTTTAAAAAATTTGAGAAAGCATACCTAAATTTGTATAAAAATTTTAAGAAGCCATTTTAGAAAAAAATATTTTTAATAGAAATTTTGAATAATTTGAAAATATTGAAGATTTTGGTCATTAAAATGAATTTCTGTAATAATTAGAAAAAAATTTGAGTTCTGGTTCAAAATTTTGAAAAAATCGTACTTTAATTTGTTAGAAAAAAAATAGAAACCATTCTGAAAAAAAATATTTTTTATAGAAATTTCTATTAATTAGAAAATATTGCAAATTTTGGTCATTAGAATAAATTTCTGTAATAATCAGCAGGAATTTTGAGTTCCGGTTTAAAATTTTAGAGAAATTATATTTTAATTTGTTAATAAATTATAGAAATTGTTTTTGAAAATTAAATTTGTCAGAAATTTTAATTTTTTTTATAAACAATGTTGTTAATAAATAATTCCAATTAATTGACCATTTCAAAGATATCATCAATGCCAACACACATTTATAATGCGATTAATAAACACAACCATATTATTAAACCAAACAACATATTACCATACCCAACCAAACAGAAAATAACACTTAATTTAAATACTAAACATACACAAACACACATAAGTATATGATTTAAAGGTCGGATGCATTCAGTTCAAAACCATCATCACCTCAAAGTCGTTGACATAGAAACGTAACTAATTACATATTTGCGCAACCAACAAAACGTATTATTATGAATAAAATCTATATGTAAATAATTGTCATTACAATTTGTTATGTAATTCTTATAATTATTTCAATGAAGATAAACGACGGAGAAATCTGTATTGGTTCATAATTCGCAATCGATTGCTAAATTGTTTTTATGTAGGTTTAAAAATTTGTTACAGTTATGTTTGCAAAATGTTATAGAAAAGGGAAAATGGAATAGGTGTAATGCAATATTACTATTATAACTTACCAATGTGTTGTTGATGTTGGATTCGTTATGGTTCTGCAACAAAATAATTGTTAATTAAGTTTAATGGATAGAGAAATTGAAACTTGAATGAAATAGATCAGTTTAAGTTATTATTATTCAATGATTAATAATAAATTCAATAAAATAAACTAAAAATTGTGTTTAAATATAAATGTATCCACTACTTTCTAGTATAAATCTAGATTAAAAATTAAAAAAAAAATGATTTTTTTTTTATTTTGATGGTAATATTGGGGCAATTTTATTTCAAACGGACCAGAGCAGAAGGGGAAGGGGAGGGTGCATTGAGAAATTTGCTGTGTTTTTCTTCATTTCTATAACTTATTAGTAGCAAGAAAATTACGTTTAACACATCTAATAAAATTTGCTAAAATTTATTGCATAAATTTTCATATAATACAAAAAATATGCTAATAAAAAATTATTTTAACATAAAAATCATAAAACTTAAAATTTGCGCGCAAAACTCATTTGTAACATATAATTTACTTTAAAAACTTTAAAGTTTTTTATTAAATTTTGATGATTTATTGCCGAATTTACACGTTTATAGGCAGAAAACATAATATTTTACTTAATTTTGATGTTTTCTGGCCAATTTTAAATGAATTCTTATAAAATTCTATTGTTTTTATCATAAAACATAATTTATGACCAAACTTTATTTTTTTTATCAAATTTTGATGAATGATTACCGGATTTACACGTTTATAGACAGAAAACATAATATTTTACTAAATTTTTATGTTTTCTGGCCGGATTAAAAAAAAAACTTATAAAATTTTATTGTTTTTTATCATAAAACATAATTTATGCCCAAACTTTGTTGTTTTTTTATCAAATTTTGATAATTGATTAACGGATTTACACATTTATGAGCAGAAAACATAACATTTCACTAAATTTTCATGTTTTTTGACCTGATTTTAATGAATCCTTATAAAATTTGAATGTAATTAATCATAAAACATAATTTATGACCAAACTTTAAAGTTTTTAATTGAATTTTGATGATTTATTGCCAAATTTACACGTTTATAGGCAGAAATCATAATATTTTACTTAATTTTGATGGTTTTTAGCCGAATTTTTAAGAATGCTTATAATAATTCAATGTTATAAGAAGGAAAACATAATTTATGACCAAACTTTATTGTCTTTTATCAAATTTTGATGATTGATTAACGGATTTACACATTTATGAGCAGAAAACATAATATTTCACAAAATTTTCATGTTTTCTGGCCGGGTTTTATTGAATTCTCATAAAATTTAAATGTTTTTAATTATAAAACATAATTTATGACCAAACTTTAAAAGTTTTTTTATTAAATTTTGATGATTTATTGCTAAATTTATACATTTATGGGCAGAAAACATAGTATTTCAATAAATTTTCATGTTTTCTGCCCGGTTTTTAATGAATCCTTATAAAATTTAAATGTTTTCAATCATAAAACATAATTTATGACTAAACTTAAAGGTTTTAAAAAAATAATCATAATTTATTGTCGAATTTATACGTTTATAGGCAGAAAACATAATATTTTACTTAATTTTGATGATTTCTGGCCGGATTTTAAATAAATTCTTATAAAATTTCAATGTTTTTAATCATAAAATATAATTTATGACCAAACTTTATTGCTTGTTATCAAATTTTTATGATTGATTGCCGGATTTACACATTTATGGGCAGAAAACATAATATTTTACTATGTTTTTATGTTTTTTGGCCGGATTTTCATAAATTCTTATAAAATTTTGATGTTTTTGATCATAAAATATAATTTATGACCAAAATTTATTGTTTTTTATCAAATTTTTATGATTGATTAACGGATTTACACATTTATGAGCAGAAAACATATTATTTTACTAAATTCTTATGTTTTCTGGCCGGATTTTAATGAATCCTTATAAAATTTAGATGTTTTCAGTCATAAAACAAAATTTATGACCAAACTTTAACATTTTTTATTAAATTTTGTTGATTTATTGCTAGATTTAAACATTTAAGGGCAGAAAACAAAATATTTTACTAAATTTTAATGTTTTCTGGCCGGATTCTAATAAATTCTTATAAAATTTTGATGTTTTCAGTCATAAAACATAATTTATGACCAAACTTTAATGTTTTTTTGTCAAATTTTGCTGATTGATTGCCGGATTTACACATTTATGGGCAGAAAACATAATATTTCACAAAATGTTCATGTTTTCTGGCCGGATTTTAATAAATTCCTATAAAATTTCAATGTTTTTAACCATAAAATATAATTTATGACCAAACTTTATTGTTTTTTATCAAATTTTGATGATTGATTAACGGATTTACACATTTATGAGCAGAAAACATAATATTTCACAAAAATTTCATGTTTTCTGGCCGGATTTTAATAATCTCTTATAAAATTTTAATGTTTTTAATCATAAAACAAATTTATGACCAAACTTTAAATTTTTTAATTAAATTTTAATGATTTATTGCCAAATTTACACGTTTATAAGCAGAAAATATAATATTTCACTAAATTTTTATGTTTTCTGGCCGGATTTTAATGAATCCTTATAAAATGTAGATGTTTTTAGTCATAAATGATAATTTATGACCAAACTCTAACGTTTTTTTATCAAATTTTGATGATTTATTGCCGGATTTACACATTAATGGGCAGAAAACATAATATTTCACTAAATTTTGATGTTTTTTGGCCGGATTTTAATAAATCCTTCTAAAAATAAGATGTTTTCAGTCATAAAACAAAATTTATGACCAAACTTCAACGTTTTTTATCAAATTTCGTTGATTTTATGCCAGATTTACACATTTATGGGCAGAAAACATAATATTTCACAAAATGTTCATGTTTTCTGGCCGAATTTTAATAAATTCTTATAAAGTTTCAATGTATTTAACCATAAAACATAATTTATGACCAAACTTTATTTTTTTATCAAATTTTGATGAATGATTACCGGATTTACACGTTTATAGACAGAAAACAAAATATTTTACTAAGTTTTGATGTTTTCTGGTCGGATTTTAAAAAATTCTTATCAAATTTTATTGTTTATAATCATAAAACATAATTTATGCCCAAACTTTGTTGTTTTTTTATCAAATTTTGATAATTGATTAACGGATTTACACATTTATGAGCAGAAAACATAATATTTCACTAAATTCTTATGTTTTCTGCCCGGATTTTAATGAATCCTTATAAAATTTAAATGTTTTCAATCATAAAACATAATTTTTGACTAAACTTTAACGTTTTTTATCAAATTTTTCATAATTTATTGTCGAATTTACACGTTTATAGGCAGAAAACATAATATTTTACTTAATTTTGATGACTTCTGGCCGGATTTTAAATAAATTCTCATACAATTTCAATGTTTTTAATCATAAAACATAATTTATGACAAAACTTTATTGCTTTTTATCAAATTTTAATGATTGATTGCCGGATTTACACATTTATGGGCAAAAAACATAATATTTTTCTAAGTTTTTATGTTTTCTGGCCGGATTTTTATGAATTCTTATAAAATTTGAATGTATTTAATCATAAAACAAAATTTATGACCAAACTTAAAATTTTTTAATTAAGTTTTGATGATTTATTGCCAAATTTACACGTTTATAAGCAGAAAAAATAATAATAACTTTTATCCAATTTTGATGTTTTCTGGCCTGATTTTAATGATTTTTTGCCAAAGTTTAATGTTGTTGGTCATAAAACTTGTTAGAAATGTGAGATAAAATATATTGTTTCCAACATTTTTAATTGATTTTAAATGTTTTGATAATTTGTATCAAAATTTTTAATGTTTTCTGGTCGGATTTTAATTATTTCTTCCTAAATTTTGATGTTTTTCGTCATAAAACATGATTTATAAGCAAACTTTAATGTTTTTTGGTTGAATTTTAAAGATTAATTGTCCGATTTTAACGTTTACAAACCCAAAACATATTACTTCACTAAATTTCAATATTTTAAGGCCGGATATTAATGTTATTTGTTGTAAAACATAATTTATGAACAAACATGTTTTTAATTTAGCAATAACTAAAACCATTACTCGGTGATCAATCAGCACCAACTGCGCAACTTTGTTGATAATTTTGTCAGTTGTGCTTCCAAATTTTCTATGAAAAAAATTTCTACAATAATTGCGCATCACATAATGAATATTGTTTACTTTATTTTAAAACAAAATAAACATGTGTACGGACAAGTTAATTAAACTGGGGTTCCCGCCCACCTACTCAAGTGATAGTTATCAAGAAATTGGATTTTCACTTCTCTGCAAGCGTTAAAAGTCTCTTTATCACAGGAGGTAGTGGTGATATTCAATCCCTTGATGACGGACACTTGGGCGGGTGGGTGGGTCACTCCAGAACATAAGTACGGACAAATTGTTTAAACTGGGGTTCTCGCCCACCTACCCAATTGTTAGTTATGAAGAAATCGGATTTTCACTTTCTTTATTGCACAAAAAACTTAAAAATTGAACAAAAACTTAGTCCTTGCATGAAATCACGTACATTAAATAAAATTTAACAAAAATAAAGCAGAAAAACCATTTGAAGCATATTATATTTATATATTTGCTTGAAAATAACTTTAATTAGATCAAATTTATTAAAATTGATGCAGATAATTGGTTTATAATATAATAATATTTACTGTAAAAAAAACTTTAATATATATTATTTTATAGAAAAGATATTAACAACAAGAAAATTGCTTAGAGAACTTATTTAAGCATAAAATTCTATTAGAAACCACGTTTGAAATTTATCAAAAACATGCATCCCCCATCAATAATGTGATTTTTAGTGGTTATTTAGAGTAAAAAATTCATACCTAGAACAAAAATTAAAAACAAAACACAAGTAACATAAAAGACTACAAAACAAAAATGATAATAAAAATTTGGTAAAACTATAAACAAGAACTACAAATCAACTTAAACAAAAACAAACACAGTATGATAAATAAAAAAACAAACAAAAACAATTTTTTGTGTAAAAACTAACAAAAATCTTATAAAATCTTTCTAGATATTTTTGCAATTTTCTTTTTAACCTAAAATGTGGTTTAAAACAATTATGCTTTAAAACTCTTTAAAAACACACAAAAATTGATCAGAAAACTTAAAACAAACTTTTTTCTAAACTTAAAATGTGGTTTTGTAATATTTTTGCTACAAAATCTATCAGAAAACCATCAAAAATTGCTGCAAAAACTAAGGAAAAATCAAACTTTTTTTTTTATTTTTTCTATTTTAAATCGTGGTTCTAAATTTTTTTCTGCTATAAAAACTACCAAAAAAACTATTTTTTTGTTCAATATTTTACAAATTGCTCAAAAATTAAAAAAACAAACTTTAAAAAACAGAAGACAAAGGAAGGAGGAGCAATAGGCTAAATGAAAGCAAAAGAATATGAAAAAAAGTAATAAAGAGGAAAGAAACAAAGAAGGTCAAAACAACTATGCCAGCCAAAGAATGAAAGGTAAACAGAGAGACAAGAAAACTATATTAAAATATTAGTACCAACAGAAATTGCAAAAATAAAGAAGAAAAAAAAAAGAATTGCTGAAGGAAAATAAGTTGACGGAATTGACTAAACCATTTCTAAACGGAAAATACGCCATCTTAAAATTGACAGAAAATGCAACTTTTAAAATGGTCAGAATATATCTGGCAACCAGGGGATACAAAGAACTAATTCCAAACGGAGATTCAAGAATCTTACTAGAAGTTGCACTTAATAGAACTGCACAAAATATTTATGAATAAAAACGTAAACAACGAGAAAGAAGTTAATAAAAATATGAAAAAATTAAGAAAACACTTTAGAACCATGCAAATATCTAGAAAAATATGGTATAAGAAGAGATGGTCCGCAAGCCCACCTCAAACCACATTAGAGATAATGACTAGAACAAATTAACAGCAAGACTTCACAAAGAAAATAACCGAAAGGTATTGCCATGCGTTAGATATTCTCAAGGGTCAACACCTCACTACGCCTTAAAAAAATGCTGGGTAAAAAGACTCTCCAATACAGTAAAACATACAAACAACAAAATGTGTACCTAACCTAACCTAAACTATGAACCGCTTCTACTCCTAAAAGCCTTACTACTTTGCTAAAAGCAAACGCGTGTCACGCACTGAAAATACGGTGATTTAATATCCCAGGCTGAAGACAGCTAAAGGAAATTCTATACCCTAAATCTTAAGATAGCTATCTATTACCTAAAACTTTCTAGAAAAACAGGACATTGTCAACTTAGGAAACACATGCATTTTCAACAAACGCTTTAAGCCTTTCAAGACGTTACTTTAGTAAAGCAAAGATTACTGACTGAAAATAGAAGGTAGGTGTGGATAAAAAAAAACAAATCTCAGATCAGTTCAACTATCTAAATCCAGTTTACCAATAAATTCCAAAAAACCAACACTAGATTAAAAAAACAGTAATAATTTTAAAAAATTTGTAAATATAGAAAAGTTTGTGGAAATCAAACCGACATTAATTTCAAGAAACTTGCTTCCGTAATTTTTTTTTTTTTTTTCTATAACTTATTAGTAGACTTTTGATCGGTTCTTGAGAATAGAAAATATGCCATTTTTTAACATAAAAAGTTACATATACATGTTTAGCATGGCTCAGAAAAACTACATACCAAATATTATTAAAAATTTGAACTTTATGGACAATTTTATATAGAAAATGGTTGGTGTCGTGCTATCGGATTTATGTTAAAATGCCAAAAATAATAATATTCTCAAATTTTAGCGCCGATATTGCTTTAAAGATGCCGCAAACGGGAAAACTATCAAAAAAATGAGTAAAAGCATCCAAAATTAGTTCAAGCAAAAAAAAATGTTTTTGTTAAACTTATGAAATAAAGGATACAAGCCAAATATTAGTATAAAAAAATATTAAAAAAATTGTAAAAATTTCTTTCTATATAGGCTTTTTTACGGCAAGACATGTAATATTGTTTGCAGCTTTTTAAGTTTTAGACCTCTAAAACCTAAATATACAAAACAGTTTTTTGTTTTGATACATTTTTGCTATAAAATTCATCAAAAATCACTCAAAAAAATAATTTTTGTATAAAATCTTACAAAAATTGCTCAAACAACTAAAAACATTTTTTTTCAAAATTTCTTCCAAATAGTATTTTTTTTTTTTAAATGTAGTTTTGATACATTAATACCTTAAAATTTAGCAAAAATCACTCAAAAAACAAATTTCGGGAGTAAAACCTTATAAAAACAATAAAAAAAAAAATGTCTAAAGTTTATATTAATTTAATTTTAAGTTTCTCTAAGCTTAAAATGTTGTTTTGGAAAATTTTTGCTATAAAATCTTGAAAAAAAAATTTTTGTCTGAAATCTGGAAAAAATTGCTCGAAAAAACAAAAACTCAAAAACAAAGTTTTTTAGTAAATCTATATTTTGTTAAACTTAAAACGTAGTTTTCAAATATTTTTTTTTAATAAACCCATCAAAAATCATTCAAAAATCTTTGTTTTATGCAAAATTTTACAAAAATTTATGAAATCTATAAAAAAAAATTTTTTGTGTAAAATTGTTTTTCAAATTCTTTCCTGTTTTTATGAACGTAAAAAGTAATTTTAAAAACATTGTGCTATAAAATACATAAAAAATCACTGAATAAATTAGTTTTTTTTTAAGTTTTACATTAAAAAAAAATCGAATTTAAAATTTGATTTTCAAACATTTCTGCTATAAAATCCTTCAAAAATCATTAAATAAAAACAATTTTTTTTAGTATAATCTTACAAAAATCGATCAGAAAATCTAAGACCAAACTCACTAAATCACTAAAAATATTCTTTGAAAACGATTTTGACAAAATCACTAAAAAATATGTTTTTGCAAACAAACAAAAATTTAAAATCTTTTTTACTTTTTTTTTTTAATTTTTTAGTTCTAAATTATTTCTGCTATAAAATTTATTAAAAAAGATTGGATGTTGTTCTCTTTTTTTGTGACTTACTAAATCCTGCCGCTTGTATGACTAACGATTATTCTTAAAAAATCTGTAAAAAAAAATAGTTTTTTGTGTGAATACTTTTTTTTATGTTTTCTTAACCTAAAATAATGTTTTGAAGCATTTCGGTTATAACAATTTTTTTAAGTCTCTTTTTTTTTTAGTAAAATCTTAATATAATTGCTCCAAAAAGTAAGAACAAAATTTGTATTAAATCCTTTTTATATTTTTCTGAATATAAAATGTGGTTTTGTAATATTTTAGCTAAAAAATCTATCAAAAATTTAAGAACAAACTTAAAAAATAATTAAATTAATTAAAGTTTTCTAAACTCAAAATGTAGTTTTGACATACAAACTAGTTTTTTGTGTGTCCAATAAAAATTGCTAGAGTCTAAAAACAAACTTTTTCATAAATTCATCAAATTCTGTATAAGTTCTTCTAAAAAACCACTATTTAGGTTTTAATACTTTTTTGCTATCAATTAAAAAAAAAAAAACTAGTTTTTGTGTGAAATCCTACAAACATTTTTTCTAAATTTTAAATGCAATTTCGCTATAAAATCTATTAAAAATTGATAAAAAAATAATGTTTTTGTTTGAAATTTTACAAAAAAAATCACAAAAAACAAACTTTTTGTAAAATTCTTTGCAGTTTTTTCTTAACTTTAAAAGTTGTTTAAATAAAATTAATAAAATTTAACAAAAACTACAAACTGAAAAATGACAATATTATACAATTTTTGTGTTAAAAGAATTGCTTAAAAAACTTCTGAAAACTAAAATAAACTTTTTTCAGTTTTTTTTTTTAATATTTTAAATTTAAAAGATAGTTTTGATACATTGTTGCTATTAAATCCATCAGGAATTGTTTAAGAAAATTATTTTTTTATGTCAAACCTTACAAAAATCGCTCAAAGACCAATTTTTTAAGTAAATTTTTACAAAAAACTTAAATTTGATTTTAAGTTTTTCTGAACCTAAAATTTATTTGAACAACAATTGTTTGTGAAAATTCTTTCAAAAAACGCTTAAAAAAAATAAAATATAAAAACAAATTCTTATAAAATAATTCTTAAATCAAAAGTTTTTCTATATTTAAAATTAAATATTCAAACAATTTTCCTATAAAATCTTTCAAAAATCATTAAAAAACAATATTTTTTGTAAAATCTTACAGAAATCGTTGAGAAAATATAAAAAAAACTATTTTTTATTTAAAATGCAATTTTAAAACATTTTTGCTATAAAATTTATTTAAAATTGTTTAAAAAACAAAGTTTTTGTTTGAAATTTTACAGGAAAAGCTCAAAAAACAAAAATCTAAAAACAAACTTTTTAAGTGTTTCTTTGTCAAATTTTTTGTAGGTTTTTCTTAACTAAAAAAATGATAAAATTTATCAAAAAACACATATTATGTTTTTGCGGTTTCTTACAAAAATTGCTCAAAAACTTGAAATCTAAATACAAACTTTTCTTTCTTTAAAAAACTTCTAAAACACAAAAACAAGTTAATTTCAGAAATTTTTATAAAAGAAATATTCAAGTTTATTTGATTTTTAAAAGTGGTTTTGATACATTTTTTTTAATAAAATTTATTAAAAATCTCTCGAAAAACTATTTTTTGTATTAAATTCTACAAAAATCGCTCAAAAGTTCTTACAAAAATTGCCTAAAAACATAAAGATAAGAAAAAAAAATCTTAAATCTTTTGCAAGTTTTTCTAAATTTAAAATTTGGTTTCCAAACACTTCTGCTATAAAATACTTCAAAAATCATCAGTTTTGAATTCATTATCACAAAAGTTGTAAAAATTTATCCTAAGTGTTTCGCAGTTTTTTTTTTAAACAAATTAATGCAAAAAACTTAGGTTTGAAGCTAATTTATGAAATCATCTTAAAAGCAATTTAAGTTAAATACAAAATTATACAACAAAAGTTGTAATAAATAATATTTTATGCAAAAATTATAAAATGTGTATTTGTATTTTGACATTGAAACTGTCAAAAATTCAGAAACTTGGTTTTTGAAGATAATTTCTTCAAATATCTTTAATCTTAAAAAAAATAAAATATATTAGCTGTGCAAAAGTTTTTTTTTTTAATTTTAAAAATTAAAATGCAAAAATTTTTTTTCAAATATTTTGAAAACTATAAAAGTTTGCACAACTTAATTATTTTGATAAAAAAAAACTTTTTTTTATTGTTTGACAGTTCAACTATCAAAATACGATTTTAAAAGTAATTTCTTCAAAGATTTCAGAAATTGTAAAAGATGGAGAAAAAGTTAAAGTAAAATTAATTTTTTTTTAAATATATCAAAGATGGTTTGCAATATTTTGACGTTAGACCTGTCAAAAATGCAGACAATCTTGGTTTGAATCTAATATTTTCATTTCTCAAAAGTTAAATAAAAAATTATAAGACAAAAGTAGTAAAAAAAAAAATCAAAACTTATAAAAAACCGTTTATTTTATTATTATATTGACCAAAATGCAAAAATCTAGTTTTAGAGATCATTTCTTTAAATATCTTAAATGTTAAATAGGTTGAAACATTTTTTGTTAATTAAAAGTTACAAGTGTAAAACATAGTTATATAAATTAACTTTTTATATAACTAACGCGACGCATGCTAATCCTCCCAACCACCACTCCGTGCTTAACCAACGTATATTAATTAATTTAACACTATTCAGCAATAATATCTGAAATAATGAAAAAGCAACCTTGTCGTCAAATCATTTAACCGCATCGCTTCACTGCGCAAAAGTAACTAAGGCTCCTTTGTACGTCCCGCGTCCAACCCTTGCTCCAAGCTACTTTGTCCCACTACATTCCATTCGTGCCGACTCAGTCCATCTCATCCTCAGCGCGTCATCGTAATGACCCGCAATTGATCCCGTGCTGCTTTTTTATAAATTATATTAAATGTTCCGCGCACTCAAGAAATATATAATTTTGCTTTAGCATAGAACTGGTAGTCATATCACAATCTCTACAATTACATCAATCACCTAATTAATACATCCCCAAGGTATACTCTAATACCAGTGTTTATAACTGCTCTTTATTAATGTAATCTGTCTTGCATACAACCCCATGACCCAACTGGCATGGTAAGCTTGACAATCTTTTGCAGTTATTATGCAACTCCAAGGCCTCAACTGCCAGTGCATAAGCATACCTCCAACGACTGTTACGTATAAGACTTCAATGTCAAATACATTGTTAACATACAACCCCAAGACCTTGTGCCAGTGTATGAATAAGTATCTTTTAATAGCCTAGTACAACCCCAACTCTGGCAGTGTACCTGGTATGCTACAACTGTAAAGTACCTAAATGACCTCAACTTCAATGCACTTTGTTTTACACATCTCCAAGACTCTTCTCAGCCTACATGTAAATAACCTCAGACAGTTGTGAAGTACCTCAATGACCTCTTGTCAATGTACTTTTTGATGAATAACCCTCAGGTTCTCAGACAATACATGTACGTAAATAACAATACATTCATGAAAACTATCTTTAACACAAGTAATCATATTTTCTTCTTATCTTCATAAATACGATTTGTTTTTAATATTTTCATAAACTGTTCGTGAAAATTATTAAAAACTGAATTCTTTGATTATTTTAGTTGCAAAAGTTAGAAAAAAAAAATGTTTAAACCTTAACTATTCTTAAAAAATCGTGACTTAGTGACTACTGCTACTTAATAAATTATTTCTTTATTACAGGGAAATTGCAATTTTATTGTAATGGATTGGTCAAAAGGAGCCAGAGGACCACAATACACCAGTGCAGCAGCCAACACAGAAATTGCAGGAAGACAATTGGGAGTTTTGCTGATGCAAATGGTAGATAAAGGTCTCAATCCTAAAGATATTCATTTAATTGGCTTCTCATTAGGAGCTCATGTAGCTGGATGCGCTGCTGAATTGATCAAAACTAAAGGACTTTTATTAGGTAGAATAACAGGTAAGAGAATAACAACAAACTTCAAATATAACTATAGTTTCTAACACAAACTTCATTATTCAACTCAACTATAAATTCAATTTAATAACAACAAATAAATTAATAGGGCTTTTGATAATGTTCTTTTTATAGGTTTAGATGCTGCTGGACCACTATTTAGGATAAATCATCTAAAAGAACGTTCCAAAAAACTGGATAAAACTGATGCAATTTTTGTAGATGTTCTACATACAGATTCAAGTCCTGTGAGTAATTTAACTAAACTTAATCAAAATAATTTTATATGTTTTGCAATTGGAAGGTGTTTGTCGATGGTTTCGGATTATGGGAACCAATTGGTCATGTAGATTTCTACGCAAATGGTGGTCAAGAACAACCAGGTTGTACGGACAGACCAAATTCAGTAGTAGCAACAACATTAGGTAAGTAATAAACTTTAAATTAAAAACACAAAAAAATGTTTTTAATATCCATAAAATTGGCTTTATTTCACAGATAGTTTTGTGGCATTAATGTTTGAATATGATTTTGAGCATGTGTCCAATTTTCACATACTGTTTGCAGTAATTCAGGCTGTATTTTGGCAATAATGCGTCAAATGTTAGCTTCCAAGTGCTCAATTGTTTCTGGTTTTTCGGTGTAGACATGGGACTTTACATATCTCCAGAGAAAATAATGTAATGAAGTCAAATCGCACAAATGAGGAGGCCAGTTAACAGGTCCATTTTGTAAAATTAATTGTTTGTGAAATGTTTCTTTTGGTAAATTAATTGTATTGTATGGCATGTGGCGCCGTCCTACTGAAACCACATGTCTGCAACATTAATGCAGTTCAATTGAGGCTTAAAAAAGTTAGCAAATCATGTCTCTGTACTGCTCACCGTTGACTGTAACGTTCCGACCATCACCATTTTTAAAGCGCACTAAACGGTAATTTTTTCTAGATGTAATGGTGTTTCGACAATGGTTTCTAAATTATTATTGCTCCAAATGCGACAATTTCGCTTGTAGACATAGCCATTTAACCAAAATTGTGCTTCATCACTGAACAAAATTTTTAAATAAAATTGTGGATCAATAGCAATATTTTCCTCGGTTCATTTACAAAATGTACGGCGCAAACAATGATCGTGTGGCTTCAATTCCTGTACAAGTTTAGTCTTGTAAGAACGTAAACCAGATCATTTTGCAAAATTTTCCATAAAGTGGATGGACACAAGTTAAATTGTTGAGCACAATGACAAATTGAAACACTATCAATTGCTTCTTGTGTGCGCACTGTACAACGTCGTACTGGATGCTTAATATCGTTTAGATTAAACGTATTGCAAAAACGATGCACAGTTTTTCAAATTAAACGCTGTGATAGACAATTATAAGCACCATACAATGCATGTAATGCTCAATGAGTTTTTCGAACTAAACTATGTTTTTCAAAATAAATTTGAACAATTTGCAAACGTTGCTCCGGCGTGAGTTGATCTCAAAACAAATAAGAACTTGAATTTGATTGAATTTAAATAAATTACTGTAATCAACATTTTCATTTTCAGAAAGGGGTTTGAATAGAGATACAGCTTGCAGTCACATCCGAGCTTATTTACTATATTTAGAAAGTTTAACCAATAAAGTGGCCGGAAGCTCGTGTGAATTTTTGGCTTACAAATGTCCTGGTGGATTACCATCGTTCCAAAAAGGCAATTGCTTCCCACAAATAGAAAACAAGAAAACGAATCCGTTGGCGTTATCTGCAAAATACTACACTGATGTTGGATTGGTGGGAGAAGATGCTAAAGGGGATGGAGTTATGTATTTTGTGACAAGAGGAAAAGCACCTTATTGTGGTAAGATGCAAGTAAATTAAACAATGTTTTTTTTGTAAAAATTATCATTAGTTTATAATAATGTAAGTTTGATTTTTTTATTAAAATCAAATATAAAATTGCAAATTGCAAAAATAGTGTTTCAGGGTATGCACCCTTTATCGGTGTGTGGCAAAACAGCATCAAATGTCAAATGTAATTTAATGTTTTCGACCATTGAGATGCTAGGCACACTGATAATGAATGCGTACCTTGAAACACTAATGTATGTGTCTCACACAGTAGAGATGCAACTTACATAACCTTAATGCATATAATAATATAAATATTTAAGTATTTTTTACTTTATTCTACTACTTCCAGGAGTGCAACTACAAGCTTCCGTTTTGATATCTGCAAACACCGATTCTACTAAAGGTGTTCTTTCAATGAGACTACAACATGGAAATTATAGTACTAATTTTAATATTGAGTATGAGTAAGATGTTTACAAATCATTTTTTTTTTTAAATAGTTTTGATTGATGTTGCTTTTAGTATATCGGATCCTTCATATGGTGTTCCTATTTATGGTATAGCTGCAGCAGAATATAATAGCATACATCCCAAAATGGAAACAATGATAGCGTATGTTGATTATAGAAGTTTTGAGAGTAGAGACCAAAATAATAATACAATTCCGTATGCTAAGAATATATTGGTGGATAAAATTACAGTGAGAGATATTTATGCAAATAGGTGAGTAGATAAATTAAACGTTACAATTTGAATCAAATTAACACTATATATAGTACTATATTAGTACTTATATTTAAAAAAAATTAAAAAATCCAATGTTTGGTTCTTGAGATATTGCTTCTGAAGTCAAAATGTATTAAAATTATGTAATTAGTAAATAGTTTGTATCATTTTGTAGATAAATTAGGCGTATAGATTTTGATCAGATTAACACAATTTTTAGTACAACACTAGTACTCAAGTCTTAAAAAATTTAAAAAAAATCCAATGTTTGGTTCCTGAGATATTGCTTCTGGCGTCAAACAATATTAAAATGCAGCTTGCAAAATACGTTTTGATTATTTTTAACAATTTAGAGAAGTTTTGAAGCAGTTTTGGTTTCAATTGATTGACTCGGACCTTTTTAATTTTTTTTTTGTAAAGTTAGTACATTTGTGCAACAAATTACTCAATTCAGTTAGAACTTATTTGCATATAAATATAAACCTATTTCAAGTTAACTTAATTGGTTCTAAATTTGAAACCGAGCAAAATTGGTTAACCAATTTTTGGTTTAATTGGCACCAATTTGGGTTTGTATTGTGCAATAAATTTGGTCAATATTACTCAACTGAGTTCGAAGTTATTTGCGTTTGTCTCAAAAAATAAAATTACATCAAATCAAGTTATTTGTTCTTAACTTTGAAACCGGGCAGTACTGATTAACAAATTTTTGGCCAAATTAGTACTAGATTGCAATTTAATCAAGCAACAAATTTGGTTTAAAATTGCTAAACTAAATTAGGAATTATTTGGATATGTTTAAATAATTGGAATCAGTTTAAGGTAATTTAACTTGTCATAACTTTGAAACCAAAGAGTATTGGTTAAAAATGTTTGTTGTCAAATTAGTACCAATTTGAGTTATAATAAAATTATCAATTTGGTCAAAATTACACAAATGAGTTAGGAATTATTTGCATTTGTCTCAAAAATTGAAATTACTTTAAGTTAACTTAATTGGTTCTAAAATTGAAATTAAATGGTGTTAGTTAACCAAATTTTGGTCTAATTAGTACCAAATTAAGTTTTAATTGAGCAACTAATTTGGTCAAAATTACTCAACTGAGTTAGAAGTTATTTGCATTTGTTTAAATAAACAGATTTATATCAAGTCAACTTAATCGTTCTTAACTTTGAATCCAGGTAGTACTGGATGAC
Organism: Tachinus rufipes; assembly: GCA_963932245.1. Taxonomy (NCBI): domain Eukaryota; kingdom Metazoa; phylum Arthropoda; class Insecta; order Coleoptera; family Staphylinidae; genus Tachinus; species Tachinus rufipes. The sequence goes on from OZ010744.1 coordinate 4,361,460, forward strand.
ACATTTTTTGATAAATTAGTACTTAATTAAGTTTTAATCGAGCAACAAAATTGGTTAAAATTGCTTAAGTAAGTTAGGAGTTATTTAGATTTGTTTGAATAAGTGGAATCAGTTTAAAATTACTTAACTTGTCATAACTTTAAAACTGCAAAATATTAGCAAAATTAGTACCAACTTGAGATACTACCAAGTTAGTAACTTGGTTAAAATTACTCATATGAAATAGGAGTTATTTGCATTTGTTTCAAAAATTGAAATTATTTCAAGTTAACTTAATCATCTCTAACATTGAAACCAAAAGGTATTAGTTAACCAAAATTTTGGACAAATTAGTAGTAAATTAAATTTTAATTGAACAACAAATTTGGTCAAAATTACTCAACCGAATTACAAATTATTTAGATTTAACATTAAAAAATTAAATTTATGAAAAAAAAAAAAAAAACTAAAATTTTTTAGTTTAGAATATTTTTTCATAAATTTAATTTTTTAATGTTATTATTAGGTTGTCCGATTGAACAAAAAGTAACGAGCGCTACATATGTCGTTGTGGCATTCGTATAAATTTACCTATTTAACTAGGCTTTATTCGAAATTATTGCTTTTACAACTGTCTCATTTGAGGACATTGCGTCTCTTCTTTATATATTTTATATATTATTTAGATTTGTTTGAATAATTGGAATCAGTTTAAGGTAACTTAACTTGTCATAACTTTGAAACAAAAGAGTATTGGTTAAAAATGTTTGTTGTCAATTTAGTACCACATTAAGTTTTAATCAAATTATCAATTTAGTTCAAATTACTCAAATGAGTTAGGAGTTATTTGCATTTGTCTCAAAAATTAAAACTACTTCAAGTTTACTTAATTAGTCCTAAAATTAAAATCAAATGGTATTAGTTAACCAACTTTTGGTCAAATTAGTACCAAATTAAGTTTCAATTGAGCAACAAATTTGGTCAAAATTACTCAACTGAATTAGAAGTTATTTGCATTTGTTTCAAAATACAAATTATATCAAGTCAACTTAATTGTTCTTAACTTTAAAACCAGGTAGTACTGGTTGACAAATTTTTGGCTAAATTAGTACTAAATTAGGTTTTATTTGAGCAACAAATTTGGTTATAATTGCTTTACTAAGTTAGGAGTTATTTAGATTTGTTTGAATAATTGGAATTAGATTAAAATTACTTAATTTGTCATAACTTTAAAACTGCAAAATATTAGCTAAAGATTTTTTGGCCAAATTAATACCAACTTGAGTTACTACTAAGTTAGTAACTTGGTTAAAATTACTCATATGAGTTAGGAGTTATTTGCATTTGTTTCAAAAATTGAAAATATTTCAAGTTAACTTAATCATCCCTAACATTGAAACCAAATAGTATTAGTTAACCAAAATTTTGGTCAAATTAGTACCAAGTTAAGTTTAGATTGAGCAACAAATTTGGTCAAAATTAGTCAACCAAATTACGAGTTATTTAGATTTGTTTGAATAATTGGAATCAGTTTAAGGTAACTTGACTTGTCATAACTTTGAAACTAAAGAGTATTGGTTAAAAATCTTTGTTGTCAAATTTGTACCAAATTGAGTTACAATCAAACTATCAATTTAATCAAACTTACTCAAATGAGTTAGGAGTTATTGCATTTGTCTCAAAAATTGAAATTACCTTAAGTTAACTTAATCAGTTCTAAAATAAAAATCAAATGGTATTAGTTAACTAAAATTTGGTCAAATTAGTACCAAATTAAGTTTTAATTGAGCAACAAATTTGGTCAAAATTACTCAACTGAGTTAGAAGTTATTTGCATTTGTTTAAAAAAACAGAATTATATCAAGTCAACTAAAACGTTCTTAACTTTGAAACCAGGTAGTACTGGTTGACAAATTTTTGGTTAAAATAGTACTAAATTAAGTTTTAATCGAGCAACAAATTTAGTTATAATTGCTTTACTAAGTTAGGAGTTATTTAGATTTGTTTGAATAATTGGAATCAGTTTAAAATTACTTAACTTGTCATAACTTTAAAACTGCAAAATATCAGCTAAAGATTTTTTTGCCAAATTAGTACCAGCTTGAGTTATTACCAAGTTAATAACTTGTTTAAAATTACTGAAATGAGTAAGGAGTTATTTGGATTCGTTTCAAAAATTAAAATTATTTCAAGTCAACTTAATTCTTTCTAACATTGAAACCAAATGGTATAAGGTAACCAAAATTTTGGTCAAATTAGTACTAAATTAAATTTTAATTGAGCAACAAAATTGGTCAAAATTACTCAACCAAATTACGAGTTATTTAGATTTGTTTGCATAATTGGAATCAGTTTAAGGTAACTTAACTTGTCATAACTTTGAAACTAAAAAGTATTGGTTAAAAATGTTTGTTGCCAAATTAGTACCAATTTGAGTTACAATCAAATTATTAATTTAGTTAAAATTACTCAAATGAGTTTTAAGGTATTTGCATTTGTTTCAAAAATTGAAATTACTTCAAGTTAACTTAATCAGTCCTAAAATTAAAACCAAATGGTCTTAGTTAACCAAATTTTGGTCAAATTAGTACCAAATTAAGTTTTGATTAAACAACAAATTTGGTCAAAATTACTTAAGTGAGTTAAAGTTATTTGCATTTGTTTAAAAAAAACAGAATTATATCAAGTCAACTTATTCGTTCTTAACTTTGAAACCAGGTAGTACTGGTTGACAAATTTTTGGTTAAATTAGTACTAAATTGAGTTTAAATTGAGCAACAAATTTAGTTATAATTGCTTTACTAAGTTAAGAGTTATTTAGATTTGTTTGAATAATTGGAATCAGTTTAAAATTACTTAACTTGTCCTAACTTTAAAACTGCAAAATATTAACTAAAGATATTTTGCAAAATTAGTACCAACTTGAGTTACTACCAAATTAGCAACTTGGTTAAAATTACTCAAATGAGTTAGGAGTTATTTGAATTTGTTTCAAAAATTGAAATTAATTCAAGTTAACTTAATCATCCCTAACATTGAAACCAAATGGTATTAGTTAACCAAAATTTTGGTCAAATTAGTACCAAATTAAACTTTAGTTAAACAACAAATTTGGTCAAAATGACTCAATTGAATTACGAGTTATTTAGATTTGTTTGAATAATTGGAATCAGTTTAAGGTAACTTGACTTGTCATAACTTTGAAACCAAAAAGTATTGTTTAAAAATGTTTGTTGTCAAATTAGTACCAATTTGAGTTACAATCAAATTATCAATTAAGTTAAAATTACTCAAATAAGTTATGAGTTATTTGCATTTGTCTTAAAAATTGAAATTACTTCAAGTTAACTTAATCGGTCCTAAAATTAAAATCAAATAGTATTAGTTAACTAAATTTTGGTTAAATAAGTATTAAATTAAGTTTTACTTGAGCAACAAATTTGGTCAAATTTACCCAACTGAGTTAGAAGTTATTTGCATTTTTTTAAAAAACAGAATTACATCAAGTCAACTTAATAGTTCTTAACTTTGAAACCAGGTAGTACTGGTTGACAAATTTTTGGTTAAAATAGTATTAAATTGAGTTTTAATCGAGCAACAAAATTGGTTAAAATTGCTTTAGTAAGTTAAGAGTTATTTAGATTTGTTTGAATAATTGGAATCAATTTAAAATGACTTAACTTGTCATAACTTTAAAACTGCAAATAATTAACTAAAGATTTTTTTGCTAAATTAGTACCAATTTGAGTTACTACCAAGTTAGTAACTTGGTTAAAATTACTCATATGAGTTAGGAGTTATTTGCATTTGTTTCAAAAATTGATATTATTTCAAGTTAATTAAATCATCCCTAACATTGAAACCAAATGGTATTAGTTAACCAAATTTTTGGTCAAATTAGTACCAAATTAAATTTTAATTGAGCAACAAATTTGGTCAAAATTACTCAACCAAATTACGAGTTATTTAGATTTGTTTGAATAATTGGAATCAGTTTAAGGTAACTTAACTTGTCATAACTTTGAAACTAAAGAGTATTGGTTAAAATTGTGTGTTGTCAAATTAGTACCAATTTGAGTTACAATCAAATTATTAATTTAATTAAATCAACTCAAATGAGTTAGGAGTTATTTGCAATTGTCTCAAAAATTGAAATTACTTCAAGTTAACTTAAGCGGTCCTAAAATTAAAATCAAATGGTATTAGTTAACCAAATTTTAGTCAAATTAGTACCAAATAAAGTTTCAATTGAGCAACAAATTTGGTTAATTTACTCAATTGAGTTAGAAGTTATTTGCATTTGTTTAAAAAAACAGAATTATATCAAGTCAACTTAATCGTTCTTAACTTTAAAACCAGGTGGTACTGGTAGACAAATTTTTGGTTAACTTAGTACTAAATTGAGTTTTAATTGAACAACAAATTTGGTTATAATTGCTTTACTAAGTTAAGAGTTATTTAGATTTGTTTGAATAATTGGAATCAGTTTAAAATTACTTAACTTGTCCTAACTTTAAAACTGCAAAATATTAGATAAAGTTTTTTTGCCAAATTAGTACCAATTTGAGTTACTACCAAGTTAGCAACTTGGTTAAAACTACTCAAATGAATTAGGAGTTATTTGGATTTGTTTCAAAAATTGAAATTATTTCAAGTTAACTTAATCATCTCTAACATTAAAACAAAATGGTATTAGTTAACCAAAATTTTGGTCAAATTAGTACCAAATTAAATTTTAATTGAGCAACAATTTTGGTCAAATTTATTCAACAAAATTACAAGTTATTTACATTTGTTTGAATAATTGAAATCTGTTTAGGGTAACTTAACTTGTCATAACTTTGAAACCAAAAAGTATTGGTTAAAAATGTTTATTGTCAAATTAGTACCAATTTGAGTTACAATCAAATTAATCATTTAGTTAAAATTACTCAATTGAGTTAGGAGTTATTTGCATTTGTTTCAAAAATTGAAATTATTTCAAGTTAACTTAATCAATCCTATAATTAAAATCAAATGGTATTAGTTAACCAAATTTTGGTCAAATTAGTACCAAATTAAATTTGAATTGAACAACAAATTTGGTCAAAATTACTCAAGTTATTTGCATTTATTTAAAAAAAAACAGAATTATATCAAGTCAACTTAATCGTTCTTAACTTTGAAACCAGGTAGTACTGGTTGACAAATATTTGGTTATCTTAGTACTAAATTGAGTTTTAATTAAACAACAAATTTGGTTATAATTTCTTTACTAAGTTATGAGTTATTTAGATCTGTTTGAATAATTGGAATCAATTTAAAATTACTTAACTTGTCATAACTTTAAAACTGCAAAATAATAGCTAAAGATTTTTTTGCTAAATTACTACCAACTTGAGTTACTACCAAGTTAGCAACTTGGTTAAAATTACTTAAATGAATTAAGAGTTATTTCGATTTGTTTCAAAAATTGAAATTATTTCAAGTTAATTTAATCATCCCTAACATTGAAACCAAATGGTATTAGTTAACCAAAATTCTGGTCAAATAAGTACCAAATTTAATTTTAATTGAGCAACAAATTTGGTCAAAATTGCTCAACCGAATTACGAGTTATTTAGATTTGTTTGAATAATTGGAATCAGTTTAAGTCAACTTTACTTGTCAAAACTTTGGAACCAAAAAGTTTTGGTTAAAAATGTTTGTTGTCAAATTAGTAACAATTTGTGTTAAAATCAAATTAATAATTTAGTTAAAATTACTTGAATGAGTAAGGAGTTATTTGCATTTGTCCCAAAAATTGAAATTACTTCAAGTTAACTTAATCAGTTCTAAAATAAAAATCAAATGGTATTAATTAACCAAATTTTGGTTAAATTAGTACCAAATTAAGTTTTAATTGAGCAACAAATTTGGTCAAAATTACTCAACTGAGTTAGAAGTTATTTGCATTTGTTTAAAAAAACAGAATTATATCAAGTCAACTTAATCGTTTTTAACTTTGAAACCAGGTAGTACTGATTGACAAATTTTTGGTTGAATTAGTACTAAATTGAGTTTTAATCGATCAACAAATTTGGTTATAATTGCTTTACTAAGTTAGGAGTTATTTAAATTTGTTTGAATAATTGGAATCAGTTTAAAATTACTTAACCTGTCATAAATTTAAAACTGCAAAATAATAGCTAAAGATTTTTTGGCCAAATTAATACTAACTTGAGTTACTACCAAGTTAGTAACTTGGTTAAAATTACTTATATGAGTTAGGAGTTATTTGCATTTGTTTCAAAAATTGAAATTATTTCAAGTTAACTTAATCATCCCTAACATTGAAACCAATTGGTATTATTTAACCAAAATTTTGGTCAAATTAGTACCAAATTAAATTTTAATTAATCAACAAATTTGGTCAAAATTGCTCAACCGAATTACGAGTTATTTAGATTTGTTTGAATAATTGGAATCAGTTTAAGTCAACTTTACTTGTCATAACTTTAAAACCAAAAAGTTTTGGTAAAAAATGTTTGTTGTCAAATTAGTAACAATTTGTGTTAAAATCAAATTAATAATTTAGTTAAAATTACTTGAATGAGTTAGGAGTTATTTGCATTTGTCTCAAAAATTGAAATTACTTAAAGTTAGCTTAATCAGTTCTAAAACAAAAATCAAATGGTATTAGTTAACCAAATTTTGGTCAAATTAGAACCAAATTATGTTTCAATTGAGCAACATAATTAGTAAAAATTACTCAACTTAGTTAGAAGTTATTTGCATGTGTTTAAAAAAACAGAATTATATCAAGTCAACTTAATCGTTCTTAACTTTGAAACCAGGTAGTACTGGTTGACAAATTTTTGGTTAAATTAGTACTAAATTAAGTTTTAATCGAGCAACAAAATTAGTCGAAATTGTTTTAGTAAGTTAGGAGTTATTTAAATTTGTTTAAATAATTGGAATCAGTTTAAAATTACTAAACTTGTCATAACTTTAAAACTGCAAAATATTAGCTAAAGATTTGTTTGCCAAATTAGTACCAACTTGAGTTACTACTAAGTTAGCAAATTTGGTCAAAATTACTCAACCGAATTACAAGTTATTTTGATTTGTTTGAATAAGTGGAATCAGTTTAAGTTAACTTAACTTGTCATAACTTTAAAACCAAAGAGTATTGGTTAAAAATGTTTGTTGTTAAATTAGTACCAATTTGAGTAACAATCAAACTATCAATTTAGTTAAAATTACTCAAATGAGTTACGAGTTATTTGTATTTGTCTCAAAAATTGAAATTACTTTAAGTTAACTTAATCAGTCCTAAAATTAAAATCATATGGTATTAGTTAACCAAATATTAGTAAAATTATTACCAAATTAAGTTACAATTGAGCAACAAATTTAGTTAAAATTACTCAACTGAGTTAGAAGTTATTTGCGTTTGTTTAAAAAAAAAAACAGATTTATATCAAGTCAACTTAATCGTTCTTAACTTTAAAACCAAGTAGTACTGGTTAACTAATTTTTGGCTAAATTAATACTAAATTGAGTTTTAATTGAGCAACAAATTTAGTTATAATTGTTTAACTAAGTTAAGAGTTATATAAATTTGTTTAAATATTTGGAATCAGTTGAAACTTAACTTGTCATAACTTTAAAACTGCAAAATATTAGCTAAAGATTTTTTGGCCAAATTAGTACCAACTTGAGTTACTACCAAGTCAGCAACTTGGTTAAAATTATTCAAATGAGTAAAGAGTTATTTGGATTTGTTTCAAAAATTGAAATTATTTCAAGTTAACTTAATCATCCCTAACATTGAAACCAAATGGTATTAGTTAACCAAAATTTTGGTCAAACTAGTACCAAATTAAATTTTAATTGAGCAGCAAATTTGGTGAAAATTACTCAACCAAATTACGAGTTATTTAGATTTGTTTGTATATTTGAAATCAGTTTAAGGTAACGTTACTTGTCATAACTTTGAAATTAAAGAGTATTGGTTAAAAATGTTTGTTGTCAAATTAGTACCAATTTGAGTTACAATCAAGTTATCAATTTATTCAAAATTATTCAAATGAGTTAGGAGTTATTTGCATTTGTCTCAAACATTGAAATTATTTCAAGTTAACTTAATCGGTCCTAAAATTAAAATCAAATGGTATTAGTTAACCAAATTTTGGTCAAATTAGTACCAAATTAAGTTTCAATTAAACAACAAATTTGGTCAAAATTACTCAACTAAGTTAAAAGTTATTTGCATTTGTTTAAAAAAACAGAATTATATCAAGTCAACTTAATCGTTCTTAACTTTGAAACCAGGTAGTACTGGTTGACAAATTGTTGGTAAAATTAGTACTAAATTGAGTTTTATTCGAGCAACAAAATTGGTTAAAATTGCTTTAGTAAGTTAGGAGTTATTTAGATTTGTTTGAATAATTGAAATCAGTTTAAAATTACTTAACTTGTCCTAACTTTAAAATTGCAAAATATTAGCTATAGATTTTTTGGCCAAATTAGTACCAACTTGTGCTATTACCAAAATAGTAACTTGGTTAAATATACTCATATGAGTTAGGAGTTATTTGCATTTGTTTCAAAAATTTAAAATATTTCAAGTTAACTTAATCATCCCTAACATTGAAACCAAATGGTATTAGTTAACCAAAATTTTAGTCAAATTAGTACCAAGTGAAATTTAGATTGAGCAACAAATTTGGTCAAAATTACTCAACCAAATTACGAGTTATTTAGATTTGTTTGAATAATTGGAATCAGTTTAAGGTAACTTAACTTATCATAACTTTGAAACTAAAGAGTATTGGTTAAAAATGTTTGTTGTCAAATTAGTACCAATTTGAGTTACAATCAAATTATTAATTTAGTTAAAATTACTCAAATGAGTTAAGAGTTATTTGCATTTGTCTCAAAAATTGAAATTACTTCAAGTTAACTTAATCAATCCTAAAATTAAAACCAAATGGTATTAGTTAACCAAATTTTGGTCAAAATAGAAACAAATTAAGTTTCAATTGAGCAACAAATTTGGTCAAAATTACTCAACTGAATTAGAAGTTATTTGCATTTATTTAAAAAAAACAAAATTATATCAAGTCAACTTAATCGTTCTTAACTTTGAAACCAGGTTGTAATGGTTGACAAATGTTTAGCTAAATTTGTACTAAATTAAATTTTAACCGAGCAACAAAATTGGTTAAAATTGCTTTAGTAAGTTAGGAGTTATTTAGATTTGTTTGAATAATTGGAATCAGTTTAAAATGACTTAACTTGTCCTTACTTTAAAACTGCAAAATATTAGCTAAAAATGTTTTTGACCAAATTAGTACCAACTTAAGTTACTACCAAGTTAGTAGCATGGTTAAAATTACTCATATGAAATAGGAGTTATTTGCATTTGTTTTAAAAATTGAAATTATTTCAAGTTAACTTAATCATCCCTAACATTGAAACCAAATAGTATTAGTTAACCAAAATTTTGGTCAAATTAGTACCAAATTAAATTTTAATTGAACAACAAATTTGGTCAAAATTACTCAACCGAATTACGAGTTGTATAGATTTGTTTGAATAATTGGAATCAGTTTAAAATTAATTAACTTGTCATAACTTTAAAACTTTAAAATATTAGCTGAAGATTTTTTTGCCAAATAAGTACCAACTTAAGTTACTACTAAGTAAGTAACTTGGTTAAAATTACTCATATGAGTTAGGAGTTATTTGCATTTGTTTCAAAAATTGAAATTATTTCAAGTTAAATAAATCATCCCTAACATTAAAACCAAATGGTATTAGTTAACCAAAATTTTGGTCAAAGTAGTACTAAATTAAATTTTAATTGAGCAACAAATTTGGTCAAAATTACTAAACCAAATTACGAGTTATTTAAATTTGTTTGAATAATTGGAATCAGTTTAAGGTAACTTAACTTGTCATAACTTTGAAACTAAAGAGTATTTATTGGTTAAAATTTTTTGTTGTCAACTTAGTACCAATTTGAGTTACAATCAAATTATCAATTTAGTTAAAATTACTCAAATAAGTTAGGAGTTATTTGCATTTGTCTCAAAAATTGAAATTACTTCAAGTTAACTTAATCGGTCCTAAAATTAAAATCAAATAGTATTAGTTAACCAAATTTTGGTCAAACTAGTATTAAATTAAGTTTTACTTGAGCAACAAATTTGGTCAAAATTACTCAACTGAGTTAGAAGTTATTTGCATTTCTTTAAAATACAGAACTACATCAAGTCAACTTAATCGTTCTTAACTTTGAAACCAGGTAGTACTGGTTCACAAAATTTTGGCTAAATTAGTACTAAATTGAGTTTAAACTGAGCAACAAATTTGGTTATACTTGCTTTACTAAGTTAGGAATTATTTAGATTTGTTTGAATAATTGGAATCAGTTTAAAATTATTTAACTTGTCATAACTTTAAAACTGCAAAATATTAGCTAAAGATTTTTTTGCCAATTTGAGTTACTATTAAGTTAGAAACTTGCTTAAAATTACTCATATGAGTTAGGAGTTATTTGCATTTGTTTCAAAAATTGAAATTATTTCAAGTTAACTTAATCATCCCTAACATTGAAACCAAATGGTATTAGTTAACCAAAATTTTGGTCAAATTAGTACCAAATTATATTCTAATTAAGCAACAAATTTGGTCAAAATTACTCAATTGAATTACAAGTTATTTTGATTTGTTTGAATAAGTGGAATCAGTTTAAGGTATCTTAACTTGTCATAACTTTAAAACTTAAAAGTAATGGTTAAAAATGTTTGTTGTCAAATTAGTACCAATTTGAGTTACAATCAAATTATCAATTTAGTTAAAATTACTTAAATGAGTTAGGAGTTATTTGCATTTGTCTCAAAAATTGAAATTACTTCAAGTTAACTTAATCAGTCCTAATATTAAAATCAAATAGTATTAGTTAACCAAATTTTGGTCAAATTAGTACCAAATTAAGATTCAATTGAGCAACAAATTTGGTCAAAATTACGCAATTGTTTAAAAAAACAGAATTATATCAAGGCAACTTAATCGTTCTTAACTTTAAAACCAGGTAGTACTGGTTGTCAAATTTTTGGCTAAATTAGTACTAAATTAAGTTTTAATGGAGCAACAAAATTAATTGAAATTGTTTTAGTAAGTTAGGAGTTATTTAGATTTGTTTGAATAATTGGAATCAGTTTAAAATTACTTAACTTGTCCTAACTTTAAAACTGCAAAATATTAGCTAAAGATTTTTTTGCCAAATTAGTAACAACTTGAGTTACTACTAAGTTAGAAACTTGGTTAATATTACTCATATGAGTTAGGAGTTATTTGCATTTGTTTCAAAAACTGAAATTAATTCAAGTTAACTTAATCGTCCATATCATTGAAACCAAATAGTATTAGTTAACCAAATTTTTGGTCAAATTAGTACCAAATTAAATTTTAATTAAACAACAAATTTGGTCAAAATTACTCATTTGAATAACAAGTTATTTAGATTTGTTTGAATAATTGGAATCAGCTTAAAGTAACTTAACTTGTCATAACTTTGAATATTGGTTAAAAATGTTTGTTGTCAAGTTAGTACCAATTTGAGTTACAATCAAATTATTAATTTAATTAAAATTACTCAAATGAGTTAGAAGTTATTTGTATTTGTCTCAAAAATTGAAATTACTTCAAGTTAACTTAATTGGTCCTAAAATTGAAATCAAATGGTGTTAGTTAACCAAATTTTGGTCTAATTAGTATCAAATTGAGTTTTGATTTATCAACAAATTTGGTCAAAATTACTCAACTATCTTATAAGTTATTTGCATTTGTTTAAAAAAACAGAATTATATCAAGTCAACTTAATCGTTCTTAACTTTAAAACTAGGTAGTACTGGTTGACAAATTTTTGGTTAAAATAGTACTAAATTGAGTTTTAATCGAGCAACAAATTTGGTTATAATTGCTTTACTAAGTTAGGAGTTATATAAATTTGTTTGAATAATTGAAATCAGTTTAAAATTATTTAACTTGTCATAACTTTAAAGCTGCAAAATAATTGCTGAAGATTTTTTGGCCAAATTTATACTAACTTGAGTTACTACCAAGTTAGTAACTTGGTTAAAATTACTTAGATGAGTTAGGAGTTATTTGCATTTGTTTCAAAAATTGAAATTATTTCAAGTTAACTTAATCATCTCTAACATTAAAACCAAATGGTATTAGTTAACCAAAATTTTGGTCAAATTAGTACCAAATTAAATTTTATTTGAGCAACAAATTTGGTCAAAATTACTCAACCAAATTACAAGTTATTTAGATTTGTTTGAATAATTGGAATCAGTTTAAGGTAACTTGACTTGTCATAACGTTGAAACCGGAGAGTATTGGTTAAAAATGTTTGTTGCCAAATAAGTACCTATTTGAGTTACAATCAATTTATCAATTTAGTTAAAATTACTCAAATGAGTTAGGAGTTATTGCATTTGTCTCAAAAATTGAAATTACTTCAAGTTAACTTAATCGGTCCTAAAATTAAAATCAAATAGTATTAGTTAACCAAATTTTGGTCAAATTAATACTAAATTAAGTTTTACTTGAGCAACAAATTTGGTCAAAATTTCTCATCTGAGTTAGAAGTTATTTGTATTTCTTTAAAAAACAGAATTATATCAAGTCAACTTAATCGTTCTTAACTTTGAAACCAGGTAGTACTGGTTGACAAATTTTTGGCTAAATTAGTACTAGATTGAGTTTTAATCGAGCAACAAATTTGGTTATATTTGCTCTACTAAGTTAGGAGTTATATAAATTTGTTTGAATAATTGGAATCAGTTTAAAATTACTTAAATTGTCATAACTTTAAAACTGCAAAATATTAGCCAAATTAGTACTAACTTGAGATACTACCAAGTTAGCAACTTGGTTAAAATTACTCATATGAATTAGGAGTTATTTACATTTGTTTCAAAAATTGAAATTATTTCAAGTTAACTTAATCATCCCAAACATTGAAACTAAATGGTATTAGTTAACAAAAATGTTGGTCAAATTAGTATCAAATTAAATTTTAATTGAACAACAAATTTGGCCAAAATTACTCAACCAAATTACGAGTTATTTAGATTTGTTTGAATAATTGGAATCAGTTTAAGGTAACTTAACTTGTCATAACTTTGAAACTAAAGAGTATTGGTTAAAAATGTTTGTTTTCAAATTAGTACCAATTTGAGTTACAATCAAATTATCAATTTAGTTAAAATTACTCAAATGAGTTAGGAGTTATTTGCATTTGTCTCAAAAATTGAAATTACTTCAAGTTAACTTAATCAGTAATAAAATTAAAATAAAAGGGTATTAGTTAACCAAATTTTGGTCAAATTAGTATTGAATTAAGTTTTACTTGAGCAACAAGTTTGGTCAAAATTACTCAACTGAGTTAGAAGTTATTTGCATTTCTTTAAAATACAGAATTACATCAAGTCAACTTAATCGTTCTTAACTTTGAAACCAGGCAATACTGGTTGACAAATTTTTGGTTAACTTAGTACTAAATTGATTTTAAATTGAGGAACAAATTTGGTTATAATTGCTTTACTAAGTTAGGAGTTATATAAATTTGTTTGAATAATTGGAATCGGTTTAAAATTATTTAACTTGTCATAACTTTAAAACTGCAAAATATTAGCTAAAGATTTTTTGGCCAAATTAGTACTAACTTGAGTTACTAACAAGTTAGCAACTTGGTTAAAATTACTCAAATGAACTAGAAGTTATTTGGATTTGTTTCAAAAATTGAAATTATTTCAAGTTAACTAAATCATTCCTAACATTGAAACCAAATGGTATTAGTTAACCAAAATTTTGGTCAAATTAGTACCAAATTATATTCTAATTAAGCAACAAATTTTGTCAAAATTACTCAATTGAATTACAAGTTATTTTGATTTGTTTGAATAAGTGGAATCAGTTTAAGGTAACTTAACTTGTCATAACTTTGAAACTAAAGAGTATTGGTTAAAAATTTGAGTTACAATTAAATTATCAATTTAGTTAAAATCACTCAAATGAGTTAGGAGATATTTGCAGTTGTCTCAAAAATTGAAATTACTTAAAATTTAAAAATGTAGGGTTATGGAGTTATGTATACTAGTTCCAACGTTATAAAATGTATTAAGCGTTCTCGCTTCCACGCACATAAGAATTTGCTACATCTCTTTCTTCAGTGTTGCGTAATGAGCATTACCAACAACAACTATTGATAAATCATACCCATAACTATAGAGTAGATAAATGTTATTAGAAAGACGAACATGCTTAATGCCCTCTATAATGTTAAGAATAAATTTATCTCTTTTATAGTAAATGCAAACTTTATTAAGAAGTGGAAAGACCGGCCCTTATGCTGTTAAAACTTTTGTTAAAATTGATGAAGATTCAAAAATAGCTTTAAAATCTTTTAGAACAATTTGTGTTGGTTTAAGAGCTTCAACTTGAAGCTATTAAACATTTAGTAACTGTTATTGTTTGAGCTTTTGAGTCTTGTTGAACAAGTTTAAGAGCTTTAGCCTCAACTGGTTAAGCTGTCTCAGAAATAAATCTACTTTCTTTTGAAGAAACTAAAGGAGATACTGCAGGTTTTGCTGCTTTAGCTTTTGTAGCTTTTGCAGACTCAAAAATAGTTTTAGATTCTTTTACAACTACTAAAAAGCTACAATAGGTTTTACTGCTTTAACTAAAATCATTTATGTAATTTTTTAAATTTATTTTATTACTTTTTAAATTATTCCACAAAGCTATGCAAATAGAAGCGGTTTGTGTAGTGTCATGTCATTGTGTGCTACTCAAAATATTAAAAGTATGATTCAAACACTATTACAATTTTAATTGTTTAATGAGTAATTTCTTATCGTCTTATGTTTATATAAATAAAGTATAAGGTGGCAACAAAAGTATTATTGTGCTTAAGATAAGTTGTTTTTATCAAAGCTTGAGTCACAGTAGAATCAATTTATAAAATTTAATATAAAGATAAAATAAAGCAATTTTTGCTTGTCAACAAAGTACTGATATTATATGTAGTAAGACTAAAACTAAAACATTTTAGAGTTACAGTTTAAGTGAAAATATTGTAATTTTCCTAACATTTTGAGTTTGTTGATAATCTAGCTGTTCAACAATTAAAGTACTAATAAAATGTGTTATAAAACTCATTCCAAACCCTTCTAGAAATACAGTCTAAGTTAAAATAATGTAGTTTTCTTAATATTTTGAAGTTGTTAATAGCTTAGCCAGTCAACAATAAAAGTATAACAATATTATAATATAATTCCATAAAGAATCCCAGCTGAAATCAACAAAATGACACATTGATAATAAATCATGACTTGCAAAATTTAATATTTTCAACGCCTTTAAGTTATTATTGAATCAAATTAGGTATAATTACTTCAGTTAGGACCCTTTACGTTTACCCAAATACACAAATTACAGCAAATTAATTTAAGATGAACAATGCACTGACCTTGTAATGACCTACACATTCCAATCCGTTTGTACTGCTTGCACCTCACACCATAAATCACTCATATGTTCACAAAATCCATCAACCTCACTTGTAATATCACCATAAACATCACAAAGCACTGTTTTAACACTTTTTAAACCGCACAGAAGAAAATTTGACTAAGTTGCAATGAAGCACTGTAAGTAAGCTTGTCCCGACTGATCTCGACTGGTCACGACAGCCATACTGCAAAGCCGATGTTGCCAACTCTAAGATTGTAAATCAGAAAGTCTACAATGTTACCAATATCTACACTACAGATATTATTAATAACTAAATTACATTTCAATATAAATGATTGAAATGTAGTTAATTAATAATTGAATAAAATAATTTATTTTTAATATCAAACTGGCAGCGTTGTGCAGTGATTCAGAACACAATAAATTTGCAACTACTTTATGAGTAATAAATACCTTATCGCCCAGAAATAGTATAAACAAACACATTTTTTTGAACTTATTAAACAACAAAGACATTCTTATGCTTAAGAAAGCATTTAGTGGTCATTATTTCAGCTTAAATTACACTTGATAAAGTTTTTTTATTATAACAATAAACAATTTAATCTTTACTGTTTGTAAATCTAAATATGACAAAAACAATTCTTTCATTTCTATTTAAAAGCATTATTAATGACACAGTCAAACAGTATCTATTGGTGTGTAGATTTGTAATTTCTATGGAATTCTTAAAGAAAATTTCTCCAGTACAAAAATTTGATCATACAAATTTTAGAAAACTTTGTATTGCATAAAACTTAACAAAAACTATTAAAAAACTTTTTTATTGTAGAAAATGTATGCTCAAAAACCACCTTATAACAAAATTATTGATAAAAAAATGTTCAAAAAAACTTTTTATCAAAAATATTTGAAAAAAACTTTTTATTGCATTAATTTTATCAAAAATCAATCAAAAATTTTTATAACAATTTTTTCATTAAAAACTGCACAGAAAACTTTACAAAAAATGTATGAAAAAGAGCTGTAAAACTTTTTTTTATCAAAACATTTTATCAAAAAAAGTTTAACAATTTTGATTGAAAAATACTCAAGAAACCTTTTTGTTACAAAATTAATCAAAAGTTACCAAACAAAAAATTTAAAGCAAAAAATGTTCAAATATTACTTAAACATTTTAATTACACCTGATTGTTCAAAAGTTGTTTAAAATTTTTTTTGTTGTACAAAATTGGTCAAAAATAGCTAAAAAACCTTTTTATTACAAAAAATGATTCAAAAATCACTTTGAAAACCTTTTTTTGTATGACATGTATCAAAAGTTGCTAAATATTTATATTTTTTATATTACAAAATTTATCAAAAATTGTTCAAAAAACCTTTTCATTAGACAAACTTGTTTAAAAACTGCTCAAAAAAGCTTTTTATTATATAAAATTGATCAAAATTTTTTTCTATTGCAGGGAATGTATCAAAAATTGCTAAAAAAACAATTGATTGCACAAAATTAAACAAAAATTTCAAAAAAAAACTTTTCTATTACACAAAATTGTTCAAAAATTGCTCATAAAACCATATTATTGTACAAATTTAATCAAAAATTGCTCAAAAATACTTATTTTTTGCACATAATCAATCAAAAACTGCAAAGAAAACCTTTTTATTACAAAAAATTTATCAAAAGTTGCCGAAAAAAATTTTTACAACCCAAAATCACTCACCAATTTTTGCGTGACATTTAGCAAAAGTTTCACAAACAGGTTATTACATAAAAATAATCAAAAACTACAAACAACCTTTTTATTGCATTAAAAGTTGCTCAAAAAACCTTTTTAAATTGTAGTAGAATTTGTTCAAAATTTATTTAAAAACTTTTTTTGCGTGAATTGTATCAAAAGTTGCTCAAAAGCCTTATAAAACACAAATTTTATCAAAAATGGTTCAAAAAACGTTTTTATTGCATACAATTTATCAAAAATTGCTCAAAAAACCTTCTCATAACACAAAGTTGTTTAAGAAAGTTTCTGAGCAAACTTTTTTATTAAAAATTGCTCAAAAAACAAATTTATTGCTCAAAACTGAACAAAAATTGCAAAAGAAAACCAAAATAGTTTAAAAACTGCCCAGAAGACCATTTTATTGTAAAAATTGATCAAAAATTGTTCAGAAAACCAATTTATTACAAAAAAACCTTTTTAAAATATAAAATTATTTAAGAATAACTCAGAAAACTAATTTTTGCATGACATTATACAAATATTATCAAAAAAAAAAAATCAGAAAATCTTTTTTATTACACAAATTTAATCAAAAATTACTCAAAAACCCTATTTTTTGCATGACATAAATCAAAAGTTCCTCAAAAAATTTTTTATTGCACAAATTTGATCAAAAATTGTTCAGATAACTTATTTATTGCATATTTATCAAAAAATACTGGAAATACCTTTGTTACACAAATTTGATCAAAAAATGCTCAAAAATTTCTTTTATGACACAAAATTGATCTAAAATTGCAGAAAAAAATCTTTTTATTATATAAAATTTATTAGAAAACTTTTTAATTGTTCTAATTTTGTCAACAAATAAACACAGAGTAAACAAAATAAATAAACAGATAAATTGGGTAAAAAAATGGTAAACAAGTAAACAAAAACTGGGCAGAAATTAAACAAAATAAATAAAAAAAGATAGAATGAAACAAAAAGTCAAAAAATGCCCAAACAGTAAAAAAAAAGAACAAAAAATACAAAAAGTAGACAAAAATAGCCAAAAATAGACAAAACAAAAAGTGAACAGAATATACTAAAAATTTACAGAAAGTGAACGGAATAGGCAAAAGTAGAAAGAAAGAAGGCAAAATAGGATGGAAAATGAACAAAATAAACTAAAAAAAGTTGACAAAATAGGCAAAAAGTAGACAAAACATACAAAAACCAACAGAAAGTAAACAGAATAAACTAAAAAGAATCTGAAAGTTGACGGAATAAGCAAAAAATAGACAAAAATAAAATAAACAAATTTCACAAAAACGGACGGAAAGTAAACAGAATGCACAAAAAACAAACAAAATAGAAAAATATGGCCGGAAAAATAAATGCGGTTGGAATGCGGTACTTAAGAAGTTTGTGAAAAAACTTGAGTTAAATATGAGTAGACAATGAACAAATGTGGTTTAAAAGTAGCATCTATAGACCAGTACAAATGTAATATTCTACGTTAGTTTGGTCATGTTAAAAAAATAATTGACAATAGAATAACAAAGCAAATCTATGATGGAAATGTATCTGAATCAAAATGCAGTGGTAGGCCACGTTAAAGTTAGTTGAAGTCAAAGAAAAAAATTAAAAGTAAATAGAATATAAAAGCATGCATAACCAGATTTATGGATATTACAAAAAGTAAAAATAAATTGTACAAAGTAAGGGTTAAGAACCAAAGTTGGCTATTATACAGTGTTATTGCTAATTATAAAAGAGAACTGGAATTTACTTTAACGTTATGTAAAATTGACTGTATACATTTTGATTATTTTTTTACAGTTGGTACTACTGTTGTTAAAATGCATTGTTGCCAAATTTTATAAAAATCCAATGTATGGTGTTAAAGTTATTCAACTTTTTCTGTTTTTAGTTTTTTTAATTACATATGCTGTGCTTTGTATATTTTTGAGGTTATGTAAAATTAACCGTATATAATTTTGATTTAATGTTTACATTTGGTACTACTATTGCTAGAATGCATTATTGCAAAATTTTAAGAAACATCAATGTAGGGTTTTAAAGTTTATTTACTTTTTTTGTTTTCAATTTCTCTAATTACAAATGATCTGCAGTGTTTACTTTTGAGGTTATGCAAAATTGATCGTATAAATTTTGATTAATTTTTTACAGTTGGTATTACTGTTGTTAAAACGAATTGTTTCCAAATATTAAGAAAATTCAATGTAAGGTGTTAAAATTATACAACTTTTATTTAATTTTTATTTTTCTAATTACAAATGCTGTGCGTCGGTTACTTTTGAAGTTATATAAAATTGACTGTATAAATTTTGATTTAATATTTACAATTGGTACTACTGTTGTTGAAGTGCATTGTTGCCAAACTTTATAAAAATCCATTTTATAGTTTTAAAGTTATTCAACTTTTTCTGTTTTCAAATTTTCTAATTACAAATGCTGTTTGGAGTAACTTTTGAGGTTATGCAAAATTGACCGTATAAATTTTGATCTATTTTTTTACGGTTGGTGCTATTGTTGTAGAAGTGCTTTGTTACCAAATTTAATAAAAATCCAATATATGGTTTTGAAGTTATTCAACTTTTTCTGTTTATAGTGTTCCTAATTACAAGTGCTGTGCGGCGCTTAAATTTGAGGTTATGTTAAATTGACCGTATAAATATTGGTTTATTTTTTACTGTTAATATTACTATTGTTGGTGTGCATTTTTGTTAAATTTAAAAAAAATTCAATACATGGTTTTGAAGTTATTTAACTTTTTCTGTTTTTAATTTCTGTAGTTACAAATGCTGTGAGGTGCTTATTTTTAAGGTTATGTAAAATTGACCGCATAAAGTTTAATTATTTTTTTAACAGTTAGCACTACTATTGTTGGAGTGCATTGTTACTAAATTTTATAAAAACCTAATATATGGTTTTAAAGTTACTCAACTTTTTCTGTTTTCAAATTTTCTAATTACAAATGCTGTTTGGCGGTAACTTTTGAGATTATGCAAAATTGACCGTATAAATTTTGATCTATTTTTCTACGATTGGTGCTACTGTTGTAAGAATGCATTGTTACCAAATTTCATGAAAATCCAATATATGGTTTTGAAGTTATTCAACTTTTTCTGTTTATAGTGTTTTTAATTACAAATGCTGTGCGGCGCTTAAATTTGAGATTATGTAAAGTTGACCGTATAAATATTGGATTATTTTTTACTGTTAATATTACTATTGTTGGAGCGCATTTTTGTAAAATTTTAAGAATATTCAATACATGGTTTTGAAGTTATTTAACTTTTTCTGTTTTTAATTTCAGTAATTACAAATGCTGTGAGGCGCTTACTTTTAAAGTTATGTAAAATTGACCGCATAAAGTTTAATCATTTTTTTACAGTTATCTCTACTATTGTTGGAATGCATTGAAATTTTATAAAATCTAATATATGGTTTTTAAGTTATTCAACTTTTTCTGTTTTTAATTTTTCTAGTTACAAATGCTATCCGTCGTTTATTTTTAAGGTTTTTAAAGTTGATCGTATAAATTTTGATTAGTTTTTACAGTTGGTACTACTATTGTTAAAATGCATTGTTGCCAAATTTCATAAAAATCTAATACATGGTTTTAAAGTTACTCAAGTTTTTCTGTATTTATTTTTTTTAATTACAAATGCTGTGCGTTGTATATTTTGGAGGTTATGTAAAATTAACCGTATAAATTTTGATTTAATGTTTATAGTTGTTACTACTGTTGATGGAATGCATTGTTGCCAAATTTCAAGAAACACCAATGTAGCGTTTTAAAGTTATTCAACATTTATTGTTTTCAATTTCTCTAATTACAAATGCTTGGCGGCGTTTACTTTGAGGTTATGCAAAATTGATCGTATAAAATTTTATAATTTTTTACAGTTGGTACCACTGTTGTTAAAATGCATTGTTGCAAAATTTCATAAAAATTTAATGTATGGTGTTAAAGTTATTCAATTTTTTCTGTTTTTAATTTTTTTAATTACAAATGCTGTGCGTTGTATATTTTTGAGGTTATGTAAAATTAACCGTATAAATTTTGATTTATTTTTTACGGTTGGTGCTACTATTGTTTGAGATCATTGTTGCCAAATTTTAAAGAAATCCAATAGTTGGTTTTAAAGTTATTTAATATATCGTAGACTTCTCTTTTTTTCCTTATATTTGTAGCTTATACATTTTAATTTATTATCTGCTCTTCTTTTAAATTGTATTACTTGCCCACTCTCTCAAATGTTTGTAATTCAATAAAAGTTTAAGTTTGTGCGCGTGTGGTTTGGATTTGTATTACCCGCCCACTCGCCTAAGTGTTTGTAATTAAATTTCTTGATCAACAACACTTGGGTGGGTGGTCTAGAACTAACTTTTTTTAAGCTTTGTGTGCGTGTGGTTTAAAATTGTATTACCCGCCCACCCGCCCAAATGTTTGTAATCCAATTCTTTGATTACTAACACTTGAGTGGGTGGGCAGGAACTAAGTTTAAGCTTTGTGCGCGATTGGTTTGGAATTGTATTACCCGCCCACCCACCCAAGTGTTTGTAATCTAATATCTTTATAACTAACACTTGGGTGGGTAGGCAAAAACTAAATTTAAGCTTTGTGCGCGTTTGGTTTGTATCTGTATTGCCCTCCCACCCGCCAAGTAATTGTAATTAAATTTCTTGATCACTAACATTTGGGTGGGTGCGCGGAAACTAAGTTTAAGTTTTGTAAGCGTGTGGTTTTAAACTGTATTACCCGCCCACCCGCTCAAGTGTTTGTAATCCAATTTTTTTATAACTAACACTTGGGTGGGTAGGCGGGAATTAAGTTTCAGCTTTGTATGCTTGTGGTTTGTATCTGTATTATTAAATAATTGTAACAAAATTTCTTGAACACTAACATTTGGGTGGGTGGACGGGAACTAAGTTTAAGCTTTGCGTGCGTGTGGTTTAGAATTGCATTACCCGCCCTCCCACCCAAGTGTTTGTAATCCAATTTTTTGATCACTAACACTTGGGTGGGTGGGCGGAAACTTAGTTTAAGTTTGTGCTAGTGTGGTTTGAATCTGTATCACCCGCCCAAATGTTTGTAAATATTTTTTTTGATTACTAACACTTGGGTGGGTGGGCAGGAACTAAGTTTAAAATTGTGCGTGTGTAGTTTGTATCTGCATTGTCCACTTACCTGCTTAAGTGTATGTAATTAAATTTCTTGATCACTAACATTTGCGTAGGTGGACGGTAACTTAATTTATGACTTGTGCGCGTGTAGTTTAAAATTGTATTACCCGCTTACCCGCCAAAGTGTTTGTAATCCTATTTTTTGATCACTAACAGTTAGGTGGGTGGGCAAATACTTAGTTTAAGTTTGTGCTAGTGTAGTTTGTATCTGTATTACCCACCCACCCGCCCAAATGTTTGTAAATAATTTTCTTGATTACTAACACTTGGGTGGGTGGGCGGGAACTAAGTTTAAAATTGTGCGTGTGTAGTTTGTATCTGCATTGCCCACTTACCTGCTTAAGTGTTTGTGATTAAATTCCTTGATCACTAACACTTGGGTGGGTGGACCGTAACTTAATTTAAGATTTGTGCGCGTGTGGTTTAAAATTGTATTACTCGCCCACCCGATCAAGTGTTTGTAATCCAATTTTTTATCACTAACACTTACGTTGGTGGGCAAAAACTAAGTTTAAGTTTGTGCGCGTGTGGTTTGGAATTGTATTACCCGCCCACCCGCCCAAGTGTTTGCAATATTATTTTTTAATTACTAACACTTGGGTGGGTGGGCTGGAACAAAGTTTAAGCTTTGTACGCGTGTGGTTTGTATCTGTATTGCCGTCCCACCCGCCAAGTGATTGTAATTAAATTTCTTGATCACTAACATTTGGCTGGGTAGACGGGAACTAAGTTTAAGTTTTGTGCGCGTGTAGTTTGTATTTGCGTTGCCCACTTACCCGCTTAATTGTTTGTAATCCAATTCTTTAATCACTCTCACTTGGGTGAGTAGGCGGAAACTAAGTTTAAGCTTTGTGCGCTTGTGGTTTGTATCTGTAGTGCCCACCCACCCGCTCAAGTGTTTGTATTTAATTTTTTTGATCACTATCACTTGGCCGCAAACTAAGTAAAATTTGTTTGCGCGAGTGGTTTGAAATTGTATTATCCGCCCACCCGCCCAACTGTTTGTAATCCAATTTCTTGATCATTATCATAACTAAGTTTAAGTTTGTGTGCGTGTGGTTTGGATTTGTATTACCCGCCCAAATGTTTGTAATTTAATTCTTTGATCACTACCACTTGGGTGGGTGGGCGTGAATTAAGTTTAAGCTTTGTGCGGGTGTGGTTTGTATCTGTATTGCCCACCCACCCGACCAAGTGTTTGTATTTAAAGTCCTTGAACACTATCACTTGGATGGGTGGGCGGAAACTATATAAAATTTTGTGCACGTGTGATTTAAAACTGTATTACCCGCCCGCCCGTCCAAGTGTTTGTAATCCAATTTCTTGCTCGTTAACACTTGGGTGGGTAGGCGGAAACTAAGTTTAAGCTTTGTGCGCGTGTGTTTTGGAATTGTATTGTTGAACTTTGTTATTGTATAAATCAAAAATAAGGTAATTTTTGGTTTATAAAAGTTTAAGCCCAAAAATAGAAATTTAATTTATAGATTATTACTTACTTGAGTGGGTCTGTGGGAACAGCAGTTAAAACTACTGCCTCGAAATTAATTATTTGAGTGCGTTGCCCACCCAATTAAATGACCAAGTTTTAAGAAATTAGCTTTTTACAATAATAAACGTGAATTGTGTTAGTTTTTGTTGAAATTTTAAGAGATAACAAAATATTTCAAAAATAACAATTTTTTTTAACTTAAAAATCTTTTAATAATTTTGAAGTATTGTATTACCTTATTAAAACTCAAATTTTATAACAATATTTTAAAATTATTTTTTTTACGATAACAAACTAAACTAAACTAAAGTATTTTTTCATGGAATTCTAAAAAGTGACAAAATAATATAATTAGAACAAAATTTAAACAATCCTACAAATCATTATAATGCTTTATTAAAACTCAAATTTTATGACCAAATAAAACTAAAAATAAGCTTTTTACATTAATAAACGTGAACTGAGTTGATTTTTGTTAAAACTTTCAAGAAACAACAAAATAAATCAAAATTAAAACTAATAAGTTTTAATGCAAACAAAAGTTTAAAGATAATCCTTATTAAAATCTAATTTTTATATAAATATTTTTAAAATTATTTTTTTAAAGGTAATAATCGTGAACTGAGTTGTAAATAATAAAAATCTAATAAAATAATTTAATTTATTCTATTCTGTTTTTTTTTTCAGTTGGAAATATTGTGGAAGAAATACAATCATCGGTGAAATGCCTGGAGGTAAAACAGCTCTGATTTCACTCAAGCTATCAATACGAGAATGTCAAATTGATTAGAAACAACACATTTTATTACAATAATTTTTATATTCATCCACATCACATTGAATAAAATCATTCCTCCACATACATGTTTTATTTAAGTCCTTATTTACTCGTTTGTTTTATTTTAATTTTCTTTTTATTATGGAAGTATACAACAAGTTACAATTACTTGGAAAAGGCACTTTTGGGTAAGTTTATAATTGGAAATAATTAATTATAATAAATAAATTTACATTACAGGACAGTCTACTTATGCGAACGAAAACACAACAAGCTTAAGTTAGTTGTAAAGGAAATTAATAATGATTTAGATAGCAATCAAATGAAAGCAGCGAAAAACGAGGTTGCTATTTTAAAATCCCTTAAGCATCCCAATGTGATTGAATATTATGATAGTTTTGCAAAAAGTAGCACGTTTTATATAGTCATGGAATATGCCCGGCGTGGCAATTTGTATGAATTTTTATCGAAACGGAAAGCACAGCGTCTAGCTAAAGATGTAAGTACAATTTATTTTTAACTTTTAAAATCTGCATAAATTTACAAATATCAACTTAAAAATTGAATACGCTTATATTGTAGAATTGTTCTTCAAAGATTTATTTTTTTTATTGTATTAATTAATGCTATATTTTTTCAGGATGTGTTAAAAATATTTTGTCAAATATTAATGGGTTTAGACCATATCCATTCAAAGAAAATCATCCACAGAGATTTAAAATGCGAGAATATATTTCTAAGTGGACGTGATAATGATATTGTTAAAATTGGTGATTTTGGAATATCAAAAGCATTAATAACGTAAGTAATAATTTTATTCAAAAATTGTGTTGATTTATGTAATTTTTTAGAACCAATAATAAAACCAGTACTGTGATTGGAACCACTAATTATATAGCACCAGAAATATGCGATGGCTTAGCATACGATACTAAATCCGATATATGGTCATTGGCATGCATTTTATATGAATTGTGTGCATTGAAACGAATGTTTGATGGAACTGTAAGTATTTTAAAATTATTTAATTCTGTAATTGTTAATTTTGCTTACTGCTAACTCAACTCTTAACTAAATTAAAGTAAAATTATAAGTTTTCTTTTTTTAAATTTATTTATTTATTAACAATATACAACTAGTTTTGACAATTAATAATAATTATTTTTTTGTTACAAGTTAATTTTGTTTGTTTATAATGTTTAATTTTGTTTTTAGCTTGGAAATATAGTTCTTTCAATAAAACAATGCAAGCGAAAGTTAATAGATATAGATTACTATGGAATTAATATACAAACCATTATTGATGCGTGCATTCAGATAAATCCAGAAGCCAGACCAACAGCTGCGGCCATTTTAGTGGATTCTTATATATTTCCAATAACACATAAATTGATGCTTTCTATGGGAAATATTGCTGAGGAATAATTAATTATATTTTTATTTATTTTAATTTTATATTTATAGATTTATATTATTTAATAAATTTGTCTTAAAAAAAAAATAGTTTTTGTCTTGCATGGGTTTATGATTAAGACCCAATTGTTGGAATAATGATTCAAAACTTTGACTAAATTAACTTAAAATTAAATTTTAAAAATCAAAAAATACTTTTGTAGTTTAGATTTTAATAAAAATTTACTTCTTGCATGGATTTATGCTGAAGGCTCAATTATTGGAATAATGACTCAACATTTTTACTAAACTTAGTTCAAACATTGCTTAATGTGTATCTTAAATTAAAAGTAATTTTTAAAAATAAAAACTTATTTTTTTAATTTTTTGAAATATTTTGGATTTTAACAAAAATTACTTTTTATAATTTATGCTGAAGTATCAATTGTTTGATTAATAACTTATTTTTCTGACTAAATTTAGTTTAAACATTGCTTAATATGCAAATTAGCTTAAAACTGAATTTTTGAAATTTAAAATATTTTTTGTAATTTTTTGATTAATTTTGAATTTTATTATAAATCATTGTCTTTAAAACTTTGATTGAATTTAGTTCAAATAATAATTAAAATGCAGTTTAGTTCAAAAATGAATATTAAAATTTAAAAATGTTTTGTATTTTTTTGAAATATTTTGGATTTTATTAAAAACCATCGTATTGCACAGATTTATGCTGAGAATTGTTGAAATACTAACTGAAAATGTTGATTAAACTTAGTTTAAATATTGCTTAGTATGTAACTTAACTCAAAATTAAATTTTGTAAACTAAAAATTATTTTTATGATTTTTTAAAATATTTTAGGTTTTAAAACAAAAATTCTTGTTTTGCATGGATTTATGAGAACTCAATTGATGAAATAATTGTTCAAAATTTTGATCATACTTAGATCAATTATTGCTCAATATGCAAATTAATTCAAAATTTAATTTTAAAAATTAAAATTTATTTTTGTAATTGTTTGAAATATTTTGGATTTTATTAAAATCACTCATGAGTTTATGCTGAAGACTCAACTGTTGGAATAATGTTTTAAAATTTTAACTAAACATAGTTTAAACTTCAATAAATAAGTTGTTTAATTTAAAAATAAATTTTGAAAATCAATATCTTTATTTTTAAATTTTTTGAATTTATTTACAAAAATCACCGTTTGCATTTATTTACTTATGCTGAACTTAATTGTTAGAGTAATAACTCAAAATTTAGTTCAAAAATTGCTAAACATGCAAATTAACTCAAAATTAAATTTTGAAAATCAAACATATTTTTGTGTTTTTTTTTTTAATTTTGGCTTTTATTAAAAATCACCGTTTAGCATAGATTTATGCTGAAGACTAATTGTTAGATTAATAACTTAAAATTTTGACCAAATTTAGTTTAAATATTGTACAATATGAAAATTTACTCAAAATTAACTTTTAAAAATTCAAAATATTTATGTAGTTTTTTTAAATATTTTTGATTTTACCATAAATCACTAGCATTTATACTGAGAACTCATTTGTTAGAATTTTAACTAATTTTAGTTCAAACGTTGCTCAATACAACACTATACTCAAAATTAATTTTTAAAAATTGTTATTATTATTTTGGATTTTCAAGAAACATTTTGAAATTTAACGTAAAATGCAGTTTTGCATGGATTTATGCTTATAACTCAAATATTGAGATAATAACTCAAAATTTTGATAAAAAGTAGTACAATTATTGCTTAAATTTGTGTTTTACTTCAAATTAAACTTTTGTAATTTTTTGAAATATTTGAGTAATAACTAAATTATAGTTTTATATAAATTCCTGCTAAGAACTCAGTTGTTACAATAACAACTTAAAATGTTGTCAAAATTTAGTCCAAACATTGCCAAACATGTTATTTTGCTTAAAGTAAATTTAAGGTTTTTTGGAATTTCTTAAAACATTTTGGATTTTAACAAAAATTGCAATCCTGCATGGATTTATGTTGAAGACTCAAATGTTACTTAAAATTTTGGTTAAACTTAGTTCAAACGTTGATCAAAAAATACATTACTTAAAATTTATTTTTAAAAACTGTTTGGTACTTTTTAAAACATTTTAGATTTTAACATAAATGCAATCTTACGTAGATTTATGCTAAGAACTAAAATGTTGAGAAAAACGCTTTTAATAGTTTTCTGTATTGATTCAGTATTATGGCAGTTACTTAACATCAAAACTTCTATTGTATCTTGCTAATTTGCAAACATCAATCCGTTAAAAGAACGTTTGATTATAGATTCACATCTATTTAGCTTATTATTAATCTTGGGCAAATTCTTTCTATTTGCTATGCATATGTACCAATTGTTGGATACTGTAGTAATTTTTGCAATAGAAAGAAAGTAAAAAAACTATCAAAACAAAAAAAATAATATTTTTTAGCATAAGTTAAATCAAGACACTTTACCTTCTGTTTTCCAAAACTTCCTACTATTGGTTCTGTTTTTTTAGCAGTGCAAATGTTGAAATTATACGTGTAGCCAGTAGCCAAGTTACCTAAGTTACATTTTTATATTTTTTTGTCGATTTTCGAAGCATGTATAGTTTTAGTTGACACCTTTGAAATGTGTCTTTAAAACATTGAACAAACTTATCTATTTAATAATTTTTGTGCAGTTTTTTGGTATCTGAAAAGATACAAAGTACATTTTTGATACCAAAAAATTGTAACTGGGTAAGAATAAGACAATTCCAAAGTGGCAAACCGGCATTAGGAAAAAAAGAGGTATCAAGGATAACGTATATATTATATTATAAATAATCAAACGAAAGACTGGTTTGCCATCTAGTTGCAATTTTTAATACTAAAATGTCCGCATTAATCGGTATCATTTTTGCATTTATGCAATTGGCAGTCATTTCGCGGCTATAACGAGTTTGAATCGCCAATAAATTATGAAATGAATTAATAATTTATTCAAAATCAGTCAATCGAATCACAGCGGCCAAGGGTCAAGCATAGACAATTGTTTCGGTTCTACAAACCTCGTCAGTATGCCTTGTACGACCACGGCATCGCATGATAGCGAAGACAATTTTGAATAAATATTTCGGTGCTTATGAACACAATTGATATTATAAATAATCAAACGAAAGACTGGTTTGCCATCTAGTTATTTTGAATAAATTATTAATTCATTTCATAATTTATTGGCGATTCAAAATCGTTATAGCCGCGAAATGACTGCCAATTGCATAAATGCAAAAATGATACCGATTAATGCGGACATTTTAGTATTAAAAATTGCAACTAGATGGCAAACCAGTCTTTCGTTTGATTATTTATAATATCAATTGTGTTCATAAGCACCGAAATATTTATTCAAAATTGTCTTCGCTATCATGCGATGCCGTGGTCGTACAAGGCATACTGACGAGGTTTGTAGAACCGAAACAATTGTCTATGCTTGACCCTTGGCCGCTGTGATTCGATTGACTGATTTTGAATAAATTATTAATTCATTTCGTATATATTATACATTAAATTGTTGAAAAAAAAATAGCAAAAAATAATAAAAATAGTGTGGATAGAAAGAAACTTTAAAAGTGCATGAGAGAAAAAGAAATTAGCAAGCTCCTGGTAAGAAGAATGGAAGAAGTGTATGAGAAGACAGTAAGCAGAGTGTAGGTTAACAAAAAATGAGTAAAAATTTTTGGACAACACAAGGAGTGAAACAGGGTTGCACACTGAGTCCCACTTTATTTGCAACTTACATATCAGATGTAGGAGAAAAACTGAGGTTGGCTCAAGCAGGGAGATAGTAGTTAGTAGAGAAAAAGTGTAGTCGCTAACACATTCCAACAACATGATAATACTGGTAAAAGAAGCAAAGGAAATAAAAAAATGATAACAAATTTAGAAAAATATTTTAGAAAAAAAAATTAGAAGTTGATGTAGTAAAAACAAAAAATATGGTGTTCTGAAAGAGGGGTGAAAAACAAAAACAAACGACTGGACATATAATGAGCAAGGTACTATTTTTTTAAATTTATTTACTAGTCAACACAAGCCATTACAAAATAAGTATATATTTACAACTTAAAAAACATAAATTAAACAACTAATACGACAGTTTCAATATGTAGAGTAAATGAAAGGCCATAACCATACATCACCGTAGACTGGCGACTAGAAAATGTCATCACTTTGCATTTATTTAAATTAAGTATTAAGTTATTAACCTAACACCAACTAGAAAAAAATCTGTACTTCTTCATTAAGTAGTTCAGCATCATCCAAAGACTGAATTTTTATAAAGATTTTTATATCGCCCGCAAATAATAAACAACGCGCATTAGAAAAACAGTGTACCACATCATTGATAAAGGTATTAAACAGTAAAGGTCCAAGATGTGATCCCTGTGAAACACCCGACGTAAGGATTGAATCTACAGTAACAAAGTGCCATCAACTCCAATACCACGTAGTTTTATAATTAGTATCTTGTGGTCAACGGTATCAAATTGAAAAAGGCCTATGGTGAAAATTCTCTATCTTGTTGTTTAAGTTGTGGGCAATTTCTTCTACTGTATCTCCCCATTTTCCCAAGTGGTGATAATTAAAAGATTTATTATTTCATCTACCGTTTGTGTTCTTGCTGCCATTCTTAGCAAAAAAATGTTTGTCAGTTGTTAGCAAAGTTGCAGACGATTAGTTAACAATAAGTTTTGTGACAACAAACGCTTGGGTGGGTGGGCAGAAACCAAATTTAAGTTGTGGGCGGGTAATTTTTTCTACTGTGATTTATTATTTCATTTACTGTTTGTGTTTTTGCTGCTATTCTTAGCAAAAGTATGATTGACAATTGTTAGCAATGTAACAGACAATCAGTTTACAATAAGTTTCATGACGACAAACGCTTGGGTAAAACCCAAGTTTAAGTTGTAAGTGGGTAACTTTTTGAAAAGTTGTTTATCATTTTAAGCTGTATTAGTTGCAATTGATTAAATAGTTTGATCAAATTTTTATAAAAATTAGTTAAAATTATTTTTTAAAATTTTGATTTTTCATATTTTTTTCATATTTTTTAAACTTGTCCAACATTTTAAACTTTACTAGCTGCAATTATTAAAATATTATGATCAATTTTGCATTAAAATTAGTTGAAACTTTTTTACAAGTTGTCCAACATTGTTAACTCTACTAGAATTATTTAAGTAATTTTATTAAATTTGCATCAATTTTAGTTAAAACTATGTTGATTTTTAAAATTAGTTTTAAAATATTTTTTTTTAATTTTAAATTTTAATTTTTTTTTTAAATTTTAGTAAAAGTTTTAAAATCATTTTTAACTCTACTGGTTATAGTGTTTCCAAAAATATATCGATTTTATTATTTTGACTTATCGGATTAGCTCATTGGTAGTAGATGAGAGATTGTTAAGTACTCATTTAATGGACTCCCAAGAAGACTACTAATCTGCTAATCCGATAAGTCAAAGTAATAAAGTCGATATATATTTGGGTACACTATACAATTGTTGTTTACCAATGGTACAAACGGTTTTCTGAAGACCCAAAAAGCACCAAAGATGACTAACGTTTAGGTCAAAATCAATAAAATTCAAACTCTAAACAAAACTTACTAATTCTTTGAAAGTTTTGGGAACATTGCAAGAATGAGTTTGTAAGTAACGGCAGAAGTTGTAAAAAAACAAGTCGTGGATTTTGAACCAGAACAACGCACCTGTTTGTAAAACGTTATTTAACCGCTAGAGACACTCTAGTGCTCAAACACGCGTTGTATCTTGTGACATTCTTCTGTTTCCAAAAATTAAAGCTGCGATGGCAGAAGTGAAGCAAAAATTAGAAAAACTCTTAAATACTCTTACAAAAGCAAACTTCCAGCATTGCTTAGACTAATAAAAAACTAATAAAACGGTGTGTGGCAAGAGGAAGGAAATACATTGAAGGGGAGCATTCGATTATAGAATATATTTTAAAATAAAACTCTTTTACACAAACAGTCTCGTTATTTAATAGCCAGATTAATAAAAACAAAGTTTACTTTGTTAACGAGTTACTTCTTTTACTGTGAACCACCCACCCGCATAAATCTTAGTCATCAAAAGATCTATTCTTTGTTCCACCTTTTGTGTGCTTTTATTTAGACTATGGGTAAATAAGAACAAAATTTAATTTGTGAGCAAATTACTTCTTCTACTGTAACCCATCATCAAAGGATCTATTGTTTGTCTTACTTTTTGTGTGCTTAGGTTTAGATTTAAGAGAACAATCAATTTCTTGATAACTAACGCTTGAGTGAGTGAGTGGGAACAAAGTTTAGTTTGTAAGCAAATTTATTCTTCTACTGTGACCCACCCACTCGCCCAAATGTTAGTCATCAAAGGATTTATTGTTCGTTCCACTTCTTTTGTGTTTGAATTTAAATATGAGAGAATTGTTTAACAATAAATCTTTTGATAAATAACGCTTTGATGGGTGGGTAGAAACAAAGTTTGATTTGTGTGCAAGTTATTTCATTTTTTGCCGAGAATTTAGTTTTAATGGTAGGCTGAAGGCTTTATAAACCATTAAATAATAGGCTGCAAATTTGTAACTATTGGGGTGTACAGAGTCAAACAGAATGTTTGAGTTTGTATAGGTTGGTTTATGGAAAATATCAAATGAAAGACTATTATTATTGTAACATATCGTTAAGTATAAAAAAAATTATTCTTTGGTCTCTACTGTAAACTTATTTCTGGGATAAATACTATTAATGTAAGTTAGAAAATTGTCTTAAGTGGCGTGAAGTACCTTTAAAGCAAGCTAAGATATCATCAACATATCAATATAAAAAAAAAACATGTTTCTTAGCAAGGTCTGAATTAAAAATCTTTTCTTTTAAGAATCCATAAACATTTCAGCTAACAAGAGACTTAGAAGTGAACCCATAGCTAAGCCTGTGTTTTGTTTGAAGAACTTAGTAATTATAAGTAAAAGGTAAAGAAAAAGTAGTGCCTACTATATAAACAGATTAAAAATTAGTTAAAACTGTCCAGGCCATCTGTAGTTTATTCATAAATTATTTTAAATGTTTAATCATTATTGTGTCTAAGACCTCATTCATATTTTTGTATTTTTTTTCAATTTTTTTACATTTTGA
The DNA here is from genome assembly GCA_963932245.1 of Tachinus rufipes. Taxonomy (NCBI): domain Eukaryota; kingdom Metazoa; phylum Arthropoda; class Insecta; order Coleoptera; family Staphylinidae; genus Tachinus; species Tachinus rufipes. Next base: position 4,394,720 of record OZ010744.1, read on the forward strand.
CTTTGGTATATGATAGTTGTAAGTATAAAACAAACAAAAACTAAATTGCAATATAAACATTATTTATTAATAAAAAAATAAAATAAAACTTAAAATATAGATTTTGTTATAATACGCTTCAAATCAAATATTTCAAAACAAAAAATTTACAATAAAAAATTTAAAAAAAAATAGTAATTTGAATTATTAATAATTAAAATAAATAACAAACATTAAATTATTCGGCACAGAATAAAGTTTTCCTGCAGTTTTTGCAGAATTCGTTATATGCTGTAAACGCATATGCTTTCTACAGTTGAAACAAGAAAACCTTTTTTGTTTGTTTTATCACAATAAAAACATCTTCTAATAATAATATTTTATTAGAGAAATTGAGTATGAGTTTTGCACACCTCTTGTAATCTAAATAAAAGGCCTCTTCAAAGATTGAACATACTTGCTCTAACTTGCAATTGTAGTTGCAGTAAGCCGTTTGCTAAACCCATCAAAACAGTTTGTCTTAAAATCCTAATTTTTGGGTTATTTGCAGAATATATAATTGACGAATTAATTCCAGCTATGTTCAACATAGAATAAAAAATCACCATCGGCCATCTTCGTGTATTTCTGGCACAATCATAACTGGCGCATAGCTTGTCAACGTCCTTCCTTGGTTTTATTATAATCAATAATAATTGTCGGTTTTTGCAAAATTCTACTATCTATATCAATTTTATCATTATGATGTAAGTAGACACCAAAAGCACATTTTTCCTATTTTTGGTATATATGAAACCAAAGTCATTGGAATACCCAAACATGCTAGTACAAGCTGGTTGAGAAAAAGGTTTTGAAAATTCTAAAGGCAGTTCCTTTTTTATTTTTTCTGATGATGCCAATGACGGTGAGTTTATGTTCTTGCAGTAGACTTTAAACCAGAGGCACTGATGTGAACCAATTGTCAATAGTGGCATTTCTGTTTGAACCAGAAATATGCCTATAAACCACATCAAATGCACTATTAGAAACCGGTTGCTCTCCAGAATATATCTCCAATTTGCTAGTATAAACCATTTTAGCATCGAATAATGCTTGAGTTTGGATGGTATATATACTCTAAAGCTGCATCTTCTTCTAAATAGTGCTAACATTTTATCTATTGTAGCAAACTCCAAAATGTGGTAGCTATTTTGGTAATTTAGATTGAAAATATTCAATATTTTGTAAATCGGAGCAAGTTTGTCTATCTTTCTTTTTTCACTTTGAGTTTCAATGTCATCAAAACAAATAAATCTTAATAAGAAACCTTTGAAGCGACATGGTAAGATAAAATATTTCAATGCCATACACGTCAATTCTTCACAAATCTTTAAGAATTTGACGATTGTTTTTAATAACTGCAGCCATATACAATAGTCCAAAGAGGATACAAAATTTAATATTATTAGTTGGATATACTTTTCTGGAGTTGGCATAATTTTTAGCAACTTTTGCAACATATTTATTTGTACAATTGGTAATTGTAGTAATTATTGAATCATTAATAAAATAATTCTATATTTTTGCAAAATTTTTCATAGACTTAGTTGCTTGAGAAGAACCAGGAAAACGTTTTATAAAATTTTCTTGTCTAGTTTTAAATGTTCTGCTTAGTCTTGATATTTTTTTGTTTCTATAAGTTTTATTGTCATTTCCAATAAAAGACAAACTGTTATTTATGTAATTTTTATGAACATCAAAAATTTCTTGTTCAGAATCGCTTTTATGTAGCATGTTCCACTTCAGCAATTTCTGAATCATCAAACATATTATTTTCTGTTCTATCAACCTCATCATCCGTTAAAATTTTGTCCATCATTTTCTGCCTCATAAGACTCCATAACGTACAAAAAACTAACTAATTGTAATAAAAATGTCCCTTCTTACATTTACGGTACTGTATTTTAAAACAAAATACAAAACTTGACAAAGCAAAATTTAAAAAAATAACTGTATAACAAGCATAAGTAGCTGAAAGACTGAATTTAATTAAATTTTTTTGATATTATATCAATGCATATTGGTGGTATTCAAAAATTCCTAGAAAAGGTTTACCAGGAATAGAGTGATAAAAAATAAACCAATAATATAAAACACAAAATTAAAAAATTACAATAAAGCTTAACACTAATTACTTTCAAATAACATCCGTATTCTGAAAATAATGTAATTAAATTTTAACGATAGGTAAATTCATAGAAAAATACTTCTTCAGCTTAATGTAGTTATTAATTAAATTAAAATTTAAGCACACCAAACTAGCAACGGCGGTGTCTGACACCGCAGTAATTTCTACTAGACGCAACGATTAAAATTTCGCAATCAAATTTAAACTACATTTGCAAACACATTAGAAGTGCAAACTTCTAAAATATTAAGAATCAACTTTTTCTAGGTAAATTAAAAACTCAAATAACAATTGGCGCGATGTCACATACCGGGCGTTACCACTGGAAAGTTAATTTGAATTTAAATTTTTGGTAATAAATTTTATCTCATTTACTTTAGTTTCCAAACTGATGATTCATTAAAATTATGATCTCACTTTTCTTTAATAAACCCAAACGGGTGATTAACGCATTTTTATTTTTTAATATGTAAACAAGATAATTTTATTTATACATACCTACATAATACATATTGCATCTAATTACAATTACAGTAACTTGATACAGTTTCATTATGGAGGTCAAGCAAATACTTATTGTGTTTACTATAACAATTACGTTAGGTAAGATATTATTATTTAATTTATAAAAAAATTAACAATTTTTTTTTAGGAAACGCATTAAAATGCTTTCAATGTAAAGGCAAACCAAGTGATTGTGAAAATCCTACAAATATTGTGTGTGAGAACCAAACCTATCAAGAAATGTTCCCAACTGATTACTATCCTTTAAGTACATTTAATGTACCAACAACAAATAAAGCAAGTATGATTTACGCTTGCATAAATGTAAAACATCCCGGTAAGTAATTGATTAAAATATAAGTTGTAAAGAATAAAAAAATTTCTTACTATTTCTATACAGGGTGTTCAAAAAAGAATGTAAAATATTTAAGGGGGTAGTAGTATGAACCACAACAAACAAAAAAGTTTTAATAAACATAGAACATTAATTATTTTTATTATTTTTTTTTTCTCTATTTTTTATTTTGCAAAAACGTGCTGACGTTTTGTGAAATAAACATTCAGAATTTCACAACTGTTGTTAGTGCACAAGTTTTCATTACTATGACTGATTACTCTAATGCAGAATTAGCCAACATGCATTTCATGTATGGGATAGCCATTAAAGCGCAACGTTTTTATGTAGAAGCTTCAAATTGCCAGATTCCTAGAAAATGCACCTGAAGAAGATTTGGATACTGCATTACAAATGTTATCGGTGACGGACACTCCGGAAACTGATTCACAAGCATCGGTAACAACCTCAGAGTCATCTCAATCAACAGTGGACCCATCGTATAATTTTCGTATCAGAAACATTCCTGAGGTAGAGATGATTAAAATGCCCTTCAAGCGATTGATTTCAAGTCATAAATGTTGCTATGTATGTTAGTCTGAGCCGAATTCAGTTGTTGTTTGTACCGAAACAAAATCGTTGCTGTAGACATCATTTGATTAATCAGCGTTTTTATACCGACGATCTTAAGGAGCTAAAAGTTTATTTACCTTCAAGTTATATCGAAAAATCTGAGTTGGTCTTGTTCTTGAACGTTTTGTCCGAAAAATGCGTGGATAATATTGTGGACAAAGCAAACGATTACTAGTTATCAAGCATACAAATGCAAGCATTAACTGGTTATACGCCCAAACATTTAAAAATGTTGACGACAATGCTTACTTTGATGCAAAATTTGGAAAATCGCAGTGTGAATCAAGCTCTTTTTGTATTCCTTTTTAAGTTAAGAACTGAAAGTTCCAACAGCGTGACAGCGTCGATTTTTGATATAAAATGCAAACAGCAAGTTTTGGATTATTGCAAATCTGTTTTGAGGTCTTTTAAGGTTGATGTTTTACTTACACACCTCGGCGTACTAGCTTGTTCTCGTAAAGATTTAATATTAAACCATACGTCGCCCTACGTGATACAGTTGCATGGCTATAAAGGACGATTAGTTTTGATAGCTCATGGTACATATCTGCAACATGAAAAGAGTACTAACATCTACTACTAACAAAAATCATATTTGAGTCAGAAAAAACCGTTTACAGTTTGTACCACAGATGGTTTTATAGTCGATACATTTAGGCCATACCTGGGTACTATGATCGACGCAGAAATATTGCAACTTATTTTAAAGGACGAAAATTGATTGTCAAACCTTTTGAGGGAAAATGACGTCTTCATTCTTGATAGAGGTTTTAGAGCTGTGAATAACGAGTTGAAATCTAAAGGATACATTGTGCTAATGCCAGCTTTAAAAGGCAAAAGAAAACAATTATCCACTAAAGAAGTTTATGATAGCCGGTTTGTGACAAAACTTAGATCGGTTGTAGAAGCAGTGCATGGGGTCATTGCATTGAAATTTAAACTTTTGCACAACCAACTAGATAATAAACTATTACTCGTTGCTCAAGTGTACTGCAAAATTGTTTCTTTTCTGGTTAATACTTTTGGAAAACGCTTGAACTCCGATGCAAGTATGCAAAATAAAGTTGCCATCTTTATGCTTACAAAACAAAGTGACGACAATTTATTAGCAAAAGAACTGAAGGAAGGTAACTGAAACAGAAGAAAAAAATCATTCCAACTTTTAAAATTGTCAAACGTACAAGATTTCCTCGAGATGACAGAAAAAGACTTGAAAATTCTGTTTGCTGGTATCTATCAGTTAGCCTAAAGTATATCTTACTTAGCAGAGCGATATAGCAAAGAGGGAGACATAAAAATAATTTATTTAGTTGAAAATAACACGGTGCTTAAATGCGAGATACAGTCGCTGCATATTAACAGTAAAATATACAAATGCTATGTTCACTATCAACCCAACACGATCGGGTATGGTGGTATTAAGCGTTACGTATGTGACTGTTCGGCTGTTGTTCGCACGTTGCTACCATCATATATTATTTATCGCATGCAAGATATTTATCAAAAATAGTACGTCTTGCACAAATATTGTCAATATTGTTCAATGTGCAGAAAATTCAGCCAGTGATTAACAAAGATGGCGACAACGAAGACTGAGTTGTAGATGTATGATTTTATGTATAAGTTTCTATATGTATTTTAACATTTGTATTGGATATTTGTAAATCAATAACAATGTATTTTTTTCTAAAAAATGTTATATACGAGTCATATTTTGCTTAACCATAATTTGCTACTAAGTCATGGAAAAGAAATTACTTTTTTGCATGCGGTAAAGCGGAAATAAAGCTGATTTAGAGAGCTGCTTATGCTCTTTAGCCCTTTTTTGTATGAGCATAAGAACTTTTGCAAAAAAAAATCATTTTTTTCATGTTTTTTTACTGTTTGCATAGTGTTTTTGGAGTCCAAAAACCTGTAAATAATTAAAAAAAAAATACTAAGCTCTAGTTTTGAGTGTAATTCAATCAAATTATTCAAATCTGATCAAAGAAACACAAAAAATAAATAATGAGATAGTATTAGAAAAACGCATTTTATACCACAGTTTTGGCACAAGTTAAGAAAAAAAGTTGATAAGCATACTAATCTTTTTTTTTTTAATTTCAAACAATTTTGCAAATTTAATTAATTAATGCAAGAAATGGGTTTTCTACGATGAATTTTATGCAAAAATTTGAGTTTTTATACTAATTTTATGCAATAATTAAATTTTTTGTGCAATTTTTGATCAATTTTTTGCTATTAATTATTTTTTATTCAATTTTAATGCAATAAATGGGTTTAATAAATTTTATGCAGAAACTGAGTTTTTTGTCCAAATCTTATCACGCAAAAAACCTATTTATTGCATGATATGTGAAGAAAAAACAGACATACGACACAGAAAAACTATTTAGAACATAAAATTTATCAAAAATTACGTACAAACCTTATTTAATACTGGAATATCTTATTAAGTTTATACAAAATTGTACTAAAAATACATAAATGTGCAAAAAATAAAAAAATTAAGTAAAATTTGCTCAAAAAAGCTAGAAAAAATTCTATTTATTGCATCAGATAACTAAATATTGCATAAAATTCTAATTATAGCATATACATAAAAAATTGCACAAAAATGCATTTATTTTGTGCAATTTTTACAGAAATCCCATTACTTGCATGTAAATCACACAAAAAACCAATGTAAAGCATAAAATTAATATCAAATTGACCCAGAAAATTCATTTATTACAAGAAATATGATAAAATAACAATTTTTTTAAACAAAATTTGCTATTGACAATATAAAATTAATCAAAAATTGGTCAAAAATTTATGTATTAAATAAAACTAGCACAAAAAACATTTATTGCATGAAATTTGTACTGTAAACCTATATCGAGTAAAATTCATCAACAACTTTTGCAAAATTCATCAAAAATTAAGCAAAAAAAACTTGAAATTTGCTGCTGGATGAGTATCTACGTGACCGATATAGAATGTAATGTTGTTTGCATACTTTGCATAATAAAAACCAGAGCGTTGAACAGACCAACATTTAAAAAAAAAATTTTTCTTTAAACCGTACTATTGAAGAATAAACTTTAGTATTTTCCAAATATTGAAAATTAATGTTTACAGATTGCTAAAATCTAGTCGTCAATGTGCTAATTTCAACGGGTGATCCACACTCCATAAAATTTAAATTCAAATTTTTAAATATTAAAGTTATATTTTCCACGAGTCCATTATGAGAGAGAGAAAAGACAAGACCGAGTCAGACCGGAAGGGAGGATCAGTTGTTTCAGTTGTACTAAAGAGAGCCGAGGACAAACATCTATATGAAAGACGGGATAACAAAGAGAAACGTTAAAGTGTGCGGCTGGTGGCAGTTTCAAACGATTACATTTTGCATTGAATGTTATACCAATTAATTTCTTTTATTATTAAACGATTATTAACAATTCGTTTTTCTTTACTAAATATCTTATAACTTTGGAGGCTTCAACTGGAATAGTGAAAATTAAAAAGAAGCCAATGAGTTCAGTGCAAAACTTGTGTGTGAATCGTAACTACTGAAAGAGTGCGCGGGTGACCGGCAATCAAGTTAATAAAAATGCAATTGTGAGACTCGCAAACGCGAAGGAAACGAGCACGTGCAGAGCGCAGCGTAAGCGGTAAACACGACGCTCACGGACAAAGCAAGGGCAGACAGTTTTGTGTGGATTGTGGATTGAGCAGTCCAGTAGCGGCGTTATAAATAACAGTCCAGTGGTGGCGTTTAAAAATATAGACGCAATAAACTAAGAAGTTCACCGAATTAATTTGCAATGAGGACGTTAGGTGATATTCCCAGTATGCAAGGAGACATTCAAACATGTCAAGCTAAGATGTTAAAAGCATTATTTACAATAATAACTGGTGATGAAAAAATACGCTTAAACAGAAGCAAAATAATGCGATTCAAAGGATTTTACTTTGTAGAAGGTTTAACAGAATACGACAAGAAGTTAGAAGAAATGAAAACAAAGCTTGCAGATTTAATGTCCGTTTGCAATGTGTTAAATATCAGTTACGGTAGGACAGAAGAAGTAGTACGTAAAAGAATTCTTTTGTATCTATGCCATATCAAGAAAAAAATAATTGCAGAAGACTATGATGATCATGAAGAAGAAGATAATGAAAAAGTCAATGATGAAGAAGATAAAAATAAAGATGATGCTCGAGGTGCTAAAAAAATAACTACTGGTAAGCAAATGAAAGAAAAAGATTTCAATTTTTTTATGAGATGTAGAAGATTTATTAAGACAATTTAATGGGAAGGACGGGTATTCCATATGTAGATGGATAATAGATTTTGAAGAATTAGCAGAACTAATAAATTGGAATGAGTTAATTTTAATTTTTGCCAGAAAATTGCTTGATGGTTTAGCAAAACTACGAGTGCAATCAGAAACAGGTATTACCACCTAGTCAAAGTTAAAGGATTTGCTTAAAAGGGAATTTGTTGTTAAAACAAACAGTGATGAGGTTCATAGACTTATGATGACAAGAAGAAGCAATCGAAAAATATTTCTTGATCATGCGAGAAATGTCCAGCCGTAGCAACATTGAAGAAGAAGTTACTATTCAATATACAATTGATAGAATACCAGATGATAGTAGCAACAAAATTGTTTTATATGGTGCTAAGACGTGTAAAGTATTTAAGAAAAAAATCCAATTGTACGACTTGATTAAAGGTAAAGCAAACAACTACAAACACGAGAAGAAGACGCAACCAACAAATGATAAGCAAAAAAATAGTCAAGTTCAATCAACTGAAAAACCGGTTAAATTTATTCGATGTTTTGGATGTGGAAATAAAGGATTGTTCTTCAAAACAAAAAGGATAAAAATGTTTCAAGTGCAACAAGTTTGGTCATCAAAATTTTGAGTGCAAGGACAACAAGCCAGCTGATGTCAACAACATTTTGTTAGGTCTAAATAAGATGTGTAAAAAGATTGATTTAAATGATGTCAAAATTGATGCATTAATTGATAGTGGCAGTCAAGTTAATGTAGTGACTAAACAAACTCATAAAATGATAAGCTCTCTGTCACTTTATGATTTGAATCTGGTATTAATGGTTTTGGAAAATCAAGTACAAAGACCATTGGATATTTTCAAGGAGCAGTTACCATTGATGAAGATGATTACAAAACAAAGATTTATATGGTTCTAAACGACACCAAGACAATGAAAGCAATAATTGGAAACGAATTATTAGAAGAAGCAAATGTGTTGATAAGATAGGATAGGATTGAAGCAGCTTTAAAGAACATTGCAGTCTTAGAAGAAATTGAACTAGACATAGGTCTTAAAGTTGATTAGGAGATAAAAGAAGAAGTACAAGAATTGATGCACAGTTATACACCAAAAAAATGAACAACATTAGAAATGAAGATTACTCTCAAAGATGAAAAACCGATATCTTGTCATCCAAGGCGTATACCTTTTATAGAGCAGAAAATCGTTAATGAGCAAGTGGAGCAGTGGATAAAAGATAATATTATATAGAGTTTGCTAGTCAAGTAGTGCTAGTTTGGTAGAAAGATGGTACGCCCAGAATATGCATCAATTACAGAAAAATAAACAAAGTAATTATTAAAGATAGATATCCTTTGCCGTTGATTGAAAATCTTGATAAATTACAAAATGCTCATATGTTTAGTACCATTGACTTAAAGAATGGGTTCTTTCATGTAACTGTAAATAAAGCAAGCAAAAGATTTACTGCATTTTTGACACACATGGGCCATTATCAATTTAAGAGAATGCCGTTCGGCTTGTATAATGCACCGTCTATGTTCCAAAGATATCTTCATATCAATAAATGTATAGTTTTACCTATCTAGATGGTTTGATAATTTTGTCACAAAATGAGCAAGGCGGATTAATAAAATTAAAACAAGTATTAAAGATAGCTGAGCGAAATGGGTTAGAAATAAATTTAAAAAAGTGCCATTTTTTGAAAAATCGTATCAAACTCTTAGGACATGTGATAGAGAAGAGAAAAATACTTCCATCACTTGGAAAAACTAAAGCAGTACTTTGCTTCCAAAAACTAAAGACTATCAAACAAGTTACTTAAGATTGACAGGAAAATTTCGCAAATTCATTCTAGATTACTCATTGATTGCAATGCCATTAAGTAATTTACTGAAAAAAAATGTTAAATTCAAATTTGAAGACTCCAAATGAATAGCAACTAAAAAGGCAAATAAACCAGTTCTAAAAGTATACAATCAAGAAGATGATATTGAAGTGCATACCAATGCCAGTCAGGAAGGATACGGAGCGATTTTATTACAAAAAGCCAGTGAAGATGACCAGTTGCATCCAGTTTACTACATGAGTAAGAAAATTACCAACGCTGAAAAAAAATACACTTCATACGAACTAGAAGTGTTAGCAATAGTAGAAGCTTTAAAGAAATTCCAAGTATACCTACTGGGTCATAAATTTAAGATTATAACAAACTATTCAGCATTCAGTAAAACCATAAACAAACGAGATTTAGCAACAAAGGTAGCAAAATGGGCTTTGCTACTAGAAGAGTATGATTACGTGATAGAACACAGGTTAGGAACGAGGATGCGGCATGTGGATTTAATAATCCGTAATTCTATTTTACTGCTCGAAGCACAAAATAGTATTTTAGTAAAAATCTAAAGCAATCAGAGAAATTTGATAAAAAATGGTATTTATGTAATCACTTTAAATGTGCCGCTTTTTTTAAATTGTTTACTATACTATTTGTTTTGACAGATCAACTTTGACAGCTGTCAAGCAAACATATGAAAACATATGTAGTATAGTAAACAGTTTTAAAGAGGCGGCATATTTAAAGTGATTACATAATCCCATTCATTTATAAACTCCCTGTACAAGTTGCAACAAGACCAAGAACTGTTGTGTTACTAAAATCTTTGCAAATAGAAATTATACAAAAATACCACGGAAATGGACATCTAAGTACAAAGAAGATTGAAGAAATATTAAAACAAGACTACTATATTCCACAGGCATCAACAAAGATTTGGAATTGTTTGTTAAGTTGCATTCCATGTATCTTACATAGTAAGAAAAAAAGGCAAACAAGAAGGCTTTTTAGACCCATTGAATAAGAAAGAGATTTTGTTATACACCTATCATACTGGAATTTACATTGTTGGGCCAACAAAAATCCTCATGCTGTAATTAAATGTGGACATCAGACACGTTTTTGATTAGACATTTGGATGAGTATTGTAGGCGACAGGTTTCTAGTTTTTGTTGTTTTACTAAACCGATTAACAGACGCTGCTTACCTCAACTTTCTGTAGAACACAATGTATAATCTTTTGAATAATATTCATTTAGCCCACAGGCAACAAATGTGGTTCCAGCATGATGGTGCTCCAGTTTATTTTTTTATTGTCATTAAAAAGCATTTACATCAAATGTCTACATAGGTAGGTAGATAGAAACGGGCCAGTTTTATGCCCAGCAAAATTGCTTGATTTTTTTCTTTGGGGATATTTAAAATTATTAGTAAGTAGCACGAGGATCTTCAGTTGAAAACTAATAAAACGTGCCAACAAATCAGAGCCAATGAAGGAGTTTTGGAAAGAGTACAAATGTTTTTCAAACAAGAAAGGCACTTCAAACATGTTCTATAACTCTGTTCTTTGTAAAAATATATAAAAATATATAATGTTCCATATCTCCAAAACCGTTGCTATGACAACTTATGTTTATTAAAACTTTTTGTTTGTTGTGGTTTGTACTACCACCCCTTAAACATTTTACATTTTTTTTTTTAAACTTTTTTTTTAAAATTGTGTTTACTCAATATTTTTTTATGGTTTCAGATTTTGGAATTTATAAATCATGCGTCCAACAAACATCAGATTATATAGATGCAACTTGTACACTTATCAAAACAAGAAGTAATGATACTTTATGTTTGAAATGTACTGAAAATTTGTGTAATTCATCTAATTCTAATTTTCAAATTGTTCCTTTACTTGTGTTATTGTTTATTGTATTTATTATCAATTATTAATTAAAAAATTATTTTTGAATCTGTTTTTTCTCCAAAAAAATAAATAAAAATTAATGTAATACTAATAATAAAATAAAAAAAAAATTTACTGTTTAAGATTTTATGTTCTATGATAGCATATACAAATTTGTTTTAGTCATGTCTCCTTCACATTGATAAGAATTGATAAAAAAATTTAAAGATACTATAAATATCTTATTTAACAACATTTATCAAGGCTTAACGTCTATAGATATCAATGTCAATCAATATTAAGTTTTTATAATAAGATTATCAGTCTCATCATGTATGTCAAACAAGCAATTGTCTTAACAATTTGCTTTGCGCTAGGTGAGTACAGTTTGTAAATTAATTTAATATATCAATATTTATCATTAAAAAAAATTAAATTCATAAATATTTATTTTGTTTATAATTTAAATACTTTATTGCATTTTATAGAATGATTTGCAATTTGTATTGTGATTTAGTATAAACGTTTTAAAATGTTCTGTATATATTTTAAAACTTTAGTTAGTTTGACCTACATATACGCTATTGCATTTTTAGCATTAAATAATATAATTAGTAATTTACTATTGCATAAATTAGTTTAAAATTTAATGATAAAATAGCAAAAAAATAAATAAACCATAAACTTTCCAATTCAAGTATCTTATCATTGTTTTCTACTGATAAACATTTAAAAATTGATAAACACGCAATGTAAACATTACAATTACACGAAATAAATGTAAACTACATAATCGTTTCTACAAATCATCTCATTTATATCTAATAGTACAAAGATAACAATTTTGATTATGTTATTAATTGGAATCAAATTAAATAACCTTAATTCAATTTTTTTTTTTTTTTTTTTAATAAAATTGTAGATTAATAGAAATGTTTTCCTGGGCCCATTTACCAAATGTAGGGCGCAAACGATGATCGTGTGGCTTCAATTCCTGTACAAGTTGAATCTTGTAAGCTCGTAAACAAAGATATTTTTGTAAAATTTTCTATAAAGTTTAACTGTTGAGCACGATGACAAATTGACACATTTAGATCATGATTAACTCTACGCTGCACACTATCAATTGCTTCTTGTGTGCGCACTGTCGCACTGGATGCTTATTATCGTTTAGATTAAACGTGTTGTAAAAACGATGCACAGTTTCTCGAATTAATTGCTCTGATTAACAATTATGAGCACCATACAATGCACGTAATGCCCGATAATTATCTCAAACTGAACTATGATTTTCAAAATAAATTTGAACAATTTGCAAACGTTGCTTCGGAGTGAGTTTATTCATGATTAATTTGCCAAACCAAACTAATTTCAAAACAATAGTGACTGATAACTCCAAAGCATTAATGAGAATTTTATTAACTTCAAATAATTTTAAGAAAAATTGTTTTTTATATTTTACAGGAAACGCATTGTCATGCTATCAATGTATTGGAGAACACAGTGATTGTGAAGATGCACCAGAAGTAGTATGCGAAGAAAAAAAATACAATGGTATGTTTCCCGATGATTTTCCACCACTTAGGCCATTCATAGATTTACGAGGAATAATAGATGATAATAATCTCATGATGGCATGCATGAATAATTGTAAGTTAGCTTTGTTAATGCAGCCATTTATATTAATAACTTGTATTTTTTGCAGATGGCAATGGTGTTTATAGATCTTGTGTACGCGATACTAAAATAAACCTTGAATCTTATTGTACAGTAGAAGAAGGAGTTGACGATTCAGTCACATGCGAAACGTGCACTAGTGATCTATGCAATTCTGGTTATATATTTGTACCTTCAATGTTTTTGTTGTTAGTTGCAATGTGTGCACTTTATTTATAATAATAAGATTAGAATTAAATGTGATATAAATATTTATATTATTATTATTATTATTATTTTTTTTAATTTCAAAATGTTATATTTAGGAATTACATAATATGTCACAACAACATAAAAATACCATTGAATTTCAACAAGTGAAACCACTCTCACTGAAACTATCACATTGAAAACTAGATTTAAGCAGTCTGTTAACATTGACTTTAAATATTTGTGGCTTATGAGTCTCAAGAAATACTTAAAAGTTTTGATCCTACATCTCTGAACTGTCAGTGAATATTTGTTAGAATACCTTACAAGCCTTGTACTACAAGTAAATATTTGTTTAGATTACAAAATGTCTTGTATTTTGTTAGAACAATGTCTATATATATAAAAAATGAAAAAGATCTGCAACATTACGCCAGTGTTGTAAAGTATCTAAGTCATTAGTCAATTTTGGTTTGGCAATGATCGTTTCTGAATAGATTTTAAAAAAGTACTGTAATTTTTTAAGCTCCTCTTTGTAAACTATATTCAATACAAGGAAATATACAGGGAGTTTATAAATGAATGGAATTATGTAATCACTTTAAATGTGCCGCTTTTGTTAAATTGTTCACTAAACTATTTGTTTTGACAGATCAACTTTGACAGCTGTCAAGCAAACATATGAAAACATATGTAGTATAGTAAACAATTTTAAAAAGGCGGCATATTTAAAGTGATTACATAATCATTTATAAACTCCCTGTATAAGTTTTATATATATGCATTGTTGAAAATTTGCACAAACACCTTTTTTTTTTGTAAAATTTATTAAAAATTGCACAAAATTTATCAAAAGTTAAAGAAAAAAGTATTTATTGCATGAAAACTATTTTTCCTTGTAAAATGCATAAATAAGTATTATTATTATTAACATTTATTATTCAATAATTGCACAAAATTAATCAAAAACAAAAGAAAAAAATTATTTATTGCATGAATTTTGCACAAAAACCTATTATCCTTGTAAAATACATTAAAAATTGCACAAAATTTATCAAAAACTAAACAAAAAAATTATTTATTGTATAAAATTTGCACAAAAACCTTATTTTCTTCTAAAATTTATAAAAAATGCACAAAATTTATTAATAACTAACAAGAAAAGTAATTTATTACTTAAATTTTGCACAAAAACTTATCTATCTTTGTAAAATGCATAAAAAATTGGAACAAATTTAATAAAAACTGAAAAAAAAACTATGTATTGCATAAAGTTTGCACAAAAACCTTTTTTCCTTTTAAAATTGATCAAAAATTATAGAAACATATTATTCAAAAATTAAAAAAAAATTATTTCATAAAATTTGCACAAAATCCTTATTTTCTTGTAAAATTTATCAAAAATTGGACAAAGTTTATCAAAAAAAAATAAATTATTTAATGCAAAAATTTTGCACAAAAACTTTTTTTCTTTGTAAAATGCAATCAAAAACTAAAAAAAAATATTTATTGTATGAAATTTGCACATTTATTAATAACTAACAATTAAAGTAGTTTAATGCTTGAAATTTGCACAAAAACTTTTTTTCTTTGTAAAATTTATCAAAAATTGCAAAAAATTTATCAAAAATAAAAAAAAAAAATATTTAATGCAAAAATTTTGCACAAAAACCTTTTTTCTTTGTAAAATTCATAAAAAATTGTACAAAATTTATCAAAAACTAAAAAAAATATATATATTGTATGATATTTGCACAAAAACCTTATTTTCTTCTAAAATTTATCATAAAATGCACAAAAATTTTTAATACTTAACAATTAAAGTAATTTATTGCTTGAAATTTGCACAAAAACTTTTCTATCCTTGTAAAAACTGTACAAAATTTAATAAAATTTAAAAAAAATTGCATAAAATTTGCACAAAAATCTTTATTTTTTTTTAAATTGATTATAAATTGGACAAAATTGATTAAAAATTAAAAAAACAAATTATTAATTTCATAAATTTTTTTCTGCAAGTCACAAAATTTATCAAAATTAAAAAAAAAATTATTTATTGTATGAAATTTGCACATAAACTTTATTTTCTTGTAAAATTTATCAGAAATTGAACAAAATTTATCAAAAGCTGAAAAAAAAAATTAATTCCATAAAATTTGCACAAACACATTATTTTCTTGTAAATGTTATCATAAATTGCACAAAATTGATCAAAAATTAAAGAAAAAAATTATTTAAAGCAAAAATTTTGCACAAAAACCTTTTTTCATTGTAAAATGCATTAAAAATTGCACAAAATTCATCAAAAACTTAAAAAAAAAATATTTATTGTATAAATTTTGCACAAAATTTATCAAAAACTAAAAAAAAATATTTATTGCATAAAACTTGCACAAAAACATTAATTTTTTTTTTAAATTCATCAAAAAATGCACAAAATTTTTAATAACTAACAAGGAAAGTAATTTATTGCTTCAAATTTGCACAAAAACCTTTATATCTTGGTAAAATCCATAAAAAAAATTGTACAAAATTTATTAAAAACTAAAAAAAAAACTATGTATTGCATAAAATTTGTAAAAATCCTTTTTTTCCTTTTAAAGTTTATCAAAAACTGCACCAAATTATTTAAAAGCTGATAAAAAAAAATTATTTCATAAAATTTGCACAAAATCTTTATTTTCTTGTAAAATTTATTAAAAATTGCACAAAATTTATCAAAAATTAAAGAAAATAATTATTGAATGGAAAAATTTTGCACAAAAACATTTTTTTTTTTGTAAAATGCATTAAAAATTGCTCATCAAAAACTAAAAAAAAAATGTTGTATGAAATTTGCACATTTACTTTGTTTTCTTGAAAAACTTATCAAAAATTGCACAAAATTCATCAAAAATTGAACAAAAAAAATGTGTTGCATAAAACTTGCACTAAAACCTTATTTTCTTCTACAACAAAAAATGCACAAAATTTATTAATAACTAACGACGAAAGAAATTTATTGCTTAAAATTTGCACAAAAACTTTCGATCCTTGTAAATTGTATCAAAATTAAAAAATGAAAAAAAAATATATATTGCATAAAATTTGCTCAAAAATCATTTTTTGTTTTTAAAATTCATCATTTTTCTGTAAATCTTATAAAAATTTGCAGTAAAACTTTTCTATTTTTGTAAAATGCATCAAAAATTGTACAAAATTTTATAAAAACTGAAAAAAAACTATGTATTGCATAAAATTTGCACAAAAACCTTTTTTCCTTTTAAAATTGATCAAAAACTATAGAAACAAATTATTTATTGTATGAAATTTGAACATAAACTTTATTTTCTTGTAAAATTCATCAAAAATTGCACAAATTTGATTAAAAAGTAAGAAAAAAATTATGTATTGCATGTTTCTTGCACAAAAACCTTTTTTTTTATAAAATATATCAAAAAATGCATAAAATTTATTGATAACTAACGAGAAAAGTAATTTATTGCTTAAAATTTGCACACAATTTTTTTTTTCTGTAAAATTCATTAAAAATTGCACAAAATTTATTGAAAACTAAAAAAAAATATTTATTGCATAAAAAGCTTATTTTTTTGAAAAATTTATCAAAAAACGCACTAAAGTTATTAGAAACTGCAACAAAAATCTACATATTATATGCAATTTAAACAAAAACTTTTTTTCTTTTAAAATTTATCAAAGATTGTACAAAACTCATTAAAAAAATCTAATTATTGCTTGAAGTTTGCACAAAATCCTTTTTCTTTATGATATTAATAAAAAATAGAAACAGTTTAGTAAATACATATTTATAGCAACTAAAATGTTTTTTCCTTGTCAACTTTACTAAGAATTGTACAAACTTGATCAAAAACTACAAAGAAATATTTTGCTAAAAATTTGAACAATAAATTTATTTTCTTTATAAAATTAATCCAAAAAATTGCAAACTTTTTCTTATCAAGCTCTTAAAATGTTTTTTAAGCTTCTCTGTCATCCATTTCTTTTCTCAAGCTTTTAAATTAAAAGTTCTTAAAATTTCTTAAAAGCTTCTCTATAATTTCTCTAAAAGCTCTTCTAGTTTTTCAAAATAACATTATTATCAAAAAATCTCAAGACTATTCTATTACTCATTTCTTATCAGAACAGTAGGTATATTATCATTCATTACCTCTAAAACTTTCGGGCGGGTAGACAGAAACACAGTTTAAAACAACCAGTCTAATTTTACTAAACTGTGTTCCCGCCCGCCCGCCCAAGTGTTTGTTATCAAAAAATTATTTACATCATAAGCTGTAGATGTTTTGTTAAATTTAAGCCAACACCATACTGCGTACTTGTTAACTATAAAATGTGATACTACCTGTGATATTTTAAATTGTAATTATGTTTTTAATGATTTTAAATTTGCCGACTACAACGCAATCAATAATTATTTGTTGAATGTTGATTGGACTGCACTATTTTATAACTGTGATATTGATATGTGTCTTGATGTATTTTACTCTGTAATCGATTATGTTATTGATTGTTTTGTCCCTAAAAAACTGTGGCGTGAAAGCAATTTTCCTATTTGGTTCAACAAAGAATTGATATCACTTACTAAACTCAAGAAAACTATACACAAACGTTATAAATCTTCAAAACTATTGTCGGACTATAATGAATTCCAATCTATTCGTACTACGTGCAAAAATCTCAGTGCTCATCAATACGAGCAATATATTTTACAAACTGAAAGTAAAATTCAAAATAATCCAAAACATTTTTGGTGATTTGTTAATGAGAACAAACAAACTAATGGTTTTCCAGCCACAATGCATTATAAAGATCAAACTTGTAATAATGGGAACGACTTTGTAACTAATTTTGCAGATTTTTTTTCTTCAGTCTATGATAACGAAACTCATCCAACTCCATTGTTTAATTTTAATAATAACGTAATACATTCAAAAATTTTTATTAGTTTGTGAGATGTTTTTAAGGGAATTGAAAACCTTAAATGTAATTTAAGCGTTGGACCCGACGGCATTCCCTCTTTACTGTTAAAAAAGTGCACTTACTTTTCAATGCTCCATTGAATGAAACTAAATTTCCTCAAATATAGAAACAAAGCTATATTACGCTTTTGTTTAAATCTGGAGCCAAAGAGAATATCACTAACTATAGAGGCATTTGCATTCAATCTGCTATACCTAAATTGTTCGATAAAATTGTAACTAGTCAGTTGCAATGGATGTGCAAAAGCATCTTAATAGAAGAGGAGCATGGATTTCGTGAAGGGCGTTCCACACTTACTAATTTACTCTGTTATGAAAATGATATTTTAAATGCTTTTGAATCTAAAGTACAAGTTGACTCAATCTACACCGATTTTTCAAAGGCGTTTAATCGTGTGAGTCATAATATTTTGATTGCCAAGCTCAGTGCTCTGGGATTTCATCATGATGTGACTTCCTGGTTATTCAGCTTTTTGAAAAATCGCACGCAGTGTGTAAAAATTAATAACTTTTTGTCACAGCCCATTCTTGTTTCATCTGGTGTTCCTCAAGGATCTCATTGTGGACCAATTTTATTTTTGCTTTTCATTAATGATATCCCACAGTATATCAATTCATCGTTATTTCTTTTATTTGCGGATGATTTAAAAATGTATAGAAGAATATCATCTCTCAATGACTGCCATCTTTTACAACTAGACTTGGATTCTATAAATATTTGGTGTTTTATTAATAAATTATTTTTTAATGCTGATAAATGTTTTTCAATAAGTTTCCATAGAACTTTAAGTAAAATTTCTTTTAACTATATAATTGACACTAAAGTGTTAAACAAAGTCACACAAATAAAAGATTTAGGCGTTATTTTTGATCATAAACTTACATTTGTTGACCATATAAACATCATGTGCAATCGTGCCATTTTATATTGTGCTTTGGTGCGTTCGCATTTAGAGTAGGCTCCGTCAGTTTGGAGTTCTGTTTATGAAATTCATAACCGTAGTATTGAACAAATTCAAAAAAAGTTTTGTCGTTTATTGTCTTATAAATCCGGCATATTATCTGTAAATTATGATTACTGCTACATTGCTTTATTGTACAATCTACCGCCATTGAAGATTCGCCGCAAAAGAGCTGATTTGTGGTTCTTGCGTAATTTAATTATGTCTGAGATTGATTGTCCGGAGCTACTTGGTACTCTTCCATTCCATGTAGCACCTAATAATAGACATAGCAGACATTCTTCTTTATTTCGCGAGTTTACTCATTCTACTAATTATGGTTTCAACAATCCACTCGGTAGAATGTGTAGATTTGCAAATAATTTACCAACTGATATTAATGTATTTTGTGTCTCTAAATCTACGTTCAGAAGTCAGCTAAGTCATGCTGACTAATGTCTAATATGTGCGCTTTTATGAATGGTATATTTGTATTCTTTATTTTTGTATTGTAAAACATCATTGTTTATGTATATTTGATGTAGATGTAAATGGTAAGATTATACCGTCAATAAAGTAAAGTATTATTAAAGTAACCCTTTATAAATAATAATAATAAACGATCAAAAAATGCAAAACTTTATTTATGAATTTTAAAAATTATAAAATTTAGTCTTGAATTATTGAAATGATATCAAAAAACACCAAAATCCGGGCCATAAACTATTAAAGAGTGCAAAATTCTTTTTATAAAATGTCAAAATTTGATCATGAAAAATGAGAATATTGTCAGAACCTGTGAGGAAAGTGCAAAATTTTATTATTAAAAAATTAAATTTGGTTATATAACATTAAAATGATCAGATATATTTAAAGTGTGGCCAAAAACGGTTTAAAATACAAAATTTCAATAATTAAATATTAAAAATAGCAACGTTTAGATTTTAAACATAAAAATATTTTTAGAAAAAACCAAAAACTGTTGAAAAAATTATTTTTTTAAAGAAAACCTCAAAAAATAGCAAACATATAAGAGTATTGTAAAAATAGCAAATGTTGGTCATCAACTAAATTTTATTATTTATAAAAAGTTAAAAATGATAAAATTTGGTTATGAAATATCAAAATATTTGCAAAAAAACTAAAAACAGAAAGAAAAGCATCAAAAGTTAGTTTTAATATATTCCAAAACCAAAGTCAAAAATTTGATCATAAAACATAATTGAATTTTTTTTATCAAAACTTGGTCAAAAATAGTGTTAAAATGCAAAAATAAATTATAAATAGCTATAAAAAGCACCTAAATCTATCTATTAAACACATAATAAAAAAAGCCGGTCCTGTACACTGTTGTGGAACGTTTGTCATTTTTAATAAGCAAATATTATTCAATAAAGTAAAATTAAATCATTGTGCTTTTATAAATAATCTCAATAGACGTTTCTAAGTGCAAACAAGATCAAAGTTAAGTGTTTACAGTGGTTTATTATTGAATTTGCTATTTGCATATCAAAAATGCTTAAGTTATTTCAATAAATAGCGCACGCGCTTTATATCTAAATCAATAATTCACAGGTCCGTACTCAATTTTTATTTAAATATCGATATAATTTAATTATAATTTTATTATGTTGCATTTATTTATGAAATAATTCTTAATATTTTTTGTGTAATTCAATTTTTATATTTGCTCCATCCGTAGTCTTCCTAGTTTATCTCTGTTCGTTAGTCACTACTACAGGCCCAGTGATGTGAATAGTTAATCCTTTCTATTCTAAATATTTTTTAGTATGAATGAACTGACAAATGAACAACTTTACACAAAAATTGCAAACCTTTTTGATCTAAAACTAGAAAAATTACATATTGATTTAAAAACTTCATACGATGCTTACACAACATCGTATTAATATATTAAAAAACAACCAAAAAAAGAACAATTTGATTATATATGGATTTCATACTACTAGTAGTACCAACTTACTTGATAGTGTTACTCAATTTATTATAAAAACTTTACAAGTTAATGCTTATGATATTAACAACATTTATCATATTGGCAAAAAAGTTAATCAAATTAGAATTAACAACATATCTCAAGAAAATAGTTATTAGAAAAAACTTATATAAGCTTAAGGGGACTACAGTTAGTTTTTCTGACGATTTATTGCCTGAAGCTAGAATTGAACAAAAAAACTTACAAAAGCACATAAGATTTGCAAAAGATAAGTCGCTTAACGCTAAAGTTTATACTCTGGGTCAACTCGAAGAACCTTGTCTTAACAAGTCTGATCTAATTGATGAATTTGGTAACCCCCCAGAAAGGTTAATAAACAGTGCAGCCGGAACTCCTACTTACAGTGCTAATACTGTTTCCGATGCAGTAAAAACTCAACTGCCACCAAACTTCAAGCCCATAGAAACAGAAAATACAAACTCTCCTACAATAACAGCTGAAAAAAATACATCAACAAGTATATTATCAACACCGAAACTAGTAAAAGATCAAAATATGAAACTAAGAAGCAATTCTACCACATCTACCTCAACAGCTTCAAAATCCAACATAACAAAACTTGTGAAATGAATTAATTTATATTATTAATATTTTATTGTTATGTATCTTATTTATTATTTTTGCTATCTATTTATTTTGTAATGTCTAATTTTAACATTTACTATTAAAATGTGCGCGGTTTGAATACCAAACTTAATCAAGTTTACGCTTAAACGCACGAGTTGCTTTATGATATCTTTGCTTTTACCGAAACCTAGTTAACCTCAAACGTACATAATGGTGAAATTATTTACAGTGACAATTATTGTATTTTTTGTGCTAATCGCTTTTTTTAAAGCCGGGGGTGCTATGTTAGCCATAAAAAATACGCTTGATGCGTCAGTCATTGACACTTCAGTATTTAATAATATACTACCCCAAGTTGATATTGTGGGTGCAAAAATTAATTGCGGTCATCTTGTTTTGTACGTTCTTAGCATATACATACCTTCTAAAATAAGCACCGACAACTACGCAACATTGTTTGAATTGATAGAACAATACGAAATCATATATGACAAAAAAGTAATTATCTTAGGTGACTTTAGCATTACTAAGTATTTTGATTTTTATAGAAACATTACTTTTGATCAGCAATCTTATTTACTCAGTAACTTTACTGATTTTTTTAATTACAAACAATATAATTTTATAACTAATAAAAACAATCGTCTGCTAGATCTAGTAATATCGAATGTTGAATGCATAGTTGAATTAGAAACATCACCTTTTGTATTTATTGATGGTCATCGTCCACCTCTATCGATCTCTGTTTCTAAATTATATTCTCATCACAAATCATTCTCTATTAACTCGTCCAGCTCTATATAATCTGATGATAGCAACAGATTGGTCGTTTTTAAATAATTCAAATGATGTTAATGTTGTCTGCGAAATATTCTATACAAAATTATACGAACTTCTAAGTTCTACAGTACCTATAGTCCTACCCAAAAAGAGTACCTACCCTCCATGGTTTAACAAAAATTGGCCTTATCAAACAAAAACATAATTTACATAAATTATATAAAAAGTACAATGCAATCTGAATACAAAAAAAATCGTGCTCATATTAAACTATTAATACAAACTAGTTATAATAATTATATAAGCAACATCCAAAACTCTATAATAAAAGATCTTAAACAATTTTGGCACTTTATAAACAAACAAAAAAACCAAGCACCTTAAAATACCATGGTGATGAAGTTAATGATCCGCAAAGTATTGTAAATTGTTTTGCAGAATATTTTAGCAGTGTTCACACAAAGCAGAACAATACAGATGATTTTACACATAAAATTGAATTTAATTTAAATTGTGTAATAAAACCCACCTTTGATGAAGATGAAATAATAGCGTCAATAAAAATTTTTAAATTTAAACTGACCTGTGGAGTAGATAACATTCCCGAATTAATAGTCAAATACTGCCATTTTGTCCTAGCCAAACCTTTATGTATAATATTTAGTCTTTTACTACAAACTGGTCAGTTTCCCGAGATATAGAAAACTTCGAAAGTTTGTCCAGTATTCAAAAGCGGAGATTCACATTCAATTGAAAATTACAGACCTATTTCAATCTTACCTTGCTTTGCCAAAGTTTTGAGGGTCTTTTATATAATTATATTTACAGCAATCTCCAGAACATCATATCACCTTCATCAACAAACGCTAAACCATATCAAATTTAAGTTGTTTTACTGAATATATTTCTACTTCATTAAATAATAAATAACAAGTGGACGTAATATATACGGATCTTTCTAAGGCATTTGATAAAATTAATCATGTTATTTTACTAAATAAATTAAGTCAGTTTGGGTTACACAAAGAGCTTATCATGTTTCTTAAATCTTACTTGCACAACCGTAGTACATTTGTGCACTATAATAGCATTTTTCCCATCTTCAGGTGTGCCGCAGGGATCCAACCTTGGCCCTCTGTTGTTCAACATTTATATTAATGATGTGGTTGATGTTATCAACGTTGAGAAACTGTTATACGCAGATGACCTTAAATTGTACACTGTTATCAATACTCACAGCGATTGTCTTTGTCTTCAACAATCTTTACAAAATCTGTTTTTATGGTGTGTCTCTAACAAATTAGATCTAAACGTTAACAAATGTATTACACTCACTTTTAGCCGTAAAGTTAACAATATTTCATTTAATTATTCAATCAATAATGTTATTGTTTGAGACTGATTTAACAATTATGTTTGATAGATGAATAATTATTATATTGCGATTCATATCAACTAACGCCATCTATGAGCAACCTGCGCGTTGTGAATAAGGCGAAAAGGCGCCAAAAGGCTCAGTCTGTAAGCGAATCTCGCAGAGCACGCACGTAAAATCATACAGTCCACAAATAAAGCAATATTTAAAGATTACCGTTTTTTTTCTTTATTCAAACGAGTTTGCAAGCTCAAAAACGCAGAACCATCATCATTTTGGTCCATCGAGCCGAATTAATTATCTATAATCTAAAAAAAAAATATCTTAAGTAGTAAATACAATAGAAGTGCCGACAACGTGGAACCAGACAAACAAAGGGCGACATTGAAGCAGCACGAGCGTTCCGAGCTGTTTTCCATCGCACTCAACCCACACACTTCGTTGCTTCAAGCATTGAATTGAACCGCATCACAATAAATTTATACAAATTCAACACATGTTCAAGGTTAGATCTTTCCTTTAATTTCCTTTCAACGTATGTTTTTGTTCCTAGCAATTGAACTATTAATTAAATAAAAATCATGCCTGATCCTAACGACAGCAATTCGGGCGATAATAATAAAAAATTAATCAATATTGTAAAGTCTCTAAAAAATAAGAAATCTTATTGTAAAAGAAATCTCACAATCTTACAAACTTTTTATAATGAAGGAACAGATCCAGAAAATTTAAACAAAATTTTAAAGCAATTTTAAATATGTGACAAACTTATGTCATCATTTGACACGGCCTTGGAGGAGGCCTTTGATGCTGATAATGAAATGGCTTTCGAAGAACTCTTTCAAGAGCTATCAGAAATATTCGAAATAGTATTTAAATTAAAAGTTAAAATAGATTCACGTTTCGCTTTATTTGAAGAGAGAAACTCAACACAGCAATCTCAAGCAACGTTTAACACGAGCCATCGCGGAGCAAGATTACCTCTTTTGAATTTAAAAACATTCTCCGGAAAATATGAGGAGTGGATTAGCTTTAGAGAATTATTTAACTCAGTCATCGATGCTAACCACTCATTAACAAAGGTTGAGAAGCTCCAATATTTAAAAGGAGCGCTTACGGGCGAAGCGGCTGCCGTGATCGAATGGCTCAAATTAAACGATGCCAATTACGACCAAGCAAAAGAATTGTTAAAGGGTCGCTACAAAAATAAGGCGGTAATTGTTAATAACCATATAAAGGCTTTGTTTGACTTACCCGCTTTCACAAAGGAATCTCACGCCAACTTCAGAAATATGTTAGATTCAATATTACAACATACTAGCGCGCTAAAATCTCTTAATTGCCCAGTAGAACATTGGGATGATTTGTTAGTATACTTACTTACAACTAAAATGCCATTCGTTACGCAAAGGGACTGGAAGGACAAAGGTTCCGTTTCAGAAATTCCCAATTTAAAAATATTAACAGACTTTTTGTTGCATAAATGCCACACGTTAGAGGTACTCACGGTAAAAGAAACTCCAAAGAAAAATTTTGATCATTCAAAACACAAGGGTCAAAGTAAGGGTGCTAATTGTAATTTAGCAATGAAAAATTCACGCTGTAATTTTTGCTCAAAAAATGATCATTTTACAAATCAATGTCTTGATTTGAATCGTTTGTCGGTAAAAGATCGCATCGATAGTGTTAGATCCAAGCAACTGTGTTTAAATTGTTTAAGAGCTGGTCATAAGACATTACATTGCCGAGCTAGTCACTGCAAAAAGTGCAATAAACCTCATAACACCATGTTGCATTTAGAAAATCTCAATACAAATCAAAATTTAGAACAAAATAAATTTGAACAGTTAGACTTTTCAGCTTCTAGCGCAAATTTAAATCATGCGGCCTCATTGCAATTAAACAAATCTCATAATGCGCCAACAAATATTTTACTTTCCACCTGTATCATTGATATCAGCGACACACGTGGTAATTATTTCAGCGCCCGCGCTATTTTAGATTCCGGGTCGCAAATTCACCTAATGTCGCGAAAACTACTTCAGTCCTTAGGCTTAAGCACAAAGGCAATTAATTGAGTTTCCAATCGTCGGAGTAAATAGTAACGTCACCAAATCAAATTCAATTACCAAAGCACATTTAAAATCTAGAGTTGGAAGTTTTGCAAAGTCATTAGATTTTTACATTTTAGATAAAGTAACGAATTGCTTACCTTCAATATCATTTAAACTTCAGTCTTTGTTTTTACCTACTAATTTAACACTAGCGGACCCTCAATATTTCAAATCAAGCGAAATAGATTTACTTATTGGAGCGGAAATTTTCTATGAGTTATTACTCAACGATATAATTCAAACAAACCATAAAGGGTTAGTTCTTCAGAAATCCGTTTTTGGTTGGTTAGTTGGTGGAAGGTTACCAGCTCAAATTCAAAACAAACGTAATGCGGCATTATGTAATGTAAACACTTTACAGGAATTGAACAATAAAATCGCCTCCTTTTGGGAAACCGAGGAAATTTCTACCAATTTAATAAAATCAGAAGAAGAGCGCGCTTGTGAAATTCATTTTTAACGTACTATTAAACAAAACGAGTCAAGTAGATTTGTCGCATCTCTGCCTTGGAAATCGAATCCAAACGCTTTAGAAGATTCATTGAAGGTATCAGAAAGGCGTTTTTTGAATTTAGAGAAAAAACTAAATTCCAGTATCACAAGTAAATTAGAATACTATAAGTTTTTGCAAGAATATTTATACTTAAGTCACATGCGCGAAATCGGAGAGTTAAGCAGAGAAAGTCCTTCAGGCTATTACTTACCACATCACGCGGTATACAAATCAAACAGCATCACAACCAAGATTAGAGTGGTCTTTGATGCATCTGCCAAAACTTCCACGGGTGTATCATTAAATGATGTTTTATTATTAGGACCGGTAATTCAAAACGATTTATTTACCATCTTAAAAAGATTTAGACTTTACCGGTACGTATTAACAGCCGATATCAGTAAAATGTATCGACAAATTTTAATCAACCCGGAAGAAACAAAATTTCAAAAAATATTATACCGCTTTGATTCAAAAAAACCAATCAAGGTTTTCGAATTATCCACTTTAACATACGGTACAAAACCGGCTTCATTCATCGCAACTAGATGTCTAAAACAATCAGCGTTAGATACACAAGAAAATGATTCCATCATTTCTCAAATAATTGAAAATGATTTCTATATGGATGACCTTCTCACCGGTGGGGATAATGCGCAAGCTCTTAAGAAAACAAGAGAAAGAATCACAGAAGTCCTACTCGAAGCGGGATTTCCATTGTCAAAATGGGTCTCTAACAACCCAAATATACTAGATGGTTTAAACGCTCAAGATAACCAAAATTTATTATTAGCTTGCAAGGATGTCGAGAATCTTAAAACATTAGGTGTTTACTGGTCACCAGTTAAGGATCAGATACAATACAATAGTCAACTCATATTAAACAAAGCGGAAATTACAAAACGCTCAGTTCTAGCAAATATCGCTTTAATTTTTGATCCTTTTGGCCTCGTAAATCCTGTCGTAGTCATTGCAAAATTAATAATGCAGGATCTTTGGAAATTGCAAATTGGATGGGACGAAACATTACCAAAGGATTTACAAACACGTTGGCTAGAATTTACGAATAATTTAAGCGCTCTCTCAAAGTTAAATATCCCGCGATCTGTCAGTCCAAACGATGTAAAAAGAGTGGAATTAAACGGATTCGCGGACGCCAGTGAAAAGGCGTACGGGGCCTGCGTTTATATCAGGGAAATACTGCCTAATCATTCTGTTAATTGCAATATTCTATGCGCAAAAGTTAGAGTTATGCGCAGCTGTATTATTATCCGAGTTGATGAATAAAATTTTAAATGCTTCCAGAACAAAGTTTTACTGTATAAATTATTATTCCGATTCAACAGTAACTTTGTCCTGAATAAAGGGTTGCCCTAGTAGGTAGAAGGTTTTTGTCGCACATCGGGTCGCCGATATACAAAATAAAACCTCTGTAGATGCTTGGTACCACGTCAAGTCCGAGCACAATCCCGCGAACGTGGTTTCCCGTGGATCATTTCCAGGTTAATTATCCAGCTCCAGGATGTGGTGGAAGGGTCCCGAATTTTTGAACAATTCCGAATTTGTTCCTTCAATCTTTAAGCCAGTTTATATTGTACCCGAGGCTAAACTATTAACGCTACATACAAATATTGAAAGTAATCAAGAATTTTCCGACGTTTTATTCTTCCGATTTTTGTCTTTCGGTTTTTTGGTAAGGATAATAGCATATTGCAAGCGCTTCGCCAAAAATTGCAAAACCAAACAGCGCAAACTCACAAACTCCCTAAAATTAGAGGAAATTATTAAAACCAAAATGTCTTTAATACAATTAGTCCAAGATATTGAATTCAAAGACGATAAGACCGCCTTAAAGGGGTCAAGAGAATTAAACTCAAAGTCCAAACTATTGTCACTCGATCCATTTTTGGATAATGAACTAATACGGGTAGGAGGTCGTTTACGCAATTTGGATTTAAGTTACTCTTGCAAATTCCCTATTTTGTTGCCTAAATCACATCCTCTCACAAATTTAATAATAAGAAACGAACACGTTAAATCCTTACATAGCAGAATACAAGGCACACTATCGTTAATACGTTTAAAATATTGGCCAATTCACGGTCGAAGTTCAACCCGTAATTTGATTCGAAAATGCGTAGTATGCTTTAAACAAAATCCGAAAGAATGTCAGCCAAAAATGGGTAACTTACCGGCTAGTAAACAACAGATTTCCCGACCATTTGCAAAAACTGGTCTTGACTATTTCGGTTCTTTTTTAATTAAAGAAGGTAATAAACGCTCTAAAAAATTCACTAAAGTATATGGTTGTATATTCATCTGCATGCTAACAAAGGCAGTCCATTGTGAAATAGCTGAGGATCTAACCACAGATTCCTTTATAGCAGTACTAAAAAGATTCATTGCGCGTTGTGGTTTAGTAAAAGAAATATTTTCTGATAATGGCACAAATTTTGTGGGAGCGAGTAATCTTTCTGAATTATACAAATTTTTGATCAATTCAAAAAATTCAAAACTAATTGAAAAGGAGTTAAATTCTCTTCAAATAAAGTGGAACTTTAACCCTCCCAGAGCTCCTCACTTCGGTGGCCTGTGGGAGGCAGCGGTAAAATCATTCAAGCGTCACATATTCAGAATTGCTGGTATTTCAAACTTAACATTAACTGAATTTTACACCTTACTTACTGAAATAGAAAGTATTCTTAACTGTCGTCCTCTTACTCCTATTAGATCCTAATGATCTTAATTACCTTACTCCTGGACATTTCCTAATTGGAGACAATCTGCGGTCAATTCCAGAAGAAGACTTAACTTACACTCCAACAAATCGTTTATCACTTTGGCAATATACGCAACAACTTCAACAACATTTTTGGAGGCAATGGAGTCGTAATTATCTACAAGAGCTGCAAAAGCGGCAGAAATGGAGATCTTCAAAACAAGCTCCATCCAAGGGGCAATTAGTAATTATCGAGGAAGACAATCTTCCTCCAAGAAAATGGAAAATTGGTCGTATCATCGAGCTGCACGTTGGAGCCGATAGTGTGGTGCGTTCAGCAACAATAAAAACAGTGCAAGGTGACATAAAACAACCGGTAGTGCGCCTATGTGTGTTACCTATCGACAATAATGATGAAGTGTAACCTTAAGTATTAATGCGTATTGAAAGGGAAAATTTATTATTAATGTTTGTTATTTGTATTTTTTTTCCCTATTTTTGTTTTTGCTTAAAACTAAATTTGTAATGATGTTGTTATGTTCAAAATTTATTTTGTAGATTAATCAAATATTCTCATTAAAATCCATTATTTGTATTTGCTAAACTCTTTGAAATCACTTATTTCAAGAGGAGCAATATGTTTGAGACTGATTTAACAATTATGTTTGATAGATGAATAATTATTATATTGCGATTCATATCAACTAACGCCATCTATGAGCATCCTGCGCGTTGTGAATAAGGCGAAAAGGCGCCAAAAGGCTCAGTCTGTAAGCGAATCTCGCAGAGCACGCACGTAAAATCATACAGTCCACAAATAAAACATAATTAAAAAATACCGTTTTTTTCTTTATTCAAACGAGTTTGCAAGCTCAAAAACGCAGAACCATCATCAGTTATTTTATCAAAAACTGACACTCATAAAGACCTAGGCATCACTTATGACTCTTCATTATCATTCAAAAACCATATTAATACAATAGTTAGCTCATCTAATAAATTGCTAGGTTTTATTAAAATTATTCCTTGCTATATAAAGCGTTAGTAGTAAGTAAACTTGAGTATGGTGCGTTGATTTGGGATCCATACTACCAGGTGAATATCTCTCAAATCGAGAACGTACAAAGTAAGTTTTTAAAGTTTTTGTATATGAAAAAATATGGAAATTACCCAGTTCAAGGATTTGAACATGTCATTATTAAACACATTAAATTTTTATTCACTGAAACAAAGACGTACAATCTTAATATTATTGTTTCTACATAAAATTATTCATAACAAAATTAATTGTCCAAGTTTGATAAATAAAATAAACATTAATATTCTTAGGCAAGTCTCTAGATTTTGTAAATATTTCTATCTTCCTAGAGTTAGTAATAATATGACTTTTAACTCGCCTATACAAAATGTGTTATTGTTATAATACTATTTGCAATGACATAGATATATGCTTTACAACTTCATTAAACGGTTTTAAACTGCAGCTGCAAGCCTTAACATAACGTTTCTTATATCGTATGTCATAATTTTTTTGTTTTTAACAATTTTTTCTTTCATATGTCTACCTTTTTTAATATGTTTATTTATACTTAATTTAGTTTGAGTAATTTTTTTAACTTTTTTTAGTTTTTTATATTTTTAGTATTATAGTTAGATACATACAGGTAACATTATAATTGTTGTTTGTTAAAGTACACATTGTTTATCTTATTATTAATACTGTTTTACTCTTTGTTATATATGTTTTTATTATTAATATTATTTTACTATATTTTAGTATTAGATCATTTGATTTATATACTACGTATATATTCTTTATAAACATTAATTTTTAATTATTATTAGTATAATTATTGTATTATTTTTATTTTTAAGATTAATTTTTTATTTCTTTTATTTTACTTTCTTTTTTTTGTCCTGCTTTGTAATTGGGTATTTATACCTGTTTGAGTATTATTATTAAATAAATAAAAACATCAAAAATATTATAATAAAAAACTAAATTCCAGCAAAAACTGTTAAATAGTCTAAATTTCATTTAATAAAATATTAAATATAACAAAATCTTGCAAAATATTAAAGTTTGTTAAGGCATACTGACGAGGTTTGTAGAACCAAAACAATTGTCTATTGCTTGACCCTTGGCAGCTGTGATTCGATTGACTGATTTTGAATAAATTATTAATTTATTTTATTAATTATGTTTTACAACTAAAAACATCTAAAACAAAGTTGAATTTAATTGAACAAATTTTAGTAATAAACTGTCAAAATTGATTTGAGAACATCTAAACTCTGGCAAGAATACAAACAAACAATTGTATATAAACCATGAAAATTTGGTAAAAACTGACAAAATTTGAATAAAAACCATTAAAATTTATTGTAAAGTTATGTTTTCTGTTCATAAACTTGTAAATCTGGTAATCAAACTTTAATGTTAAAAAAAAAACATTTAGAAAAAGTATTTTATGACATACAACATTAAAATTTGACGAAAAATGGTCAAAATCCAGTAATAAACAGTTTTTTTTATCGAAATCGTAAAAATCAAAATTTAACTAAAAACATTAAAATTAGTCAAAACAATATTAAAATCCGGCAAAAAATCATTAAAGTTTAGTGAATTAATATGTTTTGTAACTGTAAACGTAAAAATCCGGCAAGGAATCATTAGAATTTGATTAAAAAACATTAACATTTGGTCATAAATTATGTTTTATGATTGAAACATCCAAATATTATAAGAGTTCATTAAAATCCGGCCAAAAAACATCAAAATTGTGTAAAATATTATGTTTTGTGTATGAATAGAATAGAATAGTTTATTTGTGTTAGAACCATAAGTATACACTATTTTTGTTAAGACGTGAACGCGTACGCATGTGCTCCTCAATAGTTGCTGTTTTAAGTGGTTAATTTATTGCGGAAATTAATCATATTTGTCAAATGTGTTGTTGTTAATACTGTGCTTTAAGTGCTATAATTATCAATGATAATACTTTATCGTAAGTAGTGATATTTAAAGTATTTCCTTATATGGACATATTTTTAAATCTGGTAAATTCCACTCACATTTTATTTATTTTCATTTTGAGCAAAAAAATTAAACAATATAAAAACAATAGAATGTTTTAAAAGAAAGAAATAAATAATATATATATATTACAATATTTACACTACTTACATGTCATCAAAATTATTGTTATTATATTTTATAAAAATAAATATTGAATCAGCTTTGTTTCTCATAATATATGGTTAATTATTTAATCATACATTTTAATTTGATAATATATTGTATTATTATATTTAACTTGCTTATTACTAATTTCTTGTTATCAATAACTTTTTACCTTTCCGTGGTCTTCCTTTCTGTCTTAAGTCATCACAACAGACCAGGTGATGTAAAGAGTTTTTCCTTATACATATCCTAATTTATCATATTTTATTTTATTTGTTTATTTATAATATTACTGCGTGTTTTTATATTTATTGTGAAAAATGGTCTCATCTTGCGGGATTTGTTTAAAAAATATTAGTCCTCGATCCAAATCAATTAAATGTGTTAAAGGTTGTGCAAAATGGTTTCACATATCATGTGCAGACTTAGATGTGATTAGAGCCAATTACTACATAGATAAAGCAAGCAGTGATAATAGCACTGATACTTGGATGTGTGAAACTTGTCTACCGCATGATGATTCTGCCGATAATACTGATTCTTCTGCTATACCTAAGTTTGAACAATTACTGAATAAATTATTTTGCCAAAATTTTGAGAAATTTAAATTAGATGTTCTAAATCCTGTTACCGACCAACTTAAAATTATAAACTCACGTATTGTTGCCGTAGAATCTGAAAATATTAAGCTTCGTGCTGAATTAAATCAACTTCACTCCAGAGTTGCTGAAACTAATCAACCTACATCAGCAGTTACTGAAAAACAAATCCAAGAAATTATGGAACGTAATAGACGCAAACATAATATTGTTATTTTTGGCTTGTTAGAATCTAAACCAAATGAGCAAATAAAAAACAATTCTGTATTATTACGGGATATTTTAAAAGTTCTTGAGGTTGAACATGGCGAGCTAAAACCGATCAGATTGGGAAAACATTATCCTACCCGCATCAATAATTCACGTACCTTAAAGCTGAGTCTTTCTAGTGATACTAATATGAATAATCTGTTTAAGAACGTTAAAAAGCTGAAGAATATAGAAAAATATAAAAACATCAACATTTCTCGTGATAATACGCCTATGCAAACTCAGTATTATCGTGAAGTAAAACAAGATCTTTTACGTCGTACGTCAGCTGGACAACTAGGATTGAGAATTCGCCACATTTCTGGAATTCCGACTATTGTAACTGAAAATTTGGAAAACTAGAATGCCACAAAAACAACTTTCTACATATTTATTATCAAAATACTCGAGGACTTCGTTCTAAAACGCATATGTTTTACACAAATTGTACTAATTCTGAATTTGATATAATATTTCTTACAGAGACGTCGTTAAATAACTCTATTTATAATTCTGAGCTTTTTGATCAATCTTATACTGTACTTCGCATAGATAGAGCGTTTTCCACTATCCGTCGTTCTACTGGAGGGGGAGTGCTTTTAGCTTTTTCTAAAAATATATTACGTAAAATATTAAATACTACACATTTAAATTTGTTAGTGCCCTTAATTGACTGTGTTGTTTCTGTAGCCGTTTACATACCCCCAGATACCCCCGTAGACACACGTGAGTCTTTCTTTGAAGCTCTTGCAATTATTATTCCAGTCTCTCGGCATGCGTGTAGCAGAGTAGACGTATATTACAGGCTTCGTAGCAAAATACGCGTGTTACAGTTACAGTTATTATAATTTAAAAGGTGTGAATAATTAATAAACTAAAATGGTTCTAACACAAGGACAAATAAAAGACATTGAAAGTACATTGATTAATGCATTTAAGAAAAAGGATTGTCTTAATGAAATTACAAAAATAATAGGTGAGATTATTGAATCTAAAGTATCTGCAATCATGAAAAAATGTAATAATGAAATAGACAAAAAAATAAACGAATTTAAAACAACTTATGAAGCTGAAATATATAATCTTAAAGATGAACTAAATAAATATGCTACATATCGCAATAAAAATGCGGAGCAATCAGATTATTCTAAAGGTGAACAGAAAACAGATAACCTCGAACAATATGTACGAAGAAATAATCTTCGCATTTTTGGAGTGACTGAAACAGAAAATGAAGATACTGAAAAAGTTGTAGCTGAAATACTAAAAAACAAGTTGAAAACAAATATTGATTTAAATCAAATTATTGATATACATAGATCAGGAAAGAAGGAGGATGGAAAATGCAGGCAAATTTTACTAAAGTTTGCAAATTATAAATTAAAAAATCTAATTTTTTATAAGAAGAAATTAATTAAAGGTACTCCAGTAACAATTAAAGAAGATTTAACAATTAAGAGAGTAGAATTAATGAAAGAGGCGGCACAGAAATATGGAATCAAGAATACATGGTCAAGAGATGGAAGAATATTTGTTAAAACAGAAGATGGAATTAAAAACTTTATCAATGAATCTGTAGTTTAACATTTAATCATAATATTGATAAAAACAGTAATGTATAAAACTCATGCACTTTATTTTTTCTACCAAAACATCACTATAATTATTAATTGTGAAATTCATTTAGATTTAAATTTTTTGATGTCATATATTACTATGTATCTCAATTTAAACCTTTCGTTATATTGTCTCTAAATTTTATTATTTTTTTTTCTTTTCACTAACAATGGAACATTGCTAACTTAAATATTCATTATTTATAAATGTAAACTACAAACAGCAGTTCAGCTACGAACCTCTACCCTTTATAACACATGAATAGCTATAACATTGATAATATCAATGAAACGACTATTTATACTAATATTAATGATTTTTCACTAAACAGAAACTATATTAATGGATTAAACATTATACACACAAATATTCGTAGTATTTCAAAAAACTTTGATAAATTTCTTATATTTTTAAACCATATCAAACATTTTAATATACATGTTATAATATTTTCAGAAACATGGAATATTGACAGCAATTTCTCTATTCAGGGATATACAAGTTATCAGAATAATTCAAAATTTAATCAAAATGATGGTGTCATTGCTTTTGTTCAGTCTGAACTGGAATGTACATTTGACGCTGTGCCCATGACTCAGACCTTAGTTCTAAGATTGGTATGTAATATTAACAACAAAAAATTGGGCATTTGTGCAATTTATAGACCACCATCTACTAATATTGAGCAGTTTATTCAAGATCTTGACATATACTTAAACTTATGTAACTTTGAAACTGAATTAGTTATAGGAGATATTAACATTAATATACTGGATAATACTAACCATTTTGCAAATGAATATCTAAACATCCTCAACGGAAAAGGTTATTCTTCATTTATTAACTCTCCCACTCGGGTTACAGAATTTAGTTCAACGTGTATTGACCATCTTTTCATTAAAACCTCACCAAATAGCTTTCATAATTTTAATACTGCAATAATTGAAACCGCTATAACAGATCATTATCCAATATTTGTCAACGTTTCTAAAATTGAATATCCTAAAGTAAACAAAAAAGTACAAAAGATAATTCATTACATAAATTATGAAAAACTTATTGAAACACTAAGAAAAGAAGATTGGAATAATGTATATAACTGCCAGTGTCCATGCGCTGCTACAACAAATTTTACAATTAATCTTCAACATTTTATTAGAGCTACTACTTCAACAAAAAGTATACTGTTGCATAACAAGCTAAAACCTTGGATTACGGAAGGATTAATTATTTCAAAAAAAAACGTGATAATTTAAAAAAAAAAACTACTTAAAAATGTAGACAATGTAGTACTTAAACAAAATTATAACAAGTACAGAAACACCCTCAACAAACTATTACGTAAAACCAAAACAAAGTATTTAAAAAAAAAACTGGGGTACGCGGGAAGCAACAATGCAAAAATTTGGAACGTAATCAAAGAAATAACCGATACAAACTCCATAACAACAAACAATATTACACAATTAGAACATAACAATAAAACAATTACTAATAAGGCAACCATTGCAAATCTTTACAACAATTATTTTTTACATGTTGGCGAAGAGTACGCATCTAAAATAACAAAATTATGCCAAATTGAAGATTATTGTATAAATATTCAACGAAATCCAAACTCACTCTTTTTAAGCCCGGCAACAGAAAACGAAATCATCCAACTAATTAATTCGCTCAAATCCAACAGCTCTGCAGGACCAGACGGCATATCTAGTAACATCATTAAAATCATTCATCAATATATTCTTAAACCTATAACTTTTATTATAAATCTTTGTTTCACAACAGGTACTGTACCAAAATTGTTTAAACAAGCCATTGTCACCCCAATATACAAATCTGGTGTTAAAACCTATATGCACAATTACAGGCCCATATCAGTTATTAATAATCTTGTCAAAATCTTTGAAAAAGTGTTAAAGACTAGATTATTAAAATTTTGTGATAAATTCAACATACTATCAAACAATCAATATGGCTTTAGAGCTGGCGTTTCAACAGAAAATGCATTAGTACACATCTCTAATTTAATTTCAAATAGTTTTAATTCTAATTACAAGTGTGCTGCTGTCTTCCTCGATTTGGCCAAAGCATTTGATACTGTATCACATAAACAACTGTTAGTAAAGCTGGAACAATACGGGATTAGAGGCGTGTCCTATAAATTGTTAAAGGATTACTTAAATCTTCGGTTTCAACAAGTAAAAATAAACCAAGTTAAAAGTGAAACAGGTTATGTAAATATGGGGATCCCACAAGGTACGGTGTTAGGTCTTATGTTATTTATCTTATATATAAACGACATATTTAAAAACAATATTGTAGGTGAGCTAATATCTTACGCAGATGACACAGTTCTTTTTGTATAGGATACATCTTGGGAAAAAGTAAATGCAACTATTTGCAAAGATATGAGAATTATTAAACACTGGCTTGATAACAATCTTCTTTCACTAAACTGGTCTAAAACAAACTTCATGGCGTTTACACCAAATAATTATAACCGTCCTAACTTTAGTAACATAAAAGTACACAACATAAATTGTGATACAGATACAGTTAATTGTAATTGTAATAACCTTATACAATACGTGGACAAAACTAAATATCTTGGATTACTACTTGATTCCAATTTAAAATGGAATCTGCATATAGATATGACCAAAAACAAAATTAGAAAACTTATAACTAAATTCTACTTTTTGCGAGAAGTGTTTAATGAAACGATTCTTAAACAAATTTATTCCGCGCTGGTAGAATCAATTTTAAGATATGGTACTGTCGTTTGGGGAACAGCCTATGAGTGTTATTTAAAACATCTTAAAACCACACAAAATTATATAATTAAAATAATGTTTCGGAAAAACAAACGTTTCAGTACGGAATTATTGTATGAATCATCACAGCTCTTGAACTTTAAGCAATTACATCATCTAACTACTGTTATATTTATTCACAAAAATAAACAATTGTTTCTACTGCCTGATCATGTACACAATACTAGATTTAACAACATGCACAAATTCAAATTTCCTGCTGTTAAATCCAACTCTACACAAAAGTCTATTGTATACTACGGCATAAAATTATATAATCAGTTACCTACTCCATTAAAAACAATTACAAACGTCAAGCTTTTTTCAAAAAAAGTTAGATTATGTATAGAAACATAACAACCCGTGCTTATCTATCTATCACTTTTTTTTATATATATATTGTATTACATTTCAATTTTTTATCTGTGCTTATCTATCTGTTATATTTTTTTTTATATTGTATTACATTTTAATCTTTTATCTATCTATTACTTTTTTATATTGTATAATTTTTTAATCTTTTTCACCTTCTCTAACTAAACTTTTTTTTTCTTTTTTCTTTTCCACTTTACTATTACTGCATTATTATTATTAAATGAATTAATTTAATCTTGGTAGTCACGACACAAATACACTTGTATTTAGGTGACTATCACGGTATTCTGAATAGATCTTTTTATACTTACATATATGTTAATATTCTTATTATAGAAAATTTATTATTTATATTTCATGTACAATTGTATTCATTTTGTTTGTTAAATATACTTACCTACTTACTGTTAAATATACTTACTATTATTTTAAACAAACCTGTTTTGATTGTTGGAAATTTTAACACACCTTGCTTCCGTAATGTGTCAACCAAATCACGTTGTCGTAAAACATCTTGTCTGATAAATTTTATTAACACACTTCAATTGCAACAATTAAATAATGTTACTTACTCGGATGGAAATTTGCTTGATTTAATATTATGCAACTTTGAATTTAATTATGTCAACACGTATAGGGAAACTAACCCTTTTGTGCCTGAAGATGATTATCACCCAGTTTTGTCAATGTTAGCAGAAATTCGTACATGCAGTAAGCCGCTATTGTTTCCAACAAATAACAACAAATCATACAATTTTCGAAGAGCTAACTTTTTAACGTTATATCAAAACCTGCTTGAAACTGAATGGATTTTCTTAGAAACATATACAGATGTTAATGCCGCTGTCGAAGCATTTTACAAGGTTATTTATTCTTATTTTGATATTAACGTACCTTGTAATATACGTCGTACCACTAATCATTATCCACCATGGTTTACTCAAGACATAAAACTTAATATCAAACAAAAGCTTTACTTTCACCGAAAATGGAAATCTTCTTAGACAACATTTTATCGTGTTGAATTTGAGAGGTTGCGTGCTTTAACTAAATGTCAGATAAGTGCTGCATATAAAAATTACATGTATGACATTGAACAAAAGTTAAAAATTAATCCCAAAGGGATTTGGGATTTTATTCGCATGAAAAAGGGAACTACTAGAATTCCAGGAAAATTATACTGTGGTGATGAAACCTTTGAGTCTCTACAAGACATAGTTAACGCTTTTGCAACTTTATTTTCAAAAACATATGACACAACTCATCCTAGTACTACTTATACAAAATTAATTTCAAATTGCGAATTGCTGCACGTGCAATCTATTACTGAGTCA
This sequence comes from Tachinus rufipes, assembly GCA_963932245.1. Taxonomy (NCBI): domain Eukaryota; kingdom Metazoa; phylum Arthropoda; class Insecta; order Coleoptera; family Staphylinidae; genus Tachinus; species Tachinus rufipes. The sequence continues at coordinate 4,434,405 of OZ010744.1, forward strand.
GATGTACTTGCAGGTATAAATAAGCTTAAAAACTCTCATACGGCAGGGAATGATTGTATCCCATCTTTTTTAGTACGTGACTGTAAACAAACTTTTGTTCATCCACTTCTATGCATAATTAACTTATCTATTCAAACCAGTACATTTCCAGATGCTTGGAAGACAGCTGTAATTAGCCCAGTACATAAAAAAAGTGACGCTACAGTAATAAACAACTACAGGCCGATTGCTTTATTACCTAATTTCAGTAAAGTATTTGAGCATATATTGCATAGTAAAATTTACAACCATGTCAGTAAATATGTTTCTCCTCATCAACACGGTTTTCTGTCGGGTCGTTCTACAGTCACTAACTTGACTGTCATAACGCAACATCTGTCCGAGTCACTAGATTTACGTGGTCAAACTGATGTAATCTATACAGATTTTAGTAGTGCGTTTGACACCATTAATCATTGTGTTTTACTTAGTAAACTTGAATCTTACGGACTTACAGATAATCTTATAAAACTTATTTTTACATACTTAGATAATAGGTTCAACTATGTTTATTATAATGGTTTTAAGTCATGCAAGTATTTGTTTACTTCTGGTGTACCACAAGGTTCTAATCTAGGTCCCTTACTCTTTGTGATTATATTGATGATTTAATATCCTCTTTTACTTGTCCCGTACTGGCTTATGCGGATGATATAAAACTGTTTCTGAATATTAAAAGCAATGATGATGTAGCTGTCCTTAAACAAAATCTTGAAAAACTTGTAAACTGGTGTTGTGCCAATAGCCTTCATTTAAATGTAAACAAATGTCATACAGTCTCATTCTGTCGCCGGCGTTATCCATTACACTCAGAATACCTTATTAATGGTATCGCATTGGAACGTAAAACCGAAATTCAAGATCTTGGTGTTTGGTTTGATAATAATCTTCGTTTTGATGTTCATGTTAGTCGCACTGCCACATCTGCTATGAAGATGCTTGGTTTTATCATGCGTACATCTAAATTTTTTACTGATATATCTCTAGTGAAATTGTTATATTACTACCTGGTACAAACTAAATTAGAATATGCCTCCTTAATATGGTACCCAACATATATGAATCAATCCTTGACTATTGAGCGTGTGCAAAAATGTTTTTTAAAATATTTGACGTTTAAAATAGATAACGTATATCCAGAGCAGAATGCGGATTATCAAAGTATGTTACAGCGTCATGATATCTTATCGCTATCTACAAGAAGGGAAGATTGCAGTGCACAATTTATGCATAAATTATTAAATAATGTTTAGGATTGTCCAAATTTACTTGCAAAAGTAAATTTTTATGTCCCACGTCCATCGTCGAGATATTCTTATACATTTATAAATAAAACCGCAAGAACAAATATTTACTATAAAGCACCTTTAACCCACATATGTAGTAATGCTAATAAGCTTTATAATGATATATTTATGCAGTAATCTTGTATGTCTTTTATGTTTTATGCGTTTTGTTATAGCTATAGTAATTACATCTACTTAATTAATTATTATTGATTTAATTAGTTATCTCTATTATTATGTTTTCTTCTTAATTGTTACCTTTTGTTAAATTTGTATAAACAACATTTACTTTTATGTTATTTTATTATTTATTTTATTTTGTATTTTATATTTTTTATGTCGAATTGTATATTCCTGTAATTGGAAGTTGCTTCTGTGGGAATAAATATATATTATTAAATATATAATTATTATATAGTGCTATAGCATTACAATTATTTTCAGTTAGAGTCATAACTCTTCCATAAATGTGATTTTTCCTGGAAAAATGATTTGCGACACACATATTATTAATTCTAAGAGACACAGATTCAGACTCATACAAAAAATGTTCAGTTAAACATATTATTTATATTATATCGACAACCATGATCCAACAAAAATGCTTCGATATGTTTATATCGATTTTATTTCTGATTGATCTAATATTTAAAAAGAGGATTTTTAGTTTATAGATGTGCCTTTTACCTGATGGAAGATGGTAAGTCGGTGATTGGTCAGTTTGCGTTATATTATGTCTTGATTGGGTTTCTTCAGCTGAAAATTTTCAACATGCATGTTGTTACTTCTTTCAGAAGATGATTGGGATTCCTGATTGAATTCCTGACTTGTTTGTTTATTATTTTTTCTGGTATTGCCAAAGATGAATTTCTTTATTCTGATACCGCTGGGCCAGTTGGATGGGTCAGTTACAGTAGTCATATTGTTTGAGTTGATTCCTACTTTATAGCAGTTTATAGCGTGTTTAGTATTCATTTTAATGCATGTTAAAATTACATTGTCAGTAATAGATTGGATATGTTTTTTTTATATCGTCTTCAGTGTTATCAGCATGAATGTTACCAATAAAAAGCCATTCCTTATTTTCTGCCGCTTTAATTGCTATTGTTTTAATTATTTCTAATTGTATGATTATTTTTTTTGTGGGAAAGAAATTTGATTTAAGTTATCCTTGTTGGTAGTTATTTCTTTATTATTTCCCGTTACATTTATATCAATTTTATTTGAATCAATATCTACGTTGGAATTTGTTTCAGGTATTGCAGAGTTTTTGTTAGATTTATTCCAATTTACCTGTGGAACAATTGTTTTTATTAAATCAATAGTTTCTTTATGTTTATTGGCCTCTATTTCTACGGCATTTTCAGTGATTTTTTTCTGGCCTGAAATTTTTTGAATTAATGCATCCATGGCTCCTTTCAGATAATTTATTAAATTATCTTTTTCAACAATAATATTCTTTAAGTAAGTGATTTCAACTTGTAAATCGGAATTATTTATTACTTCAAGTTCACGTGGAAGATCTTCACTAACACATAACACGGCATTTTTGTTATCACTTTTCATCGTAAAAATATCATTTCCACATTTTTAACATGTTTTTTACTTATAAAACACTTTGTATGAAATTTTTTTGCACATACTGGGCACGTAGTATGGTCTGTAACAGAGACCGAACATTTCGCACATTTTTCATTCGCCATTTTTAATGTGATGTATGTAAAAATTCGGCTAGTAATTATCAAAACTCAACTATAATACATTAAAACTTAATTATGAATTATATTTTATAACTAAAAGCATCAAATTTTGGCAAGAAATAATTATAATCCGGTCAGAAAACATTAAAGTTTAATAAAATAGCATGTTTTTATCAAAAATTTATCAACAAAATTAACAAAATTTGGTTATAAACAATCAAAATCTGGTACTAATATGATAAATACCAAAGTATGCAGTACTCAACGTATTTAGCAGCTTACAATTTGAGAGCATGGATGGCACATAATTGACTAGTAAATGTATAATAAAGAAAGTCTTTTTATTATATTTTGAAAGCTACTATAAAAACAATTTTAAATTTATTTTAATGGTGAAATGATTTACATTTTGTTGCATTATTTACAATTTAAAAATTACATCTAAAATGCAAAATTGTTAATGCATTAGCAAAAAAATCAGATTATTATAAAATGCAATAAATACTAAGAAAAAAGAATAAACGTAACTAGAATTGCACAATATGCTCTAGATTATTGAAAAAAGCAAAATTCTTTTCATAGAGTTTCAGACTATTAATCATTGATTATTAAAAATTGCAAAAAATGTAAAAAATAGCTTAATCCGAAAACTTTAAATTATAAAAAAATACCAAAATTTAATCATAAACTGTTAAAAGTGTACAAATTTTTATGAAATCTTAAAAATAGCTATAAAATATCAAAAATATTGTTAGAAAACATCAAATTCCGGCATTAACTGTTCAAAAGTGCAAAATTCTTTTAATAAAATGTCAAAAACAGTAAAATCCAATTATGAAATTATAACATATTTTTGAAAAAACTTTAAATTACTAAAATATTATCAAAAAAAAATGTTATAATTAGTTTTCTTGCAATTTCAAAAATAGTAAAACTTAGCCAAAAAGCACCAAAACCTGTTAAAAATGTAAAATTCTATCATAAAAAGTCAAAAATAGTTACATCCGGTCATAAAACATTATTAATTTTATTCATATGTGTGGAGTGGCGACACTGGTGACCATAGTGTGGTGAATGTGGGGTTGTGGGCCGCGGGGAGTCGAGACTAAGACGTTGATAAGTGAACATATCCCGACAACGACGCAAGACGAACCATATTTAAAACGTGCTATTTCTATTCATGTGTTATCTTTCATTCTTTTTTAATACATTACTGTTGTAACTTCGTGTAAACTTTAATAAATCCCACAAACTTGGGGGCTCAACCCGGAATAAAAAGTGACCACGTTGACCGCAATCAGTTTTATTTAAAAAAAAAACGTGAAAACAAAGTGTAAAGACGTTAAAACACAAAGTGCAAAGACGTGAAAAACAGAAAGTGCAAAGAAGTGAAGAAGAAAGTGTAAAGACGTTAGAACAGAAAGACAAAGAGTGAAAAGACAAAAGTGCAAGAATAAGCACGCCGGCAAGTGCGTGAACAGGTTAGAATACGCCCGAGAAAAAGCAGGCCGCGTGGTATTCTCCCGCGCTGCGAGCGGCATTGGAAATAAGTTCCGAGCGCTACGAGCACACGAAGCGGCGCATAGGAAATAAGTTTCGAGCAAGAAAAGCACATCAACAAATACAAATACAATTACGCGTTGTATTGCAATGGAGTGCTTAGGACAGATACCCGAAATAAAGGAAAGCATTACATCAGCAAGCAAGGTAACCGCCTACGCGCTTTATAAATTAATATTCGAAGCTGAGGGTGACAGAAGTAGTAGGAAGAAACTCAGAGAATTTAGAGGGTTCAAATACTCGACAGAATCAGACAAATTTAAAGCAAAAGTGGGGTACGTGCAGAGAAATTTTTCAATTGGAGATTTGACGGCAATTTGTTTAATGCTGCGATTAAGTTATGAAGGAATCAAAGAAGAAATCAGTACACGAATCTGCGAGTGTCTTACCGATATAAATAGCATTCAAGTGACTGCACCAGAGGATGGCGATAGTGAACCGGAAGACCCACCAGATAGCAACGACGGTGATGATGTCGACAAAGAATCAGATGCACCGTCAATCGCATCATCCAAGCATACGAAAAAAAAATACACACGCGTTCGCACTAACCTTTAGAGACGTCGAGGACTCCGTGAGATTTTTCAAAGGCGATGACAACTATCCTGTAGAAAAGTGGATTGAGGAATTTGAAGAAACCGCTATTTTACTGAACTGGGATGACAAAAGCTGATCTTTGCAAAATAAGGGTGAGTGGCTTAGCCAAACTTTTTATTAACAGTCAAAATAAAATAAGCACTTGGAGGCAATTAAAAAACTCTTTACTAGACAAGTTTTCTGAACAAATAAACAGTGCAGAGTTGCATGATATGCTTATTAAAAGAAAGATTAAAAAAGATGAGTCACCCCAAGAATACTTGCTTAGCATGAGAGAGCTTGCTAGCAGAGGCAGCATTGAGACGTCAGCTCTTATTCAATACGTTATCGATGGTATGCCAGACAGCAGTGTAAATAAAATAGTCTTATATGGGGCAAAAGATCTCAAATCGTTTAAAGAAAAACTACAGATTTATGCTAGTATTAAAACAAAGTCACGTGAGGTCCCTCAAAAAATTAAAACTGACGGAGTTAAGAGTGAAGCCGTCCAAAACAATTCAAAACCCAGATGTTATAACTGTGGCAAGACAGGGCACAAGTCGTCGGAATGTAGGGATAAGGACAAGGGTCCCAAATGTTTTAAATGTAATCAATACGGCCATAAAGCGAATCAGTGCAACGTTGGCCAAGACAGAGCAAGCGTCCATTCCTTAAATAAGAAAGCTACTGGAAACATTTCAATGAAGATTGTTATCAGAGGTGTCGCAATCGAAGCATTGTTCGATTCGGGTAGCCAAGTGAACCTGATAAATAAAGACGTGTACCAATCAATTGGATGTCCAAAGCTGAAAGAATCAACGTTACTTCTTAATGGTTTTGGGAAAAATTATGTCCAAACATTAGGATACTTCGAGGAAAACCTGATCATAGACGAAGACAATTACCCAGTTGCAATTTACGTAGTTAGCAATGACGTCACGCCCGTAAACGCCATCATCGGACGCGAACTGCTACGACAAGCTGAGGTCATCATGAACGAAGCCAGCATACGAGTTAAGAAGTTGCAAGAAGACAATACCCCATTCCTCCTGAGAATTGAAGCTGAAGAACCAACACTGGATATAGGCAGCAAATCGAGTAAAATCGCAAGAGATGCAGTCAAGAACACCGTGGAAGCCTACAAACCAAATAAGACAAAGACCACCGAGATAAAGATGAAGATTATTGTGAAAGATGATAAAGCAATCTCATCACGACCCAGAAGGCTACCATTTCCCGAAAGAGAAGCAGTCGATAAACAAGTAGAAGAATGGTTGGAAGAAGGAGTAATTGAACCAATCTCATCTGAATATGCAAGCCCAGTGGTAGTAGTAAAAAAGAAAGATGGAACTCCAAGGCTATGTGTCGATTACAGGGGAACAAACAGAAAAATAGTCAAAGATCGTTATCCCCTACCGCTCATTAAAGATGTGCTAGACCGACTTCAAGATGCAACAATATTCAGTACAATAGACCTGAAAAGTGGATTCTTCCATGTAAGCGTTGAAAAAGATAGTCGTAAATACACTTCATTTGTAACTCATCAAGGACAATACGAGTTTAAACGAGTACCCTTTGTATTGTGCAACTCACCAGCAGTGTTTCAGAAGTTCATAAATTGCATTTTTAGAAACTTATCAAGAAATGGAACAGTGCTTACATACATGGACGATCTGATAATACCTGCAACGAACGAAGAGGAAGCTGTATCAAAACTAGAGTTAACACTGAAGACTGCGTCAGAGTATGGATTGGAGATATATGTAAAGAAATGCCATTTTTTGAAGAAAAGCGTCGAATTTTTAGGACACACGTTGGAAGAGGGAAAAGTTTTTCCATCCGAAATGAAGACTAGAGCAGTAACCAAATTTCCGGAACCAAGAACAACTAAACAGCTGCAGAGTTTCCTAGGATTGACAGGATATTTCCGAAAATTTATCAAGGGGTATGATCAAATAGCAAAGCCGTTAAGCGATATGCTAAAGAAGAACGTTACATTTCAATTTGGAACCAATGAAAAGGCGGCATTCAGAAACTTGAAGGAAATACTTGCAGCTAAGCCAGTATTAAACATCTTTAAACAAGAAAGCGAAACCGAACTGCACACAGACGCGAGCAAGCATGGCTATGGTGCAATTCTGCTACAGCGAGGAGATGATGAAATGCTACATCCTGTTCATTATATGAGTCGCAAGACTACAGCTGCTGAAGAAGTCTACTCAAGTTATGAGCTGGAAGTACTAGCAATTATTGAGGCATTGAAGAAATTCCGAGTGTACCTTTTTGGAAAGCACTTCAAGATAATCACCGATTGTTCCGCATTTCAAAAAACTATGGAGAAAAAGGATCTGACGACCAGAGTAGCGCGATGGGTGTTGCTGTTAGAGGAGTTTGACTATAAAATAGAACATAGACCAGGCGCAAGACTCCCACACGTTGATGCTCTTAGCCGATACCCAGTATTGCTATTAGTAGACAGCACAACTGCGAAGTTCAAAGCAGCCCAAGATAATGATGAGACGATCAGAGCGATCAAGCAAATTCTAAGAGAAAGAGATTATGATGACTATTTTATGAAAAACGAACTGTTATACAAAATGATCAAGGATAACGAGTTACTAGTAGTTCCGAATAAGATGAAATCAGAAATCATTCGAATAAATCATGAAAAGGGACATTTTTCCGTCAAGAAGACGAAAGATCTGATCAAACAAGAATACTACATACCAGAGTTAGAGTCGCGTGTAAAGAAAATAATTGGAAACTGTGTGCCATGCATTGTAGTGAATGCAAAACGAGGAAAACTGGAGGGATACTTAAATCCATTGACGAAAACAGGACCGCTTCATACGTATCACGTGGATCATTTAGGACCGTTAGACTCCACAAGCAAGAACTACAACCATATCTTGGCAGTCATAGATAGTTTCACAAAGTTTGTGTGGCTATATCCGACGAAGAGTACCACGTCAGCTGAAGTGATAAGGAAGCTAGAAGTCCAGAAGTCCACGTTTGGAAATCCAGTAGAAATCGTGTCTGATAGAGGAACTGCATTTACCTCTAAAGAATTTGAAGACTATTGTTCCCAGGAAGCAATCAAGCATGTTCTAATTACAGCTGGTCTACCTAGGGCAAACGGGCAAGTAGAACGTTTAAATGCTACAATCATACCTGTTTTAGCAAAGTTGTCAATCGAAGACCCATCCAAATGATACAAGCATGTCGAGAAGTTGCAGCGAGTTATCAACTCAACTCAACAGAAAAGTATTGGAACCAGTCCTTTCGAATTGATGATAGGAGTAAAGATGCGCAACAAAGAAGATGCCCGAATCCGAGAATTACTAAACCAAGAAGATGTCAGAGTTTACCAAGAAGAGAGAGAAGAGCAGCGAGAGGCAGCCAAGCAGCAGATCGAAAAGGTCCAATCAGAAAACAAGAAGGGGTACAACCTACGAAGAAGACCAGCATCAATCTATAAGGAAGGAGATCTGGTTGCAATCAAAAGAACGCAATATGGTCCTAGGCTTAAGCTAAAGCCAAAGTATCTGGGTCCGTATAGGATTACAAGGGTCAAGACTAACAACACCTACGACGTCGCCAAAGAAGGGACAACCGATGGGCCAAAGAAGACTTCAACCTGCGCAGAATACATCAAGCCATGGTCAAACGAAGGAGCAGAGTCCGAGGCGGACTAGTTCAGGACGGCCGAATGTGAAGTGGCAACACTGGTGACCATAGTGTGGTGAATGTGGGGTTGTGGGCCGCGGGCAGTCGAGACTAAGACGTTGATAAGTGAACATATCCCGACAACGACGCAAGACGAACCATATTTAAAACGTGCTATTTCTATTCATGTGTTATCTTTCATTCTTTTTTAATACATTACTGTTGTAACTTCGTGTAAACTTTAATAAATCCCACATATGTAAGCAGTTGGTAGTACTAATAAAAAGGTAGGTTGTAACAAAACTTGATTAAATTCAAAAGTATGGTTTATGAGTTATTATTTTTTTTAAATTGTGTTAACGTTTTAGTAATTAATTAAGTGATGTCAAATAAAGTAAGGTTATGCAAATTTTAATGTAACAAATTTATTAATGTTTAAGCGGTTGGTATTACTGATATATGAGTTTATTGTGATTAATTTTAATTAAATTCCAATGTATTATTAAAAAGTTATTAAAGATTAAATTGCAACGTTTTTTTAAAAATTAATTAATTTTACAAACCAAAAATTTCAAAATTAAATTCTAACTGAACAAATTTTATTGTAAAACCGGCAACAGAAAACGAAATCATCCAACTAATTAATTCGCTCAAATCCAACAGCTCTGCAGGACCAGACGGCATATCTAGTAACATCATTAAAATCATTCATCAATATATTCTTAAACCTATAACTTTTATTATAAATCTTTGTTTCACAACAGGTACTGTACCAAAATTGTTTAAACAAGCCATTGTCACCCCAATATACAAATCTGGTGTTAAAACCTATATGCACAATTACAGGCCCATATCAGTTATTAATAATTTTGCCAAAATCTTTGAAAAAGTGTTAAAGACTAGATTATTAAAATTTTGTGATAAATTCAACATACTATCAAACAATCAATATGGTTTTAGAGCTGGCGTTTCAACAGAAAATGCATTAGTACACATTTCTAATTTAATTTCAAATAGTTTTAATTCTAATTACAAGTGTGCTGCTGTCTTCCTCGATTTGGCCAAAGCATTTGATACTGTATCACATAAACAACTGTTAGTAAAGCTGGAACAATACGGGATTAGAGGCGTGTCCTATAAATTGTTAAAGGATTACTTAAATCTTCGGTTGCAACAAGTAAAAATAAACCAAGTTAAAAGTGAAACAGGTTATGTAAATATGGGGATCCCACAAGGTACGGTGTTAGGTCCTATATTATTCATCTTATATATAAACGACATATTTAAAAACAATATTGTAGGTGAGCTAATATCTTACGCAGATGACACAGTTCTTTTTGTAAAGGATACATCTTGGGAAAAAGTAAATGCAACTATTTGCAAAGATATGAGAATTATTAAACACTGGCTTGATAACAATCTTCATTCACTAAACTGGTCTAAAACAAACTTCATGGCGTTTACACCAAATAATTATAACCGTCCTAACTTTAGTAACATAAAAGTACACAACATAAATTGTGATACAGATACAGTTAATTGTAATTGTAATAACCTTATACAATACGTGGACAAAACTAAATATCTTGGATTACTACTTGATTCCAATTTAAAATGGAATCTGCATATAGATATGACCAAAAACAAAATTAGAAAACTTATAACTAAATTCTACTTTTTGCGAGAAGTGTTTAATGAAACTATTCTTAAACAAATTTATTCCGCGCTGGTAGAATCAATTTTAAGATATGGTACTGTCGTTTGGGGAACAGCCTATGAGTGCTATTTAAAACATCTTAAAACCACACAAAATTATATAATTAAAATAATGTTTCGGAAAAACAAACGTTTCAGTACGGAATTATTGTATGAATCATCACAGTTCTTGAACTTTAAGCAATTACATCATCTAACTACTGTTATATTTATTCACAAAAATAAACAATTGTTTCTACTGCCTGATCATGTGCACAATACTAGATTTAACAACATGCACAAATTCAAATTTCCTGCTGTTAAATCCAACTCTACACAAAAGTCTATTGTATACTACGGCATAAAATTATATAATCACTTACCTACTCCATTAAAAACAATTACAAACGTCAAGCTTTTTTCAAAAAAAGTTAGATTATGTATAGAAACATAACAACCCGTGCTTATCTATCTATCACTTTTTTTATATATATATTGTATTACATTTCAATTTTTTATCTGTGCTTATCTATCTGTTACATTTTTTTTATATTGTATTACATTTTAATTTTTTATCTATCTATTACTTTTTTATATTGTATAATTTTTTAATCTTTTTCACCTTCTCTAACTAAACTTTTTTTTTTCTTTTTTCTTTTCCACTTTACTATTACTGCATTATTATTATTATATGAATTAATTTAATCTTGGTAGTCACGACACAAATACACTTGTATTTAGGTGACTATCACGGTTATCTGAATAGATCCTTTTATACTTACATATATGTAAATATTCTTATTATAGAAAATTTATTATTTATATTTTATGTACATTGTATTCATTTTGTTTGTTTGTTAAATATACTTACTTACTTACTAAAAAAAAAAAAAAAAAAAAAATTTTTTATTCAATTCAAGTTTAATCAAATTTTAAACCAAAAAATTGCAAAAATTAAATCTAATAAACACAAATTAATTAATTTTTTATCAAACTGTTACTGACAACAATTTCTTATTGTTTTTATAAATTTAGTACAGTTTCAAACCAAATTTAATCAAGCTGCAAACCAAAAAATTGCAAAAACTAATTCTAATATCCACAAATAAATTTATTTTTTATCAAACTAATTTTTTATTGTTTTTAATAATTCAGTACAGAATTAAACCAAATTTGGCCAATTTATATTTTATTTTAAAATTGCTACAAATTAAAAAATCAATTAATTCAACTAATTTTAAATTTGTTCCTATTTTATTGTTACCAATAAGCAAGCAATCATAATTAATTTTTGCTACATTAAAAGATGCTACATTATATAAGCAATATTTTTAATTTTTGAAATTGTTTCAAGCTAAAATTTAAATAAAAATTGAGTTAATTTAATCAATTTTAAGTTTGTTACTATTTATTTTCTACCAATAAACAAGCAATTTTGATGGACATTTTTGCTACAAGATAGCAACGTATTTGCTACTCAAATAATTTTAAGTTTGTTGTTATTTTTTTGCTAACAATAAGCAACCAATTTTGACATTTTTTTTTAATAAAATAAAGTAATATATTACTTCAATTATCGTGCGTCCTGCCACAGAATTTATTCAACACTTGATGTGAAGATACCTCTGGGTTTTGTTGGTAGCGCGTCTACTATCCTGTGCTATTTATATTATCAAATAAACATTTACCCCGTACCCTCTTAACAACCCTGCTTTGCTACAACTTGGAGCCCATCCTAGTTCTAAGGGAAACTACCATGCCCTTAGCCCACTCACCAAAAGAAAGATTTAATTTATGGAGAAAACCTGACAGCACAGACCGTTTAATTGCAACTCCCAACTAGTTGTACCAACAGATAAGTTTTTTAAACCTGTAATTACAGAGCAATTAGATTTAGGGGAAGGGTCACAAGGGGGTTTAAGAAATAGATTTGTAGCGCAAGACGCTGTGCCTAAAAAAATTAAAAGTAACGACAATATTGATAAGGCAAGTGATGAATTTGATTTAATAAAATGCGCAATAGCATATACAGTCTTAATATATCAGATGCATCAGTTGCCCGCAATATTAGTGTAACCTCAGAATTGGGAACAAATCCTTGTAAAAATGAGAAATCAGCTCTTGACATTGACGCAAGGAGAACTGATAGACTAAATATAAATTATCTATTTATAAAAGATAATTTTATTGAGAACAAAAGTAAAGTTACAAAAATAAAAATAATAGTCGACACAAAGAATTTAATACTTTATTAAATTTGGATATGTATGGTGAAAATAATTATAACCAAGATAAAATCAATGTTAGAAATATTGGTACATTACTATTTAATTGTAACGCTACCAGTAATGCCCCGATGTATAACAATATTTTTTTATCAGATGCAAAAATTGCTAAGCCAAATTTATCGGAAAATTTTGGGGACCCGCCCTAAAAGCGAAATTCGAAATATGATCGAATCCGGCTACCATCGTCCTTCAGACAAATCGATCTTTGCTTATTTTATTAAAATAATGACAGATGCTAAATACCTTAACCCACCTTTTGAAGAGTGGTATTTAGTAATGATTCTCGCATCTCATTTTTCTGGCCATATAGCTACCGGATTGGCGGAAGCACAGACACTACGTTATGCATTAGAGAAATTGCGAGTGTTAGAACAGATTCACTCTCGGAATAGACCAATCAACAATTTTCAGAATGTACGCCCGCATCCACCGCGAACCATACCTCAACAAAATCATTTGCGCTCATTTAATTCACAAACAAATAATAACACAATTGCCAACCTGGTTCTGGAAAATTCCGACATTCCCAAAAATTATTCGGAAAAATTTCTAGGGTCGACACGTACACTAACCAGAATCCAAAGTATGACCTACTCGATGATGCGTGTGATTTTGTACACAATACCGTTAATGCACCGCGATCCCCAGTTATTGCCTTTAAAACCGTTAACATAGAATTCCCGGCATTAATCGACAACGGAAGCAAGATAACGTGTATTTCAACGGAAGCTTTCCGGCAAACTGAAGCAATCAATCCAAACTTACCAGTCTTTCCAGTGCAGGGAATCCGAGTTACGGGTGCATTTGAATCAAGGTCATCACGCGTCACTCATCAAATATTACTGCCATTTTGACTAAACAATTTTCAGTTTGAATTTGAGTTCTTAGTAGTACCAAATTTATGTTATCCCGTAATAATGGGGATAGATGTGTTAAAAGCCCTAGAGGCAAATATAATATTTCAAGGAAAAACGGCTGGTATAGAAATTCAAAAAGAAAATAAATTGTTTCCATCCCGAAGGTGCGCATAACTTTATACCACCGGCAAATTGTTTGCTACGCGTATGTGCGCTTCGGTGCTAAGTACGGAAAAAAAAAACGATTTTGAGAATGTAGTTCGGAATTTATTGCTAAACGCTACGGAACAGAAGATGCTTATAGATCTGTTTGGACAAATTCGGTCTGACGCATAAGTACCAACACAAAATTACATTAACGGACACCGAAATGCTGTCCAAGCCAAAATTGAACAAATAGAGCGATGGGGTATAATATCCAGATCGGATACGCCTTATTCAAGTTCTTTGATAACTACCGTAAAGCGCGACGGGAGTGTGCGTCTTTGTTTAGACGCTAAAATACCTTGACTTACAGTAGACCTGCTTCATGGCCTTTCAAACGTTTGCTATATATTTTCTTTAGACTTAACGTCATCGTATTAGCAGATTCCTATCAAACAAGAACACCAACCTTTTACTGGGTTCAGAGTGGGAACTAAGTTTTATGAATTTAACGTGTTGCCATTTAGTCTTAAAACGGCACTCAGTTCACACTTAGTGTGTGGATTAGATACTGGGGCCATCTTATGAAAGTTTTGTGCACGCCTATGTTGACGACTTATTGATCTCGTCATCGTCCTTTGCGGAACACATCGATTATTTGGATTTGGTATTAACTCGTTTTGTTAGTGGTGGATTAACGTTAAGATTTAACAAATGTAGATTTTTTAGTCAGAGTTTAAAGTTTTTAGGATACCAGCTTGACATTCTAGGTTTGAAACCGGATCCGGATTGGATTCAAGCAATTAACGATTAATATTTGCCAACTCCAAGCGTTTCTGGGGTTAGTAAATTTTGACCGGAGTTTTGTGGAACAATTTTCGACAATTGCGGAACCACTTTCCCGGTTGCTTCAAAAGAGAGATATTTGGTGTTGGAGTCAGCCACAAATTAATGCTTTTGCTGCTGTAAAAGCCGCACTTTCTCGTAAAATCCTATTACGTCATCCGCAAATGGAACACCCTTTCATAGTGCAATGTGACGCGAGTGAGGTAGGCGTTGGTGCTGTATTATTCCAAATGGTAAACGGAGAAAAACGGGTAATTGCTTACTCAAGCAAACTTTTATTGGCATGCGAACAACCTGAAAAAAATGGCGCGTTTTTTTTTATTGGTAAGCCATTTTTAATATTAACAGACCACCGTTCATTAATGTATCTTAACACTTGTTGTCTTCTATCGCCACGTATTACTTGTTGGGTACTGGCCTCACAAGATTATGATTTTTGTATCCAGTATGTTCTTGGTACGCAGAATTTTGTAGCTGATATATTGTCGCGTAACCCCCCGCAGCGGTTTATGGTACCCCATAATTGCTGTTTTAAGTTGAACGCACTACGAAATAATCCTACTATGAAAAAAATTATACAATTAATACCTCAGGCACAAGTAACCGATAGTAAGCTGGAAAAAATAATCAAAAGTCTGCAGGACTCTGCAAATGACCGTTTTGTGTTTCTAAATGGTACACTTTTCCGACGTACTTTCAAAGATAGTCCCGTTTTACTAAGTATTCCTAATGACTTAACTCGGGATGTCATTTAGGCGTACTATGAATATTTTGGCCATTACAACAAAATCTTTGGGTGGAGTAGTATGTTTTGCTCAATAAAGCGTGTTATTAAAGCTTGCTTATTGTGCCAAAAGGTAAAAATGTCTTGACTACCTAAGCCGGCCATCAAGCCAATTATACCCGCAGGACCTAATGATCTTGTGGCCGTTGACTTCTAAGGTCCTTTACCCCAATCTGTAGGTGGTGCGTGCTACATCTTTGTTGCTATTGACGTGTTTACAAAATTAGTATCTTTCTATCCCGTGAGACAAGCAACCACCACCTCTATTATCAATCGGATATCTAAACATTATTTTGCGGAGATCTATCTTTTGTGATCACGGTACGCAATTTACCGCCCGACGATGGGGAACATTTTTAAAGAAAAGCGGAGTTTAATTGATTTTTTTGTCAGTAAGGCATCCACAGGAAATCCCGTCAGAACGGGTAATGAGGGAGTTAGGATGTCTTTGCCGTACCTACTGCCATCAGAAACATATTGTTTGGGCTCGGGAAATCTCAAAGTTTATTAAGATTTTGAATAGTGTCACCCATAAAGCAACCGGTTTTGCGCCTATGGAGATACATTTTGGTGTTACGCCTCCGTCCCCATTGCGTAATTTTGTTGAAATACCAATACTTTGCAAGTTAAACTATTCCTTGCAACGCAGAACTTATCGCAAAATGCCAAGCGGCGTGCGGCCAAGTACCCGCATGGTCCGTTGAAGCAATTTTTGGTGGGTGACCTGGTGTTGCTTCGAATCAATCCGGTATCTTCTTTAGCACTTCAAGAAACTAAGAAGTTTTTGCCTTTATTTGAAGGTCCGTATAAGATAAAAAAACAAATTGCCACAAAAACATTCGTGTTAGTTTTTCTAGGTACCGACATTGAACGTAGGGTTTTCCATGCCTGTCACATAAAATTTTATATTACTTATGATTCTTCAACATAGTTATTTGTCTGTTTTGAATGGGGGCAGGTAAGACAGAATTTTAAGGTGTGAATGTATGCACCTTATTTACATACATTCTGGGCATGAATTGCTTCCTTCCGCGGATTCTAGGAACTTTTTGCGTACGGTTTGAACATATTATTAATAATATTATTGGTCTTTGTAAATTGTGTGTGCTTAACCCGATAATTACTTCAATTATAGTGTGTTCTGCCACAGAATTTATTCAGCACGTGGTGTGAAGATACTTTTGGGTTTTGCTGGTGGCGCGTCTACTATCCTGTGCTACTTATGTATATTATCAAATAAACATCTATACAGAATCGGACATTTTCATCTTTACCCCGTACCCTCCTTATGACTCTGCTTTGCTAGAACATGTTTGAAATAATTTCTTCCAGCCTGGATACAAGCATTCAATCTTCTTGTCATTGAGTGCCAAACTTTCTAATTGAGTTACACCCAGTAGTTATCCAATTTTGCAAATCGTCCAAATTCTTCAATAGAGTAGCGTAAACTTATGACTTCAAATAACCTTATAAAAAATAATCCGAAGAGTTTAAGTCTAGAGATCGAACAGGCCATGAGTGTGGCTCACCTCGACCAATCCAGCAGTTTCCGTATGTTGCTGCTAAATAATCACGAGCAACTAAACTAAAATAATGTGGTACACTATTGTGCATAAACCACATTACAATTCTTGTTGCCAATGGTACATCATCCAAAAACTAAAGTAGCATGTGTACCAAAAAGTTTCAATACACTTTGCCATCCTAACCATTTAAAGAAAATTTATGTTAAAAACAATCTTCACATACCTGATGCAAATTTTCATCTGCCCACACATAGTTGTTATGAAAATTCCTTATTGCATTTCTTAAGAAACTGGCTTCATCGGTGAAAAAATATGTATCAAAAATTAAGGAATTAAAGCTAATGTTTGCAAAAACAATTGACATATCGCAATACGTGAAGGAAAATCAACACGTAGTAGTGCTTGAACACGTTGACTGTAGTATGAATACAACAAATTGCCCTTAAGAATTTTCAGTCCAATGACTTACATTCAAAGTATTGGCAATTGCGTAGAACTACATATATCTTTCTCTATCATGTCCAGCACATTCTGTTTTAGATGTGCCGTTTTTACTGTCATTGATCTTTCTAGCTCTTCATTTTGTTTCAATGTGCTTGTTTCACAAAGATGTTAATGAATGTTTTTGAAGATTTGTTTGGTTGTGGATATTACGGTCAGAAAACCGTTCAATGTACAATCGTCTAGCTTGTAATAAATTGTCATCAGCAAGTCCATACATAAAATGCATGTTAGTCATCTCGGCGTTTGTGTAGTGATTCATGGTAGAGGAATTTACTAATTATAAAAAACACGTCAAACAGCCAAACGTTACTCAATCTAATCAACTGCGACCAATACATGTGATGATCAATGACAAGTTGATTCCAATGAAATCCACTTGTACATTAGTAGAAAAACAATCGTTCCAAGTTATAGATAACAACTTTGTGTACTTGATAAACTCATTAACTTTTTGTACT
This sequence comes from Tachinus rufipes, assembly GCA_963932245.1. Lineage (NCBI taxonomy): Eukaryota > Metazoa > Arthropoda > Insecta > Coleoptera > Staphylinidae > Tachinus > Tachinus rufipes. The sequence goes on from OZ010744.1 coordinate 4,452,334, forward strand.
TGATATACTCATAGGCGTACGCTATACTTTTATTTACATTAATGATTTCAACAAACATGAATATTGTTGTCGCAAATTTTTCAAAACAAAAAGATTTTTCAAAAATCATCACAAAACAAAATACTTTTAGAATAGACCAAGGAATAATCCGCATGTTTATCTAACACTCTGTATATAAAGAAAAAAAAATTATTGTCATTTAAAATAAATTTCCAAATAATTTTTTAATACTAAATTTATATTAAAATTACGATTAAAATCACTAATTCTGAAAAATTATTATTGATTTTTTTAACACTTCAGATATAGATAATGATAAACAGAAACAATAAGCTATGGATTTTAATCTATCTGAATGTCCATATCTCCCCTACTAGTATAAAAGCAACTCGTTGTGAGTTAATATATTAGTTTTACATACGTTTCACTATGGCTCTCAACCAAATATTGATTGTACTGGTAGTAGTTTTTGCATCAGGTGAGATTATTTAATAAATAAACCTACTTTAAAGCTAATAGACAATTAAAAAAAAAATGTTTAAAAACGTTTTATGACAACAAGAACATGTTTTATTGACTTTATTATGCAACATTTGAGATTAATACAAATTTTTACTTTTTTAGCTAACGCATTGGTATGCTACACATGTTTAGGCAACAGTACTCATTGCACAAATGCAATAGAACAAAAATGTGAAGATATACAATATAAAAATATGCTTCCAAACACTCCAGGTTTATCTTATGACTCTATAAAACAATTTCCAATATCAAATAAAAAACCATCAGAAAAAGCCGTAGAAGAATATTTTTGCCTAAACTTATGTAAGTATATTAAACAAAAAATATATATTATGTTTTATTATTAAAATTAAAATTATTATTATTTTAGATGATGAATATATTTTAAGATCATGCGGTTATGGTTATTTAGAGTTAATGGAAGCGTCATGTAAACAAATAGAAGATGAAAGTAGCTATACCTGCGAAATATGTACCACAGATTTGTGCAATTCTAGTTACGTTTATTTACCTTCTTCTTTGTTATTATTTATTGTATTTGTTATTAATTATTTTAAATAATTTGTAATTAGATTAAATATTTTTTGCATTTTATAATAAACTGATTTTTTTGCTAATGCACCAATAAATTTTTTTTTATTATACAATTACTAGTCAATGATGTGCATTCGATGCTCTCAAATTGTGAGTTGCTAAAAACGTTGCGTACTGCATACTCTGGTATTTATCATTTTAATACCGGATTTATTGATTAATGTTTTTGGTTCTAAAACATAATTTTTGATGTTACATTTTTGATAAAAACATGTTATTTTATTATGTTTTGATGTTTTCTGGCCGGATTTTGATAAAATCTTAATGTTTTTTGGTTGAATTTTAATGATTGCTAACCGAATTTTTATATTTAAAACAGAAACGTAATAATTTTGATGTTTTTTGGCCAGATTTTAATAAATTCATATGAAATTTTAATATTTTCAGTCATAAAACATAATTTATGACCAAACTTTGATTGAATTTTGATAATGGTTGCCGGATTTTTACGTTTACGATTACAAAACATAATAATTCACTTAACTTTAATGGTTTTTGGCCGGATTTTAATATTGTTTTGACTAATTTTGATGTTTTCAGTCATAAAACATAACTTTTGACCAAACTTTAATAATTTTTGATTAAAAATTTGATGGTTGGCTGATAGTTTTTTACGTTTACGGTCAGTAAATATAGTTTTAGTTACTTTCTAACTGTTTATTACTAAATTTTGACTATTTATATCAAAATTTTGTTGTTTTCTGGGTAGATATTAATATTTTTTGTCAAATTTTGATGTTGCCTGACATAAAATACTTAAATTAAATGTTTTTTGAAAAATGTTGATGTTTGATTCCCGGATTTACACAATTATAAGCTCAAAATATGGTATTACAATAAATTTTAATGTTTTTTGTTTAAGTTTTGACAATTTTTAACAAATTTAAATTATTTATATATCATTTTTTTTTGTTTTCTGAGCAGAATATGGTTGTTTTCAGATATAAAACATATATTATGACCAAATTTTAATGTTTTTTGATCAAATTTTAATGATTCCTTATTGGACTTTGACGTTTTCGTATTGAAACAATAAATTTTAAAGTTTTTTAGATAATTTTGACAATTTATTGCCGGATTTGATCATGCATTTCCAAATTTTGTTGTTTATCAGCCAGATTTTAATGAATTCTTGACAAGAATGTTGATGTTTTCAATTATAAAACATCTTGGTTTACTCAATTTTAATGTTTTTTAGTTAATTTTAAAAGTTTACTTCCAAAATTTGATAACTTTTATTCAATTTTAATGTATTCTGTTCTAATTTTTATGATTTCTCGCCAAACTTTGATGTTTTTGGTCAAAAAACATGTTAAATATGTGGGATAAAACATATTGTTTCAATAAATGTTGATGGTTTTTAATTGATTTTAAATGTTTATTGATATATTTTGATAATTTGTACAAAAATTTTGATGTTTTTAAGCTAGATTTAAATGTTTTCTAGTCAGATTTTAATAATTTCTTCCTAAATTTTAATGATTTTCAGTCATAAAGCATAATTTTTGAGCAAACTTTAATGTTTTTTAGTTACATTTTGAAAATTTATTGCCAGATTTTCACTTTTACAAACCCAAAACATATTACTTCACTAAATTTCAATGTTTTCTTAATATAATTAATATAATTCTTATAAAATTTTTAGTCATAAAACATAATTTATGACTAAACTTTAATGATTTTTGATCAAATTGTATTGCTTTTTTGTCGGGTTTTGACGTTTTTGTTCATAAAATATATTGTTTCACTAAATTTAATGTTTTTTTTTCAAATTTTGTTATTTCCCAGCTGGATTTTAATAATTTATTGACTAAAATTTTGATGTTTTTGGTTATAAAACATATTGTTTCCCTAAATTTTGATGTTTTTAATTTGATTTTGAAAGTGTACTTCCAAATTTTGATAACTTTTATCCAATTTTGATGCTTTCTAACCTAATTTTGATGATTTTAATCACAAAACATTTTAGAAATGTGGGATTGTTTCTTTAAATGTTGATTTTTTGTTGATTTTAAATGTTTGTTGCCATATTTTGACAATTTGTATCAACATTTTGATGTATTTAGGCTGAAATTTATTGTTTTCTGGTAAGATTTTATTAATTTCTTTTCAAGTTTTGATGTTTTCAGTCATAAAGCATAATTTTTGGGCAAATTTTAATGTTTTTTGATTAAATTTTAAAAATTAATTAACAGATTTTTACTTTTACAAACCCAAAACATATTACTTCACTAAATTTTAATGTTTTCTGACCGGATTTTAATAAATTCTTATAAAATTTGGATGTTTTTAATCAAAAAACATAATTTATGACCACACTTTAATGTTTTTTTATCTAATTTTATTAATTTCTTTTTGGATTTTGACGTTTTTGTTGATAAAATATATTGTTTCACTAAAATTTAATGTTTTTTAGTTGCTTTTGACCATTTTATCGCCTAGTTTTGATGAAGTATTTCTAAACTATGTTGTTTTTCAGCCAGATTTTAATGATTTTTCGACTAGAATTTTGATGTTTTTGGTTATAAAACATCTTGTTTCACTAAATTTTGATGTTTTTTAGTTGATTTTAAAAATGTACTTCCAAATTTTGATAACTCTTATCCAATTTTTATGTTTTATGACCAAACTTTGATGTTTTTGGTAATACAATTGGGATTGTTTTTTTAAATGTTAATTTTTAATTAATTTTATATGTTTATTTCCGTATTTTGATAATTTGTATCAACATTTTGATAATTTCAGACTGGATTTTAATGTTTTTTGGTCGAATTTTAATAATTTCTTTTCAAATTTTAATGTTTTTAGTCATAAAACATAATTTTTGACCAAACTTTAGTGTTTTTTGAATATATTTTGAAGATTAATTGTTGGATTTTCATATTTACGCACCCAAAACATATTACTTCACTAAATTTCAATGTTTTTTTGCCGAACTTTAATATTTTCTGTTATAAAACAGAACTTAGGAGCAAATTTTAATGTTTTTAATTGAATTTTGATGATTTTTATGGTCGCAATCCATATTGTTTTAGTTAGATTTTGAGAATTTTATTGGATTTGATTATTTATGTGCAAGTTATGTTGTTTTATAAACGGATTTTAATCATTTTTTGATAAATTTTGATGGTTTTTAGTAACTTTTGAGCAAATTTTGGTTATTTGTGACCGAATTTGCATGATATCTTTTCAGATTTCACTCATTTATTTCAAAATTATAACAAATCAATCCCAAATTTTGTACTATTTAACAGTTTTTGTTGGAATTTGGTTTTTTTATTATAATATTTTATATATTTTATAGGTAGTTTTTGGTGCTTTTTATAACTATTTTTAACATTTTATAAGCTTTTGTAGTTTTAAACCGTTTTTAGTCATTTTTGTTTTTACTGAATGTTGCTATTTTTTAATTTTTAAAAAAAGAATTTTGTAGCTTTAACAGTTTATGACTAACAATATTTTCATATTAAAGCCATTTTTTTTAAATTAAATGAAAAAAAAAAAAATTTAAATGTTGAGAATAAAATTTTGCATTTTTACACTATTTCAAATTTTGATAAAAAAATATTATTAAGTATTATGACCAGATTTTTGAATTTCTTTAAATAATTTATGTTTTACATTTCAAGACTAACTTTTGATGTTTCTCTTTCGGTGTTTTTAACTTTTTTTTACAAATATTTTGATATTTTATGACAAAATTTTATCATTTTTTACTTTTTATAAATATTTTTTTATTAGTTTTAAACGGTTTATGACCAAAATTAAATATTTTTACAATATTCTTAGACGTTATAGTCAAATTTTGCTGTTTTTTTAATTTTATTTAAAAAAAACACTTCTTTTAACGATTTTGGTGTTTTCTAACAAAATTTTGATGTTTAAAATTTAAACTTTGTTAGTTTTGATACTTAATGATTAAAATTTTGCACTTTTAAACCGCTTTTTGCCTTTAACTTTAAATCTATTTAAATATTTCAATATTATATAACCAAATTTAACTATTTTTCACTTTTTTAAAATAAAATTTTGCACTTTTTTAACAGTTTCTGACAATATTCTCATATTTTATGGCCAAATTTTATTATTTTTAAAAGTTTTGCATTTTTGATAGTTTATTATTATTATTTATATATAGAATTATATAGATATTTTGTGTCTGCAAACGTAAATAGTCATATACTCAGTTTCAACAATCGATTTGCTCGTCAGAATTGCTTGGACTTTCATCGGGATTTTCCCTGACTTTGTGCGTTTGCTCTCGGCGCGCCTTAACTTGAGATGAGTGCGAGACGTCCGGGAGTGAGGGGTTTCCGTCGAGATTTCCATCCTCTCTCAAACCGCGCAAAGCAGTTTTTACGTTTATTCTAACTTTTTGCTCACAAACGCTTGGCTGGGTGGGTGGGGACGTGATTAATTTCCCGTTTTGGATTTTTGGGTTTTTCAAGTTTACTTCTGAACGGTTTCACGTACTTTTGAACTTTCTATTTAAAGTTTTTTTCTACTTTTTTTTACGGTACATGTTTACAATTAGTTTCTTCGTGTTATTTTGTTTTAGATAAAAATTACCAACTGTTTAAGGCTTGTTTATTGACTTACGAGCCAAGTTGAGGTTTTTTTACTTAGTGTTAATTTTTCTTTGCAAAACTTGTGATTTACACGATGTACTGTAGTTAACAGGTCATAATGTCCTTTAGACCTTAATGTTGTGGCAAGAATTGTAGCGTCAATTAAAGATGAGCGAGGAAAACTGCAAGGATTGTTGATAAAAACCTTTGTGCTGTATACAAAAAGTGTATTAGCATTAATGCTTTGATAACCAGAAAAACAGGAACCGTGCAAAAAAAAGTCACTACAAACAGAGATGACCGTTTTTTGGTGTTTACAAGTTTGCGAAATAGAACAGCTTTTGCAATATAAATACCATTTTGACAGCTTTGGAGCATATTTTGGAGTCTACATTTGTCATTTTGTGTTTCTGTAACTCTTCACGATTGACAATACGTCCTTTTGCAATATTTAGTTGCATTGCAATTGGTTTCAATTTAGATCATTTTGCACAGCTGATGTTAGTACCAAATTTTATCATTTTACAATGACAGTTTAGAAATAATAATTGTTTTATTGATCTTCTTGGTTTAAAATCAAATCAGTTAAATTTAAGTTGTGTCTAATTGAGCGTATCAATTTAAATAATTTTTGCACAGTTGGTACTAATAATATTGTTCTAAGTTCTTACAATATTTTATCAATTTCCAATAAACAATTCAAAAGTTATAAGTGTTTTATTGATTTCCTTGTTTTAAAATAAAAATTGACCAATTTGGTTAAGCCTAGGTTATGTTAAATTAAGCGTATCAATTTAGATCATTTTTACACAGTTCGTACTCATGATATAGTAAAAAATTGTTACCAATATTTATTAATTTCCAATGAATAGTTTAGAAGTTATAACAGTTTTATTGAACTCCATGATTTAATGTTAAATTGACTCAAGTCGGATTAAATTTAAGTTTTGTCAAATTGAGCGTATCAATTTAAATAATTTTTGCACAGTTGGTATTAATGCTGTTGTTCTATATTGGTACCAAGTTTTAAAAATTTCCAATAAATAATTTTAAAGTTATAGTTATTTAATTATCCCTTTTGGTTTAAACTTAAAATTTGCCAAGTAGACCAAATTTAGGTTATGTCAATTTAAACGTACCAAACTTAATTATTTTTGCACAATAAGTACTGACAGTATTGTTATACATTGGTACTAAATATTATCAATTTCCAATGAATAATTTAGACATTATTATTGTTTTATTGATCTCCTTGGCTTAAAACCAAAACTGATCAAATCAATTAAACTTAGATTATGTCAAAATTAGCCTATTGATTTAAATCATTTTTGCACAGTTAGTACTAGTGTTATTGTTCTACAGGGTTATCAAATTTTATCAACTCCCAATAAACAATTCAGAAGTTGTAAGTATTTTTTTATTTCTTTGTTTTAAAACCAATATTGATCGAATTGGTTAAACATAGGTTATGTCAAATTAAGCGTATCAATTTAGAACATTTTTGCACAGTTGGTACTCATGATATTGTTGTATATTGATACAAAATTTTATTAATTTTCAATAAATAGTTTAGAAGTTATAATAGTTTTATTAGCCCCCATGGTTTAATGTTAATTTGACTTAAGTCGGAATAAATTTAGGTTTTGTCAAATTGAGCGTATCAATTTAAATAATTTTTGCACAGTTGGTACTAATAATATTGTTCTAAGTTCTTACAATATTTTATCAATTTCCAATAAACAATTCAAAAGTTATAAGTGTTTTATTGATTTCCTTGTTTAAAAATAAAAAATGACCAATTTGGTTAAGCCTAGGTTATGTCAAATTAAGCGTATCAATTTAGATCATTTTTACACAGTTTGTACTCATGATATAGTAAAATATTGTTACCAAATTTTATTAATTTCCAATGAATAGTTTAGAAGTTATAACAGTTTTATTGGCGCCCATGGTTTAATGTTAAATGGACTCAAGTCGGATTAAATTTAAGTTTTGTCAAATTGAGCGTATCAATTTAAATAATTTTTGCACAGTTGGTACTAATGATATTGTTCTATATTAGTACCAAGCATTAACGATTTCTAATAAATAGTTTAAAAGTTATAATTATTTAATTAGGCCTCTTGGTTTAAACTTAAAATTTGCCAAGTGGACAAAATTTAGGTTATGTCAATTTTAACGTACCAAACTTAATTATTTTTGCACAGTAAGTACTGAAGGTATTGTTATACATTGGTGCTAAATATCATCAATTTTTAAAAAATAATTTAGAAATTATTATTATTTTATTGATTTCCTTGGCTTAAAACCAAAACTGATCAAATCGATTAAACTTAGATTATGTCAAAATTAACCTATTGATTTAAATTATTTTTGCACAGTTAATACTTGTGTTATTGTTTTACAGTGTTATCAAATTTTATCAATTCCCAATAAACAATTTAAAAGTTATTGATTTTTTGTTTTAAAACCAAATTTGATCAAATTGGTTAAACATAGGTTATGTCAAATTAAGCGTATCAATTTAGATCATTTTTACACAGTTCGTACTCATGATATAGTAAAATTTTGTTACCAAATTTTATTAATTTCCAATAAATAGTTTAGAAGTTATAACAGTTTTATTGGCCCCCATGGTTTAATGTTAAATTGACTCAAGTCGGATTAAATTTAAGTTTTGTCAAATTGAGCGTATCAATTTAAATAATTTTAGCGCAGTTGGTACTAATAATTTTGTTTTATTTTCGTACCAAATTTCATTAATTTTCAATGATCAGTTCAAAAGTTATAATTGTTTTATTATCCCATTTGGTTTAAAGTAAAAAAATTCCAATTAGACATAACCTATTATGTCAAATTAAATTTAGTTATTTTTGCACAGTAAGTACTGACTGTTTTGTTGTACATTAGTACTAAATTTAATCAATTTCCAATAAATAGTTTAGAAGTTATAATTACTTTATTGATCTTCTTAGTTTAAAACCAAAATTGACGAAACCGATTAAACTTAGGTTATGTCAAAATTAGCCTATCGATTTAAATCATTTTTGCGCATTTGGTACTGATGGTATTGCTCTAAATTAATACAAACTTTTATCATTTTTTAATAAACAGTTTAAGAATTGTAATTATTTTATTAGCCTTCTTAGTTAAAAGTTAAAACTAGGCACTTCGATTAAATTTAGGTTAAGTTAAATTGAGCGTATGAATTTAAATCATTTTTGTACAAATGGTGGTAATAATAATAATGTAGACAAAAAAAATTTAATTTACAATGATTAGTTTAAAAATTACAATTTTTTTTGGATTAAAACTAAAATTGACCAAGTCGATTAAACTTGGATTATGTCTAATTGAGCATATCAATTTAAATCAATTTTGCACAGTTGGTACTCATAATGTTGTTCTATATTGGTACTCAATTTCATCAATTTCCAATGAACAGTTTAAAAATTACAGTTGATTTAATATTCGCTTTACTTAAAAGTTAAAACTAGTCACGTCAAATAAATTTAGATTATGTCAAATTCAACGCATGAATTTAGATTAATTTTGCACAATTGGTAATGATGATATTAAAGTATATAGGTACCAAATTTCATCAATTTTTAATGACCAAAATAGAAGTTATAACTGTTTATTCGGTCCCCTTAATTTAAATTTAAAATTGGCCAAGTCGGATTAAATTTAGGTTATGTCAAATTGAACCTTTAAAAATAATTTTTTTTTGCACAATTTGTACTAAAAGTGTTGTTGTATAATGCTACAAAATTTTATCAAATTCTAATAAATAGTTTAGAAGTTATAAACATTTTATTGATCTCCTTGATTTAAAATCAAAATTAATAAAGTCGGTTAAACTTAGATTATGTCAAACTGATTGTATCAATTTAAATAATGTTTGCACAGTTAGTACTAATGATATTGTTTTTAATTGATACTAAATTTTATTAAATTCCAATGAATAGCTTCAAAGTTATAAATGTTTTATTGAATTCTTTGGTTTAAAACAAAATTGATGAAGTCAGTTAAACTTAGATTATGTCTATAGAGTTTGAATTGATGAGCGACTTCTATTTAACAATGGGTCGGTTATGATTTGAGCAGAAATTTCTACCAAAACACGCACAGAATTGGTTTTTATAGAGAATGGCTCCCTAACAGTTTACAGATACATTATGAAAGTTCTCAAAAAGTTATGCTTTTCATGCAAGATAATGCTAGACCTCACGTAGCCAGAATTATCAGAGATTATCTGTATAAAGAGAAAACTTTGCGGTTTAATTAGCCACCTTTCAGCCCGGATATAAATCCTATAGAACATGTCTGGGATGAGTTGAGACGACGTATTTGAAAGCATATTTCAAGAACTGCTCAGCTAAGACAGTTGCTATTGCAGGAATGGAATAATATCGACCAATATGTAATCCTTAATTTAAGTCAAAGTGTTCCTCGTCGACTTCAAGCAATCATCAATGCAAGAGAGGGTGTTACTCGCGGAATGGGACACTTCGGCGCCGCCGTTTAGGCGCGGCCAATTCGGCGCGGCCGATTCGGCGCGAGGACACCTCGGCGCTGGCCAATTCGGCGCCGGCCGTTTCGGCGCCAGAACTTTTCAAATAAAACAAAAAAATATATACACATTATAATAAAAATTGATTTGTTTTGTGAAACATAACAGATAATGTATGATAAATAAAATATAAAATACGTATAATATACTTAACATATCAAACAAAAGTTATACATAAAAATCATAATATATGTACGTACATATTTAAATTGTCAAATATACAATATATATTATAATAAGTAAACATAATTTTGACCCGCAAATAATTTATGAGTAATTAATTATGAGTTTTTAATGATAGGTAATAACCTGAAAAATATAAAGGATAATAGCCTATTAAAATAAATAAGTAAAAAAATTAAAAATATAAAATAGTAAAAAATACCAAATAAATTTTTATGATTATAATATATTTGTATATACTATGTTTTATTTGAAAAGTTTTGGCGCCAAAACGGCCGGCGCCGAATTGGCCAGCGCCCAAACGGCCGGCGCCGAATCGGCCGCGCCGAAACGGCCGCGCCGAAACGGCCGCGCCGAAATGGCGGCGCCGAAGTGTCCTAGACCCTGTTACTCGTTTGTAATAATAAGTTTTTTTTAATTTTTTTTTTATATTACAACAAAAATTTGAATTGTAAAGTGATAATTTCAAAACGCGCAATAAAAACAATAAATAAGCTTTACGATACAACATTAAATTTATGATTTAGTGTGCAAAATACAGTACAATTATTTACAATTTGCTAACATAAAGTTAAAGCAAAAAATTCTAAATCTATTACATTAGCTGAAATTAATTTTATGTTTAAAAAACCATCCTTAAAATAGATATGTCTTATTATTGATTCAGTGTACTTTAGATATCATATCTTCCCTAGTTATATAAGCAACTCATTGTGAGTTAATATATTATTTTTACACACGTTTCACTATGGCTTTCAACCAAATATTGATTGTATTGGCAGTAGTTTTTACTTCAGGTGAAATTATTTAATATTTAATAACTCAGTAGATTAATACAAATCTTTAATTTAATTTTCAGCTAACGCATTGAAATGCTATTCATGTGCTGGCACCATTTCTGATTGCAAAAATGCGCGAGAAGAAAACTGTAAGAACTTACAATATGAGAATATGTTCCCAATAGGTTTATCTCGTAACTTTTTGAATATATTTCCAATTTCAAATGAAAGACCATCAGAAAAAGCTGGCTTATTTAAACATGCCTGCATAAAATCACAAAGTAAATGTTTTAATTGGGTTAAAAATTATTCATAAAATTAAAATAATTATTATTTTAGATAACGATTATATTGTAAGAGGATGCGTTTATGGTCCAACAAATGTATGCGAATCTACCAGTAAAAATGTAGAAGAAAAAAGTAGTTATTATACCTGCGAAATATGTACCACAGATTTGTGCAATTCTAGTTACGTTTATTTACCTTCTTCTTTGTTATTATTCATTGTATTTGTTATTAATTATTTTAAATAATTTGTATTTAGATTAAGTATTTTTTGCATTTTATAATAAACTGATTTTTTTGCTAATGCACCAATTTTTTTTTTTTTTATTATACAATTACTAGTTAATGATGTGCATTCGATGCTCTCAAATTGTGCGTTGCTAAATACGTTGCGTATTGCATACTTTGGTATTTATCATTTTAATACCGGATTTTAATCGTTTATATCCAAATTTTGTTGATTTCTGACCAAACTTATTGATAATTGTTTTTGGTCATAGAACATAATTTATGATGTTACATTTTTGATAAAAAACATGTTATTTTATCAAGTTTTGATGTTTTCTGGCCGGATTTTAATAAATTCTTAATGTTTTTTGGTTGAATTTTATTGATTTACAAACAGAAACATAATAATTTTGATGTTTTTTTGACAGATTTTAATAAATTTATATAAAATTTTAATATTTTCAGTCATAAAACATAATTTATGACCAAACTTTGATTGACTTTTGAAATTGGTTGCAGGATTTTTACGTTTACGGTTACAAAACATATTAATTTACTAAACTTTAATGGTTTTTGGCCGGATTTTAATATTGTTTTAAATAATTTTAATGTTTTCAGTCATAAAACATAACTTTTTACCAAACTTTAATATTTTTTTATTAAAATTTGATGATTGGCGGACAGATTTTTACGTTTACAGCCAGTAAACATAGTTTTAGTAAAATTCTAACTGTTTGTTACTAGATTTTGACCATTTATATCAAACTTTTGTTGTTTTCTAGGCAGAATTTGATTGTTTTCAGATATAAAACATAAATTATGACCAAATTTGAATGTTTTTTCATCAAATTTTAATGATTTCTTATCGGACTTTGACGTTTTTATATTGAAACAATAAATTTTAATGTTTTTTGGTAAATTTTGAAAGTTTATTGCCGGATTTGATAATGTATTTCCAAGTTTTGTTGTTTATCAAGCGGATTTTAATGATTTCTTGAAACATCAACATTCTGTTTTTAATTATAAAACATCTTGCTTTACTCAATTTTAATGTTTTTTAGTTAACTTTGAAAGTTTACTTCCAAAATTTAATAGTTTTTATCTAATTTTGATGTTTTCTGTTCAAATTTTAATGATTTTGTGCCAAAATTTGATGTTTTTGGTCAAAAAATGTAAGATAAAACATAATGTTTCAATAAATGTTGATGGTTTTTAATTGATTTTAAATGTTTATTGTTATATTTTAATAATTTGTACCAAAATTTTGATGTTAACAAGCTAAATTTTAATGTTTTCTGGTCAAATTTTATTAATTTCTTCCTAAATTTTAATGGTTTTCAGTCATAAAGCATAATTTTTGAGAAAACTTTGATGTTTTTTGGTTAACTTTTAAAAATTAATTGTCAGATTTTCATTTTTACAAACCCGGATTTTAATAAATTCTTATAAAATTTAGATGTTTTCAGTCATAAAACATAATTTATGACCAAACTTTAATGTTTTTTGATTAAATTTTATTGATTTTTTGTTGGATTTTGACGTTTTTGTTCATAAAATATATTGTTTTACTAAACTTTATTGTTTTTTAATTAATTTTGACAGTTTATTGCTGGACTTTGATGATGTATTTCTAAATTTTGTCATTTTTCAGCTGGGTTTTAATAAATTTTTGACTGGAATTTTGATGTTTTAGGTTAAAAAACATTATGTTTCACTAAATTTTGATGTTTTTTTAATTGATTTTGAAAGTGTCCTTTTAGGTTTGAATAACTTTGATCCAATTTTGATGCTTTCATGCTTAATTTTGATGATTTTGGTCATAAAACATTTTAGAAATGTGGGATTATTTTTTTAAATGTTGATATTTTATTGATTTTAAATGTTTATTGTCGTATTTTGATAATTTGTAGCAACATTTTGATGTATTCAGGCTGGATTCTAATGTTTTCTGGTAAGAATTTAATAATTTCTTTCCAAGTTTTGATGTTTTTAATCATAAAGCATAATTTTTGAGCTAACTTAAATGTTTTTTGGTTAAATTTTTAAGATTAATTGTCGGATTTTTATGTTTACAAACCCAAAATATATTACTTTATCAAATTTAAATGTTTTCTGGCCGGATTTTAATAAATTCTTATAAAATTTGGATGGTTTTCAGTCATAAAACATAATTTATGACTAAACTTTAATGTTTTTTAATCAAATTTTATTGATTTCCTGTCGGATTTTGACGTATCTGTTTATAAAATATATTGTTTCACTAAACTTTTATGTTTTTTAGTTGATTTTGACAATTTATTGCTAAACTTTAATAATGTGTTTTCAAATTTTGTTATTTTTCAGCTGGATTTTAATATTTTTTTAACTGAAATTTTGATGGTCTTGGTTATAAACCATTTTGCTTCACTAAATTTTAATGTTTTTCAATTGATTTTGAAAGTGTACTTCCGAATTTTGATAATTCTTATGTAATTTTGATGTTTTCTAACCAAACTTTGATGTTTTTGGTCATAAAACATGTTAGGAATGTGGGATTGTTTTTTTAAATGTTGATTTTTAATTGATTTTAAATGTTTTGTGCCGTATTTTGATAATTTGTATTATTTTGATGATTTCAGACTGGATTTTAATGTTTTCTGGTCGGATTTAAATAGTTTCTTCCCAAATTTTAATGTTTTCAGTTATAAAACATAATATTTGAGCAAACTATAATGTTTTTTAGTTACATTTTAAAGATTATTTATCAGATTTTCATGTTTACAAATCTAAAACATATTACTTCACTAAATTTCAATATTTTTGGACAGATTTTAATGTTTTCTGTTATATAAAACATAATAAATAGGAACAAATTTTAATGTTTTTTATTAAATTTTGATGATTCATATTGTTTTAGTTAGATTTTGGCAGTTTTATCGGATTTAATGATTTATGTGCAAAATTTTCTTTTTTTTTTTTTTTTAAACAAGTTTTATTAATTTTTTGACAAATTTTGATGGTTTTTTGTGACTTATGACCAAATTTTAGTTACTAGTAACCGGATTTGTTTAAAATATGACCACATTTTACAAATTCATTTCAAAACTTTAACAAATTTTAATATTTTATTGCCAGATTTTGTTATATTTAATATTTTATTAAATAAATTTTGCACTATTTAAAGTTTGATTCTTTATTATAATATTTTTACCATTTTATAAACAAAATTTTGCAATTTTAAACCGCTTTTGGTCAGATTTAAATTCTTTTTAAAAATATTTTTTTACTAAATGTTATATTAATTATAAATATAGAATGTTGTAGGTTTAATAGAAATTTTTTTGAAATTTTATGAAAAAAGTTACTTTTTTCAACAGTGTGTAGCCTGATTTTGGTGTTTTTTAACTAAAAACCTTAACTAGTTAAGATTAACTTTTGGTGCTTTTTGGCAATCTTTTTATACTTTATGGTCAAATTTTGTTATTTTTAATATTCCATAAAAAAAAGATTTGCACTGACAATTTTTTAGTTTACACTTTTTAACGGTGGCGTTTTTTGACTATATTTTAGTATTTGAAAACTGAATATTGTTATTTTTGACAATTTATCAATAAAAATTAGCACTTTTAAGTATATTATATTTAAATTCGAAAAAAATCACAAAATCTATTGATTTAATTATGTTTTTTTTACCGGTTTAAATTTAGGTATTATTTTTTTTCGGTTACCCCAAGTTGGCATTGGCTATAAACTTATAGTTTGCATTATTGACCTTCTGATTAAAGTTTAGTTTCTTTCAGCAACCTTAGCCTGAACCATTTCCAGTTTTATTTTTTTACTAGTAAATAAGTTTTACTCTTGAACCAATAGCGTATAATCTTACATAATTTTTTAAAATTATTTTACTTTGTTATTAAACTCAAGCAACTTTTTTTTAAACCCGCATTTGTTTTAAAAGTTTTGAAAGTATTTTACACTTTCTAAAATTTTCCGAAAAACTCTAAATATAGTATTTGTTTCTGATTATTGCACAGTTTAAAATAATTGAGGTTAGGGTATTTTAATAAAAAAAATGTTATACTTTATTGTGCTGATTTTACTTTTTTATATATTAAGACCGGTTTCGGCGGTTAGGCCATCATCAGTTTTTTCCTTTTCACAGGTGTTGTTGTGAAATGAAAAAACTTTCATTTTTTAACAATCTATGAGCAATATTAGCTTCTTATTTGTCATAATTAAAATTTGCTTTTTTTAAATTTTATTTAAAAAAATAGTTTTTAGCTCAATTTTGGTGTTTTCTAACAATGTTTTGATGTTAAAGATTAAACTTTGCTATTTACGAATAAAATTTTACACTTTTCACAAACAGTTTTTGGCAAAATTAAAAACTAATTTAAATATTTTAATGTTTTATAACCATATTTAACTATTTTTGAATTTTTATTAATAGAATTTTGCACTTTTTTAACAGACCAACTGTGTTTTCTGACAATATTTTCATTTTCATTACTATATTTGACATTTCATAAAAAGAATTTTGCACTTTTCAATAGTTTATGGACGGATTTTGGTGTTCTCTGATAATATTTTGATGCTATAAAACTGAATTTTACTATTTTTGACATTCTATAAATAAAGTTACTTTACAGTGTAAATTAAGTGTTAAAAATTTGATTTATAAGTTAATAAAAGTGCAATAAATTCAATTGAACCCTTTTTACTTTATAAACAATTAAAATTGTTTATTCCAATATAGACGGAAAGTTTTAACAAAAAAATTTTTAGAAATTGGTAGAATGATAAATGTTTATATGCTTTTTAAGCTCAACAAATGACTCTTTGTAAATATAAACAATTTTTTTTTTGAAAGTAAAAAACTTGTCAGCTTGCACAAAAAAATTATTAAACAAAGTAAACATAAATTTTGGAATAACTTTTTCTCCTAATTAAATAAATATGTGCCGATATTACAAGTATATTATTCAATTAAATTGTTAATAAAAATTATTATCAAAATTCTTTAACTAATAATTACTCCAAATATTTGTGTTACACATACATTTTTCAACATTGGCGTTTTTGACAGTATTTTGATGTTGTGAGACTAGATTTTTGACATTTTATAAATAAAAATTAACTTTTTTTATTAGTTTATAAAAAATTTTAAAAAATATCATAACATGTACGCTTTTTAATACTTTAAACCTTAAAATCTTAGTTACTCCACTGCTGTTTTTATTGTTTTCTTTAACCAGTTTAAATTTAGATATCAATCTTTTACGGTGACCCCAAATTACTAGCATTGACTATAAACTTATACTGTGCCTCGTTAAAACTCAGGTTAAGGCTTAGTTTCTTCCAGCAACTAATAGCTTTTTTTACTAACAACATAATTTTTTCTCAAGTTGCAAAATCTACATCTTCTTTGAATTGTTTAATAACTAATATTTAAACGGTTGAGTAAGATATATAGCATATTCTAGAGCAGAACAGACGGATAGTTTAAACAGCCCCATCTACCCGACAAAGTGTTTTTTATCAATGATATAGATATTTATTGATTTTGCATAAGTCCGTAAGCACTAAGTTAGAGGAAGTGATAATGAAATCGAAGTTATTAATGACTATTCTAGAACAAATTGTTTAAGCTAAGTCTTATTCAGCCGCTAAAGTGTTTATTAATTATTTACTATGTTAGCAGAAGAGATAATAATATTTAACATCTTGATGATTGACACTTGGGTAGAGACTACAAAGCATGATAACGGAAAAATTTACACGTTTATAAGCCCAAAATATGATATTACAATAAATTTTAATGTTTTTTATTTAAATTTTGACAATTTTTAACAAATTTTAATCATTTATATAAATTTTGTTTTATTTTCTGGGCAGAATTTGGTTGTTTTCAGATATAAAACATATTTTATGACCAAATTTTAATGTTTTTAGATCAAATTTTCGTATTGAAACAATAAATTTTAATGTTTTTTTGGTAAATGTTGCCGGATTTGATGATGTATTTCCAAATTTTGTTGTTTATCATCCGGATTTTAAAAACTTCTTGACGAGAATGTTGATGATTTTAATTATAAAACATCTTCTTTACTCAATTTTAATGTTTTTTAGTTAATTTTGAAAGTTTACTTTCAAATTTGATAACGTTTATTCAATTTTAATGTTTTCTGTTCTGATTATAATGATTTCTCGCAAAACTTTAATGTATTTGGTCAAAAAACATGTTAGAAATGTGAGATAAAACATACTGTTTCAATAAATGTTGATGGTTTTTAATTGATTTTAAATGTTTATTGCTATATTTTGATAATTTGTACCAAAATTTTGATGTTTTTAAGCTAGATTTTAATGTTTTCTGGTCAGATTTTAATAATTTCTTCCTAAATTTTAATGGTTTTCAATCATAAAGCATAATTTTTGAGCAAACTTTAATGTTTTTTGATTAAATTTTGAAAATTAATTGTCAGATTTTCACTTTTACCAACCGAAAACATATTACTTCACTAAATTTCATCGTTTTCTGACCGGATTTTAATAAATTCTTATAAAAATTGGATGTTTTCAGTCATAAAACATAATTTATGACTAAACTTTAATGTTTTTTATCAAATTTTATTGATTTCTTGTCGGGTTTTGACGTTTTTGTTCATAAAATATATTGTTTCACTAAATTTTAATGTTTTTTTTTAAACGTTGTTATTTTTCAGCTGGATAATTTTTTGACAGAAATTTTAATGTTTTTGGTTATAAAACATATTGCTTCATTAAATGTTGATGTTTTTTAATTGATTTTAAAAGTGTACTTCCGCAATTTGATAACTATATCCAATTTTAATGCTTTCTGGCCTAATTTTGAAGATTTTGGTCATAAAACATGTTAAAAACGTGGAAATGTTTATTGCCGTATTTTGATCATTTGTATCAACATTTTGATAATTTCAAGTTGGATTTTAATGTTTTCTGGTGAGAATTTAATCAATTCTTTCCAGGTTTTGATGTTTTTAGTCATAAAGCATAATTTTTGAGCAAACTTAAATGTTTTTTGCTTAAATTTTAAAAATTAATTGTCGGAATTTCACTTTTACAAACCCAAAACATATTACTTCACTACATTTTAATGTTTTCTGACCGGATTTTAATAAATTCTTACAAAATTTGGATGTTTTCAGTCATAAAACATAATTTATGACCACACTTTAATATTTTTTGATCAAATTTTATTAATTTTCTTTTGGATTTTGACGTATTTGTTCATAAAATATATTGTTTCACTAAAATTTTATGCTTTTTAGTTGATTTTTACCAGTTTATTGCCTAGTTTTGATAATGTATTTTCAAACTATGTTGTTTTCCAGCCAGATTTTAATGATTTCTCGACTTGAATTTTGATGGTTTTGGTTATAAAACATCTTCTCTTACTAAATTTTGTTGTTTTTTAGTTGTTTTTGAAAGTTTACTTCCGGATTTTGATAACTCTTATTCAACTTTGATGTTTTTGGTCATAAAACATAAAATGTGGGATTGTTTCTTTAAATGTTAATAGTTTTTAATTTATTGATGTTTCCAGACTAGATTTTAATGTTTTCTGGTTGGATTTTAATTATTTCTTTCAAAATTTTGATGTTTTTGGTCATAAAACATAATTTTTGAGCAAATTTTAATGTTTTTTAGTTGGATTTTGTAGATTAATTGTTGGATTTTTACGTTTACGAACCCAAAACATATTACTTTACTAAATTTTAATTTCTGGCCGGATTTTAATAAATTCTTATAAAAATTGGATGTTTTCAGTCATAAAACATAATTTATGACTAAACTTTAATGTTTTTTTATTAAATTTTATTGCTTTATTGTCGGGTTTTGACGTTTTTGTTCATAAAATATATTGTTTCACTAAATTTTAATGTTTTTTTTCAAATTTTGTTATTTTCCAGCTGGATTTTAATAATTTTTTGACTGAACGGTTGATGTTTTTAGCTATAAAACATATTGTTTCAATAAATTTTGATGTTTTTTAATTGATTTTGAAAGTGTACTTCCAATTTTTGATAACTTTGAACCAATTTTGATGTTTTCTGGCCTAATTTTGATGATTTTGGTCATAAAACATTTTAGAAATATAAAATTGTTTCTTTAAATGATGATTTTATGTTGATTTTAAATGTTTATTGCCGTATTTTAATAATTTGTATCAACATTTTGATGATTTCAGGCTGGATTTTAATGTTTTTTGGTCAGATTTTAATAACTTTTGAGAAGAAGACGTTTAATGTTTTTAGTCATAAAACAGAATTTTTGACCAAACGTAAATGTTTTTTGGATAAATTTTGAAAATTAATTGTTGGATTTTTATGTTTACAAACCTAAAACATATTACTTCATTAAATTTTAATGATTTTTGGCCAAATTTTAATATTTTCTGTTATAAAACATAACTTTAATGTTTTTTTATTAAATTTTAATGATTTTTATAGTTGCAATCCATATTGTTTTAGTTAGATTTTGAAATTTTTTTGGATTTGATTATTTATGTGCAAGTCATGTTGTTTTATAAACGGATTTTAATCATTTTTTGATAAATTTTGATGGTTTTTAGTAACTTTTGAGCAAATTTTGGTTTTTTGTGACCGGATTTGCATGATATCTTTTCAGATTTTACTCAATTATAACAAATCAATCCCAAATTTTGTACTATTTAACAGTTTTTGTCGAAATTTGGTTTTTATTATAATATTTTTAATGTTTTATAGGTAGATTTTAGTGCATCTTATAACTATTTTTAACATTTTATAAGCTTTTGTAGTTTTAAACTGTTTTTAGTCATTTATCTTTTTTTTTTTAATTTATTTTTAATTAATGTTGCTGTTTTTTAATTTTTATAAATAGAATTTTGTAGCTTTAACAATTTATGACTAACAATAATTGTATATTAAAGCCATTTTTTAAGAATTGAATGGAAATTTTTTTTTTTTAAATTTTGAGAATAAAATTTTGCATTTGACCAGATTTTTGACTTTCTTAAAATAATTTATGTTTTACATTTTAAAACTAACTTTTGATGTTTCTTTTTCTGTGTTAAATAGGAACCGGGCAAAAGAAAGTCACCACAAACAGAGATGACCGTTTTTTGGTGTTTACAAGTTTGCGGAATAGAACAGCTTTTGCAATATAAATACCATTTTGACAGCTTTGGAGCATATTTTGGAGTCCACATTTGATATTTTATGTTTCTGTAACTTTTCACAATTGACAATACGTCCTTTTGCAATATTTAGTCGCATTGCAATTGGTTTCAATTTGGATCATTTTTGCACAGTTAGTACTGCTGATATTGGTACCAAATTTTATCATTTTACAATGACAGTTTAGAAATAATAATTGTTTTATTGATCTTTTTGGATTAAAATCAAATCAGTTAAATTTAAGTTGTGTCTAATTGAGCGTATCAATTTAAATAATTTTTGCACAGTTGGTATTAATGATATTGTTCTAAATTCTTATAATATTTTATCAATTTCCAATAAACAATTCAAAAGTTATAAGTGTTTTATTGATTTCCTTGTTTTAAAATAAAAATTGACCAATTTGGTTAAGCCTAGGTTATGTCACATTAAGCGTATCAAATTAGATCATTTTTACACAGTTCGTACTCATGATATAGTAAAATATTATTTTCCAATGAATAGTATAGAAGTTATAACAGTTTTATTAAACCCCATGGTTTAATGTTAAATTGACTCAAGTCGGATTAAATTTAAGTTTTGTCAAATTGAGCGTATCAATTTAAATAACTTTTGCACAGTTGGTACTTATAATATTGTTCTATATTGGTACCAAGCTTTAACGATTTCCAATAAATAGTTTAAAAGTTATAATTATTTAATTAGGCCTCTTGGTTTAAACTTAAAATTTGCCAAGTGGACCAATTTTAGGTTCAATTTAAACATACCAAACCTAATAATTTTTGCACAGTAAGTACTGACAATATTGTTATACATTGGTTCTAAATATCATCAATTTTCAATAAATAATTTAGAAATTATTATTATTTTATTGATTTCCTTAGCTTAAAACCAAAATTGATCAAATTGATTAAACTTAGATTATGTCCAAATTAGCCTATTGATTTGAATTATTTTTGCACAGTTGGTACTAGTGTTATTGTTCTACAGTTTTATCAAATTTTATCAATTTTCAATAAACAATTCAGAAGTAAGTATTTTATTGATTTCTTTGTTTTAAAACCAAAATTGATCGAATTGGTTAAACATAGGTTATGTCAAATTAAGCGTATCAATTTAGAACATTTTTCCACAGTTAGTACTCATGATATTGTTGTATATTGATACAAAATTTTATTAATCTCCAATAAATAGTTTAGAAGTTATAATAGTATTATTAGCCCCCATGGTTTAATGTAAATTTGACTTAAGTCGGAATAAATTTAGGTTTTGTCAAATTGAGCGTATCAATTTAAATAATTGTAGCGCAGTTGGTACTAATATTATTGTTCTATTTTGGTACCAAATTTCATTAATTTTCAATGATCAGTTTAAAAGTTATAACTGTTTTATTATCCCATCTGGTTTAAAGTAAAAAAAATCCAATTAGACATAACTTATTATGTCAGTTTAAATTTAATTATTTAACACAGTAAGTACTGACAGTTTTGTTGTACATAAGTACTAAATTGAATCAATTTTCAATGAATAGTTTAGAAGTTATAATTACTTTATTGATCTTCTTAGTTTAAAACCAAAATTGACGAATTGAACTTAGGTTATGTCATAATTACCCTATCGATTTAAATTATTTTTGCGCATTTGGTACTGATGATAATGCTCTAA
Organism: Tachinus rufipes; assembly: GCA_963932245.1. Taxonomy (NCBI): domain Eukaryota; kingdom Metazoa; phylum Arthropoda; class Insecta; order Coleoptera; family Staphylinidae; genus Tachinus; species Tachinus rufipes. The sequence goes on from OZ010744.1 coordinate 4,474,910, forward strand.
ATAAATACAAAATTTTATCATTTTTCATTGAACAGTTTAAGAATTGTAATTATTTTATTGGCCTTCTTAGTTAAAAGTTAAAAATAGGCACTTCGATTAAATTTAGGTTAAGTTAAATTAAGCGTATGAATATAAATTATTTTTGTACAAACGGTGTTAATGATAATTATGTTAACAAATAAAAAAATTTATCAACTTACAATAATTAGTTTAAAAATTACAATTTTTTTGCTTCAAAACTAAAATTGACCAAGTCGATTAAACTTGAATTATATCTAATTGAGTATATTAATTTAAATCAATTTTGCACAGTTGGTACTCATAATATTGTTGTATATTAGTACCCAATTTTATCAATTTCCAATAAACAGTTTAAAAATTACAGTTGATTTAATATTTGCTTTACTTAAAAGTTAAAACTAGTCACGTCAAATAAATTTAGATTATGTCAAATTCAACGCATCAATTTAGATTAATTTTGCACAATTGGTAATGATGATATTAAAGTATATAGGTACCAAATTTTATCAATTTTTAATGATCAAAGTAGAAGTTATAACTGTTTATTTGATCCCCTTAATTTAAATTTAAAATTGGCCAAGTTGGATTAAATTTAGGTTATGTCAAATTGAGCGTATCAAAATAAATTATTTTTGCACAATTTGTACTAAAGGTGTTGTTGTATATTGCTACAAAATATTATCAAATTCCAATAAATAGTTTAGAAGTTATAAACATTTTATTGATCTCCTTGATTTAAAATCAAAATTAATAAAGTCGGTTAAACTTGATTATGTCAAACTGATCGTATCAATTTAAATTATGTTTGCACAGTTAGTACTAATAATATTGTTTTTAATTGGTACCAAATTTTATTAAATTCTAATGAATAGTTTAAAAGTTATAAATGTTTTATTGATTTCCTTGGTTTAAAATCAAAATTGATCAAGTCAGATAAACTTTGATTATGTCAAATCAAGTTTATTAATTTAAATCAAATTTCTACAGTTAATACTAATAATATTGTTCCTAATAGGTACCAAATATTATTAAATTTAAATAAATGGTTTAGAAGTTATAAATGTTTTATTGAATTCTTTGGTTTAAAACAAAATTGATGAAGTCAGTTAAACTTAGATTATGTCTATAAAGTTAGAGATGTAAATGTTAGTAAATAGACTGTTAAGAAAAGGCTTTGGGCTGCTGGATTGTTCTACATGGAATAATAAAGACTGGAGCAAGGTACTGTTTTTAGATGAGTCGCGCTTTTGCCGTAATGGATCAGACGGACGTTGAAAAGTGTAGAAAAGACGCGGAGAAAGATACGCTTCAGTTTGTATTGATGAGCGACTTTTATTTAACAATGAGTCGGTTATGATTTAAGCAGAAATTTCTACCAAAACACGCACAGAATTGGTTTTTATAGAGAATGGCTTCCTGACAGCTTACAGATACATTACGAAAGTTCTCAAAAATCAAGTTATGCTTTTCATGCAAGATAATGCTAGACCTCACGTAGCCAGAATTATCAGAGATTATTTGTATAAAGAGAAAATTTTGCGGTTTAATTGGCCAGCTTTTAGCCCGGATATAAATCCTATAGAACATGTCTGGAATGAGTTGAAGCGACGTATTCGAAAGCATATTTCAAGAACTGCTCAGCTAAGACAGTTGCTATTGCAAGAATGGAATAATATCGACCAAAATATAATACTTAATTTAATTCAAAGTGTTCCTCGTCGACTTCAAGCAATCATCAATGCAAGAGAGGGTGTTACTCGTTTGTAATAATAAGTTTTTTTTAATTATTTTTTTTTCATATTACAACAAAAATTTGAATTGTAAAGTGATATTTTCAAAACACAAACAATAAATAAGCTTTACGATACAACATTAAATTTATGATTTAGTGTGCAAAATACAGTACAATTATTTACAATTTTCTAACATAAAGTTAAAACAAAAAATTCTAAATCTATTACATTAGCTAAAATTAATTTTATGTTTAAAAAACCATCCTTAAAATAGATATGTCTTATTATTGATTCAGTGTACTTTAGATATCATATCTTTTCTAGTTAGGTAAGCAACTCATTGTGAGTTAATATATTAGTTTTACACACGTTTCACTATGGCTTTCAACCAAATATTGATTGTATTGGCAGTAGCTTTTGCTTTAGGTGAAATTATTTAATATTTAATAACTCAGTAGATTAATACAAATCTTTAATTTAATTTTCAGCTAACGCATTGAAATGCTATTCATGTGCTGGCACCATTTCTGATTGCAAAAATGCGCGAGAAGAAAACTGTAAGAACTTACAATATGAGAATATGTTCCCAATAGGTTTATCTCGTAACTTTTTAAATATATTTCCAATTTCAAATGAAAGACCATCAGAAAAAGCTGGCTTATTTAAACATGCCTGCATGAAATCACAAAGTAAATGTTTTAATTGGGTTAAAAATTATTCATAAAATTAAAATAATTATTATTTCAGATAACGATTATTTTGTAAGAGGATGCGTTTATGGTCCAACAAATGTATGCGAATCTGCCAGTAAAAATGTAGAAGAAAAAAGTAGTTATTATACCTGCGAAATATGTACCACAGATTTGTGCAATTCTAGTTACGTTTATTTACCTTCTTCTTTGTTATTATTCATTGTATTTGTTATTAATTATTTTAAATAATTTGTATTTAGATTAAGTATTTTTTGCATTTTATAATAAACTGATTTTTTTGCTAATGCACCAATATTTTTATTTTTTTTTATTATACAATTACTAGTTAATGATGTGCATTCGATGCTCTCAAATTGTGCGTTGCTAAATACGTTGCGTATTGCATACTTTGGTATTTATCATTTTAATACCGGATTTTAATCGTTTATATCCAAATTTTGTTGATTTCTGACCAAATTTATTAATTAATGTTTTTGGTCATAAAACATAATTTATGATGTTACATTTTTGATAAAAACATGTTATTTTATCAAGTTTTGATGTTTTTTGGTTGAATTTTATTGATTGCTAACCGAATTTTTACATTTATAAACAGAAACATAATAATTTTGATGTTTTTTGGACAGATTTTAATGAATTCATATAAAATTTTAATATTTTCAGTCATAAAACATAATTTATGACCAAACTTTGATTGACTTTTGAAATTGGTTGCCGGATTTTTACGTTTACGGTTACAAAACATATTAATTTACTAAACTTTAATGCTTTTTGGCCGGATTTTAATATTGTTTTGAATAATTTTAATGTTTTCAGTCATAAAACATAACTTTTTACCAAACTTTCATATTTTTTGATTAAAATTTGATGATTGGTTAACAGATTTTTACGTTTACGGCCAGTAAACATAGTTTTAGTAAAGTTCTATCTGTTTGTTACTAGATTTTGACCATTTATATCAAAATTTTGTTGTTTTCTAGGCAGAATTTGATTGTTTTCAAATATAAAACATAATTTATGACCAAATTTGAATGTTTTTTCATCAAATTTTAACGATTTCTTATCGGACTTTGACGTTTTCGTATTGAAACAATAAATTTTAATGTTTTTTGGTCAATTTTGACAGTTTATTGCCGGATTTAATAAAGTATTTCCAAGTTTTGTTGTTTAACAAGCGGATTTTAATGATTTCTTCTTCAATTTTAATGTTTTTTAGTTAACTTCAAAAGTTGACTTAAAAAATTTAATAGTTTTTATTTAATTTTGATGTTTTCTGTTCTAATTTTAATGATTTCTTGCCAAGCTTTGATGTTTTTGGTAAAAAAATGTGAGATAAAATATAATGTTTCAATAAAAGTTGATAGTTTTTAATTGATTTTAAATGTTTATTGCTATATTTTAATAATTTGTACAAAAATTTTGATGTTTTTAAGCTAAATTTTAATGTTTTCTGGTAAAATTTTAATAATTTCCTCCTAAATTTTAATGGTTTTCAGTCATAAAGCATAATTTTTGAGAAAACTTTAATGTTTTTTGGTTAAATTTTAAAAATTAATTGTCAGATTTTTATTTTTACAAACTCGGATTTTAATAAATTCTTATAAAATTTAGATGTTTTCAGTCATAAAACATAATTTATGACCAAACTTTAATGTTTTTTGATCAAATTTTATTGATTTATTGTTAGATTTTGACGTTTTTGTTTATAAAACATACTATTTCACTAAAATTTAAAGTTTTTTAGTTATTTTTGACCAGTTTATTGCCTAGTTTTAATGATGTATTTCCAAACTATGTTGTTTTCCAGCCAAATTTTAATGATTAATAACTAGAATTTTGATGTTTTTGGTTATAAAAAATTTTGTTCACTAAATTTTGTTGTTTTTTAGTTGTTTTTGAAAGTTTACTTTCGAATTTTCATAACTCTTATTTAATTTTGATGTTTTTGGTCATATAACATAAAATGTGGGATTGTTTTTTTAAATGTTGATAGTTTTTAATTTATTAATGCTTTCAGACTGGATTTTATTGTTTTCTGGTTGGATTTTAATAATTTCTTTCAAAATTTTGATGTTTTTGGTCTTAAAACATAATTTTTGAGCAAATTTTAATGTTTTTTAGTTGAATTTTGTAGATTAATTGTTGGATTTTTACGTTTACAAACCCAAAACATATTACTTTACTAAATTTCAATTTCTGGCCGGATTTTAACAAATTCTAATAAAAATTGGATGTTTTCAGTCATAAAACATAATTTATGACCAAACTTTAATGTTTTTTGATCAAATTTTATTGATTTCTTGTTGGGTTTGGACGTTTTTGTTCATAAAATATATTGTTTCCCTAAATTTTAATGTTTTTTTTTTATTTTGTTATTTTCCAGCTGGATTTTAATAATTTTTTGACTGAAATGTTGATGTTTTTGACTATAAAACATATTGTTTCAATAAATTTTGATGTTTTTTAATTGATTTTGAAAGTGTACTTTCAATTTTTGATAACTTTTAACCAATTTTGATGTTTTCTGGCCTAATTTTGATGATTTTGGTCATAAAACATTTTAGAAATGTAAAATTGTTTCTTTAAATGTTGATTTTTTGTTGATTTTAAATGTTTATTGCCGTATTTTAATAATTTGTATCAACATTTTGATAATTTCAGGCTGGATTTTAATGTTTTTTGGTCAAATTTTAATAACTTTTTCTCAAACGTTTAATGTTTTTAGTCATAAAACATAATTTTTGACCAAACTTAAATGTTTTTTGAATAAATTTTGAAAATTAATTGTTGGATTTTTATGTTTACAAACCCAAAGCATATTACTTCATTAAATTTTAATGTTTTTTAGCCAAATTTTAATATTTTCTGTTATAAAACATAACTTTAATGTTATTTTATTAAATTTTAATAATTTTTATAGTTGCAATCCATATTGTTTTAGTTAGATTTTGAGAATTTTATTGGATTTGATTATTTATGTGCTAGTTATGTTGTTTTATAAACGGATTTTAATTATTTTTTGATAAATTTTGATGGTTTTTAGTAACTTTTGAGCAAATTTTAGTTATTTGTGACCGGATTTGCATGATATCTTTTCAGATTTCACTCATTTATTTCAAAATTATAACAAATCAATCCCACTTTTTGTACTATTTAACAGTTTTTGTTAGAATTTGGTTTTTTTATTATAATATTTTTTATATTTTATAGGTAGTTTTTTGTGCTTTTTATAACTATTTTTAACATTTTATAAGCTTTTGTAGTTTTAAACCGTTTTTAGTCATTTTTGTTTTTACTGAATGTTGCTATTTTTTAATTTTTATAAATAGTATTTTGTAGCTTTAACAGTTTATGACTAACAATATTTTCATATTAAAGCCATTTTTTAAGAATTAAATAAAAAAAAATTATTTTAAAATTTTGAGAATAAAATTTGCAATTTTGATAAAAAAATATTATTAAGTATTATGACCAGATTTTCGACTTTCTTTAAATAATTTATGTTTACATTTTAAGACTAACTTTTGATGTTTCTCTTTCTGTGTTTTTAATTTTTGTTACAAATATTTTGATATTTTATGACAAAATTTTATCATTTTTTACTTTTTATAAATATTTTTTTTTTTTTAGTTTTAAACGGTTTATGATCAAAATTTAATATTTTTACAATATTCTTAGACGTTATAGTTAAGTTTTGCTGTTTTTTTTAAATTTTATTTAAAAAAATACTTCTTTTAACAGAGTTTTGGTGTTTAAAATTCAAATTTTGCTATTTTTGATATTTAATGATTGAAATTTTGCACTTTTAAACCGTTTTTTGGCCTTTAACTTTAAATTTATTTGAATATTTTAATATTATATAACCAAATTTAACTATTTTTCAGTTTTTTAAAATAAAATTTTGCACTTTTTTAACAGTTTCTGACAAGATTAGCCAAATTTTATTATTTTAAAGTTCCATGAATAAAATTTTGCATTTTTATAGTTTATTATTATTATTTATATATAGAATTATATAAATATTTTGTTTCTGCAAACGTAAATAAGTTTCAACGATCGATTTGCACATCAGAATTGCTATGGACCTTCATCGGGATTTTCCCTGACTTTGTGTGTTTGCTCTCGGCGCGCCTTAACTCGGGATGAGTGCGAGACGTCCGAGAGTGAGGGGTTTCCGTCGGGATTTCCATCCTCTCTCAAGCCGCGCAAAGCAGTCTTTACGTTCATTCTAATTTTTTGCTTACAAACGCTTAAAATGTGATAAATTTCCCGTTTTGGACTTTTGGGTTTTTCAAGTTTACCTCTGAACGGTTTCACGTACTTTTAAACTATCTCATTAAAGTTTTTTTTTACTTTTCCTTACGGTACATGTTTGCAATTAGTTTTTGCGTGTCATTTTGTCTTAGATAATAATATACAAGCCAAGTTGAGGTTTTTTTACTTAGTGTTAATTTTTCTTTGCAAAACTTGTGATTCACACGATGCACTGTACTTAACAGGTCATAATGCCCTTTACACCTTAATGTTGTGGCAAGAATTGTAGCGTCGATTGAAGATGAGCGAGGAAAACTGCAAGGATTGTTGATAAAAACCTTTGTGCTGTATACAAAAAGTGTATTAACGTTACTTGGATACTGCTCTGATAACCAGAAAAACAGAAACCGGGCAAAAGATAGTCACCACAAACAGAGATGACCGTATTTTGGTGTTTACAAGTTTGCGGAATAGAACAGTATATATTTTGCAATATAAATACCATTTTGACAGCTTTGGAGCATATTTTGGAGTCCACATTTGTCATTTTGGGTTTCTGTAACTCTTTACGATTGACAATACGTCCTTTTGCAATATTTAGTTGCATTGCAATTGGTTTCAATTTAGATTATTTTGCACAGCTGATGTTGGTACCAAATTTTATCATTTTACAATGACAGTTTAGAAATAATAATTGTTTTATTGATCTTCTTGGTTTAAAATCAAATCAGTTAAATTTAAGTTGTGTCTATTTGAGCGTATCAATTTTAATAATTTTTCCACAGTTGGTACTAATAATATTGTTCTAAATTCTTACAATATTTTATCAATTTCCAATGAACAATTTAAAAGTTATGTGTTTTATTGATTTCCTTGTTTTAAAATAAAAATTGACCAATTTGGTTAAGCTTAGGTTATGTCAAAATAAGCGTATAAATTTAGATCATTTTTACTCAGTTCGTACTCATGATATAGCAAAATATTGTTACCAAATTTCATTAATTTCCAATGAATAGTTTAGAAGTTATAACAGTTTTATTGGCCCTCATGGTTTAATATTAAATTGACTCAAGTCGGATTAAATTTAGGTTTTGTCAAATTAAGCGTATCAATTTCAATAATTTTTGCACAGTTGGTATTAATGCTGTTGTTCTATATTGGTACCAAGTTTTAACAATTTCCAATAAATAGTTTAAAAGTTATAATTATTTAATTAGCTCTCTTGGTTTAAACTTAAATTTGCCAAGTGGACCAAATTTAGGTTATGCCAATTTAAACGTACCAAACTTAATTATTTTTGCACAATAAGTACTGACAGTATTGTTATACATTGGTACTAAATATCATCAATTTCCAATGCATAATTTAGAAATTATTATTGTTTTATTGATATCCTTGGCTTAAAACCAAAACTGATCAAATCGATTAAACTTAGATTATGTCAAAATTAGCCTATTGATTTAAATCATTTTTGCACAGTTAGTACTAGTGTTATTGTTCTACAGTGTTATCAAATTTAATCAACTCCCAATAAACAATTCAGAAGTTGTAAGTATTTTTTGATTTCTTTGTTTTAAAACCAATATTAATCAAATTGGTTAAACATAGGTTATGTCAAATTAAGCGTATCAATTTAGAACATTTTTGCACAGTTGGTACTCATGATATTGTTGTATATTGATACAAAATTTTATTAATTTTCAATAAATAGTTTAGAAGTTATAATAGTTTTATTAGCCCCCATGGTTTAATGTTAATTTGACTTAAGTCGGAATAAATTTAGGTTTTGTCAAATTGAGCGTATCAATTTAAATAATTTTAACGCAGTTGGTACTAATATTATTGTTCTATTTTCGTACCAAATTTCATTAATTTTCAATGATCAGTTTAAAAGTTATAATTGTTTTATTATCCCATTTGGTTTAAAGTAAAAAAATTCCAAGTAGACATAATCTATTATGTCAATTTAAATTTAATTATTTTTGCACAGTAAGTACTGACAGTTTTGTTGTACATTAGTACTAAATTTAATCAATTTCTAATGAATAGTTTAGAAGTTATAATTACTTTATTGATCTTCTTAGTTTAAAACCAAAATTGACGAATTAAACTTAGGTTATGTCATAATTAGCCTATCGATTTAAATCATTTTTGCGCATTTGGTACTGATGATATTGCTCTAAATTAATACAAATTTTTATTATTTTTCAATAAACAGTTAAAGAATTGTAATTATTTTATTGGTCTTAGTTAAAAGTTAAAACTAGGCATTTCGATTAAATTTAGGTTATGTTAAATTGAGCGTATGAATTTAAATCATTTTTGTACAAATGGTATTAATGATAATGATGTAAACAAAAAAAAAATTATCAACTTACAATGATTAGTTTAATTAATAATTACATTTTTTTTTGGTTTAAAACTAAAATTGACAAGTCGATTAAACTTGAATTTTGTCTAATTGAGCATATTAATTTAAATCAATTTTTGCACAGTTGGTACTCATAATATTGTTGTATATTGGTACCCAATTTTATGAATTTTCAATGAATAGTTTAAAAATTACAGTTGATTTAATATTCGCTTTACTTAAAAGTTAAAACTACTCACGTCAAATAAATTTAGGTTATGTCAAATTGAACACATAAATTTAAATTAATTTTGCACAATTGGTAATGATGATATTAAAGTATATAAATACCAAATTTCATCAATTTTTAATGACCAAAGTAGAAGTTATAACTGTTTATTTGATCCCCTTAATTTAAATTTAAAATTGGCCAAGTCGGATTAAATTTAGGTTATGTCAAATTGAACGTATCAAAATAAATTATTTTTGCACAATTTGTACTAAAGGTGTTGTTGTATAATGCTACAAAATTTTATCAAATTCCAATAAATAGTTTAGAAGTTATAAACATTTTATTGATCTCCATAATTTAAAATCAAAATTAATAAAGTCGGTTAAACTTAGATTATGTCAAACTGATCGTATCAATTTAAATTATGTTTGCACAGTTAGTACTAATAATATTGTTTTTAATTGGTACCAAATTTTATTGAATTCTAATGAATAGTTTAAAAGTTATAAATGTTTTATTGATTTCCTTGGTTTAAAATCAAAATTGATCAAATCAATTAAACTTTGATTATGTCAAATCAAGTTTATTAATTTGAATCATATTTCTACAGTTAATACTAATAATATTGTTCCTAATAGGTACCAAATATTATTAAATTTAAATAAATGGTTTAGAAGTTATAAATGATTTATTGAATTCTTTGGTTTAAAACAAAATTGATGAAGTCAGTTAAACTTTGATTATGTCCATAAAGTTAGAGATGTAAATGTTAGTAAATGGACTGTTAAGAGAAGGTTTTGGGCTGCTGGATTGTTCTACCTTTACAACACTGACATCTGTTGCAAGATTGGCTTTTGCTCAAAAATACCGGTTATGGAATAATAAAAACTGGAGCAAGGTACAGTTTTTAGATGAGTCGCGCTTTTGCCGTAATGGATCAGACGGACGTTGAAAAGTGTAGAAAAAACGCGGAGAAAGATACGCTTCAGTTTGTATTGATGAGCGACTTTTATTTAACAATGAGTCGGTTATGATTTAAGCAGAAATTTCTACCAAAACACGCACAGAATTGGTTTTTATAGAGAATGGCTCCCTGACAGCTTACAGATACATTATGAAAGTTCTCAAAAATCAAGTTATGCTTTTCATGCAAGATAATGCTAGACCTCACGTAGCCAGAATTATCGGAGTTATTTGTATAAAGAGAAAATTTTGCGGTTTAATTGGCCAGCATTCAGCCCGGATATAAATCCTATAGAACATGTCTGGAATGAGTTGAGGCGACGTATTCGAAAGCATATTTCAAGAACTGCTCAGCTAAGACAGTTGCTATTGCAGGAATAGAATAATATCGACCAAAATATAATACTTAAATTAATTCAAAGTGTTCCTCGTCGACTTTAAGCAATCATCAATGCAAGAGAGGGTGTTACTCGTTTGTAATAATTAGTTTTTTTTAATATTTTTTTTTTCATATTACAACAAAAATTTGAATTGTAAAGTGATAATTTCAAAACGCGCAATAAAAACAATAAATAAGCTTTACGATACAACATTAAATTTATGATTTAGTGTGCAAAATATAGTACAATTATTTACAATTTGCTAACATAAAGTTAAAACAAAAAATTCTAAAACTAAGTCATAATTTTAAAGTGACCTCTATTTTTTGCTCGCCAGTGTATAAAGTAAAACTAAAATTAGTTACACAAAATAAATTTTCAATTAGTGAATTAAATAATAATTAAATTTACTTATCTATTACATTAGATGAAATTAATGTTTAAAAAACCATCCTTAAAATAGATATGTCTCATCATTGATTCAGTGAATAGTCCAATACTTGACTAATTACTCATTTTGTAGTACTTTAGATATAAACTATGACACACAAAATCAATAAACTATGTAAATTTAATCTATTAAATGTTCATATCTTCCCTAGTTATATAAGCAACTCATTGTGAGTTAATATATTAGTTTTACACACGATTTTCACTATGGCTTTCAACCAAATATTGATTGTATTGGCAGTAGCATTTGCATCAGGTAAGATTATTTAATATTTAATAATTCAGTAGATTAATACAAATCTTTAATTTAATTTTCAGCTAACGCATTGAAATGCTATTCATGTGCTGGCAACAGTTCTGATTGCGAAAATGCGCGAGAAGACAACTGTATAAACTTACAATATGAGAATATGTTCCCAATAGGTTTATCTCGTAACTTTTTAAATATATTTCCAATTTCAAATGAAAGACCATCAGAAAAAGCTGGCTTATTTGAACATGCCTGCATGAATTTACGTAAGTAAATGTTTTAATTGGGTTAAGAACTAATAATAAAATTAAAATAAAAATTATTTCAGATAATAAATATATTTTAAGAACATGCGTTTATGGTCCAATAAGTGTATTCGAATCTGCCTGTAAAAAAATAGAAGAAAATAATAGTGATTATACCTGCGAAATATGTACCACAGATTTGTGCAATTCTAGTTACGTTTATTTACCTTCTTCTTTGTTATTATTTATTGTATTTTTTGTTAATAATTTTAAATAATTTTTGATTGTGTTTAGATTAAGTATTTATTGCATTTTTATAATAAACTGAATTTACTAAAACATTATTTTTTACATTTCAATATTATCATCTCAATTAAAATTAGTCATTTTGATCTCATACCATTTAATAGAATAAATTCACAAGAATTAGACAAGTGGTTTCAAACAGTGTAAAAATCTAACAAAAGCACTGACATTAGTCATTAAGATACAAGAAAGTAATAACAATTTTTTAATAACAAACACTTGGGTTGGCGGGCGGGAACACAGTACAGAAGAATTAAACCGGTGGCTTTAAACTGTGTTCCCGCCCACCCGCCCGAGTGTATGTAAAATAAAAAAAATTGAAACTACCACTACCTGCCCTGTTCTTGCAGCTGAAAAACCTACCAGAAAACCTAACCTAACTTAACTTAACCTAACCTAACCTAACCTAACCTAACCTAACCTAACCTAACCTAACCTAACCTAACCTAACCTAACCTAACCTTTTTTTTTTTTTTTTTTTTTTTTTTTTTTGGAAGGAGTAAAATCTTCAGCTAAGACACCGGCAGCCAGTGCTGCACGGTAGTGCCGGGTTCCTACCGGCTAAAACCCTCCTCCCATTGGGATATATCTGTTTTTACTCCACCCCGGGATTGCATTAAAGCATTACTTCGGAGTGGAGAATCCCGGACGGCAGTTAATCTTTTCTGCCGCCCTCTCTTTTTTCAAAACAATGTTTTTACAAAACAAACAAATCAAAAAATTTACAGACACATTTTTTACAAAAAGTTATAACATTTCCATTCATACTTTTACACAATAATAAAAACAGCTACGGGCCCACCCCAGGCAAAACCCCCACCCCCCATTCTTCTACCGGAGCAAGCTCCTTCTCCTCCTCCTCTTTTTTCCGGAGAATAATCCCTATCATGGTGGACACATTATCCCAGCCGGCCTGAGACGCCATCATTGTTTCCACCATGTTGTCAGGGTTCACGCTTGCTCCGCCCATTTTCACAATCATTTTCTCCCTCACTTCCGTCCAACGTTCGCAACGGAACACGGTGTGCTCAACCGTGTCTCGCTGCCCGCAATACAAACATTCGTCGCTCTTGCACACTTTCACCCACTGCAGGTACGCCCGGAAACAACCGTGTCCCGTTAATACCTGCGTGAGGTAATAGTTTACCTCGCCGTAACCTCTGCCAACCCACCGCTTCACGTTTACGATGAGCCGCCTTGACCACCCGAGTTCACTACCACCTCCACTCGACTCACACTCTTCCCATCTTCGCTGCCATTCTCTCCACACCCATTCATCCCCTTCGCTCCTCGAGAGACGCCCATCCCACACTTCCGTCTTCATACGGATTAGAAGGTCTAGTGGCCTTGTACCCGCAACCACCAGAAGAACTGCAGTCGACGCCGTCCTGTAGGCGCTGCAAATCCTCTGGCAGCACCTCCTCTGAGTTCGCAAGACCCACTCCGTTTGCCTCTCGTTGCTGCGCAAGGTGTCCCCCCATATTTCTGCACCGTACAGTACTATGGAGGAAACAACCGAACACAGCAGGCGCCTGTAGGAAGCCCTTGCTCCCCCTAGATTTGGCATTAGACCCGCCAACGACCGGGCCGCCTTCTCTCCTCTCATACACACCTCCCGCACCTGCCCGCCCCATGCCATGTTGCTGGACAGTACAACCCCAAGGTAGTTTAGCTTCTTCTTAGACCTGACGGTGGTCCCCGTGACATTTATTTGAACTTGTGGTACCCTCCTTGAGCACGAAAGTACCACAACCTCTGTCTTTTCTGGCGCCAGTTTCAGCCCTAGCTCGCTCATCTTCGACTCTATTATCTTAACGGCGTAGTTACCAGCCTCTTCTACTTCGAGTCTAGAGCGCTTCGTTATTACTACCGCCAGATCGTCCGCGTAAGCTACTACCTTTACCCCCTTCGGCATCTCCAGGCTCACCACGCTGTCATACAGAACGTTCCACAGCGTGGGTCCAAGAACCGACCCCTGTGGCACACCCCCCGACAGTTTAACCTCTTCCCTCTGCTCTCCCTTGCCCAGCAACAAAATCCTACCCCACAGGTAACTGCTAATTAGATTTAGCAGGTAGCCTGGTACGCCCCTGTTTTCCAGCGCCCCCAAAATCCTGCCCCAATTGGCAGTGTTGAAGGCGTTCATCACGTCCAAGGTGATTAACACGCACGCTTTTCTGTGCGTGTAGCTAAAACGTTTTGCAGCTACTACCGCTGCCTTCACCTCCGCGAGCGCGTTCAGGGTTGATAGACCCTTCCTAAAACCGTACTGACGCTCGCAGAGGGCCGCGTCACCTTGAAGCACCTCCAAAAGCCTTCCCACCACCAGATGTTCGAGGATTTTCCCACCCACGTCCAGGAGACATATTGGACGATATGCCCTAGCCCCCGTACTACCTTTCCCCTTATCCAGCAGGACCAGGTTAGCCCTCTTCCACACTTCCGGAAAACTTCCTTCAACCAGGCACCGATTGTAAACTTTCAGCCAGGTTTCAGGGCACCGTCCGATTAGGGCTTTGACAAGTTCCGTAGGGAATTCGTCAGGCCCCGGTGCTTTCCTCGGTCTGATCTTTGCCGTGGCCTCCAGAAGCTCTCCTTCCGTAAAGAGTCGGACGTCCCCAGCCTCAACTGGCCACCTCCTGAAAACCCTCCCCACTTGCGCTGGAAAAAGTTCCCCTACTACCGCTCTCTGAACCGCCGTATCCACCTTTGGCGGTTTCCTACCCACTTTCCCCATCACTATTTTAAAACCCCTGCCCCAGATGTCCCCATCAACTTCGTCGACCAGGAGCTTCCATTTTCCCCTCTTGGCCGACTTGATGAGCCCTCCCAACCTTTTCCTTAACCCTTTATACTCCCCGACTAAACCCACGTTACCCCTCCCCGAGGCGTTGGCCCTTGTCAGCGCTCTACGCGCCCTGTTGCAGAGCATCCTTGCCTCCGCAATCTCTTCATTCCACCAGTATTTTGGACGTCTTCCGATTTGACGCCCCTTTCTGGTGAAATGAAGATCGCAGAGATGCTTTATGCTCTTGCACAGCTGAGCCGCGTTTTCCCCTTCCCCCACTTCTCGCTCCCCAAAATCCCTACAAATTTTCTCCAGCCCTTCCGACGTCATTACCCACCCGCTTTGTTCCGCGTCCCTCACGCGCGACGGAGCCGTCTTGCCAACACCAAACCTGATGGGACGATGGTCGCTGAGGCATTCCTCTTCCATCACCTCCCACCCCGTCGCCAACCCCACTACCCTTGACCCGCAGAAGGTCACGTCGATATACGAGCGTGCCTCTCCCTTCCAGAACGTGGGCGCTGCCCCATCGTTCAGTGGAGTCAAGTCGTTACACGCGGCCCATTCCGCTAGCAAACGACCCCTCCCGTCCTCTACGTTCCCTCCCCAGGTAGGGCACTTGGCATTAAAGTCCCCCCCTATAAAAGCATCCCTGATCCCCACCCCCAGTTGAGACCTTACGCATCCCAATATGTCCTCCAGATCTTGCAAAGCCTTATTAGGCGAGGCATAACAAGACACGTAAAATCTCCCACCCACTTGAATCCATACAAACCCTTCCCCCCTCCCGCGTTTTCCGATTCCCAACCCGCTGTTCAGCACCACCAGTGCTGCGTCCTCCCGATCGTCCATGAACCAGGCACTTCCTGTTGCCGTGCGTACGTTGGGCTCGGAGATCAACGCGATGTCCGCTCCAATCTCCGCGCACAACTGCATCGCAAGGTCGCTAGATGCAACCGACCTGTTCAAGTTCACTTGGACGACGGTCAGCATTCTTTAACCGGCGGTGCCGCCTTACCCACCCCCTTTTTTATAAGTACTAATTCCTTGTACTTTGGACAGGCCATGGATGAAGTCCTGTGACCTGCCACGTTGCAAGTTCTGCATCTTGCTTCCTGAATGCAGTCTTTCACCAAGTGCCCCACTTCTCCGCACTTGTGACACCGCCTACCCACTTTCGCGGCGCCGCATCCTGCTGCCATATGTCCGAGTTCCTGACAGTTGTAGCAGCGGTCTATGTTAGTAAAAGCCTCTACCCTGCACCGTGCCCACCCTATACTTATTTTACCTAAGTCCAGAATGTGCGCCCGGGGACCCCTGTCTAACGTGACCACGGCGTAGAGCTCTTGCCTTCCCATTTTGCTGCTCTGCGGCCTAAGGCTGTTGACCTCGCAGCCTCTTCCTTCCGGCGCCCCCACGATTCGGTCAATAGCGTCCCGCACCTCAACCGACGTCATCGCCCCATCTATCCCCCACACCAGCACCCTTTCCCTTCTGCTAAGTGCCTTCACCGTCAGCTCCGCGTTTTGGCCTTTGTTTAACGCCTCCCTAAAGGCACTAATTGATTTTTCTCCCCCACCCTGCAATTTTAACTTAATTGCTCCCGAAGCCATCTCCCTGGCCTCAAGGACCTTAACTCCGGCAGACTCTCCCACCCTCATTTTTAAGGCTTTAAGCCGCTCCACATAGTTGTTTCCCAGACCCTTTCCCTCTACCTGGAGGTCCGTCGTCTTTTGGCTTTTGCCCCTCTTGACGACTTTGCTCCAGGTGTCCCCTACCTCCACCTGCGCCAACCCTTCCGCCCCCTTAGGACGGGGGGTGTGGATAGTCATATTTAACTTTGAGCCCTCCGAGACCCACTCCATAATTTTTCGGACGCGCTCCGTCTCTCTGCCCGACGCCAATACCACCGAGAGGTTTGTTATTTCCCTTTCCTGCACCGCCGCCAACGCCTTTGCCGTCATGGACAGAAACTCTTCCCCCCCTACGTCCTGACCTTCCGCAGCCCCCAACAGAAACGTGTAGTTCCTGTCCATTGTCAGCTGCTCCCCTTCCAAAAATGCGCTTGCCTCCTGCGCCACGCATGCCAAGTTTCCCTTGCCCAATTTACCACTTGTAATTATGCCTTTTATAGCTTCCCCCTTTTCTCCGTACAGTTTCGTGATGGGGTTTTCGTCTCCCACGTCGACAATAACTAGAGCATTGTCTCCTTTTTTTGGGACCCCTACTATTACTCTTGTCCGTCTATAGGCCTTTTTAGGGCACGCCTCCCGCATATACTTTTGAAAACCCTCCCCTGGCTTCCCTCCCTCCTTACCCATTTCCTCCCAAATTGCAGCCACTAGTGCGACCTCCTCTGCATCCTTCTGCAGCTTTCTTTCATTCTCCACATTCATACCTTTCACGCCTTTTACACATATGCCCATGCACCCACACCCTTCACATACCCTTATTTCCCGTAGCTGGTCCATGCGTACCTCCGTCCTTTCATCCATCCCGTTTTCACACTTCTTTCTCGCAGCTTCTTCAAGAGCCGCAACTCTGTCTTTTAGCTCCTGTTCTTCTTTTTTGTTAACTTCGGCTTCTTTGATAGCATTTGCCGTCATGCTGTCTATTTTTTTTAAAAGTTCTGCATTAGCAGATCGTAGCTTTTCGGTTTCAGCTTTTATAAGCCTTAATTCTTCTTCCTGGTTGTTTCCGACTATCTTTTTTTGTTGCGACTTAACCACCATTGGAAAAATTAGGGCTACCTCGTCGATGGCCTTTTTTAAATCCACCCTGGTGTTTTGAGCAACTTCTTTTTGCAACTTTTTTATGCATTTTGCCAGCGTTGTCATATTTACCTCTACATTGTAAGGCAATGTACCAACGCTGTTACGCCTTTTCTCGGCAGGTTTGCCTTGAGGGTCGTCCTCCCTTAGTCTTTTTTTCTCATCAATCACCTTTTTCCTTTCCTTTTCCTTAAGTTCCTGCGGTTTTGTCGGTTCTTTCTTTGATTCTTCCGACTTGGACTCCTCCACAGGTTCTCTGTTAGGAGACCTCCCTATACTCCTTCGCCTGTTGTAACTTTGCAGGATATCAAGTTCTTCCGCTGTCAAGTCTTCGTGTCTGGCTGAGCCACGTCTGCTCAGCGACTTATCTTCCGTGGTTGTCCAGTTTCGTTGTCCGTTTTCGTTGCCATTGTCGTTATCAGTTTTGTTTAGGTTGCCACACCCATATTCCACGTGGCAGACCGTCTCAGCAGACGGTGAGGGTTTTTCCTCCTGGGTATATTTATCTAAACTTTTGTGCATTATTTCATTTTCTTTTTTTTTTTTCCCGTTTTCTGACTTCCGGGCAGTCGCGCACCCTTTTAGTGGTTTAGAGTGTTGGGTTCCACTGTAAGAAAAAGATGTTAAAGCGGTTTTGGTTACCAAGCCCTCGTTACCTAATAGCTTAATAACCAGAAAGTGAGTCAAGAAAGACCGAAGAGTTGTTCTAGAGCGAACGATAGTTCAAAGGGGAAAGAGAAGGGTAGAAAAGGTAGTCTCATTGCCGTGGCAAGGCTACCGTGCAATGGTGTTGGTCCGCGTGTGCAATCCCCTATCCGCCACCTGGGACGCGCCTGGAAGAGGTTTCACCTTCCCCTGCCCCCAAAATCTGGAGTCCAGGTACCTAACCTAACCTAACCTAACCTAACCTAACCTAACCTTTTTTGGTGAGGAAAACGCTACTGCTCCTTGGGCGCTTGGTTCAACGCGCCCAGGAGTGTGGGACTTCCACCCACTAAAAAACCTCAATTCTTCTTAAAGGGTAGGCGGAATAACCCAATAAGGGTTTGCATCACCTACCTATCTAGTCTCATTTAATTTGCCTGTTGTTGTTCGGCTTTCTGCCTGGCCAGTTCTTCTCGTTCTTTTGTACTCATTGTGTCCCTCACAAATGAGTGTACCTGCTTTCAGTTGTGCTTGCTTTGAAAAAGGAGATCCAGTTGGCTGTCAATAATCGTCAGTGCCTTTCCTACAGCTACCTCTGCTTTGTGTCTTCCGACGTGCCATCGCGTGCAATGAAAGATGGTGAGCTCTGAGGAGTCGGTTTTGCCGCAGTAGTGGCAATTGTCGCTCTGAGTCTTACCAATCCTTTTGGTGTAGGTGCCAAAACTCCCGTGGCTTGTCAGGAATTGTGTCAGGAAGTAGTCGGTGTTTCACCTCTTAAGATGAAAGCGGCTTCGGCCTTTTTTCTTGTTCCTTTGACGATCAGTGCCTCAGTTTTCTCGGGAGCCAGTTCTAGGACGCTTCCCGTCATCTATTTGTCAACTGCCTTTAGAGCTTTGTTTGGAGCCTTCTGCATCTCCTGCGTGTTGTTTGCTCTGACCACCACCGCTAGGTCGTCGGCGTAGACAACCGTTCTGCATTCCTTTGGGAGTTGGAGGCTCAGCACGGGTCGTAGACAAAGTTCCGCAAAATAGGTCCTAAGACGGAACCCTGCGGAACCCCCTGCGTTAGGTTTTTCTTCTTCCCTGCGGCGATTAGAATGTCTCCGGTTGTCATCTTCAATGATCTCCTTCCTCCTGCTGTCCTCTAGTGTTATATGATTTGGCTTTATTGCTAGCCTCTTTACCAGTATCTGATAGCCCTGTCCAAAAGCATCGTTTTCCAAGTTGTCAACCAGATTTCTTCATTTTTCTCTCTTGCTCTAGCCGATAGCTGTTTGATACTTTTTTCTGGCGGTTTTGAGCTGTGTTTCAAGATCTTTAACCCTTTCGGGTTTTCCTTTTGCTCTGGATCTTGTCAGAAGTCATCGTATTGCGCTGTATTCCTTTTTTGTGCGTCAATGGTATTGCTCCACCAGTAAGGTAAATTGTTTGTTTAGACGCGGATCTTGAAGCTGGCCTAGTCCTAAACTTTATTTAGTTTCTAGAAAAAGTTCTGGTTGTACCGTAGGCCTTGGAGTTTGTTCTTCGTTTTTTTTGCGTTTATTGCCTATTCCCATTCTGATCTTTGATCCTGCTTGTTTTAACGATTGCCAACCTCAAAAGAAAGGTATCGGTGCAAGCTTAGAGATTCTTTGTCCTCTTCCACCTTCCATTCCCTTACCGAGATGTTGTTTGTGGCAATTGTTAGGTCAATGAACAATACGTTTTCCTTCCTTGCAAAGGTTGGCGTAAGTCCGTCGTTTATTAGGTCTAAGTTTAAGGCCACCATCCAACCCCTTTAGTCCTTATTTGCTGAGCCCCACGCTGGTGATTTTGAATTGAAGTCGCCTGCAAAGATTACTCGCTTCTTTCTGAGGGCCTCCATGATGCTGTCCACTCTAGATTTATAGGCGGGCAGAGTTGTGTTACGTATGCGTTTATGACCTCATAGTCTGACAGGCTGATGATTTGGAAGCCATTTTCTGGTTGGTGGCTAATTATTTTGGCTCTTTTCTTGTTCATTATCTGAACCGCTACATCCGCTCCGTTGTCCGTCAGCAGACCCAGCTTTTTTGCTATGAATATATTGGGTTCCAGGAACAAAATGATGTCTGCTCCTATTTGTCTCGCCTGAGCTACTGCTACGTTGTGGGCAGCCCTTCCGGTCCCGACGTTTAATTGTAGATACTTATTCATTCTGGCCCGACTGCTCCCGCCTACAGCGGTCTAGAAGTTTTCTGAAATTCGAACACGCTGCACTTTTGCAGTCCTTTGCCTGGTACCCAGTCTTGCAGCAATTCAAGCAACCTTGTACTTCTGCTTTCTTGTCGGGGCAGTACGCCCGCGTGTGCCCAACTCGTAGGCAGTTGATGCATTGAGGGATGCGGAATGGTGCATTTGAGCCATCCTATTTTTCACTCTTTGTCAGCAAGCTAGCAGGTTTTTCGCCAATGACCAATGTTGCATTCTGGTTTCCGCTTTTGGTCGGTCTTAGGTTCTTCAGCTCAAGAGGCACTTCTTCCATCCTCAGATCTGACAGATTGCTTCTTATCGCATTCTCTATTTGGTCTTGGGTGGCATCTCTGTCGATGTTCGAGACGTGCAGCGTCTTACTCTCTCCAGAGTTCTCGCTGCTGCTCCGGACTTGCTGTTTCCCGAATTCTTTTTGAAGAACATTTTTCAATCCCTTTGATTTTCTCTTTTTGGTCACGATAAGCAGATTTCCTTTCTTTGTCTGCCTCATAGACTTGACGCCTTTCTCTTCTTGGAGTGGATTTGCTTTTCCTTTTACTTTTTTCACCAAGTCAGCGTAGGTGCAGCCCGCCGCTTTGACAATGATTGTTTCTGTCGTCCTCGGCCTATTATCCTTGTTCTTTTGAGATTTTTTTTTTCTACCTTTTTGAGTTTTCCACTCCTGGTTAGGGTCGTCTTTTGCAGCTTTCCCTTCTCCTTTTGACTCAGACTTTTTTCTGCTTTTGTCCTTCTGTGGCTTTGGGGAAGTTATCTGGACCGTTATGCCCTTTCTACCCATTACGTATTTAATTAATTTTCTCGGGTAGCTCCGCCCAATAAGGTTCCTCCGGTCTGCATTCATCTTCTTTTTTATTGCTCTTAGCCTTTTGTACGCCTGCTGTAATTACGTGTTGTGCTTTCCTCGAGATCGATCATTAAGTAATAGCTGTATTTTTCTGTTGTTGTCCAGTCGCCCTTGCTGGTTGGAGTTTGCGCTGTGTAC
Organism: Tachinus rufipes; assembly: GCA_963932245.1. Taxonomy (NCBI): domain Eukaryota; kingdom Metazoa; phylum Arthropoda; class Insecta; order Coleoptera; family Staphylinidae; genus Tachinus; species Tachinus rufipes. The sequence continues at coordinate 4,496,224 of OZ010744.1, forward strand.
TTAATATAGGCCATCTCTTCTGGTGTTACCTTTTGGGTCTTTATTTCTTCAATTTGCCTGCTGCCATTTTGTTCCGGTTTTCAGTAGATAAGCTTGCTTTCCTTATCTACTACCCTTACTGTGTCTTGGTCTTTTTGGAGTTCCCTCATTGTCCTTTCTACTTGTTTTGTGTTTGGAAAGTCTTTTTCTTCCCAATCCAAAGCAAGTAGCTCCAGTGCGATTGCTAGAGATTTTTTCTTCAAGACTCTTTCCCTCATTGGAGTTTTATTTGGTAAAGGTTTTTGCTTTTTGGCCTTCCTTTCAGTCTCAAGAAGTTTTTTGAAGGCATCTACTTCTTGTTTTAGTTTCTCTGTCTCCTCCTTCTGCCTAATTTCCTAGTCTTTCTTTCTAGCCGCTAAATGGGTTTTTAGATTTTTGATCTCTTTCCGCAATTCATCCGTGCTCTTTTTCTGCTATTGTTTGAGAGTCGTTAATTCTTCTTTTAGATTTGTGGTTTCGTCCTCATCAGTTGACTTCTGCTGGCTTCCCAGAGTATTTTTCTTTTTTGTCAGGCTCCGCCTCTAGGGCCTTCTTTAACTAATGTTCTGATGTGACCCTTCACGTTGATATTAACGTTATACCCTTTTGCGCTGTCAATAAAGGCCATAGCAGTAGCTGCTGTGTGTGTCAGCATTTTCAGCGTTTTTTTGGCTTTTGATGTTTTTGGGTCATCTCTTGCGTGTTTTCTACGGAACTCCTGTTTTACATTGTTTTCTTGTAGAATCTAAACTATCAAATCTTCCAACTTTGAGCCTCCATCCTTGCTCGGTTCCTTTTGAGTGGACTCCTTAAAAAAAGACTCCTTTGAGTGGGAAATTTGGTCTAGCTCTTCCTTTCTAGTATTGGTTTTTGTAGCGTTGTCGACGTCATTTTAAGGTTTTAAAGATTCACCGGAGGGAGCTTCTCCCTCCAGTGATTTTTTTTCCGAAGCTGTTTTTTTCTTTTCTTCCATTCTATTCTTTTCCATTTTTTTTTTAAGGCTGCTGGAAGCCTATAGGGTGTTTACGCCTCCAGCGGCAGAGCTCTATCGGGTCACTACTTACTTTGTGACCTACCGCTGGAGGGTTAAGTTTTTCCGGCTATGGCTACCGGCGGCCGCGCACTCTTCTTGTTTCTTTTGTTGGCGTCAAGTTTCGCCCTAGAAAAGAAAGGAAAGAAGAAGAGAAAGAAAAAGCTGTTTGGTTCCCTAGCCCTAGAGACTTAGTTTATCGGTTACCTGAGTGTGATCCAGGGTAGATCAAAGAGTTCGACCAAAAGAAGTCAACAGATCATAGCGGAGATTGAAGAGAAAGTGTTTCGCCAGAGCTTCTTTAGTTTCCATGCAGCGAGCACGGCGTGCAGGCGAGGTTGACTGGAGTTGGACTTATCATCCTGCCAGCTTCTTGCCCACCAACCTAACCTAACCTAACGTAACCTAACCTAACCTAACCTAACCTAACTTAACCTAACCTAACCTAACCTAACAGAAAAATAGACAAAAGTCATTTGGGTACAAGAGAGTGATGACGTAAACTATTGATAACAAACACTTAGGCGGGCGGGCGGAACCACAATTCCAAAAAAATAGACCGGTGGTTTTAAACTGTGTTCCCGTCCACCCGCCCAAGTGATTGTCATAAAGAAATTTAAAGTTGCCACCACTTGCCCTGTTCCTGCAGCTAAAAAACCTAACAGAAAGACTGACAGAAGTCATTAAGGTACAAGAGAGTGATAACGTAAACAATTTCTTGATAACAAACACTTGGGCGAGCGGGCGAAAGCACAGCTCAAAAATTTGGACCAGTGGTTTCAAACTGTGTTCCCGCCTAACCCGCCCGAATGTTTGTCATAATGAAATTTGAAATTACTACCTCCTGCCCTATTGCTGCAGCTAAAAAACCTAACAGATGAACAAACAGAAGACATTAAGGTACAAGAAAGTGATGACGTAGACAATTTCTTGATAACAAAAAAATGTAAAGTAGAAAAGAGGGTAATCTAATAATGTCTAAATAATATTTTTTTATCTCAAAATTCTGCAGCTAAAAAAAATTAAGTTAATTTTCCGAATCAACTAATCTGTTAAAATATTTTATTCATTTATCTAAAACTGAGTTTAATAAGTGAATTGTGTTTGTACTTTTTATTAATTACAAATTTATCAAACAAAACCATTTTGAAGAAAACGGAGATAAGATAAACTTGTTTTTTATGAGTAAATGTGTCAACAACAAAAATAGCAATCAACTGCAATCTGTAAGATTAGTTTTGCATATCTTTTAAAGTGTTTACCAATAAGCAACATTTTTTGTATTAATAAATTAGTTTTTAAAAATTTGAAGTCCTGTCCCTGCAGGTAAATAACCTAACAGAAGGAAAGACAGAAGTCATTAATAAGTGTTTTATGTTTGAGTTTACTTATTATTAATTACAAATTTATCAAACAAAACCATTTTGAAAAAAAACGGAGATGAGATAAACTTGTTTTAGATGAATAAATGCGTCAAAGATAGTGATTAACCGCAATATTTATCTATAAAATTATTTTTGCATATCTCTAAAAGTATTTATCAATAAACTGCATATTTTGTATTAATAAATTAGTTTCATCATGGCACTCACCCAGATATTGATTATATTTTCAATAGCTTTTGTATCGAGTAAGAATATTTTTATTAAATAATGCTTTGTTTTTGGCTGCTTTTTTTATAATCATATTAAATATTTTTTAGGTAATGCATTAACATGCTACTCATGTGCTGGCACTAAAGATGATTGTAAATATCCGGAAGAAACAGTATGTGAATTAATAGAATATGGGACTATGTTTCCAAAACTTTTACTAGATAATAAAGCGTTTCCCGTTTCAAATGAGAGAGAAACAAGTGGACAAAAACATGCATGCATAAATATTGGTAAAGTATTAAATAATTTAATATAAATTTTATAGTTTTGTAATATTATTTTTAGTAACAAAATATGATGTTATAAGGACATGCGTTTATGGTTACCCACGTGGTTTAGAATATGCTTGTAATGGTATAGCTGAGAATGGTGTTACATGTGATTTATGCAGTAAACATTTATGCAATTCTGGTTACATATTTGGATCTTCTTCTATGTTATTGTTTATTTCTTTTATTGTTAAATACTTTAATTAAATCAGATTAATTGTACCAACATGTACACTAATCAAAACAAAAAGTTATAATACTATACTGGAACATTTGTATAATTTATGTAATTCTAGTTTCTAACTTATTTGTGTTTATAAAATTTGTTATTTATTATTAATTATAAATTAATATAATAATGTCTTTATTGGTCATAAAATTAAAATAAATTACATCAAAAATCAAATCAGGATTATTTATTAACTTACTCTTCCTCCAAAATATAACGATATGTAAGATAAAATAAAATATAAAAAAAACTATTTGATTTGAAATTGAAATCCAATTAGCCACTAATTTGTTAAATTCTACTGCCAAATTGTTAATCCGGCCAAACCGGATAAATTTGTTTTTATTAGTGCAAATTTTAAGTTTGACTAATTAAACTGTAAATCATGACTTAAAAAGTGTGAATGCAGCATTTAAAAAGAAAAATATGGCTATCAACTTGTTTAATTCTACTGCTAAACTATTAATTCGGCATTCAAATTATAATAATGCATAATTAAAATTAACACAAAACAAATTGCACAAAAACATATTTACTGAATGCAAATTTCACAAAAAACTCAGTAATTAAAAAAAAATGCACAAAAAACTAATTATAGCATAAAAATTCCACAAGAAACATTTTTATTAGATAAAATTTGCACTTAAACATATTTACTGCATAAAATTTGCACAAAAACCCATTAACTATATGAAATTCTTATAAAAATTACTTATGTATTAGATCAAATTTGCACAAAAAAACATTAACTGTACAAAATTTGCAGAAAACCTCAATTACTAGACAAAATTTTCACAAAAAAACTAATTATTAAAAAAAAACACAAAATATGCACAAAAACCCATATACTATATATTTTCTTATTAAACCCAATTATTGCATAAAATTTGCACAAAAACCTATTTTTATTATATAAAATCTGCACAAAAAAACATCTACTGGATAATATTTGCACAAATACTTTTTTAGTAAATTACGCAAACCCCCATTTACTAAGTAAAATTTGTACAAAAAACTTAAATATTGAATCAAAATTGCACAAAAAACTATTAAAAGCATAAAATTTGCAAAAAAAACTTATTTATTAGATAGAATTTGCTCAAAAAAACCATTACTTTATAAAGTTTGCACAAAAACCCATTTACTCGATAAAATTTGTACAAAAAACCCAACTAATAAATAAAATTTGCATAAAAACCCATTTAGGTAAGCTTCTCTAACCTAATTTTTAGATCGAATTTGCACAAAAAACCAATTCTAGCAAAAAATGTGCACAAAAAACGTTTACTGCAAATAATTTGCACAAAAACCCCTTTATTAAACAATTTTTTTTTAATAAATACCCAATTATTAAATAAGATTAACCCAAAAAACTATTTATAACATAATATTTGCCAAATAAACCTGTTTATTAGATCTAATTTGCACAAAAAACATTTACTGCATAAGTTTTGCACAAAAACCCACTTACTAGACAAAATTATTTTTACAGAAAACAATTATTTAATAAATCTTGCACAAAAATCATTTTCAACATAAAATTTGTACTAAAAAACGTTTACTGCATATAATTTGCACAAAAACCCATTTATTAAACAAATTTTTTTTTACAAAAAACCCAATTATTAAATAAAATTAGCCCAAAAAACTATTTATATTTTAAAACTTGCCAAATAAACCTGTTTATTAAATCAAATTTGCACAAAAAACATTTACTGCATTAGTTTTGCACAAAAACCCATTTACTAGACAAAATTAATTTTACAAAAAACACAATTATTGAATAAAATTTACACAAAAAAACACTTTTGGATAAAGTTTGCATAAAAAAACGTTTACTGCATATAATTTGCACAAAAACCCATTAACTAAACAAAAATATTTTTACAAAAAGCACAATTATTGAATAAAATTTGCTCAAAAAACATTTTTGCATGAAGTTTTCACAAAAAAACGTTTACTGCATATAATTTGCACAAAAACCCATTAACCAAACAAAAATATTTTTACAAAAAACACAATTATTGAATAAAATTTGCTCAAAAAACATTTTTGCATGAAATTTGAACAAAAAAACGTTTACTGCATATAATTTGCACAAAAACCAATTTACTAAACAAAATTATTTTTACAGAAAACACAATTATTGAATAAAATTTGCACAAAAAAACATTTTTGCATAAAGTTTGCACAAAAAAACGTTTACTGCATATAATTTGCACAAAAACCCATTTACTAAACAAAATTTTTTTTACAGAAAACACAATCATTAAATAAAATATGCACAAAAAAAACATTTGCTCAAAAAAACGTTTACTGTATATAATTTGCACAAAAACCCATTTATTAAACAAAATGTTTTTTACATAAACTCAGTTATTAAATAAAATTAGCCCAAAAAACTATTTATAACGTAAAATTTGCCAAATAAACCTGTTTATTAGATCAAATTTGCTCAAAAAAACATTTACTGCATAAAATTTGCACAAAAAACCCATTTACTAGATAGAATTTTTACAAAAAAAACCAATTAATCAAAAAAAATTGCACAAACACCTATTTACTAAGTGAACTTCTTACAAAAAAAAATTATTGTATAAAATTTGCACAAAAAAAATCAGCATAAAATTTGCACAAAAACTCATTTACTAAACAAAATTTTTTTTTTCCAGAAAACACAATTATTGAATAAAACTTGCACAAAAAAACATTTTTGCATAAAGTTTGCACTAAAAAACGTTTACTGCATATAATTTGCACAAAAACCCATTTACTAAACAAAATTATTTTTACAGAAAACACAATTATTAAATAAATTTTGCACAAAAAAAACATTTTTAGCATAAAATTTGCACAAAAAAACATTTATTTAGTATAATTTGCACAAAAACCCATTTACTAAACAAAATTCTTTTTACAAAAAACTTAAATATTGAATAAAATTAGCACAAAAAAACATTTACTGCATAAAATTTGCACAAAAACCAATAAAATTTGCACAAACACCTATTTACTAGATTAACTTCTTACAAAAAACTCAACAACAAAACACCATTTATAGCATGAAGTTTGCACAAAAGAACTTATCTATTAGATCAAATTTACGCAAAAAAACATTTACTGCTTGAAATTTGCACAAATACTTTTTTACTAGATAAATTTTTTACCAAAAACAGAATTATTAAATGAAATTATGACAGTTTTAGCTCTAATAACTTAGGTGGGTAGCCAACAAGTAATTTATATAGGCATCCTAGTATACACATAATCTTTTCTGTGGCTCGGTGTTTTGACACCTTGATTGCTCACCCTAAAAAGAAACAAAATATACTAAAAATTAATTCTGAGTCAATTTATAATTATTGAGCTAAATTGACTGATAATTAAACCAATTTAATCAGCTACTCTAAGGACAAACACATTTTTCTGTTTTGTAAATATGATTAAAATAAATTACCAGATAAGATTTCTTATCACTTAATTTGTTCAATAAGCAAACTTTGAGTAAAAATAATATAATTAAATTTATCTTACTCAGTGCCATATCAAACATTTTAAAAACAATTGTGCATTGATAAATTAGTTTTAGTACGTTTCACAATGGCTCTCAATCAAATATTGATAATATTAGCTCTAGCTTTCACATCAGGTAAGAACTAATTAAATATTTAACTTAAAAATTATTTTATTTTAAATTACAGGCAACGCATTAATATGCTACACGTGTATTGGACCCGATGATCATTGCGAAAATGCTCAAGAAGTAGTATGTGAATTGTTAGACTATGGAAATATGTTTCCACAGCAATTACTTGAAGGAAAAACATTTCCAGTTTCAAATGAAAAAGAAGAAGCAGGAAAACGACATGCTTGCATAAACATACGTAAGTAAATTGCTAAAATATAGTTTATATAATTTTAACAATAATGTTTTCAGAACATCAATACCGTACTATAAGAACATGCGTTCGTAGTTATCCAGAGGCTTTAGAATATACTTGTCAGAGGATAGAAAAAGAAGTTGGTAAACCTACTTGCGATGTATGCTTCACGCATTTGTGCAATTCTAGTTACATATATGCTCCTTCTTCTATGTTATTATTGTTTATTATTTTAAATAGTTTGTTATTAAAGTTGTATTAAAATTGGAGTAATAAAATAATTTTTTATTATTTTTTTTAAATGTAGACTACAAAAAAACTGATTTGTTGACTAATACTATTATTAATTTATTATAGAATATAAAAAAATTATCTTAATCTTAGCTGAAACTAAAACTGCAAGGATTGTTGGTAAAAGCCTTTCTGCTGTACAAAAGGTGTATCTACGTTACTTGGATACTGGCCTGATAACCAGAAGATCAGGATCCGGGCAAAAAAAAGTCACCACAAATAGAAATGAAAGTTTTTTGGTGTCCACAAGTTTGCGGAATGGAACAACATCTGCAGTTTGTTTACGAAATCAACTTCATGAAGTTAGAAATGTAAATGTTAGTAAATAGACCGTTAGGAGAAGTTTTTTGGGATGCAAGATTGGCTTTTGACTGAAGCAGGGTATAGTTATTAGATGAGTCGCGTTTATGTCTCAATGGATTAGACAAACGTCGGAAAATGTGGAGAAGACGCGGAGAAAGATACGCTACAGGTTGTATTGATGAGCGACTTCCATTTGGAGGTGGGTTGAGTATAGTTTGGGCAAAAATGTTTACCAAAGCACGCACAGAGTTGGTCTTTATTGAGAATGGTTCTCTGACAGCTCACAGATACGTTATGGAGGTTCTCAAAGATCATGTTATGCTTTTTATGACAACTATGGGCTGCATTTTTATGCAAGATAATGCAAGATCTTATGTAGCCAGAGTTGTCAAATATTATCTGGATGAAGTGAGGTTTGATTGGCAAGCTTTCAGCCTAGGGATGAATTCCATAAAACTTGTCTAGAATGCTCCAAGAACTGCTCAGTTGCTATTGCAAGAATGAAATAATATCGACCAAAATGTGATCTTTAATTTAATTTAAAGTGTTCTTTAATACTCGTTATTAGTAACAGTTTTTTTTATAGTTTTTAATCCATATTACACCTAGGAACAAAAACGAATTTCGTCTGAAATGTAAATTTGTGATATTTCCAAAATAAGCAATAAAAACAATAAATATGCATAACAATTCATCATTGAATTTTTAATTTAGTGTGTAAAATACAGTACAATTGTTTACAATTTGCTAACATAAGGTTAAAGCAAAAAATTCCAAAACTAAGTCATAATTTTAAAGTGACCTCTATTTTTTGCTCAAAATTTGTGTATCTATAAATTATTTAAAATAACAACAAAAACAAAAAATAAAAAGAGAGTAGAAGGCACATTAATGTAACCAAAATTGCATAAATGTGTAGTGCATATTTCGCATGTTACTCTAAGTCTCGCTTCAGTCGTCTTGCAAGAATAATTTAAACCTTCCAAATGACCACGAACGCATGTCCTTATAGCACCAATTTTATCATCTAAAAATATAATTGTTAAAATTTATTTTTATTATAAAGAAAAGTTAAATTGTAATTATTAATAACTTACACATGTTCATACAGGCATATATAGGTTCAGCTGCTTCTCTTTCATTTGAGATGGGAAATACATGTCCTATTTTTAAATTGTTTGGAAACATACCATTATATTCCAACAATTCACATACGTATTCCGGCGCATTTTTGCAATTTACATGACCATTAGTGCATGTATAGCATGTTAAAGCGTTAGCTAAAAATTAAATAGTAATTAATGACTGAAATTGTAAAAACATAAAAGTTGTGACTCAAAAATAGTGCAATAGAGTAACGACGTAAACAATTTCTTAATAAATAACACTTAAGCGGGCAGGCGAGAACACAGTTCAGAAGAATTGGATCTGTGATTTCAAACTATGTTTCCACCCACCCGCTCGAGTATTAATCACAAAAAAATTTAAAGTTATTACCACTTGCTCTGATACTGCAGCTAAAAATCCCTTACAGAAGGACTGACAGAAATTATTAAGGTACAAGCGAATAATGACATAAACAATTTCTGAATATTAAACACTTGGGCGGGCGGGCGGGAAACAGTTCAAAAAAACTAGAACGGTAGATTCAAACTGTGTTCCCGCCTACCCGCCCAAGTGTTTGTCATAAAGAAATTGAAAGTTAACACTACCTGCCCTGTTACTGCAGCTAAAAAACCTAACAGAAGGACTGACAAAAGTCATTACAGTACAATTAGATCAACAATGAATAAGGATTTTCAAATATTCCTGAAAATATTTTTAGTGATTTTACTGTGTTCCCGCCCTCCCGCCCTAACCTAACCTAACCTAACAGAAGAACTGACAGAAGTCATTACAGAACAATTAGATCAACAATGAATGAGGATTTTCAAATATTCCTGGGAATTTTTTTTGTAATTTTACTGTGTTCCCGCCCTCCCGCCTGAGCGTTTGTCATAAAGAAATTTAAAGTTACCACTACTAAAAAAAAACTTACAAAAGTTATTAAGGTATAAGAAAATGATGACTTAAACAATTTCTTAATAACAAACACTTGGGCGGGCGGGCAGGAACACAGTTCAAATGAATTGGACCGGTGGTTTCAAACTGTGTTTCAGCCGTCCCGCTCAAAAATTTGTCATAAAAAAAATTGAGTTTACCATCACCTATGTTTCTGCAGTTAAAAACCTAACAAAAGGACTGACAGGATTCATTACATCATTTGAAAATTTAAAAAAATATTTATAAAAATGTTTTTGAAAAGTCCTAAAAGTTTTTTACAGATTTTGGATTCTGAAATGCTCTAATTTTTAATTTTCGGAGAAGTTCTAGATACTTTTAATAGCGTGCAGAAGACTACTGATTTTTTTTTTAATTTTCTATAAATTTTTAAAGTATTTTAAACATTTTAGAATCTTCTTAAAATCTCTAAATACTTAAAAAAAGATTTTGTAAAAAGTTTACAAATTCTGTGTTTTCTACACATTCCAGAATCATCTGAAAAGCTTTAAATACTTACAATAGTTTTCCAAAAAGGGTTTTTTTTTTTCAAATTTTAAAAGTTTTTACATATTTTTGAATCTTTTAAAAATCTGTAGATACTTGCAAAAGTTATTGAAATAGTTTTTTTTTATTTGTTACAAACTCTAAAATTTTTGCACTTTCAAGAATCTTCTAAAAAGCTTTAAAAACTTTTTTTTTACATATTTTACAAGTTTCTTCATATTTCAGAATTTTTTGAAATGCTCAAGGTTTAATTAAATTCTAAAAATGTGTAGAAACTTTTAAAATCTTTCGAGAAGTTCTAGATATTCTAAAAGTCTTGTTGAAGGTTTTTAAAAAGTTTTTAGATTTTTACAAATACTAAAAGCTTTTTTACGGATTTTATAATCTTCTTTTCAAAATCTCGCAAAAAAGTTATGAAATTTTTTTACAAATTCTAAAAGTTTGCCCATGATTTTTTACATTTTCTACAAATTCTAAAATTTTTTTAAAAGGTTTTTAAAAAGTTTAACAAATTTTAAATTTTTTTTACACATTTTAGAATTTTTTGAGATGCTCCAAATACTTCTAAAAATTTTATTAATGACTTTTGAAATGTATTTGCAAAGTCTAAAAGTTTCTACACATTTTCCGAGAATTTCTAAACACTTTTAAAAATTTTGCTCAAATTTTTATAATCTTCTCAGAAACTTTAGATATTTGAAAGAAATTTTTGAAAATATTTTAAGCTTTCTACAAGTTTTAAAAGTTAGAATTTGTTGAGAATCTCTAAATACTTTTAAAAATTTTACGAAAGATTTTTGAAATTTATTTACAAATTCTGAAACTCTACAGATATTAGAAATTTTTGAGAAACTCCAAATACTTCTAAACATTTGCAGAAAACTTTTTAAACTTTTTACAAATTCTGAAAGTTTTTTACAAATTTTGGAATTTTTTAAGAAGCTCTAAACATTTCTAAAAATCTTGCGAAAGAAAGAATTTTTTTTACTATTTTCTACCTATTTTAGAATCTTCTAAGAAGCTTTATATACTAAAAATTTGCAAATTCTAGAAGTTTTTTACACATTTTAGAATCTTCTTAAAAGACTTATAAAATTTATTTACAAATTTTAAAAATGTCTACACATTTTAAAATTTTTGAAAAAACTTTATTTTTTTTTAAATTTGCAGTAAACTTTAGATAAGTTTTTAAACTTTCTACAAATTTTTTACACAAACTTGCGTATGATTTTTGTAAAGTTTTTACAAATACCATGAATTATCTACACATTTTAGAATCTTATCAAACGCTTTAAGTACATTTTAAAATTTTACAAAAGATTTTTCAAATGTGTTTACAATTTTTAAAAGTTTTTACAAGTTCTAGAACTTGCCCATTATTTTTATTATTATTATTTTACTAAAGATTATTTTATTTTTTTTACAAATTCTAAAAGTTTCTACACATTTTAGTTATGCTAAAAATTTGCAAAAAAACTTTTGAAAAGTTTTTAAACTTCCTACAAATCTTATGAGTTTTCTACAGTTTTCAGAATTTTTTGAAAAACTTTAAATACTTCTAAAAATCTTGCAGAAAAGAAATATATTTACAAACTTTAACATACGTAAAGTATTTTAAAACCTTCTGAAAACCTGTAGATACTTGCAAAAGTTTTTAAAATGGGTTTTTAAATTTTTTGCAAACTTAAAAAGTTTCTGCATATTTCAGTATTTTTTCAGAATTTTAAAAACTTTTTACAAATTCTTCTAAAAATTTTGCGTAATTTTTTAAAAAAATATTTAGAAATTCTAAAAGTTTCTACACATTTTATAATATTTTGAGAAGTTCTAGTTACTTGAAAGAAACTTTTGAAAAGTTTTTAATCATTCTACCAACTTTAATAGTATTACTTTTCAAAATCTTGTGAAAGATTTTTGAAATTTATTTACAAATTCTAAAACTGTCTACACATATTAGAATCTTCTGAAAAACTTTAGATACTAAATTTTTTTGATATTTATTTACAAACTTTAAAAGTTTTTACACATTTTATAGTTTTGGGTGAAGCTTTAGATGCTTGCAAGAAATTTTCTACAAATTTAAAAAAAATGCGAAAGAAAAAGTTTTTAAACTTTCTACAAATTCTAAAAAAATTCTACTTAAAAATCTCTGAGAAGACACAAAAGTTTTTTTAATTTTTGCAAATTTTAAAAATCTTCTACACATTTTAGATTTTTTTCTAAAAATTTCTAAATACTTTTAAGTTTTAAACATATTTTAGAATCTTCTGAGATATTCTAAATACTTTTAAAAATGTTGTTCTAAAAGTTCTTAAACATTTTAGTATTTTTACAAGAAAATAATGACGTAAACAATTTTCTGATAACAAACACTTGGGCGGGTAGGCGGAAAAACAGTTTAAAAGAATTAGACCGGTGGTTTCATATTGTGTTCCCGCACATCCGCCCGAGTGTTTGTCATAAGAAAATTTAAAGTTACAACCACCTGCAAGATTCCTGCAGCTAAAAACTTAAAAGAAAGACTTACAGAAGTCATTGAGGTACAAGAGAATGATGATGTAAACAATTTTATGATAACAAACACTTAGGTGGGCGGTCGGGAACAAAGTTTAAAAAAATTGAACTAGTGGTTTCAAACTATGTTCCCAAACACCAGCCCAGTTTTTTGTCATAAGAAAATTTTAGAAGAATTGGAACGGTGGTTTCAACTGTTATTCCGCCCACCCGCACGAGTGTTTGTCATAAAAAAATTCAAAGTTACCTTCACCTGCCATGTTTCTGCAGAAAAACAAACCTATCTACCTATCTATAGAAGGACTGACAGAGGTCATTAAGGTACAAGAGAGTTATGACGTAAACAATTTCTTAATAACAAACACTTGAGCGGGCGGACGGAAACACGGTTAAAAAAAATTGGACCAGTAGTTTCAAACTGTTTGTCATTAAGAAAATTGAATTTACCACCACTTGCCCTCTTCTTGCAGCTTTAAAATCTAACAGAAGGACTAATAGAAATCATTAAAGTACAAAAAAGTTATGACGTAAATGTAGCCACGTGCCGGGGTTTACGGGCACGGAGAAGATAGGGCTAGCTGTGTCTTCGTGGAGTGAGTCGGGACGTCGTTGGCAATCCAGACATCAAGTTTAGGGCGCCACTTTACTTTTTAATATCATGGGAAGGAAGTAAAAAAAACCTTGATAATTAACACTATAATATATATATATATATATATATATATATATATTTAACTAAACTAAACACTAAGACTATAATGGTATTTGTTAACTATACACTCCGCCACGCGGTTTTGTTGAGCTTAGATCTGCTTTACGCGCTAGCTCTCTCTCGACTCTCTACCACCACCTTTACCTATTACCTTCTCGCTTCTTTCCTTCTTACCGGACATCCCGTAATCGGGTACGTATTTATTTCCTTTTCTGGCTTTAAATTAACGCGCGCAATTGCACCGTTACAAATCTACCACCAACTTATAAAAACAAAGAATGAAAACCGGTTCTTGACTACTAGCATTATGAACCTGATCATTAGGTGGTCTCTTAATAAGTAATCTTACGTTACAATATTTTAACTAACCTATCTTAACTAATCTGACATAACCTAACTTATTCTACTAAATCCATATTAACTAAGTAACTACATATACCTAATCTAACTAAATGTACCTTACCACTAACCTAGCCTAACTTACTTACTATACTTATTTTTTTTCTATGTTGTAGAATATATCTGTAATTTAAACATCTGGGGAATCAACCAAAATAGTGTTTATTCCACTACAAGTGGATGTGACTTAATATCCTTTACATGAATATTACCCAGCAAGAGTCTATTGTCCGCCCGTACAACCTTATAAATGTTATACCCAACCTTTGCAGTTATTTTTCCCTTTACAAATTTTGGCGCTAGCTTAGCGGTAAAGTAGCAAACTGCATCCGATAAGGGATGAGTTCAACACCATATTGTGTCACCGACCTGATATAAAATTGGCCTGCGACGTAAGTTATAATATCGAGCATTACGTTGACCAGCCCGCTGCATATTTTGTCAAACCGTTTTAAAATAGTCAGGTCAGGCAGATAATCGTTCCGCGAGTGCTTTGAGGTCTTGCACATCGAGTGGTTTATTATCGCCCAAATTGATCGCCTGATATAGTAATGTCCCGACCAAATGTTAAAAATGCGGGGGTATAGCCGGTAGTCTCATTGATGCTCAAACGCATAGCAAATTCGTATTTTGGGAGGTTTTGATCCCAGAGCCGATGATTCTCGTTAATCTAGCAACTTATTATTGTTTTCACTACTCTGTTGTATCGTTCGGTTGGGTTGGCCTGGGGTAAATTTAATTTTGATTTTATAAGTGTCACATAGTTTACGAAATTTTGCACATATAAACTGTCGTCCATTGTCAGAAATGATTAGTTGAAGAAGGATACGGTTTTCAATAATCTCTACGATGGGTTTTGCCGCTGCATCTTTTAAAGGGAATAGAAACACGTTTTTAGTGAACAAGTCACATACCACTAATATAAATCAGTTTCTCTTTGTCGACAACGGAAACGGGCCCATTAAGTCAACTGACAAAACTTGGAACGGACGGTCTATGACATGTGAACTCATTAGGCCTCCTGGCTTACTTTGTGAGCTAAACATACGTCACTCCGACAACAATATCGTGCTATGTCGTCATACATGCGTGGCCAGTAATATCTTTGTGCAATGCGCCAAAAAGTTTTGAATATTCCCAAGTGTCCAGCGGTTTCCACATTGCGGTTTTCATTCAACACCTCTAGCTTGCGTGATTTTAGAACAACACGTTTCCACTCGTCCTGGTCATAGATTAAAGTTGGACCAGTTTTGGTTAATTTATAGAGAATGTTCTCATCGTCTACCCGCCGTGTAGGAAAATCATAAAAATTCTCTTTTACTTGTTTACACATGTTTTTATACCACCGATCGGCATCATTTAGAATTAGATTGATCGCTAGTACCTGCAAAGTGTCGTCCGTGGATTCGAAAACCTTTGAAAGCGCGTCTGGAGCTTAATGTTTTGTGCCGGCTTGATGTATGACATTGAAGTTATACTGTTAGAGCTTCATAACCCAGCGGCAACTCAGCCCCCACAGCCATTTCAAAGAATAGTGGTCCGTGACTACTACGAAATCGGTAGCTTCAATGTATTCTCGAAATTTTTCAATTCCAAACAACACTCCGAAGTATTCTAATTCAGTTGCGTGAAAGTTTTGCTCGCACGGAGTAGTAGCTCTGCTTGCATATGCAATCATACGGGTGCCCTCAGGGTATTTCTGTGTCAGTATGCAACCTATACCGACCTTGCTACTGTCGCATTCTAAGTAAAACGTTTTTTTTTCCAATCCGGTACAGTTAGGGCTGGTACTTTTACTAGATATTCTTTCAATTCTTAAAAAGCACTATCTTGTTTATCTGTCTACTTCTATCTAACGTTTTTGCGCAATAATTCGTGCAGCGCCGACGCGCGAGTTGCATAATTATCGATAAATATCCGGTACCAACCGGCTAAACCTAACTTCGCGTTGGCATTTTGGCTTCGGAAAATTTAGCAAATACCTTTTCGGAGTCTACTAAAAGTCCTAATTCATTGACTACATAACCCAAGTAGCGCAATTCAGGTCTAGCAAACTGACATTTAGACCGGTTCAGGGTTAGCCCAGCTTTATGTAAGCGAAGTAGTACCTCGTTTATGACTTCAAGGTGTTTATTGAAATCTTCGGATATAATAATAATATTGTCGAGATATTTGAAAACATGGGGTTCTAATTCTGGACCAAGCACTGTGTCTATCAACCTCTGAAATGTGCTTGGGCTGTTATGTAAGCCAAATGGTAGCCGATTAAATTGATATAAGCTCCCGCCGGGAACTGCGAATGCTGTCATTTCTTTACTTGAATCGGTAAGTTTAACTTGCCAGTAAGCGCTTTCAAAGTCTAGAGATGTTAAGTATCGCGCAGAACGTAGCCTATCCAGAATCGCCGAAGGGCAGGGCATATGCATTGCGTTTTGTTACGTCATTGACGCAACGATAATCAACACAGAAGCGGTAATCGCCTGTCTTTTTACGTATCATCACGATTGGTAAAGACCAAGGCAAGTTGCTTGCCTCAATCACTCCCATTTCTAACATTTTATCAACTTTGTGATTGATTAACTTTAACATAGCTGGTGAGACAGGGTAGTATTTTTGCTTAACTGGAGTTGCGTCTCCTACGTCATTATAGTGTTTTATAACATCCGTGCACCCTAATTTATTGCCCATTAGGTCAAAGTATAGCGTGATTAAACTATGCAGTTTACTACCTTGTTCTGTCGTCCGTGTCAAGGTATACATTGCAAGGCTCTGTGTCATCGTTAAGGAAAAATACGTTGGAATTAACGTGTGGGACAATACCAGATATTGTCCAAAAATCAATTTCTAAAATTAAATCTAAAGCTAACTGGTCTACAACTAAACAATTAATAACATATACTTTATTAAATGAATTAATAATTTATTCAAAATCAGTCAATCGAATCACAGCGGCCAAGGGTCAAGCATAGACAATTGTTTCGGTTCTACAAACCTCGTCAGTATGCCTTGTACGACCACGGCATCGCATGATAGCGAAGACAATTTTGAATAAATATTTCTGTGCTTATGAACACAATTGATATTATAAATAATCAAACGAAAGACTGGTTTGCCATCTAGTTGCAATTATTAATACTAAAATGTCCGCATTAATCGGTATCATTTTTGCATTTATGCAATTGGCAGTCATTTCGCGGCTATAACGATTTTGAATCGCCAATAAATTATGAAATGAATTAATAATTTATTCAAAATCAGTCAATCGAATCACAGCGTGAATCTTCCGGTACATTTGCAAAAATATAAGCTAGATTTTCATGTATAATTGCAACTAGATGGCAAACCAGTCTTTCGTTTGATTATTTATATACTTTATTATCTAGTTTCAGTAGTAAATCCATTTAATGACTGTCCATTAGCGGCCCTAATTAATTTACTACCTAAGCTATTTAATCTTAATCCTAACTTCCGTAACTTATTATTATATAACGAGTTGGTCATGCAGGTGCACGAACAACCGCTATCCAGAAGCACCTTAATTTCTAATTTAAAAACTGATATATTTACAAATGGGCGTGAATCTTCCGGTACATTTGCAAAAATATAAGCTAGATTTTCATGTATGTTTGTAGAAGCCATGTTTATAGATACGCGAGGCTGTGTACGGCAACTCATTCTCGCCGGCGCGTTTCCCATCTTACAAGAACAAAATTGACATCGCGCTCTAGCTACTCCCGACTGGCCACATTCAGTACAAAAGGTAGTACAAGGATTTTTGCAATCTTGGTGCCAATGACCTACGTTTTTGCAGTTCCAGCACTTTAAAGACCAAATACGTTGAGGCGTGTTTGTTTGATAAGCTATTTGTGACCGTAAGGATTGTGATGCCGCCAAGTCTGGTTCCAATGTGTACGAGGTAGATTAGTTTAATTGACAAAACGATCGCTCTATAAGAGCACGATTTACTTCTACGCGTTTGCAGCGGTTGCAAAGTTCTTTCGTAGTGTAAACCTCTGAAAATCCTAACCTATCTGTATAATAAAGATGCAAATTTCTTTTGATAGTATTTAGTTTTTTGCTATCACTAACCGCATTTGGTAGCCTATTGTACAAGGTCAGCATACATGATATGAAGTCGCCGACGGGTTCTGTATCTATTTGTTTGTTCATTATGATTTCTTGCTTTAGTAAAAAATCATAGTCCGGCGGTTGGTATTCATTTATCAAACGGTCTTTGAATTGATTTCAATTAATAAAGTCGGATTTATAGACGCAAAACCACGTAAGAGCTCCGCTCTCTAGTAACTGAGGAATAGATAGAAATAGTTCATTTGTGATTTGATGAATCGTTTGTAACTCTTCAATCCGTTTGATATATGCTCCTTCACTCATTGCACAGACATCACCCAAGAATCGTACATTCCAAACTTTGACAGCGTTTGATCGCCTAGGACTAGACTGACTATTTGCTTGGGTATTAACTTTAGGTTCGATTAGACTACGGAAGTACTAATGTTTTCCGTTTCAATACATTTAAACTCTACTGCGTTCTCTATGTCGCTCAACCTCCTCAGATATTGTCTCACAATATCTACATACTCATTAACTGTATCAGAGACTCAAGATAGTCTGCCGATAAGATGTATCATCTTAGTTTCAATTGACTTGGCTGCGTTCGAGTTCCTGAAACCATCGTAAACATCTGCCAATGCGGCTAACTGCACTAACTTTAAGGTATTATTAAAAATTCTCGTAATTTGCCTCATCTATAGGAAAGAATTCTTTGTATTGTTCGACTTCAAGCAAAGAACGCAATTTATTTCGTAATTGATTTAAGCTAAGCTTCCCTAATTTCTTGTTACCTCGAAGTAGCAGTTTATAACAGCATTTGTCCTTAGAGAGTTTAAGTACATTCATGTTAATAACAACTTTTAAAGCGGTTGCGCAGGGCACGTTCGAAAACTGAAATCTACTCTGAGTCACGCAGTATATATAAGTCTAGGTTCTGCTACTAAACGTGCTGCAACGCTGCCGCCCACAATAGACTTAAACCAACACCAATTCCTTGCCAACGGAAAACTGTTAAAAATTATCTACAGAACAAATAAAGGATGCTTAAACGAGTGCAATAAACAAAAACATAACTTTTGGTATATTACGTTGCCTATTACACCGGCCAATTTATTATTGACTAAATGCTCAGGTAACACTTCAATTGAGCCATTTATTTAGCAGCTTTGAGGCCTTATTTGCACAGTACCTTCAGAAAGAACCAAACATTTTTTTATCAGAATATTTAATCCAAATTATTGTTCAAAATAGCCAAAAATGTATTCAAACATAGAAATAAATTCGTTTTATTTATTTTGAATGCATTTTAAAGTTATTTGCAAAAATAATTAACTAAAATACTAAAAAACATAATTTAATCCTTTCAAAATGTACTAGTAAAAACTAAATTTATTATTATGTCTGCAACATTAATGCTGTTCAATTGGGCACGAAAAAGTTGGCAACCATGTCTCTGTACCGCTCACCGTTGACTGTAACGTTTCGACCATCACCATTTTTGAAGACCAATGATTCCACCGTCCCATAAAGCGCACCAAACGGTAATTTTTTTTCACTTAGACAGGCTGGCGGAAACACAGTAAAAAAAAAGGAAAAAAAAACCAGCCCGAGTGTTTGTCATAAAGAAATTTAAGTTACTGCCGTGTTCCTGCAGCTAAAAAATTTAAAAGAAGAACTTACAGAAGTCATTAAGATACAAGAAAGTGATGACATAAACAATTTCTTGATAACAAACACTTAAGCAGGCGGGCGAAAACACAGTTCAGAAAAATTGGACCGTGGTTTCAAATAGCAAAGTACAAAAATTTATAGAAAAATAAGCTTAAATAGAACAATTAAGTTTTATTTTGTGAAAATAAGAATCCACCATCTTACCTGACGCTACAGCAAATGCCAATATTAATAATACTTGATTAAGAACCATTGTGAAATGTTGTAAAAAGTTGTTTGGATGTAATAGGAATTAAATTGATAATAAATCAAATTACTTATTTTATTATCTCTTTATCGAACAAATGGAATGATAAAAATTCTTATCTAATACTTCACTTTAATATAATTAATGTAAAGTCATCAAGAATTTTTAAAAAGCCAAAATCTATCCTTAAACATTTAAAAACTGAAAGGATTTGTTCTTTTAGTTTTGAACTGCACTAGAATATAAAAAGTTATCAACATACTAAAATAAACTATTTTTAGTATTAATAATGTGTGAAAAACATCATGTTAATAAAATGTTATTGGAAAATAGATTACCGGATAGTAACTAAGAGCAAAACTCAGTATAAAGCTAATTAGTTATTAGAATCTGATTAAAAAATATTGATTAGATTTAATTTGTTATCACTTAATTTATTTAAATAAAAAAATACTCAATCAAAAAGATAAAATAAATAAGTTTCTGAAAATAATTAATATTATATCAGTTTCACAATGGTTTTCAATCAAGTATTGTTCATAATAGCACTAGCAACTGTGTCAAGTAAGATATTTTTTTAATTCATTTAAATAATTACAAAACATTGTTTAAATTTTAGCTAACGCATTATCATGCTACACATGTGAAGGCGTAAACTCTCAATGCAAAAATGCGGAAGAACGAGTATGTGAATTGCTAGAATATAAAAATGGATTTCCAAAAAATTTAATAGTAGGGCAAACATTTGCTGACTCAACTGAAAAAGATACAACTGGATATAGATATGCATGTATGAATATGTGTAAGTAATAAATCAATTAATTAATTTTAATTTTTTAAATTTATAAAGCATTCAAATAGTAATTGAAATTTTAATTTTTAAATACTTATATTTTCAGATGATAAAAAAGGTGCTCTAAGAACATGCGTTCGTGGTTATTTGGAAAATTTAAACTATGCATGCAGAAAGACTGAAGAAGCAGAAAAAACATTAAACTGTGAAATATGCACAACACATTTGTGTAATTCAAGTTTTATTCATGTGCCTTCTACTTTGTTATTATTTATTGTTTTTATTGTTAATTATTTTAAATAATTTTTTATAGATTATTTTTGAAAGTTATCAAAGATCAAATTGCAGCATTTTTTTAAAACTAGTCAGCCAAGATACATACCAAATTTAAATATTGCAAAATTGAATTCTAACTGAACAAATTTTATCAATAAACTATAACTAAAAAAATTTTAAATTTAATTTAGCTTAAACCAAATTTAGCCAAATTGCAAACCAAAAAACTGCAAAAATTTATTTTAATAAACACAAATCAATTTTGTTTTATCAAACTGTTACTGACAACAAATTTTTATTGTTTTTATAAATTTGGTACAGTTTCAAATCAAATTTAACTTTGTTTCAAACCAAAAAACTGCAAAAACTAAATGACCAGAAATAAATTTATTTATTACCAAACTAATTTTTAATTTTTCCTAATATTCCTGTACAGTTTCAAACAAAATTTAACCAATTTATATTTTATTTTGAAATTGCTACAATTAATTCAACTAATTTTAAGTTTGTTGCTAATTTATTGTTACCAATAAGCAAGCAATCATAATTATTTTTGCTACTTTACGCATCACATTTTACAAGCAATATTTTTAATTTTTGAAATTGCTACAAACTTAAAATTAAATAAAAATTGAGTAAATTTAACCAATTTTTTATTTGCTACCAATAAACAAGCAATTTTGGTAATAATTTTTGCTACACAAAGCAATTTATTTACTAAAATTTGTCATTACTTTTAAAGTTTTAGCGGAATTGTATAGAAACCACAGTCAATAAATTGTTGAATTTGGCTGTTTACTACCATATTGAATAGTATTGGTGATGGTACTTTACTTTAAAAGCACTTTCACTTCTTACTTCACTATTGTGTCGCTAAAATAATTTACATTTTAATAGATTAAGTACATTCTAAAAAATTACATCTAAAATGCAAAATTGTTTACAATTTATATTTACATTTATTTAAAATAAATAACAACAAATACAATATATAATTACAAAGAAAAAGATAAATAAACGTAACTAGAATTGCACAAATCTATAGTACACACTTTGCAGGTAAATTTGTCTATTTTATCTTCTATTGTTTTACATGTACTTTCTAATAGTTCTAAGTTATGCAAGTTCTTGCAATTTCTGCATTAACTAAAATAAAAATCATTTTTAATTTATTATTATTATTTAAACTACTACTAAACTTACAAGAGACATTTAGGCAAACATTTATAAGATAAATCTTTTGGAAACATATTCTCATATTCTAAACCTTCACATGTTTGTTCATTTGCATTTTTGCAAGCAACATTATCGTTGCAAGAGTAGCATTTCAATGCGTTACCTAAAAATAGAGTAGAGATAAATTTAAATATTTGTATTAATCTAAAATCATGCATAATAAAAATAATATTTTTTGTAAGGTTACAAAAAGTAATAATTTATATAACTAATAGTTAAAATAAACAAATATTTGACAGCTATAGCAATCTAAAAATAGATTGGCCGGTATAATAGGCAACTAATATACACTAAAGTTATGTTGCACTTATGACTTTTTTAGCATCCTTTATTCACACATCCTATGGGCCAATCTATTTTGGGATTACAGTAATATTTTTTTAATAAACAACAAGCTTTGAAGTAGGCATTTTATTAAATAATCCCACCTGATGCAAAAACTACTGCCATTACAATCAATATTTGGTTAAGATCCATAGGAAAATTGATGATATTAACTAACAATAAGCAGTTTATATAATTAGTAGGGGAGATATAGATATTCATATACATAAAAATCACATTATTTATTTATTTATTTATTTGTCATAATCATTATCTAAAGTGTTACAGAACAAGTAATTAGTCAAGTATTAGACTAATTTCACAAATTTGTTTAATTAAAGCAAACGTTTTGGTGGATATTCAAAGTAGTTTTATAGTTGGCCTATAAGAGAATTGTGTGTAACAAATAGTACTTACTATTAATTGTATTGTATATTGCTAAATACTAGTTGAATCAGTGTATTTGTTTTGTATTATTATAGTAATTGTTTGGTTTAAAGTTTCTGAGAAAATAAATTTATTTACAATTTGCAAATTAAAAATTATAATAGTAATATGAGCCGCAGTCTGCTCTGAGTAATTATTTTGCAGACACAAAACATGATTTCTATCGGCTTTTTATTAATATGTAGTCGATTTGATGCTTTGTAAGTCTATTTGGTGATGTCAACGTGATAAATGGTTTTTTGTGCCAGTTTTATTCAATAATTGAGTTTATTAAAAAAATATTTATTTAGTACATGGGTTTTTGTGCATACTTTGTGCAGTAAGTGTTTTTTTGTGCAAATTTTATTTAATAATTTTGGTTTTTGTGAGAATTTAAATGTTTTTTTGAGCAAATTTTATTTTATAAATAGATTTGTTTGTGCAAAGTTTATGCTATAAATAGTTTTTGTGCAAATTTTTTTCAATAATTCAGTTTTTGTAAAAAGTTCATCTAGTAAATTGGTGTTTGGGCAAATTTCATACAGTTGATGTTTTTTTTGTGCAAATTATATTTTATAAATAAGTTTTTTGTGCAAATTTTATGCTATAAATAGTTTTTTGTGCAATTTTTTCTTAATAATTGGGTTTTTTTATGAAAAGTTCATGTAGTAAATGAGTTTTTGTGCAAATTTCATGCAGTCAATGTGCAAATTTTATTTTATAAATAAAATTTTTGTGCAAAATTTATGCTATATATAGTTTTTTGTGCAAATTATATTAAATAAATTTTTAAAAAAATTATTTTATAATAAGTGTTTTGTGCAAATTTTATGCTATAAATAGTTTTTTGTGCAATTTTTATTCAATAATTGAGTTTTTTTTGAAAAGTTCATGTAGTAAATGAGTTTTTGTACAAATTTTATGCAGTAGATGTTCTTTTGTGCTAACTTTATTTTATAAATAGGTTTGTTGTGCAATTTTTTTTAAATAATTGAGTTTTTGGTAAACATTTTATTTAGTTAATGGGTTTTTGTGCAATTTTGATTCAATATATAGGTTTTTTTTTAAGTTGATCTAGTTAATAGGTTTTGTGCACATGTCATGCAGTCAATGTTTATTTGTGCAAATTTTATTTTATAAATAGGTTTTTTGTGCAAATTTTATGCTATAATTAAATTTTTGTTCAAATTTTATTTAATAATTTTGTAAGTTTATCTAGTAAATGGGTTTTTGTGCAAATTTCATGCTATAAATGGTTTTTTGTGCACATTTTATTCAGTAAATAAAATTTTTGTAAAAAAATCGTTTTGTTAATGGATTTTAGTGAAAATTTCATGCAGTCAAAGTTTTTTCTGTGCAAATTTTATTTTATTAACAAGTTTTTTGTGCTATAAATAATTTTTTGTAAAAATTTTATTCAATAATTGGGTCTCTTTTTTTAAGAGTTTATCTAGTAAACAATTTTTGTGCAAATGTCATGCAGTTGCAAGTTTTTTTTGTGCAAATTTTATTTTATAAATAGAGTTTTTGTACAAATTTGATTGAATAATTAAGTTTTTTGTGAAAAAATTATTTAGTTAATGGGTTTTTGTGCAAACTTTATGCAGTAAATGTTTGTTTGTGCAAATTTTATTTTATTAATAAGTTTTTTGTGTAAAGTTTTTTCTATAAATACTTTTTTGTGCAAATTTGATTGAATAATTGAGTTTTTTTGTGAAAAATTTATTTAGTTATTGGGTTTTTGTGCAAACTTTGTGCAGTAAATGTTTGTTTGTGCAAATTTAAATGTTTTTTTAAGCAAATTTTGTTTTATAAGTAAGTTTTTTGTGCAATTTTTATGCTATAAATAGTTTTTTGTGCAAATTTTATTTTATAAATAAGTTTGTTTGTGCAAAATTTATGCTATAAATAATTTTTGTGCAATTTTTTTTTTTAAATTGGGTTTTTGTATAAAGTTCATCTAGTAAGTTGGTGTTTGTGCAAATTTCATGCAGTTAATGTTTTTTGTGCAAAATTTAATTTATAAATAAGTTTTTTGTGCAAATTTTATGCTATAAGTAGTTTTTTTGTGCAATTTTTATTCAATAATTGAGTTTTTTGTAAAATGTTCATGTAGTAAATGGGTTTTTGTGCAAATTTCATGCAGTCAATGTGCAAATTTTCTTTTATAAATAGAATTTTTGTGCAAAATTGATGCTATATATAGTTTTTTGTGCAAATTATATTAAATAAATAAGTTTTTTGATTTTTAGTAAATAGGTTTTTGTACAAATGTTATGCAGTAAACGTTTTTTTGTGCTAACTTTATTTTATAAATATAATAATATAATATAATACTTTATTTACGGTATAATCTTACCATTTACATCTACATCAAATATACATAAACAATGATGTTTTACAATACAAAAATAAAGAATACAAATATACCATTCATAAAAGCGCACATATTAGACATTAGTCAGCATGACTTAGCTGACTTCTGAACGTAGATTTAGAGACACAAAATACATTAATATCAGTTGGTAAATTATTTGCAAATCTACACATTCTACCGAGTGGATTGTTGAAACCATAATTAGTAGATTGAGTAGACTCGCAAAATAAAGAAAAATGTCTGCTATGTCTATTATTAGGTGCTACATGGAGTGGAAAAAAATAGGTCTTTTGTGCAATTTTTTTTGTATACATTTTATTTAGTTAATGGGTTTTTGTGCAAATTTGATTCAATATATAGTTTTTTTTTTAAGTTGATCTAGTAAATAAGTTTTGTGCACGTCATGCAGTCAATGTTTATTTGTGCAAATTTTATTTTATAAATAGGTTTTTTGTGCAAATTTGATTGAATAATTAGATTTTTGCTCAAATTTTATTTAATAATTTTGTAAGTTTATTTAGTAAATGGGTTTTTGTGCAAATTTTATGCCAAAAATGATTTTTTGATCAAATTTTATTTAATAATTAAATTTTTTGTAAAAAAATCTTTTTGTTAATGGGTTTTAGTGCAAATTACACAGTCAATGTTTTTTCCGTGCGAAATAAATAGATTTCTTGTGCAAATTTTATGCTACAAATGGGTTTTTGTGCAAATCTTATGCGGTAAATGATTATTTTATTTTATTAATAAGTTATTTGTGTAAAGTTTTTTTATAAATAGTTTTTTGTGCAAATTTGATTGAATAATTGATTTTTTTTGTAAAAAAATTATTTAGTTATTGGGTTTTTGTGCAAACTTTATGCAGTAAATGTTTGTTAGTGCAAATTTTATTTTATTAATAGGTTTTTTGTGTAAATTTTATTCTATAAATAGTTTTTCCTGCAATTTTTTTCAATAATTAGGTTTTTGTAAGAAGTTTATCTAGTAAAAAATTTTTATGCAGTCAATGTTTTTTTGTGCAAATTTTATTTTATAAATAGGTTTTTTGTGCAAATTTTATGCTATATATAGATTTTTGTTCAAATTTTATTCAATAATTTTTTAAGTTTATCTAGTAATTGGGTTTTTGTAAAAAATTTATGCTATAAATGGTTTTTTGTGCACATTTTATTTAGTAGTTAAGTTTTTTTTTTTTATCTTTTTGTTAATGGGTTTTAGCGCATATTTCAAGCAGTCAATGTATTTTTTGTGCAAAATAAATAAATTTCTTGGGCAAATTTTATGCTACAATTGGTTTTTTGTGCAAATT
Organism: Tachinus rufipes; assembly: GCA_963932245.1. Classification (NCBI taxonomy): domain Eukaryota; kingdom Metazoa; phylum Arthropoda; class Insecta; order Coleoptera; family Staphylinidae; genus Tachinus; species Tachinus rufipes. The sequence goes on from OZ010744.1 coordinate 4,522,802, forward strand.
TTATTAAATAACTAGTTTTTTGTGCAAATTTCATTCAATAATTAAGTTTTTTGTAAAAAGTTCTATCTAGTAAATGGGCTTTTGTGCAAATTTCATGCTATAAATAGTTTAGTGCACTGTCTATTTAATAATTGGGTTTTTTGTAAAAAAAATATCTAGTTAATAAGTTTTTGTGCAAACTATGCTATAAATAGTTTTTTGTGCACATTTTATTCAGTAGTTAAGTTTTTTGTAAAAATCTTTTTGTTAATGGCTTTTAGTGCCAATTTCATGAAGTCAATGTTTTTTCTGTGCAAAATAAATAGATTTCTTGTGCAAATTTTAAGCTACAAAAGGTTTTTTGTACAAATTTTATTAAATAATTGGGTTTTTTTAGTAAATAGGTTTTTGTGCAAATTTTATGCAGTAAATGTTTTTTTGTGCAAATTTTATTTTATTAACAGGTTTATTGTGCAATATTTAAGCTATAAATATTTTTTTGTAAAAATTTTATTCAATAATTGGGTTTCTTTTTTAAGAGTTTATCTAGTAAATAGATTTTTGTGCAAATGTCATGCAGTCAATGTTTTTTTTTTTGTGCAAATTTTATTTTATAAATAGAGTTTTTGTGCAAATTTGATTGAATATTTGAGTTTTTTGTAAAACATTTATTTAGCTGATGGGTTTTTGTGCAAACTTTATGCAGTAAATGTTTGTTTGTGCAAATTTTATTTTATTAACAAGTTTTTTGTGTAAAGTTTTTTCTATAAATAGTTTTTTGTGCAAATTTGATTGAATAATTGAGTTTTTTTGTAAAAAATTTATTTAGTTATTGGGTTTTTGTGGAAACTTTATGCAGTAAATGTTTGTTTGTGCAAATTTCAATAATTTTTTAAGCAAATTTTATTTTATAAGTAAGTTTTTTGTGCAATTTTTATGCAATAAATAGTTTTTTGTGCAAATTTTATTTTATAAATAAGTTTGTTTGTGCAAAATTTATGATATAAATAGTTTTTGTGCAATTTTTTTTTAATAATTGGGTTTTTGTATAAAGTTTATTTAGTAAGTTAGTGTTTGTGCAAATTTCATGCAATTAATGTTTTTTTTGTGCACATTTTATTTTATCAATAGGTTTTTTGTGCAAATTTTGTTTTATAAGTAGGTTTTTTGTGCAAATTTTATTCAGTAATTTGGTTTTGTAAGTTTATATAGTAAATGAGTTTTTGTGCAAATTTTATTCAGTAGTTTTTTGTAAAAAAATCTTTTGGTTAATGGGTTTTAGTGCAAATTACACAGTCAATGTTTTTTCTGTGCAAAATAAATAGATTTTTTGTGCAAATTTTATGCTACAATTGGTTTTTTGTGCAAATTTTATTAAATAATTGTGTTTTTTTTTAATAAATGGGTTTTTGTGCAAATTTTATTTTATTAACAAGTTTTTTGTGCAAATTTTTCCCTTTATCTATAATTTATTTTCAAAATACTTCTTTTTTGTTTAATTTTAATTTTATTTTTATTATTATTTTTATTTTTTTAAATTTTAACCACATTTTTCAATTTTATTTTTTCAATGTTGCAGTATTAGTAGTACTAACTGTAATGTGCAAGTTACTTTTATTTTCTTAGTAACTTGTTTTCGTCTTTGTAAGACGCGTATGCACAAGCCTAACAATTATTTCGTTTTTCAAGATTAATATTTAATCACTTGTGTCATGTATTAATGGACATTTGTTCTAATGTTTACAAATTTTAAGATATAAATAGTTTTTTGTAAAATTTTTATTTAATAATTGGGTTTCTTTTTTAAAAGTTTATTTAGTAAATGGATTTTTGTGCAAATGTCATGCAGTCAAAGTTTTTTTGTGCAAATTTTATTTTATAAATAGGGTTTTTGTGCAAATTTTATTGAATAATTGAGTTTTTTGTGAAAAATTTAACTAGTTAACGGGTTTTTGTGCAAACTTTATGCAGTAAATGTTTGTTTGTGCAAATTTTATTTTAATAATAGGTTTTTTGTGTAAATTTTATTCTATAAATAGTTATTCCTGCAATTTTTTTTTAATAATTGGGTTTTTGTGAGAAATTTATCTACTAAGAAGATGTTGTAAAAATTTTATGCAATCAATGTTTTTTTGTGCAAATTTCATTTTATAAATAAGTTTTTTGTGCAAATTTTATTCTATAATTAGTTTTTTGTGCAAAATTCATTTAATAATTAGGTATTTTGTAAGAAGTTTATCTAGTAAATGGGCTATTGTGCAAATTTCATGCTATAAATAGTTTTTTGTGCCTTTTTTATTTAATAATTGAGTTTTTTGTAAAAAAATTATCAAATTAATAGGTTTTTGTCCAAATTTCAAAGGTTTTTTATCTTACAAATAAGTTTTTTGTGCAAACTGTATGCTATAAATGGTTTTTTGTGCACATTTTATTCAATAATTAGGTTTTTTTGTAAAAAGTTTATTACGCAGTCAATGTTTTTTTGTGCACATTTTATTTTATAATTAGGGTTTTTTGTGCAAATGTTATGTTATAAATAGTTTTTTGTGCTATAAATAGTTTGTAAATGTTTTTTTGTGCAAATTTTATCTAATAACTAGTTTTTTGTGCAAATTTTGTTTAATGAATGGGTATTTTAAGAAAAATTTATTTAGTACATAGGTTTCTGTGCATATTTTGTGCAGTAAGTGTTTTTCTGTGCAAATTTTATTTGATAATTGTGTTTTTTGTAAAATTTTAGTCTATTAAATGAGTTTTTGTGCAGTTAGTTTTAAACAATAAATAAGTTTCTTGTGCAAATTTTATGCTATAAATTGTCTTTTGTGCCAATTTTATTTAATAGTTAAGTTTTTTGTAAGATTTTTATCTAGTGAATGGGTTTGTGTGCAAATTTTATGCAAAAAATGTTTCTTGAGCAAATTTTATTTAATAAATTGCAATTTTTTTTCAATAACTGTTTTTTTGTAATAATTGCATTCAGTAAATAGTGTTTTGTGCAATTTTTTGCAATAAATTTATGTTTTTGAGCAAATTTTAAGCCTAAAATTCTATAATTTTTTTTCATTTTTACTATAAATTGGCTTTTTCTACAATCTTTGATTATTTAATTGTTTTATGCAATAAATGGATTTTTATTTTATACCATATACACTTATAAGACACACCTTTTGCACACGCGTTGAAGCTAATACAATTAATGCATGTGACGTCAGTTGTAGGATGCGCATCTAATAAACATTATGTAACTGGCTTCAATGTGTTTACAATTAATCTATTAAAATGCAAATACATAATTTTGTAGCAAATTTCTAAGAAGTCAAAAAAAGCTTTTAATATGTTTCAGTAACAGCTGACTTTTAACAGAGAAAAAAAAGCAATCATGGTTAACAAAAACGGTTAATAAGGAATAAATTACCAACACAAAACAACAATATAAAACTTAGTTTAAATTTAGGCGGTAAGTAAAATTATTATCCAGACATCTAATTAATTCATAAAAAAATAAATGATAAGATATAATTTGTTATCACTCAATTTGATTAATTAAAAAAACAAATCTCAATCTCAATCAAGTTTAATCATTTTATATAATTCAAATTTCTTATAAATAATAATAAATATATCAGTTTCACAATGGGTTTCAATCAAGTATTGTTCATAATAGCAGTAGCAACTGTGTCAAGTAAGATATTTTTTAATTCATTTAAATAATTACAAAACATTATTTAAATTTTAGCTAACGCATTATCATGTTACTCATGTGAAGGCGTAAACTCTCAATGCAAAAATGCGGAAGAACGAGTATGTGAATTGCTAGAATATAAAAATGGATTTCCAAAAAATTTAATAGTAGGGCAAACATTTGCTGAATCAAATGAAAAAGATACAACTGGATATAGATATGCATGTATGAATATGTGTAAGTAATAAATCAATTAATTAATTTTAATTTTTTAAATTTATAAGACATTCAAATTTTTAAATACTCATATTTTTAGATGATAAAAAAGGTGCTCTAAGAACATGCGTTCGTGGTTATTTGGAAAATTTAAAATATGCATGCAGAAAGACTGAAGAAGCAGAAAAAACATTAAACTGTGAAATATGCACAACACATTTGTGTAATTCTAGTTTTATTCATGTGCCTTCTACTCTGTTATTATTTATTGTTTTTATTGTTAATTATTTTAAATAATTTTTTTATTGTAGATATAGATTGTTTTTGAATCTGCCTTAAATATAAAAATTCTGAAATCTAAATATTGCTAAGTAAAAACACATTTTTTAAACTTATTATCGTTAAGGTACTGATAAGATTATTTATAGAAACTAAATAAACAACAAAAATTGTTTTAATTAATTTTATTATTATCTTGTCATTTTATAAACAGAATATTGCACTTTTCAACAATTTATGGCCGGATTTTGATAATTTCTGACAGTATTTTGATGTATTAAGCTATTTTTGACTTTTTATGAATAAAATTTTGTACTTTATGATTAAATTTTGGTGCTTTCTGACAATATGTTCCAGTCTTTATATTAACCAAGATCCTATGGACAACTTTATTAAAGACGATTGTGACTTCATTTACACTACTGTGCAAAACACACCAGTAATTATTTTTAAAGTTAATTATTTTGAGTTTTCCGCTTTAGTGGATAGTGGAAGTGAAGTCACCTGCGTGTCTTAGGAACTATTTCAGCAAGTTTTTCCTACACTTATTAACTTCCCATTATTTCCTGTACACGGGTTTTGCATTATAAAGGTAAAGCCAGCAAAGTGACACACCAAATTCTTTTACCATTCAGATAAATTACAGTCTAAACATGAGTTCCTTGTCATTCCAGAACTTTGTTATCTCATGATACTAGGTGCAGATTTTCATGACGCTTTTAAGATTGTATTATCAATACATGAAGGTTACATACAATTTCCATTTGGTGATGTTACGTTGACCGTGCCTACTGTGCAACCAATCCATGACTTGGTACCGATCGTAAACACTGCTTCCGTCCGCATCTGTTTGTTAAATTGTCAACCCAAAATTTTAAACCAAACTAGTTCAAAACCGTTACCCAATTTTTCATCTATAAATTTGTTATCACTCAATAAAGCGGATCAAACCAAATTTTGTAATCTTTTAACCGGGTCTGACTGATATTTATCAGCACAAAATACACCTAACAAACACTTGCCCGTTTTCAGTCAAACAATATCCTATACCTTTGGCTCATCGATCTGCGGTTGTGAAAGAGATAGAGCAAATGGAAAAATGGGGTATTATAGAAAGATCAGACACTCCATTTTCAAGCCCGTTAATGACTTTTCTGCATCAACCAATACCCGTCAGTTGCAAGCATTTTTGAGTCTGGCAAACTTTGATCGCAATTTTGTTGAAGGTTTTTTATCAATGACAGCGCCGCTTACACAATTGCTTAGAAAAGGATGTCGTTAGTCTTGGGGGCAACCTCAAAATGAAGCTTTCCAAAATATAAAAACAGCTTTAGAACATGAAGTCATGCTGTATCACCCTAGACTTGACCTGCTTTTTGTTGCCAAACAACGTTGGTATAGGTGCAATTTTGTTTCAACTGGTTGATGGTAAACGTCAAGTTGTAAGCTATTTTAGTAAACTATTGTTAGAAAAGAAGCGTAGGTATGCAGTTGCAGAGAAAGAGCTGTTGAGTATTGTTTGTGCCCTTAAACGCTGGAGGGTTTTTCTTATAGGTAAGCAGTTTAGTATCTCTACTGATCATCGGGCACTTATATACTTAAAAAGTTATCGATTACTGTCTTCTAAAATAGCCCGGTGGGCTCTTGCATTGCAAGAATACCAATTTGTAGTATACTATATTCCCGGAAAGCAAAATCTAATACCCGATGTCCTTTCCAAAAACCCACCTTCTAGATTACCAACGCCACAAGATCGATGTTTCAGATTAGCAGCAGTCATGACCAACACTAGTGCGGCTTTACTTTTGAACCGTTTACGTTCAACTCAATTATACGACAAGAGGTTATTGAGTATAAGAGACACAATTGAAACCCAGAACCGTTTTGTGATACATGATCAACTGTTATACGTGCGTCATACAAACGATTCGCTTTTTGTCTATGTATACCTAAGCATCTCACCAAAGATTTTATAAACTATTATCATCCTTATTTTGAACATTTAAGAGTCTATAAAACGTGGTGTGCCATTCAAAAAGATTTGTGGTGGCCAGGTATGTTTAAAACAATCAAAGCGTGTCTCAAAACGTGTCATGTTTGCCAGGTTTTCAAACAAATTTGTCTTTCTAAACCGCAATTTGAACCTATAATTGCAACCGCGCCAATTGACCTGGTAGCGGTAGATTTATATGGGCCTCTACCACGTTCGACAGGAGGATTGGTATACTTGTTTGTAGCTGACGACACTTTTACCAAATTAGTCAATTTATACTTGCTTTATAAGGCCAAGCAGACTATTACAAACAGGCTTGCCAAAAAGTATTTTTCTGAAGTTGGTATCTCAGTGATAATACTCAGTGATCATGGCACCCAGTTCACATCAACACGCTGGCGTAATTTTTTGCAAGTTTATGCAGTCAAACCGGTATTTTGTGATGTACGCCACCCACAAAGAAACCCAGCGGAACGAGTTATGCGCGAGTTAGGTCAACTTTTTCGATCCTATTGTTTGCAAAAGCAAAAAATCTGGGCAAAACAGATTCCCATCTTTATGGATGTGTTGAATAGTGCAGTGCATGAGCCTACAGTTTACAGTGCTTTTGAACTTTATTTTGGTCTCCCACCTAGATCTCCTATTTGATCTTTGCTAAGCTTGCCTAAGAATGTGCAACTAGATGCGCATGTCAAGCTGTTTTATGCACAAAACAATTTGTTTGTTCACGGAAATAAAAGAGCACGTCGAAGTCCTGAAATTCCGTATAAGAACTTTGTAGTTAATGTTTTAGTTCTCCTTAAAGCCAATCCAGTCTCTTTTTCATTACACCAAAAAACTAAAAAATTCTTACACCTTTTTGAAGGGCCATATGTTATTGCTAAGGTTGTCGCTACTAAAACGTTTGTTCTGGCTATTCCAGGGTCAGACATTGAACGAGGAATGTTCCTTGCATCGCACTTAAAACATTACTATCCGTCCGTAGTTTCCCAATCCTGTTCCACGTAAGCTAACGTTGTTTGCGTACATGAAATGGGGGCAGATGAAGCAAAATATTATACGGCATGATTGCGCGCCACGCGGTATTTTAAGAAATATGAATTAAATTTGCGAGCAAGTTGCGCGCACCTCTTCGGGGCACGCCGACTCCGTTTGTAGGTCCGCCAGACCATGCTAGAAGAGCCTTTTCATGTGCAACCGTTTACCAGCAGTGATCCTACGTTTAATCAACGTAATTAATACGAAAGCCAAGTCGCATCCTGGCTTAATCTTACTAATCAATTCGACTAAAAGAAAGCCTGCATTTAGGTAAGTGCCTCAATATGTGGGTTTCTCTAGTTTGTCATGTATTGGTGTATTTAAAATTAATATTAGTTTTGTAGCTTTTAGTAGTTTTTTAATATTAGTTTTAACATATTAAGTTTTCATTATGTAATTCTGTGCATTTAGTTTTTAGATTAATTAAGTGCTGATTAATTAAAGAATTAATTATTGTAAAAAAACATCAATTATTTTACTACCACCAACGAATCCTGAGCTCACACTGCTTTTGCTTTTGATAACCATCGGGTATCTGAATAGCATTTCAAACGAGTTTTAAGGTGCTTCATATTACCCAGTAAGTAGGAAATTTTACAATTTTTTTGGCAAATCCTGCACTAGTTTTTTTGTGTGAGTGAATAAAGTGAATAAAATTTGCTCATAATATAATACATTGAGGGTGCAATCAAACAAAGTAAAAAAGTACTTAGCTGTCTTCACTATTTTAACAATATGTGCATTTCTCAATAACTCAAATATTTCATTTTGTATAAGTGGAAAAAATACAAAACTTATCTTTTTTATGAGATTTGATGTGCGACCTTAATTCTGGATTATACTTAAACTTCTGTACAAAACAGTATCACACTAATATGAACTTTCAAAATATGTCACTTTTCTTTTTCATGGTCTATTGCATTTTGGATAGATGAGTTCTCTAAACACTTATTTTGTTTTTTTTTTTACTTTATGTCGTTTTCTAAGGATGAGATGCTGGTTTTTCGTGATAAGGTACCCGCGGACTTAAATGTCGCCATCATTAAACCCCTTTTTTGGATTAACTAAAGATGAGCTATATCATGTTATTCAATGTTTGATTTTTATTAAAAAGAAGTCAAGGAAAGCAAAATATTGTTTGGTCCCGTTAGCCCGTTAGCTAATTTTCTTGCAAATTTTTTTTAAATTTATTTAAAGTGGCACACTGAAAAAAACTTAGATTTTTTGCACGGATTTCTGTTCAGAAGGAGTTGCGCTTTCCTTTAATTGTATTGCTAGCAAATTCTTAATTTTTTTCTTTTATGTTTAAAATTTTTAAAATCATGTTTTTAAAAATTCTGATTATAAAATTCTAAAATTGGCAAAATCCGGTCATAAAATATTAAAATAATTTTAAAAAGAATTAAAAAAATAGTTGAAAAGTTCAAAATTCTGTTTGTAAATGTCAAAAATAGCAAAATTCAACATTAAAATATTGTCAGAAAGCACCAAAATGCACCATAAACTGTTAAAAAGTGTAAAAAAGTTTATAAAATATTAAAATATTGTTGAAACACCAAAAAATCTGATTATAAATTTTTTTAAAAGACAAAATCTGGTCATAATGTATTTTTTTTTTTTAAGTATAAAAAATGGTTGAAAAGTGCAAAAATTCCGTTTATAAAATATCAAAAATTAAAAAAATGTATTCATAATTTTTGATCTTGAGCTAAATCCGGAAAAATATTGTCAAAAAGCATTAAATTTTGGTATAACCTGTTAAAAACTGCAAAATTATTTTAATAAAACAGTAAAATCCGAACTTGGAACCTTAAAATATTGATTGAAAAAAAAATGAATTTTTAAAATCAGCTCTATTTGGCTAAGCAATATCACAATTATGTTAAAAAAAACAAAATTTAGTGTACTGTGCAAAATTCTATTTATAAAATATCAAAAAATAGCATTAAGATATTAAAATACTGTCACAAAAAACCAAAATCTAACTGTGAAACATCAAAACATTGTCTAAGGGCTGTGATATCCACCTCCTAATAAAGTACCTAATAAACTATTAGCTAAATAACCTAAATTTTCAATTAATTTATTTTATTAAAACCTATGGACAGCCAATTAAATATATGCTTAACATGTACATTTATAACAAATATAAACATTGAGCATATAATGTACTAGCTGCTCAGAAGTATTAAGAAAATAAATGACATTTAATTTAATTAAAAGTTAGGTTATGTAGCTAATAATTTATTAGGTACTTTATTAGGAAGTGGATATCACGCCCCTAAAAGCACTAAATATTGGGCACATAAACTGTTAAAAGGTTTCAAATTATTTTTATAAAATGTAAAAACAGCAAAACCCGGTCATAAAGTATAAACATATTGTCAGAAAGCACCAAAATTTAATCATAAAGTACAAAATTTTATTTATAAAAAGTCAAAAATAGCTTAAAACATCAAAATATTGTCAGAAATTATCAAAATCCTGTCATAAATTGTTGAAAAGTGCAATATTCTGTTTATAAAATGACAATGACAAGAAAAAAATGCAGATAATTATAAAATTAAAACAATTTTTGTTGTTTATTTAGTTTCTATAAATAATCTTATTAGTACCTTAATGATAATGAGTTTAAAAATTAGGTTTTTTTTAGCAACATTTAGATTTTAGACTACAATAAAAAATTATTTAAAATAATTAACAATAAAAACAATAAATAATAACAGAGTAGAAGGCACATGAATAAAACTAGAATTACACAAATGTGTTGTGCATATTTCACAGTTTAATGTTGTTTCAAAATCTTCAGCCATTCTACATGCAATATTTAAATTTTCTAAATAACCACGAAGGCATGTTCTTAGAGCACCATTTTTACTATCTGAAAATATGAGTATTTAAGAATTAAAATTTCAGATATTACAGTTTGGATGTAAAAATATAAAATTTATTGCTATGTATGAGTCAAGTGTACAAAATAAAAATTTGTTTTTGCTTTCTCTACATGAATCTTAATTATGTGATTTTTTTCAGGTTTTTTTAGTGAGCCATTTCTGAATAATAAGCAATTAAAATTAAACGTTTTTTTACATTTTTTGATCGTTTGTAATTTCTCAGGATTGCATTTTTAGGAAAAAATTATAACAATTTTTTTTCTTCAAAATTGTTTAAAAAATAAGTTTCCATAAAAAATTTTTTTTTATTATTTTGAAAATTTTGCAAAACTTTAAGTTTTTTTTTTAATGATAGTTATTTTTTTAAATGGAAAAACTTAGTTAGACAATTTTAAAGAAAAAAGATTGCTTTAATTTTTTCCTGAAAAGTTACAAATGATTAGAAAACGTAAAAAAAACTCAAAAACCTGGATCTTTTCAAATTTTGATTGCTTATTACTCGGAAATATCTCACTAAAAAAATTTAAAAAAATTCACATAATCAGGATTCATGTAGAGGTAAACATTTCCAGTAGTTTGAGCAAAAACAAATTTTCAATCCGTACACTTGACTCATATATAACCAAAATTAATTAATTAATTTATTACTTACTCATATTTAGACATGCATATCTATATCCAGTTGTATCTTCTTCATTTGAGTCAGAAAGTGTTTGTCCTATTAAATCTGTTGGTAATCCAGTTTCATATTCTAGCAATTCACATACTTGTTGTTTTGCATTTTTGCATTTAGAGTTTACGTTTTCGTCATCACATATGTAGCATGTTAATGCGTTAGCTAAAATTTAAACAATGTTTTGTAATTATGTAAATGAATTAAAAAATTGTCTTACTTGACACAGTTGCTAGTGCTATTATAAACAATATTTGATTGAAAACCATTGTAAAATTGATATATTACTGATAATTATTATTTATAGGAAGTTTGAAACATAAATGAGTATTTATTTTATCTTTTTGATTAATTAAATAAATTGAGTGATAACAAATTATATCTACTCACTAATATTTAATCAAATATCTGAATAGGGTAATTCCACGTTATTTTGGGGACATTCTAAAGTCAGTCCCAAAGTCTAAATGACGGCTATTTTAATATTTTACAAATATTTTGTCTATTTTTAGGTTTTGAGCTGTAAATAAGCAAAAAATAGTCAAAAATCATATTCAAAAAGGTGTATCTTATAGGAAATTTACCGAAGATCATCTTAATTTTTTAACATTTTCCGCAAAAAATGGGAAAAATATTATTTTATTGAAAATTTTATATCTTCCATTCCGCTACACCTTGAGACTTCAAATTTGAATATGAAAAAACTGGAATCACTTGCAATAGGGTGAAATTTAACACATAATAGCTAAAAATGGGTTGAAAACTTGTCCAAAATTTACCAAAAGTGGATAAAAAACAGACAAAAATTTTGGAAGTTGTCTGAAAATGGCCAACTGTAATAGGATACTAACTGTTCTAAAATTTTGGGAATTAGTTTAAGATTGTCTAAAAATTAACATAAATAAAAATATATTTATCAGTTACCAAAAAGTTTTATAGAATTTGTCTAAACTAAATTGTTTTTTAAATGATTTGGTTGCAGTTTTAAAATAATTTAAATCAATCTACAAAAATTGTGAGTTTTCTTAAAAAAATATTTTTTGATCTGTACGCAGTTCTGGTTAATTTTTGAAACTTTAGTTTTTTACCTGTAACAAAAGTTCAATATTTTTTATAGTTTTTGGTAAAATTGTAGATGTTTTTGACAAAATTTTGATGATTTTAGGCCGGATTTATGTTCTTTTAACAATACGTTGATATTTCATAGTCGGATATTATTTTTTTGAGATTTTATTAAAAGAATTGTATCTTTTTTAACAGTTTATGTTGGATTTTGTTTTTTTTTAATTTCAATACTGTTTTTTCCTATTTTTGACAAATATTAACTTAGATTTTTGTTCTTAAAAAAAAAAAAACTTTTTGACAATATTTGTATATTTTATGGCTGTTTTTTGTTTTTGTTGACATTCTATGAATAGAATTTTGCATTTTTAAAGTTTTTCTAGCATAATTTTACTATTTTCAGAATTGTTTGAAAGTTTTATTTGTTGTTTTTACCGTTTGCGGCAGAATTTTGCTATATTGTTATTTGGATCTGCTATTTTTGATATTTGATGAAAGAATTTTTAGACTTTTCAACAGTTTTTAGCCAGATTTTAATTCTATCTGAGTTTTATGGGTTAATTTTGCTTTTTTCACATTTCATGAAAAAAAATGCATTTTTTAACAATTTGTGGCAAGATTTTAGTGTTTTTTGACAATATCTTGATGTTTCAAGGGAGGATATTAATTTTTTATCAATATGTTGATATTTCATGGTCAAATTTTGATTTTTTTAAACAATATTATGAAATGTGTACACAGTTTTTGGCCTATTTTGCTATTTGTGACTAGAAAGTTGCAGTTTTTAACAGTTTATGATAAATATTGACACTTTCTGACAATTAGTTATACTTTATGACCTAATTTTGCCATTTTTGATTTTTTATAAAAAGTTTTGTATATTTAAGAGTATATGCTTGCTTTTTTGTGACATTATTTTAATTATTTATATCTGGATTTTTTTATTTATGACTTTTTTAAAATGAATTTTCTATTTTTAAACATATTTTAACAGTTTATAACCGGATTTTGGTGTTTTTTAACAATATTTTGATATTTCAAGATCGTATTTTGCTGATTTTATTAATAGCATTTTAACCACCACTGAAAATGCTTTTCTCTACATGAGTCCTGATCTTGTGAATTTTTTAAATTTTTTTAATTTTTTGATCGTTTGTAACTTCTCAGAATTGGATTTTTAGAAAAAACTGTAATGATTTTTTTTTTCAAAATTGTTCAATAAATTATTTTTACAGCTAAAATTTTTTTCATTAAATTTTAGTTTTTTGTAGATCTTTAAAAAACATTTTTTCTTAAAAAAAGATAACGGGTTTTTTTTATTTTTTTTTTAATACCATTTTAAACCTGAAAATTTCAGTAAGTGCCGCGTGCTACGTTCCAAGATATCTTATAATGTATTCACAGAAATACTTAATATAAGCTAAAAAAAATTAATTTTTTTGATCGTTTGTAACGTGATTGCATATTTAGGAAAAAATTATTACAAACTTTTTTCTTCAAAATTGTCCAAAGAATAAGTTTTCACAGACAATAATTTTTTTTTTAAATTTTGAAAATTTTGCAAAACTTTAAGTGACAGTTTTTCTTAAAAAAAAAGTTTTTTTTTTTTCTCAAATATGGATAAAAACGTGTTTTACATATAAAAGCCATATTTGAAAAAAAAATAAAAATATCTAACATCTTTTTTTAAGAAATTTTTTTTGCAAAATTTTTAAAATTTAAAGAAAAAAAATTGTCCGTATATATTTTAGATACATTTAAAAAAAAAATGTGTGATAATGTTTTCCTAAAAATGCAAGTCTGAAATGTTACAAACGATCAAAATATGTAAATTTAAATTTAAAATTTTTTTTTTTTAATTTTAAATTTAATTTTTTAAATTTTTATGCGTTGTGTGTTTTGATTTAGATATGAAACAAGTTTAACAATAAAAATTTTGATAAATAACGCTTGGGTAGGTGGGCGGAAACAAAGTTTAGTTTATGGGCGAATTACTTTTTTTATGTAATATAAAAACAAATTTTGGACATAAACTATGTACTGTGCAAAATTCTATTTTTAGAATATCAAAAAATAGCAATAAAATATTAAAATACAAAGAACCAAAATCTAACTGTGAAACATCAAAACATTGCCATAAGCTGTTAAAAGGTTTCAAATATTTTTATAGAATGTAAAAATAGCAAAACCCGGTCATAAAGTATTAACATATTGTCAGAAAGCACCAAAATTTAATCATAAAGTACAAAATTTTATTCATATAAAGTCAAAAATAGCTTATAACATTAAAATACTGTTAGAAATTATCAAAATCCGGCCATAAATAGTTGAAAAGTGCAATATTCTGTTTATAAAATGACAATGACAAAATTAAAAAAAAAAAAAAAAAAAACACAAATACAGATAATAATAAAATTAAAACAATTTTTGTGGTTTATTTAGTTTCTATAAACAATCTTATCAGTGCCATAAGTTTAAAAAATGTGTTTTATTAGCAACATTTAGATTTCAAAATCTTTATCAGTGCCGTAACTAGGGCGGTGCCGTCGGTGCCTCCGCACCGGGCGCAGGTCGGTGGGGAGTCGCAGATAACATCTCAAAAACATGATTTTAAAAATTTTAAACATAAAAGAAATAAATTAAGAATTTGCTAGAAATAAAGTTAAAGGAAAGCGCAACTCTCTCTGAACAGAAATCCGTGCAAAAAATCTAAGTTTTTTTCAGTGTGCCACTTTAAATAATAAAAAAAAACATTACAAGAAAATTAGCTAACGGGCTAACGGGAACATGGTTAATTTATTGTCAAAAACAGAAAATAATATTTTGCTTTCCTTGACTTCTTTTTAATAAAAATCAAACATTGAATAACATGATATAGCTCATCTTTAATTAATCCAAAAAAGGGGTTTAATGATGGCGACATTTAAGTCCGCAGGTACCTTATCACAAAAAACCAGCATCTCATCTTTAGAAAACGTTATAAAGTAAAAAAACAAAATAAGTGTTTAATAAACTCATCTATTCAAAATGCAATAGAACATGAAAAAGAAAAGTGACATATTTTGAAAGTTCATATTAGTGTGATACTGTTTTGTGCAGAAGTTTAAGTATAATCCAGAATTAAGGTCGCACATCAAATCTCATAAAAGAAGACAAGTTTCGTATTTTTTCCAATTATACAAAATGAAATATTTGAGTTATTGAGAAATGCACATATTGTTAAAATAGTGAAGACAGCTAAGTACTTTTCTACTTTGTTTGACTGCACCCTCAATGTATTACATTATGAACAAATGTTTTAAATTTTATTCATTTTATTCACTCACACAAAAAAACTAGTGCAAGATTAGCCAAAAAAAATTGTAAAATTTCTTATTTGCTGTGAAATATGAAGCACCTTAAAACTAGATGGTTATCAAAAGCAAAAGCAGTCACTGTTTTATATGCTTTGCCGGAATAAGATGTGAGCTCAGGATTAGTTGGTGGTAGTAAAATAATTGATGTTTTTTTTACAATAATTAATCCTTTAATTAATCAGCACTTAATTAATCTAAAAACTAAATGCACAGAATTACATAATGAAAACTTAATACGTTAAAATTAACATTAAAAAACTACTAAAAGCTACAAAACTAATATTAATTTTAAATAAACCAATACATGACAAACTAGAGAAACCCACATATTGAGGCACTTACCTAAATGCAGGCTTTCTTTTAATCGAATTGACTAGTAAGATTAAGCTAGGATGCGACTTGGCTTTCGTATTAATTACGTTGATTAAACGTAGGATCACTGCTGGTAAACGGTTGCACATGAAAAGGCTCTTCTAGCATGGTCTGGCGGACCTACAAACGGAGTCGGCGTGCCCCGAAGAGGTGCGCGCAAACTTGCTCAAAAATTTAATTCATATTACTTAAAATACCGCGTGGCGCGCAATCAATGCGTATAATTTTTCGCTACATCTGCCCCCATTTTATGTAAGCGAACAACGTTAACTTACGTGGAACAGGATTAGGAAACTACGGATGGATGGTAATGTTTTAAGTGCGATGCATGGAACATTCCTCGTTCAATGTCTGACCCTGGAATAGCCAGAATAAACGTTTTAGTAGCGACAACTTTAGCAATAACATAAGAATTTTTTAGTTTCTTGGTGTAGTGAAGAAGAGACTGGATTGGCTTTAACTAAATCATTAACTACAATGTTCTTATACGGAATTTCAGGACTTCGACGTGCTCTTTTATTTCCGTGAACAGACAAATTGTTTTGTGCATAAAACAGCTTGACATGCGCATCTAGTTGCACACTCTTAAGCAAGCTTAGCAAAGATCAAAGGAGATCTAGGTGGGAGACCAAAATGAAGTTCGAAAGCACTGTAACCTGTAGACTTATGCACTGCACTATTCAACACATCCATAAAGAAAGAAATCTGTTTTGCCCAGTTTTTTTGCTTTTGCAAACAATAGGATCGGAAAAGTCGACCTAACTCGCGCCTAACTCGTCCCGCTGGGTATTTTTGTGGGTGGCGTACAGCACAAAATACCGGTTTGACTGCATAATCTTGCAAAATATTACGCCAGCGTGTTGATGTGAACTGGGTGCCATGATCACTGAGTATTCTCACTGAGGTACCTACTTTAGGAATATATTTTTTGGCAAGCCTGTTTGTAATAGCCTGCGTAGTGGCCTTCTTAAGCGTCGACAGCTACAAACAATTATACCAATCCTCCTATCAAACGTGGTAGAAGCCCATTTAAATTTACCGCTACCAGGTCATTTGGCGCGGTAGCAATTATAGGTTCAAATTGCGGTTTAGGAAAACAAGTTTGTTTGGAAACCTGACAAATTGAAACACGTTTTGATTATTTTAAACATACCTGGCCACCACAGATCTGTTCAAATGGCACACCACGTTTTATAGACTCCAAAATGTCTAAAATAAGTATGATAATAATAAATAATAATAAAATCTTTGGTGAGATGCGTGGTATACAAAGACAAAAAAACGCATTGTCTGTATGACGCAAGTATAACAGTTGATCATGTATCACAAAACGGTTTTGGGTTTCAATTTTGTCTTTTATACTCAATAACCTCTCGTCGTATAATTGAGTTGAACGTAAACGGTTCAAAAGTAAAGCGTTGGTCATGACTGCTGCTAATCTGAAACATCGATCTTGTGGCGTTGGTAATCTAGAAGGTGGGTTTCTGGAAAGGACATTGGGTATAAGATTTTGCTTTCCGGGAATATAGTGTACTACAAATTGGTATTCTTGCAATGCAAGAGCCCACCAGACTATTCTAGAAGACAGTAATCAACAACTTTTCAAGTATATAAGTGCCCGATGATCAGTACAGATATTAAACTATAAAAAATATATAAAGAAGAGACGCAATGTCCTCTAATGAGACAGTTGTAAAGCAATAAGATGTTAATGAAGTAAGTTACAAATCAATTATTAAGTTTAAATAAATAAAGCCATTCTGAGGCGACTGTAGCACAATGGTCTAGTGCGAGGACTGTTGTGCAGGCAGCCCGGGTTCAATTTCCGGCAGCGGCAATATCTAATTTGTCGAATATATTTCGATGCGGTCGTCTTCTTTGCAAGGCAATAGCAAACCGGCAAAGTATTTGCCTAGTAAACCTCTCTAGTGGTGTGGTTCGGATTCCACGTTAAACTGTAGGTCCCGTATGTTTGTGTGGAACTATTATTGCGGACCACAAACATACAAGAGGGGCGCCAAACACTCGTAGCGAGTATGGCACTATAAGAAGATTCTGATGAGAGATAAAACCTCAAAACGCGCCTATGGATGTTTTTAGTTTAGGATATTTTTTTCATAAATTTAATTTTTTAAGATACTAAACTATTTACTTATAAGAAAAACCCTCCAGCGTTTAAGAGCACAAACAATACTCAACAGCTCTTTCTCTGCAACTGCATACCTACAATAGTTTACTAAAATAGCTTACAACTTGACGCTTACCATCAACCAGTTGAAGCAAAACTGCACCTATACCAACGTTGTTTGGTAACAAAAGGCAGGTCAAGTCTATGGTGATACAGCATGACTTCTTGTTCTAAAGCTGTTTTTATATTTTGGAAAGCTTCATTTTGAGGTTGCCCCCAAGACCAACGACATCCTTTTCTAAGCAAATGTGTAAGCGGCGTTGTCATTGAACCTTCAAAAAAATTGCGATCAAAGTTTGCCCGACCTAAAAATGCTTGCAACTGACGGGTATTGGTTGGTGCAGAAAAGTCACGTAACGCTTGTACGCGCTCTGTATTAGGGAGAAGGCCTTCGGATGAGAGAACATACCTCAGAAAGTTTAAGCTTTTACTAAAAAATTAACATTTGTCAAATTTTAAAGTAAAACCGGCTAGTCGTAACCGAGTTAATACAAGGTCAATATGCCTTAAATGCTTTTTGAACGTCGAAGATGTTATTAAAAAGTCGTCCACATAAGCATGAACAAAAGATTCAAAACCTGAACCTGGCACTTGGTCCATACACTTGATGAAACTAGCAACAGCCGTTTTAAGGCCAAAAGGCAACACGTTAAACTGATAGAAGCAAATAACTACCCAAAAACCAGTAAAACGTCTGTGCTCTTTTTTGATAGGGACTTGCCAGTAAAAGCAGCGCAAGTCAAGTGACGACATATACCAAACGCCAGCCAAATTCCTCATAATATCTTCGATTGGGCTTGGCAACTCATTGTCAGACTCCGTAACCGAATTTAATCGTCTTGCGTCTAGACAAACTCTTACCGTGCCGTCACGTCTATAATACCCCATTTTCCATTTGTTCTATCTCTTTTAAGACCGCAGATCGATGAGCCAAAAGGTATAGGATATTGTTTGACTGAAAATGGGCAAGTGTTTGTTAGGTATATTTTGTACTGATAAATCACAGTCAGACCCGGTTTCTTGGAAAATAATTCAGAATGCACTGCTAAAAGATTACAAAATTCGGTTTGTTCCGCTTTATTGAGTGATAACAAATTTATAGATAAAAAATTGGGTAATTGTTTTGGATTAGTTTGGTATAAAATTTCGGGTTGACAATTTAACGAACAGATGCGGACGGAAGCAGTGTTTACGGACGGTACCAAGTCATGGATTGGTTGCACAGTAGGTACGGTCAACGTAACATCACCATATTGATAATACAATCTTAAAGGCCTCAAGAAAATCTGCACCTAGTATTATAATCTGCAAACAAAGTTCTGGTATGACAAGGAACTCATGTTCAGACTGTAATTTATCTAAAGTGAATGGTAAAAGAATTTGGTGTGTCACTTTGCTTGCTTTACCTTTATAATGCGAATGCCTTGTACAGGAAATAATGGGCAGTTAATAAGTGTAGGAGAAACCTGCTGAAATATTTCTAAAGACACGCAGGTAACTTCACTTCCACTATCCACTAAAGCGGGAAACTCAAAATAATTAATTTTAAAAATAATTACTGGTGTGTTTTGCACAGTTGTGTGAATGAAGTCACAATCGTCTTTAATAAAGTTGTCCATAGGATCTTGGTTAATATAAAGATTGGTCCTTTGCATTGCAACTACTTCTGGACCTAGAAAGAGGCGTGATAATAGTTTTCCGTGTCGTAAGCTTGTTCTTCCAAAACAAATTCTTCTTAAGTCAGGTCAAATGGTTCAAGACAACGTGGGTCTTGAGTTTCCAAAGTTAAATTAACAATAGCAATATTATTTGGTCAATATTTTGGGTAGGTGGAACGTTACGAGATTGTTGGTTTGAAAGTCGCGTTGGCAGTTGATATTTTTGTTGGTTAGGCTGGTTCCGAACGTAGTTGTTATTTTGGTATGAATCGTTAAAATTTTGATTTCGATTGTTGAAATTTTGATTTGAACTGTTGAACTTTTGATTTGAATTGTCAAACTTTTCGTTTGGTCGCGCCCCATCATTTCGTGTAATATATTCTGCGGTCTTCAGGCGCGCTAGTACCTCGTGGATTGAATTTACTCCAATTAAACAAGTTGCAACACTAACAGGAAAATGTCTAGCAATGGTACTTATTAGGTAACTGTTAATGTATGGCGGTTCAACAAACTGCGTGTTGAATAAATTTAAAAAAAATACACCGTAAAGGACACGTCTGTATATCGGTAACGACCGGTTTCAATTAAGTTTCTGGTTTGGTATTGTTTGTCCAACCCCCAGAATTGTTCAAGAAACATATATTTAAATGTAGCAAAGTCAAAACACATGCCTATCACCGCATTAAACCAGATTTTTGCTTTCCCGCTAAATATAGTATGCTCCCATAATAACCAAAGTTTAAACGGTATTTGGTAAGTATTAACTGTTTGCTCTATTTTTTGTAAAAACTGCATCGGTTGAATATTTTGGCCATCAAATATGGGGATTCCTTCACAAGGGTTACTAATTTTTAAATTTAAAGCCTCCTGAGGCTGTTTAAACTGTAAATTGTAATGATTTTGATTTGCATCATAATCATTACTATTATGATGCAAGATGGTGATGAATTAACATTTTGTATATATGGGTGAGTTGGTATGATATTTTTATTAAACAAAGATGAATAAACAAACTCTGAACGAGAAAATAATATATCCTTTCAGAATTAGACCCATAACTTTGACATTTTTTTTTTTAATTTGGAATTATTTCGTTATTTGACTTGGAGAATTAATTTTAGTTCGGGTATTCCAATTTCTGGCATGGCAATTAACACTAACCGGTTTATCAACATTTTTATTAGTATCGTTAACAGTTATTTTCCTTATAGCGCCGGTGTGAGGGCATGGCCCTAAGTCATCAACGCATTTAAATGGTTCAAGTGTACTCAATCTGTTTACCGATAATCCACTTACGGCTTTTAATATTGACTTTTCAATTAAGTCATTAGTAGAGTCTTGTAGTTGTTCGGGACTGTTGCAATTACTATCCACGTGGACTGCATTTTCCATGGCACCTGCACCATGTGGTTGATGTTCAGCTTCGCTTTTTTTCATTTGGTTGCTAATTAAATGTTCTTGCATTGAAACGGTCTTCATTTGTTGCATGTGTTTCATGGAAAAATTCCGCGTGATTGGACGATTTTTTGCAGGGGAATGTTGGGTTTTTCCCATATTATTTTAAATTAATCCTTGTTAATTTTAAATCTTTTGTTAATAAGATTTAAAATTATATATAATCATAATTATTTTAAATATTTTCACTCCTTTCCTATTCTCATTTAAACATTCTTTTCATTTTATTTTTTGCTTTTGCTCATTATCATCCTACTTTAGTCCATTACACTCATTCACCCAATGATTCCAAGTCCCTACTCCATTTTTACAAATCTCACACTTTTTATATTCTTTAGTCATCCAATATTTATTACCATTCTCTTTACTGCCACACCTAAACCTTGCAATCAATTGCTAAACATCATCTAATTGGTTTTTCTGCAAATAGGCATCAATTTTTACTTTATATTTTGCTGTTCTACGTCTTCTAGTCTGTTCAATAATTATTCGTCTACATTTTTACTCATTCTTCTACTCTTAATTACTTTTTTCACTGACATTCCACCCCTTTTATACAATTGCTTTTTTTATACCAAAATTTGTTGCTTGTACACTTCCATTCCTACTAACTTTATTATTTCCTTTACTAAATTTTCATCGCTTTTTAAAAAAACTTTTGATTCATACTTTAGTAGTTTTGCTGCTAATTTTCTTACAGTTAGTTTCTTGCAAAACTATATAGTCAGGTGTTGAAGGCTGTACTCCTAACGCTTGCTTTAAAAATTTCAGTTGTACCTTTTCTATCAATTGCTCTTCTTTCACACCCTAGATTTCTGCTCCACATATGCATTCCAAATTACCATTTTCACTTTAAAACAATTCTTGATTTTTTTTTATATAATCATAAATCTTTCAGCTGCTACCCATGCTTTCTTACTTACATATCGTACATGTTCTCTATTAGACCCATCACTAGCAAACAAAAATCCTAAATACTTTTACCTGTTCAATTAATTGACCATTTATCTTAAACTCTTCTGTTTTGCTTTTTCTTTAACTTCCAATTTCCTTAGTTCAAAAAATTTCTTACTCTTTCAATCATCTCTTTCATGCTACTACTTGTTGGTGCTTAAATTATAACATCGTCAGCGTATGCTAGCAACCACACTTTTGTTGCCCAATTACTACTTCGCCCATTTCTAATACTCTTTCTAAACTTGCCGTATAAATATTAAATAGTAAAAGACTCAACGGACATCTCTGTTGTAACCTTCTAGTCCAGTGTTTTCCAACCTTTTTTTGTTCCATGCCCCACCTAAGCCTTTCTAAAATTCCTATACCCCTCCTATCTAACATATACATAATGTTTAATATTAAAAAATTGAATTGTTCACTTAAAAATCTTAAATGATAAGTTTTAAGAAAAAACCACTAGGAAATTGTTAACACTGCGTTGTTTAGCGAGGTTTTAAAGCGTCAGGGGGACCCCGCGAAGCCTGCCGTCTGCCGCAGGGAGGTTAACTTGACGACGCCAAAAACCTAATTGATATTTTGGTCTCGTTAAACAAATTATTTAAGACTTTTTCTTTCAATTTTGGCACCGAAATTGCATTTAAATGGCCTAGAGCAAAACGGTTAAACTCGTGTCGAGTTCATTTTCAAATTGCCCCCCTTAACACTCAAATTGCCCCCTGTGGAGCGTAGGCCCCACGTTGGGAAACACCGCTCTAAACACTCACTCTAAACCTTTCACTTCTACATTCACTTTTACTCGACCCCAAGTTTTCTTATATATTTTTTTTACTGATTCTATTACCTGCTCTGATACACAAAACCATTCTATAAGCATACCTCTATCAATTGTGTCATACGCTGCCTTTAAGTCGATAAAGACAAAAATCCTCCCTCCTTTTTGTCTTAGCTCTTTATCCACTATCTGTTTTAGCGCCATCAAATGATCGGCTGTTCCTCTTCCTTTTCTAAAACCAGCCTGAAATTCTGGTATTAACTGCTTTTTGTCTACTTCTAATTGAAGCATTCTCTCTACCATTTTTGCAAATATTTTATAAGAAGCATCCATTAACGTGATGCCCCTATAGTTAGCCGGATTTTTTTATATAAAGGTGTTATACCCCCTAACTTCCAGTTTTCTGGCATATGTTTTGTTCCTTGTCATAGTTGATTGCATTCTTTGTATAATCTATCCGTCACTTCAGCAGGCGCGTATTTTCAAGCTTTTCCATTTTTGATTTTTTCTAGTTTCTACTTTAATTTCATTAAAATATTCTCTTCTAAAATCATAAATTTTTTTGCTTATGTTTTTCGGTACTATTTCACCGTAGTCTCACTTAGCAAATAATTCTTCTAGACAAAAAAAGGAAAAAATCAAGATAAATATGAAAACATTCATTTAATTACATTATTTAAAATAGTTTATAATAAATGTAATTACTAATAATATTGATGAAGGAATAATTAAGTAGCTAGAATTACATAAATCAGTATTGCAAACTTTACATGAAAAAGTTGGTAATGCGTTCACTATTGCACAAGTTGCATCCAATACTTCTTGGTAATCATAAGCGCATGATCTGTAAAGAATATCGGCTTCTGCAAATTAAAAAAATAAAATTATTAACAAAACAATTAATTAAAAAAATAATAATAATGTTGTAAATAATACATTAATAAATAAATAATAAAATTACATGAAATAATATGAATATAATAAATATAAATGAATTTCATAGAATTAATAAAAAAAGCATTGAATATATCAAAATGTCTTCGTTAGAAGAGAAAATGAAGCTGTATAAAAAAATAATTAAATGATTCAATATCTATATAAGTTTAATACAAATATTACTTACTTTGATCAAGACATGCATATACTTTGTCTGCTCTAGTTGATATATTACTTCTTGCATTACTAGTTTCTTCTCCTGGTTGGAAATTTTCCGGTAACCCATTCACATACGATAGGTCT
Source organism: Tachinus rufipes (assembly GCA_963932245.1). Taxonomy (NCBI): domain Eukaryota; kingdom Metazoa; phylum Arthropoda; class Insecta; order Coleoptera; family Staphylinidae; genus Tachinus; species Tachinus rufipes. Next base: position 4,546,615 of record OZ010744.1, read on the forward strand.
TCACATACAACTTCTTTTGCATCTGTACAATCTGTATCGGAGCCTTGACATTGATAACATTTCAACGAATTTGCTGAAAATTAAAAATATTATTTTTAATTCTATGAATTAATTATAACTCACCTGTTGCAAAGACTATTGCCAATACAATGAAAACTAATTTGATACCCATTGTGATATAGTAAACAATTCTTGAATATCGCACAGCTTTTATATTAAATTGAAGGGGAGATAAAGATCCTACTAATCCAATTTATCAATTTTTATGGTGTTTTTCTAATTGAGTACAAAATTATAATTTATTGTTACCATAAATTTTTTTACAACAGTATTTATTTGTTTGTATATTATCCCAATTTCAAAGAAATTAAATATTGAAATAGGCTATCTATAAAGTGTGTATTGATATAAAAAATAAACCAAATAAAACTTTATTACTTTAAATCCAATTAATTTAAGCTTTTTAATAATTAATAAAGTTAATTAAATGCATTAATGCAAAATAATAAAAAATAAAATTATCAACCCTGCTTAAAGTTAAAAAAATTAATACAAAACTGTTAAATAAACTTTTTGTTAATTTTAATTCTACACACAGAAACAAACATCAATTTAAAACAGAAAACACAAAATTGTTTAACAATAAATACATTATTTTAAATAATGTATAATAAATATTATAACTAATAACATTAATGAAAGAGTAATTTTGTAACAGTTTTACTTATATTCAGACGTATTTGTTACTTCAAATAAAATTGTTGATAGTTTTTGTGACGCAATTAGGTCTTTTGTGCAAATTTTATGCAATAAATAGATTTGTTGTTTGCTATTTTAAATGAGATTTCTAATTCAATTTTTGATTAAAACTGATATGGTAAATAAGTTATAAATGGATTTTTAGCGCAAATTTTATGAAAAACAAGTAAATCTAGTCTTAAAACATTAAAATGGTTTAAAAATTTTATTCATAAATTGTAAAAAATAGCAAAATACGGTCTTGAAACACCAAAATATTGATATAAAGTACCAAAATTAAACAATAAACTTTTAAATGCGCAAAAATGACCATACAACTTTAAAAATTACAAAATCTGTCTATAAAAACTGTAAAAAAGTGCAAAACTATATTCATAAAATGTCAAAAATAGCTAAATTTTGCCAAAACCGGTTTAAAAAAGCAAAATTTATTTATAAAATGTCAAAAATAGCAAAATCTGGTTTCAAAACATTAAAATATTGTAACAAGTTTGCCTATAAACTATTGAAAAGTGCAAAAAATTTTTTTATAAAAACTCAAAAGTATCAAAATTCGGTTACAAAATATTAAAATAATGTCATAAAAACCAAAATATTAGCATAAACTATCTATCTATAAAATAAAAAATGTCTAAATTAAACTAAAAAATGCAAAAATTATCATAAAATTTACAAAATATAAAAACCGGTTATAAAAAGTGCAATATTCTAATCATATAATTATAAAAACAGATAAATCCGGCCTTGGAACATCAAAATATTGTTAGAAAGCACCAAAATGTAACTATAAATTGTTAAAAAGTGTAAAATCTTAATTCATAAAATTTCAAAAAAAAAAATAGCAAAATAGAGTCAAAAAATTGAAAAACTAATTTAAAAAAAAAATCTTAAAAATTGCAAAATGTAGCTATAAAATATTAAAACTATGTCAAAAAAAAAAAATCAAAATTAGGTCATAAACTGTCAAAAAATCCAAAACAAAATTTCAAAAATAGCCAAATAGTCATAAAGTATAAAAAATATTGTCACAAATTACCATAAACTGTTAAAAACTGCAAAATTTAATTTAATATGACGCATTCAAATTTACAATTTTTATTATATCTGTCACGCATATTTTGTATATTATCAACAGTATTGTAATTTTTAGTCTTGATGATAAGGCTTTAAAAGCCCCAAAAACAGGTAAAAAAATAATATAATAAAGCACATAAAAATTAAAAATATATATATATATATATATTTTCTTATACATAACCTATAAAAAACATGTGCAAAAATGATTGAACAAAACAAAATAAAAAAACAGTTGGTTTTAACAGTTTTGTGTCATCTTGCTTGTTTTTTTAATAATCATAAAAAAAAATTTGAAACATTTTTTATTTAGCAAATTTAAATGCATATTAAATTAATTTTGCAGTTTTTAACAGTTTATGCTGAATTTTGGTACATTACTTATTATATTTTATGACCAATTTTTGTTATTTTTAAAATTTTATTTTGAATTTTTTGACAGTTTATGACCTTATTTTAATTTTTTTTTATATAATTTTGCTATAAAATAGCTACATTTTGCTATTTTTTGAGATTCCATGTTTTTTTTAATTTTCTTGTTTTTTAATTTAGGACTGGATTTTGCTTTTTAACAATATTTTAATGTTCGAAGGCTGTTTTTAAAATTGTATGATTAGAATATTACACTTTTTATAACCGGATTTTTATATTTTTAAAATTTCATAATTTTATTTCTTAATTTAAGCATTTTTTAATTTTATAAATAATTTTTTGCATTTTTAACAGTTTATGCTAATATTTTAGATTTTGTGACATTATTTTAATATTTTCTACTAGATTTTGTTATTTTTGAGTTTTTATAAAAAAAAAATTGCACTTTTCAATAGTTTATAGCCAAATTTGTTACAATATTTAAATATTTTAAGACCAGATTTTGCTATTTTTGACATTTTCTAAATAAATGTTCCTTTTTTAAACAGGTTTTGGCCAAATTTTGCACTTTTCAACAGTTTTCATAGCCAGATTTTGCAATTTTTGAGACTTCATGGACATTTATATGTCCATTTTTGGTATTTTTTATCAATATTTTGGTGTTTTAAGACCAGATTTTGCTATTTTTTACAATTTATGAATAAAATGTTTTACTTTTTTAATGTTTTATGACTAGATTTACTTGTTTTTCATAAAATTTGCGCAAAATATTTATTTATTGCATAAAATTTGCACAGATAACTGATTTACCATATCAATTTTAATCAAAAATTGAACCAGAAAACCTATTTAATGCCCAAATTACAAAAAAACTTAAAATGACAAACAACAAATCTATTTATTGCATAAAATTTGCATAGAAAACCTAATTGTGGTCATCAATTTTATCTGAAGCAATAAATACGTCTGAATATAAGTAAAACTGCGTCAAAAATAAAATAAAATTTGCACCAAAAACACAAAATTTACGAAAAATTGAATAGAAACTGCATTTAAAGTACAAAATACGTCATTTATTGTATAAAATTTGAACAAAAAAACTATTGACACAAAATTGACACAATTTTTTTTTAATTGTAATTAAGATATAAAATTTATCAAAAATTGCCATTTGAATCTATAATTCATTATAAATTTTGCAATAAACCGATTTATGGGATAAAATTCGCACCAACATCAATCGAAAATTGACCCAAAAAAATGCATTTAAGACATAAATGAATTAAAAATTGCGTCAAATAGCAAACAAGAAAACCATTGCAAATGACTGCCACGATATTAAACATAAAAATATGGGTTTTAAAGTACATGTAATAAGGAACAATTTGAGCCATCGTGGACCTTTTTATCTTTTTCCAGAAGCCCAAAAATTGAGATACAAAATAAGCTAAAAAAGACGTTTTATTGTAAAATTTCTGACCTTCAAATATATGTCATTTTGAACAGGCAATATTCTAAGGTCCAACATTTTGGGAATCTCATTTTTTTCATCTATATTTTGATCCCTGAAAATTTGAGCAAAATTAAAGAAGTCGACTTTTTCAAATTAGTCGAAAAGTAATGGAATTACCCATATATATCTGTTTTTTGCGCGTTTCGCATGGAATCTAACACTTTTGAAAAAATAAAAATTTTGAAAAATCATGTAAATATCCAAAAAAATATTGATTTTCACTCGTTTTGCATGCAATCGTGACTTAACACTTTTGAAAAAAATTGAATCATGTGAAAATCCAAAAAATGTCTATTCTTTACGCGTTTTGTAGGCGTTTTGCATGCAATCGTGACTTAAAAAATAAAGAAAAATTTAAAAAAAAAACATGTATTTTTTACGAGTTTTGCATGCAATCTAACACTTTTGAAAAAAGTTGAATTTTTAAAAAATCATGTAAAAATCTAAAAATTTTCTGTTCTTTACGCGTTTTGCATGCAATCGTGACTTACGAAATAAGGAGAAATTAAAAAAATATATATACTTGTTTTTTATGCATTTCGCATGGAACCTATCACTTTTGAAAAAAATTGAAATTTTGAAAAATTATGTAAAAATCCAAAATTTTTCTGCAAAGTTTTTAGGAATTCAATTTGATTCCAAATTAAACTGGGGCGCACATGGTAACTACGTCTTAAACAAATTTAGCCAATCTATTTTTACTCTTTGGTGCTTACGGGGCTCTGTTTCTAATAATTACCTCAGAACAACATATTTTGCTCTATGCCAGAGTCACCTGACTTATGGCCATACTTATGGGAGCACACCACCATTTCCCACCGATTATTTTCTCTCCAACGTAAAGCAATCAGAATACTTGCTCACCTGCAATATAGAGCAGTCAGCATTTCAAAAGTTGCAAATAATGACACAAAATTCATCGTAAAAACCCATTTCTTGCATTAATTAATTAAATTTGCAAAATAAAAAATTAAGGTTTTCATAAAATTTGCACTGAAAACAAATTGGGTTGAAAAGAAACACATCAAAAGTTGCATAAAATTCACATAGAAAGTCAAAGTTTTACAAAAAAACCTCAATTTTTGTATCAAACAAATCAAAATTGCATAAAAAATTATTTAAAGCAAAAAATTGTTATAAAATATTACAAAATTTTTTTATTGATTTTTGCACGGAAAATCCATTTATTGCATAAAGTTAAACCAAAAAACCTATTTTTTCATAAAATAAATCAAAAATTATTGCAAAAAACTTGTTTGTTGTATTAAAAGAATTGAAGATAATTTAGGACAAAAAATACATAAAAAATTGCACAAAAACTCATTTATTGCATAAAATTCATATAGAAAGTTCAAGAATTTATAAAAAAATTAGCAAAATCCCATTTATTGCATCAAAAATAATTTAAGGGCAATACGTTTATTGAGAATCGCACAATAAATCTATTTATTGCATAAAATTATAACAAAAACCCCAATTTATGCATAAAATTAATCAAAAATTGTTGCAAAAAACTCAATTGTTGTATTAAAAATAATGAAATTAGATAAAAAATTAATTTAAAGCAAAAAATACATCAAATATTGCATAAAAATTCATTTATTGCATCAAATTCACATAAAAAGTTTAGTTATCTTATGCAACAAAAAATCTTCTGAACTTTTTTTAGCAAATTTACTTAAAATTATGTATTTTTAATACAGTTTTGTATATACTTTATGCAATATTCAAGCATTTAGTGGAGTTTTTAAGTGATTTTTGATAAATTTTATGTTCTAAATAATTTTCTGAGCCATAAATAGGTTTTTTGTTCACATATCATGCAATAAATAGATTTTGTGCATGGTTTTTGACGTATTTATTGCTTGAATAATGTTTTTAATGCAGTTTTTAGTAAACTTCTTGATGTAAACGGCTGTGTTGTGCAAACTGTATGCTATAAATGTAGTTTTTGCGCAATATTTGATACATTTTTTGTATTATTATTACAAATTTTGCATAATTTTTGACATATTTGTAAATGTTTTTTTGCGCAATTGATAGATTTTGATTAATTTCTTGTTTTTTAAACAGTTTTTAATTAATTTTTTGTGTGAATTTTATGCAGTAAATGCTATTTTATGCAAGCTTTGTTCAATAAATAAGAGTTTTCTATGTGATTTACATAAGTTTTCTGAGCAATTTTTTACTATTTATTGCAATATTAAGTTTTCTATACAATTATTAATCAATTCTATGCTTTAAATGGGTTTTCTGTACAAATTTTATGCAATAAGTTGTATTTTTGCGTGATTTTTAACGTATTTATTGCTTTAAATCATGTTTTTTAAGTGTTTTTACAAATTTTGTGCCATAAATAGGGTTTCTGTTCTAATATCATGCAATAAGTGAGTGATTTGATTGTTTTTGACGTATTATGTGCTTTAAGTACTATCCAAATTTTGTGCCGTAAATCATTTTGCAAATTCTATGCATTTTTTGCGATATTTTTGGTGCATTTGACTTAATTTGAGATTGTTTATGTAATCTTTAATTGTTAAATGCAATAAATAGGTTTTTTGTTTGCTATTTGACGTTTTTTCTTAATAATGCATTTTCTGGGTCAATTTTTGATTGATGCTGGTACAAATTTCATCCCATAAATTGGTTTTCTGCAAAATCTATAATGAGTTATAGATTCAAATAGGTTTTCTGGGCGATTTTTGATAAATTTTATATATCTTAATCTCAATAAATTTGTTTTTTGTGTAAATTTTAAAAATGTATTGTTTTAAACGCATTTTTTTACTAATTTTGTGGTGTAAATAGTTTTTTTGTTCTAATTTTATACAATAAATGACGTCTTTTGTGCTATAAATGCAGTTTCTATTCAATTTTTCGTAAATTTTGTGTTTTTGGTGCAAATTTTATGTTATTTTTGACGCAGTTTTACTTATATTCAGACGTACTTGTTGCTTTAGATAAAATTGTTGATGAATTTTTTTGACCACTATTAGGTTTTCTGTGCAAATTTTATGCAACAAATAGATTTGTTGTTTTTTTTATTTTAAGTTTTTTTTGTAATTTGTGCATTAAATGGATTTTCTGGTTTAGTTTTTGATTGAAATTGGTATAGTAAATAAGTTATTTGTGCAAAATTTATGCAATAAATAGATTTTCTTCGCAAATTTTATAAAAAACAAGCAAATCTAGTCATAAAACATTAAAAAAGTAAAACATTTTATTCATAAATTGTAAAAAATAGCAAAATCCGGTCTTGAAACACTAAAAAATTTATAGAAATTACCAAATTGTAATGTAATAAAATCTCAAAAATAGCAAAATCTGGCTATGAAAACTGTTGAAAAGTGCAAAATTCGGCCAAAACCGGTTTAAAAATGCAACATTTATTTAGAAAATGTCAAAAATAGCAAAATCTGATCTTAAAACATTAAAATATAGTAACAATTCTGGGTATAAACTATTAAAAAGTGCAAAAAATCTTTTTTTATAAAAAGTCAAAAATGTTAAAAATGCAAAAAAATTATTTATAAAATTAAAAAATGCCAAAATTGAAAAATGAAATTATGAAATTTTAAAAATATAAAAATTTGGTTATAAAACAGCAATATTCTAATAATAACATTTCAAACACAGATAAACCCCGCTTTGGAACATCAAAATATTGTTAGAAAACACCAAAATTCGACCATAAATTGCTAAAAAGTGTAAAATCTTAATTCATAAAATGTCAAAAATAAAAATGGAAAAACCCAGTTTTACAATTAAAAAACTAGAAAATAAAAAAAAACATAAAATCTCAAAAATTGTAAAATCTGACTAAAAAAATCAAAATTAGGTCACAAACTGTCATAAAATGCAAAGTAAAATTTCAAAAATAACAAAAGTGTTATTTTTGCTATTTTTGAAATTTTATTTTGCATTTTTTGACAGTTTATGACCTAACTTTGCTTTCATCAGACTTATTTTATACCCAAATTTTGCTATTTTTGAAATTTTATGTTTTTTTATTAATTTCTTAGTTTTTTAATTTTTGCAATTTTTATATTTGACATTTTACAAATTAAGATTTTACACTTTTCAGCAATTTATAGTTGCTTTCTAACAATATTTTGATGATCCAAGGCCAGATTTAGCAGTTTTTGAAATTGTATGAATATTGCACTTTCTATAACTGGATTTTTATATTTATAAAATTTTATGATAATTTTTAAATTTTTCAGTTTCTCAATTTAGGCATTCTTTTATTTTATAAATAGATAGTTTATGCTAATATTTTGGATTTTATGATAATATTTTTAATATTTTGTAACCGAATTTTGTTATTTTTGAGTTTTCATAAAAAAGATTTTTGCACTTTTCAATAGTTTATAGCCAAACTTGTTACAATATTTAAATATTTTAAGACCAAATTTTGCTATTTTTGACATATTCTAAATAAATGTTGCATTTTTAAACAGGTTTTGGCCAAATTTTGCATTTTTTAACAGTTTTCATAGCCAGATTTTGCAATTTTTGAGATTTCATGGACATTTTTACGCCTAATTTTGGTACTTTCTATCAATATTTTAGTGTTTTAAGGCCGGATTTGGCTACTTTTTACAATTTATGAATAAAATGTTTTACTTTTTTAATGTTTTATGACTAGATTTACTCGTTTTTCATAAAATTTGCGCAAAAAATTTATTTATTGCATAAAATTTGCACAGATAACTATTTTACTATATTAATTTTAATGAAAAATTGAACCAGAAAACCCATTTAATGCACAAATTATAAAAAAAACTTAAAATAGCAAACAACAAATATATTTATTGCATCAAATTTGCACAGAAAACCTAATTGTGGTCATAAAATTCATCAACAATTTCATCTTAAGCAACAAATACGTCTAAATATAAGTAAAACTGCGTCAAAAATAACATAAAATTTGCACCAAAAACACAAAATTTACAAAAAATTGAATAGAAACTGCATTTAAAGTACAAAATACATCATTTATTGTATAAAATTAGAACAAAAAAACTATTTACAACACAAAATTAGTAAAAAATGTGTTTAAAACAATACATTTTCAAAAATTAGATAAATTTTTTTTATTGAAGTTAAGAAAATATAAAATTAAACAAAAATTGCACAGAAATCAATTTGAATCTATAATTAATTATAAATTTTGCAGTAAACCGATTTATGGGATGAAATTCGCACCAGCATCAATCAAAAGTTGACCCAAAAAATGCATTTAAGACATAAATTAATTAAAAATTACATAAAAACGTCAAATAGCAAACAAGAAAACCTATTTATTGCATTAAATAATTAAAAATTGCATAAACAATCTGAAATTAAGTTAAATGGACCAAAAATAACGCAAAAATGCATAGAAGTTGTAAAATGATTTACGGCACAAAATTTATCAATATTTGGATAGTACTTATGGCATCAAATACGTCAAAAACAAATCAAATCACTCATTTATTGCATGATATTAGAACAAAAACCTTATTTACAGCACAAAATTTATAAAAATACTTGAAAAAATTGTTTTATATCAATAAATACGTTAATAGTCAAGCAAAAATACAATTTATTGCATAAAATTTGTACAAAAAACCTATTTAAAGCATCAAATTAATCGATAACTGTTTAAAAAAAATTAATATCGTAATAAATAGTAAAAAATCGCTCAGAAAACCTAATTAAATCACATAGAAAACTCATTAATAATGTTAAAAAAGTATTTATTGAATAAAATTTGCATAAAATAGCATTTATTGCATGAAATTCGTGAAAAAATTAATCAAAATTTATTAAAAACTGTTTAAAAAACATGAATTTATTAATTGCTCAAAAAAAAGTTTACAATTATGTTAAATATTAAGCAAAATTTGTTTTATCAAATATTGCGCAAAAACCACATTTATAGCATCAAATTCGTACAAAACAGCTATTGAACGTAGTTTATAAAAAAACTGCATTTAAACATTATTCATGCAATAAATACATCAAAAACCATGCAAAAAATCTATTTATTGCATGATATGTGAACAAAAAACCTATTTACGGCTCAGAAATATCATTTAAAACATAAAATTTATCAAAAATCACGTAAAAACCCCACTTAATGCTTAAATATCGCATCAAGTTTATAAAAAATTGTACTAAAAATACAAATTGTGCAGAAAATTCAATTTTAAGTAAAATTTGCTCAAAAAGCTACGTATGCCGTTAAATTTGTTAATTTTTTTTGTTTACTGCATCAGATAACTAAACTTTTTATGTGAATTTTGTGCAATAAATGAATTTTTATGCAATTTTTGATGTATTTTTGACATTAATTTTTTTTTATCAACAACAATTTTTGATTAATTTCATGCAAAAATTAGGTTTTTTGTGCAAAGTTTATACACTTAATGAATTTTTTGCGCGATTTTTGATCAATTCCTTAATGAATGCAATTTGGAATTATTTAATGCAATAAAAAGGTTTTCTGCAACAATTTTTAATAAATTGTTTTGCAAATATTAGGGTTTCTGTTATAAATATATGCAATAAATAGATTTATTGAGCGATTCTCAATAAATGTCTTGTCTTAAATGCAATAAATGGGTTTTTGCTAATTTCTTTTATTAATTCTTGAACTTTCTATATAAATTTTATGCAAAAAATAAGTTTTTTTGCAAACAAAATAAATCTATTTATTGCATAAAATTTGCACAAAAAATCTAATTGCGTCTCAAAAACTATCAACAATTTTATTTGAAGTAACAAATACGTCTGAATATAAGTAAAACTGCGTCAAAAATTTGCACAAAAATTAACAAAATAATTAATAGAAACAGTATTTAAAGCACAAAATACTTAAAATTAGAACAAAAAACTTATTTACGGCACAAAATTAGTAAAAAAAATAAATTATCAAAAAACAAATTTATTTATTATTTACAACTTAAAGTTTGTCAAAAATGTCACAAAAAAAATCAGCACAGAAAACCATGTAAGATATGGGCAATTCCATTTCAAACAGACCAGAGCTGAGGAAGGGTGCATTGAGAAACTTGATTTTTTTTTAGTTTTTTTGTCGCAATTTTAACTCAAATAAAATAAATTTACTAATGAAATTAACCAGAAATTTTCCGTTCTGGTCCATTTGAAATGGAATTGCCCATATAAAATTCATCAAAAATTGCGCAAGAAATTCATTTTAATCTATAATTCATTATAAATCTCTCAAAAAACCGATTTATTGAATGGAATTTGTACAAAAAAATTATTTATGGAGTACAATTTAACAAAAATCGTTTAGCATATCAACATCAACCAAAAATTGACCCAGAAAACGCATTTAAAACATAAATTAATTAAAAATTGCGTCAAATAGCAAACAATAAAACCTTTGCAAATGACTGTCACAATATTAAACATAAAAATATGTGTTTTAAAGAACATGTAATAAGAAACATTTGATCCCTGAAAATTTGAGCAAAATTAAAGAAGTCGACTTTTTCAAATTAGTCGAAAAGTAATGGAATTACCCATATATATCTGTTTTTTACGCGTTTCGCATGGAATCTAACACTTTTGAAAAAAATAAAATTTTGAAAAACCATGTAAAAATCCAAAAAAAAATTGATTTTCACTCGTTTTGCATGCAATCGTGACTTAACACTTTTGAAAAAAATTAAATCATGTGAAAATCCAAAAAATGTCTATTCTTTACGCGTTTTGTAGGCGTTTTGCATGCAATCGTGACTTAAAAAATAAAGAAAAATTAAAAAAAAAAAACATGTATTTTTTACAAGTTTCGCATGCAATCTAACACTTTTGAAAAAAGTTGAATTTTTGAAAAATCATGTAAAAATCTAAAAAAATTCTGTTCTTCACGCGTTTTGCATGCAATCGTGACTTACGAAATTAAAAATTAAAAAAATATATATATTTGTTTTTTATGCATTTCGCATGGAACCTATCACTTTTGAAAAAAACTAAAATTTTGAAAAATCCAAAATTTGTCTGCAAAGTTTTTAGGATTTCAGTTTGATTCCAAATTAAACTGGGGCGCACATGGTAACTACGTCTCAAACAAATTTAGCCAATCTATTTTTACTCTTTGGTGCTTACGGGGCTCTGTTTCTAATAATTACCTCAGAACAACATATTTTGCTCTATGCCAGAGTCACCTGACTTATGGCATTACTTATGGGAGCACACCACCATTTCCCACCGATTATTTTCTCTCCAACGTAAAGCAATCAGAATACTTGCTCACCTGCAATATAGAGAAGTCAGCATTTCAAAATTTGCAAATAATGACACAAAATTCATCGTAAAAACCCATTTCTTGCATTAATTAATTAAATTTGCAAAATAAAAAATTAAGGTTTTCATAAAATTTGCACTGAAAACAAATTGAGTTGAAAAGAAACACATCAAAAGTTGCATAAAATTCACATTTTTTTATCAAATAAATCAAAATTGCATAAAAAATTATTTAAAGCAAAAAATTGATAAAAAATATTACAAAAAATCTAATATTGCATAAAATTAGTACAGAAAATACAATTTCTGCATAAAATTCATTAAACATTTTTGCAGAAATCCCATTTATTGCATTAAATAAATCAAAATTGCATAAAAAAAATAATTTATAGTAAGAAATTGATCAAATGTTGCAAAAAAAATCTACTTTTGCATAAAATTTGCAATAAAACCTCAATTTCCGCATAAAATTCATTGTAGAATATATTAAATATGCCTAAAAAATAATTTAAGGTAATTTTTTATTGATTATCGCACGGGAAATCCATTTATTGCATAAAGTTAAAACAAAAAACCCATTTTTTTCATAAAATAAATCAAAAATTATTGCACAAAAACTCATTTATTGCATAAAATTTATATAGAAAGTTCAAGAATTTATAAAAAAATTAGCAAAATCCCATTTATTGCATCAAAAATAATTTAAGGGCAATACGTTTATTGAGAATCGCACAATAAATCTATTTATTGCATAAAATTATAACAGAAACCCCAATTTATGCATAAAATTAATCAAAAATTGTTGCAAAAAACTCAATTGTTGTATTAAAAATAATGAAATTGAATAAAAAATTAATTTATAGCAAAAAATACATCAAAAATTGCATAAAAATTCATTTATTGCATCAAATTCACATAAAAAGTTTAGTTATCTTATGCAACAAAAAATCTTCTGAACATTTTTTTAGCAAATTTACTTAAAATTATGTATTTTTAATACAGTTTTGTATATACTTTATGCAATATTCAAGCATTTAGTGAAGTTTTTAATTGATTTTTGATAAATTTTATGTTCTAAATAATTTTCTGAGTCATAAATAGGTTTTTTGTTCACATATCATGCAATAAATAGATTTTGTGCATGGTTTTTGACGTATTTATTGCTTGAATAATGTTTTTAATGCAGTTTTTTGTAAACTTCTTGATGTAAACGGCTGTGTTGTGCAAACTGTATGCTATAAATGTAGTTTTTGCGCAATATTTGATACATTTTTTGTATTATTATTACAAATTTTGCATAATTTTTGACATATTTGTAAATGTTTTTTTGCGCAATTGATAGATTTTGATTAATTTCTTGTTTTTTAAACAGTTTTTAATTAATTTTTTGTGTGAATTTTATGCAGTAAATGCTATTTTATGCAAGCTTTGTTCAATAAATAAGAGTTTTCTATGTGATTTACATAAGTTTTCTGAGCAATTTTTTACTATTTATTGCAATATTAAGTTTTCTATACAATTATTAATCATATGCTTTAAATGGGTTTTCTGTACAAATTTTATGCAATAAGTTGTATTTTTGCGTGATTTTTAACGTATTTATTGCTTTAAATCATGTTTTTTAAGTGTTTTTACAAATTTTGTGCCATAAATAGGGTTTCTGTTCTAATATCATGCAATAAGTGAGTGATTTGATTGTTTTTGACGTATTATGTGCTTTAAGTACTATCCAAATTTTGTGCCGTAAATCATTTTGCAAATCCTATGCATTTTTTGCGATATTTTTGGTGCATTTGACTTAATTTGAGATTGTTTATGTAATCTTTAATTGTTAAATGCAATAAATAGGTTTTTTGTTTGCTATTTGACGTTTTTTCTTAATAATGCATTTTCTGGGTCAATTTTTGATTGATGCTGGTACAAATTTCATCCCATAAATTGGTTTTCTGCAAAATCTATAATGAGTTATAGATTCAAATAGGTTTTCTGGGCGATTTTTGATAAATTTTATATATCTTAATCTCAATAAATTTGTTTTTTGTGTAAATTTTAAAAATGTATTGTTTTAAACGCATTTTTTTACTAATTTTGTGCTGTAAATAGTTTTTTTGTTCTAATTTTATACAATAAATGACGTCTTTTGTGCTATAAATGCAGTTTCTATTCAATTTTTCGTAAATTTTGTGTTTTTGGTGCAAATTTTATGTTATTTTTGACGCAGTTTTACTTATATTCAGACGTATTTGTTGCTTTAGATAAAATTGTTGATGAATTTTTTTGACCACTATTAGGTTTTCTGTGCAAATTTTATGCAACAAATAGATTTGTTGTTTTTTTTATTTTAAGTTTTTTTTGTAATTTGTGCATTAAATGGATTTTCTGGTTTAGTTTTTGATTGAAATTGGTATAGTAAATAAGTTATTTGTGCAAAATTTATGCAATAAATAGATTTTCTTCGCAAATTTTATAAAAAACAAGCAAATCTAGTCATAAAACATTAAAAAAGTAAAACATTTTATTCATAAATTGTAAAAAATAGCAAAATCCGGTCTTGAAACACTAAAAAATTTATAGAAATTACCAAATTGTAATGTAATAAAATCTCAAAAATAGCAAAATCTGGCTATGAAAACTGTTGAAAAGTGCAAAATTCGGCCAAAACCGGTTTAAAAATGCAACATTTATTTAGAAAATGTCAAAAATAGCAAAATCTGATCTTAAAACATTAAAATATAGTAACAATTCTGGGTATAAACTATTAAAAAGTGCAAAAATCTTTTTTTATAAAAAGTCAAAAATGTTAAAAATGCAAAAAAATTATTTATAAAATTAAAAAATGCCAAAATTGAAAAATGAAATTATGAAATTTTAAAAATATAAAAATTTGGTTATAAAACAGCAATATTCTAATAATAACATTTCAAACACAGATAAACCCCGCTTTGGAACATCAAAATATTGTTAGAAAACACCAAAATTCGACCATAAATTGCTAAAAAGTGTAAAATCTTAATTCATAAAATGTCAAAAATAAAAATGGAAAAACCCAGTTTTACAATTAAAAAACTAGAAAATAAAAAAAAACATAAAATCTCAAAAATTGTAAAATCTGACTAAAAAAATCAAAATTAGGTCACAAACTGTCATAAAATGCAAAGTAAAATTTCAAAAATAACAAAAGTGTTATTTTTGCTATTTTTGAAATTTTATTTTGCATTTTTTGACAGTTTATGACCTAACTTTGCTTTCATCAGACTTATTTTATACCCAAATTTTGCTATTTTTGAAATTTTATGTTTTTTTATTAATTTCTTAGTTTTTTAATTTTTGCAATTTTTATATTTGACATTTTACAAATTAAGATTTTACACTTTTCAGCAATTTATAGTTGCTTTCTAACAATATTTTGATGATCCAAGGCCAGATTTAGCAGTTTTTGAAATTGTATGAATATTGCACTTTCTATAACTGGATTTTTATATTTATAAAATTTTATGATAATTTTTAAATTTTTCAGTTTCTCAATTTAGGCATTCTTTTATTTTATAAATAGATAGTTTATGCTAATATTTTGGATTTTATGATAATATTTTTAATATTTTGTAACCGAATTTTGTTATTTTTGAGTTTTCATAAAAAAGATTTTTGCACTTTTCAATAGTTTATAGCCAAACTTGTTACAATATTTAAATATTTTAAGACCAAATTTTGCTATTTTTGACATATTCTAAATAAATGTTGCATTTTTAAACAGGTTTTGGCCAAATTTTGCATTTTTTAACAGTTTTCATAGCCAGATTTTGCAATTTTTGAGATTTCATGGACATTTTTACGCCTAATTTTGGTACTTTCTATCAATATTTTAGTGTTTTAAGGCCGGATTTGGCTACTTTTTACAATTTATAAATAAAATGTTTTACTTTTTTAATGTTTTATGACTAGATTTACTCGTTTTTCATAAAATTTGCGCAAAAAATTTATTTATTGCATAAAATTTGCACAGATAACTATTTTACTATATTAATTTTAATGAAAAATTGAACCAGAAAACCCATTTAATGCACAAATTATAAAAAAAACTTAAAATAGCAAACAACAAATATATTTATTGCATCAAATTTGCACAGAAAACCTAATTGTGGTCATAAAATTCATCAACAATTTCATCTAAAGCAACAAATACGTCTAAATATAAGTAAAACTGCGTCAAAAATAACATAAAATTTGCACCAAAAACACAAAATTTACAAAAAATTGAATAGAAACTGCATTTAAAGTACAAAATACATCATTTATTGTATAAAATTAGAACAAAAAAACTATTTACAACACAAAATTAGTAAAAAATGTGTTTAAAACAATACATTTTCAAAAATTAGATAAATTTTTTTTATTGAAGTTAAGAAAATATAAAATTAAACAAAAATTGCACAGAAATCAATTTGAATCTATAATTAATTATAAATTTTGCAGTAAACCGATTTATGGGATGAAATTCGCACCAGCATCAATCGAAAGTTGACCCAAAAAATGCATTTAAGACATAATTAAAACATAATTAAAAATTACATAAACAATCTGAAATTAAGTTAAATGGACCAAAAATAACGCAAAAATGCATAGAAGTTGTAAAATGATTTACGGCACAAAATTTATCAATATTTGGATAGTACTTATGGCATCAAATACGTCAAAAACAAATCAAATCACTCATTTATTGCATGATATTAGAACAAAAACCTTATTTACAGCACAAAATTTGTAAAAATACTTGAAAAAATTGTTTTATATCAATAAATACGTTAATAGTCAAGCAAATATACAATTTATTGCATAAAATTTGTACAAAAAACCTATTTAAAGCATGAAATTGATCAATAACTGTATAGAAGAAATTAATATTGCAATAAATAGTAAAAAATCATGCAGAAAACCCATGTAAATTACATAGAAAACTCATTAATAGTATTAATCGCGTAGAAAAACTAATTATTGAATAAAGCTCGCATAAAAAGGCATCTATTACATAAAATTTGTACAAAAAATTATCTAAAATTAATCAAAAATAACGTAAAAAATTTATAAATAAAATGAGATATTACTGTTGAACTGTGTAGTCGAGTATTTGGTTGTTGTTTTATTGAAATAACATAACTGTACTTTACTATTAATTTTTATTATAATTTGACCTGATTACAATAATACTTTAAACTGATTTACAATAATGCATTTTGTTCGGATGTGCTGTCGCCTCAGACGTTACATTCGCACTGTTGTGGTTCCACTCGTTGAAGTGTTTCACACGCATTTTAAGCGAGCACCCACTGACGTCCAAAAAATGTAGAGCGCTACAATCACAAACTAATAGAGCGCGATCACTAAACAATTACAAAAAAATCATCAAATAAAATTTGCACAACACAGCCATTTACATTGTAAAGTTTATAAAATTTGCATTAATTGTGGTGCCACTAGTAGTATTGTTATGGAAAACTATTAAATCCTATGACATCTATGAGAATATCAGTAAACTTTTCTCTCTAGAAAAATATTAACACGTACAGCGCCGTTTTTAAATTAAAATTAGTTCTTATAGGACAAAATGCCAACCAACTCAATATCCAAACGATAAGATTTTAGTCATCACTTTATTTATATGTTGAACTACATACAATATTCTATGTCTTCATGTTTTTAGATAAATATTTGAAGTTATATTTAAAGAGTAAAAAAATAACAAAAAACTAATTAAAAACGTCACTTTTTAAAAATTAATTGCAAAGAAACGACTTATTGCATCAAATTTCTACAAGTTTGAGGACATAGATTGGACTTTCTTCTACAATGTGTGAAAATTTTATTCAATTATATTCAGGCGTTTTCTTGCTGAGTTGGATGCTGTGAACCCTTATAATAGCGCAATAATTCTCTCCCCTTAAAAACATTATTCAAGCAATAAATATGTCAAAAACCATGCCAAAACCATGCCAAAAACATTTTTATTGCATGATATGTAAACAAAAAATTAATTTACGGCGCAGAAAAAACCCACTGAATGCATAAAGTTTATACAAAACTGTATTAAAAATACATAATCGTGCAGAAAATTCATTTATTAAGTAAAAATTACTCAAAAAAGCTACGAATGCCGTTAAATTGATTAAAAAAGCTGAATTTATTGCATCAGATAACTAAACATTGTATAAAAAATTTAGTTATAGCAAAAAATCGCTCAAAAATACATTTATTTGTACAATTATTGCATGTAAATCACACACAAAACTAATATAACGCATAAAATTAATCAAATTGACTCAATAAATTCATTTATTACGACAAAATAACAAAATTTTTAAACAAAATTTGCCAGTGACAATATAAAATTAATCAAAAATTGTCCAAAAATCTATGTATTAAATAAAACTACAGTTGTAGCATAAAATTTGTACGGTATATGTATATAGAATAAAATTTATTAGAAACTTTCGCAAAATTTATCAAAAATCAAGTAAAAAACTTGAAATTTGTTGGTGGATGAGCAATGTTGCTTGCAAACTTTGTATACTAAGAACAAAATAATAATATTAATAATAATAATAATAATAATAATAGTAGATGCCGTCACATTATCATTATGCATAACGTTAGAAATGCTATGATCAGAATTTTTAGATTTGACATATCTCCAAAAACTCTTTGAGTTAGTATAAATTTCTCTTTCCAGATTGCTGATGTACTCTTTATAACATAAATCATTTTCTGCATTTATTTCGAATAGTCTTCAAATCGACCAGAATCTTTATAGATTTTATGTGCAATTTTTTTAGATGTTATTAATTTTTTTATTTTTTTTGGAGAACCAAATAGGATAACTAGGAGACAAATTTGTGGTAAACTTAAGTACAAATAACTTGATACAAGTATACAGTGTATCATAAAATACTTGTGTGCAGTCTTCAAGATTTAAAGCCTCAAAAAGAAATTTCCAATCCACTAAATGTAGGTAATTCTGAATTCCCACTAAATTAACTTTTTTAAAGTTATATAAATGGACTCTAGAATAATTTAATGCTTTGAATTCTATATTAGATTTAATAGTTGTATGTAAAGCCGGATGATATTTATCGCAGAAAAGTAAATGATTGTCAGAAGTACTAAGAAGCATGTTCTTGTTAGTTGAAAACGCCAAGTCTAATAGAGAGCTTTCACTATTTCTTATTGTATTAACCTGGTGCATATTTAGATACGAAAAAGTTTCATTTAAAAGATGTCCTGACAAGTTTAAGGCATTGCATCCTGATTCAATTACACCATTTGCCCAGTTAAACCCTGCAACGTTATAATCTCCAATTATATAAATATTGGCATCTGCGTGATCGTCCACAATAGTTTCAACAGCTGAACAGTAATCCATATACTTTAAAATATTACTTGATGATGGTATATAAACTGCGCCAAAAATGTAGCAGTTTGTTTGGTGCTTAATTTTAACAAAAACATGTTCGACTGTATTAAAAGAAGTAGCTATTTCACTTGAAATCAAATCTGAATGTACAGCAATTAAAACACCACCTCCGCTCTTTTTAACACTACTTTCAGTACTAGAAGTCTTTCCTATAAATACAAAATGATGTTAATCCTAGTTCAGATGATAAAATATCCTCATAAAGATTGGTTTCACTAAAAATTAAAATATCAAAATCACAAAGTCTTGCGTTATTTGACAAATTTTCTAACTTAGCTCTTAACCCATTGACATTCTGATAATAAATAGCTAATGTCCGTTTTTTTAATTATTTGAGACTTTATTTTCCACTATCCTTGAAATTCCTTGAATAAACCGCAAGCTGATGTTCTGCTGACCTTCTAGTTTGCGACGATTTAATTCACTGCAAACTTTCTTGAATTCTGCCTGTTGTTTAGGAGTGTTATCCATACCCACACAAACATCTCCAAGTTCCTTTCTCTACAATGTTTAAATATAGCTTTAGCTGATTCCTCACTATTAAAAATTACCTTCATCGGGCGAGATAATGATTTATTAGAGCCAACACGCACCACTTTTTTAATTGTATGATTGGATATAATTTCATTTCCCATTAATTTAAGTTGGATTTGATGAACGAAATTCGGGAAAATTAAAAACCATGACATTCACTGCTTTTCGTTGACGGTCCTGAATTTCAAATATAGCTTCATCCAAACATTGTGGTTAGTTTTCTTTGAGGATTACTATATCAGCTTTGAGTTTCATGTTTTCTTCCTCGAGACTTTTAACTCTTTCACCGATATCATTAATAAGTGCGGTACATGTGGCAAGTTACAATAAATTTTTTTCGGAAAATGCATTAAATTGTTCTAAAAAGAACGCTTTTAAAAGGGAATCTTTTCCTGAATCGACTACATTTTTGCTAGTAGAACTACGTCTATCTTCTTTCTGTAATTTCATAGATTTTGTGCAAGTAGGACATATCCAATCTTTATCATTTATCTTAGTAGAATTTGCAAAATGATGGATTTGTAAATTCTTCTGACAATTTAAACACTTAACCATATTGATTAATCCAATTAAACAGAGTTAAAATTAAGGAATTAAAAACTAAATTAAAACGCATTAAGGATTGAATGATGTTAGCTGGGACACTCTTCACACTGGTAGGGTCGTTTACCAAGTGCCTTACTAAAACAAACAATAAATGGTAGACCACGGAAATGGTTACAAAAATAAAGACAACGGAAAAATATGAAATATGTTAAATAACAAATAAATAATAACAGAATAAAACCCAGCTGTTACGCCACTGGTAAAAATAACACCAAGCATGTACGGTAGGTAGCGTTCATGCGCTTATTGGCGGGAAAAGTACATACAAGTTAATTACTTACAAAATCCAATTACTTCACTTAACAAATATAAAATCACAATCGTAGTATACTATATTGAAGACTAGACTATACACAATATCACAGCACTCTTTATATTAATTAAATACAACTAAATCATTAAAATTTTAATCTTACAAACGTAAACAATAAAACATGTCTCATAGGCGTAGAGTAAATATTGTAATCGTCTAGGTTTCCTGTCTGTTTATATCTTCTATGTGTCATTTTTTTTAAATATGGTTGACTAATTCTGTATTGAACCAGTAAGGATATGACTTACTTCTTATACATTTATAAGGAATAAAGTGTTCAGTACATAATACAGAATGTTGTAGAATTGTGCTACAGTGTAGCAAGTCATTATTATTGTTTTTAATTTTAAGAACAGATTCCCATTCAACACTGGATAAATAATCATTTATAACAATATAATTGGCTTTATTAAAACCAGGTACTCATTCTATAAAATTTATTTTTTCATCTATATAGCATTTTTTATAATTATTCTAATGGCTGTATGATGAATACTGTTAAAAAAAAGATTTTCTAATCATCGGCCTCTGAAACTTCAACAGATTTATGATTTGTAAGTACTAAATCTAAAAAACGTCCTCGTTGATTAGGTACGTTGTTTTTCTGGAACATATTGTGAGCGTATACAAACTCCGCAACTGTTTCTTAAATTATAGCACCCATTTCGTCATTCTTTCATCGTAATCAAGTCAAATTATAATTTCCACATATTACTAGTTTTGAATTTGGAAATATTTGCGAAATGTGATTTAATGTTTCGCTATGTAAAACTTATCTATTAAATTACTGGATGGTATATAGACAGCTCCAATAATATAATGTATCCCTGCTATGTAAACAGACACAAACAAATTTCTCAACTAATGATGATACGTCCAGTACCTGAACAGCCTTAAATGACTTTTTAACTGCAATCATAACTAACTAATAAAATTGTTTAATTGAAACTCTTCATTTGATATATCATTATTTAACCAAATTTCTGTAATAATAATAATATCAAAATTTGACAAATTTACTTTTAAATAAAAATTAGTTAATTTTGGTTTTATTCCGCTAGCATTATAATAATAAATATTTCCAGTTTACAGAGTTTTTTGAAGGTGCGTTTTCCACGATTGTTGGGCGATCTTCTCTATATCTTAGAGCCGTCTGACACAAGACTTATTTCACGTTTAAATTGAAAGCAATAAATGCGCACGGCCCCGCTTGCAGATATTGTACGATTTGAAGCAAGAAATTAGAACCTGTTCTAATTTCTTGAATGAAAACTTGCAATGCGCAGAAAGATGCGCTTAGGAAAGTGACAGGTTTGAGGTTATGAGTTTGTTTACGTCGACATTGCTGTCATTGCTAATATTGCATTTAAAGTTGTAAGTTGTTGTTTGTTACACATCCGTTGTAAAGTAAACTCTCACTAAACTATTTTCATCAGATGTCAGATGCTATTATTTGACATTTGGTGACAGGTTGGTTCAATGCGCATGCTCACAAACTTAATTTACAAACTTACGGACTAACTTTACAAACTTACGTGTCATACAGCAACACTAGAAATTGTACTAAATATTGGTTTAAATATTATTGCTTTCAATTTAAACGTGAAATAAGTCTCGTGTCAGACGACTCTTATGGATAAATTTTGTTTTCTCTTTCTCTTCTAGTTATTTTTGAACTAATTTAATCTCTTTCAGTTGAATTGCAGTCTTATCGGATGTTATTCTGATATTTGAGTTTATAATTTTACTGTCTACCACAATTTTTCTTGCAGTTTTAGACTGCCTTTATGGGACTAGGATGAGAACCAGTACTTTTTCTTACTCTGTTTTTACTCATCAACAATGATAACGATCACTGTTAACGATTTTATTATTTTTTTTTTATGATGTTATTGTAATTGGGCGTAACTAAAATAATACTGCTTTATTTTTGTTTTTTATTATTGGGAGCGTTGTTGACTATACAAACTCTTGTTCTCCACTGAACCACCGATGCGTCGTTCTGCATTGCCGAGGCACGGTTTCCAGTTATTGTACAACCCTGTTGCCAGTGCATTAACATATGGCCCCGGCTTTAAAAGGTTATTCTTTCAAAACATAGAATGAGTATAAACTTACGACAATGCAGTATTAACATAAAGTAATATACAATTTTTAAACAAAAAACATTAAAATACATAAATGATTTACATGATATAAGTCTAATAGTCAATACTTAAGTTTACACTTAATCGTCAATTAACTGTGGATAGATAGGCAGTGGATATATTTTTGCAACTGCACGTTTGTAAATACCCTTTGCGATTTTCACATTAACAACCCGCACAGTTCCATCGCTTCCAGGAAACACTTCAATAATGCGTCCAATGGGCCAACTAAGCGATGGCTGAGTGTCTGTCTTCAGTAGTACTATAGTTCCGACCTCCAAATTGGGAGAAGGTTGCATCCATTACTTTCGTTGTTGCAGCGTGTGTAAGTAATAGGTTCTAAGTCGTTTGGATCGGAAGATAAGGGTGTAATTAGACGGGAGTTTAAAACAGATTCGATTTGAGTGAGCAAAGTATATAGTTGTTCATAAGTTAAAAAAGCATCCAGAGTAACACGTTTAATGTGAAACTTGAGACTCTTTACGCTTGCCTCCCATAAACCTCCAAAATGAGAAGAGTTTGCGGGGATAAATTCCCATAATATACCTTCCAGTGCTAAGTATTCTGTAATTTGAGAGTAATCTGAATGTAATTGTTTAATGATTTGATTGAGCTCATTATTTGTTCCAATAAAATTAGTTCCATTATCTGAGAGAATCTTGTTAGGTTTGCCACGACGAGAAATAAAACGTCGTAATGATGCTAAAAATGATTCAGTACTGAGATTTGAAACAAGTTCAATATGGATTGCCTTGGTTGACAAGCAAACAAATAATGCAATATAACACTTTATGGGCTGCCATTTTCGTGCCAGTCTATCTTTCATAGTTAATGGGCCCACATAGTCAATGCCAACTATTTGAAATGGAAGCGCTTGAGTTATTCGATCTCTTGGTAAATTTGCCATTAAAGGAACATTATTTTTTGGGTTACATCTATAACAGATGGTGCAATGATGAACGATTGACCTTGCATAATTTCTACCCTGAAGTGGCCAATAATTATCTCGAATGGAAGATAACAATTGTTGAGGCCCTGCATGTGACAATCTCTTATGTTCTGATAAGAAAAGTAATTGAGTAACATAATGTTTGGGTAACAAAATTTGATGTTTCTTGTTATACCTTAAATTTGAATTTTGTAATCTACCACCTACTCTAAGAATTCCGCATTCATCTAAAAACGGACTAAATGTAATAATTTTGCTTTTATTTGAAATTGGCTTATTATTGCGCAAACAATCAATTTCTTTAGGAAAACCTTGTTCTTGAACAATTTTAACTAAATATTTAGTTGCTTGTTGTAAGTCAGTAATTGTAAGAACATTGCTATCTGTGGTTTTGGATTTTAAACATTTGGTTTTAAATTTAAAACAATAAGCAATTGTACGCAATAAACGATTAAAATTTGAAAATCTGTTAAAATCTATTGGACACTCTTTTAATGTTGAAACCAATGACATTTCAATTCGCTTTAATTCTGGTAATGATTTGCCTTTGTATCGTATGCACTGATTAGGCCATTGGTTTTTATCCTGTCTTAGCCATGATAGACCATGCCACCATAACGTCGATGACTTCAAATGATCAGGAAGAACACCTCGAGATACCATATCAGCAGGATTGTCTGCTGTTGGGACATGTGACCAAATAATACCTTTAGTGCGTTGCTGAATATTTGACACTCTATGACTCACAAAGACCTTTAATATGCTAGGGGAAGTTTTTATCCATCCTAGGACAATGGTTGAATCACACCAAAGATAAGTTTTGTGTATTTCCAAACGTAAAGCTTTAGTTACAATGTTCACGAGCTTTGCTAATAAATGAGCTCCACACAATTCTAAGCGTGGTGTTGTTAATCGTTTTAAAGGAGGAACCTTTGATTTGGCGCATATTAGATTTACTAATATGTTTCCAAGTAAATCGACATTTCTTGCATAAATGCATGCTCCGTAAGCGACTTCGGAAGCATCTGAGAAACCGTGTAACTCAATTTTTGTTGGTATACTACTGCAACAAATATGTCTTGGAATTTTTAAATTGTTTAAGATTGATAAGTTCCCTTAAAACCTAATCCATTTGTCAGATATATCCGTTGGAACTTGTTCATCCCACCCTAAGTTTTCTTTCCACATCTTTTGTAATAATATTTTCCCTAAAATGATACACGGGTTTAACAAACCCAAAGGGTCAAAGATCTTACTTATCGAAGACAATATGTGTCGTTTTGTTATTTTATCTGACAAAGGAGGAAAGACAATTTTATAGTTTAATGTGTCACATTTTGGCATCCAATATAAACCTAACGTTTTTGTGATGTCATCTGAGCCATTACAAATGTGTTTTGTTGGTTCACCAATATATTTAAGTTTGCCAAATATGATAAGGTCATTTGACACCCATTTGTGTAAGTTAAATTTAGACTCTTCTAATGTAAAGTTTATTTGAGTAATTAGATCAGAAGCCTCCTCTGGTGTAATAGCACCAGAAAGCACATCGTCTATATAAAAATCATCCGTAATAATTTGTGCTACCTTAGGATGAGTCATCTTTATTTTGTTTGCTGTTTGGATTAGACATCTCGTAGCTAAATATGGTGCTGCTGCATTTCCGTATGTTACGGTGTTCAATTCATATGTTTCTATAGGATCTAACGCATTTGCTCTCCAAAGAATTCTTTGATATTTGCGATCATCTTTGGCTATGAGTATTTGCCTATACATTTTTTGTACATCAGCTGAAAATGCAATTTTATGCTGTCTGAAGCGAACTAGTATAGAGAAGAGATCGTTTTGTAATGTGGGGCCAACACATTGAATATCATTAATTGAAATACCTGAGGAGGTTGGACAAGACCCATCAAACACGACTCTCAACTTTGTTGTTTTACTGGCTTCATTTATGACCCCATGATGAGGCAGGTAATAATGTGGTTCATTATCATTTGGACAATTGACCTTTGACATATGTTGCAGCGACTCATATTCATTCATGAAATTAATGTATGACTCTTTAAGAGTTGGATTGAAATGTAAGCGTTTTTCTAACGAATGGAATCTTTTTAAAGCTGTTGACCTAGAGTCTCCTAATTGATTGGTAGAACTCTTAAAAGGAATTGATACAATATCTACCGGCATTGTCTTGTTTGAGGTTATCAAGAAAGTGCGCTTTGCACAATTGCTCTTCCTCGGATAATGATCGTGTAGTTGAACATTCTTCCAAATCCCAAAAACATTGGAGTTGGTTTTGAACGTCAATTGTTTTTGATAAACAATAGTACAATGTTTGAGATGATTGTTTTAGTGGACCTGATAGTATCCAACCTAATTGACTGTTTTGTAATATTGGACAATGTTTTCCTATATTTAGTTGTCCTGGTATTATTAGTGACCAAAATAATTGAGCACCAATAAGTAATTCAATTTTGTTTGGTTGATCAAATGAGGGATCAGCTAGAGGTAAATTATCAGGTATCTTTAATGAATTTAATGGTATTGCTATATTGGGCAAATTTTCAGTAACTTTATCAATGATTAGACATCTCAAATCAGCAGTAAATTTGTTTACTCTGGATTGAATCTTTATTTGGCACTGAGATTTAATTGAGGTTAATACCTGATGTATGCCTTGAATTGATATGTTTACATTTTGTTTTTTAATTTTCAATTTATTTTGTAATTCTGTTGTTATAAAGTTAGACTGTAAAGCTGAATCTAATAACGCTCAGCAAGTGTGTAGAGAGCCATTCTTATCTACTATTTGTACCAAGACTGTTGCAAGTATAACTTGAGCACATGTCATTGTTTGACTTGAACATGCAACTGTGGCATTTTGTTGTTCGTGGTTTGTTTTATTTTCAATATGAATTAATGTATTATGAGGTTTCTTGCATTTTTTGCAACCACGAGCACGCGAAGGACAATTTTCTACTAAATGGTTATTTCTTAAGCAGTTTGAACATAATTTTAGAGTGTTTATTGTTTCAATTCTCTCGTTTATTGATAACTTTAGAAATTTATCACAATTTTAGATTGGGTGTGCTTGTTTGCAGAAGTAGCATGTTAAATTTGAAGTGACAAATGATTTTTGAAATTTATTATTTCCATGCATCTTTTCTTTTATAAATGGTTTTGATGTATTGTAAGAAAGGTTTAAATTTTTCAACATGTCTGCCTTTGAATTGATAAATACTTTTAATTTACTGAATGTAGGCAACTCACCTTCCAATTTATATGTTTCTCAATCTCTTGCTGTTATTTTGTCAAATTTGCTCGCTATTAAGTAGATTATGATTGAATCCCATGACTCGACAGGTTGCCCTAATGAGCTTAGAGCTCTTAAATGTTTTATTGCACTATTTGAAAGATCTCGTAATTGTGAGGCAGATTCTTTCGTATTTTCTTTTAAATAAAATATATCTCTAATGTGGTTATGTACTAGCAATTTTTTATTAGTGTATCGTGAGCATAAAAGATCCCAAGCTATTATGTAATTATCAGAAGACATTTGTAATGATTTGATGAGATCCGCTGCCTCACCTTCCAATGATGCCTTCAGATAATGGTATTTCTCAATTGAATCTAAATTGTTATTAGAGTGTATAATGGACGTAAATGTATCCTGAAATTCTAACCATTTTACATAATCTCCCGAAAATGTCGGTAGTTTTATCTGAGGCAATTTTACATTCGTTTTTACACCCGAACTACTTGATTGTGATTGAATACTAGCAATGGAAGGTGTATTATTATCGCTAAAATCACGTGTGCTATTCTTTATAATAGAACGCGCGTCTGCCAATGTAGAAAAATAAATATTTTCAAACTCCGAAGCATAATTATATTCGTCTGCTTTATTGACGATTGAAAGTTTGAATATATTGTTTTGTATTTCTTGTAAACTATCTAGGATTGGTGTGAATCTTTCAATTCGCGCTTCAATATTCTCGATTTGCATGAGAGATTTATTTTCTATATTGTTCATACCGTCGATGTATGCTTTGATATCATTTAATTTTCGTCTTAATGCTCCCCGTTGGATGTGTAATGATTTTAATTTAGCTTCTTCAGCCATAATGATAATTTAATTAAATGATATTTATTACCGTATCACTCAAAATTCTGTTTTATTTTAATGGGACTTGAGTAAAGGAAATGTCGGTAACTTACTATTATTGTTTTGTTGCCTTCCAGAATGATCTATTGTGGACCATTTGCTTTGTGTTGATACCGTCCGTGCTGTGGCGACTGTGTCCGTGCTGGGGAACTGTGTATCATGCGCAGGAAAGGCAATGACTGGTGTTTATTTTACATGGGCAGCATGGCAATGGCTGGCATCCATACACTGATTAATTCGTGGCGAAGGACCAATGTTTTTACTCATCAACAATGATAACGATCACTGTTAACGATTTTATTATTTTTTTTTATGATGTTATTGTAATTGGGCGTAACTAAAATAATACTGCTTTATTTTTGTTTTTTATTATTGGGAGCGTTGTTGACTATACAAACTCTTGTTCTCCACTGAACCACCGATGCGTCGTTCTGCATTGCCGAGGCACGGTTGCCAGTTATTGTACAACCCTGTTGCCAGTGCATTAACATACTCTAAACACTTTTATAGGTTCTTCAATTTTGCCAAAGGGCAATAAATGCTTCTTAATTACTGCCTTGTCAACTTCAATACGCTGTTTCGGATCAGCGTGTTGAGATTCCAAAACATTAAAGAACATTAGATTATTCTGACGTTCTCTGCAAGTTTCCATTTGATCAATTATTGCTTCCATGTCCCCAGCTTTAATAACATTTAATTCTACTTCCATCTTTACATATTTATTTTCTGGAAACTATAGAATCTAATTAAGCCCCCAGTCCATTAATGTTTATCATAACGTGTTTAACAAAAATATCTGCCATATTCTCATTAACACTAGGTATTGATTGAGAACAAGGAACGCATTTAAAATCACTTCGTGTTTTTAACACAGTTGTAATTTTATTTTTATCTTTAGAGACACAATCGCAATGCACCCAAAGAGAACATGATTTACATTTAAACGAAGTACCATATTCTGTAGGGTGGATAACTACTTTACAATATGCGCAATAAATAGACATTTTGATTAAAATTTTAAAATAAATATATAATATATAGGTATAATATAGACAACGACACTCTTCACACCAATGGGTCTGTATTGGTGAGTAAATATTTAACAACACAAAGGTAGATCACGGATAAGGATTTGTCAGAATAAGAATTAAAAATTTAAATAAAAATTCAACAAAATATTATAAAATGGAGCTGGCAAAGCGGCTGGATTTGAACCGCGGACTTTCCGTACTACAAACAACGCTCTAAGCTAGTCGTCTATGAAACGACAATTTAAATATTATTAATTTTTAAAATCAACAAATAATTTAAATCAAATTTAATTTTAGCAAAACAATATAAACAAAAATTTTAGGTTAACTTATTAAATAAAGAATCATTTGCTAATTACTTATTCGCACGGTAAAATAACATAAGATTTCTTGCAACTCCATGTCACTGCAGCAACTATTAAACCTTACAATATACCACCAACAATTGATTTACAATTTCACTCACATTGATCACATACACATACGTTATATGCAACATCAGATATGTAAGACCAACATTTTTAAAAAACTTTTTTTTACTATTTACGGACTATTCAAGAATAAACTTCAATATTTTCCTAAAATTCAAAGTTAATGTTCACATATTGCTAAAAACTAGTATTCAATGTGATAGTTTCAACGAGTGTAGTTCCACTCGTTAAAATTTAAATATTAATGTTGAAATTTAAAACAAATAATAATAATATGTTTTAAATGTTTAAAAAATTAAAATAAATAAAATGTTTTAATTACCAAGTCACAAATAGAATGGCCGCCGTAAAATAATTTGCGTCACTATAGAAACGCATCAATGTCAGATATCCAGTTATCTCTTATTTGAAAAGACGAATATCGATCGGGATACGTTTTGAAGTTTGTATTTTCTGTTGATATTTATGAATCGCGTATTGTATCATGAGTATTACACCAGTTTTCAGTTTATTTGCAATACTTTTTGCAACAGGTGAGTTATAATTAATGTTTTATTTGCAAATAATTTAATTAATAAAGTATATTATTTATAAATACGGTCTTTAATTTTCAGCAAATTCGTTGAAATGTTATGAATGTATCGGTGCGGAGTGTTCAAAAAAAATTACCTGTGAAGAGAACAAATTTAAAAATGGGTGGCCTCCAAAAATCTTCCGAGATGGAGAAATGGGTATTGGAATGCCGAAAGGTGATGAGAAAGAAGTATATGTCTGCATTAAAACTAGTAAGTAATTGAAAATAAATATTTATCAGAAAATCTTTAATTTAATTTAATTTTTTAATTTGTTTTTTTTTTGTAATATTAATTTTATAATAATAACATTTATAGCTAATCACGGAAAAATCTACCAATCATGTGCCTATCATCAAAAATCAGTATTGGATAAGATGTGTAATGAAGTGAAAGAAGCAGATAAATCTTCATGTAAGCTTTGCTCTGAGGATTTATGTAATTCCAGCTACAAAATTACTCTTTCATCAATGTTATTAGTAATTATATTTATTATACATTATTTTAAATAATGTCAAACAATCTTGTATTAGTTTCATTAAATGAATTAAAATGTTCGTTTCTGTGTGTAGAATTAATATTAATAAAAAGTTTATTTAACAGTTTTTTGTTATTTTATTAATTTTTAATTAATGAAAAATAATTAAATTAGCATATATAAAATTTATTAAAATGATCCAATTAGAGCTTGTGAATGGGAAGCATAAGAAATGTACTTTATAATAATTAATAAAATTAATTAAACGAATTAATGCAATTATTTAAAAAAAAATTAATATTGCGCATGGACTACAGTTACCAACCCTGCTTAAAGTTAAAAAAAATAATACACACAGAAACAAACATCATTTTAAAGCACTAATAAAATTAACAAAATTATTTGACATTTAAAATAATGTATAAAAAATATAATTACTAATAACATTGATAAAAAGGAATTTTTGTAGCAAAAATTACATAAATTCTCAGAGCAAAGCGTACATGAAGATTTGTTTGCTTCCTTGTTAATTTTACACATGAAATTCAATTTTTTTTGATGATAATATGTAGGTTTTGTTGTGATCAGCTATAAAATTGATATTACAGTAAAAAATTTAACAAATAATTAAATGCTGTAAATCTAAAAATGTTTAGATTTAGCGTTAAATCATTTTCTGAGAAATGTCATTTAAATATAGTATATTTTTATTTTCAATTACTTACTACTTTTAATGCATCAATATTATCGTCCCGTAGAATACCTTTTTCTTCTTTTGGAAAGATGTTTGGCGGCCACTCATTTTATTTTAAACACTCCTTACCGATACCTTCATAACATTTCATCGAATTTGCTGAGAATTCGTATTTATAAATAATATATTTTATAAATTAAATTATTTGCAAATACAACATTAATTATAACTCACCTGTTGCAAAAAGTATTGCAATTAAAATGAAAACTGGTGTAATACTCATGATACAATACGCGATGATTCATAAATATCAACAGAAAATACAAACTTCAAAACGTATCCGGATTGATATTCATTTTTTCAAATAAGAGATAACTGGATACTTGACTTTTTATATTGATGCGTTTCTATAGTAACGTAAACTATTTTACAGCAGCCATTTAAATTTATTTTAATTATTTTTTAGTTACAACATTGGGGATATTTAGTAAAGAAAAACGAATTGTTATTAATCGTTTTAATAATAAAAGAAGTTAATTGGTATAACTTTCAATGCAAAATTTAATCACATGAAACTGCCACCTGCAGCACATTTCAACGTTCCTCTTTTTTAGCCCGTCTTTCATATCGGCTCTCTTTAGTACAACTGATCATCTCTCCCGGTCGGACTAGGTTTCGTCTTATCTCTCTCTCACATAATGAACTCGTCGTACATCTCGGCTTTCCTGGACTGGGTCTTCCGTCTCGGATAACTTATCTTCATTTTTTTTTTCTATTAAGGTTTTGCTATCTTCATCGTTATTTTTTCTCATTTTTTTTCCTATTAGCAATTCAAATAGAGTTATACCAATCCTTCGGTGATACGTCAAGTTTAATATCTATTGTACTTTTGGAACAAATTGATACCATTTAGTCGGATCATCTTTTGACAGTTTTCCTAACACGAGAAATTCACTCTCTCGACTTGTCCATTAGCTCTTGGTAAGCTAGTTGTAATTTTAAAATGCT
Organism: Tachinus rufipes; assembly: GCA_963932245.1. Classification (NCBI taxonomy): domain Eukaryota; kingdom Metazoa; phylum Arthropoda; class Insecta; order Coleoptera; family Staphylinidae; genus Tachinus; species Tachinus rufipes. The sequence goes on from OZ010744.1 coordinate 4,578,988, forward strand.
TAATCTTCAAACTCATGGGCTGTGAACGCACTTCCCCAATTGGGTATTATGTTGACAAGGTTGCCAAATATTTCTTTCGGGTTTTTTAACTTTATTGATTCATTTGCAGTTGTAGTCTTCACTGGGTAGAGCAAACGTACTTAGTAAACGCATCAGTAATGTGGTTATACTTTGTACTAGTAAATTCCAGTATGATAGGTGTATAATGGAATCTTTTCCTTATTCAACGGGTGTAAAAAACCTTCTTGTTTGCTTTTTTTCTTATTATGTAAGATGTATGAGATGCAACTTAACAAACAATTCTAAATCTTTGTTGACGCCTGTAGGATAAGTAGTCTTGTTTTAATATTTCTTTGATCTTTTCTGCACTTAGATGTCCATCTCCGTGGTTTTTTTTGTATAATCTCTATTTGCAAAGATTTTGGTAACACTAACAATTCTTGGTCTTGGTGCAACTTGTATAAAATACCATTTTTCATCAAATTTCTCTGATCGCTTTAGCCTTCTAGATTTTTACTAAAATATTATCTTGTGCTTCGAGCAGTAAAATAGGATTACGGCTTAATGAATCCACATGCCGCATCTTTGTTCCTAACATGTGTTTGATCACGTAATCATGCTCTTTTAGTAGCAAAACCCATCTCGCTACCTTTGTTGCTAAATCTCGTTTGTTCATGGTTTTAGTAAATGCTGAACAGTCTGTTATAATCTTAAATTTATGACCCAGTAGGTATACTCGGAATTTCTTTAAAGCTTCTACTATTCTAACAAACACTTCTAGTTCGTATGAAGTGTATTTTTTTTCAGCGTCGGTAATTTTCTTATTCATTTAGTAAACTGGATGCAACTGGTCATCTTCACTGGCCTTTTGTGATAAAATTGCTTTGTATCCTTCTTGACTGGCATCGGTATGCACTTCAATATCACCTTCTTGATTGTATACTTTTAGAACTGGTTCATTTGCTAGTAGACTTTTTAGTTGTTTGAACGCTATTTGTTCGGTGTCTTCAAATTTGAATTTAACATTTTTCTTCAGGATATTACTTAATAGCCTTGCAATCAATGATGGAGATAGTTTTCTCTTCTCTATTACATGTCCTAAGAATTTGATACAATTTTTCAAAAAATGGCACTTTTTTAAATTTATTTCTAACCCATTTTGCTCAGCGATATAATTTAAATTCTTTAGGTTGGTATTAACCAAGATAATGCGTTAAGTGTAATATACAAAATTATTTTAGTTTTTTATTAACCATTTGAAAACAGTTGGTAGTATTGAAAAATGATTAATGTAAAATTAATAGCAAATTTTAGTCTACACAAAATGATTTATATAAATTAAATTCCTAAAGTTGGTATTAACCAAGATAATGCCATAAGTGTAATAAACAAAATTATTTTAGTTTTTTATTAACCATTTGAAAACAGTTGGTAATATTGAAAAATAATTTATGTAAAATTAATAGTAAATTTTATTCTTCACAAATTGATTTTTATAGTTTAAATTTGTTAGGTTGGTATTAACCAAGATAATGCATTAAGTGTAAAAAACAAAATTATTTTAGTTTTTAGTTACCGATTTAAAAACAGTTGGTAGTACTGAAAAATGATTTATACAAAATTAATAGCAAATTTTATTCTTCACAAAATGATTTTTATAGTTTAAATTTGTTAGATTTGTATTAACAAAGATAATGCGTTAAATGTAAAGAGTGAAATTACTGAAGTTTTTTGTTAACAATTTGAAAACAGTTATTAATGTTGAAAAATTATTTTTGTAAAATTAATAGTAGATTTCATTTTACTTAAATTGATTTAAATAGTTGAAATTTGTTAGGTTGGTATTAACAAAGATAACGCATTAAATGTAAAAAATAAAATTATTTTAGTTTTTTGTTAACGATTTAAAAACAGTTGGTAGTATTGGAAAATTATGTATGTACAATTAATAGCAAATTTTATTCTACACAAAATAATTTATATAATTTAAAATCCTAAAGTTGATATTAACAAAGATAAAGCAATAAGTGTGAAGAATGAAATTATTTTAGTTTTTTGTTAACGATTTGAAAACAGTTGCAAGTATTAAAAAATAATTTATGTAAAATTAATAGCAAATTTCATTCTACACGAAATGATTTTTATAATTTAAATTCCTAACGTTGGTATTAACTAAGATAATGCATTAAGTGTAAAGAACAAAATTATTTTAGTTTTTTGTTAACCATTAGAAAACAGTTGGTAGTATTGAAAAATGATTTCTGTAAAATTAATAGCAAATTTTATTCTACACAAAATGATTTATATAATTTAAATTCTTCAAGTTGGTATTAACTGAGATAATGCATTAAGTGTAATGAACGAAATTATTTTAGTTTTTTGTTAACGATTTGAAAACAGTTGGTAGTATTGAAAAATTATTTATGTAAAATTAATAGTAAATTTTATTCTACTTAAATTGATTTTTATAATTTAAATTTTTTAGGTTAGTATTAACAAAGATAATGCATTAAATGTAAAAAATTAAATTATTTTAGTTTTATGTTAACTATTTGAAAACAGTTGGTAGTATTGAAAAATGATTTTTGTAAAATTAATAGCAAATTTTATTCTACGCAAAATGATTTATATAATTTAAATTCCTTAGGTTGGTATTAACAAAGATAATGCATTAAGTGTAAAGAATGAAATGATTTTAGTTTTTTGTTAACCTTTTGAAAACAGTTGGTAGTATTAAAAAAAAAAATTGTAAAATTAATAGCAAATTTCAATCTGCACAAAATGATTTATATAATTTACAATCCTAAAGCTGGTATTAACAAAGATAAAGCATTAAGTGTAAAGAATAAAATTATTTTAGTTTTTTGTTAACGATTTGAAAACAGTTGGTAGTATTGAAAAATGATTTATGTAAAATGATTAGCAAATTTTATTTTACACAAAATGATTTTTATAATTTTAACTCCTTAAGTTGGTATTAACCAAGATAATGCATTAAATGTAAAAAACAAAAATATTTTAGTTTTTTGTTACCGATTTGAAAACAGTTGGTAGTATTAAAAAATGATTTATACAAAACTAATAGCAAACTTTATTCTACACAAATTGATTTATATAATTTAAATTTTTTAGGTTGGTATTAACTAAGATAATGCATTAAATGTAAAGAACAAAATTATTTTAGTTCTTTGTTAACTATTTGAAAACAGTTGGTAGTATTAAAAAATTATTTATGTAAAATTAATAGCAAATTTTATTCTACACAAAATGATTTCTATAATTTAAATTCCTTAGGTTGGTATTTACCAAAATAATGCAATAAGTGTAAAAAACAAAATTATTTTAGTTTTTTGTTACCGATTTGAAAACAGTTGGTAGTATTGAAAAATGATTTATATAAAATTAATAGCAAATTTCATTCTACACAAAATAATCATATAATTTAAATTCCTTAAAATGGTATTAACTAAGATAATGTATTAAGTGTAAAGAACAAAATTATTTTAGTTTTTTGTTAACCATTAGAAAACAGTTGCAAGCATTAAAAAATGATTTATGTAAAATTAATAGCAAATTTCATTCTACACAAAATGATTTTTATAATTTAAATTCCTAACGTTGGTATTAACCAAGATAATGCATTAAGTGTAAAGAATGAAATTATTTTAGTTTTTTGTTAACAATTTGAAAACAGTTGGTAGTATTGAAAAATGATTTATATAATATTAATAGACAATTTTATTTTACACAAAATGATTTATATAATTTAAACTCCTAAAATTGGTATTAACAAAGATAAAGCATTAAGTGTAAAAAATAAAATTATTTTAGTTTTTTGTTAACCATTTAAAAACAGTTGGTAGTATTGAAAAATAATTTATGTAAAATTAATATCAAATTTTATTCTACACAAAATGATTTATCTAATTTAAATTCTTAACGTTGGAATTAACCAAGATAATGCATTAAGTGTAAAGAACAATTTTATTTTAATTTTTTGTAGTTGGAGGTATTGAAATATGATTTATGTAAAATTAATCAACATATTTGCTAGTTTTTATTCATTTATTGTAAGTTGTTTAAATATTAGTTTATTGTAAACATATAATTAGTTACAAGTTAGTCAATAAATTACTGGAATGTTAAAAGCTTCAGATGGATTCCACCATTATTTACACTATCTCGTATCTTTGGAAAAAAAGGAATATAAAGTTAAATCTATTCAGGTTGGGAGTTTGGGTGAGACAACATTTTAAATTGGAGTGTTCTTTGCTTTGTTGGTTACTCTTAGGTTCTGGATTTTAGGTAGAGGTTAAAGAACAATGCTTGGAAGAGTTTTTTTATGCTGGCCATGTGTTGAGCCATATAGAGGGTCGGGCATGTGCATAATACATCTCAATTATCAAATTTGCATCCCCTACATATTGGACTGTTTTTAGTTTCCAACGTATTGAAAATGCTTTACCAAAAAGCAAACCATTTCAACAAACAACTTAAATAGGATGCAGCCAGGGAGTTTCTGCTATCATTAGCAATTTTTATACAAGTCTACTCATTTGCACGAGAAAACCATTTATCGTATAAACTCCCTAATACTAGCTGTTGCTCAACACTCAAAACCGTAAGACATATGAGCCTCCTCTACAATAACAAAGCCAAAAAAGTTAAAAGAAACAGGAAAAGTGGTACACCAACTGCAACCAAAGCAAGCCAAACAAACTCGGAAACCTCCTATTATCTAAACACATTATAAAACACCCAAAAGATGTTTCTGTAGGACAAAATAAATACTGAAATCATTTAATTTTTTTTACAGACAGTAAGAATATTGATCACAGTATCTTTTTCTAGTAAAAAGCAGAACTCAATGATTAAATATGACGCATCTTTACATAATGTGGCGCAATAACTGTGAACGACATTTTCCGACCAGTATTAAGAATAATAATAAAGAAAATATAATTCATACAAGTTCAGCAATTTTCTATTATAATTTCACAATTTAAATCAAACGCATAAAAATAAGAATTCCTTTTAAAATTATTTACATGTAAAATTTTTGCGTATTTCAATCGACTATCTCTTTATTTTGCCCTTATCAATTTTGTTTACGATCTGAATAAAATGCAAAGGAAATAAACTCATGCGATTATATACTTTAATCGCAATAACATTTAAGTCGACTTTCGGCAATCATTGAAAATGTGCGTATTAACATATCCTATCAATATTTCAATCCGACCACAGAGTATCAATCGATACGCATCCCCTCCACGCATCCTACTTGCGCTAAGCCATACAAGCCCGGAGAGACTCAGTTTGGCACTGTCGGGGTTATGATGAACGTGCGATCTGGCCGGCCACCCATACATGCGTGTTGTAAATCAACGTTCGTTCTTGGTGCGTCTTAGAGAAGTGCTTCATTATACTCCAAATGGGAGAATTGATCGGGAAATTCAATAAAAATCAAGGTAAGTAAATCCGTTCATATTCAAATGTTCAACGGAAATTTTCCTAATCAATCGGGGCGTTTCAAGGATTGGTTAGGCTAATTCAATTCTAATAAAATGGGGTTCCTTATTTTGTATTAATTATATATTTGTGTAAGCATTCCAGGTTATTTTTAATTAAATGTGCTATATATGTATGGAAAAAATTTGTTGTGTTTTTTATTCAATCTATGATTTATAATCATTTATCTGAAATTTTATAGAATTTCATTATTATAGTTCGGTTTGCATTTAATTAATCAATCTTAATTAATTAATATGTACTAATTATTGCCATTTATTGTGTAGGGTTAAATTTTGTTCTCATTATATAATATTTATTAGTGATAGATTTGTATAATTGTGTATGGATTGAACCACTTTTTTTATATTTTTTTAAATTTATTGTTTTGACTTGTAAGTTATTCAGTGTTTTATCTGAATAACTTATTTAATTAAAATTGTTTTTTGATATTTTTCATTTTAGCTTTAACAATGACAATTATGACTATTTGTACTTTTAGACTTATCAATGACTAACTACAATCATTTACAAACTTTATTATTATTCAGAGTTTCAACTGAATAATTATTTCATTTGATTTTTTTTTAATTTTACTGTTTAGACTTGTTAATGAGGACTATTTTTTTTTTATTTTTTTAGAAACCATGACTGAAACATCTATTTTGCTTGTATTTGCATCTCCGGCTTCTTCATGACTGATATTTTTGTTAAAATGACTTCAATATTATCTCAAAAGTATTTTAGTCTGATAAATTCTTACAAAAAGCTAAATAATGACTGATTTCTGACTTTTATTATTTTTTTTATTTAACATGACTTTAATATTACTCCAAATTATTCAGAGTTTCGACTGAATAATATTTATTTTACTTCTACTTAAATTTTAGATTTATTTAATGATATATAAATGACATTCTCATGACTTATTTTTAATTTTTTGGTGAATAGACTTCAATATTACCACAAACATATTTTTGACTGAATGCATTTATATTTTAAGCGACTGAATAATACTGATAACGTTATTTTTTTTACTTATTTATTGAATGACAACCTTGACTACTATGACCGTTTTTTTAAATTTTTAAGTTACACTACGTTAATATTTAAAAAAAAAGTATTCAGAGTTCCGACTGAATAATAGTTTTAACGTTTTTTTTTAATTTGCACTCTAGAATTATTGTGACTTTAATCGTGACGGTTTTTTAATTTTTTTAGGTATAATATGACAATTTTACTCTTTTTTTAAACATTACTGTTTATGCATAAAAATGACTCTTCAAGACTAGTTTAGGTTATATGGTATTAATATTACCAAAAAATTATTCAGAGTTTCGACTGAATAATATTTTTAACATTATTTTACTTTTAGTTACACTTTACATTTAGTATTGACTCAAGCATGACTGTTTTTTAATTCTTTAGGTTACATTAAATCATTTATTTTTTGACTGAATTAATAATTAAATATATTCGACATTTTAGTCTAAGTTGACAATATATTGAGGATAATTTAGTTGTATTACAGGATATGATGCTCTTTGTTCTTCGAAATTGTTGTTTCATTTTTGTTTTGTCTATGGTCTTGATTCTACTTATGGTTTTTGGTATGAATGAAGCTGGTGTGTCCGGCTTATATTGAATGATTTTGCAGTTATTTCAAACAATTTTGCTTGGTTTTTCGAAATCTTCAAAAAAACTTTTGTTTGCTTTCTTGGTTTAATTTGAATTCCTTCAATTTTGGCTTGTGGTTGGTATGAATGTAGCTGGTCCAGCAATGGTTCATCATTTTGAATGTTATTCTTTGTTATTTTTGGTTTGATATTCTGTTCTCTACTTAAGTGATTTGAATTTTGCTTTATAACTGGTTCGAATTCTGTTTGATCAGTTTTGGTTGGGTATGAATTTGGTTGGTATGGATGTATGAAGCTGGTTTGTCCGGCTTGTTGTGTGTGGTTTATTGTATGAATTGTTCGATTGTTTGCTGTTGGAACATTCCAGTTTTTGTGGTATAATCAATCTTGATTCTTTAAGTGATTATTCTTTTTTTGCAATTGTTGCCTTATTGTGTGCATCATATCTTAATAGATACAACAAAGTTATCCCAAATATAGTGATCAATGGTTAGGTTAGTTAGCTATAATTTAAGATAATATCTCCAGCGTTTCAACTGGAGATAATTTTAGCTTTTTTTAATTTTCTTCTATAATAAAGAATTGTTCAAATAAGTTAATATTATACATAAATAAAGTCATCAGCGTTTCAACTGATGAAATTTTGGTTCATATTATGAATTTTAATTAAATTAAACACTTTTTTTCAATTATTGAAGATGATAGTTTAATTGACAAATTGAATTATACAAGTCTCTAGCGTTTCAACTAAAGACTAAATAAATTATTTTTTTAAGATTCTTACTTAGGTTAGCGTTTTTTAATACTGAAGTTTCCAGCGTTTCAACTGGAGACAAATTAAATTTAAGAAAATTTCACGTTCTTCAATTTTATTTAGTTTCGACTGAAGGAAGAATGACTGACATTCAAAGTAAACTTTAGGCAGACATAAAGACAAATCTACTTATCTCTTCAGCGTTTCAACTGAAGAGTAAGTTAATCGACAAAATCACAACAAACAATCCTTTCTTTCTTACTTTAGTGTTTCAACTAAAGAAGAAATTACCGACATTCAAAATAAACTTTAGTTAGACACAAAAACAGATCAACTTATTTCTTCAATGTTTCAATTGAAGAAAAATTGATCGACAAAACTGCAACAATCTCTTCTTACTTCAGAGTTTCGACTGAAGAGGAAGTGACCAACATTCAAAGTAAATTTAGATAGGACAAAGACAAATCAACTTATGTCTTCAATGTTTCAACTGAAGCATAAGTTGATCGACAAAACTGCAACAAACGTTACAAATACTGCTTCTTACTTCAGAGTTTTGACTAAAGAAGAAGCCATTGACATTTATTGTAAATTTAGTTAGGCCAAAGACAGGTCAACTTAGTTCTTCAACGTTTCAACTGAAGAACAAGTTGATCGACAAAACTGCAACGAACGCTACGAACACGTCTTTCTACTTTAGAGTTTCTACTAAAGTAGTAATGACTGACATTTGAAGTAAATTTAGTTAGCCCAAAGACAAATCAACTTATTTCTTCAGCGTTTCAACTGAAGAGTAAGTTGATCGACAAAACCACATCAAACGCCACAAACAACCTTTTTCTACTTCAGTAGAAAATAACTGACATTTAATTTAAACTTCAGTTACTTCTAAAAATAAATCAACTTATTTCTTCAATGTTTCAACTGAAGAATAAGTTGATTGACAAAGTTTTTTAATTCAGAGTTTTGCCTGAATAAAAACCAACTGACATTCAATATAAACTTTAACAAATTCATCAAATCAAAATGGGAAGCTTTCTTCAACATTTGAAGATTAAGCACAAATTTACCCATAACCGTGGTTCAATCTAACATAATTTTAGGGAATTGGAAGGAATGTTTCAGAGTTTATACTGAAGCAAATATTTTTATTGAATCAATTTAGGTTTTTTTTAGATAAATTTATTTTTATTAATCTTCCTCAGCGTTTCAACTGAGGAACCAATTAGAATTGTATTTTTTAGGTTTCAGCGTCACTCAACAATAGATTAGTTTACATGGCATTGTTTGTATATATTAATTTTTCTTCAATCGTTTATCAACTTTAAAATAATAATTATTTTGCATAAAATTGAAGATAATTTTTTTTTTAATATTAAATTATCCAGAATTTTTTAAACTGGATTTAAATTTTTTCCAGATTTTATGGCTAGCTTCCAGAAGTAAATTCATTGACTGTGTATAGGTCTGCTTATTTTAATTAGGTATCATAAGTATATCTCTCCGTGCTTATGGTACATTTGTTATTAAAAGGGATTCAACAAATTTATTATATTATGGTTACATCGCTTTGTTTTTTATCAACATTTATTGGCATTATATTATGGAAATTTTGTAATAAATCCTCCAAAAACTAATAAAAGTTTGCTTTTCAGTTAATAGCAATTTAATCTTTTCCAAATGAAAAGATTTCTTTGCTTATTTTAGGTTACGTTCTAGAATCCAACTAATTTACCATAAATGAATTATCTTAAGAAGCACCGGATGATAACAGAATATAATGGAACAATAATTTAAAAAACCTAGAACAGAAGACCTAATCAATTTTAATTGTTTCCAGCCGATAGCAATAGTTTTTTTTCAAATTGAAAGGATTCTATTGCTTATTTCAGATTTAGTTCTAGAATACAATAAACATTAAGCACAGAATTGGTTTGTGTTAACTGGAATTATCTTAATAACAAAATCTAATGCACCAATACATAAATAAAAAACTAGAACAGAAGACCTAATCAATTTCAATTACTTCCAGCCGATAGCAATAGTTTCTTTTCTAAATGAAGGGATTCTATTGCTTATTTCAGATTAAGTTCTAGAATCCAAATCAAAAAATTGTATTGAATTATATTAACTGGATAACAAAACCCAATGGAATGGATAAAAAAGTAAACTAGAACAGAAGATCTAATCAATTTTTATTTCAGCTATAACGCAATACATTTCTTTCAAAATTTGAAAAAATGCATTGTACTTTTATTTCAGCTCATCATAATAGCCTTAGTTTATGGAAACCAAGTACACAAATTGGATTGTTTGGAAAATTGATTATGAATTAAATAAGGAAAACTAAGGCTAAATTTACTAAAACCAATTTTTTACAGCAGCCCTTAAAAAATTTCTATAATACTTAATTTAATTCTTTCACACAAATGCGATTTAACCATACTCTAGCTTACTACTCAGCCAGGCAGGGTGGGGGGTTCATTTAATTTTTACCAATTTTTGTTTAAACTGTAATAGGATAATTTCCAGTTGTTTGCTTCAATTTATTAAAAAAAAAACGGATTTGCTAACTTTAGTTATAAGATTTAGTTCAATTTGTTATGCACCATCGAAGACTTGAAGAGACTAACGTGTGTAGCAACGCCAGCTCGTCTTCTCTTCTTGTTATAATGCGCACCATAGGTTCAACCTGTCTCGCCATGCATAAAGCTTGTCTCTACGCCTGAAAAACCCGCGAGAAGATCCCTGATTGTGCCATTCCTCTTTATCTCGTTACTATTCGTTCCTAAACTATTTTCATTTCCAGTTCCTGTCTCTTAATTTTCGCTGCTACTACTATGCACTAATATCTTCTACTTTTTTTACTGCTTACCTACCATGCTTGTTCTGACTCTTGTAGTTCTTGATTTAGTTGTTTTCTCTCTGACTATCCACCTTTTTTTCATTTTCTAACTCTGCCGAAGCCGGTCCCAAGCCCGGATGCAAGAATGAGGAGGGGGAAATTTATTCTTCTCTTTAATCTTTCTCTATTCTTTAAATTTTTCTTCAATTTTGTGTAATAATTTGTTTTAATTTGCAGCCAATTAGTTTAGTTTATATAAAATTAATAAAATAATTAAAATATTGTCGAAAAAACTTTGGTAGAAGCTTCATATTCAAATTGAGTAATGCAAAAGATAGGAATGAGTTACGAAAAAGGGTGAGTGTTAAATTAGTAACAAATTTTGCTTTGGAAATGTTAACGTTGATTGTTGTGGGTGAGGTGGAAAATATTAAACATTTTTATAAATTTATAGTTTTGTATTCTATTATTTAAACTAGAAGATGCTACTCCACTGCCTTAATACCTACTCTAGATGCATTCAACAAAGGTGGCTGAACCACAAACCTGGACAAACCCAATTATTTGAGTACATTCACCAAACCAGATGGAATACGAGGCGGAATCATCGGTGCTCAATTACTATTTTATTAATCTATCAAGTTTGTTGAACAAATATTTGATTGATTTGTGTATTGTATTTACTCTTTTAATAGAAATTTAATTTTTTAATTTCAGTACCAAGAACTCCAATAGTATCTAAGAATATGAAATAAAAATTTTGCTTTGATTATTTTCAGACTTTTTTTAAATAGATTCAAAAATTGTTTATTCAGCATTTTAAAAATATTATCTTCTCTTATTTTTAATACTTGACAACATTCGTTTCTTGGCGTAAAACAACTTGGGGTAGGTAAACTTGCTGGCAATCCATGACAGTTTGGTTAATATTTTATGTCATTTATAACAGCTTAAGAACAATTTATGACATTTGCGGCAGATTTTATCTACTACAGATTATAATAGTTTTGTAATATTTATGAATGTTTAGAGTTAATATTGATAGTTTATGAATTTGTGATAGGTCAGGAACAAGTAATATAGGTATGTATTGCAATAATCTATGAAGACATTTTGTGCTTTAAAATTGTGATCCAATTTAATATATGTATGTGTATTCTTAAAATTATAAAATTTAAAATCATTCAAATAATATATATGGAATTATTCTAGAAGATACGATGCATAAATAAATTGTTATCTGCATGAAAAGGTCGCCGATAAAAATCATTCGTTTCTTACGATATCAGCACGCACATAAAAAGCAAAAAATCTCCGTCTTATTTTATAGGTAAATCTGATAAATGTATAAATAGAATGTTATCAAAGTAAACATTCATTGAATTTGCGTATTAGTTTTACAAATGAATAAAATATTTGATCAGAAATATAGTTGTAGTTAATTAATTAATGTAACATATTTTCTAAGTTAATACACAATAATTAATTCTGTATTAAATTAATCGGTTTCAATGATAATTAATTTTTTGTTATAATTTAAACAGAATATTCATTTTAGAATAAATATTATAATTTTAATTTGATTCAGATGAGTCTGTTGGCTACCGTTTAGTCCCTTTTTTGCCCTTCAAAACGCAAAATACCGTGTTTTTGGCAGTTATTTTAAAAATGCCGACAGTGTGCTAGGAATATCGGGGTCGGACTCCCAAAATCGTAATCAGGGGTTCATTTTACGTCAGGAAATGCAAAAAAACCGACCTTTTTTCCTAAAATTGAAAAAATCCTTGTCAAAAAAGAAGAAACAACCACCCCTTTGGTATGTTTCGACTCTTTCGATCACTGAATGAGAATCACTTAAAGCACGGACTTCCGCTTTGGCCGGCAACTTAATGGGGTCTGTGGCTTGCCACAGAAAAATTTGCGTCCCCATCGGCCGGCTAGAAGTATGTTAGTTTCACGCTTTTAAAACTTTCAAATTGACCGAATATAGCCATTTTTGGATAAGAGGGAAAAGTGATGAGAATATTAAAACGGCGATAACAAAATTGTGATCAGGGCTCCAAATTACCCCAGAAAACATAAAATTACAAACTTTCATCCACATTTGCTGATTTTACTCTGAAAAACACGAGCGTACGTACGTACTAAGCGATACAATCGATCGCTGAAGGAAAACCCTTTGACCTACGGACTTCCGGTTTGCAAGAGCATTTGCCATGGTCTGTTGGCTTGCCACAGGAGCAATTGCGTCCTCCTCGGCCCGTTAAAACTATATTTGTTTCACACGTTTTCGTAATAAAAATATACCCTAAAACCGCTTTGGATTAGAAGGTGAAATATTAAGAATATCGAAACGGCGATTCCGAAATCGTAATTAGGGGTCCAAATTACCTCAGTAACCAAAAAATTACCAACATTGGTCCACATTTGCAAGTTTTAGTGTGGCGACGTGAGCTTAGGTTAGGTTAACGAGAAATTATTTATGCCTCAGTTTGGCACGGTCGGGGTTATCATGAACGTGTGAATTGGCCGGCCACCCATCCATGCGTGTTGTAAATCAACGTAGTTTTTGTTGCGTCTTAGAGATGTGCCTCATTAAACTCCAAATGGGAGGATTTATCCGGAATCAATTAAAAATCAAGGATTCTGAGGTGAGTAAATCCGTTTAGTAGTCAAATCAATGTTCAACGGAAATTTTCCTAAATCAATCGGGGCCGTTTCAAAGATTGATTAGGATATTAATTCAATTATAAAATGGGGTTCCTTATTTTGTATTAATTATATATTTTTATGTAAGCATTCCAGGTTTAGATAAATGTGCCATATATGTATGAAAAAAATTTGTTGTGTTTTTTATTCAATATATGTTTTATAATCTTTTATCTGAAATTTTATAGAATTTCATTATTATAGTTCGGTGTGTTTTAATTAATCAATCTTAATTAAGGTTGTTAATTAATATGTTCTGACTAATGCCATGTATTGGGTAGGATAAGTTTTGTTTTCAATATATAAATTTTATTATTCATAGATATGTAATAATTGTGTTTGGATTAAACCACATTTTTCATTTCTTTAAATTTATTATTTATGACTTGTAAATTATTCAGTGTTTTATCTGAATAATTTATTTAATTACATTTGATTTTTAATAATTTTCATTTTAGCATCTTTAATTATGACTTATTTTGTATTTACAATTTTTGACTTACGAATGACTATAACTACAATCATTTTTTTTATCATATTTTATAACAAAATTATTCAGAGTTTCAACTGAATAACTTATTTTGACTGATTTTTTTAATATTTACAGTTTAGACTTAATGACGACTATGACTGTTTTTTTTATATTTTTTAGAAAACATGACTAATAATATAAATTTACTTAAAATTTGACTGAAACATCTGTTTTGGTTGTATTTGCACATCTATACAAATAAACGACTTTACCAAGACTGATGAGTTTTGATTTTTTGGTGAAATGACTTTGATATTACCTCAAAAATATTTTTGACTGAATATTTCTTATACTTTAAGCTAAATAATGACTATCATTTGACTGTTTTTTTTAATTTTTTATTTAACATGACTTTAATATTACTCCAAATTATTCAGAGTTCCGACTGAATAATGTTTAAGACGTTATTTTTATTCGACTTGAATTTTAGATTTATTTAATGACCTATAAAGGATGACTTATATATTATATTACCACTAAAATATTTTTGACTGAATGCATTTATATTTAAAGCTACAGTTTTGACTGATAATATTTATAACGTTATTTAATGAATGATAACTTTGACCACCATGACAATTTTTTTAATTTTTAAGTTGTACTACTTTAATATTTATAGAAAATTATTTTGACTGAATAATATTTTTAATATTTTTTTTTGTATTTGCACTCGGGGACTATTGTGACTTTATTTTTTAGGTAGATCATGACAATTTTAATTTTTTTAACATTGAATTTATTGTTTATGCACAAAAGTGACTATTATTACTATTTTAGGTTATATGATATTAATATTACCAGCAAATTATTCAGAGTTTCGACTGAATAATCCTTTTACTATTATTTTACTTCAAATTACACTTTACATTTATTAATGACTCAACCATGACTGTTTATTTAATTCTTTAAGTTACAACATTTATTTTTTGAGTAAAATATTAATTAAATATATTCGACATTTTAGATTAAGTAGTTGACAATATATTGGGGATAATTTAGTTGTATCACAGGATATGATGCTCTCTGTTCTTTGAAATTGTTGTTTTGACTTGAATTTGTCTATGGTTTTGATTCCACTAATAGTTTTTGGTATGAATGAAGCTGGTGTGTCCGGCTTATACTGAATGGTTTTTGTAGTAGTTTTTTGAAGTGTTGTTTGTAAAATTTTCGCTTTCTTGGTTTTATTTGAATTTCATCAGTTTTGGTTTGTGGTTGGTATGAATGTAGCTGGTCCAGCAATGGTTTATCATCGTGAATGTTGTTCTTTGTTATTTTTGGTTTGATATTCTGTCCTCTAATTAAGTGATTTGAATTTTGCTTCATATTACTAGTTTGGTTTCTGATTTGTTTGTTTGGTTGGGTATGAATTTGGTTTGTATGGAGCTGGTTTGTCCGGCTTGTTATGTATGCTTCATTGTGTGAAATTGTTTGATCCGTTAATTTGTCTGGAAAATTCCAGTGGTATGATCAACCTTGATTCTTTAAATGATCATTTCTTTTTTGCAATTGTTGTCTTATTGTGTGCATCATGTTTTAATAGATACAACAAAATTATCCCAAATATAGTGATCAATGATTAGGTTAGTTAGTTATAATTTAAGATACTATCTCGAGCGTTTCAACTGGAGATAATTTTAACTTTTTTTAATTTTCTTCTATAATGAAGAATTGTTTAAATAGGTTGATATTATATATTAATAAAGTCATCAGCGTTTCAACTGATGACTGAAATTTTAGTTCATAGTAGGAATTTTGATTAAATGAAGCAGCTGTCTTCAATGATTGAAGATGATAAAGCACTGATAAATTGAATTATATAATTCTTCAGCGTTTCAACTGAAGATTAAATAAGTTTACTCAAGTTTGACAAAAAAATAATTTTACTTAGGTTAGCTTTATTTAATATTGAAGTTTCCAGCGTTTCAACTGGAGACAAATTAAATTTAACAAAATTGTACCTTCTTCAATTTTATTTTGAAGAGTTTCCTTAAGTTACATGTAGTATCAGGTCTGCAGCGTTTCAACTGCAGACCCTGATTTAAGTTTAGTGAATTTAGATCTGATAATTGACATTCTAACTGACGCTAGAAACAATATCTTCTTACTTCAGAGTTTCGACTGAAGTAAGAATGACTGACATTAAATGTAATTTTTAGTTAGGCTCAAAGACAGATCAACTCAGTTCTTCAACGTTTCAACTGAAGAACAAGTTGATCGTTAAAACTACAACAAACGCTACGCTACAAACAATTCTTCTTACTTCAGAGTTTCGACTGAAGGAAGAATGCTTGACGTTTACAGTAAACTTTAGTTAGACATAAAGACAGATCTAATTATCTCTTCAGCGCTTCAACTGAGGAATAAGTTGATCGACATTACAATTGATGCTAGAAACGATTTTTAAAGTTATTTACGTAGGTTAGCATTATTTAAAATTGGAGTTTCCAGCATTTCAACTGGAATCCAATTAAATTTAAGAAAATTTTACCTTCTTCAATTTTATTTTGAAGAGTTTACTTAGGTTACATGTAGTAATCGAGTCTGCAGCGTTTCAACTGCAGACCTTGATTTTTTAAATTTAGATATAAAGACAAATTAGTTAATTGACATTCCAACTAACGCTACACACAACATTTTCATACTTCAGAGCTTCGACTGAAGAAAGAATAACTGACATTTAATGTAAACTTTAGCTAGACATAAAGACAGATCAACTTAGTTCTTCAACGTTTCAACTGAAAAACAAGTTGATCGACAAAACTACAATAAACGCTACAAATAATTCTTCTTACTTCAGAGTTTCTACTGAAGTAGAATTGACCAACATTCAAAGTAAATTTAGATAAGCCGCTTCTTGCTTCAGAGTTTCGACTGAAGAAGAAACCACTGACATTCAATGTAAACTTTAATTAGGCACAAAGACAGATCAACTCAGTTCTTCAATGTTTCAACTGAAGAACAAGTTGATCGTCAAAACTGCAATAAACGCTACCAACAATCTCTTCTTACTTCAGAGTTTCGACTGAAGTAGAATTGACAAACATTCAAAGTAAATTTAAATAGACCAAAGACAAATCAACTTATGTCTTCAAAGTTTCAATTGAAGCATAAGTTGATTTACAAACAAACATCACCGCTTCTTGCTTCAGAGTTTCGACTGAAGAAGAAGCCACTGACATTCAATGTAAACTTTAGTTAGGCCAAAAACAGATCAATTTATCTCTTCAGCGTTTCAACTGAAGAATAAGTTGATCGACAAAACTGCTACGTACGCAACAAACAATTCCTTTCACTGAAGAGGAAATAATCGACATTCAATCTAAATTTCAATTAATTCTAAAGATAAATCAACTTATTTCTTCAATGTTTCAACTGAAGAATAAGTTGATTGACAAAGTACTACTCGTTCATAATTCAGAGTTTAAACTGAATAGGAATTAACTGACATTCAATATAAACTTTAATAAATTCACAAATAAAAATGGGAAGCTTTCTTCAACATTTGAAGATTAAGCACAATCTTACCCATATCTGTGGTTTAATCTAACATAATTTTAGGGAATTGGAAGGATTGTTTCAGAGTTTATACTGAAGCAAATATGTTTATTGAATCAATTTAGTTTTTTTAGATAAATTTAATTTTTTTAGATAAATTTATTTTCATCAATTTTCTTCAGCGTTTCAACTGAGGAACCAATCAGAATTGTATTTTTTAGGTTTCAGCGTCACTCTACAGTAGAATAGTTACATGGTATGGTTTGTACATATTAATTTTTCCTCAATCGCTTATTAATTTTTAAATAATAATTATTTTGCATAAAATTGAAGATAAATATTTTTTTTCAATATTAAATCATCCAGAGTTTTTAAAACTGGATTCAAATTTTTTCCAGATTTTATGGCTAGCTTTACAGAAATAGATTAATTAATTTTGTAAAGGTTTGCTTATTTTAATTAGGTATCATAAGTAGTAACTCTCTTTATGCTGCTTATGGTACATTTGTTATTAGAAGGGATTCAATAATTTTTTTATATTATGGTTACATCGCTTTGTTTTCGATTAACATTTATTGACATTATATTATAGAAATTTTATAATAATTCCTCCAAAGATTAATAAAAAATTGCGTTTCAGTTAATAGCAATTTAATCTTTTCCAAATGAAAAGATTCCATTGCTTATTTTAGGTTACGTTCTAGAATCCAACTAATTTGCCATAAATGAATTATACAAACAAGCACTGGATAATAATATTAAAAAAAACTAATTAATCACACATTTGGTTTGTGTTAACTGAAGTTATCTTAATAAGCAATGGGTAACTGAATTGAAAGGATATAATAATAATTTAAAAAAACTAGAACAGAAGACCTAATCAATTTCAATTACTTCCAGCCGATAGCAATAGTTTCTTTTCAAAATGAAGGGATTCTATTGCTTATTTCAGATTAAGTTCTAGAATCTAAACCAATAAATATATTTATTCATATTATATAAAAAAAGATGATTATACATATTATATTACATTGTGACGATGGTTGGTTGAATATAAAAAGGGCTATTGACCCAGGTTTTTCTGCCCTAGAATTATACTAACTGGATAATAAAACCCAATGGAATGATAAAAAAAATTAAACTAGAACAGAAGATCTAATCAATTTTTATTTCAGCTATAACGCAATACATTTGTTTCAAATCAAAACTTGAAAAAAATGCATTGTACTTTTATTTCAGCTCATCATAATAGCCTTAGTTTATGAAAACCAAGTACACAAATTGGATTTTTTGGAAAATTTATTATGAATTAAATAAGGAAAACTAAGGCTAAATTTACTAATACCAAGTCTTTACAGCATCCCCCAAAAAATTTCCATAATATTTTAATTTAATTCTTTCACACAAATGCGATTTATCCAAATTCTAGCTTACTACTCAGCCAGGCAGGGTGGGGGTTGATTTGATTTTTTCCAATTAGCTTTGTTTAAAATGTAATAGGATAATTTCCAGTTGTTTGCTTCAATTTATTTAAAATAAACGGATTTGCTCATTTTAGTTATCAGATGTAGTTCGGTTTGATATGCACCATCAAAGACTAGTAAAGATCACCGTGTGTACGAAAGCACGTCTTCTCTACTTGTTATAAGCCGCACCATAGGTTCGACCTGTCTCGCCATGCATAAAGTTTGTCTCTACGCCTGAAAAACCCGCGAGAAATTCCCTTATTGTGCCATTCCTCTTTATCTCGTTACTATTCGTTCCTAATCTAATTTCATTTCCAGTTCCTGAGCTGATTATAATTGAATTTATAATAACAGTCAGGCTGTCTCTTAATTTTCGCTGCTTCATTGCGCTAAGATCTTTTACTTTTTTTACTGCTCATCTACCATGCTTGTTCCGTCTCTTGTAGCTCTTGATTCAGCTGTTTTCTCTCTGACTGAAAAAGGTGGATTTTTTTTCACTTTCTAACTCTGCCGAAGCCGGTCCCAAGCCCGGGTGCAAGAATGAGGAGGGGAAAATTTAATTCTTTTCTTTAAACTTTTCTTCAATTTTTGAAATGTTTTTTGTTTAATTTAATACAATTAATATAATAATTAAAATGTTCTAGTAGCAGCTTAAAAGAAATCTTTATGGAAAGTGTAAAGTGATGCAGATAAGAAAGTGATAAGTATCTCTAGTTGCCTGATCTTAATCAAATATGACAATTTTGACTAAAGTGTTTATTTTGGGAATGTACAAAAAATAGGAAACAACATTGATTGTCTTGCGTTCTGAAGATCCGATGATATTCCAGCTGAGATGAGTTACAACTACTGCCAACAACAAGGATTGAATCATAAAGACAAATCTAGCTACTTGGGTATACCGCCGCACTAGGTAGGATAAAAGGCGGAATAACTGATCTCCAATTACAGTTTTAATAATTTTATTTATTTAATAAAGTAAGATTGATTTCTGTAGTATTTTTGCTCTTTAGCAATATTATTTTTTACCAATTTTAGAACCAGAAACACCAATTTTCTTATGCAAAAAATTGCTTATTTTTAATTGGATTCAAAAATAGCCTTTAAATATCCTAAAAAAAATCATGTTTTCTAATTTCCAACCCGTGGTGACATGTATTCGTTAGTGTAGAACAAATTCTTTGTAAAAAATACAAAGTTTACCTCAAAATATTGTAAAATGTATTGAAGTTCTAAGTTTTATGTGTATTGGAAAATAATATTTGTTTGTTTGAAATCAAAATATTTAAGTTATGAAAGTATTTTTTTAATGTACCTTTAATGATTCTATATATATATATCCAATCATTCAGCATTAAATATTACACAATTAAAGCAATTCACATATTAATCACATTTGTATTTAAAGATTTGCAATGTTCTAGAATAAAGTCGGCTACATTAGCATGTGCGCAGATTTAATAAATATTGAAAGATAAGCCCTTATAAAAAATTGTTTTTTAATAAAACTATTTAATCTTTATCCTTTTGTTCTTCTAGAAGGATTTTTATACGCATTTGTTTTCAAATGTTATTTATAGATGTATATTATAGTAAACTGATAAGAAAATAAAATATTTTCTTCATTTTAAATTCAATAAAATGAAATTTTATTATAGAAAATATAATTTGCATAGTTACAATATTTTCATACACATTCACAGCTATGAAATCCAAAAGTGCATTATCTGTAAGCTAATATACTAAATTTCAAAAATCTCATTTTTTTTTTTTTTTTTTGAATATTTCAATAAAGTTATGATTTTAAGTTTTGTTTTAGTTAATGAATGTAATTAGCTCAAGTCACATAATTTAAGATTTCACAAAAATGGGCGTGAGGGTTTTTATAATTTTTTTACAGTTTGTACTAATGATAGTAAGCGCTCTATTACTACCAACTTGCATTAAAATCCAATAAACGGTTTTCAAGTTATGATTATTTATATTTTTTTTAATTACGTGTTAATTTTTATGACTTTTTTACAGTTGGTACTAATAATAATGAGCTCTATTAATACCAACTTACATCAAAATCCAATGAATAATTTACAAGTTATGATTATTTTCAGTTCTGTTTTATCTATTGAACCTATGTTGCTGTCAATAAGTTTTAAATTACACAAAATGGGGCCTGTCAATTTTTATAATTTTTCTGCCGTTGGTACTATTGATAATGAACTTTATTACCATTAATTTGTATTAAAATTTAATATACGGTTTACAAGTTATGATTGTTTTAGTTAATGAATGCAGTCGAATAATTTAAGATTACACAAAATTGGACGTGTCAATTTTTATAATTTTTTTACAGTTTCTACTAATCATAATGTGCTCTATTACTACAAAATTGTATGAAAATTTAATGAACATTTTGATTTATATATTGATCCCAGTTTGCTGATGTCAATAAGTTTTAAATTACACAAAATTGGGCTTGTTCATTTTTATAGTTTTTTTACAGTTGGTACTAATGATAATGAGCTATATTACTACCAACTTCTATTTATTAAAATATGTCAAACTATTATTGAAGAAATTTGGTAGGTAAGTAAAGTAATGTCAGTTTTTTGACAACCTAAGTTGTGTCAGATTTCAAAAAACTCTTAAATATGTAAATAGGTAAGTTTTAGACCAAAAACAATTTTTTTGCATTTATTTGATATATTTTTGGTTTTTCTATTTCTAATTTCTAAAATAATTTTATTATTTAAAAAAATTGCATACTTATTTAAGTAGCTGTTATTGTCGGTGAACTGACAAAATGTTTCTGAATTGTCACAAAATATGCATCAAATGTCAGAAATTGCTTCCAACCATTAATAAACTGTCAACTTGTCAAAAAATACTCGTAAGAAATTAATTCCAACTATTATTGATGTTTCAAGAATATTCTAGAACTGTCAAATAAGTGTTAATATGTTTTAGAACTGACACAAATGATCTAGATATGTCAAAAATGTTCTTGAACTCTCAAAACAATTTCAATAATATTTTTAAGCTGTAAAACATGATCTATTAGTGTCAAATAAGTATCAACAATGTTCAAAATCTTTTAGAAAAGTGTATTTTTTTTTTACTTAAACTGTCAAAAGGGTCTAGGACTGCCAAACTTTAGAAGTGTTAAATAAGAACCAACAATACTCTACAACTGCCAAAAAAGTTAAAAATGTTTTAGAATTGTCAAATATGATCTGGAACTTTCAAATATGATTTGAAACTGTCAATCTAAAATGTTTTAAAATTGTCAAAAATGTTAAAAAAAAACGTCAAGCTTATTCTAAAATTTTCAAAAATAATCTAGAAATGTCAAAAATGTTCTTGAACTGTCACAAAAAATTTAGAATTATTAAAAGTGTTAAAAATTATCTAGAACTGTCAAATAAGTGTCAATATGCTTTAGAACTGACACAAATGATCTAAATGTTTTAGAACTCTCAAAACAGTTTTAAAAATGTTTTAGACCTGTCAAAAATAATCTAGAATGTTAAAAGTGATCAAGAATGTGCTAGAACTCTAAAAAAAGGAAAAACAATTGTCAAAAGTGTTCTAAAACTGTCAATGGTATTCCAAAAATGCCAAAAATAGTTTAGAACTGTTTAAAAAACGTCAAAAATGTTCTATAATTGTTAAAAACTATCTAAAAATGACAAGTAAGTTGCAAAAATGTTCTAGAATTCCTAACAAAGATTCAGTAAAATCAAGAATGTTCTAAAATTTTCAAATATGATTTAGAACTGTCAAATAAGTATCTACATTGTTCTAGAAATGTCAAAAATGATGTAAATATGCTAAAAGTATGTTTTAGAATTGTCAAAAATAATCTAGAAGTGTTAAACAAATATCAAAAATGTTCTTGAACTGTTACAAATGATCTAGAAAAAATGCCAAAAATGTTAAACTGTAAAAAAATGATCTAAATTTGTCAAAAAATATTTAGAAATGTCAAGAATGTTTTAGAACTTATAATAAAGTGTCAAAATGTTCTTGAACTATCGAATAAGTGCAAAAACGATATAAAAATGTAAAAATATCAAGAAGTATCAAATAATTGTAAAACATTCTCAAAAATAATCTAGAACTGTTAAAAAGCGTATGTCAAGAATGAGCTAAAACTGTTGAAACTGTTCTAGAACTGTCAACAGAATTCTAGAAGTGTTATATAAGAGTAAATGTTCTAGAACTGTCAAAAATTAATC
The DNA here is from genome assembly GCA_963932245.1 of Tachinus rufipes. Taxonomy (NCBI): domain Eukaryota; kingdom Metazoa; phylum Arthropoda; class Insecta; order Coleoptera; family Staphylinidae; genus Tachinus; species Tachinus rufipes. The sequence continues at coordinate 4,602,172 of OZ010744.1, forward strand.
TAGAGATGTCATGTAAGTGGCAAGAATTTTCTAGAATTGCAAAATATGATCTAGAACTGTTAAATATATATCTAAAATATTTTATAATTGTCAAAAATAATCTAAAACTGTTAAAAAACGTCAAGTATGCTTAGAATTTAGAACTTTAAATTGTAAAATATAATCAAGAAATGTTAAAAAATGTTTTTGAACTATCACAAATGATTTGTAAGTGTCGATGACGTTCTAGAATTGTTTAAAAAAATATTCAAGACTGTTCTAGAACTGTTAAAAGTAATCTAGTATTGTCAATTAAGTGTCAATATGTCTTAGAACTTATACAAATAATCTAAATGTGTCAAAATGGTTCTAAATTTTTTAAAACAGTTTTAAGAATATCAAAAATGATCTCAAATTTTTAATTAGGTGTCAAAAACGTTCTAGAACTGTCAAACATAATCTACAAGTATCAAGACTGTTCTAAAACTGTAAAAAATGACTGAACTGTCAAACGAGAAGGGTCAAGGGTATCTAGAAACCACAAAAAGTGTAAGAACGTTCTAGAATTGTAACAAAATATTAAGAAGTTCCAAAAACTCCTAAATATATTCTATATATACAAGATTGTTTTGTTAAAAATAATCTAGAATTGTTAAAAGTGGCAACAATGTCCTAAAACTGTGGAAAGTGTTCTAGAACTGTCAACGGTATTCTAGAAGTGTCAAAAATGGTTTAAAGCTGTTAAAAACGTCAAGAATTTCAATATATTTTTCTAGTAGAAAGCAAAATTTGATGACTAATTATGACTTTACATAAAGTGGCGCAATAACTGCGAGGGACATTATGCAGGCAAAATCACATTTAAAAAAAATTCCTTGGAGAGATCTAGCTATTAATATTTAAGAATGATAATTAAAAAAATATAATTCATACAATTTCAGCAATTTTCTATAATAATTTTACAATTTAAATCAATCGCATAAAAGTAAAAATTCCTTTAAATTATTTACGTATTTCAATCGACTATCTCTTTATTTTGCCCTTATCAGTTTTGTTTCCGATCTAAATAAAATGCAAGGAAATAAACTTATGCGATTCTATATAATATATATTAATTACCTTTAAGTCGACTTTCGGCTATCATTGAAAATGTGCGTATCAACATATCCTATGAAGAATTCTTATAACTGCGTTGCAATTTAAAACATTGCACTAAATAATTTACTTAAAATAAATTGTATTTTACATAGTGGACTTTTGTATGTTGAAGGAATTTAATTTGCTGCTTAATGCTTTATTAATATTGATGGTTTTATTAAATTGTACACAAATTTATAGATTAATTGAAAATAATTATAATTATTACCATTTTTCTACAATTGCAAGAAAACAATCCAATCACTGCTACAATAGTTCACTTCATCACTAATAAGTTTTTTCAATTTACCGTTAATTTGACTTGTTTTTAATTAATTAATTAGTTGACAACTAATTACAATTTTAGTGAGCAGCCCAAACCATCAATTGTATTAAAGCCAGTATAAGAAATTGTCAAAGCACATCAATGATATAAAAATAGTAGTACTGTAAAAGCATCAATATTATTATGTTGTAGCCATGCCTTGTATATCAGAAATCAGAAGTGTGAAGACTATCTTAGCAAATTGAATTTTGCAATAATTTCGGTACAATTTATTTGGGTTAAACATATTTGCGTCATGTTTAATAGATTTTTTAAAAGCGTTTGATTGAGTAAAGCATGCATTACTCATAAAAAATACTAAAAGAAACTGGACTAGACGTTAAAAACATTTGCATAATAAACAAAACTGATTGGAGTCAAACAGCAGCAGTAAAAGGAGAAACAGAGGTGTTAAGCAAAGATGCATTTTATGGCCGTTACTATTTAATGTGTACTCCGAGAAAATATTCAGACAAACAATACAATACAACTGGCCTCAAGTCAGGAAGATTTACTTGATTGATTCATTCATTGAGCAGGGTGCTGAAGCGGATTTTGATCTGAGCATTAAGAAAACAAAAGTTTTTATAATAAGCAAACAGCAAAATAATTATAATATCAATTATAACTAAAATACTAGAACAGATTAATCAAATCAAGATATAGATATCAAATAAATAAAAAAGGAAACAAGTATAAAGTATGCTTGCATAGCATTTAAGAAAATGAGCAAGGCTTTGTAAAGTAGACTCCAATACTGCTTTTGATAATCCGTTGGCTAAGCTGCTATGTGTTTGCAATCTTGATTTATAGGGCAAGAATAAAATAAAGCGGCTTGAAACGTTTTAGGAGAATTCTCAAACTATTATAGGCCAATAAGTTATGCAACAAAGGCATATAGAATCCCCAACCAGCAAACATAAATAAATTATTCACTAACATATTAACTTAACAACTACAAATTTCACACAAACACATCACCATAAATTCAATAAATCTTGCCAACAATCTGAAAAACATCATAATAGACCCTACCGATACTATCATCTCCATTGACATAACAAATTTATGTACTAATATTCTTATACCTGATACTATTATTGCTCTCCATAATACTCTACCAACAAAAAACATGGACAAACAATAAATTAGTGATATTATTCAATTAACAAAATTTATAACAATATTTACAAATTAACTGATGGATTACCTATGAGAGCACCTAATACCTAAATACACTAGAAAAAGACATCATCATCAACAGTAGTAACCCATTCAATAACATCATTTTTTGGCAAAGATATATTGATGATATAATCTGTATATTTAAAGGACCACCACATAATATAACACTCATAATTTTATAAATAGTTTACACCCGAACATCCAATTTACTCTAGAATTAGAAAACAATAAACAAATTAACTTCTTCCACCTTACAATATACAAAACTGACTACAAACTAGACTTTAAAATATACTGAAAACTTACAAACCCTGTAGTGTAATAATTCCATTCAACTCTAACCATAAATTTGCAGCCTTTCACTCACTTAATTTACCTCTATCTCCTACCAATCTGCAACTTGAATTAAACATCATCAAGCAGCTAGCTATAACAAATCACTTTCCCAACAATTAACAAAAACACAACAAACACAAAATAGAATTGAGTAACAACACAACACTTACAAACAATAACAAACACACACCAACACAATATAGAAAATTCACATACTCCAACAATAGTAACAAAATTAAAAAAATTACTACACAAAAGACATCTAAAGATCTTTTTTCACAACCACTACAATCAAAAACATACTATGCAATAATAAATTGAATTCCGGAATCAATAAAATAGATTGCCAAGATTGCAACAATACTTACATAGAGCAAATAGGCAATATCAAAGAGATTTTCTACTACATATTATAAAAGTTTTGTAACATTTATGAATGTTTAGAATTATTATTGATAGTTTATGAACATTTTTTGGCATTTGTGATAGGTGAGGAACATTTTATGTGTGTATGTATAGCGATAATCTATGAAGAAGTGCTTTAAAATTGGGATCCAATATAATATATTTGTATTCTTAAAATTATAATAAAAAGTTATAAAATTTAAAATCATCAATAGTGCACAAATAATATGTATGAAATTATTCTAAAAGGTACGACGCAGAAATAAATTGTTATCTGCATGAAAGGTCGGCGATAAAAATCATTCGTTTCTTGAGATAGTACGCACATAAAAAGCAAAAAAATCTCCGTCTTATTTTATAGGTAAATCCCATAAATGTATAAATAGAATGTTATCAAATTCATTAAATATACGTATTAGTAAGTAGTAATATCTTAACAAATATTTTCAATTATTGTAAAATTAATTGGAGCAATTGCGTTTCCCTTTTCTAGAATATATTATTCCCAAACACAAATCATGCAATAAATTAGACAATTATAGCTATCATTTTTAATATTGCACGCCTTGAAGTTATTAGATGAATTATAAAATGTTATACTCAAATTAAAAGTGAAATTAGTTGATTAATTAAAAGTTACTGACTTCAAGTTATAAATGAAGTTAGTTAATTAATAATATAATGCTATATTCCAGTTATAAGTGAAGTTAGTCGATTAATTATAAAGAGCTCTCTTCATGTTACAACTGAAGGTAAATGATTAATTATAAATTGCTATCTTCGAGTTACAAGTGAAATTAGTCAAATTATAAGTGATTTTGCTATCTTCAAGTTGTAACTGAAGTTAACCGATTAATCATAATATACTATATTCAAGTTGTTGTTAGCAAAGTAATAACTGAAGTTAGTTGATTATTTATAAATTGTCATAAGCCTCGTGCATACTCATCCGATTTGCGTTTTGCGATTTTTTTTATTGTAACAAAATATTTCTCGCAAAATCCCGTTCATACTGATCCGATTTTTTTATTGCGATTTTTTCTAGTGACATTTTGTTTTTATTTTAGTAACTTTTATATTTATACTAATATTTGATTTAAAAATTAGATCTATAATACCTTTCAAAACTTTAAAATATGTTTTAATTTAATTATACTTGTTTTAAACAATAATTATTTTATTGTATTTAAACATTATTTAAAGTTTAAAAGTAAAATTATTTATTTTTAGTATTTATATGAACCAATTTTCACCACATATTTAAAACTAGTTATTTTTGTAAACATAGTTTTATGTAATTTGTAATAATCAGTAAAATTATTATTTTTTTAAATACATAACCTATATGACATATCAACCTTTAAATGAAATGAAGTTAGGCACTTTTATTAAAAATAAAATCGCACAATGTTCAAACTGATTCAACTTTGTCCGATTGATAAAAATACAAAATATCATCAAAAATGACTTTCGAAAATACAATTTAAAAAAATAAATTTTATCAAAGTTAACCTCGAGAACACATAAACAAATGTAGATATGTTACAAAACGCGTCATTTTTTTAAAATATTTTTGTTATATTGTTGAAGTTGAATTATTTTACTTTATTTGATGTTTTAATTAATAATTAACATTGGAGATTGTTAGTATTTAATAAATAAATTGTTTTTAGCTTTAAATTATTCTACGTAAGATTGGAAACAGCGCGCGTAACGTCGGTTCAACAAAGAGTATAATGAAGTGAAGTTACAAATACAAACATAACCACAATCTGATCTGTTTCATTACAGTACTGGCGTTTGATTTAATAACTGTAAAATCTGATTTAAATTTAGCGAAACTTTCAATTACAGTTATTTTAACAATAATATTTAATTACAATTCATTTAATTACATTATTAATAAAAATTCAATGGCATGAAGTTAGGTACATTCTTAAAAAAATCGCAAAATGTTAAAATAATCGCAATTTTTTGGATTGACAGGCGGCCATTTTTAATCGCAGAAAAAATGAAAAAATCGGATGAGTATGAACGAGGCTTAAGGGTTATAAGTTTATCTAAAAGGACGTGCACTGGTTTCGATATTCGAGAGATAACTTCGGTGTAGTGCAATACAAAAACACTACCAATGATGAAAGTGCATTTGCTACAATTGATTTTACCAGAAAAGGACAATCAAAATCTCCAGAAAGCTGTCTAAAGTCTTGCTATGATAAACCCAAATGTATCAGTGCCGAAAAGAAAAAAGATCTGCTAAGTATTTTAAATTGAATTGATAAAGATGTCCACCAATTTTATATCGACCTGCCAACAAACAATAAATTAGAGGATACTGATGATGTTATTGACCGTTATTATAGCGATGCTGACGTCTACTGATTTTCTGAATGTTTTCCACTGTCCGATAACTTTAAATTTTGATTATAATGTATTATTCATTCTATAATGTAATTATTTTTTATATTGACATAATTAAAAATAACACTGTTTCTTTTTTTCATTACCAGATAAATATTTCGAAAAATGTCATTTCATTCATTGAACAGTAACGATATAACCCTTATTTTGCAAATATATTTAATTAATAATATCCAATTTGTCATTTGTGCACTTGTTAAGAATTGAAAAAAGTACACTTATTTCATTTTGTTAAAATTAATTTGGAAAATTAAAATAGCAAAAGGCATAAGTGTATAATATCTCCGTTTTTCTTATTAACCCAAAATATATTTTACTACCATTGAAAATAAAATGAAAAACGATATTAATTCGCTAAAATATTATTAATGTTCGACATTTTTGTGACACTAGTACATTCGTTTTTATTGGTTTTGGCTCTCCTGAAAATTCTCAAAACCGCACTTACTCCCTTTTGTCATATGACCACAGGAATATAAAAATGTTCATAGAATAAACAAAGAAAACATTGAATGTAAAGAAAACATAATATGTTTGTAAAGTGTCATAAATGTTATAAACTGTTATGTAAGCTGTCATAAATGTTATCAAATGTTCTTGAGCTGTTATAAACGTCATAAAATGTTTGTGAGCTGTCATTAATTGTTTCTAAGCTGCCATAACACGTTTTTGAACTGTCATAAAATAATTTTAAGAAGTCTTAAGCATCATAATATGTTCGTAAGCTGTCAGAAATGCTATAAAATGTTTGTTTCTGAACTCTCATAAAATGTTTGTGAGATATCATTAACGTCTTAAAATATCATAAATGTTATAAACTGTTTTGTAAGCTGTCATAAATGTTATCAAATGTTTTTAAACTCAACACAAAATTCCGTGATTTGCAAACGCAAAGTCAAATTGCAATTCAAAACCCAAATTCGGAATTCACCATTCTTTCCCTCACAGAAGGTAGCGGACTTGTCTCAATCAGATGGCGAATGCAAAATGCAAAAAAAGACGGCCAATCGGGGCACAATTTAGTTCTTTAGCAACCCGGAAAAACAACAATATCTTATAAACGATGAGTCAGAAAAAACAACGACTTATGCAAATGCAAAACTCCCAAAAAAGTCGTTTCGGCAGACATTGCAACAAAATATGTTAAACCACAAGCCATAATAATAAATAAAAACAAAAAAATTAAGTTTTTTTACTGAAAGGAAAAGAGGTGATTAAAAATTAAATAAACCAAAACATATTGTACGTAATTTATGTGTTCATATAAAATTTAAAGTTTATTATAGTAGTTGTTCCAGATTTATTTCTCATCATTGTAGATTAAAACTGTTATTTTACTTATTGGTCTCCCCTCGTATACCAAATTTAGTCAAATTAATGCCTATGCTGCCATCTATTGGCGATGTAGCCAGTTTGTTGAATTTAGTCGGTAAAACAGATTGACAGTATGTCGGCCTCAAAATGTCAGGCTGACAGTGACAGGTGACAAACATATATCAAAATAACACTGATTCGGACGTTTTGATCGAAATAGAAAACCTTATTGACAGCTTGCGCATCGATTCCCATACCAAATGGTATCTAAATTACTAGTCCATAATAACACATAAAACATCACGCATCTGTGCCTTTGACTGCAATAATATTCTGACCCTGTTTCTTGAAGGTGAGAAGAAAGATATTAGGCAGTGATCAAATAATAAACAAAAACAAACACAAACATATTGCACACTAATTGCAAGCAAGCAAGCAAACAAACATCCCAGGGCAATAGACAATCCTTGACATTGGCTTTTTTAGATCACCATTCCGGCTCACTTGCCAGCCCCACAACTAACTTGCCAATAAATTTATAAATAATGAACGTTTGAGCAACATCACAACAATAAAGCGAATAGAACTTACATGAATTTTTAACTTTAATCAATCAGGTACGTCGATTTGAATAATTAATTTTGACATTAATTGTGATATCTGTTTCAGATATGGTTTCAATTGTAGTATACTAATTAGCCATTCCATATTAGCGACATATGTGAACATGATAAATTCATGACAAAAGTGAAAGTCAAACTGAAAAACAATACACACGTAAAATGAGTGATGAGAAGCCATCCGATGAGAAATGGAAGTGCGATTATTGTACATACGAGAACTTCCCATCGGCCATTAAATGTACAATGTGTCGAGGTCCCAAACCATTTCAAAGCGAGGATATTTTTGGATTATACGATAACGAAAATGTTAATAACACAGCGGCCGGTTCGTGTGAAAATAAAAAGTCAAACAAATGGGCATGCGAGGCTTGTACTTATCTAAACGGAATGAACGAGAAGATTTGCATGCAATGCGGAACACCTTTGCAAATAGTTGCGAATAATTTGCACGAACATATACAACCGTTGAAAATATCACAGCATTCAGATATAGCGCAGAGTTTATCCAGATCGAGGAATAATAGTCCACCGGCAAGTATCACCAATATTGAAAATAATAGGCGTACTAAGGAGATTAAATGGACTTGTTACGTATGTTTATCGATTATTTGTTAAGCATCGATTAATTGTTTATTACAGATTTGTACTTACGAGAATTGGCCCAAATCTACTAAATGTGCAATGTGCGGAGCTACACCGAATTTTATGCTACGTTCGCAAGCTTCTAGTCTCATTATGTGCTCCCCCGAACGCGATATTGACACTGCCTGTAAAGATGAACGTAAAAGAACGTCGAAAAGTCCAAATATTATAGGTAAGTGATCATAAATGATTTGAAGAAATTATTAATTTATTTATTATTTAGTGAGGTTATGTATAGAAACAATGTTGCCATATATTGATAAATTACATCAAAGGTTTGTGGCTGCCAACTGTCATTTTGACAGTTGTTTTATCATTTTGAAATGATATATAATTTTGTTGAAATCTGAAGGAATAGATTAAAATTTTGATTTTTTCCCAAACTGTGTTTTAAAGCTTGCTGTCAATTTTGTTCTTTAAATGTTTTCAAGCTGTAAACTATGTTATCTCCAAAATTTACAGTCAAGCAAAAATGTTTCCAATTAGTAAATTAGTTTCAAAATATTTTTCATTTTTTAATTATATTTTTAAACTGACTTATTGGGTTCATTAAATGTTTTTAAGTTATAAATCATGTTCCAAAACTGTGATTAAAGTTTCGAATCAAACAATTATGTGCCCAAGTTCCAAATTATGTCTTAAAAATGTTTTTTAGCAATCAAAAATGTTCTTAAACGTTTAAACATGTTTTAAAATTGTCTTTTACATTTTTTTAAATTTGTAAAGTTAGTACAAAGTTTGTAATCAATCAAAAAAGTTCTTAAACTGTAAATTATGTTTCAAAATTGTGTTTACGCTACAAACTATGTTTTAATAATGTTTAAATTTTTTGTTTTGAAGTTGACAATATGTTTTTAATCTGCAAACTATGTTTGAAAACCCAAAGTTTACTATAAAGCAAAATAGTTCCCAAAACGTAAATTATGTTTCGAAAATATGTCCAAATGCAAACAAGCAATAAATTAAGTTCCAAAAATGTGTTTTAAACTTGTTTTAAAATTGTCAATTTAGTTCTAAGTTTAAAATGTTTGAAAGCTGTAAACTATGTTCCAAAATTATGTCCAAAGTTTGCAATCCAGCAAATATATTTTCAAAAAATGTGCTCAGTGTTCCAAAACAATTTTTTTATAATTATAATAACGTTTTTTAATGTTTTTAAACTTTTAAAGATGTTTCAAAACTGATAATTGTGTTTTTTAGTTGTAAACTATGTTAAACTATTCTTGAGCTGTCATATAGTGTACCAAAGCCACATGGAACTGATAAAAAAATTCAAAACTGTCAATTTCCATAAAATATGTCATCAAACTGTCAAACTATTCATGAATTAATTTTGAATTTGCTAAAAAAATGAAAATATAAAGAAACAAAACGATATTTATGTCAAAACATGTTCAGATAAATTATTAATTTGCATAGAATATATAATGTAACTGTCAACCTATCGATAACTGTTTTTTAAGTGTGACCAAAATGTCAAACAGTAAAGTTCAAATGTTAAAAATATTAAGAAACGGTCACAAAGGATTACTAATCATAAAATATGTCATCCAACTGTCACATTATCTATTTCTTCAAACACAAAGCTTCAATTTTCAATATATTAAAGAGTCCATAAACTGTCAATAATAATTAACCTGTCAAAAAATATTTTTAAAACATTTGCTAAAAAAAATATAATTTTCAACAAATTTGTTAGTGATCTGTCAAATATGCAGTAATATTTATTAATTTTATTAGTATTTTTAGCATTTTTGACAGTTGAGAAACATTATATGACAGTTTTAGTAGCAGTTAAAGAACATTTTATAGCATTTGTGGCAGTTCAAGAGCAGTTTAAAAACATTTTTAGCTATTATAACAGTTGAGGAAAATTATATAATAATTCAATAACATTGTTGACCGTTCTGGAACATTTGTAACAGTTGATGAAAATTTTATAAACATTTGTGACAGTTTCAAAGCATTTTTTACAGTTAATACATTTTATTAAATTTCTGACAGTTGAGGACTATTATATGACAGTTCAAGAACATTGTCTAAAGTTCTGGAATATTTTTAACAATTGAAGAACATTTCATAACATTTGTTCCAAAGCATTATTCACAGTTAAATTTTTTAGCATTTCTGACAGTTGAGGAGTATTATATGACAGTTCAAGAACATTGTTGAAAGTACAGGAACTTTTTTAACTGTCATAAAATCTGTTCAATCTGTAAAAAATAAATCAAAAATGTCATAATGTTCTTCAACTATTATAAAATGTTCCCAAATGTAAAAAAAAATTTGTTGATGTTTGAAAATGTTCCTCAACTGTTATAAAATGTGTCCAATCTGTCATAAAACGTTCCCACATGTCAAAAAGTGTACTAAATTGTAACTTAAATGTTTTAAAATGTTTGTCAAACTGACAGATATCATAAAATGTTCCCAAATGTCACAAATGTTTTAAAATATTTCTCAACTCTCGTAAACGTTTTAAAATTTGTCAAAACTGCTTTAAAATGAACCAAAAATGTCATAAATGTTCCCAAATATCAAAAAATTGAATTGTCTCAAATGTTTCTTGACTTTTCATAAATGTCATAAAATGCGTCCAATCTGTCAAAAATGTTTTAAAATAAACAAAAAATGTCATAAAATGTTTCCAAATGTCCGAAAAGTGTTGTAAACTGTCACGATTCTTCTAAAATGTTCCTTAACTGTTTAATAATGTTCCTTAACTATCATAAACCTCATAAAATGAGTCCAATATGTCAAAACTGTTTTGAAATTAACCACAAATGTCATGAAAAATTTTCCCAAAATGTCAACAAAATGTTTTGAACTGTCACAAATGCATTAAAATGTTATTTAACTGCCATAAACGTCATAAAATGCGTTCAATCTGTCAAAACTGTTTTGAATTTAACCAAAGACGTTATAAAATGTTCCTAAATGACAAAAGAATGTTATTAACTCTAACAAATGTTTTAAAATGTTATTTAACTGTCATAAACGTTATAAAATGCGTCCAATCTGTCAAAACTGTTTTAAAATAAACCAAAAATGTCATAAAATGTTCAAAAATGTCTGACAATTCCAAATTGACAGATCAAAAACATTTTTTTTTAATATTTTTGATAGTTCAAGAGCATTTCAAAACATTTGTAGCAGTTGAAGAACATTTGTGACAGTTTAAAAGCCTTATTGATAGTTAAAAAAAAACATATTTAGTATTTTTGGCAGTTGAGGAACATTATATGAGTGCAAAAACATTGTTGAAAGTTCAGGAATATTTGTAGCAATTAAAAAACATTCTATAACATTTGTGACAGTTCAAAAGCATTATTAACAATTTAAATCCATTTAATGTAATTTGTGACTGTTGAGGATCATTTTATAACTGTTCATGTACATTATAACAGTTCAGGAACATATTTGACAGTTGAAAAACATTTTATGATAGTTCAAAACTATTATTGAAAATTTATTTCATTTTAAGTTTTCTAATTGACGTTTAAGGGGTTTCAAATTATTATAAAAACTCAAATTGTCAATTTGCACAAAAGTTTGTCATTAAACTGTCAAATTGATGATAATGTGTCAAATAGTAAATGCATTAGAAATGTTCAATTCTTAAAATGTATTCTTGAACTGTCAAAGTGTGTGTGGAACTGTTAAAAGTTTTGTAGATGCTTTCTAACAATATTGAAATATCCATATTTTGAAATTTTTAACATTTTATAAATAAAATTTTACATTTGTTGGCGGTAGCGGTAATCCTAATTAGTATTAAAAATGTCTCCCAACAAATTAGTCAATTGGAACAACCTTGCCCTGCAGGGATAAGTAAAGAACAGTTTCCTTATGAAACCATAAACTTCACTCTTTCCTGACCAAAGCATTTTACGTTTATTTTTAGCTGCAAGTCTGAGGCATCCGTCCCGAAGTGGCCAAAGAACTGAAAATTGCCGGGGGCAAACAGGAGATTAGATTGACTTTCAGTATTTGGCGTCGGCTTTCTCGAGGCCTCCCCTTTTTTGATAAAGCTAAATATGTTTCAAACAATTGGGATTATTAGAACTCAACTAAAAAAAGATTTTTTTTTTGTTATTTTGAATTAAATAGAGTAAAGAGTATTCACTTTACTTCAATATGTTACTAAAAAAAGAGTATATCTAGTGAGTCTGTATAAATAGAGTTTTTTACTGTTTTTGGTCGGATTTTGGTTTTTTCTAACATCTCTTAACATTTTATGAACGGATTTTGTTTTTCCAAAATTTTATGAATAGAATTTCAGGCTTTTCACAAGTGTATGGTCAGATTTTGATATTTTATGGCCGGATTTTACTATCATTGGCATTTTATGATTAGAATTTTACATAATAGCCAGATTTTGGTACTTTATAGCAATATTTTGATATTTTATAGTTGGATTTTTTTTTTTTTTTTAATTTATGCAAAAATTTTACACTTTTCAACAGTTTGCGGTCGAATTTTGATCATTTCTGACAATATTTTTATGTTTCAAGACCCCTAAATCCGGTATTTTTTGAGATTTTAATTCTATCTGAAAATATTTTAATGTTTTATGACTAGATTTGGTTATTTTTTACTTTTTATGAATAGTATTTTTGCACTTTTTAACAATTTATGGCCGGATTTTTGCTATTTCTAATAATATTTTGATATTTTATAGCCAGAATTGACAGTTTTTGAAATTTTTACACTTTTTTCATAAACATGGAAGGATTTTTGAGCTTTCTAACAATATATTTTGATGTTTTAAGGTCTGATTTTGCTACTTTAGACATTTTATGAGCAGAATTTTACATTTTTTATTTAAAAAACTTAATTCCAAACAAAAACTTGAATAAAATCAAAGTTGACCGGAATCTTTTGTAGCCAGATTTTACTAGTTTTGGAATTTCATGAATTTTTATTATTACATGGCCAGATTTTGCTGTTTTCTGTGGCTATTTTGATGATTTAGACATTTTATGAATAGTATTTTGCACTTTTTGACAGTTTATGGCCGGATTTTGGTTCTTTCTGACAATATTGTAAAGTTTTATAACCGCACTTTGCTTTTTTGACTTTGAATTTTGCATTTTTTAACAGATTAGGTTCAAATTTTGCTATTTCTAATAATATTTTGATATGATGCGACTGGACTTTGCTCGTTTTGGTATTTCATACATTTTTTAACGGTTATGGCCGAATTTTGGTGCTTTATAACCATATTTTTATGTTAACCTAACCTAACCATATGTTGCAAAGTCAGATTTTGTTATTTTTGGCATTTTATTTATAGAATTTTGTCAGGTTTTGATTCTTTTTAACAATATGTTGATACTTCCTGACCGGATTTTACTGTTTTTGACGTTTTATCAAAAGAATTTTGCACTTTTCAACAGTTTATGCCGGATTTTGTTTCTTTTCAGCAATATTTTATAGCTGGTTTTTGCTGTTTTTGCACTTTCCAACAGTTTAAGACCAAATTTTGCCATTTCTTAATTAGTTTTTGAAGTTTATGAAAAAATTTACTCTTTCCAACAGTTTATTACCGGATTCTGGTGATTTCTAACAACATATTGATGTTTTAAGGCTGGGTTTTGCTATTTTTGACATTTTATGAGTAGAATTTTGAAGTTTATGACACGGATTTTGATTCTTTTTATAAATTGGAGTTTATGGACAGATTTTGTTTTTTTTTTTGTTGTTTTTTTAACATTTTATGAATAGAATATTGCATTGTTTAACAGTCTTATGGCTGGATTTTGTTGCTTTTTAACAATATTTTGATGTTTTAAGATTGAATTTTGCACTTTTCAACAGTTTATGCCGAATTTTGCTTCTTTCTAACAATATTTTAATATTCATAGCTGGGTTTTACTGTTTTTAACTTTTACTAAATAGAATTTTGCACTTTTTATCTGTTTTTGGCCGGGTTTTGGTTCTTTCTGACATAATTTTAATATTTTATGTTATTTTTGACATTTTATGAATAGAATTTTGCACTTTTTATCAATTTATGACCAAATTTAACTATTTCTAACAATTTTTTTGATATTTGACGGCCAGATTTAGCTAATTTTGACATTTTAGTTCACTCTGACAATATTGCAAAGTTTTAAAACCGCACTTTGCTTTTTTGACTTTGAATTTTGCATTTTTTAACAGATTAGGTTCAAATTTTGCTATTTCTAATAATATTTTGATATGATGCGACTGGACTTTGCTCGTTTTGGTATTTCATACATTTTTTAACGGTTATGGCCGAATTTTGGTGCTTTATAACCATATTTTTATGTTAACCTAACCTAACCATATGTTGCAAAGTCAGATTTTGTTATTTTTGGCATTTTATTTATAGAATTTTGTCAGGTTTTGATTCTTTTTAACAATATGTTGATACTTCCTGACCGGATTTTACTGTTTTTGACGTTTTATCAAAAGAATTTTGCACTTTTCAACAGTTTATGCCGGATTTTGTTTCTTTTCAGCAATATTTTATAGCTGGTTTTTGCTGTTTTTGCACTTTCCAACAGTTTAAGACCAAATTTTGCCATTTCTTAATTAGTTTTTGAAGTTTATGAAAAAATTTACTCTTTCCAACAGTTTATTACCGGATTCTGGTGATTTCTAACAACATATTGATGTTTTAAGGCTGGGTTTTGCTATTTTTGACATTTTATGAGTAGAATTTTGAAGTTTGTGACACGGATTTTGATTCTTTTTATAAATTGGAGTTTATGGACAGATTTTGTTTTTTTTTTTGTTGTTTTTTTAACATTTTATGAATAGAATATTGCATTGTTTAACAGTCTTATGGCTGGATTTTGTTGCTTTTTAACAATATTTTGATGTTTTAAGATTGAATTTTGCACTTTTCAACAGTTTATGCCGAATTTTGCTTCTTTCTAACAATATTTTAATATTCATAGCTGGGTTTTACTGTTTTTAACTTTTACTAAATAGAATTTTGCACTTTTTATCTGTTTTTGGCCGGGTTTTGGTTCTTTCTGACATAATTTTAATATTTTATGTTATTTTTGACATTTTATGAATAGAATTTTGCACTTTTTATCAATTTATGACCAAATTTAACTATTTCTAACAATTTTTTTGATATTTGACGGCCAGATTTAGCTAATTTTGACATTTTAGTTCACTCTGACAATATTGCAAAGTTTTAAAACCGCACTTTGCTTTTTTGACTTTGAATTTTGCACTTTTCAACAGTTTAGGACGAAATTTTGCTATTTCTAATAATATTTTGATATGATACGCACTTTTTAACAGATTATGCCGGATTTTGCTGTTTTTGACTTTTTATAAATAGAATTTTGCTACAGTTTAAGATCAAATTTTTACATTTTTTAATAAATATTTGAAATTTATGAAAAAAAAATCTTTTTTCAACAGTTTCTTGCCCGATTCTGGTGATTTCTAACAACATATTGATGTTTCAAGGCTTTGTTTTGTTATTTTTGATATTTTATGAGTAGAATTTTGAAGTTTGTGGCCGGATTTTGATTTGTTTTAACAATTATTAAAAGAGTTTTGCACTTTTTAACTAGATTTTGCTATTTTTAACTATTTATAAATTGGATTTTGCGCCTTTCAACAGTTTATGGACAGATCTCGTTTTTTTTTATTGCTTTTTGACATTTTATGAATAAAATATTTCATTTTTTAACAGTCTTATGGCTTGATTTTGATGATTTTTAACAATATTTTGATGTTTCAAGACCGAATTTTGCTGTTATTGAAGTTTTATGAATAAATTTTGCACTTTTAACGACTGTTTGGCTGGATTTTGATGCTACAATAGCTGCAGAAATATGAGAGGTGATGATCAATACTTGGGAGGGCAAGTGGGTCACAGTAGAAGAAGCTTACTATCCACAAGTTACTTAGATTCTTCAATTTTTGACTTTTTATAAATATAATTTTGCACAGATTATGGCTAGAATTTATTTTTTCCCAACAATATTTTGTATTATTTTTGATATTTTATAAATAAAATTTTACATAAAGGTCGGATTTTATTGTCATTTAATGTATAAAGTTTTGCACTTTGATCAGTTTTTGATTCTATCTGAGAATATTTTAATGTTAAGAATTTGCACTTTTCAACAGTTTATGACCGGATTTTTGCTATTTCTAACAATATTTTGGTACTTTATGGCTCGATTTTGTTAGTTTTGACATTTTATTAACAACAGAGTTTTGCACTTTTCAACAGTTTATGCCGGATTTAACTATTTTTAACTTTTAGTAAATACAATTTTGCAGTTTATCTGTTTTTGGCCGGATTTTGGTTCTTTTGACATAATTTTTATTATTTTATGGCCGGATTTTGTCATTTTTGACATTTCATAATTAGAGTTTTGCACTTTTTATCAATTTATGACCAAATTTTACTATTTCTAACAAAATTTTGCTGTTTGATGGCCAGATTTAACTAATTTTGACGTTTTATGAACAGAGTTTTGATTTTATTGATATTTTATGTATAAAGTTTTGCACTTTTAAACCGTTAATGATCGGATTTGGATTCTATCTGAATATTTTAATGTTTTATGACCGAATTTGATTATTTTCTGCTTTTGATGAATAGAATTTTGCACTTTTAAACAGTTTATGACCTGATTTTTGCTATTTCTAACAATATTTTGGTATTTTATGGCCGGATTTTGTTAGTTTTTACATTTTATTAACAGAGTTTTGCACTTTTTAAGTTTATGCCGAATTTTGGTTTTTTCTAACAATATTTTAATGTTTTATAGCTGGTTTTTACTATTTTTAACTTTTAATAAATAGAATTTTGCACTTTTTATATGTTTTTGGCCGGATTTTGGTTATTTCTGACATAATTTTAATATTTTATGTTATTTTTGACATTTTATGAATAGAATTTTTGCACTTTTTATCAATTAATGACCAAATTTTACTATTTTTAACAATATTTTGATATTTGATGGCCGGATTTAGCAAATTTTGACATTTTATGAAAATTATTTTTGCACTTTTCAATAGTTTATGGACGGATTTTGCTGTTTCTTACAATATTTTGATATTTCATAACCGGATTTGTAGTTTTTGAAATTTATGTTCACTTCTCAACAGTTTATTAACAGACTTTGGTGACTTTTCCCAATATTTTGATGTTTTAGGGCCGGATTTTGCTACTTTTTTGTTAAATTTTAATATGTAATAGCCGAATTAATTTTAACAATCAATATTTTGGAGTTTTATGAGTTTCTTTCACATTTATCATTATTTTATGGCCGAATTTTGATGCTTTCTGAGAATATTTTGATGTTTCAATGCAGGCTTTTGCTGTTTTCGACATTCTATGACTAGAATGTTGCACTTTTTTACAGTTTATGGCCGGATTTTGGTTATTTTTAAAAATATTTCTTTTTCTATTTTTGACATGAGTTTTTTATTTTACTGAAAACCGAACAGGACTTATGTGTGCATTTTTATATACTCTAGGATTAGACCTTCTTCTGCTATTGAGGCTACCAGCAGGAATTTTTGCTTTAATTAACTCTTCCATTACGGGTTTTTAACTCCTAAACTCCACATTTATAAACACCGCCCAATCTGCCCCTGAGTTCTCTCTCTAGATACTATATCTTGTACAAGTTTTCCTCGGCCATTCCTCATCAATAATTTTAATAAAGTTGTCAAAGGTCATTACTGAGTTCAGTGTCGATTTAATAACTTTCTTGGTTTTGTTTTTTTATTCGCTTGTTTCTCTTTGATATCATTTGTAGCCTTTTGTGTTATGAAGGATTTGCTTTCATTGCTGCCGGTGGAGCTTGTTTTTCAGTTGAGTAATTTCCAAACTCAGCTCATCTTCTGCGCTCTGTTTTTTGTCGACAGATATGGTTTCTATGAATTGAATTTTTTTGGCATCACTGAACTTGCATAACCTAAAAATAAATATCATTAACATACATAACCTCAACAAATTATTGACAAAGTGTGTTATAACCTAAAAATATTGACACTTAGTTTGATATTTTGCAATTAGTATATCTCGATACGCATATAACCTAAAATATATTGAAATATTTACATTCTAGAATCAGCAATATCTCAACAAAGTCCAAATAATTGTGAATACGAAAGAAAATTGAGACACTTTCGCCGACAAGCAGATTGGAATTGGTTGAACGCTTGCATAGGAGTTATCGATGGGGATCCGAATCCGGTTGAGGCTTACTTATCATCGGGCGGGGATCCGGCACGAACTTTGACGGCTTCAGAAGTAGCAATTCTGAATAGATCATCGGCGTTCGATGTCGGTCATACTTTAGTACACTTAGCAATACGGTAAGAAATTAACCCTAATTGTGCCACAGATAATTTAATTTGCAATTTAGGTTTCAAAGAGAAGATCTCTTAGCGATATTACTATCTCAAATAGAAGGATCAGGGTCGGGGGTAAAGAGGGTACCGAGTTATGTCGCTCCGGATTTGGCGGCGGATATAAGAAGACATTTCGCATCAACGATCCGACAACGTAAAGGCCACTTTGCCTGTAATTTTGTGACTGAATTTCCAACATTTGCTCTACCTGCAGGTACGGAATTTTGTTTTATTTTCAAATATTTTAGTATTAAATCTGTTTGTGTTTAGAAGTTGATGAGCTGCCAGGTGCCGTTCAAGAGCAACTCTTTACCGAATTATTGGATAAAGACGCGCAGGAGCAACTCGAGACCGATCCGGCCGTCATCAATTGGTCGTTAGATTTGACTGTACGACTCGGTTCGAGATTGTACGCTCTCTGGAACAGATCGGCCGGTGATTGTTTGCTGGATTCCGTAATGCAAGCCACGTGGGGTGTTTTCGATCGCGATAACACGCTGCGGCGAGCTTTGGCCGAAAGTTTAAGTCAAGGCGGACACATGTAAGCGTGAAATTTTTTAAACATTTGCATCAATTATGTTTTGGATTTGCAGATTCTATCCTAGATGGAAGGAATACGAGGCGAGTCACGCCTCTTTCCTCCAATACTCGTTAGAAGAAGGACAATGGGAGGAAGACTGGAGCAGTCTGTTATCTCTAGCTAGCCAACCGGGCACCAGTCTCGAGCAGCTCCACGTCTTCGCTCTAGCACACATATTGCGAAGGCCAATCATAGTTTACGGTGTTAAATATGTTAAAAGTTTCAGGGGAGAAGCGTTAGGTTACGCTAGATTCGAAGGTGTTTATTTGCCTTTATTATGGGAGCAGACGTTTTGTATACGTACGCCGATCGCATTGGGCTACACTCGCGGACATTTCTCGGCGTTGGTTCCGCTCGAACCATACAGTCGATTGGATACTAGGCCCTCAACGCAACAAACTGATCAGATGCAAAGTACATTCCTACCTCTTATGGATAGAGACAGGAAACTTCTTCCTATACACTTTTTAACTGAATCAGAGGTTAGTGATTGAAACAATGGTTCTTTGTGTAATTAAATTTTTATTTTGTAACAGTTGGGTCGAGAGGAGACTATACTCCGGCAATGGTTAGACGTGTGCGAAACGGAAGGCGGTATACTCGTGGCTCAACAGCTCTTGCATAAGAGACCATTGTTAGTTGCTCAAATGGTTGAGGAATGGCTGAATCATTACAGAAGACTCGTGTAAGTAAGCAGATTATTTTATTACTTTATTTTTTTTATTTGAATGTTTTGGTGTCTAGTTGCGGAATGAGTTATCAGTTTTTGTGTGTTGAAGTTGAAGAAATTAGGGTTAAAAGTCATCAATCGTTTACTACGATTTAAAAGTTAATTTTCTTAAGTTAGCTTTGGGTTTAGAAATTTTTGGTTTAAGAAAATTTAATTCTATACAAAAACAAAGTAAGCTAAAGTTAAATAAATTTAAGTTGACCCGAAATTAGGCTTAAAAGTCATCATTTGTTTACTAAGATTTAAAAATTTAATTTCTTAAGTTACCTTTGGATTTAGAAAATTTTTGTTTGCATTTTTGGATTTAGAAGACTCAATTCCATACAAAAACAAAGTAAGCTAAACTTAAATCAATTTAAGTTGACCGAAAATTAGGCTTAAAAGTCATCAATTAATTTTCTCAAGTTACCTTTGGATTTAGAACATTTTGGTTTGCATTTTTGGACTTGGAAGGCTTGATTCCATACAGAAACACTTTAAATTGTTCTTAAATAAAATCAAAGATGGCTGAAATAGACCATTTTGTTGCAACTTAATCTTGATCTATGTACTAAATTGATGATTGTGTAGCTTAGGTTAGGAATTTTTAAATGCGGTTTGAAAATTTAGTTTTAGGAGGGTTGATTTTATTTGAGAAAAAGTAAATCATCCTTTAAATGTAACTAAGTTTGTTTTAAATTAACCCTTTTATTAGAAATCTAAAGTTTTCTTGTCGATTAAATCAAGATTGCTGCGTTTTGGTTCCGAATTTAATTTTGATTCATACAGAATAAGGTTTTCTGATTCCAAATCTGCTATTGGATTTACAAAATTTGCTCAAATAACTTCAGAAAGTTTGATTAATTAAAGAAAGTTACTTTTGTGGAAATATCATAAGTCAATTTAGGACCGAATCAAGGCTAACTTGATTTTTTCCAAAAATAGTTTGAAGAATTTTTATATAGATTCAAGTCTTCTAATTCTAAATCTGCTATTGGATTTACAAAATTTGTACAAATAACTTCATAAAGTTTGATTAATTAAAGAAAGTTACTTTTGTGGAAATATCATAAGTCAATTTAGGACCGAATCAAGGCTAACTTGATTTTTTCTATAAATAGTTTGAAGCATTTTTATATAGGTTCAAGTCTTCTGATTCCAAATCTGCTATTGGATTTACAAAATTTGCACAAATAACTGCAGGAAGTTTGATTAATTAAAGAAAGTTACTTTTGTGAAAATATCATAAGTCAATTCAGGATCGAATCAAGGCTAACCTGATTTTTTCCATAAATAGTTTGAAGAATTTTTATATAGGTTCAAGTCTTCTGATTCCAAATCTGCTATTGAATTTACAAAATTTGCACAAATAACTTCAGGAAGTTTGATTAATTAAATAATGTTACTTTTGTGGAAATATCATAAGTCAATTCAACACCTAATCAAGGCTAATCTAATCTTTTTTATAAATAGTTTAAAACATTTTTATATAGATGTAAGTCTTCTGATTCCAAATCTGCCATTGGATTTACAAAATTTGTACAAATAACTTCATAAAGTTTGATTAATTAAAGAAAGTTACTTTTGTGGAATTATCATAAGTCAATTCAGGACCGAATCAAGGCTAACTTGATTTTTTCTATAAATAGTTTGAAGCATTTTTATATAGATTCAAGTCTTCTGATTCCAAATCTGCTATTGGATTTACAAAATTTGTACGAATAACTTCAGAAAGTTTGATTAATTAAAGAAAGTTACTTCTGTAAAAATATTTTCAAGTTAATTTATGACTTCATCAAGGCTAACCTGATTTTTTCTATGTATAGTTTAAAGCATTTTTGTGTATATTCAAGTTTTCTGGTTCCAAATTTGCTATTGGATCTACAAAGTTTGCAAAATTAACTTCAGAAAGTTTAATTGGAGTGACCCACCTACGAAGTGTTTGTAATCATAAGATTGGATGTTGTTTCCGTGGCTTAATAACTGCAATCCATTGATGAGAAACACTTGGAGGGTGGGTGGGTCATTCCAACTTCAAACTACTTGCATGGTTTTATGAATTGGAGAGATCGATTCACCCACCAATTGTTTAGTCAAAAGATTTTTACTTTTCTGTAACTTAGTGACTACTGACGCTTGTAGGGAGGACATTTGTCTAATCCTATGAAGGCAAACACTTGGGTGGTTGGTTGGGTAGTTCAGGAACATTTTACCGCACATCAGAACATGTTTGACAGTTCAGGAATAGTTTGTCGCACATTAGAACAATATTTTACACTTTAGGAATATATTTTTAAACATCAGAAACATTTCTCTGCATATTAGAACATGTTTTACAGTCCAGAAATAAATTTGTATGTATTAGAACGTTTTTGAAAGTTCAGGGAACATG
Source organism: Tachinus rufipes (assembly GCA_963932245.1). Classification (NCBI taxonomy): domain Eukaryota; kingdom Metazoa; phylum Arthropoda; class Insecta; order Coleoptera; family Staphylinidae; genus Tachinus; species Tachinus rufipes. Next base: position 4,624,591 of record OZ010744.1, read on the forward strand.
TTTGACAATTTAGGTATATTTTTAACACATCTTTGATCATCTCAGGAATTGTTTTTGTCGCACATTAGAACATTTTTGACAGTTTAGAAACATTTTATTGCACTTCAAAACATGTTTGATAGTTTAGGAACATTTTATAGTACATCAGGACATGTTTAACAGTTCGGAAGTACTTTGTTGCACATTAGAACATTTTTTGACACTTTAGGAACATTTCTCTGCACATTAGAACATGTTTGATACTTCTGAAACATTTTTTTGTACATCGAAGCATGTTTAAAAGTTTAGAAATTGTTTTTGTTGTACATTACAACAATTTTTGACAATTTAGAAAGATTTTATCGCACTTTAGAACATGTTTGATAGTTCAGGAAAAATTTTTTGGGCATCAGAACATGTTTAACAGTTTAGGATTACTTTGTCGCACATTAGAACATTTTTTTGACACTTCAGGAATATTTCTCTGAACATCAGGAACATTTATTTGCACATCGGAACATGTTGGACAGTGAACATTTTTTTGACACTTTTGAAACATTTTTTTGTAGATCGAAACATGTTTGAAAGTTTAGGAATTGTTTTTGTTGTACATTACAACAATTTTTGACAATTTAGAAACATTTTATCGCACTTTAGAACATGTTTGATAGTTCAGGAACATTTGATTGCAAACCAGAACATGTTTAACAGTTTAGAAGTACTTTGTCGCATTTTTTTGACACTTTAGGAATATTTCTCTGCACATTAGGAATATTTCTCTACACATTAGAACATGTTTGAAACTTCTGAAACATTTTTCTATACATCGAAACATGTTTGAAAACTTTAAAACATGTTTGATAGTTCAGGAACATTTTATAGTACATCAGAACATGTTTAACAGTTTAGAATTATTTTGTCGCACATTAGAACATTTTTTTGATACTTTAGGAGCATTTTTCTAAACATCGGGAACATTTATCTGCACATCAGAACATGTTGAACAAATTAGGAATAGTTTGTCGTACATTAGAACATTTTTTTGACACTTCTGAAACATTAATCAGTTTAGGAATTGTTTTTGTTGTACTTTAGAACATTTTATCGCACTTTAGAACATGTTTGATAGTTCAGTAACGTTTGATGGTACATCAAAACATGTTTGACAGTTTAGAAATAGTTTGTTATTTATTTGAATGTTTTTAAAAGTTTAGGAATATGTTTGACAGTTTAAAAACATTTTATTGCACATTAGAACATGATTGGCAATTTAGGATTAGTTTGTCGTAGTTCAAAAACATTGTTTATACATTGGAACATGTTTGCTGATTTTCGACTAGTTTACATTTGAACATTTTTGACAGTTTACAAACATTTTCTGGCACTTTAGAACATGTTTGATAGTTCAGGAATAGTTTGTTGTACAATAGATCATTCTTTTGACACTCCGAAACATTTTCTGTACATTGAAACATGTTTGACAGTTTACGAATTATTTTTGTCGTAGTTTTAGAACATTTTTGACAAATTAGAATCATTTTATTGCACTTCAGAACATGTTTTATAGTTTAGGAACATTTTATCGCACATCAGAAAGTTTAGAAATAGTTTGTCTTTATTAGAACATTTTTGAAAGTTCAGGAATATGTTTGACAGTTTAGAAACGTTTGGTCGCACATCAGAACATGTTTGACAGTTTTAGAAACATTTTTTTACACATGTGAACATGATTGTTAGTTTAGGAATTGTTTTTGTTGCGCATAATATTTTTGACAGTTACAAAACATTTCATAGCACATCCAAACGTGCTCGACAGTTTAGGAGTATTTTATCGCTCATTAGAACATGTTTCACAGTTCAGGAATAGTTTGTTGAACAATAGAACATTTTAGAAATATTTTTCTACGTATCGAAACATGTTTGTCAGTTTAGGAATTGTTTTTTGACAGTTTAGAAACATTTTATGGCTTATCCAAATGTGCTTGACAGTTCAGAAGTATTTGATCGCACATTAGAAAATATTTGACAGTTTAGGAAGTGCTAGTTATCAAGAAATTTGTAGTTTCTCTTATCTACAAGCGTTAAAAGTCTCTATGTAACAGAGCAGAGCATGAGCGTGAAGTGTTCTGCACAATTGTAAATGTATTTTTGAAACTCTAATAGTAGTGATTGTAGTTCTATTTGTTATTATTTAAATTATAATTTGCCATTAACAATTTATACGTGTAATAGTATTTAAAATTTCAGCCAGATGACATCGGCGCCGTTTCCGAGACCGCTACCGATCCAAGACTATTCAAGCGAAGGCGACACGGACGACGAATAACGAAAACTCAAGCGCGTGCCTGATCATGATGCACGGTAGCGAGCGAAACTGTCCACAAAAAATAACACACCACGTAGTATATTTCCCCCTCCTCCCCAGCCCCAATTCAATTCTCATCGTGCATAGTTCCAGAGCAGCTTACCAAGGCCGGGGTGCTACATTTACAACAATATTAACTCAAAAACAATGCTATTTTTTTATATTTGTTAGGGTAAATGTAGCGCTACTTGTCGAGCTGTCAATATAGGTTTCTATTGTAAATCTCTCGTATATTTTTCTCACAATTAATTAATTCTTTTGGGTAGGCTTATTTATTTACTTACTTATAGCTTTAGGGATTCTATAGTACAAATAAAAAGGCAAAATTTTGTTGAATTATTTTTACTAAAACTTACTGTGTACAAAAGGAAACATTTTACGGCTGCCAACGCGTTCCAACAGAAATTTGCAACAGACTTTTTTGCCAAAGTACTTCACTGTTGCCAATTGGCTGTGTTCGGGAAACTTCCCGCCTAACTAAATTAAAACATTTAAAAAAGTGTCTTTCTGTAATTTTTGCTGTATAAAGGTCGCTATATACATGATTGATATATATAAATATATTTTAAAGCTTCCCGATATTTCTGGGACAAGCGATACGAGTTGTTAATTATTATTATTTAATTTATAATAATAAGAAGAGGTATATTATATTATTTATTTTGTTAATATTTACTTATAGCACGCTTCCACTTAGTTTCCTTCCTTTTTTATTAATTAATTATTATTATTATTGTTGATTGATCTTGTTAATCGGTTTCTATGTATTATTAGATATTTAAAAAAGAATCAAACGAATAATTAGATTTTAATGCATTGAAACAAAAAAGTTCTAAATATGTATTTAACGAAAAAGTCAAATTATTTGTCAAATGGGTTTTAGACCGCAAATTTAACAGATAGCAGAGAGGTGTAGAAATTTAAATTTTATTAACTACGATATATATTATATTGTTAACACAGTGTGTTATAAAGAATATAGAATAAAGCGTTCAAAATAATTCTCTTTGCACTTATCGAACCTTTGTTATTAAGTAATTATTATTTTTTTAATTAATTTGTTTGTTTAGAAATCGGATCGTGGTATTTATTTCAATGTTATGTATGTTGAAAATATATATTACTTAAAATCTTATATTTGTATGTTTATGTAATTTTCTTTTATTAAATATTTTCGTGTTTTTTATTTATTATTGAACAGAAATTTGGAAAGTTGACGATGCCAGCGTCGTAGCTAAGCTCCTGCAGTGCAAATAAATAAGTTGATTAAATTCACTGATCACTATTGTTCAGTGACGTAGCTATCTGTAAGCAGAGGTTTGCAATGCAGATTTTGAACAGTTTTTTTTTCCTAGGAACAGATTGCAACACTTGAGATGCAGTTTTAGAATAATTTCAAATACATTAGGGGCAATTCCATGTCAAACGGACCAGAAATATGCTTAGTATTTTTTTCCGTTTCTATAACTTGTTAGTAGTCTTTTGATCAGTTCATGAGGGTATGAAACTCTTAAAAAAAATCTACAATTCAATGCTATGGTTCATTTGAAATGGAAAAGTTTAAAATTAATTTGAAATTGCTTACTAAACAGTTTAGATCCACTTGGGAACAGTTCAGTTGCAACTGAGAACACTTAGGAGCAACTCAAATTAAAATAGAACAATTGGAAATGAAATATATTCAGGAACAGGTTTGAATATTTTTGTGCAGTTTGAAACAGTTTCAGTTACACTTTAGAGCAATTCCTAACATTTTGAAAAAATAATAATTAGAAACGTGAGCTGTTTAGAGAGAAACTCGTAGAAAATAATAAATAAATGGTGGGCCATGTAACGTTTGGAATTTGAACTACCGTTTATTTTGTTTTTCAATGTTATAATGACATTTATGAGTTGATAGAAATTTAGTTATGTTTGATTTACGAAATGGGACGCTTAACACTTGAACAAAGTTGGAAAATAATGAAAACTTACTTCCTAAGTGGTGAGTCTTTTACTCAAACGGTAAGAAATTTGATAGAAAAGAAGTGCCTTCTACGCAGTTTGCGAAACTGGATCGTTAGTGAATAAAACAACACGTTCTTGTCTAGTGCGGCCAGCCGAAAAAATTAATGCTGTGTGCGTGAACATTCATCAGCTCATCGTCGTTCTCGGGAACTACGAGGGGCAGTGCTAAAGTTTGCAGAATCAAGTATTGTCAGCGTTCTGCGATTGTCATATTCGTAAAATTTGACGTTTTTCACCTAATTCAGTTGACAGTTCGATTTCAAACTGCTCGGTTTCGTTTCAACAAAATTTAACGAGAGTAATAACTGTGTGAAAAATGGAATTTTCGAATCGTGACTTCCGAGTGATGATTTTTTTGATTTTCGATACGGTTTAACACCGCATCAATGTGTGGAAAAACTTAGTTCGTTATTTGGGGATGAAGCACTATCCAAAACTATAGTTTACAAATGGTTTGCAGAATTCAAGCGTGTGTCGTGGGTCCGATTTATTAAACCGCACACGAGCTTTATTTGATCTATATAAGATCCGTGGGTCTGAACTAATTCGCACACGGGATCTTTTGGTTGTTGTTTAATAATAAAAAGAGCTTTCAATTTACTTATTTTGATTTATCTTATTTGATGTTATATCTGTTAAACTTTATTTCCAACTGACTAAAAACTAACATGCACATTCTATTTATCCCTAGGTCTGGGAGGGTAGTGGCTTATCAATAGGGTAATTAAAATTGGGAGCAAAGGTCTGATTTTAATGATGTCTGGAAACGTGACATTGATGGGATTTCTGAAAAGGATGTTTGTTTTAAATATTTCACAAATATTTAATAACCAACATGAAATTAAATACTTGTGTGATAAAAATAGGGAACTAATAAATTAGGGCAAAGGTCGGATTTTAATGATGTCTGGAATGGATAAGGGACGTAGTGGGATATAACATTTCCTCCTTCCTTACATAAAAAAAAAGAATGTAGAATACATTATTTTTTTCTACATCGACAATAAAAGAAAAGAAATTCAATCTTATTCTAAATATAAAAACAAACATGCAAAAACTATAATAAACATACATATTATAATATATTATAACTACTCATAAAAGAATGTTTTTTTTTTTTTTTTTACTTTTTAGTTTTCCTAAAAATAAAGTATTATTGTCTTGTAAATTGTTCAAAATAAAACTAAAATTTGAGAATTTATAAAACTGAACAAGGAGGCACTCGCACTAAACTCTGTTAAAAGGATTAAACCTTTGATTAATTCTTGCAGATCTTCTGAGGGGTGTTGGTGGAACTGGTATTTCGATTTCAGCTGCTTGCTGAAATATTTCATCATTTTGACCATCGTCTTGATCTAACATATTATCTTGTTCTTCCTCATAATTGTCTTCTATTTGGGGAGCCTCTAACATATCCATCCTTAAATTGACTCGCGGGCGAGGTCTTTGACGGCGTCGTCGTGCAGCTGCACATGCTCTTTGCAACATACAATGTGGGCAAATTGTTTTAAATACCGTATACAATATGTATAAAATAACAATCACTGAAACAATTAAAGGCAATACTTCAATTGTAGTCTGGTGCCATTCAGTTGGATTGTGAATTTCATTGCTAATTTTTATTATGTCATCTAATTTATGACTAGCAATATTCAAATCATCTATGTGGCTCGTGATTTGAGAATAATGATGGTCCAAGACTAGTTGACTTATATTTAAATTGGAAGATGATTTAATTTCTTTGTGAATTAAATTTACAAAGTCCAAATCGGGCAAGAGTTCGCTGGATTTTGGATTTCCAGAAATGACGTCGCTTGGGTTCAGCATGATTGAACTACTAAAACCTTTGCACCTATTATCTATGGTCAGTGCACCTGTATTTCTCAACACAACATCGATAGCCACAGCTCTGTCCTCACAACTCAAGGTTATTACTTCAAAATTTGGTACTACAAAAATCCAAGTGTTTGAATTTTGTAGTTGTATATAAATACTTTTTTTAAGGCTAAATATTCGTTTATCGCAAATAACCGGAATTTGGGAAATTGATTGAGTAAAAATTTTGAATTCACAATTGTCGTGAAGATGTGCTAAATTAATGGGTTTGTTTTGTTTGCAAATCGTCTTTAACGAACCGATGTTGATACAACTTTTTATTTCAGATTCTGAGAATTCTAAAAATTGTTGTTTGTTTTCATCGACAGCAAGGAATTTTGTTTTTGGTAAAATCATGACAAATTTATCTTCATGCAATTTTGATGGAAAAGGTTGTACTTTTAATAATTTAAACAAATTCGATTCTATTAAAGGAATGCGAATTATGTAGACTAAATTTCCGTTTTGTACATAAACAACTAGTTGCACGATATCAACTAATGTATGCGCGTTTTCCAATGTAAGGGGAACAGGAAAATTTAATCCGCGAGGAATGTTAACTTTTACTGAATTTAATTCTCGCACAAGATTTGAAGGGCTAAGTATAGATGGATGAAGATTTCCTCTTTTAGCTTCTAAAATTGCATTTGTGATTGTCATAACATCGTTTTGATGCTGACGCAACATATTGTCAAAATCATAAATATGTTGCTGCAAATCTGCTTTTAACGCGATATATTTAATATTTTGAACTTGTGAATTTAAATGATCGTTTACCTTCTTAAAATTCTCAGACAAAATAATCTCATTATGATTTAATGAATCGATGGTGGCATTAAAATTTAAAATTGTAGATTTTACTACTTTTGATTGTTCTATAATAATATTTTTTATATAATTTTCATTTGTGGCATAATTTTCAATTATTTTGTCATATTGTTCGGCATCATCATTATCTAATGTACCAAATAATACTTTTGCAGCTTTTCCTACAATATTGAACCAACCGCGGCGTACGCGAACATGACTAACCATTTCATCGATGTGTGACATTTCTAAGTTAATTTTCTTTAAAATTGTTTTAGAGTTTTTGACAAAATTACTGCACTCTCTATTGAATCCTAATGTATCATTCGCACAAATTTCTCCGGTTTTTAATGAAAATATATTTAACAATCTTGCTTTTTCTTTAAAACTTGTTAAATTTACATAAGTTAAGGCTTCATAAGTTTTTGTAAACAAACGCAAGTCGGACAATTGTTCAAAATAAATACCGGGTGATGACTGATAGCTATGTATGGTGTAAGGTAATGGTAATGTTTCGCTTAAACTGTATGGCAGTAACCACATCAGTGTAAAAATCCTGAAAAATAAAAAATTAAATAAAAAATTAAAAATAAATTGCATCAATGGTAAATTTAATTTATTTTTCTGATTAATTTTTAAAATGTTTGAGTCGATTTGCATTTACACGAATTGACTTTCGATTAACCTTAATGGTATAATTTAAAGAAGAATGTTTACTAATTATTATATAAGGTCCTTCCCACAAAGGCATTAACTTTTTACTTAATCCTCGTTTAAGTATTACATTTTTTAATAATACTTTGTCACCGACATTAAATGTGTTAGGATTACACTTTTTGTCATATTGGACTTTAGATTTATGTTTACTAATAGCTAGATTGTCGCGTGCTAATTGTCTGACGTTTTGCATTTTAAATTTTAAATCTTTAACGTAATCATCGTACGCATAAATTATTTCTGTGGGTTTTACAATTGAAGATGGTAAAACGGCGTCTACACCATAAAGAAGATAATATGGCGTGAATTTAGTTGACGTGTGTGGAGTGGTATTATATGTGAACATTGCAGTTTGCATATGTAAATCCCAATCTACTTGATTTTGTGAACTGAAATGACGCAAATATTCGGCAAGAGTTCTGTGAGATCTTTCTAAAGCTCCATTTGTTTGTGGATGGTATGCTGTTGTTTGAATCTTTTTTATTTTTAATAATTTGCAAGTATTTTTGAATACATCACTTAAAAAGTTTGTACCTTGATCAGTCAATACAGTCTCGGGAATACCATGTCGGCAGATGATGTTGTTAACAAATTCGCGAGCAATTGTTACAGCTTCTTGATTAATTATGGGAATTGCTTCTGCAAACTTAGTTAAATCGTCTTGAAATGTCAATATGTATTTATTTCCGGTTTCAGTTAATGTCATAGGACCAACTATATCTAAATAAACTCTTTCAAAGGGTTTAGAAGCAATGCTTGTAATTGCCATTGGCATTTTTGTACTATTGTTAATTAATTTATTTTTTTGACAACTTTCGCATTTACTAATATAATTTGTTATGTCGTCTCTTAAATTAGTCCATTTATATAATTGTTTAATCCTGTTATAAGTTCTGTTTACGCCTTGATGTCCGCCTAAAGGAGTATTGTGATATTCTTTAATTATGTCTAATTTTTGTTGTTGCGAAAATTCATTAAGGTTAGTCAAGTCATCTTTAATACAAATTTGAGTATTATAACCCTTAAGAAGTAAACGTAGCATTGATAAAATTTTATTCCATTTAATCTTTCCCTTTTCAAACTTTAAAACAGCTACCTTTTTTGTATTATTACCAACATTACTTTTGTCTAACAATTTAGTAACAGCACACAATAACGTCCATATTTGTTCATAGTCGTGATTATCTACGTCAAATTCTCTGTCAATTAAACAATGTAATTTTCCTTCAGAATTGTCAATTCTATTTAAAGTTAAAATATTGTTCAAGTCTGGATTACTTTGTTTGAAATCATAAAATAAATTAAATTTGTCATCTAATGCATTCAAAAATTCATCTGATTCATCTAAATGTTTAGGTATAACCATAATTAAATCGACATTACTTTGCATAGAAAGGAATGGTTCAAGTTTTTCATTTATATTTGCGTTTGTTATCAATTTTGTATTCATTAACTCTTCAAACTCAAAATATCCTAGTTCATTTATAATTGTTTGTTTGGTATCAAATTTAATGATTCTACTCAATGCGTCGGCATTAGTGTTTAATTTACCCGCTTTATACACAATTGAATAGTCGTGTTCTGCTAGCAGTAAACGATACTTAGTTAACCGAGAACCTGGATCTTTTACTTTAAAAACTTGTGATAATGGTTTGTGATCCGTAACAATGGTAAATTTAGTTCCAAATATATATGGTCGATAATGATTTAAACCAAAAATTATTGCCTTCATTTCGCGCTCTGTTGTGGAGTAATTTGACTCGGCTTTATTTAATGTACGGCTGGCATATGCAAACGGTCTATCTGAACCTATTTCACCCTGAGATAAAATTGCGCCCAAACCATATTTACTCGCATCGGTAGTAATAATAAAAGGTTTTTTAAAATTTGGATATGCCAAAACAGGTGGATTAGTAATGTTAAATTTTAATAAATCAAAACCAAGTTGACATTCGGGAGACCAAATAAACTTTGCATGCTTATGTAATAATTGATTCAAGGGATGCGATAATTTAGAAAATCCTTTAATAAAACTTTTGTAATATCCTACTAAACCTAAAAATGATCTAACCTGCTTTTGAGTCTGGGGGGTATTAAAATTTATTACTGCCTGACTCTTTAAAGGGTCGGGCTTAATTCCATCTTCAGAAATTACGTGCCCAAGAAATTTGCATTCTTTTCTTAAAAAGTGACATTTTGATAAATTAATTTTTAAATTAGCTTCACGTAATCTATCCAAAACTTCACATAACTTATTGTTATGTTCATCCAATCCATTCGCATATATTACAATATCGTCAATATATACAAAACATTTAACACCTTGCAAACCGGTAAGTACAGAATTCATTAACCGTTGAAAAGTTGCTCCGGAATTCTTTAAACCAAACGGCATTCTATTATACTGAAAATGACCAAATGTAGTACTAAATGCTGTCTTCTCAGCATGGTCTGGATGCATTGGGATTTGGTGATAACCGGATGCCAAATCTAAAGTAGTGAAATACTTAGAATTTCCGAGTTGGTCAAGGATATCAGTAATGTTAGGAAGAGGAAAAGGGTCACTGATCGTAATTTGGTTCAAGTTACGATAATCAACAACAACTCGCCATTTTACAACACCGTCAGCGCTAGCTTTCTTTGGTACTATTAACAAAGGTGCATTGTAAGGAGAATTACTGTTACTAATAATATTATCCTTAAGCATCTGATTAACCTGTGTTTCAATTTGGTTTTTTTGTTGATTAGGTAAGCGGTAAGGTTTAACAAAGATGGGCGGTTTATTAGGAAGCGTGATTATTTTATGAGAGACGCTATTCGTACAACTTAACTTGTCTCCATCTAGGTAAATTACATCTAAATATTTCATACAAATATCATTCAATGCGCTTATTTCTTCTTTGTTTAAATGATCAGTTGAAACTAATTCTTTAATTTGATCTAATCTGTCTAAATTAACATTATTATCTTCGATTAATGATCTATTATTTGAAAAATCATTGGTTTCATGTATAAAGTCGAATGATAAATTGGGTGTTTTAATAATTTGATCGCATTCCGATATGTTCAAAATACCAACAAAACACTTTTTATTTTTAATATTTGTAATACAAGAACCTACAATTAGTTCATCGTTTATTACATTTTTATTGCAAATGACTTGTCCATCTTCTTGACTTGTTGATATTTCAGTGATGAATTCACTTCGAGCCGGTATAAATATTAAATCTTCAGTTTCGTTTGTTGAAAATATTTTAAAAATATGATTATTTATTGTGAATGTCTTATCAACATATGAAATTACTGCACGGAAATATTTCATAAAATCTCTCCCAACAATACCATCTACTTGAAGATTACAATTATTATCTACTACATGAAATTTATAAGGGATATCTTCATTATTAATTTTAATTATTGTTGTTAACGATCCCAAAGTATTAATTTCATTATTTGATATACCAATTATTGTAATTAAGTCTTCTGTATTTATTTTTAATTTATTTTTAATTTTATCAAATTTAATTAAACTTGTTTGAGCACCCGTATCTAACATCATGCGTGCATTATTTTTATCTATATCATCGTTTAAACTCAAATAAATTATATCAGACTTCTCTTCACAATTATACAGTATAGATTTTTTTGTAATTATACGGTCATTATTCATAATTGGTTTTACCTCTTCAAACACTTTGGACTGAGTAACAATGTTAACTTTTTGTAAACGTTCATGACTATTTGCTATTATTTCCTTATTTATCGAAATTTCTAATTCATTGTTTTTAATTTCTTCAAGTTCATTACTTGCACTGTTAATTTCTTTTAACATTTGTGTATTATTTTCAATAAAAATTTCATTTGTTTTAATAGCATTATCATTTGCGTCATTTAAAATGGTTTGGTTTTGTTCAATGTCAATGTCTGGAATCGCCCTAGCTAAATTCTTTCCATCTTCATGATTGTTAAACCAATCCGCGTGATACACATCTGGAATCGCCCTAGCTAAATTCATAATGTCATCACGTACTTCTATTTTATTATTTAAGTTAATAGTATCATTATTTTTGTTAATCGTGTCAAAAGATTCGCCAATTTCTAAATAATTACACCTACTCGATTGAATTGGTGCACGATTTAATTTTGATTCCTTGGTTGGACGTGCGCGTCCAAGGAACGATCGTTTCCCGAATTATTATTGGATTCGTTATTATTTATTTGAGGTTCATTTTGACGAGGATTTTGATTAAAATCGCGTCTTTGATTATAGTTACCTCGGTAATTATTACCTCTATAATTAAAATTATTCCCTCTATAATTACCATTACTATTGTTAGTTTGACTGAAATTTCTTCGATTGTTTTGTTGATTTTTTAAACGGCATTCGCTTTCTACATGGTTAGGACGGTTGCAATAATTGCAATATACTCGAATTTGATTCACGCGACTAAATGGTTTATTTTCAATCCCTAAAATATTTTTAAAATTAATTGCTTCATTAATGACCTTTTCTAATTTGGTTTCTTTGCAATTTAGTATTGCTGTTTGCAATTTCTCGTTAATTACACCGCGCTTAAAAGAAGTTATCGCGATCTCTTCAAAGCTATCTTTTTCAGCCGCGGTCGCACCACTATCATTTTCATAATTTAGGAAAATTTGTTTTAATTTATTGCCAAACGATTCGACCGATTCATTTGTACTTTGTCGCGCGTTAAAGATTTCTGCGATCCAACCGTGTTTTGTTTTAAGAACTTGTTTTGTGAAATTTTTCAATAAAAAATTTTGGAAATCGTCCCAAGTAGAGTACGCGTCAGTACTGTTTTTTAAAATATTCACACAATCACCTTTTAATTTAAATCCGGCAAGCAAAGCAACAAACTCATTAACTTCATCGTTGGCTACTTTAGATACCGCAGTTTCACATTGTAAAATGAATGTATTTAATTTGTCGGAATTACCGGAAAAAGGTTCGACTAGTGATAATAACTCTATGTTTGATAACGGCATTTTTATTTAAATAAATATTACACCTTATCGAAAGTAATTAATTAAAGAAATAATAAATTATTATATTTTATAATAATTTTAGTTGAGTTGGACACAAGTGGCTTAAATTATCGATGTGGCGCATATATATATATAAAAAAACAGAGAATGACCAAGACAACGCGCTTGAAGGTTCAAGTACTTACATTAGCATCATGCTGTTAGCGTCTTTGTTTGGGGGCTTGGGTAAGTTAAACGGTTCAGCGGCTGGCTTATCGATGATGGTTCTTCTTCGGCTTCAACTCGAGAGATGGCTTCGAATGGCACTTAGATTTCTTCTGTGTTGCACGTGATTCTTTCAATCGCACCGACTGTCACCAAAATTTGTCGTGGGTCCGATTTATTAAACCGCACACGAGCTTTATTTGATCTATATAAGATCCGTGGGTCTGAACTAATTCGCACACGGGATCTTTTGGTTGTTGTTTAATAATAAAAAGAGCTTTCAATTTACTTATTTTGATTTATCTTATTTGATGTTATATCTGTTAAACTTTATTTCCAACTGACTAAAAACTAACATGCACATTCTATTTATCCCTAGGTCTGGGAGGGTAGTGGCTTATCAATAGGGTAATTAAAATTGGGAGCAAAGGTCTGATTTTAATGATGTCTGGAAACGTGACATTGATGGGATTTCTGAAAAGGATGTTTGTTTTAAATATTTCACAAATATTTAATAACCAACATGAAATTAAATACTTGTGTGATAAAAATAGGGAACTAATAAATTAGGGCAAAGGTCGGATTTTAATGATGTCTGGAATGGATAAGGGACGTAGTGGGATATAACACGTGGAAGACCAACGTTTATGACAATCTTCGCGAAGGACGACCTTCGTCCATGCAAATATTGATTCTGTGCGTGAAATGATTTTGTCAGATCGGCATGTGACCTATAGTAAGATAGAGGCATCCTTAGGTATTGCAGCGAAACAAATACATACGATTTCGCACGATCATTTGCAGTCGTTGGATCCCCCACAATTTGAAAGAAGAACAAAAACAGGCACGTGTCAAGTGGTGCAAGAAAATTTGTTATATATAACATCGTAACAGGTGACGAATCTTGGATATATTCATATGAGTCTGAAACTAAACAGCAATCGACTCTATGGGTGTTTCAAAATAAACCGAATTTTCGAAAAGAATTATTGCTCGTTTCTTCGGAAAAACGGGTCATGTTGCAACTGTTGCATTAGAGGATCGAAGGACAGTTAATGCTGACTGGTATACTTCAATTTGTTTGCCGGAAGTTATCGCTGAAATCAGAAGGACAATCATGACAATGCAATCGCTCACACAGCACGACAAACTGTAGAGTTTTTGACCAGTAACAACATCCAATTAATGACTCATTGCACATATTCGCCTGATTTATTGCCCAATGACTTCTTCCTATTTCGACATATCAAAAATAAAATGCGTTTCGAGCGTTTTTCATCGCCTGAGGCCGTTGAAGCATTTAAATCACTTGTTTTTGAGGTACTTCGCTCAGGGTGGAAAAATTCTTTTGAAGATTGGTTTTATCGGATGCAAAAGTGTATAGATTTTAAAGGAGAATATTTTGAGAAGCAATAAAGCAATTTACATAACGTAATTTGTGTTTTGCTTTACATTTTCCGCGAACTTTGGCGGTGTCCCTCGTAAACATTTCTCGCATTTCTCTGAGGAGAATTTTGCATAAAGACCTCGGTTTGAAGGCCTACAAAGTTCAATTGGTCCAAGAAATAAAACCTCATGACCATCCAATGCGTTTTCAGTTTGCCCAACGGGCTAAAGATCGTTTGGCCGAAGATGAGCATTTTCACCTTTTGGTCCGGCGGCATTATTGGTCCATATTTTTTCGAAAATGAGCAAGAAGCCGCCGTTACTGTGATTTGACCTTGTTGGATAATAATAATAGTACAAGACTTGCCAGGAATTCTAACAAATATTCACTAACAATTGCAAGTTGTAGGACCAAAACTTTCAAAAAAAAATTTTTACCGTACTATCGACATATGGAATCAACTAAAATATAGTCTTTAATGTGATATTTTCGGCGAGTGCGGTATCACTCGTTGACATTCAAAAGTATTTTTATGTTTTACTAAGACGTTTGTTGGTAACTGTAACTCATGAGCTGTATATTAAACAAGAAACATATAAAAAAACGCATAGTTCAGTTATATCCAATTGAAACGGTAGCCGAATCTTTTCATACGCTCCACTTGAACTATATTGTAGTTCGTCAGGTATATCCTTACTATAATTAACGGTTCTACCAAATTTGTATGACTAGAAGCAGTACCAGATACTTACACCATACACTGTTGGAATTATCTAGTCATTGTTTGCTATTGTTTTTAATAGTTTGTGAAAGTTTAGTTTATATTTGTTATTTATTTATTTTTTTTAATATGCCATTTTACAATATATTATTTCACTATATCATAGTTAGAGAAAAGAATAGGCATTAAGTCTTTTTAGGCTGATCTAAACTAACCAAGTACCAGATACTAGTAGTAATCCTGCTATAAACTGGTGCATGCTCCTACACAAGTAATACCGGACTAAGGAAAAGCCTTCAACTACAAATCATTCAAGGAATTCTGTAAAAAACAAAATTTTAATCATGTTAAGAATGCAATCGCTTCTTGGTTAAGTGGAGCGCCGGGTTGGGACAATTTTAGCTTTGGCAAAATTGCGACAATTGGATTTGCTCCTAGCGAGTTACTATACGGGTTTAAAGTAAATAATAAAACACAGGCAAGACAAAATCTTAAGAAAGTTAGACAGGTTGCTAAAGCAATATGTGAAGAGTAGCACACCAAATATAGACCAGGTTTGATAAGAATAAAAGATGCTCTACAACTTTTAATATTAAAATTATAAGCGCTCTAACAATCGACCGTTATCGTGTTGCATCGTTCTCAAGAGATCAAAAACCCATTGCACATGCACTGATTCAGGCCTTCGTTTAATTACGGTGCGTGCCTAAGGTCCGGTGAGCCTGTTAACGTTTTTGTGTGCCGTGAGGTTTTGTGAACCTTCTAAACTTCTTCAAGGTCATATGCACCATGAGACCTCATAAACCTTTCTTTGAAACTGATAGGGCACGCTAGATTTGTCACTAATAGTTTCAGAAATCCATTGTATCCCGACGTCGCCCATTTAGTGTGTGCCCAACTTTTAAAACTGAAGCAAGAATATCATGATAACCAAAGATAAAGTATAATGCCGCGGTACGCTTTCTTTCAGAAATCCGTCGGGTATCAACCGATGATGGAGTGAGGATGAGCGGTTAGTAATGTTCATATTATAATATAGTTTTATAAGTTATTAGTAAAAGGTTTATTTGGAAATAAAGTGCATCTTTTAATTAGAATTATGAAAACAAGGAATTACAAGATAAATACAATTTTATCATTCAATGTAAGTACTAACTATTAAAACTAATACACTAACTCTAAAGTTTTTCTAGTAACGTTATAATTTTGATTTCGAAAACAAAGCACAGTCATCCAATAAAAAACGGCGCCCTCTCAAGTGTTATTTGATTTATGGAAAGAGATAAGTCACAAGAGGCAAAATCAAGACTAACGTAAATATTGTAATTTCATAAATTCATTGACTACTATTGATCAATTCATGCTTTATGAACCCTGTAGTTAACGTTACTTTCAAATTTGTAGTTGTGTCTTTGTAGAAATTCTTTATTATTGTAGTCCCAGAAAACTTTTGCGTATTTGCAAACTCTTTGGGTAGTGAAGAGTCCGTGCTGGCCAAATCTGAAACAAACAATAAGGGTAACAATCAATTTTATGCTCAGTATGGGTATTATAATTTTACAGCCTGTACACCACGCATTACGGCAGAGTTCAAAACGCCGAGTACACTCTACCTGTAACACCGGTCATGCACATTATTTATATTGTATACAGTAGTCAAGCTCATTCGCTTTGTTCCTTCATGTTGCTAAAGCCTATCTTTTTTTTGATACACTATATACTATATGGAACCTGGCTAAAAGAAGGAAAGCATTGATACACTGTAATAACCTAATAATAATAATAATAATAATAATAATAATATACTATATATACTCTGATCATTATCATTTAGTGATCTGCAACGTTTATTCATAACTTCTTTCTCAATAGGCCCAAACATCCTAGCTCTATGCCACTGCTTAAAATAGCTCAGTGCATTACAATCTTAGAACAGTTTGAAACACTTTAGTTAAACAATTACAAATACATTGGAAAAGTTTAAAATAAATTCGAAATAGCTCACTAAACTTGAACAGCTTAGATGCACTTGAGAATAGTTTAGGTGCAGCAGAAAACACGTGAGAATATTTAAGGTGCAACTGGAAACACTTTAAAGCAACTCAAATTACACTGGAACATATCAACATTAACCAAAAATACTCGAGAACAGCTTGGAACGTCTTAGGTGTAGTTGAGAAGAATTTATGTGTAATTGAAAACTCACAATACATTAAAAAGTTCAATATCAGTACATTTAAGAATAACTTAAGTACAACTGCAAATACATTTGCAACAGCTAGACTAGAACACTTTAGACATAGTTAATTACATTAAAAAAGCTCAGTACGACCAAGATCAGCTTGGAACGCATTAGGTGCACTTGAAAACAGTTCCAATACACCTTGGAATACAGTAGAACAATAAGAAATTTATTAGATAAATTTAAACTTAAAATATCTCAGTAAAACATAGAAGCAGCTTGGAACACTTTAAGTGCAGCGGAAAATAGTTCCAGTACACTTTAGAGCAAATTTGAGCCTTTTGAAAAGAGTTTAAAATTAATTCAAAACATCTCACTAAACTTAACAGCTTAGATCACTTGGAAACTAAACTAAGTACATTCATGAATAACTTGAAACATTTTGGTGCAGATAGAAACAGTTTCAATACACTATAAAACATTTTTGAAAAGTTTAAAATTGAATAGAAATGTAAGAAACAGATAATTTGAACTGAAATGTACATTTCAGCAACAGTTTGAAACACTTTAGAGTAATTTCTAATAAAGAGTTTAAAAGAACACTTGAGTGTAACTCAAACTCTATTTAAAACAAATCAATATTAACTAACCGCTTTGAACAGTTATGAGCAACTCTTAATAGCTCAAACACACTTGAAAACAGTTCGGATGCACTTTGAAATGCTTTGCAACCCATACCTTAATGGAACATTAACAATTGAAGCGTCGGCTCAAAGAACGTTGTAACTCGCATATTTTACAAATCGAGTTTTTTGTGGAATAATGTTGTATGGCACATAATACAACTGCCTAAGAAAAAAAAATCTTCTAAAAATAATAAGATTATTTTCCAGAAGAGCTAAGTGGAAAAACGTTGTAACTGTACTAGTTTACTAGGAAAAGCCATAACCTTACAGACCATGACAACATTTCCATATATGTAGTAAAAAATATTACTATGTACAAGGCAAAGGACCATTACCTATTTCGGCTGCTAAAAAGTCCAATTTAATAGACATGTATCAGTACATGGATCCTATGTATCGTCCTTTTTACAAAAGATTTATAACAGGTTGAGCCTATGTTAAAAAATTCTAAGAGCTGTTAGTTTGTGTAACACTGAATAATAAACATTAATAATACAACACGTTGTTTAATTTGTACATGACACACCTTATAATATTTTGAAAAATGTGCAATTTATTGGAAAAACGTTGTAAGTTGCAAAGCAGTTACAACGTTAATCCAATTTTTTTAAATGTAAAACGCTCTGCAGGGTAAACTATGGAAATATCGCGTAAAATGGATGCATATAGCATCAAATAATGTTACAACTGCCACCTTTTACAACGTTTTTCTCAATTTAAACGGCCAATAATTAAGTTTATTGATTTTTGTGCCTCCTGAAAAGTTGAAACAATGTAAGTTACAACGTTATTTGAGCCGACGCTTCAATTATGTCATAATTTTAAAAATTATTAATTTTTAATAAATATTATTATTACCAAATATAGCAAAATATATTTAAACAATGTTTCAATTTTCAAAATATTCATTTCTGAATAAATAAACTTAATAAGTTAAAAATTTGATTACTATTGTTAAGAAAAATGTAAACAATAGCTGAGAAACAATAAAATGTATTATAGAAAACTATAATGAAAATCGAGGGAAATAAAAACATAAATAACCTTATTTACATAATGAATGGGGACCATTAGTTTGGCGCCAGAAATAAAAGATTTTTGTTGGAATAAATATCTATGCAACCAAGTATACACATCTGTATTAAAATAGCGCGCTTTTTAAAAAAATCTTTGTTTTTGCAATAAATTTTATAGATAAGTGGTCAAAATTATTAATTATACCTATAATATCAATAGGGACATGTATAAATACATTCAAACTATATAAAAAGTTTTTAAATAAAAAATAAAAATAACACCAGTGAGAATAGCAACCCATATTTTGCTCAGTATGTATAAGTATACCAACCTTGATTCAAATTATTGAAATTGAAATTAAAGCTAATTAATGAATATTAATTGATATAGATTAATTAATTAATCAAATAACAATCAGTATTAATGCTAAAAACTCAATTAGGGGTTGGTTTTTATTGTAGATTCTAAAAAAACAATAAATGTTTTCTAGTGGTGGTAACAGTGAGTGAAAAATTGTTTAAATCCAGTAACAAATAAACTGTTGCTATATTAGTTTTGTCAGTTACAGCCTAACTTGTTTAACCCTGTTAATTTCTGCTTTTTTCAAAGCAACAAACTAATTTAGTGTGTTTACTGCTATATAGCGAAGAAAACCGAGTGTGAAGGTATGTAGATTACAATATTTTCTTCTATTTTCTGTTTTCATTGAATCGATTCCAATGATGCATTGTCTGAGATCTTTTAAGCATTATAATTAAAGCAAATCATTATTGTTTTAATTAAACTTGCTTAAATTTCAATTATTAAATGATTATATAGCGGCAGTAGATAAAATTTTATCCTTATCGTACAATTTTTCAAAATTAGTTTGCATCGTATCCGTTTCATCGATTACTTAAATCTTCTTTTTTTGTCGATACGTTTTTAATTAATTACATGTATGTATGTGAGCCAAAAACATTACTCTTTGTAAATATTTGCTTCAAAAATTGGCTGTCGATGAAACGGATTCATGGATGCACCATCTTGTATAGAATTTACTTAATTTGATGTAAAAAACTTTTTTTAATTTTTTTGTATGCATTTTCATATAGAATAACTGCCAAAGTTTAAAAAAAAAATTACTTCAACTTTATCAAGATTAAATTCTGCTCAACTTTTATAATTCAACTTCACGATATTGATCTATCTATTCAACTTGTATTCTAACTTTGACAACTTCAAAATATTAAAAAAAAATTAATTGAACTTTGTCATAATAATTAAATTCTGCTCAACATTTATAATTAAACTTTTGTTCTAACTTTTATAGCTTTCATGATATAAGACA
Organism: Tachinus rufipes; assembly: GCA_963932245.1. Lineage (NCBI taxonomy): Eukaryota > Metazoa > Arthropoda > Insecta > Coleoptera > Staphylinidae > Tachinus > Tachinus rufipes. The sequence continues at coordinate 4,644,875 of OZ010744.1, forward strand.
AATGAAAGCTATAAAAGTTAGAACAAAAGTTGAATTATAAATGTTGAGTAAAATTTAATTATTTGATAAAGTTCAACTACTTTCTTTGATATTTTGATGTTGAAACTGTCAAAAGTTGAAATTTAGATGATATGCATTTTATCTAATATCAGATTACCTATAAAAGTTAGAACAGAAGTTACTTGCACTTTATCAAGATAATTAAATTAAAACTTTTGTCTAACTTTTAAAGGTTTTCTGGTATAAGATAAAATACATATCATCGTAATTAAAGAAAGTTACTTGAACTTTGTCAAGATAATTAAATTCTGCACAGCATTTACAATTCAACTTTTATAGCTTTTATGATACAAGATAAAATGCATATCATTTATATTTCAACTTGAATTCTAACTTTTGACAACTTCAACCCCAAAATATCAAAGAAAGATACGTGAACTTTATCGAGATAATTAAATTCTGCTCAACATTTATAATTCAACTTTTGTTGTAACTTTTATAGCGAAATTTAATTATCTTGATAAAGTTATCTAACTTTCTTTGATATTTTGACTTTGAAGTTGTCAAAAGTTAGAATAAAAGTTGAAATATAGATCATAAGCATTTTATCTAAAAGTTATAAAAGAACAAAAGTTGAATTATAAATGTTGAGCAGAATTTAATTATCGTGATAAAGTTAAAGTAACTTTATTTAATTTATTTTAAGTTAGAACAAAAGTTACTTGCTCTTTATCAAGATAATTAAATTCAACTTATGATCTAACTTTTATAGCTTTCCTGAAATAAAATAAAATGCATGTGATGTACATATATTTCAACTTGAATTCTGACTTTAGACAACTTAAACCTCAAAATATCAAAGATAGTTATGTAAACTTTATCAAGATAACTAAATTCTGATCAACATTTCTAATTCAACTTTTGTTGTAACTTTTATTGCAAAATTTAATTATCTTGATAAAGTTCATCTAACTTTCTTTGATATTTTGACGTTAAAGTTGTCAACAGTTAGAGTACAAGTTGAAATATAGATCATATGCATTTTATCTTATATCATAAAAGTTAGAACAAAAGTTGATTCATAAATGTTGAGAAGAATTTAATTATCTTAAAGTTCAAGTAACTTTTTTTTGATATTTTAACTTTAAAGTTGTCAAAAGTTAGAATAAAAGATGAAATTAAGATGATATGCATTTTACCTTATATCAGAAAACCTACAAAAGTTAAAACAAAAGTTACTTGAACTTTATCAAGATGATAAAATTCTGCTTAACATTTATAATTCAACTTTTATAGCTTCCATGATAAATATGTACATAAAATGCATATGATTTATATTTCTACTTAAATTAACTTTTGACAACTTCAACCTCAAAATATCAAAAAAAAATTATGTGAACTTTATCAAGATAATTAAATTCTGCTCAACATTTATAACTCAACTTCTTGATATCTTGATAAAAAAATTTGATGTAATATTTTTAATTATCTCAATTAAGTTCAAGTAACTTTTTTTAAATTATTTAAAGTTTAAGTTGTCTAAAGTTAGAATACAAATTGAAATATAGATCATATGCACTTTATCTATTATCAGAAACTTTCAAAAGTTAGAACAAAAGTTACTTGCACTTTGCAGATAATTAAATTCAACTTTTGTTCTAACTTGTAGCTTTGCTGATATAAGATAAAATGCATATCATCTATATTTCAACTTGAATTCTAACTTTTGACTACTTTAACGTCAAAATATTTAAAAAAAGTTACGTCAACTTTATCAACATAATTAAATTCTGCTCAACATTTATGATTTATATTTTGTTCTAACTTTTATAACTTCCATGATATTTGAATTCTGCACATTTTTTATATTTTAACTTTTGAGATGTTTCATGAAAATAGCTCTAAAATCGAGTTATTTTGCAGATTAACAGTTAAAATATCAATAAAAGATTGTTGTAAGTTATTAAGTTAATAAAATTTTTCTCTAGACGTTTTTTTAATTTTTTTAGATGAAGCTACGTTCGAAAACCTCGAAACAACCCTGTGGTGGCAGTGGCCACCGCCAACTCCTCCCTGCACCACAGGAGATACGCCGCCCACGTGATCTACTCCGTGGAGCGGCAGATGTGGAGAGAAAGTTTGATGGAAGGATGACGTTGAGATCATCGGAAAATCTCAAAGGAAGACCCTGTGGTGGCAGTGGCCCCCGCCAACCTCCTCTCCCTGCACCACAGGGCCCACGTGATGTTTTCCGTGGAGAAAAGAAGATGACGTTGAGATCGTCTGGAAATCTCAAAAAAAGACCCTGTGGTGGCAGTGGCCCCCGCCAACCTCCTCTCCCTGCACCACAGGGCCCACGTGATGTTTTCCGTGGAGAAAAGAAGATGACGTTGAGATCGTCTGGAAATCTCAAAAAAAGACCCTGTGGTGGCAGTGGCCCCCGCCAACCTCCTCTCCCTGCACCACAGGGCCCACGTGATGTTTTCCGTGGAGAAAAGAAGATGACGTTGAGATCGTCTGGAAATCTCAAAAAAAGACCCTGTGGTGGCAGTGGCCACCGCCAACCTCCTCCAACGTCGAGAAGTTTCAAAAAAGAAACTCCAGCAGAGTTACTATCACTAGGGCCTAGTGGTGGTAAAAGAAAGAGTTGTAAGTATTAACAATATTACTATATTCTATTTTTATTTATCCATTTTTTTTAGGTCCAAACTCAGATGAACCCCCCCAAAAGAAACTAATGACACATAACCCGGCGGCACCATCGCTAGGAACCTCAGAGGTAGAGGTAGCTCCTAGCGGTGGAGAAAAAATCCACTGTAAGTACTAGCAAAGTTTTTCAAATTTGTTTTTATTTACATTCTAATGTTACCGTCAAAATTGTAACCACGTGTTGTTTCTTGTTTGTAGGGACTTCAAGTACCATCAGAGGGCCGGGACAAAAAAGGCGGCTCAGTGCTGTAATCGATGATTTGAGAAAGCAGGCGGAGGAAGGAGAACAAAGAGAAGTGGCAGAGGTAAATGAGCCTCCAATAAAAAAGTTTAAAACAACGTATTGTAAGTACTTACAAATTTACATGTTTTATTTTTATTAATATTTTAATATTGCAGGGTCTTCTGCATTGCAAATGGGGGTAGAACTCCCTAAAAACTTGGGCCTAGCCGAATACCTCCACAAATTGGAAATATTGGGGAATTTGGAGGAAGAGGAGGAAAAAAACGAGAAGGAGGAGGAAGAGAAAGAGGAGGAAGAGAAAGAGGAGGTGGTAGTAGCAACGCAGCCTCAGAATGCGGAACAGCCGAGGGTTGTGGTGGTTGAGGAGGCACCAGTACCAGTGACTCAACCACCACTGAGAACCTCAGAAAAAAACATATTGTAAGTACTTACAAATGTTTACATGTTTTATTTTTATTTATATGTATTTCAATATTGCAGGGTCTTCTGCTTTACAAATGGGGGTGGGGCTCCCGGAAAACTCGGGCCTTGCCGATTACCTCCATAAACTGGAGGTATTTGGAAATTTTGAAGAAGATGAGGAGGAGGAGAAGAACGAAAAAGAAGAGAATGAGGAGGTTATGGAACAGCCGATGATGATCGAAGAGGCACCAACACCTTGTACGAGAGCCACAGAACTGAGTAGTAAGTTATGCATTTAGTTTACAAGTGTTGGTATTTTTTAGTTAATTATTATATTTTTGTTTATTTGTATGTAATAATTTATTAAATAAATTTTATGATGTTTCAGTGCTGGAAAGGAATAGGGCAATATATAATTTGCGGCCCGTGTATTACATAAACTACAACGAAAGCATTCTTTGTAAAATCGGTAAGTTGTATAAATGTTTTTGATCTGTAAATAATGTTTTTGGAAATGTCACAAATGTTATTAACTGTTCAATTGTTAAAAATGTTCCTGACCTTTCATCAATATTCTTGGACTGTCATATAATAATCAACTGTCAGAAATGCTAAAAAACGTCTTAACTGTAAATAATGCTTTGGAACTGTGACAAATCAAAACATTTAACAATGTTTTTAAACTATGTATCATATAATGTTTCCCAACTGTCAAAAATGCTAAAAACTGGTGAGTTTATCAAAACTTTTTAACATTTCAAAAATACTTGCATATTCGACAGTTAATTAATAAATTTCTTAAAAATTATATTTTTTTGACAGTTTCAGTTTCCAACTCTTTGATATATTGAAAATTGAAGTTTTGTGTTTGCCATAAATAATTTGACAGTTAGACGACATGTTTTATGATTGGTGGTGATCCTTTATAACAGCTGAACTTTACTTTTTGACTTTTTAATCACAATTGCTGAATTCAAAAAACCGGTTATCAATAAGTTGACAGTTACATTAAATATGTCATGAAAATTAATAATTTATCAGTACTTTGACAAAAATATCGTCATTTTCAGTTTTCTTGATTGCTTTTATGATAATTAATAATTTCTTCGTATTTTTTGACAGTTCAAGAATATTTCTTTATATTTTTATCCATTTAACAAATTCAAGTTTAAAAGTTGTGTGAAAAAGATATGACATATGTCATTGCAACTGGCAGTTTATCACTATTTTTTGACAATTCTTCATAATATTTGACAGATAAGCACTTATGATTTCTCTTTAGAGTATAAATATTTGACAGTTTGATGACACATTTAACATGCACAAAAACCGGTCATAAGTTGTTTAAAAAGTGTAAAAAGTTTAATAAAATCCCAAAAATTGCAAATTCCGGCTATGAAATATCTCTTTTACTTGTACAAATCAACATAATAATTTATTCAAAACTATTGTACAACTTTTCTATATAATTAATAATTAACTGTTTTAGCATGGAGAAGAATGGCTGTGGCTGAATTTTAAAGGAAACATAAAAAGCATTTCATAAATTTGATTCTTACAAAATTGTGGAATGAGACATGTAAAAAATAACTGAACAAAAAATAATTTTTCGGCGACTTTTGTGACTTTGCCGGCTGAAGGATCTTTGAAGTTTAAAGCCTTAATGACTCCTACAGCAACAGTTTGCCTCATGTCACGTACGGCAAAATGTCCAAGGAGAGGAAATTCTTGGAATAATTCGACGCAAATTAGCTTGGATAGTACCAAGTTGACGATGGCGGCATCACTGGACTTGAACAATGCTTTGGGATTATTTTCAGTGGATTGGCCAGTACGGAAAATTTACTGGCAATATGTGCGGTGTGACAATCCAATACTAGTGTAGCCGTTGGAAATTTGTCCAGGATGGTTCAAGACAATTACCTGTGCTGTTAGTCAGCAGCTCCCTTTGGTGTCACCGGCAACGTATCCACGACGCAATTCCTTAACGGACACGTTCGTTACATTGAAACCAACATTGTCTCCGAGAACGGCTTCCTATAGGGCTTCGTGATGCATCTCAACAGATTTTACTTTAGTCGTCAATGAAGCTGGGGCAAATACTACAAACATACCTCGTTTGAGAATGAAAGGCAAAGAGATTTCTCAGTTGGACAAGATGGTGGAAGAATAGCGCCCAAAGCTTCAATCAAGCACTTTCACACATGTTGTCCCCATGCCACCCTGAGATTGATACAAAAGCAACAGCAGCTGGATTGTAACCAATCTTATTGATGTAAAAAGACACTTCCTTCTTAATTGGAATACATTGATGAATTTCTGCTGCATATTTTGGATCCTTCAATTAATCGTAAGTAATTTTTCTCTCTATTCCCAAAAACTTCCACTTTCATATTATTATATTAAAATTCGTTCTTAAATCAAATCTACATGACAATTGTCAAATTTTTAGTTCTGAAAACTCAAATCTTGTGTTCATTTTCAAAGCTTATGCAATAGTTGTACAGAACATTTTTTACATCTATTAAGAAACCCTAATTTTCTAGATTAAAGTATCTAGAACCTGGTCTGCAAAGAAGAATGAAGATTTTAACTTCCGCTACAAAATGTTTTTATTGTTCTGGTACCTTGTACGCAAATGACGTTGGGTAACAGTTAATAGCGCCCCTTGTTAAATTAAACAATGATAAACAACTGGTACCTTGGGTACTAGTTGATGTGATATTTCGGGTACCAGTTGATATGCGCCCCCATTAATATAAAGTGGGGGCGGGAGGTGGCGGGATTAATACATTAAAATGATTTTGATAAAGAACTGGTACCAGTTGATAGCGCCCCCATCAATTTAAAGTGGGGGCGGGAGGTTGGCGGGATTAATACATTAAAATGATAATGACAAACAACTGGTACCAGTTGATAGCGCCCCCATTAATATAAAGTGGGGGCGGGAGGTTGGCGGGATTAATACTTTAATATGATTTTGACAAAAAAACTGGTATCAGTTGATAGCGCCCCCATCAACTTAAAGTGGGGGCGGGATTAAAACTTTAAAATGATAATGACAAACAACTGGTACCAGTTGATAGCGCCCCATTAATATAACGTGGGGGCGGGAGGTTGGCACATCACCCCTGTTAGTACTCTTACCATTTGTATCTTGTTTGATCTTTCACTTTTGTGTTTCACGACATCCATAAATTGAAGCAAATTCAGAGCAGAGTAGGTTCCAACTTCTATCATTCAATTCCACCTAAAATATTATAATCATTTTATTTATTAATAATTAAAATGTTCTACTAGTACTACTAATAATAAAGAAAATATTAATTAATTGAAAACATCAGTAGAGTAATACAAACAAGGCCCTGATTATACATAAATATAAAAACCAGATAGCTTTTCATTAATAATAATGTAATTATTAACCTCACCTTTTTAACCACCAGCATTTGGAAAGTATTTTAATTGATTTATTAAGGGCAATAGAGATTTCTATAGTATCTTTTCATCCTATTTCCCATTGAATCCATAACAATCAGTCTTCTCTCAAAGACTTCGGTGAATATTAAGTTAAGATTCATTGCCATTGCGGTAGGTAGGTATCTCAAAAAACCGAATTTACTTGAACCTTTGGTTAATTGATATCAACGCCGGCGACATCTCTCGGATTTATATTAATCCATTTAATTCTTAAATGAAAATGTCCAATCTTTCTAATAAACTCATAATTTTGAAAAAATATTTATTAGTTTTTTTTTATTTATAGCTAATTCAAATTCCAATTGTTAGATTTTATAAGCGCGAATAAAGAATGCTAAAACAGGCAAAAGCATGAGCAATGCATAATTTTTGTGTTGCTTATTATATCGGCCAATCTATTCTAGGATTACTATAATTTGGACTGAAATAGCTCAGTACATCCAAATACACTTTAGGTGCAGTTTCTAATAACTTGAAAAAAATTAAAAACAGTTTATTGTACTTGGAAACAGTTCAAGTGCATTTGAGAACACTTGTGTAACTCAAATTCTATTTAAAACAAATCATTGTTAATTGGAACAGCTCAAGCACTGTTGACATAAACTTTTGCAACCTCAGTACTCTAATAAACTGCTTAGAACGCTCCAGGTGCAAATGGTAACTTTAAAGCTACTCACATCACATTAAAACAGCAATAGCTGCTTCCTCATTACAAGGATAACTAAGCTAGAGCAAGTTACACTTTTATGGAAACTTATTTTATTTATTTCTCTGTAGCGTTTGTATATAATATGACACGTAACTTCTAAATCAGCCAATCAAATGAGCAAGTGAACTTGCTTCGATTGAAAGGTTGGGGCTTAAAAAGGAAGGAGAAGGAAAACTTTGTGCAAGTTACCCCACACAAAATGTAATGGGAACGCCATGGCTTGCACAAGGGTCTGTCGGAACGTAATAGGAAAACAGCTAATATTAACCAAAAACACATCATAAGCAACTTGAAACAGTTAATCACACAAAAAAGAAAATTGTATGCTTGAAAGCATTCGTGCGCAACAGATCAAACAATATTTTTGTGTATATTAAGTTGATTGTTACAGCGGCCAAGTTATGTTTGGAGTAATGTAAACTATCGGCTTCTTTCTTGACAAATTTGATAAAAACTGTAAATTTGACAAATTAGTTCTCAACTTTTTAAAAAGTTTATAATTGTTTGACATATAAACTGTAAAATATTTCTTAAGCAAAACTCTTAAAATGCAAACGTTGACATTTTTTGATGTCTTCAAAAATATTTCTTCTATTTGGGCAGGAATTTCTACCAAAGCACACACAAAGTTAGTCTTTATAGAAAATGGCTCCCTGACTGCTCACAGATACATTATAGAGGTTTTCGAAGATCATGTTATGCTCTTCATGACAACTTTGGGCGAGCGCAGCATTTTTATGCAATATAATGCTAGAGTTTTCTGAGATATCTGGATAAAGTGGCTCTCAGCTTGGACATGAATCCCATAGAACATGTCGGGGATAAGTTGAGACGACGTATCCAAACGCATACACTTGCTCGAAAAACTGCTCAGGAGCTAAGATAGTTGCTATTGCAGGAATGGAATGATATAGACCAAAATGTGATCCTTAATTTAATTCAAAGTGTTCCTCGTCGACATCAAGCAGTCTTTAATGCAAGAGGAGTAATACTCGTTATTAGTGATAATTTTTTAAATATTTTTTGTTCTATATTAGTCCTAGAAACAAAAACTCTAAATTGTAAGTTTGCGATATTTCTAAAATACGCGATAAAAACAATAAATATGCTTTTCGATTCAATATTGAAATTTTAGTTTAGTTTACAATTTGCTAACAAAAAATTGCAAAACTAAATCATAATTTTAAAGTTACCTCTATTTTTTGCTTGCTGGTGTATAAACGGCAAATCTGTTCTTGGGATGATATAGCAGATGGCGCAGTATGTTGTTCTTGTGTAAAAACACAAATACATTGCTTACCAAAAAATGCAAATTTGTTTAACATATGTTTTGATATGTATTTAAGTTTTATTTATGATGCCTAGCACGATAATTAAACAAACTTAAAAACACGAGAATCATTTCAATTTAAAGTTGATATGCAAGTAAAGTTGGGTAACAAACTATGATACAGTTTGATACATATACAGTAGATGGCGCAGAATATTGTTCTTATAGAAAAACATAAATACACTACTTACAAAAAAATGCGCATATGTTTAACATGTTTTTTTTTAATATATATTTAAGTGGTTCCATAAAGGTTTTGAAATTTAGCAAGATAATTAAACAATTTGCACAATTAAAATAAAATATTAATACTAATTTGTTTATTTGTTTATTATTTCACTAAAAAAAGAAATTATAATATTTATTACTAAACAATTACTTCCGTTGTCATCGGCTACTTACCTTCAGCAGTTGATAGTTTTGTAATGTTTATGACTATTATAGGAAACCGCCATAACTTGAAGGGTCTTCAGCCACTTAGTGCAAAAGCTGATTATCTGCATTAGTTTTAATCCTTTGATTACATTTATTTGGGTTACTTTAGGAAATGCTACTTGCCCACAATTTATGATTGAATGTCCCTATGGCCTAAGTACAAACCAGTAAAAAATCTTTATAAATCTTGCTCAATAGTTTTGAAAATTGATATTATTTTTTTTATACTTAAATGTTGCAGGAACTTACAGCTGTGAGAAACTTTTAATCTTTTGATAACGGTAAGATAGCTCAGTTATAGAGCGTTAGCGTAGCACGTTGACAGTACGGGGTTTGATTCCTAAAATATGACTGAAATAATAACTTGCTCTTTATCAAACGGGGTAATTTGGAAGTCACCTAATAAACCATCAATCTTCTTCAAACAAGTCGTAAGACTTCTGGGGCGATGTAAAAAGCTGTAAAACGCACAATAAAAACAATCATTTTGGCAAATAAGCAAATTACTTTTCTAAAAGCTACTCAATCATAATTAATGAATAAATGCCTCAACCACTTGCCTAAGTATAAGCCTTTAGAAAATAATTTAGAAATTTTCTTGCCTAATGATTTTGACAGATGATATTAATCTTCTCACATGTTGCAGCTGTGAGAAAACTTGATAACAATTTTTGAGAAGATAGTTGGGTAATTGTAGTCAAAGTTACTTACCCATTATTTAAAAATACTTTATTTGCCGTTAACATTGCTCAGGTGATTTTATCTTTGGTTGCTTGATATTAAAGTGAATTATGCATCGTCATTAAGCTTGAATTTAACAAAAAGTTGATTAAATTTTCCGTAGGTTTAACTGGTAGCAGTCATCAAAACCTGCTAGTAAATAATGAAAAACTGCCGCAAAGCCATTTCAAATGTTTAAGAAGAAGGGACTGCTATCAAGTATTTTACTAGTGCCTAGGTGGATGTAGTCAAATTATCTGTAAGCAAAAAGAAAATGATTAATAACGTTAGTAGTTTTATACGGAACTGGATTAAAAAGTCTAGTGCCAACCTCAAAAGGTATTAATTAAAATCATTCTGACTACTACCGTAATTTGTGGTATTATAATAAAATCAGAAACTTTTGCGGCATTCCTATTTCTTCATATAGTTTGATAATCAATTTATTTTTTACTAGTACATTCAGAAAAAAACAAATTATGTTTTTTAAAGTATTTTAGTTAACTATTTTTGCAAATAACATTCAAAAGTACCTAAAACGCATTTACTTCTATGTTTGGATACTTTTTTTGGCTATTTTGAACTATAATTTGGTTCAAATATTCTGACAAAAAAATGTTTGGTTTGTTTTGAATGTACTGTTCAAAAATTGATTGATTGATTATCAAATTATATGTAGAAATAAGAATGACATCAAAGTTGCTATTTTTGTTACAATACTGAAAAGCCGTTTCAGATGTAACACTCGGGATGCCTCAAGACTGCTAAATAAATGGCTCAATTAAAGCTTGAGCATGTCAAGAATAGATTGGTTGGTGTAATAGGCAACTTAATATACACAAAAGATATGTTTTCTTTCTTGCAGTCATGCTTTTGCCGGTTTTAGCCAAAGAGTTCTATAACTAGAGATTTCAAGCCAGCGTTTAGCCGTACAATTTCGGTATCTCTGTTCTTGTCGGGCAACACTATATCCTCTCCCTCTCTCTACTAATGATTGAGCTCCTTTTTAAACCCGCTCCTTTTCACGCATACGAAGTTACGTTGTATGTGATAGAGAAACATCATGGTGCAACAAAGACGGAGATACCAAGAAATGTAAGCTGCTTATACATTGTTTAAGCGGCAGCTTAAAATCTCTAGTTATAAAACTCTTTGGTTTTAGCATCCTTTATTTCGCTTACATTTCACATATTTCATGAGCCGCGCTATTCTTGACATGTTGTAACTATTTCTTATTGTAGATTATTTTTGGCAAGGAATTGGGTATGATGTAGTTGGTTTAAGTCTATTGTGGGTGACAGCGTTGAAGCACGTTTAGTGGCAGGTCCTAACCCTATATAGACTGTGTTTCTTTTTTTTTTAGTGTTGGTTTGACGTCTTGGCTTATAATAATGTGAAAATAAAAATGCGTTAGTATAGAGCGGACTGCACGGTTTTTGTACGGAACACCAGCCAACAAAATCTTTTGAAAGTAGAAGACGCTTTTTAATTCATTTTGAACGCCGCTTCTGTGCTCACAACAAAACGTCATCTTTTTATAGTGATTCTTGTTGGCAGTAACCACACTTCCGTGAAAATAATTTAAGTTTACTTTTTGAATTTAGCATTTTAGGACAGAAATCCTCTACAACATTATACATTAAGTGCTTTTCTTTTCTTTATTGGTTATTCTTACCTATTTTTTTTATTTTACTTAATGGACTATTTGTAAAATAGCAAGAATTTTACCTAAAAATGTATAAAATTGTCACCAACAAATAAAATATAATTAAAAAAGAACAAACATTTTGTGGTAAAGTGAGTGTTTTGGCTTACCTTAACTTACCTCACTAGCACTATACTTCTGTTCTAAGGTTGGAGCGTTTAATGAATAGTGAGTGTATAATGCTATGGTCGGAGCGAGGAACTTTGTTGTGCTCGCACAATTTCAATTAATCTCAATTAATTTGTTTACTCTCAATCGGCATTATGGCGGGCTAAATTAGGCAAAGAAAGATTCAATAAGAATTTTTTTGTCGACAAACAGTTCTCTAAGTACATTAATTGCAGACAGGTTGTTTATATTGTGTACAACATTCATCTACCCAAGTGTTTGTGATGAAAGAAATTGGATATTTTACTCCTGCATTATTCCTGCAACAATAAACAATTTATTAAAAACGTTTATATTGGTGTACTCCAACCTTTCGGATAAATGTTTCTAATGGAAGAATTGGATATTTCTCACTTCTACATAATTCCTGCAACAACGTAGTTTATAAACTCTGAACTGGTAGTTAAAAATAGTGTTTCCGCAACTAACAAACATGACAGCATGTCTGACAGATGTCATTAAGCTGAAAAACAAAAATGATATTTTTTTAATATTTAATACTTGGCGAGTAGGCAGGACTAAAGAGTAAAGCTAAATTTGTCATTTTCACGGTGTTCTCAACATTTAGGGTTTTCAAAAGCGTCAACTTAACAAACTTTGCTAAAAGATTTGAGCCTACATCTTTACAAAATTCTATTCATTCAAGAGTTAAAGCCAAACTTTAAGAGTTTGCTTATTAAGTCGTAGAGGAGTTAGAAAATGATCATTTTTGGCTAAACGTTGCATAAAATGTCTTTCAATCTTAAAAAACTTACTGTGAGGTGCAGTTTATGGCATAGCGGAACTATCCAATCTTGTTTCTTTTGAAATGAAGTGAGTAACTAGAAAAGTTTAGTGATTGGTTGATCCCACAATGAAGATTTGTACCTTAGCCGCCGTGGTCATTAGAACTACAAATGTCAGACAAGGCGATCAATAATTAAAGCAATTAGGTCCGTTAGTGTAGACAATGTTATAGTAAATATTTAAACAATATCTAACAAATTAATGGCTGCGTTCAGGACGACTCATCGCTGTCAATCATTTAAACTGAACGGGCGGCGGGAATCATCGTTTGCTAGCAGCGCTTGTCATTTGACTCATCATACATTTAGGTACGCTTTTATGCTGACAAAGCAACTTATTAGCCACCAACGTTTAATCGGCAAATATATTTGAAAAAAATCAATTATTGCTTATCTCCAATTGATGAGTCAGCGCTGGCAACTGATGAGTTGTACTGAACGCAACCAATGTCAAACTTGTGTTGTTTTATTTAAAAAAAATAAATGTTTGTAATCAGACAGAAAAGAAATTTCTCACTCTTGCATTATTTTTGTAGCATTTGAGTACAAAACGGTAAATATAAGTTGTCAAAATAATGTAACAGAAAAAAATAATAATTTCTTGACAACAAATACTTGGTACTCAGTACATGGAATGCAAGCAATAGGTTTATATTTGTGTTTTCCACTCACAGGTCTTTTCATTTTGCACTTAAGCTAAGATTGAAATTTAAGTTTTTTTCAGTGTAATCTGTTATAATGCATTATTTGTAAATAGGTTATGTATTATGCTTTGAGTCAGAAAAAAGCGGGACATTTAAATTTAAAATAAATTTTAATAAAATTGTTATAATAGGATTATTATTTAAAAATGTAGTTCGTTACATGTTTTTAATTAACAATATTTTTAAAAACGTAGTAATAATGCAGTTTAAATATGTTTATTTTATCATTTTGCTGCGAGCATTTTACAGAATAAAATGTCATAAATAAAATAAAGTTAGAAATAAAAGATTTCAGAAATTTCACTACCAACTTAAAATACATTTATTATATTAATCTCAAATCACAAATTGAGTAAACAAAAAATTAAACTAAGATTGAAATATTAGCCATTAGCTGTGTACCATTTGACAAAATAGTCGCACTTGGTGGCACTAATTTAGTAATTTTTGAATTTATCTGTAAAATGCATCTTACATTTTTGATTTGTTTTTGAGGTAAAAAACGTCCTACAAACGCCAAATATTTTCTAGTTCTAGTTTATCAAGTAAGAGATGCCTTTGCCAGTTAAAGGCATAAAACGCTCAAATGGAAAACAACTATTAGGCCCGGTTGCACCATATGTAGTTAACTGCAAGTTCAACTAACTGGGGAGTCAACTTTGAGCTTGGTTCAACGGCGCTTGGGTTGTACCATACGTCAGTTAACTAAACTAGGTTATTATTTTTTTTTCTCAAGTTGATGGCAGGGAATCTAATGATATCTAGGCAATTCCCTAGATTTATGGGTCGCGCACAAATGTTTAGTTTTCTAAAATTTAAAAAAGTTGTGCTGTATTAATTATAAATGCGGGAAATTCAAAAAAATCTTTTTTTTTTAATAAATGAATCAAATATAAATATATCAAAATTAGTTGTAATAAATTAAAATAATAAAATAATTTACTGAATTTATTTAATCCTATTATACAAAAAAATAGAATGGTAAATTTATTATTATAATATATAATTTAATAAATTTAAAACTTTATAAATTAATACAGTATTATGGATGTTAAAGATCACTTAACATCTGAAAAAACTATTTTATTATCATTGGTGAAAAAATACCATAATCAAATTGAATGCAAATATAATTTGTTAATTCTATTTCATATATCCCGCCATAAAATTCAATTAAAACAATAATCAAGCGTCATGAAACATAAAATAAATTCTCGTAAATGTCAACAAATAAATAGGGGGTTATGTTTAACTGCAAAATTTGTAGTTAACTGCCCGACGGCGTTTGTTCAACTTAACCCTCAGTTCATCAAGTTGGTACAACGTAAATTTAACGTTGAACTCGTTCAAGCAATAAACTCAAGATGAACTTGGTTGGTACAACCGGCCCTTAGTAAATTTATCAATCACACAAAGAACACAAATTTGACTTAAGCTGGGTTTAATTCTTAGCTAAGCTTGGTTAAGTTACGTCACAAGTGACCGCTGGAAAAACCGGGTGTAATAGACGTCAGAAGTGACAAATAAAAATGATATATTTTGATGTTAGCAATGTTATGATATTTAGAAATACAATCGAGCAATAAGTAATTATTATTAAAAGTTTGTCTTGGAACATGCAAGCAAGCATTTTATCTTTGGCAAAAGCTAAATATGACATTTATCAACAAATTAAATTCCTCAAGCCCATAGCTGTTTTGATTTAATTAAATGTCACAGTTTAGCTTTCATAATTATTTCAAGGCAATCTATTTTCTTGGCCAAGACAAATTTAAAAATATATAACCCTTGATAATTAGCATTGTTTGGTAAAGATACGGAAAGTAAATAAGAAAATTAAAATGACTTACTCAGGGGTGTTTATATTATGTAAATAAGACAAAGTTTAAAAGGTTAAAAATGAAATCGCATATTGGCCATTTTCATATTCAGTTGCTATGCGTGTTAATACCTCCATTCTTGATATTTCATTTTATCTTTGTTTATATTTTGGATATCCATTTCGTTATATATTGTATTGAAGGATGTTAAACAGTCTGAAGATTTATATTGTAATATACTTCTGAAACACGTTCAAAGCACTTACACAATTTTCTATATTGTAAATTGTAACAGTTTTTTTTATAATAATAATAAATTTTTCTATGGCAACCAACACTCATTATTTCCAAAGCAAGCTTTTTTATTTTTATGCGTTACTACCAAACAACAATCATCGTGGGTAGTGTAAACATTATTTCTGACAATTAATTAGAATGAAGGCTACTAAGATAATCAGTAATAACTAATTATTTTGATAATTTTTGTTGAGTTTATTTTATTTAATTTGTAGATCTTATATGAGACGCAATAAGCCTTTGTGTAATTTATAATTTAATAAAAATACTGATTAAATTTTCTAGACTAATCCGATTCCAATTTATATTAATTAAACATCTAAGAGTGCGTGATTGTTGAAATAAATCACAATCGCTATCACCTGTTATCAGTTAAAGTATTAAAAAAAATAAATCAATTCAGTCAACTAATCCGTTTCGGAAGTGTAAAACGTCTAACATTGCTGGCACAAGTTTTACGCAAAATATAAATAGCCCCCAAATTGCAAATAACAGGAACGGCACTGTACGCCACTGAGAGGCATTAGTGAAGTGCGCGTGCTGCCACCTGGACCCGAAGAACGGTCAGTCTGCGAAACACACTATAGTGCGAAGTGTAATTTTAGGCTCGCCCATCGAAACCAAACTCCCTTTTTTGACGTTAGTGAATTTATCAAACAAAGTCGGCCCCGATTTGATTTTACAGACCGGTCAAGTGTAACTATGTTAACATAGTCGTCGTGACGAGTGAGTGCTAACTTGTGTTAATAATACTAGTGCAGTGTCCATCAATTTACAATCAGAATGGGTAAGTAATAATAAGCCGGCTTATTTTTTTAATAATATTATCGCCCTATTGAACCTTGCCCTTACAATAATCTAATCTATACTTATCACAAAAGCGATAATAATTATAATTTTATTAACTAACCTACATACACCTGAAAATCGATACCGGGTAAAATCGTGTAGGGTAGGTTTTATTGCTCCCATACACAAACTCGCCCCTCTTATAAATGCAGCACTTTATTACACAATTTACGAAATATTTTTAAAAGACCTTGACTCTATTGTAATTATCTGGCGATGTTTACACAAACAGCTCTGGCAAGTCGCCTCACAAATATCGAAAGTTTTTATTTATTTTTCATAAGCAGCGGCCCCCTTCGATCATTCAATTGTTGTCCATTCAAACATCCGCTGTCGCTTTCAATGCATACTAGATTAAATTTGTTGTATCACAGGTGGATTTATCAATTGGGACAATAAATTCATTGATAAAATGTTGTGCTAGTTTATTATGGTATCAAGGATGTTATGTTGAACAGTTTATTAAGTGACTTGCAAATTATTGTTTAATGCGAAATTGTGTTATATAATTTGTTTCTATTCCAATTATTTTAATGGGACGTTGATATACAGGGTGATTCTGCAAATATTATATACAGTGCGATTCAAAATATGTGTCAATCTGTCAAAGTGGTTGTCAAATAAATGTCAATTTTATTAAAAGTTGACATATTTAATTGAAATTAGTTATTACAGAAACAATATTAATTAAATAGTTTGTTGACTACTTAACTAAACATTGGAATATTTCTCATTTTTTATGGTGAATTATGTGCAATTTTTATGAAATTGCTTGAAATTGTATGAAATTTTTGTGGAATTATGTGAAATATTTAAAAAAAGAAAATTTACTTTTCTTCAGACTATGTTGTTTTAAGGTCTACTTACTCTTTGGTTACTACCTTAAATCTCGTAAATGCTTTTTGTTCTGTTAGTTATCTAGCTTATTGCTAGTTAATCTCTAAAAATAGTAACAAGGAAGCTTGAAACTCAATTCTTCATCTTAAAACCTTTACGCTTTTACTAACATTTTTTTTTTTGAGATAATGACGCCTAATTAAAAGCACTTTAAGTCATCGTACTCCGATATCTGGATAAAAGGTTTTAAAACTCGCAAAATCAACAAACGCCAAACGTTGCACTAAAGAAACAACTACTGCTCGACGTGAGGCACATTATAAGCTTGAAGGTGCAACACTCCAATATCTGGAACAACTTTTAGAAGCCCCATCTCCGCTTGTGTGGGCACTAGTTACGCCTGAAACAACCCGACTTCTATTTTTCTTACTTCCACTAACAACGAAACCTTGAGAAAATGAGCACTTTAAGCTCTTATGCTTTGATATCTCGAAAAAAGCTTTTAAAAAGTTTACTAAAATGACGTCGTGTCACAAACATTGTCTTTTGGAAGTGCTTCTTGTTCTGTTAGCTATTAGGTTAGTTTTTATTGTCGCAATAGAGTTCAAACTGACCACAAAAAGTAAACTAACGCTCAACGTGGGGCACATTAAAGTAAGGGCATTGAAACTTCCTTTCCATCACTACTTATTGCAATAAATGGTATTCTAGCGTTTTGTTTGTTATCTTTCAGATTTGGAGTAGGCGAATCTTCACAAACAGTAACAAGAAAGTTTCTGTAGAGCCTGAAACAGCCCGACTCCTGTTCTCCAATTCTTTACGCTTTTGCTAACAACAAATCTTGAGAAAATGACGCCCAACGTGGGGCCCATTAAAACAAATTCAAACCTTTATCATTCCGATATGTGGAAAAACGTTTTTAAAAAGCCCACGTGAGTTTCAGAGTCACCAAAGAAGCGTAGTATTACAAAGATTGTTTTATTGCACTAGGTGGGAGCGTTTTTAGCTTATTGGTTTGTTTTTATTTTTTCTTGAAACGTCTGGAACCCATTTTTGTGATCTTCTTCACGTCTACGCTCTTAAAAGAGACAATTAGTGCTCAACGGGTACTAGGCCTGTACTACGAAGTGGTCGAGTGCTTAATTGTAGGTAATACTAACGAATCTGCTTGGCTTTGATCGAGCCGAGCTCGTCTAATGTTGCCTTTTCTTAGGCATGTTTGCCACTTACACCGGGTACACAACCCGACAAGAGCTTTGAGGACATGGAGGTTAGCCAAGGTACCGACTAGTGGCCTTCATCAATAAGATCTTTTCACACATACCAGGTACACAACCTGGCCCCTTCTCTTTTCTCTTTCTTTTTGGTTTAAGTGTTGAGGACCGTAGAAGTGGCCCTACTGAATAACGCTCACTTCACCCACTAGATACACAATCCGGCTCACTTTTCTACTCTACTGTCTCTTTTTTTTTTGCTCTTTCACTCTATTGTTTACGGTCTGCATTTGTTAACTATCAGTTCCGCGAACGGGTTTTGAGATACTGCTGGTGTTCTTCTGTTGTGAGGGTCTGCCGCCAAGCGCCGGGTACACAACCTGACTTGGTTCTTTACTTTACTCGCTGAGGTTGAAGTCGCTTCTTTCCGCGGGTATGTGCCGATGGACGAGGTCCGTTTGGCGATTACTAATGCAGCTTCTTTGGATCTTGATCCTCGCACACACGAGGTACGAAACTCGTCGATTTATTCTCCTGTTCTCGCTCTTACAATCTTACACATGCCGGGTATTTAATCTTTTTTGTTTCTCTTTTTTTTCTACTGTATTTCTTTCTCTCTCTCTTTGTTTTAGTATTTTTAGTGCTTTGTATGCACGGATACTCTACTCTCTTCTTGCGATTTGGATTCAAGTTTTCTTCACGGCCGACTTGGGTTCTGAAAGCTGGCGTCTTTACGATCTTGTTATTGTGTCCTCAGAGTTTAAACAAACCTCTACAAATAGTATCAAGAAGGTACTTGGAATCTAGCTCCGTAATCTCCGAGTCTTACAAAAGAAAACTACTACTCTACGTGGGGCATATTGAAGTAAGGTGCTTCAAACGTAATAAAGTTTTGGTTATGCCTTAAGCCTTTCCTTTTTATTGCGTTCTATTGAATGTTTTTTGTTTTTATTGCTACAAGCCTAAAGCCTTTTGTGTTTTGTTAGCCATCAAGCTTGTTGTTATGCTTTGAGTGGATTGATCTAGTTTTTGTTTACTCGATCTTTTGTGTTTTGGGTTCAAAATACCTTATTCTCATTTTTTCTAAACGTAGGGAAGCTTAATCTAGTGACTTTGCGTACCCTGCTCCGGGAAAATAATACTTTGTCTATTATAAAACTTATTACCTACTTTGGTCCCGCCCAACTGTCATCAAGCGACTGCCATAAAACTACCTGAGATGCTTGGACTGAGTCTAATGAGTACGAAGCTCAGTATAACGTGGATTGTGGAACAAGTGGCACGAAATTACACGAAAGACAGTAGTGTAACTGCACTATATAATAAATGGAGTTATCAGGCTGGGTTATTTTCCAAAATCTTGGAAAGTAGCCCACGTGATACCCATACACAAATCTGGTCAGACAGCTACATCACCCGACTCATATCATCCGATTTCCTTGCTTACAACGCTAAGCAAGGTGACCGAAAAAATTATTATGAGAAGACTTGATTCTTTTGAATCGGACAACCAACTGACGACTGACAATCAGTTTGGTTTTAGAAGCGGACATGGGACGGTTCAGCAAATTGCTAGAATCGTCAATGACATTAGCATTAATTTCAATAAAGACAAAGTGACAGACATGGTCCTGCTCGATGTCAAAAAGGCATTTGACCGAGTATGGACTAACGGACTGATCCATAAGATGGAAACACAACATTATCTATCTTACATTATTAAACTCATACACAATTTTTTAACGGGCAGGCAATTCCAGGTAAAAGTCAACGACACTCTGTCCTCCCTTAAAAACATTGATGCTGGTGTACCGCAAGGTTCAATTTTGGCACCAAAATTGTTTAATATTTATATTAATGACATACCTGTCTTTAAAAAAACAAATCTTGCTCTTTACGCAGATGACACTGCAGTTTATTCAGGTTCATTTTATGCAGTGGCCGCGCAAAAACAAAACCAAATTAATTTAAACACGCTGCACAAATTTTTTAATCTTTGGAAAATTTAAATTAATACCAAAAAATCCGAACGGATCACATTTACACGTAAATTCACAAATATAAAAACATTTACACCAACAATTTTCGATAAAGATACTATACCGACGAAGCAGCACGTCAAGTATCTGGGAGTCTATTTAGACTCCCGTCTAAATTATCAAAAACATCTAATACACTCATTACACAAAACTAATCAGGCCATAAAACAATTATATCCATTTATCAACAAAAATAGTTCTCTTTCGGCTGACACCAAAATTCATCTTTTCAAAACAGTTATTAACCTACGCTGCTCCTATATGGTGCGGCGTAGGTAAAACCAACCTGAATAAATTGCAAGTGTTACAGAATAAGTGTCTACGAATGGCA
Source organism: Tachinus rufipes (assembly GCA_963932245.1). Lineage (NCBI taxonomy): Eukaryota > Metazoa > Arthropoda > Insecta > Coleoptera > Staphylinidae > Tachinus > Tachinus rufipes. The sequence continues at coordinate 4,665,653 of OZ010744.1, forward strand.
CTTCGTAAAGACAGGTATGTCAGAATTAAAGATTTGCACGAACAGGCAAATGTACCCCTTATTTCGGACTACATTATGGAAATTTCTCAAAATTTTTACAAATTTAAATTAGAAAATAACGCCCTCCTCAGGGAACTCGCCAGCATCCGTTCATATAATAGACCATTTCGAATAAAACACAAACTCAGCTATCAGTGCTTGCCTATCTTTAACCAAAACGTTTGAGTTAATTACTACCCTCCCTGCAAACTTGTCTTTTTGGTTTAAAATTTGTTAATTGTGTACTTATTGTATATTATTGTATATAGTAGGGTTAGGTTAGATTAGCTTTTGTAAATATTATTGTAAATAGTTAGGTTAGGTTAGTTAGTTTTAAGCTCAAAACAAAATTGTTATAAGCAGGAACCCGACATTTTTGCGGGCCTTGTAATGTTTTTATAACCAAAATATGTTTTAAAAATGTTTTTAATCTGAATGAATGATGTGTGACTGAGCGAGTGAAAGAAGAATAAATCTGCGGGTGAATGGACCATTAGTGTATAATGTTTTACCAAATATGTTAAACTTTTTTTTTTTTTTTTTTTTTATATTGTTCAAGTTGATTGTTGAAAACTTTTAGTTAGGAAATGATTTTTTACCATGTTTTGTTTAACTTTGTTGTTGTAATTTTTGAATTATTGTTTTAATAAATGAATTAAATTGGAAATTGGAATTGGCACTAATCTACAAATATTACTGCTCTTAGGTCTCAATAAGCTTTGTTTATCTTCTTTAGAGCCTAAAAATCACGTCCAGAACTGCACATGTGCAGCAGTTTACATAAGATCCAGAACAGAATCCACCTTCTCTTATTACAATAGATGGTATTCTGGCAAATTGCTTTTGGTTTTTTTAATTAATTAAGCTGACTTGTTCTCAGGTCAACTTGTACAAAAAGTAACCAGAAAGCACTGATCACGCTTGGAATCTGACTTCTTCTTTAAATCTCCAAGCTTACGCAAACTAACAAGCTTTTGACAGTTGGCGCCCAACATGGGGCACAGTGAAGTAAGACTTTTTAAGCTTTTATCACACCTCTATCGATCACTTCTGTTTTTGATTTTTTTACATTTATGCTAACTAAAAAGCCTGTGACAACTGCCGTCAAATGTGTGGCACATTGAAGGAAAAACGATTTAAGCTCTCCTCTCATAGTGAGCTTTTTGTTACTATTTGTGAAGGTTCATCTGCGCAAATGGAACTAGAAGGCAACGGTCACTTTTGAAACCTAACTCTTATTTTTCAAATCTTTATGCTTACGCTAATTAAAAAGCCCCTGTGAGACGCTTTCTTGTTTTTACTTATAACAAATTCCGAGTTTGTAGAATGTAGAAATGTTTTTGACAATTTTGGCTCCTAACGTGAGCGCTCATTAAAGGCACTTTAAACCCTCATCACTCCGATATCTGGAAAAAAGTTTTTAAGAACCTTAAGTCTCAAAATCACCAAAACATTGTTTGAGTGCTTTTATTTTTATTAGCTATCAGGTTTGTTCTTGTTGCTCTTTGTAAGATTCCATCTTTGATGAGGTTTTTCCAATTGTTTTTTGTTTTGTTGTTCAGATCAAGTTTGTTTCTATCTTAATCTGCACAAAAAGTAACCAAAAGGCGACTACTCAGTACGCCTCAAACCTTACTTCTGTTTTTTTTTTTAATCTTTACTCTAAAAGTTTGGTGTTTAATCTTTGGAATATGATTTGAATAATAACTTTCTTTTTATCTACCGTTGTGATCAAACAAGTTGTAAGACTCTGGAGCGATGTATAATAGCTGTAAGGTGCATATAAATATGCGAACTGCTTGTGAACAGCACGCTTGATGAAATTATTTTTACAACGAACTCCCTGCGATCCATGGAAAAGGAACAAACCAACTGGAAACTACCAGTAAACCACATGTGCTTGCACATCATGTCTTTACGGTTTTGGTGATGATCCAACAAAAATGTTTTAGTTTTATAAATATCAATGAGTTTAATATGTATTTCATTGGACTACTCCATAATTGAAACAATATAAATCTAGGAAGCTTGTGAGCTTACAAAACCTTGTCCCAACATGAATTAAGTCTTTGTGTTTGCAGAAAAGATTGACAATATTTGGCTCGACAAAAACGGCTCGCAAGCAGTTTGTGTCACGCCTTAAAAGCCGTCTCAATATGCTAGCCGAGCAGTTCACGTATACGCACCTTAAAACGCACAATAAAAAAAATAAATAAAAAGCTGAAATGAAAATTGGCGCCCAATGTAGGGCACATTAAAGTAAGACTTAACGAGGCTTTCTTCACTTCTATACCTGGACGCTTTTTTGTAACTAATTGTGGAGGTTGACTAAGATTCTACGGATAATAAGCCAAAAGTTAAGAGAACAAAACGTATTTATGAGATTCAGGGCAGTAACCAAAGAGTAACTTAGTGGCTTGGTAGTTAAGACAATATAGTGGGACTTAAGGTCGTGTTTGTTATCTCAATAATGTAGATAAGTAGATCAAAACTGCAAAAGCTTACAGGATTTATAACTGAACATTGTGGCCTAAACAAACGCATGCGTAGAATGGGAATTCAGACAAATTCCACATGCCGCGGATGACGAAAAAACTTGTTACATCTGCTAAGTGCGAGGTTTACAATACGCAGTAGCCTTTTCGGCAAGCACAAACTAACTAAAGAAGCGCAAGACAGTTTTTTGGAAACATTTTTTAAACTTTATTGATGAAACGGAACTACTACAGGTGCACAATAGGATCAAGACACCAGACATACAATTTCAACAGGGAAAAAAGGATCTTGAACCTCTGTGGTCATAGGTGAACTAAAAGTAAAAATGTCTTAAGAAAGCTAACGGTGAAAGTCTTAAAAATTAATAACAAGACTCTTATACGTTATCAGAAGCGTCAATAAAGATAGAAGAAACTGCTACGATTGTTTTTGTTCTCTTGGCTATCACTAACAAAGAAACAATTGGCGCCTAACGTAGGGTGGGGCACATTGATGTAAAGCTTTTATTACTGGTATACCTGGTAAGTATAAAAGAATTGCATACTGTCTTGAAAACATCAAGTATTTTTTTTTTCAAGTGGTTCTTGTTTGTTAACTATCAGTTTTGTTGTTGTATTTAGAATCTGAATCAACTGTTAGAAATAGTAATAAAAAATTATTGACCGAATTTTTACATTTTTGCTAACAAAAGAAACGTTTGACGCCCAACTCGGGGCAGATTGTAGTGAGGCGCTTCAGGCTTTCATCACTTAAGTGAACTAAGACACACTCTTAGCTAAGCTTTTAGTCTTCAAAAGGTTAAAGTATTGAAAATTCAAGAAAGACTTATATGATCACAGAAGCTTCAAGAAACTCCCAAGAATGCTTTTTGTTTTATTAGCTATAAGTTTATTGTTGTTTCTAGAATCTAAATGAACTTCTAAGAAATTACCGACCGGTCACCTGTTGACTTTGACTCTAATTCTTTGAGACTTCACACTTCCGTTAACAAAAGAAACCATTGGCGCCCAATGCGGCGTACATTGAAGTAAGTCTCTTCAAGCTCTCATCCCTCATACACCTGGAAATTTAAAAAAAATACTTGCATATGGTCTCAGATGCGTCACGAAAGATAGAAAAAACTCTCAAGAGTGTCTTTTGATTTGTTAATTTTCAGGTTTATTGTTTCTAATTCTTTCTCATACGTCTTTGCTAAACAAAAGAAACAATTGGGCATGTTGAAGTAAGTTTTTGTCACTTCTATTTTTATATTATATTTTTTAAAATAGGCTTTTATATGATTTTAGAATCTTTTTTGTTTTGTTAATTATCTGGTTTATTGCTGTTATTACAGTGATCGACGTTGGATTCCGACTTTGATATTTTCAGTCTTCACGCCTCCGCCAACAAAAGAAAACATTGAAGGCGCTTCAACTTTTTATCATTTCTATACCTAGAATTTTGTTTAAAAGTTTTTATACGCTCTTAGAAGCACAAACAAGTTGGAACAAACTTTTTTTTGTTCTGTTATCTATGGCTATATTGTTGCTCTTAGAATCTAAATAAACCTCCACAAATAGTAATAGAGTTGACCGAACGATTACGTCTGCAGCTCGACTCCAATTCACCAAGTTTTTACGTTTCCGCTAACATGACAAACAATTGGCGCCCAACGCTGGGTACATTAAAGTAAGGCGCTTTAAGCTCTCATCACTGAATTGCTGAAGACAGTCTTCTGTTAAAAGTTTCTGGAATTACTAGATGAGTATAATTGAACCAAGAGACCGCAGTCAATGGGGAAAATAGGACCAGAGTTTTAACCTCAGTGGCCATAGGTGATCTTAAGAAAAGTAAAAGTGTCCTAATAAATCTAAAGTTTTTTGTACGGTTTCAGAAGCACAAAGAAAGTAACTCCCACGTATGTTTTTTGTTCTATTAGCTATCAGGTTTATTGTTGTCACCGACCGATTACGTCTGGATCTCGACTCTAATTCTTTGAGTGTTTACGCCTTCATTAACAAAAAGAAACAATTGGGCGCCAATTGTTTGTACATTGACGTAAGGCGCGTTAAGCTCTTATCACTTCTATATCTAAAAAAGTGTTGAAAAAGCACTTATATGGTTTTTGAAGCACCGAAAAACGTTTGATTCTAGAATCTTGTTGCTTATATTTAAATTGTTGTGTCTGTAAACTATTTTCTGAAAAAGGAAAAAGATAAAGATTTCTTTAACACAAATAACGTACAAAAATTGCACAAAGAAAAAAAACATCAGCGAACTAATGATATCAACGCCGCTTGCCAACATCAGCAAAGAACTTCATCATTCGACATCACAGACCAAAAATCCCATCTAAAATAAAGTTCTGCATCCATCGCTGAGGTGTGAAACATGGCATAATGTTAACAGTTCACTAAAAAAGCAGTTTTTGTATATTCTCTGAAATTTTTATGCGATATTTCACAATTTATTACCGTAATAATAATAATAATAATTTGCAACAATATCAGCTTTTGCAAATATTAATCATTATGATATAGTATGCAAACACTTCAGTAACATATCCACATAAATAATTTATTATTAACTTCTGTGTGGCCTAAACTTTTAGCAAATTATATTAATTAAAAAAACATACAACGTATAATTAATTGTGTAACCGACTACATATTTGCATAAGCGATTTATACGATTTACAACTCACTCATAACAACATCCTTGATTTCTAAATAAATATAACTAATACAAATGCCATATTTGTATAAATTATTCATATTCGTTTTGTACGGCAATTTATCTACATATGTATTTTTTCAATCTCCAAATGATTGATCATCAATCAGTCATGTTATTCTATTTTTTCAAGATGGGATTGATCGGTTATTAATCAAATAATAAATCAATAAGAAATGTTTGAAAATTTATGACAATGAAATAGTACCGCATGGTTCTATATTGGGATTGATTATTACAAATGTTTTGATTAAAAAAATTGTGATTAGTTTGTACTCATGGGAAGGATTGAGTTTTAACCTTAAAATAAGATTTATGAGTTTTTAAAGTTTTTGATACATTAATTGTACTCAAGGAGAGGATTGAGTTTTTTTTAATTTTGATTCAAAATTAACACCAAGCATACACAAGAAATTGGTTAACTGTCACTATTACGTCAGAAGTGGGCGCAATAACAAATTTTGATGAATAACACTTGGGCGGGGTATACTATACTAAAAACACCTGCCCAAATGTTTGTTATTAAGATATTGGATACTTCTCACATTTGTTGCATTTCTGCTGTTTTTTAATATGAGAGAATGATGACAGATGTGCTTACGACTCTGGTCACCATCATCAAAACTTGATGCAGAATTGAGGTAGATTTTTTTTTATGATGGGAGTATAAACGGTGAGTTAGCTCAGTGATTGCGCGTTAGTTTAGCATGCTAGAGGTCTGTGGTTTTAATCCCGAAATATGCCCATCTTCTTCAAACAAGTTGCAGATTTTTGGGGTCATGTAAAATAACTAAAACGCAAAACACAAATTAAAAAAAAATGTTTTAAAGTCAACTTTCACCTCTTTGTTATTTAATACAAAAAGCATCAATTAATTGTGACCTATGGAAATGATTCTTTTTTATAATAATAACGAACAAGGTATTGCATAATTACTGCACACCATAAAAAGTAATTGATGATATAAAAAATGTACACAACAATTCCTGAAAAGGCATCACCGGTGTCAGGAACCTTCTCTGCAAGAGACTGCCTGACCCGTGGTCATGACTGCATACCACTGCCATTACCATCATCCGTTTATGCAGTTGCAACCAACAAACATACACACACACACATTCATTATCAAGCGATGATGTTGTTGGAAAAACAATGCGGACCGATAAATCAATCGGTCGACCGTGAAACGGAATCCGGACAAAAATGTTAATAAGCGCGATGTGTCCGCGGGAAAAACTGCACGAGCACGCTTTTCTTCTTCTTATTCTTATTCTTAAGTCCCCATCGGTGGTGTTCTGTCAGGACGTTCACCCAGGAAGAACCGATCGAGAAAGTAATTTTACTATTGCTCTTCGTGTATATCCAACGCGAAAGTGAAACCGATTGTTCGGGGCCGCCTTGAGTCACACCTGTTATATAATTGGCCTCGATTTTTTTTTACAGCTTTTACTGAATCGGACAATATGCTTTAATCTGATATGTATACAATAATTAAAGTTTTGATCGAAAAAATGCATATTTAGTTTGGAAACATTAAAAATTATATTCATTTTACATGGAAACCTTCAAAATAATATGTTTTTTGACTCTGGGGATTTGATTTTGTCTAGAGGGTGGCTAACGGCATCACCAATTTGTTAATTGAAAGAAAAATATTGAAAATATTGTCCATCATTTCCATAAATATTGTTTATTGAAATATGATTAGATAATCTCAAACAAATTTATAAATATATTTTGCAAATTGTTTTGATTAATTTAATCAGAATTTCTACTTATGCACTACACTAATAAAAGTGCGCAATACATCGATAAACTCAATACGTAATTTTAAGAATAACTCGCAATCAGTTTATTATTTACATTTCCTTATCCACGTATGACATAATAAATTGAAATAGAATTACAAACTCGTATGTTATTACATCTAATTTGCAAGAAAATAATAAAAGCAAGATATCAACATGTTATAAATAAACGTGGATACGCTTCAACTGAATCCATATCTATGCTGGAAGCGCATATGCAAATCAAAGTGTTATAGATAATATGCAGAGTGGACAAAATCGGTTATAAACAAAGTCGTAAAGATTGAACAGTTATGCGGAATTCAATAAATTGGTAATCATAACTAAAAACAATATTGTAACTTTATTAATATTCATTCATACATTATTCATAAAGATAAATCATCACGTTTATAGTATCAAAAAATATCTTGAGTCTCCTTATAGGTGCTGATTAATTGCAAGTGATTTGCCTCGTTATCTGGCTATATTGTCTACCATCTGCATAGTGTGGGCGCCGCACTCTTTAAGTCTATTATATGAAGTACTCTCTTTAGATGCACCTAGCATTAATTTCGAGCGGTTATAAAATATGCTGCTTCAGGTGCACAGAATTACAAGCAAGTTTATTGCCAATTTGTTTATATGATTCAACAAATAAGTGAATAAATTTAATTCAGAATTTATGTCATTTATTTTTAAGTTTAATTAATGGAAATAGGAGAAATTGATCACTTGGCTCATAATTTTTTAATATTTGCAACAAATTGGTTAATTTGAACCATTTTTGATTTTATTTAAGCACTACTTAAATTGTTTCTGTGGAATCAAGCTTTCTGAATCCAAAAATGTTAATAGAATGCAAAATTCTTGAAAAAAATTGAACTTATTTTTTTAAATTTTAAATCTAATTTTTGGTAAATTTAAATTTATTTAAGTTTAGCTTACTTTGTTTTTGTATCGAATTAAGTCATCTAAATCTAAAAAATTAACCAAGTTTTTTGAAACCTAGCGGTAACTCATTTTTAAATCCTAGTAAACAAACTTTTAAGCTTAATTTTTGGTCAACTTAAGTTTATTTAAGTTTAGCTTACTTTGTTTTTGTAAGGAGTTAATTATTCTAAATCCAAAAATGCAAACCAAACTATTTTAAATCCAAAACTAACTAATTTTTAAATTTTAGTAAACAATTCTCGATTTTTAAGCCTAATTTACGGTCAACTTTAATTTATTTAAGTTTAGCTTATTTTGTTTTTGTATGGAATAATGTCTTCTAATTCTAAAAATGCAAATCAAAAATTTTTAAATTCAAAGGTAACTTGAAAAAATTAATTTTAATTCTTAGTAAACAATTTGTATTACAATTGTAGACTTTTAAGCCTAATTTTGGGTCAGGTTTTTTTTTAGTTTAGGTTATTTTGTTTCTGCTTGGTATTAAGTCTTCTATACCTAAAAATGCAAACCAAACATTTTTAAATTCAAAAGTAATTTGAGAAAATTAAGCTAAAATAAAATGTGAACGATTTTCTTGCAACTAATAGGTTTTTTGTAGCGATTTTTATTTTAAATGGCTTTTTTGCATAATTTTGGATGAATTTTATGTAAGTTTGATAAGTTTTATGCTACAAATAGGTTAATTTTTTTTAATAATAATTTTTTTGAGGATTTTTATGTAATTAAACTGGCTTTTGAACGGTTTTTGATTAATTTTGCGTAGTTAAAGGTTGTTTTGAGCGATTTTATTTAGTTATTATGCGCGATTTTTGTAATTTCTTTGCTTAACATTATATATTTGCAATATTTTTGTTAATATTCTTACAATAAATTGACATTTTTAATAGTTTTTATGCGTCAAAAGGGGATTTTTTTGAACAATTTTGTTGTTGCAAATGGATTTTTTGCATGATTTTTTGATGAATTTGATGTTTATGTACTTTTGACACGTATGAGTAAATTGTTTTAAACATTTGGCGTTTTCTGTTGTTGTTTTGAGGATTTTTTTGGTTTTTGAGCGATTTTTGATTAATTTTGAGTAATAAATGGTTTTTTTATACAATTTCTTAAGTTTTTATTTGGCAAATAATGTTTTTGAGCGATTTTGTAATTTTCTGTATTTTTTGTGGTATACAAATAATTTTCTAGGCGTGTTTCAATCAATTTTATACTACATACATACGATTTTTTTGTAAGAAGTAGCTTTTTTGAAGAATTATTTTAGTTTTTTTTTATAAACACTTGGGCGTGTAGTTCCAGAGCATGATGATAATTAATAGTTTTAACTGAAATTGTACATTCAACCGCCTGAGTGTTTGTAAATAAATCTTTTGATAACAAACACTTGTGCGGGTGGGTGGGCAACTCCAGAGCATAATGACGGTCAATAGCTTCTACTGGAGTTGCCCACCCACCCGCCCAAGTGTTTGTTATCAAAAGATTAGTTTGCAAACACTTGTGCGGGTAACTTCAGAGCATAATGATGATCAATAGTTTGAACTGAAATTGTACTTTGACCCGCCTGAGTGTTTGTAAACTAATCTTTTGATAACAAACACTCGGGCGGGTGGGTGGGTAACTCCAGAGCATAATGACGATCAATAGTTTTAACTAAAATTGTACTTCGACCCGCATGAGTGTTTGAAAATAAATCTTTTGATAACAAACACTTGGGCGGGTGGGTGGCCAACTCTAGAGCATGATGACGGTCAATAGTTTCAACTGGAGCTGCCCACCCACTCGCCCGAGTGTGTGTTATCAAAAGATTAGTTTACAAACATTCGGGCGGGTAACTTCAGAGCATAATGACGATCAATAGTTTTAACTAAAATTGTACTTTGACCCGCATGAGTGTTAAAAATAAATCTTTTGATAACAAACACTTGGGCGGGTGGGTGGGCAACTACATAGCATGATGACGGTCAATAGTTTCATTTGGAGTTGCCCACCCACCCGCCCGAGTGTTTGTTATCAAGAGAATAGTTTACAAACACTTGAGCGAGTAACTACAGAGCATAATGACGATCAATAGTTTCAATTGAAATAGTACATCCAACCGCCTGAGTGTTTGTAAATAAAAATTTTGAAACAAACATTTGGGCGGGCGGGTGGGCAACTTCAGAGAATGATGACGGTCAATAGTTTCAACTGGACTTGCCCACCCACCCGCTGAAGTGTTTGTTATCAAAGGATTAGTTTGCAAACACTTGGACGGGTAACTCTAGAGCATAATAACGATCAATAGTTTCAATTGAAATTGTATATCCAACCGCCTGAGTGTTTGTAAATAAATCTTTTGATAACAAGAACTTGGGTGGGTGGATGGGCAACTCCAGTGCATGATGACGGTCAATAGTTTTATTTAGAGTTGCGCATCCACCCGCCCGAGTGTTTGTTATCAAGAGAATAGTTTACAAACACTTGAGCGAGTAACTACAGAGCATAATAATAATTTTCAATTGAAATTATGCTTGAGTTTTTGTAAACAATTTTTTTGATAACAAACTCTTGGGCTGGTGGGTGGGCAACTCCAGAGCATGATGACTGTCAATAGTTTCTACTGGAGTTGCCTACCCACCCGCCCAAGTGTTTGTTATCAAAAGATGAGTTTGCAAACACTTGTGTAACTTTGATCATAATGATAATCAAAAGTTTGAACTGAAATTGTACTTTGATCCGCCTGAGTGTTTGTAAACTAATCTATTGATAAGAAACACTTGGTCGGGTGGGTGGGCAACTCTAGAGCATAATGATGGTCAATAGTTTTTACTGGAGTTGCCCACCCACCCGCCCAAGTGTTTGTTTTCAAAAGATTAGTTTGCAAACATTTGTGCGGGTAACTTCAGAGCATAATGACAATCAATAGTTTCAACTGAAATTGTACTTTGAACCGCCTGAGTGTTTGTAAACTAATCTCTTGATAACAAACACTTGGGCGGGTGGGTGGGCAACTCCAGAGCATAATGACGGTCAATAGTTTCTACTGGAGTTGTCCACCCACCCGCCCGAGTATTTGTTATCAAAAGATTAGTTTACAAACACTCTAGAGGGTTACTTTAGAGCATTATAACTGTCAATAGTTTTAACTAAAGTTTCTCTCCACTTTCCCGTGCGTTTGTAAATTAATCTTTTGATAACAAACAGTTGGGTGGGTGGGTGTGCAACTCTAGAGCTTGATGATGGTCATTAGTTTCAACTAGAGTTGCTTACCCATCTTCCCGAGTTTCTGTACATCAATCTTTTGATAACAAACACTTCGGTGGGTGGATGGGCAACTCCAGAGCATAATGACGGTCAATAGTTTCTACTGGAGTTGACCACCTACCCGCCCAAGGTTTTGTTATCAAAAGATTAGTTTGCAAACATTTGGCCGGGCAACTTCAGAGCATGATGACGATGAATAGTTTTAACTAAATTTGTACTTTGACCCGCATGAGTGTTTGAAAATAAATCTTTTGATAACAAACACTTTGGCGGGTGGGTGGGCAACTCAAGAGCATGATGACGGTCAATAGTTTCTACTGGAGTTGCCCACCCACCCGCTCAAGTGTTTGTTATTAAAAGAATAGTTTGCAAACACTTGTGCGGGTAAGTTTAGAGCATAATGATGATCAATAGTTGGACCTGAAATTGTACTTTGACCCGTCTGAGTGTTTGTAAAGTAATGTATTGATAACAATCACTTGGGCGGGTGGGTGGGCAATTCCAGAGTATGATGACGGTCAATAGTTTCAACTGGAGTTGACCACACACCCGCCCGAGTGTTTGTTATGAAAAGATTAGTTTACAAACACTCGGACGGGTAACTCCAAAGTACGATGACAGTAAATAGTTTTTGGCTGTTTTTTGATAATCAAATGCAATAAATTGATACTTTTGTATTTATTGTGCATGTGGAAAATGAGTTTTTTGAGTGATTTAAGGCACTTTTAGCTTTAATTAGGTTTCAATGATTTTTATGAAGCAATTCGGATTCTTTTTAAGCGATTTTTGGTATTTTGTTTTCTTTAAATGGTATTTTTGGGATTCTGTTTTCTTAAATGGTATTTTTGCATGGTTTTTGTTGAATTTTTTGCACTTTTGATACGTTTTATGCCACAAATGGGTTTATTTCTTTTAATAATTTTTGTTATTTTGAGGATTTTTGAGCGATTTTTCATTAATTTTGTTCAATCAAGTGTTTATTATGAGTTATTTTTGTATTTTTTTGTTAAAATCAGTTTATTTGCACAATTTTTGCTAATATTTACACAATACAATAACATTTTCGAGTATTTCTTTAGGCTTTTTGAGCAATTTTGATTTTTGATGAATTTTTAAAACGTTTTATGCTACAAATAGGTTAATTTTTGAGCGTTTTTTGATTAATTTTGTTTAATCAAAGTTTATTTGAGCGAGTTGTTATGGTGATTTTTGTAAATTTATTTGTTTAAAATAGTTTATTTGCACAATATTTGATAATATTCACACATTAAATTTATATTTTTAGGGCTTTTTTTGAGCGATTTTGTTTTTAAATTTGTTTTTTTGCATTTTTTTTGATGAGTTTTTATGTTAATGGGTTCATTTGTTTAAATAATTTGTATTTTGTTGTTGATTTTGGTGTAATATAAGTTATTGAGCGATTTTTGATTAATTTTGTTTAATTAAAGGTGTTTTTGAACGATTTTATTAGTCATTATGAACAATTTTTGTAATTGTCTTGCTTAAAATGCTTTATTTGATAATATTTACACAATAAATTAACATTTTTAAGGATTTCTGTAGGTTTTTTGAGCAATTTTGGTTTTAAATGGGCTTTTGGATGAGTTTTGGTGAATATTGTGAGTTTTTAATGAAACCATGCCAACATCAGCGATTTTTTGAGCGATTTTATTAGTTATTATGGGCGATTTTTATATTTTTTTTGCTTAATATCGTTTATATTTACACTTTTTTATAATACTTACTCAATAAATTTATATTTTGAATTGTTTTTATGCGACAAATAGACTTTTGATTGATTTTTGTTGTAAATTGCTTTCTGAATGATTTTTGATTAATTTTATGCACTTTTGATACGTTCTATACCACAAATGGGTTAATAACTTTAAATAATTTCATAGTTACTTTATACTACATACAGACGAACTTCTTTCAATAAATAGCTTTTTTGATGAATTTTAAATCTTTTTAAGAAGATTATAATACGACATTAAGTTTTTTGAGCGATTTTGTAAGGTTGTTGTATAGTGAATGTGTTTTTTAAGCAATTTTTGTAATATCTTTTGTTTAAATTTATTTTTTTTTTGTTACTTTTTTGGTAATATTTATAAAATAAATTAGTATTTTAAGTTAATTTTAATGCGAAAAATAAGTTTTTTTGAGCGATTTTTTTAGTTTGCTGTTTGGCTTTTTTGTTTAGTTGGAATTTTGAATTATTTTACTGAAATTTTAAGGCAATAATAGTTTTTTAATGATTTTTGAAATTTTTTTTAATAAATTGATTTATTTTGATTTGATTTTTGATCACTTTTATGTAACAAATAATTGAATTATTAAATTTTCTAGCGAGTTTTGATCTATTTTGTGTTACAAATTGGTTTTCTGAGCGAATTTTGTATAATTTAGAGTAAATTTTATGGGGCAAATGGGTCATTGGTAGATTTTTGATCATTTTTTTAATTTTAGACGTTGTGAATTTTGATTTGAATTTTTTATTTATTACATACTTGTTTTTTGTGTAATAGTTGGGTTTTATACGCTGTTTTTATGCGAGAAATGGGTATTTTAAGCAATTTTCTAATTGATATATGTATGTATATGGCCATGTATGAGTCAAGTGTACGGAATGAAAAATTGTTTTTGCTCAAACCATTGAAAATGCCTTCCTCTACATGAATCGCCTGATTATGTAATTTTTTTAAAATTTTTTTAGTGAGCCATTTCCGAGTAATAAGCATCGAGGTTTTTGAGTTTTTTTTAACATTTTTTTATCGTTTGTTACTTCTCAGGATTGCATTTTTAGGAAAAAATTATGAGAAACTTTTTTCTTCAAAATTATCAAAGAATAAGTTTAAAAAAAAAATCACTTGAATTTTGAAAATTTTCAAATTTAAGTAAGTTTTTCTTAAAAAAAAGATGGCGGTTATTTTCTTTTTTTTTTCAAATATGGATAACGTCTTTTTATATGTGCAAAAGATGAAAATTTCAGGAAGTGCTGTGCACTATGCTTTGAGATATCTTACAATGTATTCACAGAAATACTTAAAAGTTCCGAAAAAAGGCTTAAATTTTAAATTTACATTTTTTGATCGTTTGTAACTTTTTAGGGTTGCATTTTTAGGAAAAAATTATTACGAGTTGTTTCTTCAAAATTGTCCAAAGAATAAGTTTTCACAGACAATTTTTTTTTTCTTTTAATTTTGAAGATTTTGCAAAACTTTGAGTGACAGTTTTTCTTAAAAAAAAGATAATAGGTATTTTCTTTTTTCTCAAATATGGATAAAAACGTGCTTTACATATTAAAGCCATATTTGAGAAAAATAGAAAATATCTATCATTTTTTTTTAAGAAAACCTGTCACTTAAAGTTTTGCGAAATTTTCAAAATTTAAGGAAAACAAATTTTGACTGATTCTTTTGACAAAGAAAAAGATTTCTTATAATTTTTTTCCAAAAATGCAATCTTGAAAAGTTACATATCATCAAAAAATGTAAAAAAACGCAAAAATCTTGTTTTTTTTTCAAATTTTGATTGTTTGTTACTTGGAAATGGCTCACTGAAAACATCTGAAAAAATCACATAATCAGACATTTTGTTTGAGCAAAAACAAATGTTCATTCCGTACACTTGAGTTATACATGGCCATATAAGATTCACTCAGTAAATTGTTAATGTTTTGAGCAATTTTTAATATTCTTTTTCACTACAATAGGTTTTTAAACGATTTTTTGATAAAACATATTTGATAAATGCTTCTTGTTTTTGAACTATTTCTAATAATTTTTATGCTACAAATATGTTTTATTATACACTTATAATTTATGGTTGTTTTGACCTCTACTACGTTATAATTTATGTTTATGAAATAATAAAGCAATTTACTATAATTTTTATTACAAATTTATTTTTAGGAATACATTATTATTTTACAGTACTAACCGAAACTAGTAAAGTATTTGTAAAATAAAAAACCTAGTGAATTGTTTTATTATTTCATATTAATTATAATCGTTTTTTGGTATATTTTTTGTCTTAAATGGATAGAAACTTTTTAGATATAAATTACAAAATTAATTGTTCAATAAATCTGCAACTAAAAAATATAATGATCAATAGTACTTTGTTTTATTATGAAATGAAAATTAAAAAATCGCTAAGAAAATCCAATTACTGCAAACAATAAAAAAAAATGTTGAATCTATTTTATTATATGAAAACACGCATGGAAAACTATTTTTGCTTTAAAAAAACAGTAATTGTTGCATAAAATTGATACACAATAAATAAATTTATAATGGAAAAATTATAAAGAATCAATTTAATTTGTCATTACAAAAAATCATTACAAATAGCTCAAAACGAATTTATTGTGTGAATTTATCAATTTGCTAAGAAACGTAATTTTTATCTAAAATTTGTTTTGGTGTATACAAAATTTATTAAAAATTGCTGAAAATTTAATATGAGTTTTATTAAAATATGTTTAGAAATGGGTGGAAATTTTGCCAAATCTTTAATCAGAAATTGAGAAAATCAATCCATTCAAAGCAAAAAAAAGGGTTTTGTGAACGATTTTTGGAAAATATCTGTAAAATGTGCAATAAAGAAGATGATTTTTGATACAATTCACTCAATTAAGTGGACTTTTTAAGCGATTTTTGATAAATTAATGTTCTTGACAACTTTGTTGTTGCAGAAAAAGCAAATTTTGATCAATTTTAAGCAATAAATTGATGTTTTGAGTTTGTCGATGTAGTTTTTTTTTGACAAATTCATAAAACGAGTTTTTTGGCACGATTTTCATTAATTCTACTTTATAAGTTTGAGTTTTTTGAGCGATTTGTGTTATTGTTTATATGGCAAATGGGCTTTTGGTGTTTTTACGCAGGTTTAAGCACATTTAAAAAAAATTACACAATAAGTTCCGAAATAGTTTTTGTAATTTGCAAATGGGCTTTTTAAGCGATTTAGCTATTTATTGCATTTTTGATCAATTTTATGCAATAATTTACTGTTTTGAATTGTTTTTAATGAATATTATATGCTGCAAATGACTTTTGAGCGGTTTTTTGCAATTTATTGCTTTAAATTCATAGTTTTTTATATAATTTACTTAATTAATTTGAGTTATGGGATATTTTTAATGAATATTGTATGCAACAAATGTTATCTGTACGATTTTTGGTAAATTGTACGCAATAAATTATGTTTTAAGTTGTTTTTATTAAATTTTTTATGACATTTTGATTTTGTAAGCGATTTATTAACTTTGAATGTGTTTTCTATAAAAAGTTTGATATACTTTTTTAATAAATACTGCATTTTTTGACGAGTATTAAATGTTTTTTAGTTATTTCTCTATTAAATATTGTGTTTTTTAGTTATTTCTCTATTAAGTATTGTGAATTTTTGTTATTTTTTTGTGTTAAATAGGTTTTTGATAAATTTTATGGTATTTTTGTTACATTTCTAAATTTTTAGTTTTTTTATTTGACTAATGAGTTGTTTGGGCGTTTTTTTTGCATTAAATTGTAGCAATTTTTATTAAAAAAGTGATTTTTTAGAAGATTTTAGTAATTTATTTTGGCTTAATGGCTAAACGATTTTTGATGAATTTTTTGCCAACAAAAGAGTAGAACTGTTTTAATGCCCACCCGCCTGAGTGTTTGTCATAATGAAATTTAAAGTTACCCAGCTCTGTTCTTGCAGCTAAAAAACCTAACAGAAGGACTGACAGAAGTCATTAAGGTACAAGAGAGTGATGTCTTAAACAATTTCTTGATAACAAACACTTGGGCGGGCGGGCGGGAACACTGTTAAGAAAAAATGGACCGTTGGTTTTAAAATATGTTATCGCCTACTCGCCCGAGTGTTTATCATAAAGAAATTTAAAGTTGCCACCACTTGCCGTAGATATTTTATGCAGTTTTTGATAAGTTTTTGTTTATAAATTGATTTATTGTGCACCTTTTAGTCAATTTGGTTGTTCAAAAACAATTTTATTACAAAAAATGTATCAAAAATTACACTGGAAAGCTAATAATTGCAAAAAAATATATTTGTTGCAATAATCAAAACAAATAAATTATTTTTAGCTTTTAGTGCAATTTTTTGTTATTTTTTTGTAGTTGTAATGTTAACTGGCAATTGAGAACATTTTTTTTCAGTTAAGAATATTTTGTGACAGTTAAGAATATTGTTTGACAGTATGGGAAAGATTTTGTAACGATTTGGCAACTTTTTATTACTATTCAGAATGTTATTTAACGATTGAGTACATTTTTTAATAGCAAAGAAAATTTTTTGACGGTTAAGAATATTTCTTGACAGTTTTGGGAGATAACAAACATTTGGGCGGGCGGGCGGGAACACAGTTCAGAAGAATTGGACTGGTGGTTTCAAATTGTGTTCCCGAATACCCGCCCGAAAGTTTGTCATAAATAAATTTGAAGTTCCTGTTCCTGCTGTTAAAAAACTTAAAAGAAGGATTGACAGAAGTTATTAAGGTACAAGAGAGTGATGCCGTAACTAATTTCTTGAGAACAAACACTTGGGCGGGCGGGCGGGAACACAGTTCAGAAGAATTGGACCGGTGGTTTCAAACTGTGTTCCCGCTCACCCGCGCGAGTGTTTGTCATACAGAAATTTGAAGTTACCACCACTTGGCGTGTTTCTGCAGCTAAAAAACCTAACAGAAGGACTGGCAGAAGTCATTTAGGTACAAGAGAGTGATGACGTTAACAATTTTTTGATAACAACTAATTGGGCGGGCAAACGGGAACACAGTTTAGAAGATTTGGACCGGTGGTTTTAAATTGTGTTCCCGCCCACCCGCCCGAGTGTTTGACATAAAGAAATTTAAAGTTACCACTACCTGCCTTGTTCCTGCAGCTAAAAAATTGAACAGAAGAATTAACAGAAGTCATTAAGGTACAAGAGAGTAATGACGTAAACAATTTCTTGATAACAAACGGGAACACAGTCCAGAAGACTTGGATTGGTGGTTTCAAACTGTGTTCCCGCTTACTCGCCCGAGTGTTTGTAAAAAAGAAATTTGAAGTTACCACTACCTGCCGTGTTCTTGCAGCTAAAAAACCTAAAGAAGGATTGACAGAAGTCATTAAGGTACAAGAGAGTGAAGCCGGAACTAATTTCTTGATAACAAACACTTGCGCGGGCGGGCGGGAACACAGTTCAGAAGAATTTGACCGGTGGTTTCAAACTGTGCTTCCGCCCAGCCGCACGAGTGTTTGTCATAAAGAAGTTTGAAGTTGCCACCACCTGCTGTGTTCTTGCAGTTAAAAAACCTTCTTTATTTTGCGTTTTTAGAGCTATTTTACATCGCCCCAGAAGTCTTACGACTTGTATGAAGGGGGTTGATGGGACTAACGGCTTATTAAGTGACTTCTGAATTACCCCGGTGGATAAAGAGCAAAGTTATTATTTTAGTCATATTCGGGGATCGATCCCCGGACTGTTAGCGTGCTACGCTAACGCTCTATAACTGAGCCATCTCACCTAAAAGAAGGATTGACAGAAGTCATTAAGGTACAAGAGAGTGATGACATAAGAAACGTTTTATTACAATTCAGAACATTATCTGGTAATTGAGAACATTTTCTTTCAGTTAAGAACATTTTCTGACAGTTGAATATTTTTTGACTGTTTGAGAAATCTTTTGTAACAGTTTAGGAACACTTTATTACAATTCAGAACGTTATCTGGTAATTGAGAACATTTTTAATACCTGAGAACTCTTTCTTTTAGTTAAGAATATTTTCTGACAGTTGAGTATTTTTTGGCAGATTTGAAAACATTTTGTAACAGTTTAGGAACATTTTATCACAATTCAAAACGTTATCTGACAATTGAGAACATTTTCTAAAAGTTGAAAATATTTTTTGGCAGCTTGAGGAATATTTTGTAACAGTTTACGAACTTTTTATCACTGTTCAGAACGTTATCTGACAATTGGGAACAATTTTTAATATATGAGAAAATTTTTATTTTGTCAAAAATGTTTTTTGACTGTTTCAGGAACAGTTTGGGATTGTTTAATTTGAATTCAGAACGTTATCTGACAATTGAGAACATTTTTGACAGTTAAGAATATTTTTTGACAGTTTAGGGGACATTTTATCGCAACTCAGAACGTTATCTGACAATTGAAACCATTTTTAACAGATGAGAACAGTTTTTGATAGTTAAGAACATTTTCTGACAGTTGAGAAGTTTTTTTGACAGTTTGAGGAACATTTTGTATTAGTTTGGGAACATTTTATCACAATTTGTAAAGTTATCTGACAATTGAGCACATTTTTCAATAGCGGATAATATTTTTTTTCTTCTGGCAGTTGAGAATACTTTTTGGGGAACAATTCTAACAGTTTGGAAACGTTTCATTACAATTCAGAACGTTATCTGACAATTGAGAAATTTTTTTGTTAGCTCAGAATATTTTTCTTCAGCCAAGAACATTTTCTGAAAGTTGAGATTTTTTTTTTAAATTTTGGAAAACGTTTTCTAACAGTTTGAAACGTTTTATTATAATTCAGAAAATTTTTGACAATTGAGAAAAAAATTTAATTGCTGAGAACATTTTCTTTTAGTTAAGAATGTTTTTATTAATTTTATCCATTAATTTTTGTACGGTTTTTGATTAATTTTATGTAAATTACGTGAGGCAAATGAGTTTTTGTTCCTTTGACTAATTTTATTGTGTACTACATGTGCTTTCTGCAATTTTTTTGCAAGTTATATGAAGTAAGTGGGTTTTTTGCAAGATTTTTTTACAATTTTTGCACTATAAATTGATAATAAGTGCAATTTTAGATGATTTATTTGCAAAAAACGGGTTTAAAAATGCATTTTTTGATCATTTTAAACAGTAAATTGGTTTTCTTCGCAATTTTCAATGAAAAGATTTTATATTAAATGAGTTTCTTGTAGAAATTTTATGATTTTTATACAATAACGTCTTTTTTTGTTGTTGTTGTAAATGTACTTTGTTAAATTCTTTCTTTTTCTTATGTAAATAATAGTACCAAGATTTACAAAAAAATATGCGAAAACTCAAATATTTTACATTTTTTAAATATAAAGCATTCAGTATTTTATAAAAATATATTTTAAATTTATTATAAAATTTTTTGACTAATAGTTTCTGACCATTATGTAAATACAGTTTATAAATTTATAGACTTTATCACATGTTGCTTGCGATATTATTTTAATTATAATTTATTGAGGAATTGCATGACGCTAAACTACGATATGCGTCGGTTACAGAATTATTACTATCAAAACCTATTATATAATCATCTCTGATGGTAAACAAAATAGTCTGTACTAATAGAATAACATTCCCTAACCGCTCAAATACATGTCAAGGCTACACACAATTAAATTCGATTATCCACCGTGCATTATTGTCAATTACTGATGATTTCCTATGGTTTCAGTTTGGTCTTGTTGGGGTTCCAAAGGTAATAATGTGTGCGCTATTGTTTAATCAAGTGCATTTAAGAAAATTAACAAAATTGTGATTTTTGCTTTTTATTAATGAATTAAAAATATTTATGTTTTCAGTTTGGTTTAATTATAATAAACATGTTTCGACAATTTTATTTATTTGTTTTTTTATTGACTCATATTTTTGATGCAGACGATAAGTGCATTAAAAAACAACTTTGTTGATATAAATATAAAATAATAAGTTTATTTATGTCAATGATAATAAATGCTTAAGTGGCCAAATTTGATTAAATTTTTAACTAATTATTATATTTGAAATAAAATTTTTTGTTTTAATTTTTTTTTTTTTTAAATTTACTCATTAACTAGAATGTCTTGTTTGCAAAAAATTACTTTCGTAAAATTTTTGTAGTTTTGTGAAATTTTGATTTTTTTTTTGAATTTATTAAAACTGGCTTAGTTTTTAAGTTAAAATTTTCTTTTCAATTAACTAAAATATTTTGTGTTTTTTTGACATTTGTTTTAGTTTATCAGTTACGTTTTTCAAACTTTTTAATTAACACAACAAATAAAATAAATTTAATCAACAAATGATATCACAATCAAAACATGATTGTATATTTTGGGATTAATTCGCCGCACACGAAGTTATATAACGCATTCAATGGTAACCTGTAATTACTGCTAGATCGACAATTACATAGGATGAGATCATTTCCTCTACGAGGCGATCTAATTCCGTTCGGATGAATCATTGCTTTCTAAAGTTATTAAATGTCGAATAAATGTATTACGTGAATTGGGACGTTATGTTGTGTTTTTTTTTGTTATTTTTTTATAAATAAAGATTATGCATGTGAGTTCATGTTCTACATTTTATACCTGATGGAATTTGTGTTGGCGGCGTTGCCAATCTTTTTATTATTTAGATTATTTATAGGCGGTGATAACATACATTTAATATGTTTGACAATAGATAAGGTTTAATAGGTTATTAATGTGTTGATATAGTAGCTATTGTATTTGTGGCTTATTTAACAAACTACAACTTCATCATATTTTAATTAATTCTTTACAATTTGCAATAAATTAGAAGCATTTTTATTCAAATTAATTGAGTAATACTATGCGAATCATCATCTGATCTCTGACGTTACAATTAATTGACGAAATTAAAACGATATCGTTAGGAATTTTTGTGAATGAAACCTTGATTGGGATGAATTGTTAATAGATTGGCCTTGTGACCTCCCGCACTTGGCAATGGATGCATTTGTTTGATTTGTTGTGGTTGTTTAATTGAATTAAGATCAACTAGAATTGAATTAATAAATAACAACAAAAATATAGGTTTGATGATGTAATTGTTTGAGTCATTCAATTAAAGTTGTTAATTATTATAATTAAGTGATAATTTTGAATACAAGGAGATCGAGACGGTTTTAATTGTTTTATTTTTTTAATGGTTTGTGAAGAGACTGCCCAGGTGGTGTAGTGTTTAGCGTACTTGGCTCTTACGCCAGGAGTCTTGAGTTTGATTCCCCTATCTGTAAGGTCAGTTTTTCTAGTTAATATAAAATTTTGTAATGAGTACGTTTTCTTTCGGATAAGAAGAGACATTTTGAAGAACTGAATAATTTAGGTTGGAATTTCTGAATTTGCGACAACATTGAAATATGAAATCATTTTTAAAGATTTTAATAACCTAGGTGTTCTTAAAGTTTCAAATGTCTTCTTAAAGCTCCTGAAATTTACTTAAAGATAGATATTGATATTTTTAAAGCTTTTAAAACATTTTTTCTTTGCTCTCAAAACGTTCTCAAAGGTTCAGATGTGTTTATAATAAAGCTTTCAAAACATTTTTAAAGCTTTAAATGTGTTCCTAAAGTTTTCCGAAATATACCCAAAGGTTCAAATATGTTTCCAAAGCTCTCAACACATACTCAAAAATTCACATTATGTTATCTAGATATTTTCAAAGCTTCAAACATGTTTCCAAAGCTTTCAAAACGTTCTCAAAAAGTCAGATGTGTTTATAGCATATCTTCTACGCTTCCAAAACATTTTTAAAGCTTCAAATGTGTTTCCAAAGTTTCTCGAAACATACCCAAAACTTCAAATGTGTTTTCAAAGCACCTGAAGCATACTCAAATGTTATCTAAATTATTTCAAAGCTTCAAACATGTTCCTAAAACATTCTTAAAGGGCCAGATGTGTTTATTGCATATTTCCAAAGCTTTTAAAACATTTTTAAAGCTTCTAATGTGTTACCCAGATTTCTTAAAGTTTTAAATGTGTTCTCAGTGTTTTCCCGAAACATTCCCAAAGCTTCAAATGTGTTCCCAAAGCTCTCAAAGGTTCAGATGTGCTTATAGCATATCCTCAAAGTTTTCAAAACATTTTTAAAGCTTCTAATATGTTACTCTGATGTTCTTAAACTTCAAATATTTTCCTAAAGTTTATCGAAACATACCCAAAGTTTTAAATGTGTTTTCAAAGTTACCGACACGTACTCAAAGATTCACATGTGTTATCTAGATATTTTTAAAGCTCTAAATATGTTTTCAAAGCTCTCAAAGCTTATACATTTTTTTAAAGATTTTATTATGTTACTCTGATGTTCTTAAAGCTTCAAATATCTTTCTAAAGTTTTCTGAAACAAAGCTACAAATGTGTTTTTAAAGCTCCCGATTCTTATATGTTATCTAGATATTTGCAAAGCTTTAAACATGTTTCCAATGCTTTCAAAACGTTTTTAAAGCTTCTAATGTGTTACTCAGTTGTTCTTAAAGCTTCTAATGTGTTCCCAAAGTTTTCCGAAACATACCCACAGCTTCAAATGTGTTCCTAAAGCTCCCGACACATATTCACATATGATATTTAAGTATTTTCAAAGCTTCAAATATGTTTTAAAAACGTTCTCAAAGGTTCAGATGTGTTTATAACATATTTTTATAGCTTCCAAAACGTTTTTAAAGCTTCTAATATGTTACCCAGGTGTTCTTACAGTTTCAAGTGTGTTTCCAAAGTTCCCCGAAACATACTCAAAACTTCAAATGTGTTTTCAAAGTTTCTGAAACATACTCAAAGGTTCACAAATGATATCTAGATTATTTCAAAGCTTCAAACATGTTTCCAAAGCTCCCAAAATGTTTTAAAGGTTCAGAAATATTTCTAAAATATTTTTAAAGCTTTAAATATGTTACTCAGATGTTCTTAAAGCTTCAAATGTGTTTTAAAAGTTTTTTGAAATATACCCAAAGCTTTAAATGTGTTCTCAAAGCTTTCAACACATACTCAAAGATTTACATATATTATCCAAATATTTGTAAAGCTTTAAACATGTCTCGTTTGCTTTCAAAACGTTCTTAAAAGTTTAGATGTGCTTATTAGCATATTTTTAAAGCTTAAAGCTTTGGATGTTAGCCAAACGTTTTCAAAGCTTCAAATAAGTTTTCAAAGTTCTCAAAACATTTTCAGTATGTTATTCAGAAGTCCCCAATGTTCCTAAAACTCACGAAACATTCTCAACTTTTGATATATGCTACCCAAATATTCTTAAAGCTTCAAATAAGTTCTCAAATTTGTTTTAACATTCTCTAAGAGTTGAATGTGTTTTTAACATATCCTTAAAGCTTCCAAACATGCTGAATGTATAAAATACGTTTTCAAAGCTTTAGATCTTACTCAAACGTTCAAATAAGTTTTTAAAGCTCTCTAAAGTTCTTAAATATTCAAATCAGATATTTTCAGCACACCATTAAAGCTCCTAAGCATGTTTAATACGTTTTAAAAGCTTTCAAAAATCTAAACATATTTAAATATGTTACCCACATGTTTTTAAAGCTTTAAATAAGTTTTCAAAGCTCTTTTAAACATTCTCAAATATTTACATAAGTTTCCCAGATATCCTCATAGCTTTAAATATGTTTCTAAAGCTCCCGAAACAATTTTAAAGTTTTGGATGGTACCCAAACGTTCTCAAAGCTTTAAATAAGTTCTTAAAGCTTTTTAATGATTCAAATATTTTATCCAGATGTCGTCATAGCTTCAAATATGTTTTCAGTTCCAGATTGATTTTAAAAGCTTTAAATGAGTTTCCAATACATTTTTAAAGTTTTTTAATGTTTAAAATACGTTCCCAAAGCTCACAAATACTTTTCCAAAGTTTTAGATGTTCCCCAAACGTCCTCAAAGCTTCAAATAACTGATCAACGCTCTCTAAATATTTTCAAATGTGTTACCTTAAAGCTTCAAATACGTTTTCAAAGACCTCAAGCATTGAAACATGTTTTCAAACTTTTTGAAACATGTGCTAAGCTTTGAATGTATTTTTAGCATATATACCAAAGCTTGAAGTGCGTTTTCAAAGCTTTTAAAATCTTTTTAAAAATTTTGAAGCTTTAAGTATGTTCCCAACGTTCCCAAAATTTTTTTAAAGCTTTAAATATGATAACAAAGCTGCTAAAACATTTTTAAAGCTTCAGATGTGTTTTTTGCACATTCTTAAAGTTTCCAAATATATTTAATGTTTAAAATACGTTCCCAAAGCTCTCGAAACAATTTTGCATGTTATCCAAACGGTCTCAAAGCTTCAAATATGTTTCCAAAGATTTTTAAGTTCTCAAATATTTTACCCAGATGTCCTTAAAGCTTTAAATATGTTCTCAAAGCTCTATAATAGTTTTTTTAAATTTTTCTAATGTTCTGAAAGTTTCAAATATGTTCTCAAAGCTCTCAAAAAATAATTAAACCTTTGAACGTTCTGCAAGCTTTAAATATGTTTTCAAAGCTTTTTAAGTATTTAAGTATGTTACTTATTTGTCTCCAAAGTTCTAAACTTTTTCTCAAATTTTTAAATCAGATGTTTTGAAAGCTTTAAATTTTTTTAAAAACATTTTTAAAGCTTTGGATCTTAACAAAAACGTTCTGAAAGCTTCAAATAAATTTCTAAAGCTTTTAACATTTTCAAATATTTCTCAAAGCCTTTCTTTATAAAAGTTCTAAAGTATTTAAATCAGTTGTTCTCAAAGTCCTCAAACCATTCTCAAGTTCTGCATGTTACCCAAACGTTCTTAAAGCTTCAAATAAGTTTTTAAAACTTTCTAAACATTGTCAGCTTTATAAAAATTGTCAAATGTTTAAATATGTTAGCCAGATGTTCTGAAAGCTTTAAATATGTTCAGATTATTCAAAATTTCAAGTCAATCGCACGCACATTTTCACACATTTCATCTTCATCTCAGAAAATCATGCTGGACAAAATTGTGGACGAAGTAGAAGCAGAGACAACACGTAACGATGATTTTAGTAGTATCATGGACAGTATGGAAAGTCTCATAAAGAATATAGGGACGGGAGAACAAGAAAGTACACCTGATGAGTGCTGTGGTGGATGTGGTGGAGGCGGGGGTTGTGGTGGTTGTCCAAAACCATGCTGCCCAAAACCCTGCTGTCCAAAACCCTGTTGTCCAAAACCCTGTTGTCCAAAACCATGCTGCGGTGGATCGCCATGTTGCAGGCCGGGTCCATGTTGCACAATACCAATGTGTTGCAGTCCTTGTCAAAGACCGGCATTTTACTGTCCACCTGCTTGCTGTCCACCAAGATGTCCAAAACCTTGCTGCAAAAGATGCTGCTAGCTGTAGGTTGAGCAAAAATATATCATTTGTATCATCTCATATCCACCAATAAAATAATAAAATAATCAAAATAATCAAAGCTATATAAACATTTTTAATTGTTCAAACATGTTATCCAGATGACCTCAAAGCTTCAAATATGTTCCAAAGCTTAAGAAACATGAAATATGTTATTCAGATGTCCTCAAAGCTTTAAATATGTTTTTAATTAAAGCTTTGAGTTTGTTTTCAGCGCACCATTAAAGCTCCCTTAATTTTTTTTATTACGTTCTCAAAGCTTTCAAAGCTTTGGATGTTAATCAAAACTAAAATAAGTTTCTAAAGCTTTCTAAACATTCTCAAGTACTCAAATATTTTACTCAGATGTGCTCATAGCTCCAGAAACATTTTCAAAGCTTTAAATGTGTTTTCAACACATTCTTAAAGCTTCAAAATATTTTTTATGTTAACAAAATACGTTCTTAAAGCTCCAGAAACAATTTTAAAGTTTTGGATGGTACCCACACGTTCTCAAAGCTTCAAATAAGTTCTTAAAGCTTTTAAAATATTTTAAAATATTCAAATATGTCCTCAAAGCTTTCAATATGTTTCCAAAGCTTAAGAAACATTCTCAAATAGTGAAATATGATACTCAGATATTTTCATAGCTTCAAATATGTTTTTAAAGCTCCAGATTTTTAAAATTTTATAAATGCTTTTAATCTATTTCTAATACATTCTTAAAGTTTCTCAATGTTTAAAATACGTTCCCAATGCTCACAGACATTTTCCAACGCTTTGGTTGTTATCCAGACGTCCTTAAAGTTTTAAATAACTTTTCAAAGCTCTAAAGCTCTTTTCTGAAACTTGTGCAAAGCTTTGAATGTGTTTCCAGCACACCTCAAATGTTTGAAATGATTTTCAAAGCTTTCAAAACATTTTCAAGTTTTTGGATGTTACACAAACCTTTTCAAAGCTTCAAATAAGTTCTCAAAGCTCAAACATTTTAAAACATTTTCAAATATTTAAATATGTTACCCAGATCTGCTCAAAGCTTCAAATATGATTCTAAAGCTTTTAAAACATTCTCAAAGCTTACAAATAGTTTTAATGTTTAAAATACGTTCCCAAAGCTCTGGAAACGTTTTCAAAGTTTTAGATGTTACCCAAACGTACTCAAATCTTTAAATCGATTCCCAAAGCTTTTTAAATGTTTTTAAATATTTAAATATGTTACTCTTAAAGCTTTAAATATGTTCTCCAAGCTTAAGAAACATTCTCAAATAATGAAATATGTTACCCAGATATCTTCATAGCTTTAAATATGTTTTCAAAGCTCCAGATTGATTTTAAACGCTTTAAATGTGTTTCTAATACATTCTTAAAGTTTCTTAATGTTTAAAATATGTTCCCAAAGCTAACAAACATTTTTCAAAGTTGTGGATGTTACCTAATAGTCTTCAAAGCTTCAAATATTTTAAAATGTGTTACCTTAAAGCTTCAAATACGTTTTCATAGCTCTCTAAACATTCTCAAGTGTACAAATATGTTTCCAAACTTTCTGAAATATGTGCAAAGCTTTGGAAACAGATTTTCTAATATACTCTAAAGTTTCTAAACATTTTTAATGTTTTAAGTGCGTTTTTAAAGCTTTTAAAACCATTTTTAAATCTTTGAATGTTATCCAAACGTTTTCAAAGCTTCAAATAACTTCTCAAAGCTCTCTAAACGTTTTTAAATATCTGAATATGTTACCCAGGTTTGTTCAAAGCTTTAAATATGTTCTTAACGCTTCCAAAACTTTCTCAGAGCTTCAAATATGTTTTTAAAGTTCCCAAAATAAGCTCTAGATGTGTTTTCAACCCATTCTTAAAGTTTTCAATTATTTTTAATGTTTATAGTACGTTTCTAACGCTCTCGAAACAATTTTAATGTTTTGGATGTTACCTAAACGTTGTCAAAGCTTCAAATAAATTTCCAAAGCTTTTTAAATATTTCACCCAGACGTCCTTAAAGCTTTAAATATGTTCTTAAAGCTCTGTAAATTTTTTAAATGTTTATTCATGTTAGCCAGATGTCTTCAAAGCTTCAAATAGGTTTTCAAAGCTCTCTTAACATTCCCAAGTATTTAAATAAGTTCCCCAAATGTTATCAAAGCTTAAAATATGTTCCCAAAGCTCTATTTATTTTTTTAATATTTAATTATGTTACCCAGGTGTCTTCAAAGCTTCAAATATGTTTCCAAAGCTTTCTAAACATTTTCAAATATTCAGATATTTTACCCAGATGGTCTTAAAGCATCAAGTATGTTTCCAAAACTTCTGAATGATTCATAAAGCTTCGAATATGTTTCTAATGCATTCTTAAAGCTTCCAAATTATATTAATGTTTAAAATACATTCCTAAAGTTTTGGTTATGTTACCGAGGTATTTTCGGCGGGTAAGTCTTGCTTTGGTACCTCATTTTGTGCGAAAGTTTAACTTTAGCAAATTGCGCTTAAACTTACAACTTACCTACATGTCCGCGTCATGAGTCTTGCACAGATATTTTGCAAATTTCTTTGTCAAATAAAAGCCGGATGTACTTTTAGACACATTTTTTTGGAGGGAATGTCTTTTGGGTCGGTTAATTTTGGCCAATTGAGCTAAATATTTTGCAGAGGAGTAATGGACCATTTGTTTTCTGCAATTTGGGATGCTAATCCGAAGTACCCACTTCGGATTAGCACCTTCGACTGGGGCATTGACAATATTCTTCAATAAATAAGTATTAAAATAAATGTATAACTTGCAATCCATACATTGGATTTTAATACAATTTATTAACAATATACTTTAATAGCATTAGTAGAAACTGTATAAATTATAACTAATTCGATACGATAGATTGGACATTGATTGATCTTAAGACGGGAACAGATACGGACCAATTTTTTTGCGTTTTTAGCTCGCTGAAATGCTTAAAAAACGTATGCTAAATAAAACATTTTATTACGCACGAGAAAACCGTGGGAAATGGGAAAATTTCGAACGGGTTTAAAAACTTGTGCGCTATGTACATATTTGAGCTTTTTGCATATATAATTTTAGCTTGCTGAAATGCCTAAAAAACGTATGCTAAATAATACATTTTATTACGCACGAGGAAGCCGTGGGAAATGGGAACATTTTGCATGGGATTAAAAACATATTTGAGCTTCCTGCATATATAATACGCACGGAAAAGTCATGGGAAATACGAAATTATTAATTCACAGGCACGAGCTAAGTTTATATTGGTATTAATTCTTGCTTTTTGCACAGTATACCAATATTAGTATTCAAACATAAAAAGTAACTAATGTAATAATAGAATCAAGGTATTTTACAAAGATCCTGAAACAATTTTATTATGATTCATACAATCTCTTGCTAACAATTTAATTAATAAAAACTAATGTTATGTATCGTCACTATAATAGTAAAATTGAGGAACTGAATACTCGTACAATTTTTTCTTCATCGTCGTCAGCCTTTAAATTGTTTTGTTTTATGTTCCGGGCCATAAAACTTTATGGTAATAATCTTACACGAACATTTGTAATCTTGCAAAAAAATGTAATTGTCTTTTTTTGTACAAATTTAATTAACAGTGAACTCGTCCTTCGTTTTCTGTTTCTAGTTGAATGTATAACATATTAAGATGTAACTTTAATAATACAGGATTGATTACATTATTAACATGATGAAATGTGTAATCATCGTTAACCTTATCTCCAACACTTTATGTATGTGTGAAAGATGGCAGAATCAAGTTTGAAAAAAAATTGGAAAACTTTTTCCCATCATCTCAGCATTTAATTAATACGGGATGAACCCATCAGAGAGCGGTTTCCTGCACGCCATACTTAATGAAGTCGTGCTGTACGGAAACAAGAAAACTACAAACTCACACCTACTTAACCGGCGTACCGGAACGATAAAATCTCCTGAAAAGCCAATCACGCATGAAATTCATTGGGCGCACATCAGATATAGCTTTTGAAATTTATTATTCATTCCGCTTGCGCGCACTTTTAAGAATCTGCATATTTTATCACGGATTTGTCATCTTAACGTAATAATTGCGTCACTTTGTAAATATTTGCTTTAAATACAATACAAACAAGTTTAAAATTACCTTTAATTATCCAATTAAAATCACTTGCGTCAGATATTTAAACTCAAGGAGTTTGTAATTAGTATATTTTAAGTAATTACTCAATTTCTGTTTGGGATATTTAAGTAATAACGAAAAAATGTTGATAGTTTTCTTGGAATTGTATCGTATTTGTAGTGAATACGATAATCTCGAACAGTTTCAATGCATGATGCACTCAAGTCACTTAAATTGATTAGGATAAATTGATCATTATGAATTTTGATGTAGTGCCGCCACAATGTAATTATTGTAATTGCTCACTGGATCTTTCATACGGTCATAAATTTTAATCTTAAAAAGCTTGCATTAGATTAAATATCATGAGAATATTTCTGAGACGAATTGAATGAATAAATGGATTATGACAAAATGTTCTGCATTAAAATATTGTATTATTGAAGCTCAGAAGTGGATACTATTATTAATAATAAGATGAAGTGTGTAGCTAAAATCACAGTAAACACTGCCAACATTTTGAAAGAAAATCTAGATTATTTGTGATTCTACTTTATCATTGCTTATTGTTTGAAGTCGGCTTGAGGCAGCTGGTTTTTAAGCTGATGGAAGGGTTTTTTATAAGATTTAAAAGGCTTTGAATCCGTTATGGTTCAAAGCTTTGGTAATTAACAGCGAACTGTTGAACGGAAGTGGCAAAGAAGTGATTGTAGTCGATAGTAGAGAAGAGCGGGTGGCTTTGTTGAAGTTGTCGGATAGTTTGGATAGTTTTTGCATACCTACGGCGTCTCCTCACCATACTTCAACTTTTTCACTAAAATTCTGTAAATGGTGCTTCTGGAAACCTTAGGAACCAAAACGCAGAGATCACCTAAAGTCATACGGTGATCTTTACGAATGGTTTCCTCAACCTTTGCGACTGTCTTACCTGAAATTGAAGGCCTCAGTTCTTTGTTAGTTGTGAATTTTAGTATGGTCGCCTGTATACTTTACACCAATTGCGAACGTTTTTGATATTCATGCACGACTTTTCATACGCTTCCATCAATTGGTCATGAATTTGAATTAGTTTAAAGTCTTTAGCGTTCAAAAACTGAATAACTACGTGAACTTTGCACTTGACGGTAAAAAAAACCGGAAAGGGTTTAAAAAGAATTTTTGGTAGTTTATTATTAGATTTTATAAATTTTTTGAACGATTTTTGTAATATCTTGCACAAAAGAACTATTTTTGAATGGATTTTTTAGCAGAAAAGTTTTAGAATTACTTTTTAATTTAAGAAAAAGTTGGAAACGATTTGCAAGAATTTCTGGAAAAGCTCGTTTCTAGGATTACACTCAAAGCATAGTTTTTTTGATTTTTTTTAATGGATTTTATAGCAGAAATTTTTCAAAATTTGAAACAATATCTGGTAAGTTTTCAAAATTTGAAACAATTTTATTATTTGATTTTTTGAGTTGTTTGGGCGATTTTTGTAGTAAATTATTTTTTTGAATGATTTTTGATGAATCTTAAAGCAGAACTGTTTCAAAATTACTTTTTATGTTCAGAAAAATTTGGAAACGACTGCAAGAATATCTTGAAAAGTTTGTTCTTAGATATCATAAATTTTCTAAACGATTTTTGTGAGATTTTATACAAGAAGTAAGTTTTTTTGATAGATTTTTGATTGATTTTATAGCAGAAATGTTGCAAATTTTCATTTTATGTTCAGAAAAACCCGGAAAGTGTTTGAAAGAATTTCTGGAAAAGGTTGTTTCAAGTTTTTTTTAGCAATTTTTTGTAGGATTTTACACAAATTCAAGAGTTTTTTGAGTGATTTTTGATGGATTCTCTATTTTACGTTTAGGAAAACTTGAAAATGATTTGAAACTTTTTGTTTGTTTGTTATTAGGTTAGCATAATGTTTTAAAACAACATTTTATTAAGTTGAGAAAAACTTTCAATTTAATTTTAAGGAGTTTGTTCTTAACTGTATAAGTGATTTTGGTAGGATTTTATACAAAAAAATAGTTTTTTGAGTGATCTTATAGCGGAACTATTTTAAAATTACATTTTAAGTTTATTAAAACCAAAAAATGATTTTAAAATGTTTTCATAAGGTTTTTGAGCGATTTTTTTGAGGTTTTACACAAAAAGAGTAATTTTTTGGGTGATTTTTGTTGGAGACATGTTTCATTCAACATTTAATGTTGAGAAAAACATTTTTACATTTCTGAGCGATTTTTGTAAGGTTTTACACAAAAAATTGTTTGTTTAGAGTTAGAAAACTTAAAAGGGATTTGGATTTCTTAAGTGATTTGAGCGATTTTTGTTGGTTTATGATGAATTTTATAGCATAAATATTTTAAAACTACTTTTTAGTATTAATTGTTGCTGAAGTTATTAAAATTGTAGCAAAAAATGCAATTTTTATAAAAATAAAATCATTTTAATTTTTGTAACAGACAAAATCTTAAAATTGGGCTTTCGAAACATTTAAGTTAAAAGTTTGTTAGCGATTTTTTATGGGTTTTATAGCAAACGTGTTTTTAGATTTTAACAATTTTTTTGATTTTTCTAATATTTTATACAAAAAATAGGTTTTGAGTGATTTTTGACAAATTTTATAGCAGAAATGTTTTAAAACCACATTTTAAGTTCTGAAAAATTTGAAAATGATTTCTGGAAAAGTTTGTTTTTAGATGCCATAAGTTTTCTGAGCGATTTTTGTAGGATTTAACACAAAATATAGTTTTTTTTACCGATTCTTGATTGATTTTTAGCAGAAATCTTTCAAAACATCTTTTCAAGTAAGAAAAAACCTTAGAGGATTTAAAATAATCTCTGAAAAAGTTTGTTCTTAGATGTTGTTAAAAGTTTTTGAGATATTTGTAAGATTTTACACAAAAACCTAGTTATTTTAATGAATTTTATAGCAACAATATTTTAAGTTTAGAAAAACATGAAAAGGATCTGAAAGAATCTCTAGAAAAGGTTGTTTTGAGTAACTTTTGTAGGATTTCACTAAAACAAATATTTTTTCTGTGATTTTTGATCGATTTTGTAGCAAAAATAAAAAAAGACACATTTTAAGTTTAGAAAAAGGAAAAGGTTTGAAAGAATTTCTGTAAAAGTTTATTCTCAGATTTTATAAGTTTTCTGAGCGATTCTTGTAGAATTTTACACAAAAATTAGTTTTTTGAGTGAATTTATTTGCAGAAAAGTTTTTTTGAATTTATTAAATTTCTGAACATTTTAATAAAAAAAAAACCCTAAAACGGGAATAGAGAGATTTTTTTTTGACAAAGTTTGTTCTTAGATTTCAAAAATTTTATGATCAATTTTTGTAGGATTTCACTCAAAAAATGAGTTTTTTAGTGATTATTGATTGATTGATTGTAAAGCAGAAATGTTCCTAAACCACATTTTAAATTTTGCTTAAATTTTGTACACATGTTTGGGGTACCAAAATATGACGGTTTTTAAAATTTTAGATCTCTAGGTGCAATACAGTGTAAATGGCGGCAATTTTAATTAATTAATAGTGAAAAATCATATTCAAAAGGGTGTATCTTATAGGAAATTTTTCGTAGAACACGATCCCGCTTTTGATTTTCCGAAATTTCTCTCGGAAAATGGGAAAAATACTATTTTATTGATAATTTGATATTTTTGATTTCGCTACACTGGAGACTTGAATGGATTTGCTTGCTCTAGTTTGAAATATAACACATAATTGCTAAAAATGGGTTACTTTTAAGGGATTTTCCATAATTTTACTAATTTTTTGGCTTTTTTTAAGAGAATTAATAAAAAAACGGACATTAAGATTTGCCCAGATAGGATTGGAGAGAATTTTTCGAAAAGTTTGTTCTTAAATTTTATAAGTTTTCTGAGCGATTATTTTTGTGTGATATTACACGAGAAAATAGTAGTGACTACTTTGGTTTTGTATTTTTGAGCAGAGAAGACTTATACGAAGTGTTAAGTGTATAGAAAGTGTAAAATGCATTCCATGGTGAGAATTCTTGTACGTATTTATCATGACAGCAAAATAGGAAAATCCTGCTTTACACAAATAACTAGTTGGGAATGGCAGTAGTTTTGCCTAAAATGTTGTACTACTGGCGTAGCTAGGATTTTTGAGCTTTGCTGCAAAATATGCGGTTTTAGAAAATAGAAATTTTGTTTTATTTTCTGGTTATAAACTATTGAAAAGGGCAAAACTTAATCAAAAGCTTAAGCAAAAAATATCAAAATTTTGTCATAAAATATTTTTGGAAAGAACCTAAATCCGGCCAAAAATTGGGTAAAAAATGCAAAATTCTATTTATAAAAGGTCAAATAACAAAATCCAGTTTTGAAACATCAAATTATTGTCATAAAGTACCAAATCCAGCCATAAATGATTATAAAAGTCCGGCTGGAAAATATCAAAATATTGTTAAAAAGCACTAAAACCCGGCCATAAAATGTCAAAAGTTTGGCCATAACATTTAAATATTGCCAAAAAGCTGTTCACAAATGTGAAATCTTTTGATAAAATGTTAAAAATTGCATAATTTGGCTATGAAAGATTAACATATTGGTAAAATAAACCAAAATTTTACCATAAACTGTTTAAAAGTGCAAAATTCTATTCATAAAAGTAAAAAATCCGGCCATGAATTATTAAAATATTGTTACAAATAGCAACATTTGGCGCAGATTATGGCCGGATTTTACAGGTATCAAATTCTATTAAGAGAATGTAAAAAAAAAAAAACTTAAAAACTGTTGAATTTTGTTCATAAAATTTCAAAAATTGAAGAATTTGTTGCCGTAAGTATGTTTACCGCTCAAATTTTATGCTTCTAATAGAATTTTTGTGCGATTTTTAATGAATTTTGTTGTGCAAATGTGTGTTTTGTGCAATTTTTTTGAAGAAACAAATGTTTTTTTGCGTGATTTTTAATGAGTTTGGTGTTTTACACAAGTTTTAGGGTACAGATAAATTAATTTTGTAAACTGTATCTGGGCAATTCCATTTCAAACGGACCAGAGGGGGGGGGGGTGCGTTGAGAAATACACAGAACAAATTTATATTTTTTAATTAATTTACATCAAAATACGTCAACTATGGCGGTTAAAAAAAATTTAAAAAATGCTCCTTTTTGCACAGCCCACTAAGAACATAAACATGGTTTTATGGCTTTTGCGGCTTATAGACAGAGTATAAACTTGAAATGGCGCCAGATTTGGATTCTACGGAAAATTTCTGATTGATTTCATTAGTAAATTTATTTTTTTGAGTTAAAATTGCGGTTTTTAAACAAAAAATGTGATTAAGTTAAAAAAAGTCAAAAAACCTTAAAAAATCGTAGAATTTTTTTTTATAGGTTTCATACTCTCATATATTGATCAAAAGACTACTAATAAGTTATAGAAACTAAAAAAAAATACATAAGCAAGTTTCTCAACGCACCCCCCCCCCTAGCTCTGGTCCGTTTGAAATGGAATTGCCCATCTAATATATGAGTTTTGTGTACGGTTTTTAGAATTTATTGCTTTTTATGCAAAATTGTTGCTTATTTTAGGATTTCTGAGCGACTTTTAATAAATATTGTAGTGCAAGTGCACTTTTTGCATGATATTTATAATACAAATTAGTTTACCGCAATTTTTCTTATAATTTTTTTGCAGTAAATGTGTTTTCTGTACAGTTCTTACGGAATTTATTGGTAAAAATATATTTAGTTGGCCAGTTTTCTGCGTTTTTTACGCGAACTTTGACGAATTTCTCAAAATGAGGAGATTTTATAAATTAATTTTTTGATTTAATTTATTTTAGAAATGTTTTCAGACCACCACTTTTCAAGTTCAGAAAATGTTGGTAAGCATTTCTGGTAAAGTTTGTTCTTAGATTTTATTAGTTTTTTGAGGAATTTTCTTTCACTTCAATGAATAGATTTTTATTGATTTTTGATGGATTTTATAGCAGAAACGTTTTAAAACTACGATATTATTGTACTGACCGAAACCTGGCTAAATCAGGACATCAGCGATGCGGAGCTACAATTAATTGGTTACAGTTTGTTTAGATGTGATCGCTCTTCATTAACAAGCCCTAAGCTTGACGGAGGAGGTGTCTTAATTGCTACTAAAACTTGTTTTAATTGTACTTTATTACAACCTACATTTTTAAGTGTTGAACATTTGTTTGTAATTGTTAAGTTTAAGTTTGTATCATATATTATCAGTGCAGTCTACTTACCACCTAACTCGGCATGTGATAAATATTTAGATCATTGTTATTCCGTTGAATCTATCGCTGACAAATATCCAGACAGTAAACTAATTTCACTAGGCGATTATAATCTACCCGCAGCGGTATGGGTTAATGATGAGTTAGGCATAAGTGTTATTTGTAATGATACTTATTCTGCTAATTTTGTTTCCAACTGTTATGGATTTCTAAACTGCGCTCAATGTATTTCTATACCTAATGATGGTGGTGTGTTCTTAGATTTATGTTTTTCTAACATCTGTGATATTTCTCTGATTAAAGCTGTGGATGTTTTGTTAAAACTTAGCCAACATCATATTGCTTATTTGATTGATGTAAAATGTGATACTAGCCGTGATATTTTAATGTGTAATTATGTTTTTAATGATTTTAAATATGCCGACTTTAACGCAATCGATAATTTTTTGTTGAATGTTGATTGGTCCGCCCTTTTTTATAATTGTGATGTTGATAATTGCGTTAATTTATTTTACTCTGTGTTGCATTTTGCTATTTACTATTTTGTTCCCAAAAAGCAATGGCGAGAAAACAATTTTCCAGTTTGGTTTAATAAAGAATTGATTTCACTTACTAGACTCAAAAAAAAAAAAACTGTTCATAAACGTTATAAATCTTCAAGACTATTGTCTGATTATAACGAGTTTTAATCAATTCGTACTTCGTGTAAAAATCTCAGTACATGTCTATACAAGCAATATATTACTCGAACAGAAAACAACATTCAAAGTAACCCTAAACATTTTTGGAAATTTGTTAGCGACTCTAGAAAAACTAATGATTTTCCAGCCACAATGTATTATAAACAAAAAACTTGCAGTAATGGAGATGACTATGTTAATAGTTTTGCTGAATTCTTTTCCTCTGTTTACGATACACAAACTCATCCAACTCTTTTGTTTGACTTTAAGAAAAACGTATTACATCGATCATTTTCAATTAGATTGTTGGATGTATTTAAAGGGATTGAGAACCTTAAATGTAACTTTAGCACTGGACCGGACGGTGTTCCATCTATGCTGTTAAAACAATGTATTTATTCAATTTCTATGCCATTGCACTTACTTTTTGAGGCTTCTCTTAATGAAGCCAAGTTTCCTTCAGTTTGGAAACAAAGCTACATTATGCCTTTACATAAATCTGGAGCTAATGAGGATATTACTAATTATAGAGGTATATGCATCCAGTCTGCTATTCCTAAGTTGTTTGATCAAATTGTAACTGGTCAAATACAATGGATGTGCAAAAGCATTTTAGTGGAACAGCAACATGGGTTTCGCGAGGGTCGTTCTACTCTTACAAATCTTCTTTGTTACGAAAATGATCTTTTGAATGCCTTTCAATCAAGAGTTCAAGTAGATTCTATTTACACAGATTTTTCAAAGGCTTTTTATTGCGTTAATCATAGTATTTTGATTGCTAAGCTTTGGGCTTTGGGTTTTCATGAATCTGTTGTTGCGTGGTTGTCGAGCTTTTTGGAAAATTGTACACAGTGTGTGAAAATTAATAACTTTTTATCACAACCAATTGTTGTTCCTTCTGGGGTTCCTCAAGGATCTCATTGTGGACCAATTCTGTTTTTACTTTTTATTAATGATCTTGTTTATTCTATTAATTCTTCGTCTTATCTTTTATTTGCTGACGATCTTAAAATTCGAGGACTGCATTAGTTTGCAAAATGATTTAGATTCTGTTCATTCATGGTGTCTTATTAATAACTTGTTGTTTAACGCAAATAAATGTTTTTCGATAAGCTTCAACAGAACTTTAAGTAAAGTATCGTTTGATTATACTATCGATAATAATGTTTTGGAACATGTTACACAAATAAAAGATTTGGGCGTAATTTTTGATTCAAAACTAACTTTTGTTGAGCATATAAACTATATGTGCAACCGTGCTATGAAAATGTTAGGATTTGTTTACAGAATGTCTACTGACCTATCTCCTAGCACACTCAAATTACTTTATTGCGCTTTAGTACGTTCTCATTTAGAGTACGCTCCGTCAGTTTGGTGTCCATTCTACTGCGTTCATATATGCAATATAGAACGTATTCAAAACAAATTTTTTCGTTTATTATCGTACAAATTAGGCATTTTATCCGAAAATTACGATTTTAACCTCATTGCATTGCAATATAATCTTCCGCCGCTGAAAATTCGGCGCAAAATAGCCGATTTATCATTTTTACGTGGACTAATGATGTCTGAGATTGATTGCAAAGAGCTACTAGTAACTCTTCCATTTAAAGTCCCCAACAATAATCGCCGAACCAGACAGTCTCCATTATTTAGAGAATCTATACATTCTACCAATTATGGATTTAATAATCCAATTGGTAGAATGTGTAGAATTGCAAATAGTTTCTCTAATAATGTTGATTTATTTTGTGTTTCAAAATGTAGTTTTAAGTGTCAATTAAAATGTGTTGATGAATAATTTTATATTTTTTTCCATGCTTTTATTTTTCAATATTCTTTTATAAATTTTTGTGTAATTGTAATATTGTTTGTAATTTATCGTTATTTATGTATATAATGGTGTAGATGTAAATGGTTTTGTATATACCGTGAATAAAGTATTTAAAACAACATTTCACAATAACCTGGAAAGGATTTGAAAGAAATTTTGGAAAAGTTTATTCACAAAAGTTTTCAGAGAGATTTTATAGAATATTGCACAACAAATTAGTTGTTTAGAGAATTTTAATGAATTTTATAGCAGAAATGTTTGAAAACTACATTTTAAGTTCAGAAAAACCCGGAAAAATCTTGAATCAATTTCTGGAAAAAGTTGTTCTTAGATTTCATAAGTTCTCTGAGCGGTTTTTGTAGAATTTTATATAAAAAAAAGTTTTTTTTTCATTGATGTTTTATGAATTTGGTAGCAGAAATGTTTCTAAATACAAAACATTTTGTAGTATTTTGAGTATTTTAATTTTTGATAGCAAGCAAACATTTTTCAAAACAGCATTTTAAGTTTAAAGAGACCGGGAAAAAGTTTTAATGAATCTCGGAAAGTTTGTTCTTAGATTTATTAAGTTTTTCAAGGATTTTTGAAGGATTTTATACAAAAATAGTTTTTTTTTTTAATCAATTTTATAGCAGAAATGTTTCAAAACCTTTTAAGTTTAGAAAAATTTGGAAATGGTTTGCAAGATTTTTGGGAGAAGGTTGTTTTTATTTTTTATAATCTTCTGAGCGATTTGTGTAAGATTTTTTCAGAAAATAGTTTGTATTTTTTTTCAGATTTAATATGATTTTCACAAAAAATAGTTTTTTGATGAATTTTATTGCAGATATGTTTCAAACCCACATTTTAAGTTCTGAAAAAATTGAGAAGGATTTAAATAAAAAAATCTGCTAAAAAACTTAAATTTTATAAGTTTGCTGAGCTATTTTTACCAACAAAATTAGCTTTTTGATTATTTTATCATTTCAGAAATGTTCCAAAACTACATTTTAAGTATATTAAGGATTTGAATTTTTGTTTTTAGATTTTATTAGTTTTCTGAGCGATTTATGTAAGATTTTACTTACAAAATAAGTTATTTGAGTGATTTTTGATAATTTTTTAGCCGAAATGTTTCAAAACGACATTTTAAGTTTAGAAAAACCTGGATAGGATTTGAAACAATTTTTGATAAAGTTTGCTATCGGTTTAGTAAGTTTTTCTGAGCTGTTTTTGTAAGATTTAACCCAATAAAACAGTGTTTTTTGAGCGATTTTGTAAACAAACTTAGTTTTTGAATGATTTTTTATTAAATTTCTTAGCAGAAATATTTCAAAACTACGTTCAGAAAAACCTGAAAATAATTAAAAGTATTATGAAAGTTGAAAAGATTAAGAAGTTTATTCTTAGATTTAATAAGTTTTTTGAGCGATTTTTGTACGATTTTACACAACAAAATAGTTTTTGAATCAATTTTGCTAAATATTTTAGCAGAAATGATCTAAAATCATTTTAATCAACATTTTAAGTTCAGAAAAAAGGATTTGACATTTTTAATTTTTACATTTCATAAGTTTTCTGAGCGATTTTCGCAGAATTTTGTATAAAAACTTAGTTTTTGCGCAACTTTATAGCAAACATGTATGAAACCACTTATTAAGTTCAGAAAAATATGGAAAGGATCCTAGAATCTTTGCACAAAAATAGTTTTTTTGGTGAATTTTATTGCAGAAATGTTTAAAACTTACATTTTATGTTTAGAAAAATCTGAGAAGGATTTATAGAATTACTGAAAAGTATGTTCTTAAGTTTTTTTTAGAATTTTACCCAAAAAATAGCTTTTGATGATTTTTTTAGCAGAAATTTTTTAAAACTTTGTTTTAAGTTCAGAAAGGATTTGGAATTTTTGAATTTTGTTTTTTGATTTTATTGGTTTTCTGAGCGATTTATGTAAGATTTCAATGATTTTTGATGGTTTTTTAGCCGAAATGTAAAACAAGCGACGATTTGAAATTTAGAAAAACCTGAATAGTATTGGAAACAATTTCTGGCAAAGTTTGTTATTGGTTTAGTAAGTTTTCTGATTGATTTTTAGAAAATTTTGCTCATTAAAATAGTTTTTTAGAGATTTTCTTATAGTTTTTAAATCAGAAATGTCTTGGGTTAATTTTTCTGGGCGATTTTGATAGGATTTTACACACAAAATAAGTTGGAATGTATTTTGATAAATTTTATGGCAGAAATGGATCAAAACCACATTTCAAATTCAGCAAAACTAGTAAAGGATTTGACAGTTTATTCTTTCATTTTATAAGTTAAGCGATTTTTGTAGAATTTTACACAAAAACTTAGTTTTTTGCTCAACTTTATAGTTAAGTTCAGAAAAATATGGATCCTAAAATCTTTGTAAAGGTTCATTCTTTGGTTCCATCAGTTTTTTGAGCGATTTTTGTAGAGTTTTTTTGCAAAAATAGTTATAATAGAATATTTATAAACTACATTTAAAGTTAAAAAAAAAGCTTTTTTAAATGGTTTTTTGAAAATGTTTTAAAAGTACAGTTCAAGTTCAGAAAAACCTGGGGGTTTGAAAGATTTTGTAAAACATAAACTCGGATAAATTCAGTTTTTTGAGCGATTTTTGTAGGATTTTACAAAATAATAGTTTTTTAATGACTTTATAACAGAAATGTTTTTGAAATTACATTTAAAGTTTGAAGAAACCTACAAAGAATTGAAATAAACTTTGGAAAAGTATTTTTGTAGATTTTATAAGTTTTCTGAGCGATTTTTGCACAGAAAATAGTTTTTTTGATAAGTTTTATAACAGAAATGTTTCAAAACCACATTTTTTTAAGTTCAGAGAAACCTGAATGAGTCGAAAAGAATCCTTAAGACGAGTTTGTTCTTGATTTTATAGGTTTTCTGAGCGATTTTGTAGGATTTGACAAAAATAATAGTTATTTGAGTGATTTTATAGCAGGAATGTTTTGAAACTACATTTTAATTTTTATAAAACCTACAAAGAATTTGAAAGAAACTTTGGAAAAGTATTTTTGTAGATTTCATAAGTTTTCTGAGCGATTTTTGTAGAATTTTGCACAAAAAAATGTATTTTGAAAAGTTTTATAACATACATGTTTCTAAACCACATTTTAAGTTCAGAAAAACCTGAAAAGAGTCTAAAAGAATCTCTGGACGAGTGTGTTCTTAAATTGTATAGGTTTTATGAGCGATTTATTAGGATTTTACAAATATAATAGTTTTTTTGAATGATCTTATTGCAGAAATGTTTTGAAACTACATTTTAAGTTCAGAAAAACCCGAAAAGAGTCTAAAAGAGTCTTTGGACGAGTTTGTTTTTAATTTTATAGGTTTTCTGAGCGATTTTTTTAGGATTTTATAAAAATAATAGTTTTTTTTGAATGATCTTATTGCAGAAATGTTTTGAAAATACATTTTAAGTTTGAAAAAAAACTATAAAGAATTTGAATGAAATTCTGGAAATGTATTTTTTTATGTTTTATGAGCGAATTTTGTAGGGTTTTATCTAATAAAATAGTCTTCTTAGTGATTTTTTGATGGACTTTAAATCAGTATTGTTTCAAAACCACATTTTAAGTTTAGAAAAACCGGTAAGAATTTGAAAAAAAGAAACTGGAAAAGTTTGTTCTCAGATTTTATAAGTTTTCTGAGCGATTTTTGTAGTTTTTTATACACAAAATTAGTTATTGAGTGATTTTTTAAAAATTTGTATGCAGAAATGTTTCAAAATTACGTTTTAAGTTCAGAAAAACCTAGAAA
Source organism: Tachinus rufipes (assembly GCA_963932245.1). NCBI lineage: Eukaryota > Metazoa > Arthropoda > Insecta > Coleoptera > Staphylinidae > Tachinus > Tachinus rufipes. The sequence continues at coordinate 4,708,634 of OZ010744.1, forward strand.
GAGTTTGAAAAATCTCTACAACCGTTTGTTCTTAAATTTCATAAGTTTTCTGAGCGATTTTTGTTGGAATTTACACAAAAACAATTTAATTTGAGTGATTTTTATTGGGTTTTATAACACAAATGTTTTAAAACCACATTTTAAGTGTAGAAAAACATGGAACGGATCTGAAAGAATTTTTGGAAAAGTTTGTTAGTAGATTTTGTAAGTTTTCTAAGCGATTTTTGTAGAATTTTACAGAAAAAATAGTTTTTTTTGAGGAATTTTTGATTTTATTATATCAGAATCATAAACATTATGATGCAGATCATCAAGATTTTTTAAGTGTTAATTTGATGTCATCATACTCTTCTGCCAACATTGTGATCTACTTCTTAAACACTTTAACAGATACCGTCAAATGTTAATGTTTATATTTCATTGTTTGAGTTACTAAACTTTGCCTTTTTCTTTATGTAATCCAAGAAATAATAACAATATTATCATAATAATAATAAACTCTAATTTGCTCATTAATTATAATTAATATACATAATTTTAAAACGGCTTAAAAATAAACAAACAAGTTCTGCATATAAATCGTATATAATACGATGAACACGCCCGTCCGTTCGTGTGACGAATGTTCACTGAGAGACGGGAAGCGGAGTAGAGAGGTGTCCCTCAGCAATTTAAATTGTCAAATGTCTGACCGTTCATTGCACGCACTTGAAGGTAATTTTAGGTTTCCTTTTATAAAAATGACTATCGGTAGAATGAACAACAATAACTCAACTAAGAAAAATATTTATAAAAAAATGCATCAGTACGTGCTGCAATTACACGACGGCTTTACACAAAAGCCGATTGTTAATGATCGATATCCATTTAATGAGACGATAAATCACGACCAATTTGTTTCAAGTTTTTTAAGAATGTGTTAGAATTGTTAATGGGGTAATTAAGTGTTGGAATTAATCGTTTCATGGAAGAAGAGTTTTTGAATAAATGTTTAGATTTTTTAAATTACGTTTATTATCGGGTATCTTAAATGCTAACTACGGCCTAATGTATCTGATTAATTGTGGGTGGTGAACTAGATTGCTTCAATGATAGCGTAGATGAGAATAGAGAAAATATGCATTAGTATTGTAATGAGACTTGTTGGGAGTGAGAACAATTTTCATTATATTTGATTGCAAACTCTTTTTAAATAAATGGATTTTTACTTTCTTTGATTTGAGTTTGGAGATGTTTTGTTATAAATATATAATTGTGGAAATAGTTATAGATTAAATGCCATTCTTTTCTATTAAACTTTAATGTATAATAAACTATAATTATTAGGAAATAGTAATTAACTCTATACGTATGTCTAATTTTCCTTTTGATGTTTTAATTATATATTTTCTAATATTTTCTTTTTGTTTCAGGTGAGTTGCGTTTGTTTTCTTTCTTTGACATACATCTACGTAAGTATAATTTAAAAAGCAAACAAAAATATGTTATGAATTTTGATATTTAAATAGAAATAATTTATTTTTACAAGATGGTTCCCAATAAGGTCAAATTGTACATTTTTTTATTAATTGTGTAAAACTTTTTAGATATTTTAATGAAAATATATGCAAACTTAACTAACTTAAGCTATGGTGACGCAAATTTGGGATTAGTTAGGTCTTAATGTTAAACTATTTACAAACTCAAGTCGCAATTGCAAAAATTAAATTAAATTATATTTTGGCTCAGATGCATAGCGTGACACAACTGTTTATTGCAAAACGCTAATAAATATTTAAACTTTTTCTAGACTATAAGTCAAATCTCGCAAAGCGACATATTAGATTTTATTGTTTTTAAGGTTAGGTGCATAGCGTGACACAACTATTAATTGCAAAACAACTATTTTACATATGAGACACAATCTATTTTTTTCATAATGCATTTTTTGACAGATGAGACGCAACATATTTTGTCACAATGCACCTTTGACAGTTGAAACACTAGACTGTTTTGTTTGTTTGACAGATGTGCACATTTTATAAGCGAGACAAAATATATTTTTAATGTTTAAAATAGCGTGCAGTTGAGACACAATGCTTTATTATGTGACAATGCATATTTGAGACACAATTTACTCTTTTACACTAAAGCACTATGTACTCTTTTGTCGTTGAGACACAATGCGTTTTTATATATTGCACTTTTTACAATTAAGACACAGTAAAGTTTTGACAGTTTATTATGTACAGTTCAACAGATGAGACATGACATATTTTTGACAATTTTGAATAATTTTTTTTTATAGTTCTAACATTTTGATTGGTTGCAATACAATATGTTGTCACGATGCAGTGTCAAAACGTTTTTTGTCAGCTGAGACACAATATTTTGACACATTGTACATATTTGTATCTTTTGATCAGATTTGCTAGCCATTGAGACACAATGCAGTGTCTCACTATGCACTTTTTGATATTTGAGACATGACAACTGAGACATTTTAATAACTTGTTTAAAGAAACTGTCAGAAAAACAAAATTGTCAAATGTGACAAAAATTACAAATTAGATCAGCTAAAACTGCTTTGAAACTTTGCTTAAATATCTAAATAAGAGCCAACTGTTGTTGCAAAAAGTGTGTAAACTGTCAAAAACATGTGAAATCTATATGTTAAATAATGTATAAACTGTTAAAAGCAAAAGTGTAAATTGCAGATTTGGAAATTTTGAAAACATCTAAACATTACTCACTTAGTTTTGACAAAATGTATATAAGATAATTTATTGATAATTTAATTTTTTACAACTTTTGTTATTCAAACTGTCATATTAAAAACAGCAGTAACGCAACAAGTGGGAGAATAAGCAAATTTCTTGATAACATAACACTTGGGAGGGTGGGCGGGATTACTATATCAAACCACCAGCTCGATATTTATAAACTTTGTTGCCGCTCACCCGCCCAAGTATTAGTTATCAAGAAATTTGTTCTTGTACCCACCTCTGACGTATTAGTAACAACTGTCATTCAATCAGTCATATTAATAACAGCAGAAACGCAACAAGTGTGAGAATAAGCAAATTTCTTGATAACAAACACTAGGGCGGGTGGGCGGGATTACTGTATCAAACCACCGACTCAATATTTATAAACTGAGTTCCCGTCCACCCGCCCAAGTGTTAGTTATCAAGAAATTTGTTATTGTACCCATTTCTGACGTTTAAGTGACAACTGTCATTTAATCTGTCATATTAAAAACAGCAGAAACGCACCAAGTGAGGGAATAAGCAACTTTTTTGATAACAAACACTTGGGCGGGTGGGCGGGAACACTGTATTAAAGCACCGCCTCAATATTTATAAACTGTGTTCCCATCCACCCGCCCAAGTGTTACTTATCAAGAAATTTGTTATTGTACCCACTTCTGACGTTTAAGTGACAACTGTCATTTAATCTATCACATTAGAAACACAAGAAACGCAGAAAGTGTGTGAATAAGCAAATTTCTTGGTAACAAACACTTGGGCGGGTGGGCGGGATTACTGTATCAAACTACCGACTCAATATTTATAAACTGAGTTCCCGCCCACCCGCTCAAGTATTAGTTATCAAGAAATTTGTTATTGTACCCACTTCTGACGTTTAAGTGACAATTATCATTTAATCTGTCATATCAAAAACAGCAGAAACGCACCAAGTGAGAGAATAAGCAAATTTTTTGATAACAAACACTTGGGCGGGTGGGCGGGAACACTGTATTAAAGCACCGGCTCAATATTTATAAACTGTGTTCCCACCCACCCGCCCAAGTGTTACTTATCAAGAAATTTGTTATAGTACCCACTTTTGACGTTTAAGTGACAACTGTCATTTAATCTATCACATTAGAAACACAAGAAACGCAGAAAGTGTGTGAATAAGCAAATTTCTTGGTAACAAACACTTGGGCGGGTGGGCGGGATTACTGTATCAAACTACCGACTCAATATTTATAAACTGAGTTCCCGCCCACCCGCTCAAGTATTAGTTATCAAGAAATTTGTTATTGTACCCACTTCTGACGTTTAAGTGACAATTATCATTTAATCTGTCATATCAAAAACAGCAGAAACGCACCAAGTGAGAGAATAAGCAAATTTTTTGATAACAAACACTTGGGCGGGTGGGCGGGAACACTGTATTAAAGCACCGGCTCAATATTTATAAACTGTGTTCCCACCCACCCGCCCAAGTGTTACTTATCAAGAAATTTGTTATAGTACCCACTTTTGACGTTTAAGTGACAACTGTCATTTAATCTATCACATTAGAAACACAAGAAACGCAGAAAATGTGTGAATAAGCAAATTTCTTGATAACAAACACTTGGGCGGGTGGGCGGGATTACTGTATCAAACTACCGACTCAATATTTATAAACTGAGTTCCCGCCCACCCGCTCAAGTATTAGTTATCAAGAAATTTGTTATTGTACCCACTTCTGACGTTTAAGTGACAATTATCATTTAATCTGTCATATCAAAAACAGCAGAAACGCACCAAGTGAGAGAATAAGCAAATTTTTTGATAACAAACACTTGGGCGGGTGGGCGGGAACACTGTATTAAAGCACCGGCTCAATATTTATAAACTGTGTTCCCACCCACCCGCCCAAGTGTTACTTATCAAGAAATTTGTTATAGTACCCACTTTTGACGTTTAAGTGACAACTGTCATTTAATCTATCACATTAGAAACACAAGAAACGCAGAAAGTGTGTGAATAAGCAAATTTCTTGATAACAAACACTTGGGCGGGTGGGCGGGATTACTGTATCAAACCACCGACTCAATATTTATAAACTGAGTTTCCGCTCACCCGCCCAAGTGTTAGTTATCAAGAAATTTGTTATTGTGCCAACCTCTGACGTATTTGTAACAACTGTCATTTAATCTGTCATATTAATAACAGCTGAAATGCGACAAGTGTGAGAATAAGCAAATTTCTTGATAACAAACACTTGGGCGGGTGGGCGGGAACACTGTATCAAAGCACCGGCTTTATATTTATAAACTGTTTTCGCCTACCCGCCCAAGTGTTAGTTATTAAGAAATTTGTTATTGTACCCACTTCTGACGTTTAAGTGACAACTGTTATTTAATCTATCACATTAAAAACAGCAGTAACGCAACAAGTGTGAGAATAAGCAAATTTCTTGATAACATAACACTTGGGCGGTTGGGCGGGATTACTGTATCAAACCACCGACTCAATATTTATAAACTGAGTTTCCGCCCACCCGCCCAAGTGTTAGTTATCAAGAAATTTGTTATTGTGCCAACCTCTGACGTATTTGTAACAACTGTCATTTAATCTGTCATATTAATAACAGCTGAAATGCAACAAGTGTGAGAATAAGCAAATTTCTTGATAACAAACACTTGGGCGGGTGGGCGGGAACACTGTATTAAAGCACCGGCTCAATATTTATAAACTGTGTTCCCACCCACCCGCCCAAGTGTTACTTATCAAGAAATTTGTTATAGTACCCACTTTTGACGTTTAAGTGACAACTGTCATTTAATCTATCACATTAGAAACACAAGAAACGCAGAAAGTGTGTGAATAAGCAAATTTCTTGATAACAAACACTTGGGCGGGTGGGCGGGATTACTGTATCAAACCACCGACTCAATATTTATAAACTGAGTTTCCGCCCACCCGCTCAAGTATTACTTATCAAGAAATTTGTTATAGTACTCACTTCTGACGTTTAAGTGACAACTGTCATTTAATCTATCACATTAGAAACACAAGAAACGCAGAAAGTGTGTGAATAAGCGCAAATTTCTTGATAACAAACACTTGGGCGGGTGGGCGGGATTACTGTATCAAACCACCGACTCAATATTTATAAACTGAGTTCCCGCTCACCCGCCCAAGTGTTAGTTATCAAGAAATTTGTTATTGTACTTACCTCTGACGTATACGTAACATCTGTCATTTAATCTGTCATATTAATAACAGCAAAAACGCAACAAGTGTGAGAATAAGCAAATTTCTTGATAACAAACACTTGGACAGTTGAGCGGAAACACTATTAAACCACCGGCCCAATATTTATAAACTGTGTTCCCGCCCACCCGCCCAAGTGTTACTTATCAAGAAATTTATTGTTGTACCCACCTCTGACGTAATAGTGACAACTGTTATTCAATCTGTCACATTAAAAATAGCAGTAACGCAACAAGTGTGAGAATAAGTAATTTTTTGATAATAAACACTTGGACAGGTGAGCAAAAACACTATTAAACTACCGGCCCAATATTTATAAACTGTGTTCCCGCCCACCCGCCCAAGTTGCAATTGTTTTGGCTTATTTTGAAAATTGAATAAATTTCTACATTTTATAAATTTGTAACTATTAAGCTATGGTTACGCAAATTTTGGATTAGTTAGGTCATAATGTTTGCCGAAATAGGTCAAAAATTATTTTTTATTATTTTTTGAAATTTTAAGCATATTATTGAACTTGAATTTTTTTGTCGAATTAGTTACAGTTACAATAAAGTTGGTAGCAATGATATTGAAGCATCCAAATGCAATGTATAGATTGGGAGTTATGATTATGTTTTTCAATACAATCTAAAAAACCAAAATTAAACTTGAAAATGCTTATTAATTATGCTAAAACTAACAACTTTGGCTTAAGAGTACATAAATCTTACGTTTATTACTAAAATCAGACCAAAAACAACAAAATTTGATTAAAAACTAGAGAAATCCGGTTGAAAAAACTTAAATTAGTTTTAAATTGCTAAAATTTGGCCAAAATGTTTATTTTCTTTTAACAAACTCGACTTGAAACTTCAGAAATCTTACGTTAATTCTAAAATCTAACTAATAATACTAAAGAAAACCGACTGAAAAGTACGTAAATCGGTTCAAATTGCTAATATCGTTGAGATTTTTGTTTGCCTTACAAAATTTGATTTAAGAGTACACAAATTTTACATTATTTACTAAAATCTGACCGAAAATTTGTTATTTTCGGTCAGATTTGGGCGGAAACTTAAGAAATCTGGCAAAAAGTCTATAAATTGTTTAAAATCTGTCCAAAATGTTTTTTTTTTTAACTAATAATGTTTGACTTGGCAGTACTTAAATGTTACATTAATTACTAAAATTTGACGTTAAGTAACAAAATCCGGCTAAAAATTAGAAAGTCGAGATTTTTGATTTACAAATCAGTTTTAATTTGGCCAAAATGCTAATTTTAAAACTAATGAAATCCGTCTTTGAGTACATAAATACTACGGTAATTACTAAATTTTGACCAAAAATAACAAAATCCGGGCTGAAACTAAAGAAATCCGGCCAAAAAGTTTTTTTTAATCTAACAAAGTTTGACTTGAGTTGATTACTAAAACCAGATTGAAACTAAGTTCTAACAAAAAAAAAACTACCGACAAGTCTATAAATCTGTTTTAATTTGCTAAAATCGTGCCAAAATTCAAAGAGATTTAAGATTACATAAGATTCATGTATTCTTAAGTCTTATGTAATTACTAAAGTTTGACTAAAACTAAAGAAATCTGGCCAAAAAGTTTATAATTCTGATATATAAAACACGGCCAATTCTGGTTAACAAAATTCTACTAAAACGTTTATTATTTGTTTTTATACTAACAAAATCCAGCTTGAGAATACATAAATTTTACTATAATTATTAATAAAATTTAACTAATAATAACAACATTTGGTAAAAAACTGAAAAAATCCGGCCGAAAATTTCATAAATTTATTTTAAATTGCTAAAGTTTTGCCAAAATGATTATTATTTATATACAAGTTAACAAAATTTGGTTTGAAAATAGGTAATTACTACATTATTTAATAAAATCAGATTAAAAATAACAAAATCCGGCCAAAAACTGAAGAAATCCGGCCGAAAAGTTCATAAATATGTTTTAATTTACTAAAATTTTACGTTAATTACTAATATCTGAAGGAAACTAACAAAATGCGGCCAAAAACATACAAAAATCCTGTCGAAAGACCAAAAATCTGATTGCTAAAACAAAAATTTTATTTAACAACATCTTAAATCAATCAGTAGCTAAAATTTGACTAAATCGTTTAGTATTTGTTTTTCAACTAACAAAATTGTCTTGATAATATATTAATTTTACTTTAATTACTAAAATCTGTCTAAAAATAACAAAATCTGGCCAAAAACTGAAGAAGTCCGGCCAAAAATTTTATAATTGTTTTTTAAATAGCTAAAATCCGGCTAAAATGTTTATTATTTATTTTCAAAATAATGAAATTTGGTTTGAGAATACATAAATCTTATTTTATTCATTAAATTTTGAATAAAAACTACAAAATCCGGCTAAAATCTAAAGCAATCTGGTTGAAAAGTTTATAAATATGTTTTAAGTTTCTAAAATCTGAGCAAATTTTTTTTTTCAAACTAACAAAACTTGACAAAAGTTTTACGTTAATCACTAAAATTTGTTTAAAAATAACAAAATTGGGCTAAAAACTAAAGAAATCTGGCCAAAAACTCCATAAATCTTCTGAAATTTGGCCAAAATGTTTTTTTGACATAAGAGTAAGCGTACTCTTACGTTAATTACTAAAATTAAAAAAAAAAAAACAAAATTTGGACTGAAACTAAGATAATTCGGTCAGAAAGTTTTTAAATCTTGTTTTAATAGCTGAAATTTGGCTAAGGTATTTATTATTTGTTTTTAAACTAACAAAATCTGGTTTGAGAATACATAAGTTTTACTTTATTTACTAAAATCGGACTAAACATAACAAAATTTGTTCAAAAACTAAAGAAATCCGACCGGAAAGTTTATAAATCTGTTTTAAATTGCTAAAATCCGGTCAAAATATTTGTTTATTTTTTATATAACAGAATAACTAACAGAATGTTACTTTATCTGATTGATGCTAACAAAACCTGGCAAAAAACTAAAGAAATCCGGTCAAATGGTTCATAAATCTGTTTTAGTTAATCGAAAATGTTTTTTTTTTAAATTAATAAAATTTGATTTTAGAGTACGAAAATTTGAATGAAATGAACAAAAACTAAAGAAATCAGGCTAAAAACTTAAATCTGTATTAAATTGCTAAAATCCGGCCAAAATATTTATTTATAATTACCAAACTAACAAAATTTGACTTAAGAGTACAAAAAGAATTACGCTACCTACTAAAATATGATTAAAAATAATAAAATCCGGCCAAAATCTAAAGCAATCCGGCCGAAAAATCCATAAATATGTTTTAAATTGCTAAAATTTGGCCAAAATGTTTATTTTTTATCAAACTAACAAAATCCTACTTGATATAATTGGACTTCCAGATTGCACTTCATTTGTACCAGCCACGTCGCCTATGTGCCCCACATCATATTTAAGCAGTAATGGTATAAAATTATCTTTCTAATAAAGATTTTCATGAGTTGTATTTTTATTGTCAAAAATTTTATATAAAACTATTTTTAAAATGCATTGCCGTTTTTGATTTATTTTGAAAAAGTCTAGAAATTTTAAGAAAAAATTCAATAATTTAAAAAAAAAAACATTTATTGCATAAAATAATCCGTACAAAAAATCAAAATTTAAAAAATTTATTGCATAAAGTATTTTAAAAATTGCACAAAAATACCTGTTTGTGGTCTAAAATGTATGAAAAGTTGAGCAGGAAACCTATTGATTACAAAAAATAATCCAAAATGTATTGAAAAACGCACAAAAGCACCATTTGTTGCCTAAAATATTTCAAAACTTGTACAAAAAAACTGTCTATAGAATAAAACTTCACAAAATGTCAAAAATTGTGTAAAAAAGAACAAACATATTTTCAGAAAGAACCAAAATCCGGTCATAAACTGTTGAAAAAGCAAAATTTTATTCATAAAAGGTCAATAATAGCAAAATCCGGCCATAAAGTATAAAAATATTGTCAAAAAACACCAAAATTGGTTAAAAAGTGCTGAAATATATTCATAAAAAATTAGAAATAGCTAAATCCAGCCATAAAACATCAAAATCCGACCAAAACAGTTAAAAAAGTATAAAAGACTGTTGGAAAGTACTATATTTTAGCAACAAATTTTAAAAATAAAATCCGGCTACGAAATACTAAAATGTTTTTAGAAAAAATTAAAATCTGGTCATAAACTGACGAAAAGTGTAAAAGTTTATTCAAAGAATGTCAAAAATGGTAAAATCCGGCCGAATCTTAACCAATTTTCAAAAATTTTTGGGTTATTTTGAAATTATTGAATAAAATTTGAAAAACTGTTAGAAAAGCCTAAATAACTCGGTTGTTTTTAAAAGTGTTGATAAAATTATTCACGTTTGTAAGGAAAATTATATTTGAAACATGCTTGATCAACTTATTGACCTGTTATTAACATCTAGAGTCCCACCCGCCCTAGTATCCATCATCAAGAATTTGGATATTTTTTTCTCTGCAAACGTTAAAAGAGTTTTTATCACAAGAAGAGATGATGGTATCCAACTTTTTGATAACAAACACTTGGGCGGGTGGGTTTGCCATCCTTCATCAATCTATTGACCTGTTATTAAAATTTGTAGTACCCCACTCACCCGCCTAAGTGTCCGTCATTAAGAAATTGGATATTTCATTCTGTGCAAACATTTAAAGCTTCTTTATCATATGAGGAGATGATGATATCAAACTTTTTGATAACTAACACTTGGGCGGTTGGGAGGACCACTTCAACAACAAACTATTGACCAGTTAATAAGTTCTGGAGAAGTCCACTAACAAAAAAAATCATGTTAATAACTAAAGAAGTTCTGCCGAAAAGTCTATAAAAGTCAAAAAGTAAAGAAATCCGACAAAAACTACATAAATCTGTTTCAAAACGTTAAACTTGGGCCAAAATGTTTATTTTTTATTACAAAACTAACAAAATTTGATTTGAATGTACAGAAAACTTACATAAATTACTAAAATTTTACTAAAAATAACAAAGTCCGGTCAAAAAGTCCACAAATCTGTTTCAAATTGCTAAAATTGGGCCAAAATGTATTTTTTTATTTTAACTAACAAAAGTTTGACTTGAGAGTATATAAATTTTACGTTAATTACTAAAATAAGATTGAATCTAACAAAATCAGGCAAAAAAAACTAAACACATCTGATCAGAAAGTCCGTAAAGCTGTATTTTTTTAAAAATAATTTAACAAAATCTACATAAATCTTATGTTAATTAATAAAATCTGATTTAAAATAACAAAATCTGTCCAAAAACTGAAGAAATTATGTCGAAAAGACTTCAATTTGTTTTAAATTCCTATAATCCGGCCAAAATCTTTAGTTTCTAGCAAAATCTGGGTTGAAATGAAAGAAATTTGGCCGAAAAGTCCATAAATCTGATTATAATTTTCAAAATTTGATCAAATTGTTTTTTTTTTTAACTAACAACATTTGACTTGAGACCCTAATCTTATTTTGTTATTAAAATCTTAAAAAAGCGGCTAAAAACTAAAGAAATGTCGAATATTTTACAAAATATCAAAATTTGGCTTAAGAGGACACTAATCTTAATAAATCTGAATAAAAATAACAAAGTTGGGCTAAAAACATTTGGCTAGAAAGTTTTTAAATTTTGATTTGACAGTACATAAGTCTTACTTTATTTACAAAAATGTAACTAAAACAACAAAATCTGGCAAAACTAAAGAAATCCGGCCGAAACAGTTTTAGATTGCAAAAATCCACTCAAAATGTTTATTATTTATTTCAAGTTTGCAAAATTTGGTTTAAGAATACATACAACTTACTTTTTTACTAAAATCTGATTAAAACAATAAAATCCGGCAAAAAATTTAAGAAATCCGACCGAAAAGCTCATAAATCAGTTTTAAATTGCTAAAACCCTGGATACAATTTTTTTGGCTGTATGGCAAGTGGCCCCGTCCTGTTGAAACCAAATGTCATCCATTTCATACTGGGAACAAAAATTCGTTTAGCAGGGCACAGTAACGTTTGCTATTGACGGTAACGGCGGTTCCTTGCTCATTTTTGAAGAAAAATGGCTCAATAATGACCAATAACCACACCAAACGGTTACTCGTTATGGATGCATGTGTGGATTCTCTGATCCCCAAATGCGACAGTTTTGCTTATTGACATAGCCTCCGAGATGAAAATGAGCTCCACGACGTTTTGATAAAAATACTCATCTTTGGCCAAACGATCTTTAGCCCATTCGTCGAACTGAAAACGCATCGGATGGTCATGAGGCTTTATTTCTTGGACTAATTGAATTTTGTTAGGTTTTTAAACCGAGCTCTTTATGCCAAATTCTCCTCAGAAAAGTGCGAGAAATGTTCAGTTCCTGAGAACGATAACGAGTTGATGATGATGCATGTTCACGCACACTCTGAGCAACAGCATTAAATTTTTTGGCTGAGCGCACTGGACGAGAACGTGAACTTGTTGTTTTATTCACTAACAATCCAGTTGTGCGAACTAGCTTCACAGATTGGTCCACAAACTGCGTTGAAGGCACTTCTTTTCTATCAAATTTGTTTTGTAAATTTCTTACCGTTTGAGTAGAAGACTCACCTCTTTGGAAGTAAGTTTTCATTATTTCCCAACTTTGTTCAATTATAAAGCGTCCCATTTCGTAAATGTCAAACATAAAACTAAATTTCTGTCAACTCATAAATGTCATTATATCTTTGCAAAAAAATTGGGAGTTATAAATTTATTTCAATACCTTTATTGTATTACTAAATTGACAAAATTTAAATTGAGGTTATGTCAAATCTGTTGTATCGAATTAGTTACAATTTATACAATTGGTAGTACTACTATTGAAGTATACTGTGAATAAATTGCATCCAAATCTAATGTATGGATTACGAGTTATGAATGTATTTCAATACCTTAGCACTAATCGAACGAATTTAGATGATCTCAAATCTTTTTCTTACAAATACTAACATTCTAAATGACATCATTGATAGTAAATGGCACTCCCGTGTTCAACCTGCTTAACAACAGAAATATTCAGGCCGTATTTTATCGCTTATCTCCTATGTTAATCCTTATTAATACTTTTTTAATCTTTTACGATGACTCACTGTGTAGTAGATAAATATACAAATAAAAATATAGTAAGAAACCTTGAAGCTATTTCTGTAGTTGTATGTAAACTAAGATTATGTAAAAAGGTACACATGCATTAATTCATTCACCTAGAAAATGAATATTTTGGATTTATTTAGAATTAATAAAATAAATCAATCCGAATAAGATTTTCAAATAGTGCAATTTGTTGCATTATACAATTCCATATAGAAAACAACTTTCGCCATTTATGGAAGGTTCGCACATTACAAATGCATACACAAGAATTTTTCCTTCCTTACAAACATTCTTTTTAAATAATAATTTAATAACATTAAGAAGTACCGTGGCTTGGTAATTGCCCGAACCTCGACCCTGTCGACAAAACACAATCGTGCCATTCCGCCGGTTTGTGAGTGAGTGCGCTTTGCGTGGAGGCAACACCGTGGGACCGGGACCACGCCGTTCGTTCTCCAGCGACGTTTAGTCATCGCCGAGAAGCCGTGCCTTCATCATACGCTCAAATTCCGTCCTAAAAGTGCGCTAATCGTGGGAGTGATTAAGTGAAGTGCAGTGTTAATTGGAATACACCCCGTGCAGTAGTAATTTATTTTTTTTATAATTAATTTAAAGTATTAATTGTGTGTGAAAGAGCCAGGTTATATAATTCAATGGGAAAGATGTAATTTGATTAATTAATTTACTCTCACTCATATTGTGGGAATATTATGTGATATTAAATTTTATACTACATGTCTGCTCTATAATGAGCATGCGATAATGATTATATTAACAAAATTGTTTTAAATATCATGAGAATTATAAAAAAAGAATTCAGAAAATTTATTATTACTAAAATAATTAAGTTTAGATTAGAAACGCAATGACATAGATTGTTGAATCTTTAGAATGTTCAAAAATTCAATTTAGGTTTTTTTGTAAATTATACGACTTCTATTATTATAATATAATAATGATTGTATTTTTTCTGTTTTTTTTTTTAAATAATTTTTTTTTTCTGTATTTACATTTAAATTAGCGAAAATCGATTTTTCTTAATTTTTTTTTAAAGTAACTTAGATTTTCTGCATTCTTGGGCATGATTTCTTATGTTATGGGCGGATTTTATAATTTTTTGTTCTTAAAAGCTGAGTTTTCGAATTAACTTAATATTTTAATCTAAATTTTGAAAAAAATATTTTTACGATAATTTCCTATTATGTTCAGGATAATTTAAAATGATCAAATTGTAGCTGCTGCATCTCAATTCTCTGAACTGTGTTCTCGCCCGCTCGCCCAAGTGTTGGTTATCAAGAAATTGTTAAGTCATCACTTTCTTGTATCTTAATGACTTCTGTCACTCTTTCTGTTAGGTTTGTTAGTTTGAAGGAACACGGTAGGTGGTGGCAACTTCAAGTTTCTTGATAACAAACACTTGGGCGGGTGGGCGGGAACACAGTTTGAAAGGACCGGTCCAATTCTTCTGAACTGTGTTTCCGCCTGCCCGTTCTAGTGTTTGCTATTAGGAAATTGTTTACGTCATCACTCTCTTGTACTTTAATGACTTTTGTCAGTCTTTCTGTTAGGTTTTTTTAGCTGCTGGATTACAGCTGGTGGGTGTAACTGCAATTTTTTGAATGACAAACACATGGGCGGGTGGGCGTGAACACAATTTGAAACCACTGGTCCAATTCTTCTGAACTGTGTTTCCGCCCTCCCGCCCAATTGTTTGTTATCAAGAAATTGTTTACACGTTTACGTCATTACTCTCTTGTACTATAATGACTTCTGCCAGTCTTTCTGTTAGGTTCTTAGCTGCAGCAACACGGCAGGTGGTTGTAACTTCAAAAATTTTTGATGACTAACACTTGGGCGGGTGGGCGGGAACACAGTTTGAAGCCACCGGTCCAATTCTTTTGAACTGTGTTCCCGCCCGCCCGCCCAAGTGTTGGTTATCAAGAAATTGTTAACGTCATTACTCTCTTGTACCTTAATGACTTCTGTCAGTCCTTCTGTTAGGTTCTTATCTGCAGCAACACGGCAGGTGGTTGTAACTTTAAAATTTTTGATAACTAACTTTTGGGCGGGTGGGCGGGAACACAGTTTGAAACCACCGGTCCAATTCTTCTGAACTGTGTTCCCGCCCGCCCGCCCAATTGTTTGTTATTAGGAAATTGTTTACGTCATCATTCTCTTGTACTTTAATGGCTTTTGTCAGTCTTTCTGTTAGGTTTTTTTAGCTGCAGGAACAGGGCAGGTGGTGGTAATTTTAAATTTTTGTATGACAAACACTTGGGCGGGTGGGCGGGAACACAGTTTGAAACCACCGGTCTAATTCTTCTGAACTGTGTTCCCGCCCGCCCGCTCAAGCGTTTGTTATCAAGAAATTGTTTACATCATTACTCTCTTGTATCTTAATGACTTCTGTCAGTCTTTCTGTTAGGTTTTTTAGCTGCAGGAACACGGCTGGTGATTGTAACTTCAAGTTTCTTGATAACAAACACTTGGGCGGGTGGGCGGGAACAAAGTTTGAAACCACCGGTCTAATTTTTTTGAACTATGTTCCCGCCCGCCCGCCCAAGTGTTTGTTATCAAGAAATTGTTTATGTCATCACTGTCTTGTACCTTAAAGACTTCTGTCACTCTTTCTGTTAGGTTTTTCAGCTGCAGGATCACAGCAGGTGGTTGTTACGTCAAATTTCTTTATGACAAACAATTGGACGGGTGGGCGGGAACACAGTTTGAAACTACCGGTCCAATTCTTCTGAATTGCGTTCCCGCCCGCCCGCCTAAGTGTTTGTTATCAAGAAATTGTTTTTGTCATTACTCTCTTGTACTTTAATGACTTCTGTGAGTCCTTCTTTTAGGTTTTTTAGCTGCAGGATTTCGGTAGGAGATAGTAACTTCAAATTTTTTAATGACAAACACTTGGGCGGATGGGCGGGAACACAGTTTGAAACCACCGGCCCAAATTTTTCTGAACTGTGTTCCCGCCCGCCCGCCCAAGTGTTTGTTATCAAGTAATTGTTTATGTTATCACTCTCTTGTATCTTAAAGACAGTCTTTCTGTTAGGTTTTTAGCTGCAGGAACACGGAAGTGGTGGTAACTTTATTTTTTTTTATGATAAACACTTGGGCGGGTTGGCGGAAACACAGTTTGAAGCCACCGGTCCAATTCTTCTAAATATTATATTCTATTATAGTTTATATTATTTTGATATTTGTAGGCCGGATTTTAATCTTTTTAGGCCGGATTTTTACCATTCAAGGCCGGATTTTGGGGAAAATTACGTATTTTGGCCTTCAATATTCTAAATTTTTCTATTTTAATTGAATTTGATTTTTTAAATTGATTTTCTTATTTTGCGCCGGATGTGTTTGAGTATTGAAATAACATCATAACTTCTAATCTATACATTGGATTTGGATGCAATTTATTAACAATATACTTCAATATCATTACTACCAACTGTATAAATTATAACTAATTTGATACGACAAATTTAACATAACCTCAATTTAATTGATTTTAAATAATTCATTCGAAAGTTGTTGAGGTATAGAAATATATTAATAACTCCCAATCTATGCATTGGATTTGGATGCAATTTATTGATAATATACTTCAATATCATTACTACCAACTGTAAAAATTGTTACTAATTTGATTCGACTGATTTGACATAACCTCAACTTAATTGATCTTATATTATTCTTTTCATAAGTGTTGAGATATTAAAATAAACTCATAACTGGCAATCTATACATTAGATTTGGATGCAAATTATTTTTCATGTACTTCAACACCACTTCTACCAGCTGTAAACATTATAACTAATTCCATAAGACAGATTTAACATAACCTCAATTTAATTGATCTCATTTTATTTATTCAAATAGCTTTAGGGTATTGAATTAAATTTATAACTTTCAATATATACATTTGATTTTGATACAATTTATTTACAATTTACTTTGATATCATTACTACTTGTTGTTAAAATTGTATCAAGTTTGGTACGACAGATTTGACATAACCTCAATTTATTTGATCTTGGTTCAGTCGATGAGTGTTGGGGTATTGAAATAAATTTATAACTCTAAATTTATACATTGGGTTTGGATGAAATTTATTGATAATATACTTTAATATCATTACTACCTACTGTATAAATGGTAACTAATTTGATACAACAGATTTGACATAACCTCAATTTAATTGATCTTGATTGATGCATTCGATGAGCGTTGTAGTATTGAAATAAATTCATAACTTCTAATCTATACATTGGATTTGGATGCAATTTATTGATAATATAATATAATACGATTACTACTAACTGTAAAAATTGTAATTAGTTTGATACGTCAGATTTGACATAACCTCAACTTAATTGATCTTTTATCATTATTTTTATAAGTGTTGGGGTATTAAAATAAACTCATAACTGGCGATCTATTCATTGGATTTGGATGCAATTTATTCTTTTTATACTTCATTACTATTACTACCAACTGTAAAAATTGTAACTGATTTGATACGGCAGTTTTGGCATAACCTCAATTTATGTGATCTTGATCGATTCATTTTATGAGTGCTAAAGCATTGAAATAAATTTATAACTTCTAATCCTTACATTGGAATTGGATATAATTTATTTGACAATATACTTTAATATCATTACTACCAACTGTATAAATTGTAACAACAATTTTGACATAACCTCAATTTAATTGATCTTAATTGATTTATTTGATGCTTGTTGAAGTATTAAAATAAATTCATAATTCTCAATCCGTACATTAGATTTGGATGCATTTTATTGACAATATACTTCAATATCATTACTACCAACTGTATAAATTATAACTAATTGATACGACAAATTTAACATAACCTCAACTTAATTGATCTTATTTCATTCGTTCGAAAGTTGTTGGGGTATAGAAATAAATTCATAACTCTCAATCTATGCATTGGATTTGGATGCAATTTTTTGATAATATACTTCAATACCATTACTACCAACTGTAAAAATTCTAACTAATTTAATTCGACAGATTTGACATAACCTCAATTTAATTGATCGTAATTGATTCATTCGATGCGTGTTGAAGTATTAAAATAAATTCATAACTTTCAATCCATACATTGGGTTTGGATGAAATATATTGTTAATATACTTCAATACCATTACTACCAACTGTATAAATGGTAACTAATTTGATACGACAGATTTGACATAACCTCAATTTAATTTATCTTAATTGATTCATTCGATGAGTGTTGAATCATTGAAATAAATTTATAACTTCCAATCCTTACATTGGAATTAGATATAATTTATTGACATTTTATTTTGGTACCATTACTACCAACTGTATAAATTGTAACTAATTCGTTACGACAGATTTTACATAACCTCAATTTAATTGATCTTATTTTATTTTTTTGATTAGTATTAGGATATTGAAATAAATTCATAACTCCCAATCTATACATTAGATTTGGATGCATTTTATTGACAATATACTTCAATATCATTACTACCAACTGTATAAATTATAACTAATTGATACGACAAATTTAACATAACCTCAATTTAATTGATCTTATTTCATTCGTTCGAAAGTTGTTGTGGTATAGAAATAAATTCATAACTCTCAATCTATGCATTGGATTTGGATGCAATTTATTGATACAATACTTCAATACCATTACTACCAACTGTAAAAATTGTAACTAATTTAATTCGACAGATTTGACATAACCTCAATTTAATTGATCGTAATTGATTCAGTCGATGAGTGTTGGGGTATTGAAATAAATTTATAACTCTAAATCTATACATTGGGTTGGGGTGAAATTTATTCATAATATACTTTAATACTATTACTACCAACTGTATGAATAGTTAATAATTTGATACGACAGATTTGATATAACCTCAATTTAATTGATCTTAATTGATGCATTCGATGAGCGTTGTAGTATTGAAATAAATTCATAACTTCTAATTTATACATTGGATTTGGATACAATTTATTGACAATATACTTTAATATTATTACTACTAATTGTAAAAATTGTAACTAGTTTGATACGTCAGATTTGACATAACCTCAACTTAATTGATCTTATATAATTCTTTTTATAAGTGTTATGGTATTGAAATAAACTCATAACCGGCAATCTATACATTGGATTTGGATGAAATTTATTCTTCATATACTTCATTACCATTACTATTAACTGTAAACATTGTAACTAATTCGATACGACTGTTTTGACGTAACCTCAATTTATGTGATCTCGATTGATTCATTTTATGAGTGCTGAAACATTGAAATAAATTTATAACTTCTGATCTTTACATTGGAATTGGAAATAATTTATTGACAATATACTTCAATACTATTACTACCAACCTCAATTTAATTGATCTTGATTGAATCAGTTGATGAGTATGGGAGTATTAAAATAAATTCATATTTTGCAATCTATACATTGGATTTGGATGCAATTTATTGACAATATACATCAACATCATTATTACCAACTGTATAAATTGTAACTGATTTGATACGACAGTTTTGACATAACCTCAATTTAATTGATCTTGTTGATTTATTTGATCAGTATTGGAGTATTAAAATATACAAATAACTTGCAATCCATACATTGGATTTGGATGGAATTTATTGACAATATAGTTCAATACTATTATTACCAATTGTACAAATTTGTTACGCTAGATTTGACATAACCTCATTTTAAATGATTTAAATTTATTGATATTATAAATGTTATGGTATAGAAATAAATTCATAACTCCCAATCCATACATTGGATTTGGATGCAATTTATTGACAATATAGATTAATGCCATTACTACTAACTGTATAAATTGTAACTAATTCGATACGACTGATTTGACATTACCTCAATTTAATTGATACTATTTTATTCATTTGAATAGTGTTAGGGTATTTAATTAAATTTATAACTTCTAATCTATACATTGGATTTTGATGCAATTTATTGACAATATACTTTAATACCGTTACAACCATTTGTATAAATTGTAACTAGTTTGATACGACAGATTTGACATAACCTCAATTTAATTGAATTCATAACTCCCAATCTATACATTGGATTTGGATCCAATTTATTGACAACATACTTCAATACTATTACTACCAACTTTATAAAACGCAACTAATTTGGTACGACAGATTTGACATAACCTCAATTTAATCTCAAAAGTTGTCATTCTTGCATGAAATACGATATAATTATAAAAATTAATTAAAAGCAAAAAAGAAACCTACAGCATAATAGAATCAAATAAAGACGTCATTAAAAATATCGTTTTATTTATTTTATTTTCATGACAAATAATGTTTCGCGTGACATTTATAAAACCAACAACCCACATCACCTTTTCCTACTGTTATAATATGTCCGATAAGAAAATTTTTCATGGTCATTGTTTATTTGATTAAGTTTTCGGTACACGTTCATATTTTTTTAACTTCCTATATAAATAAAGACCTTGAACTAAAATTATGATGTAAAAAATATATTGTTTAATATAAACATATTAATTGAAAACTGTGTCACACGCACATTTACAATTTGTTTAAAAAATTTGATGGCCGAAATTAACAACAGACGTTTTTTGATCTAATATTAGAATGTTTATGTTGTTTACATTTTCTAATGTTGAAATTGTTTTTATTTAATGGAGTCATATTAAATATATTTATTTCATATTTTTATTTACAACAATCAATTTATTTTTGAAAGCAAAAGTGTTTGTATATTATACAGGAAACTCATCTTTATAATACTTATGGTTCACTTTTTATCTTATCAAGGTTTACTATGTTTGTCAAAAATACTCGTATCTCTAAACGATGAACTGATTAGCTATTGATGCAATCCAATATTAAAGCTATAAATTGTTTTGCGATATATAGCATAAATAATAATTGATGTTTCTAAGCGACAGATTAAATGCAACATTTTTAGGTTAGGTTCGATTTTGTAAGGTTATGTCAGTGTTAGGACACAATTGAACTGTAAATCTTAAAATAGCAATAACAATTATTATTTTGTTATCGATCTGAGCTTGTAAAACCTACATATGGTGCTAAAACTTCTGCGATTCAATAAATTTCACAATTCTCATTTCTGCAAATGACTCTTAATAACCCTTCCAATTTAATACGATCTATCATCAATCTCCTATAAATTAACTTGACTTCGATTAAAAACAATTTTGTATAATTACAAAGTTTTCCCCTTAACGAACTATTAAATTCCTATTAACACAAATACACCTGCATCCATTTCATTACGGTCACGTAAAAGCGATTTCCACGTTGGCTGGAAATAAATAAATACACAAGCAAGAGTTTCGCTCAAATGCATTGGCATTGGAATATCTATTACACATGACGCGTTTCTAAAAATAACTATTTTTTAATATCGTTTCCTAAACAAACTTTAATGAATTGGAAATTAATATTTATTACTTAATTAGTTTATTGTAGACGTGACTTTCATTGGTGAGAGTTAATATCATTTTCGTTTGAACTCAATTTTATATTCGAAAATAGAGGCAGTGCAGGGCGGGATGGCGCCCGACACAGCTATCGTGATTTACGTCGCGACGCTCATTCACAGCGACCTAATTTTAGATTGGATTGTGTTTTCAAAAAGTTCTGATGGAAATTTATTTAAAAAAAGTGTGTTAGCGTGCGTACAGTCTATCTGCATGGCAAGTAGAACGCACCCCGGACAGGATGTGTTTATTAATATTCACCCCTAAGAGTAATGGAATTTTAGGGGCGCATTTTATTTAAATTTTGTGTCGGAGTATTTTTTACGAAGTATTAAATATAAGATTTCAGCTTATATTATTTACATTTTCTAAAGTTTGTAGAAATTGTTTTTATCGGAGCATGTCGTGTTTACTTGGTTAATCTGAACAGGCCTATAAAGGCCTGTTCAGATTAACCAAATATTATATTATCAAAACTGTAACTTATAACCTCAAATAAAATGACACCACAAAGTCAGTCTAAAAAATTGCAGTCAAAGATCATTGCAACGTTTTATGATCATTGAAGAGCATTTTTTGACATTTGGAATTATTTATTTTAAAATAGTTTTGACAGATTCCAGTTTTATGACGTTAATGACAGTTAATAAACATTTTAAAGCATTTGTGACAGTTAACAAATTCATGAACATTTTATGATTATTTTGGTTTATTTCAAAACAGTTTTGACTAATTGGATGCATTTTATACGTTTATGACAGTTAAGGAACATTTTAAAACATTTGTGACAGTTTTAAACACTTTTTTTGACATTTTTGGTTCATTTCAAAACAGTTTTGACAGATTGGACGCGTTTTATGACAGTTAAGGAACATTTGTGACAGTTAACCAAATTCTTTTGATATTTTGGAACATTTTATGACATTTTTGGTAAATTTTCAAACAGTTTTGACAGATTATACGCGTTTTATGACGTCTATGGCAGTTAAGGAACTTTTTAAAACATTTGTGACAGTTCACAACATTCTTTTGATATTTGGGAACTTTTTATGAGATTTTTGATTTATTTTAAATCAGTTTTGAGAAGTTTGGCGTATTTTATAACGTTGAAGAACATTTTAAAACGTTTGTGACAGTTTACAACACTTTTTTGACATTTGGAAACATTTTATGACATTTTTAGTTTATTTCAAAACATTTGATTGACAGATTGGACGCATTTTATGACGTTTATGACAGTTAAAAAACATTTTAAAACATTTGTAACAATTAACAACATTTTTTTGACATTTCGGAACATTTTATGACGTTTTTGGTTTATTTTTAAATAGTTTTGACAGATTGGACGCATTTTATTATATTTATGATAGGCCAAGAACATTTGTGACAATTCACAACTCTCTTTTGACATTTTGAAATTTTTTATGACATTTGTGGTTCATTTCAAAATTGTTTTGACAGCTTGGACTCATTAGATGACGTTTATGACAGTTAAGGAACATTATAAAACATTAAGGGACGTTTTAGAACATTTGTGACAGTTTATAAAACTTTTTTGACATTTATGAACATTTTAAGACATTTTTAGTTTATTTTAAACATTTTTGACAGATTGGACTCATTTTATGACAGTTAAGGGACATTTTAAAAATATCTGTGACAGTTAACAACATTCCTTTGACATTTTATGACATTTTTGTTTTTTTTTTTAAACCAGTTTTGACAGATTAGACGCATTTTATGACGTTTAGGACAATTAACGAACATTTTAGAACATTTGTGACAGTTTAGAACACTTTTTGACATTTGGGAACATTTTATGACATTTTTAGTTTATTTTAAAACAGTTTTGGCAGATTAGACGTATTTTATGGCATTTATGATAGTTAAGGAACATTTTAAAACATTTTTGACAGTTCACAACTATCTTTTGACTGTTGGGAACATTTTATGACATTTTTTGATTTGTTTCAAAACGTTTTTGACAGATTAGTTAACAACATTTTTTTGACATTTTTAAACATTTTATGATATTTTCGGTTAATTTCAAAACAGTTTTGAGAGATTGGACGCATTTTATGACGTTTATGACAGTTAAGGAACATTTCAAAACATTTGTGACAGTTAATAACATTTTTTTGACGTTTGGGAACATTTTATGACATTTTTGGTTAATTTTAAATCAGTTTTGAGAGATTTGACGCATTTTATGACGTTTATGACAGTTAAGGAACGTTTCAAAACATTTGTGACATTCTTTTGAGATGTAGGAACATTTGATGACATTTTCGGTTAATTTCAAAACAGTTTTGAGACATTGGGCACATTTTATGATGTTTAGGGCACTTTTTAAAACATTTACG
This sequence comes from Tachinus rufipes, assembly GCA_963932245.1. Lineage (NCBI taxonomy): Eukaryota > Metazoa > Arthropoda > Insecta > Coleoptera > Staphylinidae > Tachinus > Tachinus rufipes. Next base: position 4,732,658 of record OZ010744.1, read on the forward strand.
ACAGTTCACAACATTTTTTTGAGATTTGGGAACTCTTTATGACATGTTTAGTTAGTTTTAAATCAGTTTTTAGAGGTTTTGACGCATTTTATGATGTTTATGACAGTTAAGAAACATTATAAAACATTTATGAAGGTTAAGGAACGTTTTAGAACATTTTAGAACATTTGTGACAGTTTACAACACTTTTTTGATATTTGCAAACATTTTATGACAATTTGAAGACAGTTTTGACAGATTTTATGTCGTTAATGACAGTTGAGAAATATTTTAAAACATTTATGACATTTGGGAACATTTTATGATATTTGAAGCACATTTTATGTCAGTTTAAGAAACGTTTTAAAATATTTGTTACAGTTTAGCACTTTTTTTGACGTGTGGGATTGTTTTTGACAGATTGGACACGTTTTATGACATTTATGACAATTTGAGGAACATTTTTAAACATCAGTTACAGTTAAAAAGAACTTTATGACGTTTGGGAACATTTTATGACAGTTTACAAATTTTTTTGACATTTAGAACGTTTTATGATATTTGTGATTAATTTCAGAACAGTTTTGACAGTTTAAGATAAAGTTTATGATAGTTGAGGATTATCTTCAAACATTTATGACATTTTGGCGTTTGGGAACGTTTTGAAAGATTTGATACGTTTTATGACAGTTGACAGACGGTTTAAGTCGTCTATGACAGTTAAGGAACGCATTAAAACATTTGTGGCAGCTAACAAAACATTTGGGAATAGTTTATGTAAGTATAATTAATTTAAAACAGTTTTAACGAATTTTATGACTTTTGAGGATTATCTTAAAACATTTATGACAGTTTAGTCAACTTTTTGGCGTTTGGGAACATTTCATGATAGTTTAAGAACATTTTATGACATTTGTGGCTAATTTCAGGACAGATTTGTCACATTTTATGACAGTTGAAGAACGTTTAAAAATATTTGTGACAGTTTTGAAAAGTTTTTGACATTTGATAATATTTTTTATTAATTGAAAAACATATGACACTTTTTTATGACATCTATGACAGTTAAGGAACATTTGTGGCAGTTAACAGAACATTTGGGAACATTTTTTGACATTAGTATTCATTTTGGATTTATTTGTGACAAAAATTGATATGTAAGAACATTTTTTGATTAGTTTCAAAATTGGTTTGACATTTTTATGACAGTTAAGGAACATTTATAGTTATTTGTGACAGCTAAGAAAACTTTATAAGATTTGAAAAGAGTTAAAAAACATTTAATGACATTTGTGATTTGTTTTGACACATTTTATGACAATCGAGAAATATTTTAAAACATTTATGACAGTTCGGGAAACTTTTTGACATAGGGAAACATTTTTGACGTTTGGAAATGACATTATGACATTTTTGATTTATTTTAAAACAGGTTTTGACAGGTTAGACACATTTTATGACAGTAAAGAAAACTTTTTGACATTTTAAGATATTTGTGATTAATTTCACAAAAGTTTTGACAGGTAGATTCATTTTATGACAGTTGAGGAATATTTGACAGTTTAGTAAAGTTTATATAAAATTTATTTAAATTGACACGCTAATTTTGACATTATCTGTGATTAATGAACTGTCACTATTGATTGAAGGTGTTTCGGGTATGAAGAAACAGTTATAACTTCAAAACTTTACATTGGATTTTGATGAAATTTGGCAACGTTGTAGCTAGAGATCATCACTACTAACTTTATAAAATGTAATAAAATCAACACGACAGTTTTGACTTAACCTCTAATTTAGTGACATGTCTTCATTGAGTTTTGATGTGCTAGTTATTAAGAAGCATTTATAACTTCAAAACTATACATTGGATATTGATAAAATTTGACATCATTGTAGTCAAATGTCATTACTACCAACTGTCAAAAAATTAATAAAATCTACATGGCAATTACGATATAAACTCCAATTTAGTGTTAGTTATTAGTTATTAGTTATTTGATAACTTTAAAACTGTACATTGGATTTTGATGAAATTTGGCAACATTGTAGCCACACATTATTACTACCAACTGTATAAAATTGATTAAAATCAACACGGCAATCTTGACATAATTTAGTGACCTACCATCGATAAATGTTGGTGAGCTAGGTATTAACAAAAATTGAAAACTTTAAAATTTTTCATTGAATTTTAATGAAATTTGGCAACATTGTAGTTAAACATCATTACTACCAACTGTATAAAATGTAATAAAATCGACACGCCAATTTTGACATAATTTCTAATTTAGTGACTCGCCACCAGTTAAGTATTAACAAAAAAAATTAATTTCAAAACTGTTTATTAGACTTTGATGAAATTTGGCAACGTTGTAGCTAAACATCATTACTACCAACTGTAAAAATTGTAATCTAGTTTACACGACAATTTTGACATAACCTCTAATTTAATGACCCACTACTAGTTAGGTGTTAACAAAAATTAAAAACTTTAAAACTATACATTGAATTTGAATGAAATTTGGCAACATTATAGTTAAACATCATTACTACCAATTGTATAAAATGTAATAAATTTGACACGACCATTTTGACATAACCTCTAATTTACTGCCTTACCACCAGTTAGATATTAACAAAAAAATTGATAACTTCAAAACTATACATTGGATTTTGATAATATTTGGCAACATTGTAGCCAAACATTATCACTACCAACTGTCAAAAATTTAATAAAATCTACACATCACTTTTGACATAACGTCTAATTTAGTGATCCATCACCAGTTAGGTATTAACATAAGTTTATAACTTCAAAACTGTGCATTGGATTTTGATGAAATTTGCTAACATTGTAGCTAAACATCATTACTACCAACTGTAAAAATTGTAATAAAATTGACATTACAATTTTGACCTAACCTCTAATTTAGTGACTCACCACCAGTTAGGTATTTACAAAAATTTATAACTTAAAAACTATGCATTAGATTTTGATGAAATTTGGCAACATTGTAGCTAAATATCATTACTACTAACTGTGAAAATTGTAATAAAATTGATACGGCAATTTTGACATAACCTCTAATTCAGTGACCTACCACCAGTTAAGTATTAACAAAAACTTATAACTTTAAAACTCTGTATTGGATTTTGATGAAATTTGGCAACATTGTAGCTAATTATCATTACTACTAACTGTGAAAATGTAATCAAATTGGCAGGACAATTTTGACATAACCTCTAATTTAGTGACCCACCACCAGTCAAGAATTAACAAAAATGAATAACTTTAAAACTGTGCATAGGATTTTGATGAAATTTGGCAACATTGTAGCTAAACATTATTGCTACCAACTGAAGAAAATGTAATAACATCAACACGGCAATTTTGACATAACCTCTAATTTAGTGATCCACCGTCAGTTAAGTATTAACAAATCTTTATTACTTCAAAATTGTACATTGGTTTTTATGAAGTTTGGCAACATTGTAGCTAAACATCATTACTACCAACCGTTAAAAATGTAATCAAATAGACACGACAGTTTTGACTTAACCTCTAATTTAGTGATCCACCACCAGTTAGGTAGGTATTAACAAAAATTGATAACTTTAAAACTTTACATTAAATTTTAATGAAGTTTGGCAGCATTGCATCTAAACATTATTATTACCAACTGTCTAAAATGTAATAAAATCATCACGGCAATTTTGACATAACCTCTAATTTAGTGCCTCACCACTACCAGTTAGATATTAACAAAAGTTCATAACTTTATAACTGAACATTGGATTTTTATGAAATTTGGCAACAATGTAGCTAAACATCATTACTACTAACTGTGAAAATGGTAATAAGATTGACACTTCAATTTTGACATAACCTCTTAATTTACTGATTCACCACCAGTTAGGTATTAACAAAAATTGTTAACTTTACAACTTTATATTAAATTTTAATGAAATTTGGCAACATCGCATCTAAACGTCATTGCTACCAACTGAATATAATGTAATCATATCAACACGACAATTTTGACATAACCTCTAATTTAGTGACCCACTACCAGTAAAGTATTAATAAAAATGTATAACTTCAAAACTGTGCATTGGATTTTGATGAAATTTGGCAACAATGTAGCTAGACATGATTACTACCCACTGTAAAAATTGTAATAAAATCGATACGACAATTTTGACATAACCTTTAATTTTGAGACCCACCATCAGTTAAGTGTTAACAAAAATTTATAACTTCAAAACTGTGCTTTGGGTTTTAATGAAATTTGGCAACAATCTAGCTAAACATTATTACTACTAACTGTAAAAATTGTAATAAAATTGACACAACAATTTTGACATAACCTCTAATTTAGTGACCCAGCACCAGTTAAGTATTAACAAAAATTTATAACTTCAAAACTGTGCATTGAGTTTTGATGAACTTTGACAACATTGTAGCTAATAATTATTACTATCAATTGTATAAAACTTAATAACATCAACACGTCAATTTTGACATAACCTCTAATTTAATGACCCATCACTAATTAGGTATTAACAAAAATTAAATACTTCAAAACTATACATACAATTTTAATGAAATTTGGGAACATTGTAGTTACACATCATTACTACCTACTGTATAAAAAGTAATAAAATTGACACGGCAATTTTGACATAACCTCTAATTTAGTGACCTACCACCAGTTAAGTATTAACAAAAAAATTGATAATTTCAAAACTATACATTGGATTTTGATAATATTTGGCAACATTGTAGCCAAACATTATCACTACCAACTATAAAAAATATAATCAAATCAAAACTGCAATTTTAACAAAACTTCTAATTTAGTGATTCACCACCAGTTAGGTATTAACAAAAATTGTTAACTTTAAAACTTTACATTAAATTTTAATGAAATTTGGCAACATTGCATCTAAACATTATTGCTACCAACTGAATAAAATGTAATAACATCAACACGGAAATTTTGACATAACCTCTAATTTAGTGACCCATCACCAGTCAAGTATTAATAAATATTTATAACTTCAGAACTGTGCATTTGATTTTGATGAAATTTGGAAATATTGTAACTAAATATTATTACTACCAACTGTAAAATTTGTAATAAAATTGACACGACAATTTTGACATAACCTCTAATTTAGTGCTCTACCACTAGTTAGATATTAACAAAAAAGTTGATAACTTCAAAACTATACATTAAATTTTAATAATATTTGGCAACATTGTAGCCAAACATTAGCACTACCAACTGTAAAAAATGTAATACAATCGTTACAGCAATTTTAACATAACCTCTAATTTAGTGATTCACCACCAGTTACGTATTAACAAAAATTGATAACTTTAAAACTTTACATTAAATTTTAATGAAATTTTGGCAACATTGCATCTAAACATTATTACTACCAACTGTATAAAATGTAATAACATCAAAACGGCAATTTTGACATAACCTCTAATTTAGTGACCCACCACCAGTTAAGTATTAACAAAATATATAACTTCAAATCTGTGCATTGGATTTTGATGAAATTTGGCAACATTGTAGCCAAACATCATTAGTACCAACTGTAAAAATTGTAATAAAATTGATACGACGATTTTGATATAACCTCTAATTTAGTGACCCATAACCGTTATCAATCAAGCAAAACATAATTTATATTTATTTTCTAAACCATTCAAACTAAGATCCATATACTGATAAAAGAATGTCATTAATATAAAATTATTCTGTAATAAAACGGTCATAAA